>JASDDO010000008.1:300248115-302678255 GCA_030015575.1 Agapanthus africanus
ATTGGGGGTTAATGTTGCGCAATGCTCGACTGGCCATAACTGGAAATCCCTGGTCAGGGTTGCAGTGATTTACTGGTAAGAGTTATCAGTAGTTTCATGCTTGTTATGGACCTTACATCGGCATGACTTATCAAGCTGTTGGGGTCTGACGTTTACCACCCCTAGGCGAGATATGCGACATATCAGACGAACAGACCGGACTGTACGGTAAGTATTACTGGTTGGATTCACAGGAGTGTGAGCGAGCTTGCTCGTTGATCTTCTGATCGCTCAATACCCGGGTGGCCATTACGTTTAGCAGACCGCTTGCAGCTTGTGAGTGTTTGATATGATTATCACCTACTGCTGGCGTATTGACGAGTCTTTAGAGTCCAACACAGAGGTTTCCTGGCTCAAGTGAAACGAAATAGGAGCGCATATGAGATATGTGCGGGACCGAGAATAATACCAGTATGTGATACTGAATTCTATTCTCGTGATTTGTATCATCGAACGGTTATATAAGATATAGCCGGGTTACCGAATCAAATGTTGATTCGATATATTGATACACTTGATATTAGTCGGTTGTATGCAGTATGACCGGATCATTAAATCAAGTGTTGATTTAATGATTTAATGTATAATTATATATTTGATATATTACTTTATATTAACTAATATTGGTTCATTTAAGATTGATTTTCTCACTTGAGTGTGCACATTGTTTATATGTGATATATGCAAGTGTACATGTTTGTATCATGCTTGATGATACATACAAGTTGTGTGTATGAGACTTAAACCAAATTGAGGTTAAATTAGGGTTTACTAATTTCCTAATAAATAACAAAAGAAATAAGACTTTGGTCAAAGTTATCAAGTTTCATGAAGCTTGAAGAAACTTTGAGAAAGTCAATTTCTTTTGTCATTTCCTTAGGATGCTAGTTAACCCAACCCTTAACCCAATTCTTTGGTTAATTCTCTACACAAGTTAAGCATGAGGGCTTAACTTAACCATGGTACCATAATTAAAAGGATAAGTTTCATTCTTTATTTATTTTATCTTATCATTATTCTTTCTTCTTCTTCTTCAAGAAGAAGAAAGCTTGCTACCTCTAATGGTGCCATGAGATTTAGAGTGAGAAATCCAATTCTAAAGTGAACCCACTTCCTATTTCTTCATTCTCTACCACTTGCCATGTAGTAGAGTGTGTTATTTTCACAAGTTTCATGACCTAGTGAAGATGGAGCTTGAGTTTGAGTCGCCTCGACGTAGATCATCTTCGGCATCGAAGTCAACGACCTAGCCCGATCATTTCTCTGACGAAACCATCGCTAGAGTCCGGGATCCCGATGATCGCAGTGGAGGGACATCATCACGGAGCTAAAGAAGTGGAGGACCGGATCTACAAAGGTTGTAATCTCTTTCACTTGTAGTTAAGTTGTTAACTTGTTGTATTTCGCCTTACCTCTAGCAACGATCTTGCTTACGGTTTCTCGGCACTTGATAAAAACTTGATTTTGGCATGGTTGATCAGTTGTAGAACCTCATAGGTGTGTCTAGGAACCCTACACTCGTAACTAGTACTCATTACTGAATCCACTTTTCTTTTGGTAACCACTATCATCCCTTTTTAATTTCCTCCTGAAAGTGTAGTCGTATGCGTCATCAAATCTTTGATATCAACTATGAAGAACAATTATCCTCTAAACTTCGCACCATTCTCCTGTTCCATAAATTCCCCGTATCAATCACTTAAGGAGCGTATCTGTATAGTCACGCGAATTGCAAGTCATACTTGGTTATGACCAAACTCGGAGCCTTACAAACTCGGAAACACGAATCCGTCACTTATGATACTCTGTAGAGGAATCTGGCTAATCTCACATTCGAAGACTCGTCCCAATTTGTCGGAGGAAAACTTACTGCACGATCTTCTTCTTGAACGACTTGCATCTGGTCTAAGCAAGATCCATCGGAAGAAGCAATTCAATTTCACCTATCTCGTATCGAAGCGCTGCAACGGATTAAAGTTCTAATTATCCCACATCTGAACGGCTATGAATCCTGCTGATCCATCTATACTGGTAACATCGTCAACCTTTAACTTCATGAACTCTGGAAGCAACACCTCGATAATCTCAGCAATGATTGGTGTCGCTGTCTGAACAGTACACAACACCATGATCTTCGGAGAAGGGAAAACATCACGTCTCAAGTCCGACTGATCTCTAGCAATAACTCCACCATCTTGTGCGAATCCCGAAGAAACTCGCTTCACTATTAGAACTCGATCAAATACGAATAAACGACGTGTCTTTACATCATCAGAAGGTCACCCCGGTCAGTCTTTGTCCCAGACAAGTCTGTTCTGACCGTATCTATAGCTGCAGCCTTCTCTGCACTCATAAACATGGTGACCGAGACAATCAACATGCACCGACAAAGATAGATCAACAGAAGGAATAGAAGGAAGATCTCAATATATGAATCCTAAGGTAACTTAGGCGGAGTATCATATCGTAAATATGTCGTGGAACATATGTACGGTATGTCACTCTACTTAGTACCTACTCCATCAACCAAGGACATCCTATAAAACGAAAGTTCGGGTATAAGACCCCCAAAGTCAAGTCTATGTTCTATAAGGTCAAGCCCAGGTAACAAAATGTATGCCCAGACTCCATATAGTCAACCTAGACTCGAACAAAGGTTAAACCAAACGCTCTGATACCAACTTTGTCACGACCCAAATGTGGCACATGACCGGCACTTAAATCACGTGACATCTACAGACATCGACGCGATCCAAGTAAGCCGAAAACCCGGAATCTAAACCCTTTTTGAAAACATTGGAGATGAGGTTTAAAATAGTCATCCGATGAAGTCAGTTTAAAATAACCTCTAATTTTAACTAAGTATGTTGAAAAATATTTATGACGTTTTGAAACTTGACATCACCTCCTTTGCATTTTTATAAAAACCTGATACAACATAATAATAAAATAGCATCCCAACGGAAGCTAGTTTCCACGTCTAAACGATGGAGCAACCAATAATCTAAATCAGAAATCGACTCCAAAGAGTGCGACATCACCACACATAAACTCTAAGTCTTGCTTCTAAGTCCATAATATACCGCTTCTAAGTCCATAATATATCACTTCCAAGTTGATGGAGTTTCCACTAGATACAAGAATATATGAATAATCAAGAGTGAGTATGATATAATAATAACCCACTTACCAATCAATCTCCGAAAAGAATGTGTGCCCAAGCCGCTGATAATCCAAGCGGTAAAACCTGCAAGAAACTGTGGCACAACGGGGATGAGTTGCCAACTGAGTGAATAAAAGTACAACTAAAGGTAGAAATCGAAATGCATGATGATACCTAGGTCATAAGTATAGTCCTATCATAATCTGTACCAATATACTATATGATATGCATATGTGCAATACTAACTATCATGCAATCCCAAGTATAATATCTCAATGTCATATGAGTCAAAATCATGAATCTATAGTTCGTGTTGGAATCCCTTTTTGTATATGAATGTCTGTACGAATATATGCAGGTACTGTCCCCCGGATCAGTCCTGGTTGAATCAAAAAAATAATATCTAACTGTGTACCTCATGATAATGATCATATCAATATATATATATAGATGTCCAGCATCGACATCGAAATCCGAAATCTTTCGTGTCCTGCATCGACACGTAAATGCACATACCGTCGACACCATCTCAACAGATGATCGCCACCCAATATCCTGGCTACAATCAGTATCCCCTGGATATCTGCCGTGCCCAATCGAACCCCGGTCAGTATCCCCTGGATATCTGCCGTGCTCATCTCAATCTCCGGTATCGAGTATCCTCGTTAGGCTCCCCGCCTATAACTGCGGCTTTCCTGCCCCTCGGTCTCGAACCGGGTCCACCATGTATCCGACTGTATAGCTCCCCCACTCAGTCTGGATAATAACAAGTCCGAAGCTATATAGCTCCCCCACTCGGGTCGGAATCAGAATCAGAAAACACAAAACTCATGGTGGACGTTTAACTCATCATATCAAAATATCCAGTAAGGAATAAGAATACTTGCATAGATTATATTGATGATATATTATATATATACATATATAACAGTGTCCCATACCACCGATATATATCATCAGAAGTAAAAAACCCAGAAAATCCAAAGAATCAAATACAACATTTATAATAGTAATATTCGTAATTTACAACAGGAATAAAGAAGACTACGTAATTATATCACATAAACATAGATTTCAATTCTACTGTGTCAAGGTACGACTAATGATGTGTAGTGTAGCATGCGCGTCTGTGCTCGTGCAATATGGCAATCATTAGTATTTGTGCAAGTGTTCTACGGTGTAACAACCTATTTATTTTAATACGTATATAACAGAACGGTTCTGCAGTGACATGGCAGTACCAATGAGGTGTCGTGTAACATATATTAACGTGCTTGTGCAGCATAGTACTCATTGGTATTTGTGCAGTGTTCTATCAGAGTGTGCGTAACGCAGAAACGTATAATATGGATAATATAATGCAAACATGTAAAGTAATCTAAACATAACTATTGTAATTACTTGCTATGAGTTATACCATTATCTTTAGAAATGATCGAAACGTTAAGTTTGAAATAAGGAAGCTGCCTAGATTTAAAATAGATATCCGTTTTAGAAGCCGGCACGCATCCTAGTATTTTATTTAAAAGACAAACGAATCGTAGTTTTTAAAAGAATATAGCTCACACAAGTATTACATTCTAAAACAGAATATAACCTAACTCTATGAGTCAAAGGATAAATTGGCCGTTATTCGGCATACAAATTTCATCATTTCTAATACGTATAATATCTTGTATAACATTTCATCATATCACTGTATCTGTATCATCTCAAGTCTAGCATGATCCCTCATACAAATCCATCAAACCATATTCACATCGTATCACTGTATTTGTGTCATCACAAGTATTGCATGATCCCTCGTACAAATCCACCAAACCATACCCATGTCGTACAGATCTAACATCACGTACATGTCTCAGTTAAAACCATAAATGAATTCTATGAAAATGGATGACATATAAGATGCGATATGATATCAATACCTTGAATAACTACTATACTAACTAGAGATCATAATAATATTTATAAGGTTGCGGGGGTGCTATATGCCATCCACCCGACTTCCCCCGTAGATGTAAATCTACTCACCAACTCAATAAGCTTGCTGAATCAGCGTTGCTATATCGCCAACTCCGTCTCGGAATTCTCTTGGGGCGGCCGTGGCTCCACGATTACGGCATCATACCGTCAACTCTCCATCAATGCATGAAGTATACTAAAAATAGCGAAGAAAGACGCATTGACGGAGACATCCAGCCGTTCGGTGTGCGTGAAGTCCGATATGAAGATTCTCGGTACTTTATGAGCCACCAAAATGCTAAACCACAACTGACTGAGGATAGACCAGCCCCAAGACTCAAAAGCAAATCTGCGCCGCCTGTTACTTTCAAAAGCAAAAATACCCAAGTGCGCTCGCATTTCGGCAGCGACACTGATGAGTCCGACACTGGAAGCCCGTCCTTCCGTAAAACTCGCCCTCATTTCGGCAGCGATACGGACGAATCTGTTACTGAAGGCCCATCTAGCAGCAAAGTCCGCCCTCATCTTGGCAGTGACACTGAAGAGTCAGAAGAAGAGGACCTGCCGTGCAACAGCTGTGCAGATTGTCCCCCCATGCAGCAAGCGAGACTACGAGAGACATTCGAAGTCGCAGAAGGGTCCCTGGCCATCACAAGGGTGCCGGAACGGATGTGCAAAGAGCTCGACGCATTGTCAGTCTCTACCGTGGACCAGCTGAAAACTTTCTACGTGCCCGGGAGGAAAAATGGACAGAAGGGCATCCTATTTTACAGGTCAAACCCCGTTGTGCACCCGGACGATCTTTCTGTCGCGTGCCTTCCCTATGAGAGAGGCATAAGAGCCGTCCTCAATCCCAGATACTATGCGCCCGAGATGCGGGAATACTTTAAGAAGTGCGGATGCCGGTTATATCAAACGGAGTCCGAAGCAAAGTTTTACGAAGGGCTATGGTATCCGCCCCAGGTCCGAGCACTCATCGATGGACGAATTCCAGATAGACGGGGCATAGGCTACATTCAACCTGATTCCAAAGCGTGCCACATGATCCATGTTGGTGAGGCCAGCGAAAGATCAAATGATGACGACGAGATAGCCGAGCCAGAAGAAGCTCCTCAAGAGCTCGAAGATGGCGGACAAGCAACCTTTGACGAGCTAACCGAGATTGACTTAGGAACGCCCGATAATCCAAGGCCGACCTACATCAGCTCGCTCTTGTCAGAGGAAATGAAAGCGCAGATAATTGCCCTGCTGCATGAGTTCGTCGACTGCTTCGCGTGGACGTACAAAGAAATGCCTGGCCTTTCCCCTGAAGTGGCCGTACATAAGTAGGCTATATCTCCTGATGCTAAGCCAGTCAAACAAGCTCCTCGAAGAATGAGAAGGGAACTAGAAGAAAAGGTCTTCGAGGAAACTAAGAAACTCATCGATGACGGCTTCATCAAGGAATAGAAATAAGCAGACTGGATCGCATGCATAGTCCCAGTGAAGAAGAAAAATGGGCAGATCCGAGTTTGTGTCGATTTCAGGGACCTCAACAAGGTATGTCCTAAAAACGACTTCCCCCTACCGGTCATGGAAATGATGGTCGATGACACCTCAAATTATGAATTGTTCACCTTTATGGATGGCTCGTCTGGATATAATCAGATCAAGATGTCGCCTGAGGAATAGAAGCACACATCATTTCAAACCCCGATTGGAATATATTGCTACAAGGTAATGCCATTCGGACTGAAGAACGCAGGTGCTACATACCAAAGGGCAATGACTAATATCTTTGATGACCTAATCCATAAAGTCGTCGAATGCTATGTTGATGATCTGGTCGTCAAGACTAAAGCCAAGGCCGATCATATCCAAGATCTCAGGACCGTTCTCACCAGACTGAGGGAATACGATCTGAAGATGAATCCTCTGAAGTGCGCTTTTGGTGTGTCATCGGGAAGATTCTTGGGCTTCATAGTCCGACATCGAGGGATCGAAGTTGACCCATCAAAGATAAAGGCCATCATGGAGATGCCCCCTCCGAAGAGTTTGACGCAGCTAAGATCTTTTCAAGGCAAGCTTGCTTATATACGGAGGTTTATCTCAAATTTATCGGGGAGATGTAGGCCCTTCTCAAAGCTCATGAAGAAAGGAGCTCCTTTTATCTGGGATGCCGAATGTCAAGCAGCGTTCGAAAGCATCAAACAATACTTGTTGCACCCTCCAGTGCTGGCCGCTCCCATTCCAAATAAACCACTGATTCTCTACACTGTCGCGCTCGACGAGTCACTCGGTGCGCTCCTTGCCCAGAATAACGAGGAAGGAAAAGAAAATGCCCTCTACTACCTCAGTCGAACTCTAGTCGGGGCGGAACACAACTACTCCCCAATCGAAAAGCAATGCCTGGCTCTGATATTTGCTGTGAAGAAGCTGAGGCACTATCTGCTCGCTCATCGGGTTATGCTGATCTCCAAGGTCGACCCGCTCAAACACTTGATGACCAGAGCGAGCCTAGCCGGCAGAATGGCAAGATGGGCTGTTATGTTACTTGAGTTTGACATAGTTTACACTCCTCAGAAAGCAGTAAAAGGGCAAGCTCTTGCAGACTTTCTCGCTGCTCATCCCATACCAGAAGGGTCGCCGCTAAATTGTGAGTTACCCGATGAACAAGTGCTGCACCTCGAGGAAGATGAGCCATGTTGGGAGCTCTACTTCGATGGAGCCTCGTCAATAAGGACCTCCAGTAAATCAAGCGTCCCGGAGATAAAACCAGGGATAGGATTGGTGTTCATCACACCATCAATGGGAACCCTACGGCGTTCTTTTGCTCTCACCGAGCCTCGGACAAACAATGAAGCTGAGTATGTAGCTCTGATAGCTGGTTTGGAGCTCGCCATAGAAATGGAAATCCGTCGGCTACGAGTTTACGGTGACTCCCAGCTCTTCGTCAACCAAGTAAGCGGCGATTATAAGATATACAAACCCGAATTAGCTCGGTACAGAGGCCGAGTCGTGAAACTCATGAAACGGTTCACTCATATTGAACTAACGAGAGTCCCTAGAGCGTTGAACGGAAAAGCCGACATACTCGCTCGCCTAGCCAAGGAGCTGGCTGATCCTGACATGGACGAAATTCTGATCACAGTCAGGAGCCGACAAATTCTACCCCCAGTCTCTCTACGAGAAGAGGAAAGCGCGGAACAGAAGAGCAGTCCCGCCGAAGAAGCTTCAATCATCCAAGACGAGCCCGATTGGAGAGAACCCTTCATAGAGTACCTCCGATATGACAAGCTGCCCGAAGAAAAATCTGCGAGGATTCAGCTGAAGAAAAGAGCTCTCCGATACGTGTTTGTAAATGACACGTTATACCGCAGGTCATATGACCAACTCTGGCTCAGGTGTCTGTCATTGGCCGAAGCCCAAAAGGTCATGAAAGATGTCCACTCGGGATTTTGCGGTGCTCACCAATCTGGCCCCAAGATGCGACTTCAAATCAAACGGCTTGGGTATTACTGGCCCACCATGATACGGGATTGCGGAGAGCATGCAAAGAAATGTTATATCTGCCAAATTCACGGTGATTTTATTCACAAGCATCCCAATCCATTGCATCCTACGGTGGCGTCGTGGCCCTTCGAAGTCTCGGGCACCGACATTGTTGGCCCAATTGATCCTCCGTCATCTAAAGGCCACCGGTTCATACTGGCCGCGACAGACTACTTCTCCAGATAGGCTGAAGCTGTCCCGCTAAAAGAAGTCAAGACAAAAGATATTCTGACGTTCTTCCAGCATAATATTCTATACCGCTTCGGTACACCAAGAAGAATCATTTCTGACAACGGGCCTTCTTTCAAGAGCTTCAATGTCTCAAGGTTCGCTACTCAGCACAAGATAGACTGGAGATATTCCTCCATCTATAATCCAAGAGCCAATGGGCTCGCCGAAGCCTTCAATAAGACTCTATGCAAGCTCCTGAGGAAAAATGCTTCAGCCAACAAGAGAGACTGGAATCTCAAACTTCACGAGGCATTGTGGGCATATCATACCACGCACCGTACTCCAACTCAGTCCACTCCATACTCATTGCTTTTCGGAGTGGAGGCGGTCCTCCCCCTCGAAGTCGAAGTTCCAAGCTTAAGAATGGCCGTTCAGCTATATGATGAGCTCGGCCATGAACAAAAGTGTGCTCTGTGGAAATATAAAGAGGACAGCAGGTTTTGTTGTCATCAATTCTTGCAACCTCTTAGCAATTAATCCAACAACCCATATTAAACACAGCACACTCATTTTAGCTCTTTTAAACCTTAGGAAATTAATCCACCAACACATCCATAAAATACACCAGCACTCACAAAGGGGGGGGGCCCACGAAAATTCCAAGAAGGAAATTTTCCACCAAAAATTAACCCCACCCCATTCCCCAACAGTGGCCGGCCCATATCCAATTTCCATCACCAAATCACATCAAAAACCCATACCCTCTCATAACTCAATTAATGCATGAATAGCAAAGAAGATTTCATAATCAATCCTTTTGCAATAAACCCCTCCACAAAATGTTATTTTGCAAATTGCAAATAACACCCTCCAATCGAAAAGTCCGGCCGTGAAGGAACAACAAAAAAACCGGCCGGAACGGAATGCAAACTGGCAACCCCAGAAAACTGGTCCCGTAATAAATTACAGGAAAACCCCGATACTGTGCATACACACCCGCATCTGTATTCCGTCCGGATACAAATGCAAAGAGACAAAACTACACTATCAAATACTAAGATCCGGCTTAAGCCAAAGCCGGCTAGTAAAAACTGTCCGATCACGATCTGTGCAATACCGCACGTATCTGATCGAACCCTGCCATATCTCCATACGGCCTCTACAGAGTTTCGCCCGAAAGATTGAGTAACAGAATGAGTGGTGGACTCTAAAGACTCGTCAATACTATGGCTGTGAATTTAACCACTAGCACGTCAGAGGTATAAACCAATACGTAACGGGCCACCAGCTATTGACTAAAAGGGACGTCGATGAGCGAACTCATCCTGACACCCTACTGAGCCTGTCAGTGACAATATCCGTACAGTCCGGTCCGTTCGTCTATGAGAATCGCATGTCGGGCCTAGGGGGTTGGTAAAAGTCAGACCCCCAAAAGCGGTACAAGTCGTGTCGGAGTGTAACCCAGAACACCCTGAGATACTACTGGAATACCTACCAGTAAATCTCCTGCCTTGGCCAAGGACTTTGTGTAATGGCTCTCCTAGACACAGCGCGACCTCACCCCCAATACCGGAAGAGACGAACCCCCGAAGATCCGCTCACTGCCTCCATGTGGCTCGGGACTGTACCCAACTAAAACCTGTTTGCACGACTCCTTTGAGCCGTGGTAGGGTAGTAATCAAAGTACAGTGGGAACTCACACGAGACAAATGACGATCCCCGGGTCGATAAACTAACCTGTACACATGTCACCAGGGAACTGCTATCTGACGTCAAGTATAATCCCAACTAGCAGGTTCCCAGCGAGTCCTGTCCGGTGTACTCATAACCCAATGAGCACCTGTATACATCTTAGGTGAACCAACTGACACCAGTGGCTTGTGAGACCGGCCACCGCCCCTCGTCGGGGTCTCGACTGTATACACTAGTCTACTCTGGAGAATCGATGCCCTGTCTCGAAACTCTCACGACTAGGGACCTTTTAAGGATATGCCTATAGACTCCAGCTCTCACTTGTATGATCGCCCTCATACTGCCGGCAGTCAAGAAAGAATCCTAGGGGCTCTATCAACGTGTAATAGCGACCTGTCAGGTCACCTAAAGCAGTACACGATGATAAAGGTAAACCTGATAGCATACTATCATCTCGAGTAAGACTGTCGTACCGGGATAGGTCCTCCCTCAATCATTGCAATCACGTGCCTGTGATCCAATAATTAACTCTGAGGGCATTATCTCCAACAATCTCCCACTTGCACTCAAGGCTAATTATTGCGATGTCGCATACTCACAGCCCGTGTGATACCGAACACCCAACTCCTCTACTGGTCAGTCTCACAAAGCTCGTTTGTGAAACTATTGCGTTCAAGGAATAGCCTCAGCGAGTGGATCCGCCTTGATGTTTCTTTCTATGTCTCTCTATATCTCAAGTTCGCGGAGAAAACCATCTCCCGAAATGAGCAATACCTGTCTTAGAATGTCTGGATGTCTGATGGGACTTAGCTCATAAATGAACTCCAAATCCAAACTTCTTAGACTGTATCGTCAACTGAACTTAATCAGTATCCTGCGCCATGCCTCCCTCAGTATTGCCTTAGACCACCTGTCCAAAATACTGCCCCTCGTCAGAGGGAAAACTATAACTCTGACAACCTCCTTGTCGTCCATGTCACCTTGGAAGCCTGGAATGATAACAGTTTCCTGAATGAGGCTGTCGTTATCATATCCCTAGAACATCCACTTATGTTCTAAAACTGCTTCCGATTGTTTCTCCAGGATTGGATCAATATCAACTTATTGCATCTAGTGCAAGAACAACATCTGGTGTGGTACTTGACATCTCATGATTGACTCAATTGCCTAAGCAAGTGATCTGCCAATCATGCACATCCCTCTCTACTTTAGTCTATAAGACACCTTTAGAGAGGGTGACTCCATTACCTGCAGGTACACTACCATGCCAGGAGTCGTCCATTCTAAATACTCTTAGAATGCTGTCAAAGTACCCTGATTGGGAAACCACCTAAATCTAGATCTAAAACCATAGATCTAGTAACCAGTATGTCTGATATAATGTCCAAGTCCCATGTGGAGAAACCACTGTGTGACGACCAAAATATAACCGATCGTAGTATAGGAATATCACTTCCTATTACCTTCTCAACAGATCCATCCCCTATTCTGATGACGTCAAACCTATGACTGTCACATCAGAAACAGATGATCTAACTTTGCTATATCTGCTTTAGTCTATAAATAGACATAAGCCTGACGTCCACCAATGCTTCCGCTGCTCCCACTGACTACGAAAACCCTCTGGCAGAGTCATATAGATGTGCACTTCTAAAGCTAGTTTAGAACGACGCTATACTCATCCTCCTGCCGGGTCTCGCAGCCTGGAACAACAACAATGGCAGGTGTGGGTAAACAAGAACTTCCCTGTCACCGTCCTTGAGGCTACCGGAGTACCTCTCGGGTGCCTGAAGTTACCCACCTTATCTGCGGAGTGGCCAATGGAATGTCAAATCAGATTGAATCTTTAGGTTCCTTATCGAATCTTCAGTAATCGTTTGCGGTTCTGGAATCACTTCCAGTTCTACCATACTCCCACTACTGTTTTTGAAAAAATCCATTTTTATTAAAACTGTGGCGAGTCAAGAACAATATCACTATTGATCTTTCTCATGGTAGAAAATCAACCCTCGTCATAGCCTGGGTCAACCCACAAACAGCCATTACAGAAACATGCCTTGAGTTATCCAGAGTCTGGTTTTAATCATAAGCCGGACAACTCCCCGTACCTTAACAATGTTAAGATATGAACTGTACTATATCCAATATAGAACCAGAGGCACTGATTTAATTGAACCAGATTCAAATCATGCAGCTGTCTCCAGTGCATGTCAACTAAATGGAGAGAGGCCGATCAGCGTTACTCAACTTAAGAATGCTTCCAATTATGAGTAACCTGAAAGAGAAGCAATTTCTCTTTATCATTACTATCAACTGGATACCATACACAAGTATCTACATCTTCGATCACTTGAAGAATCCTGATACTTGCTACACCTGGTTCTCTACTCTATTCAAATACCTATAACTCCTCAAAACTTAGACCCTGTGTTTCTACGAAACACATGTCTAAGAACTAGAGAAGTTAAAAGTAAACAGAATATAGTATGAGGACCAACCCCTCCGTCCTAATGGACACTGGACAACATACAATACTCTGTATAAGTCCACCGAGTCTAACAACTCTTTCACTGTGTGTCGTAGGTTGAAAACTGTACTTATGGTTAAGAAGAATTACACCGCTGTTTAATACTCCTTACCTAACCATCCACTGATATAGGTAAATGTCATCGACATAATATCAAAAGGTATATCTCACTCTATGAAAATAGACGTACAGATATATCAATTTGAAATTGGTGCACAACAGCGGATATTCAAAACCAAATATTTGCCGACCGGCAAACAGCCCAGATGATCTCCTCAAATATCACCGATTACAACGAATCCCGATATAATGAGGATGATCACCCTATTCCCAATAACTTACTCCCACTCATCATCTGTAAAACCATACAGATGTGAGAATCAAACCTGGTAAATACATACCCTAGAGTAAGTATCTA
Source organism: Agapanthus africanus (assembly GCA_030015575.1). NCBI lineage: Eukaryota > Viridiplantae > Streptophyta > Magnoliopsida > Asparagales > Amaryllidaceae > Agapanthus > Agapanthus africanus. The sequence goes on from JASDDO010000008.1 coordinate 300,261,622, forward strand.
ATCGGGAAATCAGTTTTCTTTTAACAGTACACAGTGAAACTGAAACATTGAAATGTTTCGTTGGGGTATCCCGGTATTCCTAGTAATGTCTCTTCCAGATTTACGACTGTAACCGTATAGTTCTTTGCCACCTCTCCAAATCCCTTTATTATGTCTTTAGTCATTACCTTCTGCACACCCCTTTAGGCCAATTGGTTTTCTTCCTTCCCTACCGTTCGGCACCAGCCTATGGTTTGGAAGAAGACTATCCAATAAGCATAATGGGTGTACTGTCCTAGTCCTAGGAGCACTCGCAATGCGAGAGAAGGTGAAGATAAAAGACAACTGAATAAATCTTATTCCTATTTCTCCTGAACCAGAATCCATCCCCGAACTGGAACAAGTTCCTTTCGAGTTCGTATATAACCATACGATGGAATATCCAAATAACTGTGGATCTTCATAGTGATACGGAGTGTCCTGGAGAAATACAAAGGTGATGTGGGAGTGGTAATGAAATACTTGGTTTGGTCGTGAATATCAGTCGCAATTCACTTTTGCCCTCTTACTAATCCCTTGCTTTGTCTTAATCTTAATACCTTCTGTACACCATTTAGGCTAATTGGTTTTCTTCATTCCCTACCGGTCGGCACCAGCCTAAGGTTTGGAAGAAGACTATCCAATTTGCGTAATAGGTGTACTACTCCTAAACCAAGGAGTACTCGCAACCTGAGAGAAGGTGAAAAGAAAAGACAACAGAATAGTCCTATTCGTTTTCTCCAGAACCGGAAACCATCCTTGAATTCCTTCGAGTTCGTATCTAACCATACGATGGTTTTGTCCAATGGAAGTGGACGTTCGCAGTAATACGGGGTGTCCTGGAGAAAAGGGTAAGAGTAAGAGTGGCAATGAGGTCTGCAACTCTGACAATCCAAAAGCCAGTGTTAAGAAGGTTCGGTCAACTTGGTCACTGAGTCATAGTCTTAGGGTCGGGTCAATGGTCGCTGCCAGAGAGAGAGAGAAAAGAAACACTCAGCGTGCACTCTATCCTAGATAAGAATGGTTACCAATTTATCTAATCTGGAAACCTCCCACTGTACCTTAAATTCTCCTCCAAACCTGAAAGAAGAATTAGTCGGGGTCACCCGAGGAGTAAACCAACTCATCAGTAGGAATCGGGATCCAACTCTCATCGCATGATAACGTGACGGAATCCGCTCACGGTATCATACTCCAGAAGGTATGCGCATATCTGGCAAGTTTCAGTTCTTTTGAAACTCCCGATGTGATTTTTACCCCATGCTCTTATGACCTTGACTTTAGCCAACATATCATAAGTCACATGTCAAGTTCTACCCGTCATTCTCCAGGTTAATTTGAACCCACCCGTACCTACCCTTGACTTTGGCCAAAATGACAGTACGGCTGTCCCAAACCAATGCATCTATCTATGCTGCATATGAATACCCAACAGCTACCAAACACTGTGCCTTGACTTTGGCCAACATACACAGCTTGAATACTATTGACTATCCATATGAAACGACGGAGGGCTACGAATGGTTTCTGGCGAAAACCTTTAACGTAATGAACTTGATATCGTTGAAGGAACGGATAGCTTTTTAGAAAATATAGTGACGAAAACCTTTACTAAAGAGGTCACTCCCGGTGAAGGGATCTCGGCTCTTTCCCCGTAGAATGGGGTGCAGGATATTCCAAATGAACACCACGATGCAAAGCAAAAGTAATCGGCTATAGTGAAGTTAATGCCCTGACGCAAACTTCTGTCCAAGGGGTCACTCCCGGTGAAGGGATCTCGGCCCTTGCCTCGTCGACTGAGGAGCAGGATATTCCAAATGAATACCACGATGCAAAACAAAAGTGAACGTCCTTACAATAACAGCCTTTTGAAAAAGTGTTCCAACAACATCAGAATAGGTTTGTTTATCTTGCACTGATCCGAATCAACGCAGTCCCATCAATTGATCACACCACAAAGAACGAAAATATACCGACGTACGTATATGCCATCCGCATTCGCCACTGGGTCCCGTCATCACCCGTTAGGTTAGCTAACTAACGGCAGAGCGGGGACTGGACTAGCGCGGATGAAAAACATATACAACATCTACTAATATATATACCAATATATAGTATTTCGCTCAAGGCGTGAATAAAATGCAACATCACAGAAATGTACAGCATCACAGAACAATACAGATATCTGGGATCCCCGGGTTTCACAGAGCCACTACTGAAACCCGACGTTCCCCTGGTCGTGTGGATAGCCTGTGCAATAAAATCCTAGACCCCTACGGGCGCGGCAAGTTACCCGCCAAAAGCTGAAGCGAGGCAGCCCCCCTTCAACACCGTGAATGGACCACCCAGCACTTCACGGAATCCGGTAACTTGGGCACGCCTCCTGGGTCAACCTGTACCCCCTACGAGTGCGGCGGATAGCCCGTCAATTCCAGACTGAAGCCCCCTCCGTCTCAATGCCCTGAGATGCGGGCTCGTTGCCCTCTAGAACCCGGCTATCCGTGCACCCCTCCGCGGGGTAACCCTAGTACAGAAAGTAAAATATACATACAACGGGTACATCGACCGCAACCAGGTCGTGCCCCAAAAGAATAATACAAACTGACAGTGACGGCAGTCCACATGTCGGACGCTCGCCCCGCAATATCAAATGTACATAATACAATAGAAACTGTACTAGCATTGCATCCAGGCTATCCCCTACGACCGATCCGCAACATCACAGCAAAACACATAACATCAACGTGAAATTCACGTTCGCAAATCCGTCTAACCGGGCTATAGCAGTTAGACTGGATTTACCGATCAAGTGACATTCACGGTCGCAGATATAATGTAAATACTGTGAAAAATGTGTTTAAAATATCCGATCGATCAAAAATTAACAAGTGGGCCCCAAGTACTACTGCAGCACATCAAGAAATTCTGGGCCCAAAATTAATATTCCAAAACCCCTAATTACAGCCCAGAAGCCCACTGGAGAATTTCGAAGCATTGATCCCACCAACCTGCGGCGGAACCGCGGCAACAAGGGGGGTTTTGCCGCGGTTCCGCGCTCTAGCTGAGGGATCATTGTCTCGAATTTTCCTAGAGTTCTTAGAACTCCCTGCACATCATTCTGAGACAACCTGAAAAATTTTTAGACTTCAAAAAAAATCAACAGAAACTGATGTGAAGGAAAAATACGGTTTTTGGAAATTTTGGTCGATAGGAAATGCAAACACATCAAACAAAGCTAGACTAAGTTAATAGCGAGGCTCTGATACCACTGTAAGTGCACGGCGGCGCCCCGGCCGACAACCGGACGGCCAAATGCGGAAGCGGTGAAAAACTTTAATTTTTGCGGACTTAGCAAACCGGCACCACCGCGCACTAAACCCCGGAACGGGCCATTAAAATAGATCTAGCAAACAACAAGACGGGTTAGAGATATACCGAGTGATCCGAGTCCTCCGGTCTTCTCGTCGTCGTCCCGATCTCCTGCGGAAAACTCCGGTGGTCGCCTCCTCGCCGGAAGGGCGCCACGTAGCCGGATCCTTTTACGGGCTCCCACCTCAATACCGAGGCAACTCGGGCGTGAAGTTGGCTGGCCGACGCGTCCAAGATTTGCTGTAGAACAGTGTAGAATGGTTGTCACTTTGGGGTTATGTTGCCATAAAGATGATGGAGGAATTGGTGCAAAAAAATTTTCCATCGAACTTGCTGGAAAAGGGAGTAAGCTATATGATGAGCTCGGCCATGAACAAAAGTGTGCTCTGTGGAAATATAAAGAGGACAGCAGGTTTTGTTGTCATCAATTCTTGCAACCTCTTAGCAATTAATCCAACAACCCATATTAAACACAGCACACTCATTTTAGCTCTTTTAAACCTTAGGAAATTAATCCACCAACACATCCATAAAATACACCAGCACTCACAAAGGGGGGGGGCACGAAAATTCCAAGAAGGAAATTTTCCACCAAAAATTAACCCCACCCCATTCCCCAACAGTGGCCGGCCCATATCCAATTTCCATCACCAAATCACATCAAAAACCCATACCCTCTCATAACTCAATTAATGCATGAATAGCAAAGAAGATTTCATAATCAATCCTTTTGCAATAAACCCCTCCACAAAATGTTATTTTGCAAATTACAAATAACACCCTCCAATCGAAAAGTCCGGCCGTGAAGGAACAACAAAAAAACCGGCCGGAACGGAATGCAAACTGGCAACCCCAGAAAACTGGTCCCGTAATAAATTACAGGAAAACCTCGATACTGTGCATACACACCCGTATCTGTATTCCGTCCGGATACAAATGCAAAGAGACAAAACTACACTATCAAATACTAAGATCCGGCTTAAGCCAAATCCGGCTAGTAAAAACTGTCCGATCACGATCTGTGCAATACCGCACGTATCTGATCGAACCCTGCCATATCTCCATACGGCCTCTACAGCGTTTCGCCCGAAAGCTTGAGTAACAGAATGAGTGGTGGACTCTAAAGATTCGTCAATACTATGGCTGTGAATTTAACCACTAGCACGTCAGAGGTATAAGCCAATACGTAACGGGCCACCAGCTATTGACTAAAAGGGACGTCGATGAGCGAACTCATCCTGACACCCTACTGAGCCTGTCAGTGACAATATCCGTACAGTCCGGTCCGTTCGTCTATGAGCATCGCATGTCGGGCCTAGGGGGTTGGTAAAAGTCAGACCCCCAAAAAGCGGTACAAGTCGTGTCGGAGTGTAACCCAGAACACCCTGAGATACTACTGGAATACCTACCAGTAAATCTCCTGCCTTGGCCAAGGACTTTGTGTAATGGCTCTCCTAGACACAGCGCGGCCTCACCCCCAATACCGGAAGAGACGAACCCCCGAAGATCCGCTCACTACCTCCATGTGGCTCGGGACTGTACCCAACTAAAACCTGTTTGCACGACTCCTTTGAGCCGTGGTAGGGTAGTAATCAAAGTACAGTGGGAACTCACACGAGACAAATGACGATCCCCAGGTCGATGAACTAACATGTACACATGTCACCAGGGAACTGCTATCTGACGTCAAGTATAATCCCAACTAGCAGGTTCCCAGCGAGTCCTGTCCGGTGTACTCATAACACAATGAGCACCTGTATACATCTTAGGTGAACCAACTGACACCAGTGGCTTGTGAGACCGGCCACCGCCCCTCGTCGGGGTCTCGACTGTATACACTAGTCTACTCTGGAGAATCGATGCCCTGTCTCGAAACTCCCACGACTAGGGACCTTTTAAGGATATGCCTATAGACTCCAGCTCTCACTTGTATGATCGCCCTCATACTGCCGGCAGTCAAGCAAGAATCCTAGGGGCTCTATCAACGTGTAATAGCGACCTGTCAGGTCACCTAAAGCAGTACACGATGATAAAGGTAAACCTGATAGCATACTATCATCTCGAGTAAGACTGTCGTATCGGGATAGGTCCTCCCTCAATCATTGCAATCACGTGCCTGTGATCCAATAATTGACTCTGAGGGCACTATCTCCAACAATATCAATTTGAAATTGGTGCACAACAACGGATATTCAAAACCAAATATTTGCCGACCGGCAAACAACCCAGGTGGCTTCCTCAAATATCACCAATTCCAACGAATCCCGATATAATGAGGATGGTCACCTAATTCCCAATAACTTACTCCCACTCATCATCTGTAAAACTATACAGATGTGAGAATCATACCTGGTAAATACATACCCTGGAGCAAGTGTCTAATTGGGAAATCAGTTTTCTATTAACAGTACACAGTGAAACTGAAACATTGAAATGTTTCGTCGGGGTATCCTGGTATTCCTAGTAATGCCTCTTCCATTATCCAGATTCACAACTATAACCGTATAATTCTTTGCCACCTCTCCAAATCCCTTTATATGTCTTTAGTCATTATCTTCTGCACACCCCTTTAGGCCAAATGGTTTTCTTCTTTCCCTACCGTTCGGCACCAGCCTATGGTTTGGAAGAAGACTATCCAATAAGCCTAAAGGGTGTACTGTCCTAATCCTAGGAGCACTCGCAACGCGAGAGAAGGTGAAGATAAAAGACACCTGAATGTACTTTATTCCTATTTCTCCTGAACCAGGATCCATCCCCGAACTGGAACAAGTTCCTTTCGAGTTCGTATATAACCATACGATGGGTTATCCAATAAACTGGGATCTTCGTAGTGATACGGAGTGTCCTGGAGAAATACAAAGGTGATTTAGGATTGGCGAAGAAATACTTGGTTTGGTCGTGAATAGCAGTCGCACTTTACTTTGCCCTCTTACTAATCCCTTGCTTTGTCTTAACTTAATACCTTCTGTACACCGTTTAGGCTAACTGGTTTTCTTCATTCCCTACCGGTCGGAACCAGCCTATGGTTTGGAAGAAGACTATCCAATTTGCGTAATAGGTGTACTACTCCTAAACCAAGGAGTACTCGCAACCTGAGAGAAGGTGAAAAGAAAAGACAACTGAATAGTCCTATCCGTTTTCTCCAGAACCTGAAACCATCCTCGAAGTCCTTCAAGTTTGTATATAACCATACGATGGTTTTGTCCAATGGAAGTGGACGTTCGTAGTAATACGGGGTGTCCCGGAGAAAAGGGTAAAAGTAGGAGTGGCAAAGAGGTTTGCAACTCTGACAATCCAAAAGCCAGTGTTAAGTAGGTTCGGTCAACTTGGTCACTGAGTCATAGTCTAGGGTCGGGTCAATGGTCGCTGCCAGAGAGAGAGAGAGAAAAGAAACACTCAGCGTGCACTCTATCCTAGATCAGAATGGTTATCACTTTTTCTAATCAGGAAACCTCCCACTGTACCTCAAATTCTTCTCCAAACCTGAAAGAAGAATTAGTCGGGGTCTCCCGAGAAGTAAACCAACTCATCAGTGGGAATCGGGATCCAACTATCATTGCATGATAACGTGACGGAATCTGCTCACGGTGTCACACTCCAGAAGGTATGCGCATATCTGGCAAGTTTCAGTACTTTTGAAAACTCCCGATGTGGATTTTTACCCTATGCTCTTATGACCTTGGCGTGAGGTCAAAATATCATAAGTCACATGTCAAGTTCTGCCCATCATTATCCAGGTTAATTTGAACCCACCCGTACATACCCTTGACGTAGTCCAAAATAGTAGTACGACTGTCCCAAACCAACGCATCTATCTATGCTACAGATAAATATCCGGCAGCTACCAATCACTATGCCTTGGCGTGAGGTCAAAATACATAGCTTGAATACTACCGAATATTTAACCGAAATGATGGAGGACTACGAATAGTTTCTGGCGAAAACCTTTAACGTAATGAACTTGATATCGCTGAAGGAACGGATAGCTTTATAAAAATATAGTGACGAAAACCATTGCTAAAGAGGTCACTCCCGGTGAAGGGATCTCGGCTCTTTCCCCGTAGAATGAGGTGCAGGATATTCCAACTGAATACCACGATGCAAAGCAAAAGTAATCGGCTATAGTGAAGGTATTGCCCTGACGCAAACTTTTGTCCAAGGGGTCACTCCCGGTGAAGGGATCTCGGCCCTTGCCTCGTCGACTGAGGAGCAGGATATTCCAAATGAATACCACGATGCAAAACAAAAGTGAACGTCCTTGCAATAACAGCTTTTTGAAAAAGTGTTCCAACAACATCAGAATAGGTTTGTTTATCTTGCATTGATCCGAATCAACGCAGTCCCATCATATGATCACACCAATAAAGAACGAAAATAATGATGTACGTATATGCCATCCGCATTCGCCACTGGGTCCCGTCATCATCCGTTAGGTTACTTAACTAACGACAGAGCGGGGACTGGACTAGCGCGGATGAAAAACATATACAACATCTACTAATATATATACCAATATATTATATTCGCTCAAGGCGTGATAATAATGCAACATCACAGAAATGTACAGCATCACAGAACAATACAGATATCTGGGATCCCCGGGTTTCACAGAGCCGCTGCTGAAAGCCGACGTTCCCCTGGTCGTGTGGATAGCCTGTGCAATGAAATCCTAGACCCCTACGGGTGCGGCAAGTTACCCGCCAAAACCTGAAGCGAGGCAGCCCCCTTCAGCAACGTGAATGGACCACCCGGCACTCCACGGAATCCGGCAACTTTGGCACCCCTCCTGGGTCAACCTGTACCCCCTACGAGTGCGGCGAATAGCCCGCCAATCCCAGAGTGAAGCCCCTCCGTCTCAATGCCATGAGATGCGGGCTTGTTGCCTTCTAGAACCCGGCTATCCGTGCACCCCTCCGCGGGGTAATCCTAGTGCAGAATGTAAAATATACATACACCGGGTACATCGACCGCTACCTGGCCTTGCCCCAAAAAAAAAATAATACAACCAGGCAGTGACGGCAGTCCACATGTCGGACGCTCGCCCCGCAATATCAAATGTACATAATACAACAAAACAGTACTAGCATTGCATCCAGGCTATCCCCCACGACCAATCCGCAACTTCACAGCATAACACAGAACATCAACGTGAAAGTCACGTTCGCAAATCCGTCTAACCGGGCTATAGCAGTTAGACTGGATTTACCGATCAAGTGACATTCACGGTCGCAGATAAAATGTAAATACTGTGAAAAATGTGTTTAAAATTTTCCGATCGATCAAATTATAACAAGTGGGCCCCCAAGCAATACTGTAGCACTCACAGAAATTCTGGGCCCAATTTTAATATTCCAAAACCCCTATTTTTAGCCCACAAGCCCACTGCAAAAAAAACGATGACATGATCCCTCATTCATGCGGCGGAACCGCGGCCAAGGAGGGGTTATCGCCGCGGTTCCGCGGTCGTACGGAGGGATCGTGTTGTCGAATTTTTCCAGTGTTCTTAGAACTCCCTGCACATCATTCTGAGACAACCTGAAAAATTTTTGGACTTCAAAAAATTTCGACAGAAAACTGATGTAAGGTAAAACGCGGGTTATTTTGGAATTTTGGTCGATCGGAAATGCAAACACATCAAACAAAGCTAGACGAAGTTAATGGCGAGGCTCTGATACCACTGTAAGTGCACGGCGGCGCCCCGGCCGTCAATCCGACGCCGGAGTGCGGAAGCGGTGATAAACTTAAATTTTGCGAACTTAGCAAACCGGCACCACCGCGCACTAAACAACCGGATCGGACCATTAAACTAGTTCTAGCTAACTACAAGATGGGAAGAGATATACCGAGTGATCCGAGTCCTCCGGTCTTCTCGTCGTCGTCCCGATCTTCTGCGGAAACTCCGGTCGTCGCCTCCTCGCCGGAAGAGCACCACATCGCCTGTATCTTTTACGGGCTCCCACCTCAATACCGAGGCAACTCGGGGGCGAAGTTGGCTGGCCGACGCGTCCAAGATTTGCTGTAGAATGTGTAGGGTTGAGGTTATGTCTCATTTGGGGTTTTGTTGCCTTTGAAGATGATGGAGGAATCAAGATAAGAAAAATGGTGCTTGCATTTTTCTTAACATGAAAAGAGATTAAAAATGCTACACTCTCAAAGATGAAGCTCTCATCTTATCTTCTCTCAAATGTGTTCCACCATATCATCATGAGAATGGTGGAGGAAGAAATACAAAATGCAAGAGGGAGGTGAGTGTAGTAAAAGGTAAGAGGTGACCATATCCAAACATCATCATAACTCACTCACATCAAACTCTAATCACCTTTTAGTGATGTAAAGAGAATCAAATGATGGTTGAAAAGAAAAGATGCCATCATAATCAAAACATTTGCAAGAAACCCCTCCACAATGTGTTATTTGCAAACTTACAAATAACCCCCCTCCATCGGAAAAGTCCGGCCGGGAAAGAACAAAGGAAAACCGGCCGGAACGGAATGCAAACTGGCAACATCAGAAAACTGGTCCCGTAATAAATTACAGGAAAACCCCGATACTGTGCATACACACCCGCATCTGTATTCCGACCGGATACAAATGCAATGAGACAAAATCTACACTGTACTATACTAGGATCCGGCTTAAACCAAAACCGGCTAGTAATATCCGTCCGATCCTGATCTGTGCAATACCACACGTATCTGATCGAACCCTGCCATATCACCATACGGCCACTAGTACAAACCGTCCGATCCTGATCCGTGCAATACCGCACGTATCTGATCGGACCCTGCCATATCTCCATACGGCCTCTACAGCGTTTCGCCCGAAACTTGAGTAACTGAAAGTGTGGTGGACTCTAAAGACTCGTCAATACTATGGCTGTGGATTTAACCACTAGCACGTCAGAGGTATAAGCCAATACGTGACGGGCCACCAGCTATTGACCAAAAGGGACGTCGATGAGCGAACTCATCCTGACACCCTACTGAGCCTGTCAGTGACAATATCCGTACAGTCCGGTCCGTTCGTCTATGAGTATCGCATGGCAGGCCTAGGGGGTTGGTTAAAGTCAGACCCCCAAAAGCGGTACAAGTCGTGTCGGAGTGTAGCCCAAAACACCCTGAGATACTACTGGAATACCTACCAGCAAATCTCCTGCCTTGGCCAAGGACTTCGTGTAATGGCTCTCCTAGACACAGCGTGACCTCACCCCCAATACCGGGAGAGACGAACCCCTGAAGATCCGCTCACTGCCTCCATGTGGCTCGGGACTGTACCCAACTAAAACCTGTTTGCACGACTCCTTTGAGCCGTGGTAGGGTAGTAATCAAAGCACAGTGGGAACTCACACGAGAAAAATGACGATCCTCAGGTCGATGAACTAACCTGTACACATGTCACCAGGGAACTGCTATCTGACGTCAGGTATAAGACCAACTAGCATGTTCCCGGCGATTCCTGTCCGGTGTACTCATAACCCAATGAGCACCTGTATACATCTTAGGTGATCCAACTGACACCAGTGGCTTGTGAGACCGGCCACCGCCCCTCGTCGGGGTCTCGACTGTATACACTAGTCTACTCTGGAGTATCGATGCCCTATCTCGAAACTCCCACGACTAGGGACCTTTTAAGGATGTGCTTATAGACTACCAGCTCCCACGTATATGATCGCCCTCATACTGCTGGCAGTCAAGCAAGAATCCTAGGGGCGCTATCAACGTGCAATAGTGACCTGTCATGTCACCTAAAGCAGTACACGATGATAAAGGTAAACCAGATAGCATACTATCATCTCGAGTAAGACTGTCCTACCGGGATAGGTCCTCCCTCAATCATTGCAATCACGTGCCTGTGATCCAATAATTGACTCTGAGGGCACTATCTCCAACAGCAGGTAGGGGTAGGCGCCGATGCCGCCGCTGCAGCTATTGACATCCAGCTAATCTCGTATAGACATCATTTCCTATGACATCTAGAGCCGAATCCACAACCTTCCATTAGAACCAACATATTTATTGGATATATGTGTTAGTTATATGTATGCCCTAGAGGCCATTACTGTACATACGATGTATATTGTAATGGATGCTTGGACATATATAGGGAGGATTTTCTTGCTCGACATGATAGTATGCTATCTGGTTGTACTTTATCTTAACATGTACACTGATTGTCTCTATATTACATGTTGATAAAGCCCTTAGGATATGTACTCGACTACTGGGACTATGATGAGATCATACTAGTGGGGCCATGGTAGTCGACGAGTACATCCTATAACTGTTCCTAGTCGAGGGTGTATCGAGACAGGGCATCGATACACCAGAGTAGACTAGCGTATACGCATCTTGATCCATATGATGGGCGATGGATGATCCCATATCCATCGGTGTTTGACATCAAGGATGGTGTACGGGTGATCAGTGGAGACTAGGTACACTGGACGGACTCGCTGAGAACTCCCAGATGGTATTATACCTCACGTCAGATGGCAGTTCTCCGGTGACACTGGTACAGAGTAGTCTGTTGACCCGAGATCGTCATAGAGTCTTGTGTGATTCCCACTGTGCTTTGATTTCCATCATACCACGTCCAAGAGGGCGTGCAAAAAGGTGGCTTTTGGGTACAGTCCCGAATCACATGGAGGCAATGAGCGATCGGAGGGGATTCGTCTCTCCCGGTATAGGGAGTTGATGTTGTGCTGTGTTCGATTGGCTATAACCGGAAATCCCTGGCCAGGGTTGTTGAGATTTACTGGTAAGTGTTATCAGTAGTTTCTCGAACTGTTATAGACCTCATATCGACACGACTTATCGAGCTACTGGGGTCTGACGTTTACCACTCCTAGGCGAGATATGCGACATATCAGACGACGAGACCGGACTGTACGGGAGTGTTACTGTTTGGATTCACAGGAGAATGTACAGGCTTGCTTGTTGATCTTTTGAGCGCTCAATACCTGGGTGGTTGTTACGTTTAGCTGACCGCTTGCAGCTTGTGGGTGTTTGATATGATCATCACCTACTGCCGGCGTATTGGCGATTCTTTAGAGTCCTACACAGAGGTTTCTTGGCTCAAGCAAAACGGAGTAGGAGCACATATGTGATATGTGCGGGACCGAGGATAATACGATATGAGATACCGTATTCTATTTGTTAGTTATATGTATGCCCTAGAGGCCATTACTGTACATTTGATGTATATTGTAGTGGATGCTGGGACATATATACGGAGGACTTTCTTGCTCGACATGATAGTATGCTATCTGGTTACTCTTTACCTTAACGTGTACACTGATTGTCTCTCTGTTACATGTTGGTAAAGCCCTTAGGATGTGTACTTGACTACCTGGACTATGATGCGGATCATACTAGTGGGGACATGGTAGTCTATAAGTACATCCTTCAAAGTCCCTAGTCGTGGGTGTATCGAGACGGGGCATCGATATACCAGAGTAGACTAGCGTGTACCTTCTCGACCCATATAGATGGGCGATGGATGATCCCATATCCATTGGTGTTTGACATCGGAGATGATATACGGGTGCTCAGTGGAGACTGGGTACACTGGACGGACTCGCCGAGAACTCCCAGATGGTATTATACCTCACGTCAGATGGCAGTTCTCTGGTGACACTGGTACAGAGTAGTCTGTTGACCCGAGATCGTCATAGAGTCTTGTGTGGTTCCCACTGTGCTTTGATTTCCATCTTACCACGTCCAAGAGGGCGTGCAAAATGGTGGTTTTTGGGTACAGTCCTGAGTCACACGGAGGCAATGAGCGATAGGAGGGGATTCGTCTCTCCCGGTATAGGGAGTTGATGTTGCGCTGTGTTCGATTGGCTATAACAGGAAATCCCTGGCCAGGGTTGCTGAGATTTACTGGTAAGTGTTACCAGTAGTTTCTCGAATTGTTATAGACCTCATATCGACACGACTTATCGAGCTATTGGGGTCTGTCGTTTACCACCCCTAGGCAAGATATGCGACATATCAGACGATCAGACCGGACTGTACGGTAGTGTTACTGGTTGGATTCACTGGAGTGTGAGCGGGCTTGCTCGTCGATCTTCTGATCGCTCAATACCCGGGTGGCCGTTACGTTTAGCAGACCGCTTGGGGCTTGTGGGTGGTTGATATGATCATCACCTGCTGCCGGCGTATTGACGAGTCTTTAGAGTCCTACACAGAGGTTTCCTGGCTCAAGCGAAACGAAATAGGAGCGCATATGAGATATGTGCGGGACCGAGAATAATGCGTGTATGTGATACCGTATTCTATTCTCGCGATGGATGTATCGAAAGGTTGTATGTGATATAACCTAGTTATCGAATCAAGGGTTGGTTCGGTAAGCCGATACATATGATACTAGTCGGTTATATGCGATATGACCGGATCATTAAATCAAGTGTTGATTTAATGATTTAATGTATAATTATATATTTGATATATTACTTTGCATTAACTAGTATTGGTTCACTTTAAATGGATTTTCTCACTCGGTTGTGCGCATTGCATATGCGATATGATTTTGTGCACTTGCTTGTATCATGTTTGATGATACATGTCTTTTGGTTAAGTGTAAAGAATTAAACCTTGGTTAATGAAATGGTTAGGGTTTACTATTTCCTTATTCATTTATTCATTTATTTATTCTTTTGGAAAAAGAAAAGCAAATGAGAAAATGGTGGCTTGTTTTGTTTTGTTCATGAAGCTTCATGAAGACTTTGACCAAGTGACCATTTTGTCTCATGCTTAACCCTAACCATCCCACTAACCATGATTTATTCTCTACACTTGACCATGGTTTGGTTATGATAAGTATTCTTTTATTTTTCTTTTTTTGGGATTAACTTATCATAACTTTATCTTCTTCTTCTTCTTCACTTCATGAAGAAAAAGCTTGACTTCATCAATGGTAGATTGATGAAATGAGTGAGAAATCCAATTCTAAAGTCTACCCACTTCCTATTTCTTCATCCTCTACCTCTTGCCAAGTAGTAGAGTGTGTTTCCTTCACAAGTTTTCATGGCTTGGTGAAGGTGGAGCTTGATCTAGCGATGTCTCGACGTAGATCATCTTCGGCATGGACATCGACGACCTAGCTCGCCTATTCTCTGACGAAGCCGACGCTAGAGCCCGGGAATTCATTTGGACAGCGAGGGGACTTCGTTACGGAGATATGGAGGTGGAGCACCGGATCTACAAAGGTTGTATTTCCGTTTCTTTATAGTTAAAGTTGTTAACTAGTTATCTTTTCGCCTAGATTTCTAGCCAACGATCCGTAGTCGGGTTTCGCGGCACCCATAATTTTTGAAATTGGCATGTTCGATGCCTTGTGAGACCTCTTGAGAGTGCCTAGGAACCCTACAGTGGTATCAGAGCCTAGCTAGAGCCTTAGGCGAAGTCCAGACGGAATTTGAAGTCCGAACAAACCCGAAACCCCAAACCAAACTTGCTCTCTGGACTTTTTCTAAAATCTGGAGTTTTTTGAAATTAAAAATATGCAGAAAACTCAGCAGGCAATTCTAAGAATTACGACGCAAAATTTATTCGATGAACAGTGAAATCGGCGGCGGAACCGCGGCAAAAGCCTAGCTTATGCGGCGGTTCCGCGGCTAAAGTATGACGTCAGCCTTTAAAAGTTGCACAGTAATTCATTGTTTTCAGTGCTGAGTTCTCTGGGTATTTTTAAATTTTATTCAAGAGTTGAATTTTCTGGGGTTGTTTTGGGGATTCGAATGTTCGACCGAATTATCAAATTTTGTCTATGTGGCTTTCCGGATAATTTTTGAATATGTTAAAAAAGTTCGACCGGATATAAATACCCAATTTTTCCCCTGTCGGGAAATTTCCAAGTGTTGGATTTTTCCGTGGTTTAACGACGTTCTAAGTAGTGCAAGTAACTCGATGGACCCTCTAGAAGACAACAAACCTTAACTCGATTATGTGACCGTCTTGAACTGCCCTTTGAACCTTCGGGTTTGGGGCAGTGCGGCGTGCCACATGTGAGGCGTTGACTTGACCCTTCTACGGCTGGACCGTTGGTACTGAGGCACGAACTGAATGTTGTTAGACTTGTTTCATGTGTTGGACTGCATCGGGAAAACTTGGGTATTCGATTGTTCGATCGGAAAGTTTGACATTTTCTATTTATCCGGAATGTGATACAATAATTGGAATTCACAAGAAGTTATGAGATAACTGAATGAATGTTATAAACATAGAAGTTTAGTCTCACTTGATCGGTTGCTACGGAATTTTGATGTGATCGAAAGTCCGTCGCAATCACGTAGCGTACGCGGATACTCGCCGGATAAACTTAATAGACAGCCTCACCCCATAGCCCCGACCAAGTGACTGTAGGAGAACCCCGTCGCCAAAAGCATCCGTTCGGGTGCTCCCGGCAGCGGTGTTCCGCCTTGGTGCACTTCGTCGACGGTATCGGGGGTGCGGCCGCCTACTAAAGTTTGCGACGAGCATTCGATCAGGTTGTCGGGAATCTTGTTGAATTGCCCGACTTGATATTGAAAAGAGTTTTCGATAATGAGACTAAAATGCGGGGTTTATAATTGTTAGGCATGCGATGTCTAAGTAATTCATTTGGTCAGGCATGCGATGTCTGAGGTGGTTGCGGATTCCAACTATTGTAGTTTTACATTTTCTTTTCTGTGACCGTAAGTGTAATATGTGATATCGCCGGTTTCGTTGCTATATGTCAACGACAATTGGGATGGACATATTTACTTACGTTGATGACATGTGATGTTATGTGTTGCTGGATATGTTATATTGGATCGTCGTGTTTGAATAGCCGGGGGTTTTTATATGAGATGAGTGTTTTTCATTTTTATTCATGTAAAAACTTGTATGTAATATTCTTTTATTGGGGCACTTCCAGGTTGCGGAAGTTGTCACCCTTTGTATATTATTTACTTTTCCGCACTAGGATAGACCCAAGGAGGAGGGCACAAGTAACCGGGTTCTGGAGTCCAGTGGAGACCAACTCGAGGAGTCGAGTCCGGGTCTCCTAACTCTAGAATTGGTAGGGTTGCTTGCCGCTCTCGTAGGGGTCTAGGGATGTGGGTTTGGCTATTCATCGCGTCCGTGGAATCCGTGTTTTATACTGGCTCGTATTGAAAACACGGACGTCCTAGTATATCCAATATTTCATATGTTTCTTCTGCTGCGATATCTGTGATGTGATCATGTGATGTTCTGTGATAGATACAGTATATAGTATATATGATATATTATATAGACGTTACTTATGTTTTACACCCGCGCTAGCCCTGCCCTGCTCTGCCGTTAGTCACCTAACCTAACGGTACACGAGGGGACATCGAGGCGAATGCGGATGGAATAAGTGTACGTCGTATTTATCTGTGATGTTTAGGTACTTAAATGATGGGACTTCATTAATGTGATTAATGAAATTAAAGAAACCTAAGATGTTGTAGAATCGAATTTCAAAATAAAACAGGTAGCTACAGTTCTTGCTTTGCACAGCGGTATATGTGATATATCCTGCACCTTATTCGATAAGGAAAGGACCGAGATCCCTTCACCGGGAGTGACTCCTTTAGCAATAACTGGCAGATGCTACACCCTCGGTTTGTCTTTTGATTGCTTTTAAGTGTTTTTGCTTTGCACAGTGATATATATGATATATCCCGCACCTCATTCGACGAGGAAAGGACCGACGATCCCTTCGCCGGGAGTGACTCCTTTAGCAAAACTAGAAAAGCCTCAAAAACTCTCCATTTCAAAATTCATTCGATCCTACAACGATATCAAGTTCATTACGCAATAGGTTTTCAGAAAAACCTGTCGTAGCCCTCCGTCATTTCAGATAAGTAGTAGTTAGTATTCGTGCTGCGTTTGTTGGCCTTTGTCAAGGCGCAGTGTGCGGTAGCTGGCTGGTGCTTATCTGCTTATGCATATGATGCAGATCGAGTTAGGGTAGTCGTGCGACATTGTTGGCCTTTGTCAAGGGTCATGCGGGTGGGTTTGATTCAATCAGGAAATGACGGGTTGAACTTGACTAGCATCCTATGATTTGTTGGCCTCTGTCAAGGTCATAGGAGGTTAGGGGCAAAATATTATCGGGAATTTCAAGTGTTGAAATTTGTAATGAGATTGCATACCTTCTATGAGATAGTTGGATCCCGATACCCGCTGCGAGTAAGAGTTACTCCTGGGAGAGTTTTACATATTACAATTAGCCGATCAAGTAGGTGTCTAGAAAGGTGTTAACGAGGTTACGCCTCTGGGAAAACGAGGTTTACAGTAATTAGGTTCGTGCGAAAGCACGGGGGACCTCCCTCAAAGTACCGACACTGGCCTGGCTGAAAGATTGGCGAACTTGTAGTGTGTAATTAATCCCGGCTAGTCTTTCCTTTTAGGGTTTGAAGGAAGATTTGATAAAAAGCAGTGGGAGCCATCCTGATTAGATAAAATAATAACCAATCTATTCTTGCAAGAGCGCACG
The DNA here is from genome assembly GCA_030015575.1 of Agapanthus africanus. NCBI lineage: Eukaryota > Viridiplantae > Streptophyta > Magnoliopsida > Asparagales > Amaryllidaceae > Agapanthus > Agapanthus africanus. Next base: position 300,279,499 of record JASDDO010000008.1, read on the forward strand.
CTGAGTGTTTTCTTCTCTCTCTCTCCAGGTAGCGACCATATCATGCCTTAATCAAGATAATAAAACGGATTATTGACCGAACCCGCTTGTTATACTGAGCTGGGGAACGTTGATCCCGCTCCAACTTATAATTGTTATAAGACAGAGCAGGAAATTGGGGATTACCAGAGTTCCCGTGCCGCCCAAACGAAGAGAGTGCATGCTGATGCATCATCTTCGGGTGTGTTCATTACAAAGAACTGTTTCTCAGTATCCTCCGAATCCTGGGTATATGATACCGGATCAGGATCCCAGATATGTAATCTGTTACATAGGGCTACAAAAACGTAGAAAAACTGAGAACGGGTGATAAGTTTCATGAGACAGAAAACGGGGCAAGAGTTGCAGCCAAGTCTCTTGGTCACTGTCACCCTGTATTATCAGAATACATTGATTCTGAACAAATGCTATTAGATACCGAACCTGATATACAAAATCATATCAGTCTCTTTATTAGTAAAGAAATGATAAAATTTTGTATTGTTGGATAATGTTTTGAACATTTCCTATATCAAAAGTTGATCGGTTCAGGCACGTTATCTAAAAGCATTAATGTTCTAAATCAAACTACAGTTCTTAGTATACGGAACACACACAAGAGGAAGAATTCAGAAATGAACGAATCCTTCTTGAGGCATCATAGACTAGGTCATATCAATGCGACCCGACTAGCTGAAGTTACATGTAGATGCATATTTAAATCAGTTTGAATTTGCATCTTGTGAAACTTGCCAGTCATGTCACAGAGATAAGATGACCGTAGCTCTGTTTACTGGAAACAGAGAAAGAGTTAGTGAACTCTTGGGATGATACATGTTGATGTATGTAAGGTCCCCTGTCTACATATGCCAGGACCGGTTCTTTGTACTTCGTTACATTCTCTGATGATCTCTCAAGATTCAGACATATGTTCCTGTTGAAACATAAGTCCGAACCTTTTGAGATATTCACAGAATATAAGCTAGAAATAGAGAACCAAAACACGGGTATAAGTATTATATCCTTTGATGTGATCAGGGAGGAGAATACTTGAGCACGGAATTCCTGGATTATTCTAAAGGAGAATGAGATTCTCTCTCAGCATTACTCCTCCATATACACCATAGCACGTTGGTATATCGGGGCGGAGCAAATACACCCTATTTTATATGGTGTGCTCTATGATGAGTACTACTGAGTTACCTATTTCCTTTTGAGAGTTATGCACTTATGAAGTTGCATACCTATTGAATAGGGTTTAGATCAAATCAGTAGCTTACCACTTCATATCTGATATGGAAAGGGAAGAGCCCATCTCTTAAGTCAGTTAAGATTTGGGGTTGTCCGGCCAATGTCTAAAAGCAAAATCCGGACAAGCTCGAGGCAACGTCTGTTATGTACAACTGGAAATGTTCCAGCTATACAAACTACAGCAGATGATTTGGTAGAACTAAAGGATTCGATAGTAACCAACGAACCTCAGCCTCTCCGCCGATCTAGTAGGGTTCCTCACCCACCTGAGAGATACTTTGGTTTCTCTATGACAGTGGGAGCGAGGATTGCATCATGAGATGATGACCTAACTAGTTTCGAGCTGGCCATCAGGAGTGAGACTCTGTAAGAATGGCTGGATGTTTAGCGATCTGAGATGGAATCCTTATACACCAACAAAGTATGGACTTTGGTTGCAATATCTGAAGGGTTAAATCCCCATCAGGAGCAAGTATATCTTGAGAAGATTACTTGGTGTGAATGGAAAAGTTGAGACTTTCATAGCTGGACTTGTTAAAGGTTTGCATCATTAACCACGTATGGATTATGTTGAAACCTTTTCTAATGATCTATGCTTAAATCCATCCAGATCCTACTTGTCACGGCTACATACCATAACTACGATATCTGGTGGTTGGATGTCATGACTGCTTTTCTAAATAATGTTTTGGAAGAGAGCGTCTATAAGTACACAGCCAGAGGGCCTCGTAGACAATGGGAGCAGCGGAAACGTGAGCAAGATGTTTTATGTGATAAAGCAGGCATCGCGGAGTTGGAACGTCTGTTTTGATGAGTTAGTCAAACAGTTTGACATCATAAAAATGGTAGATGAACCTTGTATAAACAAAAAGGTAGTATGGAGTATGGTGGCGATCCTCGTAGAGTACGTGGATGACATACTCTTGATAGGGAAGGAGTTTCCTATGCTACGCTCGATCAATCTCCGCTTATCACAAAGATTCTCCGCGTAGGATCAAAATGATACCTACTAAATCCTGGATTTTGGATCTATGAGATAGATCTAAATGGATGTTAGGATTCTCACTAGTTGTAGTAAGATGGTATCAATCGATCCTGGGGAGAATCACTGGAAGTGTTCCAGGGTGATAAAGACGACTGAATGTCAGTCGCAGGCATTGTCTTTACCCTCAGTAAAGGGACGGTATGTTGGAAGAGTTCCAAGCTAGATACCGTGACATACTAGACGATAAAGGCACGATACATCGCTACTTAAGATGCTACCAAAGAGGCTGTTTGGGTGTATATTGGTTCATGAGATGAACTATGTTCCTCCCATTGTGTGACAATGGAGTTGTGGCTTATGCCAAGGAACATCCGTCCCATCAGTGATCCAGACATATTCTAAGGCAGTATCACATGATCATGGAGATGGTTGATCTCTAAGGGATCGAGGTTAGGAGAGTAGACACAGAGGACAACACGGCGGATCCACTCACAAAGGCCTATTCCCAGAGAGAGACTTTTATGGGATGGTTGAGTATGAAACACTTCAACCACTGCTACAGATGGCCCTAGTGCAAGTGGGAGATTGATAGTTATATGTATGCCCTAGAGGCCATTACTGTACATTAGATGTATATTGTAGTGGATGCTGGGACATATATAGGGAGGACTTTCTTGCTCGACATGATAGTATGCTATCTGGTTACTCTTTTCCTTAACGTGTACACTGATTGTCTCTCTGTTACATGTTGGTAAAGCCCTTAGGATGTGTACTTGACTACCTGGACTATGATGCAGATCATACTAGTGGGGACATGGTAGTCTATAAGTACATCCTTCAAAGTCCCTAGTCGTGGGTGTATCGAGACGGGGCATCGATATACCAGAGTAGACTAGCGTGTACCTTCTCGACCCATATAGATGGGCGATGGATGATCCCATATCCATTGGTGTTTGACATCGGAGATGATATACGGGTGCTCAGTGGAGACTGGGTACACTGGACGGACTCGCCGAGAACTCCCAGATGGTATTATACCTCACGTCAGATGGCAGTTCTCTGGTGACACTGGTACAGAGTAGTCTGTTGACCCGAGATCGTCATAGAGTCTTGCGTGGTTCCCACTGTGCTTTGATTTCCATCTTACCACGTCCAAGAGGGCGTGCAAAACGGTGGTTTTTGGGTACAGTCCCGAGTCACATGGAGGCAATGAGCGATAGGAGGGGATTCGTCTCTCCCGGTATAGGGAGTTGATGTTGCGCTGTGTTCGATTGGCTTTAACAGGAAATCCCTGGCCAGGGTTGCTAAGATTTACTGGTAAGTGTTACCAGTAGTTTCTCGAATTGTTATAGACCTCATATCGACACGACTTATCGAGCTATTGGGGTCTGACGTTTACCACCCCTAGGCAAGATATGCGACATATCAGACGATCAGACCGGACTGTACGGTAGTGTTACTGGTTGGATTCACTGGAGTGTGAGCGGGCTTGCTCGTCGATCTTCTGATCGCTCAATACCCGGGTGGCCGTTACGTTTAGCAGACCGCTTGCGGCTTGTTGGTGTTTGATATGATCATCACCTGCTGCCGGCGTATTGACGAGTCTTTAGAGTCCTACACAGAGGTTTCCTGGCTCAAGCGAAACGAAATAGGAGCGCATATGAGATATGTGCGGGACCGAGAATAATGCGTGTATGTGATACCGTATTCTATTCTCGCGATGGATGTATCGAAAGGTTGTATGTGATATAACCTAGTTATCGAATCAAGGGTTGGTTCGGTAAGCCGATACATAGGATACTAGTCGGTTATATGCGATATGACCGGATCGTTAAATCAAGTGTTGATTTAATGATTTAATGTATAATTATATATTTGATATATTACTTTGCATTAACTCGTATTGGTTCACTTTAAATGGATTTTCTCACTCGGTTGTGCGCATTGCATATGCGATATGATTTTGTGCACTTGCTTGTATCATGTTTGATGTTACATGCCTTTTGGTTAAGTGTAAAGAATTAAACCTTGGTTAGGGTTTACTATTTCCTTATTCATTTATTCATTTATTTATTCTTTTGGAAAAAGAAAAGCAAATGAGAAAATGGTGGCTTGTTTTGTTTTGTTCATGAAGCTTCATGAAGATTTTGACCAAGTGACCATTTTGTCTCATGCTTAACCCTAACCATCCCACTAACCATGATTTATTCTCTACACTTGACCATGGTTTGGTTATGATAAGTATTCTTTTATTTTTCTTTTTTTGGGATTAACTTATCATAATTTTATCTTCTTCTTCTTCTTCACTTCATAAAGAAAAAGCTTGACTTCATCAATGGTAGATTGATGAAATGAGTGAGAAATCCAATTCTAAAGTCTACCCACTTCCTATTTATTCATCCTCTACCTCTTTCCAAGTAGTAGAGTGTGTTTTCTTCACAAGTTTTCATGGCTTGGTGAAGGTGGAGCTTGATCTAGCGATACCTCGACGTAGATCATCTTCGGCATGGACATCGACGACCTAGCTCGCCTATTCTCCGACGAAGCCGACGCTAGAGCCCGGGAATTCATTTGGCAGCGAGGGGACTTCGTTACGGAGCTATGGAGGTGGAGCACCGGATCTACAAAGGTTGTATTTCCGTTTCTTTATAGTTAAAGTTGTTAACTAGTTATCTTTTCGCCTAGATTTCTAGCCAACGATCCGTAGTCGGGTTTCGCGGCACCCATAATTTTTGAAATTGGCATGTTCGATGCCTTGTGAGACCTCTTGAGAGTGCCTAGGAACCCTACACTATTCTCGCGATATTTGATATCAGCCGGGTCAACGGATCAAGTGTTGATTCGATGAATCGGTACGGATAAATATTAGTCGGTTATATGCGATATAGACGGATTGTCGGATCAAGTGTTGATTCGATAATTTAATGTATAATAATATATATGATATATTAAATTACATTAACTAATATTAGCTCACTAAAAGATTCTTTTTCTCACTCGGGTAATACATTGATATATATGCGATATATGTTAATTGTATTATTTTATTTTGTTACGATAAATATTATATATGTGATATATAATATTGTAACATGATATGATAACTAATGCAACATGTTTTGTGGAGTTTAAACATGATTAGGGTTTGGATTAGGGTTAAGACTTCTAGTTGATTCTAGAAGGTTTTTCTTTTGGTTTTGTGCAAGATATTTTCAAGTGACTCATTCTTAACCTAACCCAAACCCTAGCCTTGGTTAATTCTCTACAAAGGTTTAGTCAACCATGGTTGCATTATTCATCATTATCTCCTTTGCATTATTCATCACAAAAGGATTTCTTATCATATTGTTCATCTTCTTCTTTCTTTCTTTTCATGAAAAAGCTTTCTAGCTTTTTCTAAGTGATGAAAAATGAGTGAGAATAAGAAAATAAAAGAGAGAAAAAATCCTACTTCATCATCCTCATCTATCCTTGCCATTTAGATGAGGGTGTTCACCTCATATTATGAGTGTTAGCTTGTGTTAACGAAACTTCAAGGTAGATCATCTTTGTATCGAAGATCGAAAGCAAGACTGCATCTTTCTCTTCGTGGAACCTCTCGAGAGTCCGGAACACGATGATCGCAGCGAAGGGACTTCAACACGGAGCTTTAGAAGTGAAGGACCGGATCTACAAAGGTTGTAATCCCTGTCACTTAGTGTTAAAATGTTTAACTTGCTAGTTTTCGCCTAAACTCTAGTATAAAGATCCGGCTTTGGGTTGTTCGGCACGGCTAAAATTTTAATCGGGCATGGTTGATGCCTCGTAGACCCTTGTGAGCGTGCCTAGCAACCCTACAATATGTATGCCCTAGAGGCCATTATATGTATAGTGGATGCTTGGACATGTATATATATATATATATATATATATATATATATATATATATATACAGATGACTTTCTTGCTCAACATGATAGTATGCTATCTGGTTTACTTTATCTTGACATGTTCATTTGATCATGCATCTTACTCATTTGGTACATGTTTATAAAGCGCTCAGGATATTTGCTTAACTACTGGGACTATGATGCAGATCATACTAGTGAGACACGTGTAGTTTATGAGCATATCCTTGAACTGTTCCTAGTCGTGGTTGGATCGAGACGGGGCATCGATATTCCAGAGTACACTAGCGTATACCATTCTTGTCCCATATGATGGGCGATGGATGATCCCATATCCATCTGGTGTGGTGACACCAAAGATTGTATCCGGGTGCTCAGTGGAGACTGGGTACACTGAACGGACTCGCCGAGAACTCCTATGTGGTACTATATCTATCATCGGATAGCAGTTCTCAGGTGACACTGGTACAGGTTAGTCTGTAGACCCGAGATCGTCATAGTTTCTTGTGTGTCCTCCCACTGTATTTTGATCTCCACCCTACCACGGCTCTACAGAGTCATGAAAACAGGTGGATTTAGGGTACAGTCCCGAGGCACAAGGTGGCATTGAGAGATAGGAGGGGTTTCGTCTCTCCCGGTATTAGGGGTTGATGTTGTGCTATGCTCGATGGGCTATAACTGGACAGGGCTGCTGAGATTTACTGATAAGTGTTATCAGTAGTTTCTCGATCTGTTATGAGCCATACACCGGCATGACTTATTGAGTTATTAGGGTCGACGAAACCATCCCTAGACTCGATATGCAGCATATCTGACGAAATGACCGGACTGTATGGTAAGTGTTGCCAGTTGGCTCGATGGGAGTTTTGACAGATTCGCTTGTTTTTCTTCTGATCGCTCGATACCCGGGTGGCCGTTACGTTTAGCTGACCGCTTACGGCTTGTGGGTGTTTGATGTGATCATCACCTACTTCCGGCATATTGACGAGTCTTAGAGTCCTATATAGGAGTTTCCTAGCTCAGGCGAAATAATGTGGTGTACATATGAGATTGTCATGACCCGAAAAGTATGGAACATGACCGGCACTTAAATTACGAAACGACTCGAGGCGTACGTAATCTAAGTAAGCCGAAAACCCAGAAATCCAAACCAAGTAAAGTAGTAGAGTGAAGGAAAAACCAATTTAAATCAAGTAGTTTTGCAACATACGCCGAAATATGCATTTTTAAAATCATAAGTCTTTTCTAAAAATTCGGCAGAGTTTCCTTTGTAAATACTGACCCCAAACGGGTACAAAACTTGATAACGCATATATAATGAATAAATGCATCCCCAAGCGGGAGCTAGCTCTTCGTCAAACGACGGTCACAACCACGCAAGGAATATAATATACAACGCCGAAGGGCGAGGACCACAACAGAAAAGGAAACTCAAAACAGCATGAAATCCATAGAAATACAACGCGCGACTCTAAGGTCGAAAGAATAAACATCACTGGTCTCTATCTGAAATAAATACATGTTTGGTTGATGGAGTTTCTAGATACAACAGAATATTAATATACAAAGTATAATGATGGTCACGATGCAAGTGAACCCACCTACTAGCAAATCACCCGGAAAAGAAAGTAGTGCCAGTAAAGCCGTAACGAAACCTGTACGGTAAAACCTGCAAGAAACTTTGGCACAACGGGGGTGAGTTGCCAACTCGTGAGTAGAAAACATCTACGAGCAGAAATCGCATGAATAACGCAATCCTAGGTCATACGATCACCATATATATAATCCTCAAAATGTGAGTCTGAAGCATGAAAAGGTGGCAAGGGTAAATATCTAACCCACGTGTAATCCCATAAGCTCGTGTCAGTGACTCAGGTAGCAATATATCATATGGATGGAGTATGAATGCATGAAAACAGAATACATGAAAATGAAGAAACTGTTTTCATAACTTAGTGAGATTTCTGTATCTTTAAAACGAGGTATCATAAATGAAATCAGCATAAACAGTGTCTAGCATCGACACAAAACATAAATCTCAATATCTTAATATCTCAGTGTCTCAATATCACTATCTATGGCGCCGTCAGTCCAGACCGGCCCCTAACATCAATCCCAAGACCACGAAGGAATCCTCCGGATATCCGACGCGTCAGATAAAATCACAGGTAGGTAGTCTTCCCCTGCTAGGCTCAACGCCATCATCTGCGACCTTCTCGCCCCGGGGTTCCTTACCGGGTCCACTATGTACCCGAGACGGTTCATCCAACTCCTTGAATCGGTTCTCGAAATCCATCAGTAATCATGAAAACTCATGGTGGATGACTCATACATCATGGGAAAACCGCACTTTTCATTTTTAAAAAGAGAGAGAAAGAGAAGAAGTTTATATATGTTTTTGCGGTATTCCCCCAAATCCAGGAAATCTCATGAAAATCCGAATCCAAATCATCAATAGCCCGTAAAACAGTGAATATAGGCATAAAAATCCATGAAAGCGGAATAACAGTAAATAACAATATGCATGAAGTAGCAAGTAATAACTACAATGTCTAAACTGGCATATAAGGCAAGTACACTAATATCATGTCGAAACTATTAGCTAACAAGCTATGTCCATGAAATAGTATTCTCTAAAGTGTATGTGACATGGCAATTACCGATGATGATGTGTGTGAGCCGGCAAGTAAGTGTACGTGGAACATACGCATCATCGGTAATGGTGCTGGTGTCCTAACAGCATGATATCAATAATGGTATATGAACTCACAATATAAGTATGCGATGCGGGGCGAACAACAATAATGTGCGGGAGCTGAATACTAGACACGACGATAACTAATCTGCATTTAATATAAATATAAATCATACAGTAGTGCCTTTTGAAATAATACGAATCGCGGTGTTTTGAAAATAAGGGCTACGGTGTTTTTAAGAAAAGATACGTTCTTTGAAATATCCGTAGAATCCCTTGTCCTGTCTTTTAAAATACCCACGATTCGTTAGTTTTTGAAATAGGTAGGAATCGAATCTAGTCTAACAACTACACTAAACTATAGTGCTAAGCTAACAGGCTAAACGAAAGGTAAGGAAACCGCCTAACATCTGAGTCGATACATATACATATATATATATATTAGTCGGTGATCCCGCCTCGATAGTATCACATCCGATACAATATCTGTAATAAGACATTCCCAAGTCAAGAGTGTGGATCCATCATCAATATATAGCTCGTACGTAAATCCGTCGTATGGCATCCCAAATCAGGGTACGGGTCAAAATCACACTCATCATATTATTCATCTGGTATCCTCTTTATCAAAGATCATAATCCGGGGTACTGATCTACGTCTAGTACAATACTAATATCATCAATATAATCATGATCTGACTACTGATCTACAGCCTCATACAAACCGATGTCATCAACACATATCATCATAAAGAAGTATACATCGCCCAATGCAACCTATTATAAATATCTTAACATATCTTATCTCATATCTCGATCACAAGTCAACTATTCTATGTATATCACTATTCACATGGTATCGTCGTCCAAAGATCTTCTATAACATCAGGACGTATCTCAAATACGAACCCTACCATATCACCGATCTCACGGCCTCAAATCAAATCTCATCGACTCATCTCAAATCCTAAGTACTATCCTCAAATCCAGTATACGAACACATAGTCCCATACCCATGTGAACACATAAATATATATTCCCATATACGCACATGTGACAGAAAGAATGTATGCAAGTATGTGTGTGCGTGTGGGTGCAACCACTACTCTAGGGTTTCGCAACTAACACTAAACCAATCCAAGAACACCAAAAATCCATCTTTATCATCAATCTACTCAAACAACATATAATAAATATATGTGTGTATACGTATTCGTATACATCACCACGAACTGCGGGGGTGCTATACGCCATCCACCCGACTTCTCCCCGTAGATATAAATCTACTCACCTTGCTTCTCGTGTGCCGATGCCAATGCCGCCATCTTCATCTTCAACGCCTCGACATCACGTAGGGTACCTACAAAGATAACACAATCGCAAAAGAATATGAAAATCACATCGGAAAACCAAAACGGCATACGCTACTCTCATAGGTAAAAACCTATAGTCTCGCATGCAAACACGACCAATAACCCTTTTCCGTTGACATTCAAATGCCACCCGACAGATAAGAATCATCAAATACCAAAATCCATGTTAAAACAAGTCGTAAAACCACGCACCAATACAAGAAAATTACCCCAGATTCTACCCTATGTGAAATCAGTCAAAGTTGCATATGCCAAGGGTCTAGTTAATAGGGTATAAAGCTATAGAACCAAAACGGATCCCAGAACCCATGCTCTGGCCGCAAATTGCGGCCAGAAAGGATTAATTGGCGGCCAGGTTGAAGGGTTAGGGGCTAGGGCTTTGGGTGATGGTTCCTATTTGCCAGCACATCTCCCTGTCAAACCAAAATTATTTTCAGGTGACCCGGGTGTTAGTAGATTTCCAAATACACTCACAGAATCACATTTTCCCTATATCGTTTTTCTAAATCCGTATTCCGGGTTCTAGTTTCTGGTTTGGGTCTCCAATCAATCACCACAGGGGTTGTAGTCCCTAATTACACCTCAATTCACCTTTGATTTCATTTCAAACCCTAAACCTTAACTTGGAATTTCCAAAGTTCATCAAAACCACACAATATCGACATGAAACAAGTATGGATGCATAACGAATTGAAACACTACTCTAATGGTGCAGAAATTAACTCCTTTGGCAACTCAAGAATTTTCTTGAGTTGCTCAAAGTCTTCAAAATCCTCTCTTTCTAGGTCCAATGTGTTCCCCTCGAGCTTGTGAACAATTTTTGTGAAGTGGGAATGGGGTTTTGGAGTTGTATTCATGGTGTTTTGGGCTTGAAGTTGAAGGGGGAAAGGGGAGGAGGTAGCAGCAGCAGCTCATGGGAAGAGAGGGGAGAGAAAATGAGAAGAAGAAATGATGGGGATGGCTCACAACAAGGGTTTGACCCCATACCTACTCTTTCTCTCTCTCAATCATTCTTTCACTTTTCCTTTTCTTTTCCTTTCCTTTCATTTCCTTCTCCTCACAATAGTATACCCAAAACAAACCATTCACCCAAAACATGTAAGAAAATGTAGCAAGTGTGGAAAAAATGATATGGGTATGTTTTGCACAAAAATGCTAAAAATCCGATAAGCGATTTTTAATCGCGATTAGCACTAAATCAGCATATAATTAATCATAAAAACTTAAACATAGCATAATTCCATAAATTACCCTATTTTAGAATTTTCCATAATTTTTCCAAAATTTTTCCCATTTATTGGTATTTAATTATACCGAAATATTAAAATATTCAATAAAATAATATTAAATTATAAAAATTCGTAGAAATAATATTTTGTTTATTTTTAAATGTTACAATCTTCCCCCCTTAAAGATATTCGGTCCCCGAATTAAAATTTAAACCCCCAAATTCTAAAATATTTCAAATGAAAGTCCAAGTCGTCGGGGCTCCGAAATCATCAATACATAAAACGTATCATAGCGCAATGCATGCACATGAGTAGTGAGCATATAACTCAAATTCGAAACTCCGTCAAGCGTCCCGCAATCATAGGAGTCATGGTAAAGACATAAATGTCAAATCCAACATAAACCAATATGATCTAAACCAGAACTATACCTGTAAATATCAAATCTGTACATGTAGATATCTGAAGGAAATGCGTGCCAAATCTTTTAAAGTCGCTGTGCAATGCGCATAACATCGCACAGTGGCGGACGTCTATCATAAGAAAATAACCAAATACGTATATATCTTTTGTTTAATATGTACGTTCCGCCGTTTTGAAAACAATTTAGAAGGGTTTTCTTGTTTTAAACGTTTCGCGTCATATCAGACACGTAGGTAAATACCGTGACTATAGCTCGATTTTTGGAAATCCCTTCGATAACTATCAATGCATGTAAAATACACTCAGGTACTGCCATCTGACTAGTCCTGCTCAGTACGAAAACAATAATAAAACATCATAAAAACGTACTGCTCCAAAAGAAATCAATCCCAAAATGTGCATATGAATACTACGTGCGTCTGGTGCGCACGGAAATCAAAATCCATGAATGTGCCATACATACGCACAGAAACAATATATAAGTGCATCGGGTGTGCACGAAACACCTGTCATAGGCAACGTGTGTGCCTGACCCCAAAATCAGGTGCATCTGACATGCACGAAGAATCTCGATTTAGTGCATCTGGTGTGCACTAAAATCGCATCTCATAACATGCGCCCAACATGCGTAAAGTCCAAATCAGGTGCATCCATCATGCACGAAATCAAGAAATCCAATATCAAGCACCGAAAATGCGCAAAATCCAATCAGGTGCACAAGGTGCACAAAAAAAATATCGAACATCACAATTGAAATCGAAGTCCAGTGCAACTGTGGTGCACAAAATGCGTATCACTGCACTGCAAGCATATGTGAACTATACCGAGTGCAAAAACCAAATCGTATGCGTACATATGCACGAAATCAACTCAGCTGTATGAAACCCATAAAATCATAAACATGTGAAACCAGGGCACGAAAACGATATCAAGTGCAACAACTGTGCAAGATCGTAAATACTCAGTAGGTGCAACCATGGTGCATGAAAACAAATATCATGAAACTCAATCATCAAAATCAGTCATGCGAATAGACCATCCAAAATACCGAAATCAAATATGGTGGAATAGTCCCGCTCAAGCACATCCTCCAAGAATCTCTGGCCAACTGTCGTGGTCACTCATAGCATGTCTCGTCGACGATCATGAGCTCTGGCCTGCTGGTGTGCGTAACATGACCACTCCTGGGTCCAAGTCTTCTCGTAATTTATTCCAGAAAGGTCCTGTCGAGGTCTCTCCCAAATCTCGTCTCTGCCGAACTGTCCGGAAGTCATCGTCCTTTACTATATCTGTTTCTTGTTCCGGAACGACTGCATACTCATTGCGACTCCTTCTGGAAGGTATGTCCAAGTACAATGCCTCGGCATGTGTACCGCATCACTGATGTCGGCGGAGTGGAACGTCATCTTATCCATATCTGGTACGAACCTCTTACTCCACTTTTCTCTAATGTCGACTGCTTCGGACTCGTCTCGTCGTGGCTGCATGTGTTAGTTGTATGTATGCCCTAGAGGCCAGTATTGTACAGATGATGTATATTATATTGGATGCTTGGACATATATAGCGAGGACTTTCTTGCTCGATATGATAGTATGCTATCTGGTTGCTCTTTATCTTAACATGTATACTTGTCTCTTTATACCGTCTTATAGTTACATGTTGGTAAAGCCCTTAGGATGTGTACTTGACTACCTGGACTATGATGCGAATCATACTAGTGGGGACATGGTAGTCCATAAGTACATCCTTCAAGGTCCATAGTCGTGGGTGTATCGAGACAGGGCATCGATATACCAGTGTAGACTAGCGTATACGCTTCTCGACCCATGAGATGGGCGATGGATGATCCCATATCCATTGATGTTTGACATCAGAGATGGTATACGGGTGCTCAGTGGAGACTGGGTATACTGGACGGACTCACCGAGAACTCCTAGATGGTATTATACCTCACGTCAGATGGCAGTTCTCTAGTGACACTTGTGCAGGTTAGTCTGTAGACCCGAGATCGTCATAGAGTCTTGTGTGATTCCCACTGTGCTTTGATTTCCACCTTACCACGTCCACGAGGGCGTGCAAAACGGTGGTTTTTGGGTACATTCCCGAGTCACATGGAGGAAATGAGCGATAGGAGGGGTTTCGTCTCTCCCAGTATTGGGGGTTGATGTTGCGCTGTGCTCGATTGGCCGTAACAGGGAAGTCCCTGGCCAGGGCTGTTTTAGAGATTTACTGGTAAGTGTTACCAGTAGTTTCTCGACCCGTTATGGGCCTCACATCGGCACGACTTATCGGTTATTTGGGTCTGACGTTTACCATCCCTAGGCCCAATATGCAGCATATCTGACGAAGACACCGGACTGTACGGTAGTGTTGCCGGTTGGCTCGACGGGAGTTGTAGCAGGTTCGCTTGTTTTCTTCTGATCGCTCAATACCCGGGTGGCCGTTACGTTTAGCTGACCGCTTGCGGTTTGGGGGTTCTTGATATGATCATCACCCACTGCCGGCGTATTGACGAGTCTTAGAGTCCCACAAAGGAGTTACCTAGTCCAGGCGAAACGTTGTGGTGCGCCTATGCGATATGCGCATGGACCCGGTTAAAATGCGCGTATAAGATACCGTATATTAATCGGGCGACTTGCTTTTGGTTGGGTCGCATGTTATACTGTGCTGGGGAACATTGGTTTCAGAGCCGACCTAGAACATTAGGCGACACTTTAACGAAGTTAAAACTCCGATCGAACGAAAATACGGATTTTCGGGACACTCTCTGGACATTTTTTGAAAAATGTTATTTTTCAGAATTAAAAATATGTGAAAAATACAGCTGGGAATTATAAGACACACTGTAAAAAATGAAACCCTAAAAAGCAAGTACCACCGCGGAACCGCGGTCTAAGCTTGCTTGGGCCGCGGCTCCGCGGCCGTACAGAGCCATTAAGGCTTCGTTTTTGTACAGTGAGCTTCTTGTCTGCTTGTAGATGTTTTTGGGTATTTTTAATCTGGTTTCAGTGACATATGTTCTGGAGATTGTTTTGGAGTTGGTGATTCGATCGGAATTTTGATTTCGTGTCTTTTCCGGGTAAATTAGAAAGTATTGAATTGTTCGAGCGAGTATCATTTGCTCACTTTTCACGGGGTTTAAATCTTTCGGAAATACGTGCAAGTTTTGTGGTGGACCCTCTAGAAGACAACAAACCTTAACTCGATTATGTGACCGTCTTGAACTGCCTTTTGAACCTTTGGGTTTGGGGCAGTACGGCGTGCCACATATGAGGCGTTGGCTTGACCCTTCTACGGCTGGACCGCTACTACTGTGACACACTCCGGGTTTTTGAACTCCGCTCAAGTGTTGAGCTTTAGGGAATTTTGGGTATTTGATCATTCGTTCGAAAACTTTAATATTGTCTATTTATCTGGAATGTGATGAAATGTGTGGAATTCATATAGCTAGACATGAAATACGAAGTATGTGATATTTCGCATTTACGATGTCTAAAGAGAATGTGGATTCCCGATATTGCAGTTTTACACTTTCTTTTCTGTGAAATTAAGTGTAGTATGTAGTGATATTGCGGATTGTCGTTGCTATACATCGACGACAATCGGTGTATGCATACTTACTTACGTTGATGATATGAGATATTATGTGTTGCTGAGATATGATGTGTAGGACTGTCGCGATAGAATAGCCGGGTTTTTTTTTATGTGAGATGAGAGTTTTATATTTTCATTCATGTAAATTCAAATGTAATGTAATATTCTTTTATTTGGGGCACTTCCGGATTGAGGTTGATGCCACCAGTGTTGTATATTATTTACTTTTCCGCATTAGGATGGACCCAAGGAGGGGAGCACAGGTGACCAGGTTCTGGGGTTCAGTGGGAGGCCATCTCGAGGAGTCGAGACCGGGTCTCCTAAACTCCAGAATTGGTAGGGTCGTTTGCCGCTCTCGTAGGGGTCCAGGGTGTGGGCTTGGCTATTCATCGCGACTGTGGAATCCGTATTTTCTATTGTTGGCTAAATACTAAATACGGACGTCCTAGTATATCCCACATTATATCTATGTTTCTGCTGCGATATCTGTGATGTGATCATTTGATATGTTGTGATGGATACAGTATATGATATATATGATATATTATATAGACGTTACTTATGTTTTACACCCGCACTAGCCCTGCCCTGCTCTGTCGTTAGTTACCTAACCTAACGGTGCACGAGGGGACATCGAGGCGAATACGGATGGAATAAGTGTATGTCGTATTTATCTGTGATGTTTAGGTGAGTTAATTGATGGGACTTCATTAATGTGATTAATGAAAGAAAAGAAACCTAAAAGATGTTGTAGAATTAAATTTTTCATAAAAGGGTAGCTACAGTTTTGCTTTGCATAGCGGTATATATGATATATCCTGCACCTTATTCGATGGGGAAAGAGCCGAGATCCCTTCACCGGGAGTGGCCTCTTTAGCAAAACTGGCAGATGCTACAATACTCGGTTTGACTTTAGACTGCTTTTGGAGTTTTGCACTGCATAGCGGTATATATGATATCTCCTGCACCTTATTCGATGGGGAAAGAGCCGAGATCCCTTCACTGGGAGTGACCTCTTTAGCAAAACTGGCAGATGCTACAATACTCGGTTTGACTTTTGACTGCTTTTGGAGTTTTGCTTTGCATAACGATATATATGATATATCCTGCACCTTATTCGATGAGGAAAGAGCCGAGATCCCTTCACCGGGAGTGACCTCTTTATCAAAACTAATAAAATGCCTCAAAATCACTCCATTTCAAAATTCACTAGATTCTACAACGATATCAAGTTCATTAGGCAATAGGTTTTCAGAAAAGCCTGTCCTAGCCCTCCGTCATTTCAGATAAGTTGTATATAGTATTCATGCTACATTTGTTGGCTTTCGGCAAGGTGTAGTGTGCGGTAGCTATATGCTGCTTATCTGCTGCATATGATGCGACTGGATTAAGGTAGTCATACGGCTTTGTTGGCTTTCGTCAAGGGTCGTGCGGGTGGGTTTAATTCAGTCAAGAAATGTACGGGATGAACTTGACTAGCGGGCTATGGTTTGTTGGCTTTCGTCAAGGTCATAGCACGTTAGGCGCAAAATATTATCGGGAATTTCAAGTGTTGAAATTTGCAATGAGATTGCATACTTTCTATGAGATAGTTGGATCCCGATACCCACTGCGAGTAATTGTTACTCCCGGGAGAGTTTTACACAGGGCAATTAGCCGATCAAGTAGGTGTCTAGAAAGGTGTCAACGGGGTTACGCCTCTTGGAAAACGAGGTTTACTTTAATTCGGTCCGTGCGAAAGCACGGGGAACCTCCCTCAAAGTACCGACACTGGCCTGGCTGAAAGATCGGCGAAGTTGTAGGGTGTAATTAATCTCGGCTAGTCTTTCCTTTTAGGGTTTGAAGGAAGATTTGATAAAAACAGTGGGAGCCATCCTGATTAGATAAGATAATAACCAATCTGATCTTGCAAGAGCATACGCTAAAGTGTTTTCTTCTCTCTCTCTCTCTAGGTAGCGACCATGGCATGCCTTAATTAAGATAATAATATGGATGTATTGACTGAACCCGCATGTTATACTGTGCTGGGGAACGTTGGTTCCGTTCTTTCTTATAAGAGTTATAGGACTGAACAGGATATAGGGGAATACCAGGATTCCCATGCCACCCAAATGGATAAAGTACATGTTGATGCATTTTCTTCAAGTGTGTTCGTTACAGAGAATTGTTTCTCCATTTGCCCTACGTCCTGGGTATTAGATACCGGGTCAGGATCCCATATATGTAATCAGTTACATGGGCTTAGGAAAGGTAGAGAACTTGGAGAAGGTGATAAAGACATAAGGGTTGGAAATGGTGCAATTGTTGCAGCTAAAACCGTCGGGGAATATCACCTTGTATTACCAACTGGTAATACATTGATTCTGAACGAATGCTATTACATGCCGAACCTGATATGCAACATTATATCGGTTTCTTTGTTAGGTAAAGAGGGATATAATTTTGTATTACAGGATAAAGTTATGAACATTTTCCGTAACCAAAATTTGGTTGGATCAGGCACGTTGTACAATGGCATTTATGTTCTAAATCAATCAACAGTTCTGAGTATAACAAACACACACAGGTGGAAGAGTTCAGAATTGAACGAATCCTTCTTGTGGCATTGTAGACTGGGTCACATCAATACGACACGACTAGCTAAGTTGCATAAGGATGGATATTTGAAACCGTTCGAATTTTCATCTTATGACACTTGCCAGTCATGTCTCAAAGGCAAGATGACCAAAACTCCGTTTACGGGACACGGAGAAAGAGTTACCGAACTCTTGGGACTGATACAAAGTGATGTATGCGGTCCCATATCTACACATGCCAGGGATGGTTCTTCGTACTTCATTACATTCGCTGACGATCTCTCAAGATACGGACATGTGTTCTTAATAAAACACAAGTCTGAAGCTTTTGAGAAATTTAGAGAATATAAACAAGAATTCGAGAACCAAACCGGAAAATGTATTAAAATCCTACGATCTGATCGAGGAGGTGAATACTTGAGCAATGAATTCCTGGACATCCTAAAAGAGAATGGGATTCTCTCTCAGCTGACTCCTCAATATACACCACAACACAACGGTGTATCAGAATGGAGGAACCGCACCCTATTAGATATGGTGCGCTCTATGATGAGCACAGCTCATTTACCTATTTCCTTCTGGGGGTATGCGCTAGAGACAGCCATACATCTACTGAATATGGTCCCCACCAAATATGTGCCTACCACTCCATATGAGATATGGAAAGGGAAGAGACCATGTCTTAACTATGTTAAGATATGGGGTTGTCCAGCCTATGTCAAACGACAAAATCCGGACAAACTCGAGGCACGGTCTGTTCTATGCAAATTTTTAGGATATCCTAAGAATTCACAAGGGTATATCTTCTACCACACTGAGGAACAAAGAGTATTTGTTTCTCGGCATGCCACCTTTTTAGAAAATGAATTTCTTGCAAAAGAGATTAGTGGTCATGAGGTAGAACTGGAAGAGGTTCCTGCTATAAAAGCTGCAACAGAAGATTTGGTGGAACCAGAGGATTCCGTAGTTCCCGATGAACCCCAGCGACTCTGCAGATCTAGTAGGGTTCCTCACCCACCTGAGAGATACTACGGTTTTCTCATGGATGGTGGGAGCGAGGATTGCATCATGGAGGATGATGACCCAACTAGCTTCGAGCAGGCCATCACGAGTGGGGACTCAGTGAAATGGCTGGATGCAATGCGGTCCGAGATGGAATCCATGTACACCAACAAAGTATGGACTTTGGAAGTTTCTCCTGAAGGGGTAAAACCCATTGGGAGCAAGTGGATCTTCAAGAAAAAACTTGGTGTAGATGGGAAAGTGGAGACTTTCAAAGCTAGACTTGTTGCAAAGGGTTTTCGTCAAAGACCAGGTGTGGACTATGAAGAAACCTTTTCTCCAGTGGCTATGCTTAAATCCATCCGGATCATGCTTGCCAGCGCTGCATATCATGACTACGAAATCTGGCAAATGGATGTTAAGATCGCCTTTCTAAACGGTGATTTAGAAGAGAGCGTGTACATGACTCAGCCAGAGGGCTTCGTAGATAGTGGGAGCAGCGGGAAGGTGTGCAAGCTGCTTAAATCCATTTATGGATTAAAACAGGCATCGCGGAGTTGGAACATCTGCTTTGAAGTCGTTATCAAAGAGTTTGATTTCGTCAAAAACGTAGATGAACCTTGTATATACAAGAAGGTGGCAGAGAGTAAGGTTGTCTTCCTCGTATTGTACGTGGACGACATACTCTTGATAGGAAATGACATTCCTATGCTGCAATCGGTCAAGCTCTTCTTATCACAAAGATTCTCAATGAAAGATCTAGGTGATGCCTCATGCATATTGGGAATCAGGATCTATAGAGATAGATCTAAACGGATACTGGGATTGTCCCAATCCAGGTACGTTGAGACTATACTAAAGCGGTTTAGTATGGAAGAATCCAAGCGTGGGAACTTACCCACGATCTCTGGAGTCACTCTCTCCAAAGAGATGTCTCCCAAGACTGATTTGGAGAGAGCTCGCATGCTAGGGATACGCGATGCTATATACCAGACCCGATGTAGCATACTCACTAAGTGTAGTGAGCAGGTATCAAGCTGATCCTGGAGAGAGTCACTGGACAGCTGTGAAGAGCATTCTCAAGTACTTACGAAGGACTAAAGAGATGCTCTTGGTGTATGGTAACGGAGAACTCCAAGTGGAGTCCTTTACCGATTCGAGCTTCCAGAGTGACAAGGACGACTCTAAGTCGCAGTCGGGATTTGTCTTTACCCTTTACGGAGGGGCGGTTAGCTGGAAGAGTTCCAAGCAGGAAACCGTGGCAGACTCGACGATGGAGGCTGAATACTTCGCTGCCAACGATGCTGCCAAAGAGGCTGTCTGGATCAAGAAGTTCATTACTGAACTTGGAGTGGTTCCATCCATTGAGCATCCAATATCTTTGTATTGTGATAACAATGGAGCGGTGGCTTTGGCCAAGGAACCCAGGTCCCATCAGCGATCCAGGCATATTCTGAGGTGGTATCACCTGATCCGGGAGATAGTTGATCGCCGGGAGATCGAGGTCAGGATGGTTGACACGAAGAATAACACAGCGGATCCACTCATGAAGGCCATTCCCCAGATACAGTTCGAGAGACTCTTAGGGATGCTCGGTATGCGATACTACAACACCTGGCCCTAGTGCAAGTGGGAGATTGTTAGATGTATGTATGCCCTAGAGGCCAGTATTGTACAGATGATGTATATTATATTGGATGCTTGGACATATATAGTGAGGACTTTCTTGCTCGATATGATAGTATGGTATCTGGTTGCTGATTATCTTAACATGTATACTTGTCTCTTTATACTTTCTTATAGTTACATGTTGGTAAAGCCCTTAGGATGTGTACTTGACTACCTGGACTATGATGCGGATCATACTAGTGGGGACATGGTAGTCCATAAGTACATCCTTCAAGGTCCCTAGTCGTGGGTGTATCGAGACAGGGCATCGATATACCAGTGTAGACTAGCGTATACGCTTCTCGACCCATGAGATGGGCGATGGATGATCCCATATCCATTGATGTTTGACATCAGAGATGGTATACGGGTGCTCAGTGGAGACTGGGTACACTGGACGGACTCGCCGAGAACTCCCAGATGGTATTATACCTCACGTCATATGGCAGTTCTCTGGTGACACTTGTGCAGGTTAGTCTGTAGACCCGAGATCGTCATAGAGTCTTGTATGATTCCCACTGAGCTTTGATTTCCACCTTACCACGTCCATGAAGGCGTGCAAAACGGTGGTTTTTGGGTATAGTCCTGAGTCACATGGAGGCAATGAGCGATGGGAGGGGTTTCGTCTCTCCCGGTATTGGGGGTTGATGCTGTGCTGTGCTCGATTGGCCGTAACAGGGAAGTCCCTGGCCAGGGCTATTTTAGAGATTTACTGGTAAGTGTTACCAGTAGTTTCTCGACCCGTTATGGGCCTCACATCGGCACGACTTATCGGTTATTGGGGTCTGACGTTTACCATCCCTAGGCTCGATATGCAGCATATCTGACGAAGAGACTGGACTGTACGGTAGTGTTGCCGGTTGGCTCGATGAGAGTTGTAGTAGGTTCGCTTGTTTTCTTCTGATCGCTCAATACCCGGGTGGCCGTTACGTTTAGCTGACCGCTTGCGGCTTGGGGGTGCTTGATATGATCATCACCCACTGTCGGCGTATTGACGAGTCTTAGAGTCCCACAAAGGAGTTACCTAGTCCAGGCGAAACGTTGTGGTGCGCGTATGCGATATGCGCATGGACCCGGTTAAAATGCGCGTATAAGATACCGTATATTAATCGGGAGGCTTTCTTTTGGTTGGGTCGTATGTGATATGGCCGGATTGATAAATCAAGTGTTGATTTATCATTTAACCATTAGTTTCTCACTAGAATTCCTTTCTTTTATAGTTTGGATGTATGCATGCATGTATGCATTCCTTCTTGATTCATGCACATATGGATGTGCATGCACACATACATACATACATCATCCTTCATGGTTGTATATACATAGAAAACGGTGGCAATATAAGACTCTCACCATGGTTTTATATATGGATATATATTCTATTTGTGTTAAAAACAAAAGAAAAGAAAAAGATAATTCATGGTTTACTTTCTACACTCTTCTTTGACTTAACCATGCTCACCCACCATCTAACCATGGATTAACTTTCCTTTTGTGTTTTAACTCAAATTCAATAATATCTTTATTGTTTAACCATGGTTTGAGATGAGAGGTGGAAAATATATATACATATATTTTCTATTTTTTCATGAGGGATTATCTTTTCTCTTGTTCTAAAAAGGCCATCATCTTCTTCCTCCTTCTTCTTTTGCTCTCTAGATTTTTCTAGTGAGCAAATTACTCACCAAGTTAGGATTTTGAAGTGAGAAAAGCCACCACAACATCATTCTACACAAGTCTTTCCCACTTGTTTAGAGTGTTAGCTTCATTTCTTTCTCTTGATCAAGTGAAGTTGCAAGCTTGGACAAAGCGGACTCCGGGTGGATCATCATGGACCTAGAGGAGTTCAAGCGGACCTTTTTCAAACCCCAAGTAGCCGAGGAGTCTAGCGTAGGGAGCTATAAAGATTGTACTCTCAAAACCCTAGCTTTTCTTACTTGTGATGATGTGTTGTTTTTGAAACCCTATTTTTCTAGGAATGATTCTTTGTGTGTTCACTTAGCACCCTAAAATTTTAATCTTTGGTATATGTGATGCTTCCAAACCCTTCATAAGGTGCTATGTAAACCTAACAGCATGGACTGAGCTCCAACGGCTATCCTCGTATCTGGAGTCTCCCAAGAAGTGCATCTCACCACCTAGCATCCGAATGAAGTCGAACCATCCGATCGATTCATTAAAACCACATAATCCTCCAAGAGCTCAACATCTTGGGTACAGTTTAATAATATCGAGTACATACCACAACATCGATGGTCCAGCCGTAGAAGGGCAAACCCAAGCCTCACTAATGGCGCCGCGGAACTGCCGTAAACCCTAAGGTTCAAAGGCTTTCATACGGTCATTATGTCGAGTTAGGGTTTCATTCTTCTAGAGGGTCTATAGAATTGCCTCCATATCTTTCCGAATACTTTAAACTTGGAATAATAGGTTTCTGACATTCGATCGTCTCTGTCGACTCTTAACATATCCGCGTGAAGTCGTCTCTAGCTGGAATCAATCTATCTGATGACCTCGTATCGGGGTAGGATAATGAACCACATGTCCTAGTCATTCATCCTAGATGACTAGCGACCTTCTATCATCTCTTAGTACCACTCGTACTGCAATAGCTCCAACATCTGGGGCGATACTTCGTCGTTCGCAGCAATAACTGGTTCACTTGTCTGCACGCTGAATAGTGCCTCAATCATCATGAATACGCAATACATCAACGGTCATCAAAATATGGCTGGCCTCTATCAATGGCCCAATCCTCTGGTGCTGATCTGCACGTCCGTGTAATCTCTTACGGAGATACATCAAACGCTCGTGGCGCAAAAACACCATAAAAAGACACATCTCTGCAATCGTGTGTCGTCGGAATTACGCCCTGGTCAGTCCTCGTTCGTGACGAGATCGTGCTGATTGCAACTCTAGCCGTAGCTCTCCCTGCCTGTAATCGTGGCAGCAAAACCATAACTGGTACCGATGAGGCTAGATCATGAACGAATATAACACTGAACAAAGAAATGTACATCCTAAGATTTCTTAAGTGGAGTAGCGTATCGTAAATATGCCGCTGAACATACGTACGGTACGTCACTCTACTCAAGCTACCTACTCCATCAACCAAGGGTCATCCTACGCTCCGAACGTAAAACCTAACGTTTTGATACCAACTTTGTCACGACCCGAAAAGTATGGAACATGACCGGCACTTAAATTACGAAACGTCTCGAGGCGTACGTAATCTAAGTAAGACGAAAACCCAGAAATCCAAACCAAGTAAAGTAGTAGAGTGAAGGAAAAACCAATTTAAATCAAGTAGTTTTGCAACATACGCCGAAATATGCATTTTTAAAATCATAAGTCTTTTCTAAAAATTTCGGCAGAGTTTCCTTTGTAAATACTGACCCCAAACGGGTACAAAACCTGATAAAGCATATATAATGAATAAAGGCATCCCCAAGTGGGAGCTAGCTCTTCGTCAAACGACGGTCACAACCACGCAAGCAATATAATATACAACGCCGAAGGGCGAGGATCACAACAGAAAAGGAAACTCAAAACAGCATGAAATTTATATAAATACAACGCGCGACTCTAAGGTCGAAAGAATAAACATCACTGGTCTCTATCTGAAATAAATACCTGTTTGGTTGATAGAGCTTCTAGATACAACAGAATAATAATATACAAAGTATAATGATGGTCACGATGCAAGTGAACCCACCTACTAGCAAATCACCCGAAAAAGAAAGTAGTGCCAGCAAAGCAGTAACGAAACCTGTACGGTAAAACCTGCAAGAAACTGTGGCACAACGGGGGTGAGTTGCCAACTCGTGAGTAGAAAATATCTACGAGCAGAAATCGCATGAATAACGCTATCTTAGGTCATACGATCACTATATATATAATCCTCAAAATGTGAGTCTGAAGCATAAAAAGGTGGTAAGGGTAAATATCTAACCCACGTGTAATCCTATGTGCTCGTGTCAGTGCCTCAGGTAGCAATATATCATATGGATGGAGTATGAATGCATGAAAACAGAATACATGAAAATGAAGAAACTGCTTTCATAACTTAGTGAGATTTCTGTATCTTTAAAACGAGGTATCATAAATGAAATCAGCAAAAACAGTGTCTAGCATCGACAAAAAACATAAATCCCAATATCTCAATATCTCAGTGTCTCAATCTCACTGTCTAGGGCACCGTCAGTCCAGACCGGCCCCTAACATCAATCCCAAGACCACGACGGTATCCTCTGGATATCCGACGCGTTAGATAAAATCACCGGTAGGTAGTCTTCCCCTGCCAGGCTCAACACCATCATCTGCGACCTTCTCGCCCCGGGGTTCCATACCGGGTCCACCATGTACCCGAGAGGTTCATCCAACTCCTCGAATCGGGTCTCGAAATCCATCAGTAATCATGAAAACTCATGGTGGACGACACATACATCATGGGAAAACCGCACTATTCATTTTTAAAAAGAGAGAGAGAAGAAGTTTATATATATTTTTGCGGTTTCCCCCAAATCCAGGAAATCTCATGAAAATCCGAATCCAAATCATCAATAGCCCGTAAAACAGTGAATACAGGCATAAAAATCCATGAAAGCGGCATAACAGTGAATAACAATATGCATGAAGTAGCAAGTAATAACTATAATGCCTAAACTGGCATATAAGGCAAGTACACTAATATCATATCGAAACTATTAGCTAACAAGCTATGTCCATGAAATAGTATTCTCTAAAGTGTATGTGACATGGCAATTACCGATGATGATGTGTGTGAGCCGGCAAGTAAATGTACGTGGAACATACGCATCATCGGTAATGGTGTTGGTGTCCCACAAGCATGATATCAATAATGGTATATGAACTCACAATATAAGTATGCGATGCGGGGCGAACAACAATAATGTGCGGAAGCTGAATACTAGACACGACGATAACTAATCTGCATTTAATATAAATATAAATCATACAGTAGTGCCTTTTGAAATAATACGAATCGCGGTGTTTTGAAAATAAGGTCTACGATGTATTTAAGAAAAGATACGTTCTTTGTAATATCCGTAGAATCCCTTGGCCTGTCTTTTAAAATACCCACAATTCGTTAGTTTTTGAAATAGGTAGGAATCGAATCTAGTCTAACAACTACACTAAACTATAGGGCTGGGTTAACAGGCTAAACGAAAGGTAAGGAAACCGCCTAACATCTGAGTCGATACATATACATATATATATTAGTCGGTGATCCCACCTCGATAGTATCACATCCGATACAATATCTGTAATAAGACATCCCCGAGTCAGGAGTGCGGATCCATCATCAATATATAGCTCGTACGTAAATCCGTCGTACGGCATCCCAAATCTGGGCATGGGTCAAAATCACATTCATCATATTATTCATCTGGTATCCACTTTATCAAAGATCATAATCCGGGGTACTGATCTACGTCTAGTACAATACTGATATCATTAATATAATCATGATATGACTACTGATCTACAGCCTCATACAAACCGATGTCATCAACACATATCATCATAAAGAAGTATACATCGCCCAATGCGACCTATTATAAATATCTTAACATATCTTATCTCATATCTCGATCATAAGTCAACTATTCTATGTATATCACTATTCACATGGTATCATCGTCCAAAGATCCGCTATAACATCATGACGTATCTCGAATACGAACCCTGCCATATCACCAATCTCACGGCCTCAAATCAAATCTCATCGACTCATCTCAAATCCCAAGTACTATCCTCAAATCCAGTATATGAACACATAGTCCCATACCCATGTGAACACATAAATATAAATTCCCATATACGCACATGCGACAGAAAGAATGTATGCAAGTATGTGTGTGCGTGTGGGTATGGGTGCAACCACTACTCTAGGGTTTCGCAACTAACACTAAACCAATCCAAAAACACCAAAAATCCATCTTTATCATCAATCAACTCAAACAACATATAATAAATATATGTGTGTATACGTATTCGTATACATCACCACGAACTGCGGGGGTGCTATACGCCATCCACCCCACTTCTCCCCGTAAATATAAATCTACTCACCTTACTTCTTGTGTGCCGATGCCAATGCCTCCATCTTCATCTTCAACGCCTCAACATCACGTAGGGTACCTACAAAGATAACACAATCGCAAAAGAATATGAAAATCACATCGGAAAACCAAAACGGCACACGCTACTCTCATAGGTAAAAACCTATAGTCTCGCATGCAAACACGACCAATAACCCTTTGCCGTTGACGTTCAAACGCCACCCGACAAAAACGAATCATCAAATACCAAAATCCATGTTAAAACAAGTCGAAAAACCACGCGCCAACACAAGAAAATTACCCCAGATTCTACCCTATGTGAAATCAGTCAAAGTTGCATATGCCAAGGGTCTAGTTTATAGGGTATAAAGCTACAGAACCAAAACGGATCCCAGAACTCATGATCTGGCTGCAAATTGCGGACAGAAAGGATTAATTGGCGGCCAGGTTGAAGGGTTAGGGGCTAGGGCTTTGGGTGATGGTTCCTAGTTGCCTGCACATCTCCCTGTCAAACCAAAATTATTTTCAGGTGACCCGGGTGTTAGCAGATTTCGAAATACACTCACAAAATCACAGTTTTTCCCGATATCGTTTTTCTAAATCCGTATTCTGGGTTCTAGTTCCTTGTTTAGGTCTCCAATCAATCACCACAGGGGTTGTAGTCCTTAATTACACCTCAATTCACCTTTGATTTCATTTCAAACCCTAAACCTTAACTTGGAATTTCCAAAGTTCATCAAAACCACACAATATCGACATGAAACAAGTATGGATGCATAATGAATTGAAACACTACTCTAATGGTGCAGAAATTACCTCCTTTGGCAACTCAAGAATTTTCTTGAGTTGCTCAAAGTCTTCAAAATTCTCTCTTTCTAGGTCCAATGTGCTTCTCTCGAGCTTGTGAACAATTTTTGTGAAGTGGGAATGGGGTTTTGGAGTTGTATTCATGGTGTTTTGGGCTTGAAGATGAAGGAGGGAAAGGGGAGGAGGCAGCAACAGCAGCTCATGGGAAGAGAGGGGAGAGAAAATGAGAAGAAGAAATGATGGGGATGGCTCACAACAAGGGTTTGACCCCATACCTACTCTTTCTCTCTCTTAATCATTCTTTCACTTTTCCTTTTCTTTTCCTTTCCTTTCATTTCCTTCACCTCACAATAGTAAACCCAAAACAAACCATGCACCCAAAACATGTAAGAAAATGTAGCAAGTGTGGAAAAAATGATATGTGCATGTTTTGCATAAAAATGCTAAAAATCCGATTAGCGATTTTTAATTGCGATTAGCACTAAATTAGCATATAATTAATCATAAAAACTTAAAAATGGCATAATTATATAAATTACCCTATTTTAGAATTTTCCATAATTTTTCCAAAATTTTTCCCATTTATCGGTATTTAATTATACCGAAATATTAAAATATTCAATAAAATAATAATAAATTATAAAAATTCCTAAAAATAATATTTTATTTTTTTTGAAATGTTACAGAGATATGCGCGGGTGCTTGATTAAATGCGTGTATATGATACCGCATTGTAATCTGGCGTTTTCTATAGGTCGGGTCATATGTGATATGACCGGTTTATTAAATCAATTTTTGATTTGATATTGTGACCATTGGATTTCACTTGAACCCTTTTCTATTTGATGTATGCATGATGGTGTGTATATGCACATAGTGATATGTATGCACACATATATGCTTACATATGTATCATAGTTGATGATACATGGATGTTGGCAATGCAACACTCACATGGAAGTTAATTTATAGATTTATTTGTATTTAAGAAAATGAAATGGAATTAATTCTTGGTTAAGAGTTTCTACACCCTTCTTCATTGTCCTTGACTTCACCTAACTATTAACCATAATTTAATTCACCATTTGGGTTTTAACTCAATGCAAAAATATCTAGATATTAATTTACCATGGTTACTTGAGAGAGTTACTCTCATATTTATCCTCATTCTTTTCTATTTTTATTTATTAGAAAATAGAAAGATATTATCTTGAGCTCTAGCCATTGCCATCTTCTTCTTCCTCTCTCTCATGCTCTGTTGAGTTTTATAGTGAGTGAGGAACTCAAAAAAGAAAAGGTTTTTAAGTGAGCATACAACCCACATCACCATTCTACTTTAGTTTAGCCCACTAGATTAGAGTGTTTGCTTCATCTTCATCCTAGATTATGTGAAGCTTGGAGCTTGAGAAAAGGGACCCCGGGTAGATCATCGTAGACTTGGAAGATCTCAAGTAAGCCGGTTCAAACTCAAGTTGTTCCAAGAAGTCTAGCAAGGAGGTCTACAAAGGTTGTATTTTCTCTTCACTTAGTGATAAATAGTTTTTAGTATGTGATACTATTGTTGTTACCCTAAATTTCTAGTTTCGATTCCTAGGTTAGTTTACTTAGCACCTCATTAAAATTTAATTGTGGCATGTGTGATACTTCCAAATCCTAGATAAGGTGCTTAGGAAACCTAACAATGGTATCAGAGCCAAGCTAGATCTTTAGAGTAACCTAGACGACGTTAAAAAACTCGAACGAACGAAACTCGACACTCGAATGATGCTCACTGGAAATTTTTCAAAAAGTTGGATTTTTTCACATTAAAAATACTCAGAAAATCATGCAGGGTATTGTATGGGCCGACAAGAAGAACGAAGCCCTAACTCAACTTAACGACTGCGGAACCGCGGCCGAAATGGTCTTTTTGCGGCGGTTCCGCGGCGCCGTTGGTGATGCTTGGACGGTGCCTTCTTGTGTTGGCCCGTATGTGCTAATAGCAGCCTCTGGTATATTTTAAAACTGCTCAAGTGATGAGCTTTCTGAGAATTCTTTGGGTGATTGATCGTTCGATCGAACGTTTTAACTGCGCCTAGTATATGAGAATGCGATACAATAATTGGAATCTATAAATTTGTTTGTTGCGTGTAAATCTAACATTTCGGTCTCGGGTGTAATCGGAAATCTTGTTGAATTATCCGACTTATTTTGAAAAAATTGTTTTCATGGGTGAGACCTAAATGCGAGCTTTACATTGTTAGGCATGAAATCTTGGATATGTGATATCCCAGGTTTATGTTGTCTAAGGGCAGTTACGATTCCAATTGCTGTAGTTTTTCATTTTTCTTTTCTGCGACCGTAAGTGTAGTATGTTGTGTATCGCCAGTTTCGTTGCTATACATCAACGACAATCGGGGTACGCATACTTACTTACGTTGATGATATGTGATGTTATGTGTTGCTGAGATAAGATGTGCAGGATCGTCGTGATTGAATAGCTGGGGGTTTTATGTGAGATGAGAGTTTTTATTTTCATTCATGTAAAAAAATTAATTGTATGTAATATTCTTTTATTTGGGGAGCTTCCAGGTTGAGGACGATGTCACCATTATTGTATATTATTTACTTTTCCGCATTAGGATAGACCCAAGGAGGGGAGCACAAGTGACCGGGTTCTAGGGTTCAGTGGGAGTCCATCTCGAGGAGTCGAGACCGGGTCTCCTAAACTCTAGAATTGGTAGGGTCACTTTCCGCTCTCGTAGAGGTCTAGGGGTCTGGACTTGACTATTCATCACGACCGTGGAATCAGTATTTTCTATTATTGGCTGAATACAAAATACGGACCTCCTAGATATCCTATATTTTCATATGTGCTTCAGCTGTTGATATTCTGTGATGAGATTACTTAATATCTGAGACGAATGGATTATTATTATATATATATGATATATAATAAACGTTGCTTATATTTTAGATCCGTGCTAGTCCCGCCCCGCTATGCCGTTAGTTAAGTAACCTAACGGTGCATAACGAGACACTGTGGCGAATGCGAATGGCATAAGTGTACGTTCTATTTTCGTTTCTTTTCTATGATGTCTTAGGAACTTAAATGATGGGACTACGTTAATAAGATTAATGTAAAGAAAAAGAAAGCTAAAGATGTTGTAGAATCAAATTTGAAACCTACTCGGCCTTTTTATGAAAAATGCAAGTTTCAAAAGATGCGGAGCATAAGCCACTCCTTTTCTAAACTATTTTTATTCTACAATGAGATCAAGTTCAAAGCGTTAAAGGTTTTCATAAAAACCATCCGCAACCCTCCGCCAATTTAGGAAGCAGAGTACTTAGTATTCGTGTTACGTATGTTGATCATAGTCAAGGCGTAGTGTACGGTAGCTAAGTGATGTCTTCCTACAAAGCATATGATGCGATAAGTTAGGACATTCATGTGATTATGTTGATCATAGTCAAGGGTCATATGGGTGGGTCTAGTTAATCACGAAATAATAGGTAGAACTTGACTAGTTCTTATGATATGTTGACCATAGCCAAGATCATAACCAGCTAGGGGTAAAAACCATATCGGGAGTTTCAAAAGTTGAAATTTGCAATGAGATTGCATACCTTCTATATGATAGTTGGATCCCGATCCTACTGTGAGTAAGAGTTACTCCCTGGAGAGTTTTGCACTTTACAACTAGCTAATCCAGTAGGTGTCAACGGGGTGAGACCTCTGGGAAAATGAGGTTTATTTTAATTAGATCAGTGCGAAAGCACGGGGAACCTCCCTCAAAATACCGACACTGGCCTGGCTGACCGGTTAGCGAAACTGTAGAATGTAATTAATCCTGGCTAGTTTTCTTTTGAGCTTTTGAAAGAAAATTTGATAAAAGCAGTGGGAGATATCAATTAGATAAGATAATAACCAATCTAAATCTTTGCAAGATCATTTCGCTGAGTGTTCTCTTTTCACTCTCCTAATGGCAGATACCGATGACGGGACTTAAGCTTCTTTTAGAGAAAAACAAACTGACAGGACCGAATTATAAAGAATGGTTGAGGAACCTGAACATTGCATTCACATATGATTAAGTATCATATGTCCTCACTGCTAAATCCCCACCCATCCCAGGTCCTGAATCATCTGTTTCGGATAAGGAAATCCGAAAAACATGGGATATTGATTGTGACACGGCCAAGTGCCTCGCGCTTGCTTCTATGGATAGCATATATCAGAAGCAGCATGAGAAGATGGATGTACAATCCATCTTTCTTCATACAAAAGAGTTGTATGGAGAGCAATCTCGGACTTTACGATACGAGACATCTCGAAAGTAGTTTCAGATGCGGATGGCCCCTGGCACATCAGTAGGAGAACATGTCTTGAAGATGATTTGTCTTATACAAGAACTTGAGGACCCGGGATGGACCATGGATAATGAGCAATATACCGATATTGTTCTACAGTCTCTCCCCCTACCTTTGCTCCGTTCATTGTGAATTTCAATATGAATGATTTGGAAAAATCACTACCTGAACTTTTCAATATGTTGAGAAGTGCAGAGAGTACTTAAGACAGCGAAAACTCCCGCTCTGCTTGCTGGGCTATCTTCCTCTTCCAACTCAAAAGCCAAGGCCAAGGGAAGGAAGAAGAAGAAACCCACCAAACCGAGAGGTGGAGTTCAAAAGGAAAAGGGGAAAGACAAATCCGGGGCCGCGGGAAGTGGAAAATGAGAATGTTTTTTCTTCCACAAGTCGGGACATTGGAAACGCAACCGTGCTCCGTATCTTGCTGATCTCAAGAAAAAGAAGCATACTGATGCTTCCGCTTCAGGTGTGTTTGTAACTAAAAACTGGTTTTCTATAAACTCTACATCTTGGGTATTAGATACCGGTTCTTGTTCACACATCTAGAATTGTATGCAGGGATTGAGAAACAGTAGAGTTTTGAAGACAGGTGACCATACTCTTCGGGTTGGAAATGGTTCTAATGTACATGTTGTATCCGTATGAGAGTATCATCTGGGGTTGCCTTCGGGATGTATTTTGGTTTTGAACCCTTGTTATTATGTACCTAGTATGCTATGTAATATAATATCTGTTTCTTTGTTAGACAATGAATGATATCATTTTGTGTTGCAAAATAATGTTATGAACATTAACTTGAATCAACAGTTGATTGGGTATGGTACACTAAATAACGGTATTTACGTCCTGAACCAACACACACTTTTCAATATACAACATACTAATAAAAGAATATTTTCAGATATAAATGAAGCTTTTCTTTGGCATTGTAGGTTTGGTCATATTAATGAAACAAGACTAAACAAGCTACAAAAAGATGGATATTTGAATCCTTTTGAATATAAATCTTATGCGACTTGTCAGTCCTGTATCAAAGGTAAAATGACCAAAACTCCGTTTACAGGACACGGAGAAAGAGCTTTGGAACTCTTAAGCCTCATACATAGTGATGTATGCGGACTAATATCTACACATGCTAGAGGCGGTTTTTCATACTTCATTACTTTTACTGATGATTTCTCAATATTCGGACATGTTTTTTTATTAAAGAAAAAATCCGAATCTTTCGAGAAATTCAAGGAGTATAAACTTGAAGTAGACAAACAAACAGTCTTGAGTATCAAGAAACTTCGATCGGATCAAAGTGGAGAGTATTTGAGTACAGAGTTTTCAGACTTCTTAAAAGAGAATGGGATTCTCTCTCTGCTCACCCCCCATACACACCACAGCACAACGGTGTGTCAGAACGGAGGAATCGTACCCTATTAGATATGGTACGGTCCATGATGAGAGATGCTGAGTTACCGCTTTCCTTTAGGGGACATGCATTGGAGACAGCAATGTATCTGTTAAACAGGGTTCCAACCAAGACCGTGTCCACCACTCCATATGAGATAAGGTGTAGAAAGAGGCCATCTCTTAAAAGAGTTAGGATATGGGGTTGTCCGGCTTTTGTCAAAAAGCAGAATCCAGACAAACTCGAGACACGATCGGTCATGTGTAAATTTGTGGGATATCCAAAACACTCATATGGATATCTAATCTACCACAAGGAGGAACAAAAAGTATTTGTTTCTCAATATGCCACATTTTTTGAAAATGAAATTTTTACAAATAGTACTGATGGCAATGCGGTAGAAGTAGAAGAGGTTCTAGAGACACAAATTACTCATGACGAATTGGTTGAAACTGATGTTGCAGTAGAACTTCAAGAACCTCAGCTGCTCCGAAGATCTAGTAGAACTACTCGCCTACCAGAGAGATACTATGGGTTTCTCATTCATGGTGATAGAGAAGATTGCATCATGGATGATTATGACCCTACTAGTTTTCAGCAAGCTATCACGAGTGGTGACTCATTGAAGTGGCTGGATGCCATGAGATCCGAAATGGAGTCCATGTACACAAACAAAGTATATACTTTGGATGTTGCACCCCCGGGGATAAAACCCGTTGGTTGCAAATGGATCTTTAGAGAAAGATTGGTGTAGATGGACAGGTAGAGACCTTTAAAGCAAGGATTGTAGCGAATGGTTTTCGTCAAAGACCAGGATTGGACTACGATGAAACTTTCTCTCCAGTAGCAATGCTTAAATCCATTCGGATCCTACTTGCTATTACTGCTCACTACGACTATGAAATCTGGCAGATGGACGTTAAAACTGCATTTCTAAATGGTGATTTAGAAGAATGCGTTTATATGGATTAGCCATAGGGCTTCATTGATAGTGGGAGCAGCGGGAAAGCATGTAGGTTGTTTAAATCCATTTATGGATTAAAGTAGGCATCACGGAGCTGGAACATCTGCTTTGATGATATAATTAAAGAGTTTGATTTTGTCAAAAAATATAGATGAACCATGCATTTATAAGAAGATTGTAGGGAGTACTGTCATATTCCTCGTATTGTACGTGGATGACATTCTCTTGATAGGAAATGATATTTCTATGCTACAATCGGTCAAACAATTCTTATCACAAAGGTTCTCCATGAAGGACCCGGGTGATGCCTCGTGCATTTTGGGCATAAGGATCTATAGAGATAGATCCAAGAGGTTATTGGGATTGTCCCAAACAAAGTACATTGACACCATACTAAAAAGGTTTAGTATGGAAGATTCTAAGCGTGGTGCCTTGCCCTCTTGTCAGGGAATCACTCTTTCCAAGGACTTATGTCCGAAGACTGATGAAGAGAGAGCTCGCATGAGCATTATACCCTACGCTTCAGCCGTAGGATCTATAATGTATGCGATGTTATGTACTCACCTTGATGTAGCTTATGCACTAGCTGTAGTAAGCAGGTATCAATCCAACTTAGGGGAGAAACATTAGATAGCAGTGAAGAACATTCTTAAGTACTTGCAAAGAACTAAAGAATTGTTCTTGGTGTATGGTAATGGGGATCTCCAAATGAAGGCCTTTACCGATTCCAGCTTCCAAAGTGATAAGGATGACAACAAATCTATCTCAGGATTTGTATTTCCCTCAATGGAGGGGTGGTTAATTGGAAAAGTTCCAAACAGGATACCGTTGTAGACTCCACGATGGAAGCTGAGTATATTGCTGCAAATGATGCTGCCAAGGAAGCCATCTGGATGAGGAAGTTCGTCGCGGAACTAGGAGTAGTTCTAAACATTGGGTATCCAATACCATTGTATTGTGATAATAATGGGGCTATGGCATTGGACAAAGAACACAGGTCCTATCAGAAGTCCAAACACATCCTGAGGCAATATCATTTGATCCGGGATATTATAGATCGCCACGAGATCGAGATTCGGAGAGTAGATAGAAAGAATATTTAGGGTTCCTAGGCACTCTCATGAGGTTCTACAAGGCATCAACCATGCTCGATTCAAAAATTAGACATGCCGAACAACCCTAACCAAGATAGTATACTAGAGATTAGGCGAAAACTAGCAAGTGAAACACTTTACACTAATTGAAAGGGATTACAACCTTTGTAGATCCGGTCCTTCACTTCTAAAGCTCCGTGTTGACGTCCCTTCGCTACGATCATCGTGATCCCGGACTTTGGCGATGGTTTCCTCGGAGAAATGAACGCGCTTGGTCGTTGACTTCGAGGCCGAAGATGATCTACGTCGAGAAGACTCAAACTCAAGCTCCATCTTCACTAGGTCAAAAACTTTGTGATGAGAACACCCTAAACTAAATGGCAAGTAGTAGAGAATGATAAAATAGGAAGTGGGTTCACTTTGGATTTGTATTTCTCACTCTATTTCTTCACTTGAAAATTTCTAGTAAGCTCTTCAGAAGAAGAAGAAAGAAAAGAATAAGAATAATGAATTAATACAAAAAGAATAATCAAGTGAAGTCTATCATAATGCAACCATGGGTGAGTTAACCTTTGTAGAGACTAAACCATAGTTTGAGTTAATGGTTCGGTTAATAAAAATCTTATGCAAAACAAAATTAGTGGACTTTGTCAAAGATGCTTAAAAGCTTCATGAAGCTTCAAGCAAAGACAAAGAAAGCCACCATTTTGTTTTACCAAAATAAATAAAAACCGAAACCATTATCTTAAATATGGTGTAAGTCATACACACACCCAAGTTTGCATATATCATCAATCATGATACAAACTAATGCACAAACATATATCACATATACAACTTGTGCACATCAAGTGAGAAAATCAATCTTAAGTGAACCAATACTAGTTAATGTAAAGTAATATATCAAATATATAATCATACATTAAATCATTAAATCAACACTTGATTTAATGATCCGGTCATATCTCATATAACCGACTAATATCTAGTGTATCAATATATCGAATCAACACTTGATTCGGTAACCCGGCTATATCTCATATAACCGACCGATGATACAAATTGAGAGAATAGAATACAGTATCTCATACTGGTATTATTCTCGGTCCCGCACATATCTCATATGCACTCCTATTTCGTTTCGCTTGAGCTAGGAAACCTCTGTGTAGGACTCTAAAGACTCGTCAATACGTCGGCAGTAGGTGGTGATCATATCAATCACCCACAAGCCGCAAGCGGTCTGCTAAACGTAATGGCCACCCGGGTATTGAGCGATCAGAAGATCAACGAGCAAGCCTGCTCACACTCCTGCGAATCCAATCAGTAACACTTATCGCACAGTCCAGTCTGTTCGTTTGATATGTCGCATATCTCGTCTAGGGGTGGTAAACGTCATACCCCAGTAGCTTGATAAGTCATGCCGATGTAAGGTCCATAACAAGCATGAAACTACTGATAACACTTACCAGTAAATCAGTGCAACCCTGGCCAGGGATTTCCAGTTATGGCCAGTCGAGCATAGCGCAACATCAACCCCCAATACCGGGAGAGAAGAATCCCCTCCTATCGCTCATTGCCTCCATGTGAATCGGGACTGTACCTAAAAACCACCTGTTTGCATGACTCAGTAGTGCCGTAGTAGGGTGGAAATCAAAGCACAGTGGAAGACACACAAGACTCTATGACGATCTCGGGTCAACAGACTAAGCTGTACCAGTGTCACCAGAGAACTGCCATCTGACGTGAGGTATAATACCATCTGGGAGTTCTAGACGAGTCCGTTCAGTGTACTCAGTCTCCACTGAGCACCCGCATACCGTCTCTGATGTCAAACACCAATGGATATGGGATCATCCATCGCCCATCACATGGGTCGAGAAAATATACGCTAGTCTACTCTGGAATATCGATGCCCCGTCTCGATATTCCCACGACTAGGAACATTGAAGGATGTACTCATGGACTACCCAGGCCCCACTAGTATGATCTGCATCATAGTCCTGCAAGTCGAGTACACATCCTAAGGGCTTTATCAACATGTAACAGAGAGAGACAGTAAGTATACATGTTAAGATAAAGAGCAACCAGATAGCGTACTATCATGTCGAGCAAGAAAGTCCTACCTATATATGTCCTAGCATCCACTACAATATACATCTCATGTACAGTAATGGCCTCTAGGGCATACATATAACTAACAATCTCCCACTTGCACTAGGGTCATCTGTAGCAGTGGTTGCAGTATCTCATACTCAACCATCCCATAAAAGACTCTCTCTGGGAAAAGGCCTTTGTGAGTAGATCCGCCGTGTTGTCCTCTGAGTCTACTCTCCTAACCTCGATCACCCTGGAGATCAACTATCTCCATGATCAGGTGATACTGCCTTGGAATATGTCTGGGTCACTGATGGGACCGGGGTTCCTGGGCCAAATCCACACTTCCATTGTCACACAATGGAAGGAACCTAGTTCATCTCATGAACTATTATACACCCAAACTGCCTCTTTGGTAGTATCTTTGATAGCGATGTCACCAGCCTTTATCGTCTAGCAAGTCACGATATCTAGCTTGGAACATTTCCAACATACCGTCCCTCCACTGAGGGTAAATACAATGCATGTGACTGGCATTCAGTCAACCTTACCACCCTGGAAGCTGTCCAGTGATTCTCCCCAGGATCGATTGATACCATCTCACCACACTTAGTGAGAATCCTAATATCCATTTAGATCTATCTCATAGATATAAAATCTAGGATTTAGGAGGTATCACATAGATCCTATATGGAGAATCCTTGTGATAAGAGGAGATTGACCGTGCGTAGCATAGGAAACTCTTTTCCTATCAAGAGTATGTTGTCCACGTACAGTACGAGGATGACCACCTTCTCTCTACTACCCTTTTGTATATACAAGGTTCATCTACCATTTTGATGAAGTCAAACTCTTTGACTACTACATCAAAACAGATGTTCCAACTCCGCGATGCCTGCTTTATCCCATAAAACATCTTGCACACGTTTCCGCTGCTCCTACTGTCTACGAAACCCTCTGGTTGTGTACTTATAGACGCTCTCTTCTAAATCATTATTTAGAAAAGTAGTCATGACACCCAACCACCAGATATCGTAGTCATGGTATGTAGCAATGGCAAGTAGGATCCGGATGGACTTAAGCACAGCCACTGGAAAAAGGTTCCATCATTATCCACGCCTGGTCGATGACGAGAACCTTTAACAAGTCTAGCTTTGAAAGTCTCAACCTTTCCATCTACACCAAGTAATCTTCTCAACATATACTTGCTCCTGATGGGGATTTAACCCTTTAGATTTAGCATCCAAAGTCCATACTTTGTTGGTGTACATGGATTCCATCTCAGATCGCTAAGCATCCAGCCATTCTTACAGAGTCCTCACTCTCGATGGCCTGCTCGAAACTAGTTGGGTCATCATCTCATGATGCAATCCTCTCTCCCACTGTCATCGAGAAACCGAAGTATCTCTCAGGTGGATGAGGAACCCTGCTAGATCGACGGAGAGGCTGAGGTTCGTCGGGGACTATTGAATCCTTTGGTTCTGTCAAATCATCAGCTGTAGTTTGTATAACTGGAAATCCTTCCAGTTCTACAGAACTGACCTTGCCTCGATCTTGTCCGGATTTTGCTTTTGACATAGGCCGGACAACCCCAAATCTTAACTTTCTTAAGAGATGAGCTCTTCCCATACCATATCTCATATGGAGTGGTAGGCACAGATTTGATTCGAACCCAATTCAATAGGTATGCAGCTTCTCAAGTGCATAACCCCCAAAAGGAAACAGGTAACTCAGTTATACTTATCATAGAGCACACCATATCTAATATGGTGTGATTGCTCCGCCCCGATACACCTATGTGCTGTGGTGTATACGGAGGAGTAATGCTGAGAGAGAATCTCATTCTCGTTTGGA
The DNA here is from genome assembly GCA_030015575.1 of Agapanthus africanus. NCBI lineage: Eukaryota > Viridiplantae > Streptophyta > Magnoliopsida > Asparagales > Amaryllidaceae > Agapanthus > Agapanthus africanus. The sequence goes on from JASDDO010000008.1 coordinate 300,318,846, forward strand.
ATAGTCCAGGATCTCCATGCCTAAGTGTTCTCCTCCCTGATCTCATCAAAGGACATAATACTTATACCTGTATTGGTTCTCTACTTCTGACTTATATTCTATGAATATCTCAAAAGGTTCGGACTTTTGTTTCAACAGGAACATATGTCTGAACCTTGAGAGATCATTAGAGAATGTAAGGAAGTATAAAGAACAATTCCTGGCATTTGTAGACTGGGGACCTACATACATTACTATGTATTAGTCCCAAGAGTTCACTAACTCTTTCTCTGTTTCCAGTAAACGTAGCTATGGTCATCTTATCTTTGTGACATGACTGGCAAGTTTCACAAGATGTAAATTCAAACTGATTTAAATATGCATCTAAATGTAACTTACCTAGTCGGGTCGCATAGATATGACCTACTCTACAATGCCTCAAGAAGGATTCGTTTATTTCTGAACTCTTCCTCTTGTGTGTGTTCTGTACGTTAAGAACTGTGGTCTGATTTAGAATGTATATGCTTTTAGATAACGTGCCTGAACCGATCAACTCTTGATATAGGAAATGTTCAAATCATTATCCAACAATACAAAATTATATCCTTTCTTTAGTAAATAAAGAGACTGATATGATGTTGTATATCAGGTTCGGTATCTGATAACATTCGTTCAGAATCAGTGTATTTAGTAATGCAGGGTGATAACTACTAACACTTTGGCTGCAGCAATTGCACTATTTCCAACTCTTGAAATTTATCACCCGTTCTCAGTTCTCTACCTTTCTGTAGCCCATGTAACAGATTACATATTTTGGATCCTGATCCGGTATCAAATACCTGTAACGTTTCAAAATAATAAAATATTATTTTTGAGAATTTTTATAATTTAATATTATTTTAATGAATATTTTAATATTCCGGTATAATTAAATACAAATAAATGGGGAAAAATTAGGGAAAATTCTAATAAGGGGTATTTATTGGAAGTATTCCATTTTTAAGTTTGTGATCATTTATATGCTAATTTAGTGCTAATCGCGATTAAAAATCGCTAATCGGATTTTTAGCAATTTTGTGCAAAACATGCACATATCTTTTTCTACACTTGTGTTACATTTTTACTTTCCATGGTTTTACTTTGGGGTTACTATTCTTGTAAGAAAGGAAATTGGGAAAAAAGAAAGGAAAAGAAAAGAAAAGGGTTTTGAATAAAGAATTTGTAGTAGGTAGGAGTGTGAGAGAAGGAGGAGGGTTATGTTTGACTATGAACCATTCCCCCATTATTTCTCTCCCCTCATCTCCTCTTCCCCTTCCTCAATTGCTGCTGCTGTTGTTGCTCTTCTCTTTCCCCTCCTTAAGCTCCAAATCACCATGAAAACAACACCAAAACACCACTCTCATTTCATTAAAAGTGTGCACAAGCCCAGGATCTACACATTGGACCAAGGAAGCAAGGATTTTGGCCACTAGGGGCAACTCAAGAATTTTCTTGAGTTGCCAAATGAGGTAATTACTGAACAATTAGTTGAGTTTTAGCATTACTTATGCCCCCGTGCAAGTTTAGAACCAATATTGTGTGTGTATGTGGACTTAAGGAAAACCTAGTTAGGGTTTGAGGAAATTGTGAGTGGTAAGGTAAAATTGAACTTAGTAGATGCCGCACAAACACCCTAGTGATGTTATTTTGGACCCGAACCTGAACTAGAAACCAGAATACGGATTTACAGAATCGATATAGGGGAAAACTGTAAATCTGGGAGTGTATTTTGTAATCTGCTATCACCCGAGATATCCTAAAATAAAATTGGTTGGACAGTGAGATGTGCAGGCATCCTAGAACCACCACACAAAACCCCATCCCCCAACTCCTTTTTCAGGCCGCAAATTTATCCTGTTTGGCCGCAAATTGCGGCCTGGACCCCACCATTTTGCCTCGTTCTGGTTCTGTAGCTCCTACATGTATAGATTAGACCCCTGGCATGTATAGATTTGTCTAATTTGACCTAGGATGAAATCTGGAGCTTATTTCCTTAGTTGCTGTTTTTGATTCGTGTTTCCGTATTCCGTATTTCTAATTCTGAATTTGCGTATGGTGTTTTACCTCGACTACTTGGCGTTTATACGACGATATCGAGGGTTGTTGTTGGTTTTGGATGGCGTTGTCCATAGGTTCTAACCTATAGAACATAGCGTAACGTTTTGGGGGTTTTGTATGCCGTTTTAGTTTTGAATTGGTTTTGATACGCATTTGCGATATGTTAATGTGTAGGTACCCAATGAAGACTTCGGGATAACAAGCAAACGCGTGTCGACGTCGACAGATAAGGACGCAAGGTGAGTAGATTATATCTACGGGAGAAGTCGGGTGGATGGCGTATAGCACCCCCGCAGTCCGTGGTGATGTATACGAATACGTATACACACATATATTTATTATATGTTCTTTAAGATTATTGATGATAAGATGGATTGGTTTAGTGTAGTGCGAAACCCTAGCGTAGGGGTTGCACCCATACACACACGCACGCACACACTTGCATACATGCTTTCTTTCGTATGTGTATATGGGGATATATGTTTGTATGTGTTCACATGGGTATGGGACTATGTGTACATATACTGGATTATGAGGATAGTGCTTGGGATGTGGGTTGAGTCGATGTGATTCGATTTAAGGCCGTGAGATCGGCGATATGACAACATTCGTATGGGAGATACGACAGGATGCTTTAGCGGGCCTTTGGGCATGTGTTTTACCCCGCATTCATACTTATATAGATGGTATCGATTGTACTAGACTTAGATCTGTACCCTAGATTATGTGATATGATGGTAGTGATACCTGATATGTGATGAGATAATTTGATATTGACCCGTACCCCAGATTTGGCATGCCGTACGACGATTTACCGTACGAGCTTTGTATTGATGTTAGATCCGCACTCATGACTCGAGGATGTTATATGATATACTGTATCGTACGTGATACTATTGAGGCGGGATCACCGACTATTGCATATATATGTATATATTGACTCAGATTTAGGTGGTTTTCATACCCCGCCCGATTGACTTGATTGTTGGGTCCGTAGTTCGCATAGTAGGCGTTAGACTAGACCCGAGTCATACCTATTTCAAAACTAACGAATCGGGATATTTTAAAGATAGGCAAAAGGGATTCTACGGATATTCACAAACGACGCATCTTTTCTTAAAAACCGTAGCCCTTATTTTACCAATAACCCTGATTCGTCTTGTTTCAAATGGCAAAGCTGCATGATATATTTATTGAGGTAGATTCTTCACTGTTGCGTTGATTATTTGATTCCGCATATTCATGCTATTTGCATTGCATTGCTTGTGTTTATTGATATATTACAATCATGCTGCTAGGACACCAGCACGATTACCGATGATGCGTATGTATCATGTACACTTACTTGCCGGCTCACACACATCTTCATCGGTAATTGCCATGTCACTACACAGTAGTATTATTGCATCAGGATATGACCCTTGTATGTGCATACTATTATTCCATGCTGCATGATATACCGTTATACTTGAACTTCATTTATATGTCACATACATCATGCTTTCTGATTATGCGCATTGAGATATGTTTTTTCCATGATATTTCTGGATTTGGGAACCGTGGATAATTTCAAAGGAGAGTATGTACTTATTTGAAAAACCCGGTTTCCTTGATATGATATTTGCGCAGCCACCATGAGATTTATCGGATCTGACGGATGCCCGATATATGAGAGAGCGGGCTGACCCGGACTGACGGATGCCCGATATATGAGAGAGTGGGCTGACCCGGACTGACGGATACCCGATATATGAGAGAGTGGGCTGACCCGGACTGACGGATGCCCGATATATGAGAGAGTGGGCTGACCCGGACTGACGGATGCCGATATACGAGAGAGGGGGGCTGACCCGGACTGACGGATGCCCGATATATTAGGATTTACGTGCCGATGCTAGGCACAGGTTTTCATGATGTTTTCGAGTGTCGATGCTAGGCACTCAGGTTCCATGCTTTTGGTTATATCCTCATATTTTCCATGCATATGCTTTATGACATTTACATGCATGATGCTTATTGTCATTGGATGACGAGTGGATGGGATCCACGTACATGCAGATTGATTACATTGATCATTCCTCATATTTAAGATATGCTATTACCTGAGGCACTGGCACGAGCACTTGGCACTACACTCATGTATAGAGATTACATTTCCAGTTTAGCATGCTTCAGATTTATTCATATTGAGTTTTATATATATCTGATCGTATTGACCTTGGATGGGTCATACATTCGATCTCTGCTTGTAGATATTTTCTATTCACGAGTTGGCAACTCACCCCCGTTGTGCCACAGTTCTTGCAGGTTTTTCCGTACAGATTCCATAGCGGCTTTTCTGGCACACTGCTTCTATATGGGTGACTTGCTTGGGTAAGTGGGTTCTTTGTATCAGAACCACCATTGTACATTTATTATTCATTGTATCTAGAAATTCCATCAACCAAAAACTTGTATATTGTTTCAGACTTAGTAAACAGTGATGTATTATCTCGACCTTAGAGTCGCGCTTATAGTATTATGGTTTTCTGGCTGTTTTGAGTTTCTTTTTGAGTTTCGATCCTCGCCCTTTGGCGTTGTATATTATATTGCTTGCGTGGTTCTGACCGTCGATTAACGAAGAGCTAGCTCCCGCTTGGGGATGCCTTTTTCCTTGCATATATATATTATTGTTGTTGTACCCCATTCGAGGCCAGTTTTTACAAAGGAAACTCTGCCAAAATTTTCGGCTAGTTATTTAAAAACTTTGATTTTCAAGACATGTTTTCTTTACTTCTTAAAACCAGTTTTCCTTATTTACTCCTTAAAATGGTTTTAGATTTCTGGGCTTTTGGCTTACTTGGATCAGATGGGGTCCTATAGACTTCATATGGTTCAAGGGCTAGTCACGTGCTCTTTCGTGTCGTGACAAAGTTGGTATCAGAGCGCTAGGTTAACCTTGGTTCGAGTCTAAGTTTGACTATGTGGAGCCTAGGGCATTTATATATATACGGAACTTAGGCTTGACCTTACGGAACTTAGACTTTGTCGAGGGGGTATTATACCCGAACTTTCATCGCATAGGATGACCCTTGGTTGATGGAGTAGGTAGCTTGAGTTGAGGGACGTACCGTACGTATGTTCCGCGGCATACTTACGACACGCCACTCCGCTTAAGAAACCTTAGGATGTACATTTCCTTGAACAGTATTATATTCATTCCTATGATCTATCGTCATCGATTCTGGTTATGATTTTGCTGCCACGATTGCACGGGAAGAGTGAGCTACGGCTCGAGTTGCGTCAGCATGAGCTCGTCGTGGACTAGGACTGACCAGGGAGTGATTCCAGAGACATACGATTGCATATAGAGGCATCGTTTTATTGTGTTTTCGCGCCATGAGCGTTTGACTGATCGCTTTTACGAGATTTTCCGGACGTGCCGATCGGTACCAGAGGATTGAGCCACTGATAGAGGCCAGCCATGGATGTGATGACCATTGATATATCGCTTATTCATGATGATTGAGGCGATGTTCAGCGTACAGACGAATGAGCTAGTTGCTGCTGCGAATGACGAGATATCGCCCAGATGATTGGAGCTACTGCAGTTTGAGCATATACTTAGAGATATGATGGTGATTCGCTAGTCACCCGATGGTGAATGACTAGGACATGTGGTTCGTTCGCTTACCCCGATCCGAGGTCATCAGATAGGTTGATTCCAGCTAGAGGCGACTTCACGCAGATTCGTTGAGAGTCGATTGAGACGATCGAATGTTAGGAACCCACTTTCCAAGTTTAAAGTATTCGGAAAGACATTCAAGCGATTCTATGGACCTACTAGAAGAATGAAACCCTAACTCGACATAATGACCGTGTGAAAGCCTTTGAACCTTAGGGTTTACGGCAGTTCCGCAGCGCCATTTGTGAGGCGTGGGTTTGCCCTTCTACGGCTGGACCACCGATGCTGAGGTATGTACTCGATTCTATTAAATTGTACCCAAGATGTTGTGCTCTTGGGAGATTATGAGGTTCTGAGGAGTCGATCGGATGGTTCGACATCATTCGGATATCATGTGATGGGACATATTGCTTGGGAGACACCAGATACGAGCATAGTTGTTGGAGCGTAGTCCATGCAGCCACGAGTAGATGAGTCCGAATCAGTCGACATTGGAGCAAGTGGAGTAAAGAGTTCGCATGAGATTTCGATGAGATGACGTTCCACTCCACTGACATCAGAGATGCGATACGCACGCCGAGGACGTGTTCAGCTAGATATCTTCTACTGAGTGATGAAGATACCGAATTCGTGATTTCGAGTCCCTGTGAAAGACTTCGGAAGGACCGTAGCCGAGGACATTACAGTGCGCAGATAGAGACGTGACGTCGAAGTGGACGACGATACAAACCAGCGGGATGAGAGGTACGTGCGAGATGCCGTTGAGCTGTTGTTACTCCCCATTAAGATTAAAGGTCGGATATGCATACAGAAGTCGGCGCCAGTGACGTGCTGCTTTACGAGTGGTCGTGAGGATTGACAGAGAAATGACCAGAGAAGTGCCAAAACGGAATCGTTCCCGTTAGTATATCTGACAGGGCCGATGAGCCGGAGGATAGCGAGATCATTAATCCGCAGGGAAGATAAAGAACCAGAGACAGAGGACGCCAGACCGTGAGCAAGAGACACGTAGATATCTTGCGCTGCTAACATTGGATGTACCGGAACCTTCTCGACCTTGACGGAGGATATACCGACGACGGTATTTTTGATCTGTGATTTTTTGATTCGATTATCACGTATCTGTCACTTTGGATTTCGGTATTTTGGGCGATCTCTTCACATGATTTAGTCTTGATGACTGAGTTCCATGATATTTGATTTTGTGCACCATGGTTGCACTTATTGGGTATTCATATTTTGTGCAGAGTTATTACGCTTGAAGTATTGATTGTGATTTCCTGCCTATCTTATGCCGGTGATTTCATTTACGCTTCCAGCATCGTTTTCAGGCACTTTTAGTGTTTTGATCTGTTTTGTGCATGCTGATGCACACGGTTGTGAGATTTTCCATCGCGGTACACCTGATTTTGATTGAGCGCCTTGTATATCGTCGATTTTGACCCTGATATTGATGATTGATTCTTGCACTCCATGCTTTTGATTGGACTTACGCATGTTCGACATTGCTATTGGATTTCGTGATTTCGTGCATGTTGAGTGCGCAGGGTTTAGATTTATTTCGTGCATGATGGATGCACCGATTTGGATTTTCGCGCGTGTTGGGCGCATGTTTTGAGATACGATTTTGGTGCACACCAGATGCACTAAATCGGGATTCTTCGTGCATGTCAGATGCACCTGATTTGGCTGTCAGGCACACACGTTGCCTATGACAGATGCTTCGTGCACACCCGTTGCACCTAGATGTTGTTTCTGTGCACATGTATACATGGATTTGATTTCATGCGCACCAGACGAATATGGTATTCCTATATACATTTTGGGATTGATTTTATGGAGCAGTACGTTTTATGATATTTGCTATGTGTTTTCGGACCGAGCAGGACTAGTCAGAGGACAGTACCTGGATATATTTGGCATGCATTTACTTCAGCTATTTACATGTATAGATTCGATATTTACATGTATAATTCTGATTTATATCGTATTTGGTTTTGTATTGGATTTGACATATGTGTCTTTACCATGACTCCGATGATTGCGGGATGCGTGACGGAGTTTCGATTTTGAGTTATCTACTCATTACTCATGCACATGCATTGCGCTATGATGCGTTTTGTGTATTGATGATTTTGGAGCCCCGACGATTTGGATTTTGTATCGAAATGTTTTAGTACTTTGGGGTTTAAATTTAAATTCGGGGACAGAATTTCTTTAAGGGGGGTAGATTGTAACGTTTCAAAATAATAAAATATTATTTTTGGGTATTTTTATAATTTAATATTATTTTAATGAATATTTTAATATTCCGGTATAATTAAATACAAATAAATGGGGAAAAAATTGGGAAAATTCTAAAAAGGGTTTATTTATTGGAAGTATGTCATTTTTAAGTTTGTGATCATTTATAGGCTAATTTAGTGCTAATCGCGATTAAAAATCGCAAATCGGATTTTTAGCAATTTTGCGCAAAACATGCACATATCTTTTTCTACACTTGTGTTACATTTTTACTTGCCATGGTTTTACTTTGGGGTTACTATTCTTATGAGAAAGGAAATTGGGAAAAAAGAAAGGAAAAGAAAAGAAAAGGGTTTTGAATAAAGAATTTGTAGTAGGTAGGAGTGTGTGAGAAGGAGGGGGGTTATGTTTGACTATGAACCATTCCCCCATTATTTCTCTCCCCTCATCTCCTCTTCCCCTTCCTCATTTGCTGCTGCTGCTGTTGCTCTTCTCCCTCCCCTCTTCAAGCTCCAAATCACCATGAAAACAACACCAAAACACCACTCTCATTTCATTAAAAGTGTGCACAAGCCCAAGATCTACACATTGGACAAAGGAAGCAAGGATTTTGGCCACTAGGGGCAACCCAAGAATTTTCTTGAGTTGCCAAATGAGCTAATTACTGAACCATTAGTTGAGTTTTAGCATTACTTATACCCCCGTGCAAGTTTAGAATCAATATTGCGTGTGTTTGTGGACTTAAGGAAAACCTAGTTAGGGTTTGAGGAAATTGTGAGTGGTAAGGTAAAATTGAGCTTAGAAGTGGCCGCACAAACACCCTAGTGATGTTATTTTGGACCCAAACCTGAACTAGAAACCAGAATACGGATTTACGGAATCGATATCGGGGAAAACTGTAAATCTGGGAGTGTATTTTGTAATCTGCTATCACCCGAGACATCCTAAAATAAAATTGGTTGGACAGTGAGATGTGCAGGCACCCTAGAACCACCACACAAAACCCCAGCCCCCAACTCCTTTTTCAGGCCACAGATTTATCCTGTTTGGCCGCAAATTGCGGCCTGGACCCCACCATTTTGCCTTGTTCTGGTTCTGTAGATCCTACATGTATAGATTAGACCCCTGGCATGTATAGATTTGTCTAATTTGACCTAGGGTGAAATCTGGAGCCTATTTCCTTAGTTGTTGTTTTGGATTCGTGTTTCCGTATTCCGTATTTCTAATTCTGAATTTGCGTATGGTGTTTTACCTCGACTACTTGGCGTTTATACGACGATATCGAGGGTTGTTGATGGTTTTGGAAGGCGTTGTCCATAGGTTCTAACCTATAGAACATAGCGTATCGTTTTGGGGTTTCGTATGCCGTTTTAGTTTTGAATTGGTTTTGATATGCATTTGCGATCCGTTAATGTGTAGGTACACCATGAAGACTTCGGGATGACAAGCAAACGCGTGGCGACGTCGACAGATAAGGACACAAGGTGAGTAGATTATATCTACGGGGGAAATCGGGTGGATGGCGTATAGCACCCCCGCAGTCCGTGGTGATGTATACGAATACGTATACACACATATATCTATTATATGTTCTTTGAGATTACTGATGATAAGATGGATTGGTTTAGTGTAGTGCGAAACCCTAGCGTAGGGGTTGCACCCATACACACACGCACGCACACACTTGCATACATACTTTCTTTCGTATGTGTATATGGGGATATATGGTTGTCTGTGTTCACATGGGTATGGGAATATGTGTACATATACTAGATTATGAGGATAATGCTTGGGATGTGGGTTGAGTCGATGTGATTCGATTTGAGGCCGTGAGATCGGTGATATGACAGGATTCGTATGGGAGATACGACAGGATGCTTTAGCAGGCCTTTGGGCATGTGTTTTACCCCGCATTCATACTTATATAGATGGTATCGATTGTACTAGACTTAGATCTGTACCCTAGATTTTGTGATATGATGGTAGTGATACCTGATATGTGATGAGATAATGTGATATTGACCCGTACCCCAGATTTGGGATGCCGTACGACGATTTACCGTATGAGCTTTGTATTGATGTTATATCCACACTCATGACTCGAGGATGTTATATGATATACTGTATTGTACGTGATACTATTGAGGCGGGATCACCGACTATTGCATATATATGTATATATTGACTCAGATTTAGGTGGTTTTCATACCCCTCCCGATTGACTTGATTGTTAGGTCCGTAGTTCGCATTGTAGGCGTTAGACTAGACCCGAGTCATACCTATTTTAAAACTAACGAATCGGGATATTTTAAAGATAGGCAAAAGGGATTCTACGGATATTTTCAAACGACGCATCTTTTCTTAAAAACCGTAGCCCTTATTTTACAAATAACCCTGATTCGTCTTATTTCAAATGGCAAAGCTGTATGATATATTTATTGAAGTAGATTCTTCACTGTTGCGTTGATTATTTGATTCCGCATATTCATGCTATTTGCATTGCATTGCTTGTATTTATTGATATATTACAATCATGCTGCAAGGACACCAGCACCATTACCGATGATGCATATGTACCACGTACACTTACTTGCCGGCTCACACACATCTTCATCGGTAATTGCCATGTCCCTACACAGTAATATTATTGCATCAGGATATGACCCTTGTATGTGCATACTATTATTCCATGCTGCATGATATACCGTTATACTTGCACTTCATTTATATGTCACATACATCATGCTTTCTGATTATGCGCATTGAGATATGTTGTTTCCATGATATTTCTGAATTTGGGAACCATGGATAATTTCAAAGGAGAGTATGTACTTATTTGAAAAACCCGGTTTCCTTGGTACGATATTTGCGCAGCCACCACGAGATTTATCGGATCTGACGGATGCCCGATATATGAGAGAGTGGACTGACCAGGACTGACGGATGCCCGATATATGAAAGAGTGGGCTGACCCGGACTGACGGATGCCCGATATATGAGAGAGTTGGTTGACCCGGACTGACGGATGCCCGATATATGAGAGAGTGGGCTGACCCGGACTGACGGATGCCCGATATACGAGAGAGGGGGAGCTGACCCGGACTGACGTATGCCTGATATATGAGGATTTACGTGCCATGCTAGGCACAGGTTTTCATGATGTTTTCGAGTGTCGATGCTAGGCACTCAGGTTCCATGCTTTTGGTTATATCCTTATATTTTCTATGCATATGCTTTATGACATTTACATGCATGATGCTTATTGTCATTGGGTGACGAGTGGATGGGATCCACGTACATGCAGATTGATTACATTGATCATACCTCATATTTATGATATGCTATTACCTGAGGCACTGGCAAGAGCACTTGGCACTACACTCATGTATAGAGATTACATTGCCAGTTTAGCATGCTTCAGATTTATTCATATTGAGTTTTATATATATCTGATCGTATTGACATAGGATGGGTCATACATTCGATCTCTGCTTGTAGATATTTTCTATTCACGAGTTGGCAACTCACCTCCGTTGTGCCACAGTTCTTGCAGATTTTGCCGTACAGATTCCATAGCGGCTTTTCTGGCACACTGCTTCTATATGGGTGACTTGCTTGGGTAGGTGGGTTCTTTGTATCAGAACCACCATTATACATTTATTATTCATTGTATCTAGAAATTCCATCAACCAAAAACTTGTATATTGTTTCAGACTTAGAAAACAGTGATGTATTATCTCGACCTTAGAGTTGCGCTTATAGTATTATGGTTTTCTGGCTGTTTTGAGTTTCTTTTTGAGTTTCGATCCTCGCCCTTTGGCGTTGTATATTATATTGCTTGCGTGGTTGTGACCGTCGATTGACGAAGAGCTAGCTCCCGCTTGGGGATGCCTTTTTCCTTGCATATATATATTATTATTGTTGTACCCCATTCGGGGCCAGTTTTTACAAAGGAAACTCTGCCGAAATTTTCAGGAAAGGTTACACATTTTAAAAATGCATATTCGGCTAGTTATTTAAAAACTTTGATTTTCAAGAAATGTTTTCTTTACTTCTTAAAACCAGTTTTCCTTATTTACTCCTTAAAATGGTTTAAGATTTCTGGGCTTTTGGCTTACTTGGATCAGATGGGGTCCTATAGACTTCATATGGTTCAAGGGCCAGTCACGTGCTCTTTCGGGTCGTGACAAAGGACGTAGAGGATACTGAGAAACAGTTCTATATAATGAACACACCCGAAGAAGATGCATCATCATGCACTTTCTTCATTTGGGTGGCATGGGAATCCTGGTATTCCCCTAATTCCTGCTCGGTCTTATAACAATTATAAGTTGGAGCGGGACCAACGTTCCCCAGCTCAGTATAACAAGCGGGTTCGGTCAATACATCCATATTAAGACGTGACATGGTCGCTACTTGGAGAGAGAGAGAAGAAAACACTCTGCGTGCGCTCTTGCAAGATTAGATTGGTTATATATTTTATCTAATCAGGATGGCTCCCACTGTTTTTATCAAATCTTCCTTCAAACCCTAAAAGGAAAGACTAGTCGGGATTAATTACACTTTACAAGTTCGCCTATCTTTCGGCCAGGCCAGTGCCGGTACTTTGAGGGAGGTTTCCCGTGCTTTCGCACGGTCCTAATTAAAATAAACCTCGTTTTCCCAGGGGCGTAACCCCGTTGACACCTTTCTAGACACCTTCTTGATCGGCAAATTGCAAAGTGCAAAACTCTCCCAGGAGTAACAATTACTCGCAGTGGGTATCGGGATCCAACTATCTCATAGAAGGTATGCAATCTCATTGCAAATTTCAACACTTGAAACTCCCGATAAAGGTTTTTGCCCCTAGCACTTATGACCTTAACTATGGTCAACAAATCATAAGCACTAGTCAAGCTCTACCCGTCATTTCGTGATTAATTAGACCCACCCACATGACCCTTAACTAAGGTCAACAAAGTCACATGACTGTCCTAACTATTCGCATCATATGCTGTGTAGGAAGACATCACTTAGCTACCGGACACTGTGCCTTGACTATGGTCAACAAACACAGCACGAATACTAAGTACTCTACTTCCTAAAATGACGGAGGGTTGCGGATGGTTTTTAAGAAAACCTTTAACGCTTTGAACTTGATCTCGTTGCGGAATCAAATGGTTTTTAAATGGAGTGTTTTTTGAGGCTTCTGCTAGTTTCGCTAAAGAGGTCACTCCCGGTGAAGGGATCTCGGCTCTTTCCTCGTCGAATGAGGTGCAGGATATTCACAATACCACTATGCAAAGCAAGAACTAGCAAATCAGTCAAAAGACAAACCGAAGGTTGTAGCATCTGCTAATTATTGCTAAAAAGGTCACTCCCGGTGAAGGGATCTCGGCTTTTTCCTTATCGAATAAGGTGCTGGATGTTCTACAAGGAACACCGCTATGCAAAGAAACAACTAGAGCTACCTAATTTTTGAAATTCGATTCCACAACATCTTTTAGGTTTATTTTCTTTCATTAATCTCATTAATGAATGTTTCATCATTTAAATCCACCTAAACATCACAGATAAATACAACGTACGCTTATGCCATCCGCATTCACCTCGTTGTCCCGTCATGCACCGTTAGGTTAGGTAACTAACGGCATAGCGGGGCAGGGCTAGCACGGGTGTAAAACATAAGCAACGTCTATATAATATATCATATATACTATATACAGTATCTATCTGAACATATCACATGATCACATCACAGATAACGCAGCAGAAAATATCATATGAAATATTGGATATACTAGGACGTCCGTGTTTTATTTTGAGCCTATATAAAACCCGGATTCCACGGTCGTGATGAATAGCCAATCCCACACCCGTAGACCCCTACGAGAGCGGCAAGCAACCCTACCAATTCTAGAGTTAGGAGACCCGGACTCGACTCCTCGAGATGGTCTCCCTCTAGACCCTAGAACCCGGTTACTTGAGCTCCCCTCCTTGGGTCTATCCTAATGCGGAAAAGTAAATAATATACAATGGTGACATCATCCTCAGCCCGGAAGTGCCCCAATAAAAGAATATTACATACAATGAATTTTACATGAATGAAAAAGAAAAACTCTCATCTCACATAAAAAAACCCGGCTATTCAAACACGACGATCCAATATAACATATCCAGCAACACATAACATCAGATATCATCAATGTAAGTAAATATGCGTATCCCAATTGTCGTTGATGTATAGCAACAAAACCGTCGATACACCACATATTACACTTACGGTCGCAGAAAAGAAAGTATAAAACTACGACAGTTGGAATCCGCAACCTCTTTAGACATCGCATGCCTAATCAAATGAATTCCTTAGACATCGCATGCCTAACAGTTATAAACCCCGCATTTTAGTCTCATCATCGAAAACTCTTTTCAATATCAAGTCGGGCAATTCAACAAGATTCCCGACATCCTGATCGAATGCTCATCGCAAACTTTAGTAGACGGCCGCACCCCCGGATGCCGTTGACGAAGTGCACTAAGGCGGAACTCCGCTACCGCGAGCACCCGAACGGATGCTTTTGGCTACGGGGTTCTCCTACAGTCACTTGGTCGGGGCTATGGAGCGTGGCTGTCTATTAAGTTTACCCGGCGAGTATCCGCGTACACTACGTGATTGCGACGGACTTTTGATCGCATCAAAATTTCGTGTCAACCGATCAATTGAGACTGAACTGCTAGATTTATAACATTCAAATTAGTTATCTCATAACTACTTGTGGATTCCAAATATTGTATCACATTCCAGATAAATAGACAATGTTAAACTTTCCGATCGAATAAACAAACACCCAAGATTTTCCAAATAGTTCTCAACACTTGAGGGGAGTTTTAAAAACATCCATTCCATGCCACAGTACCAATGGTCCAGCCGGTAGAAGGGTCAAGCCAACGCCTCACATGTGGCAACGCCGTACTGCCCCAAAACCTAAGGTTCAAAAGGCAGTTCAAGACGGTCACATAATCGAATTAAGGTTTGTTGTCTTCTAGAGAGTCCATCGCGTTACTTGCACGACTTAGAACGTTCCTAAACTACGGAAAATCCAACACTTGGAAATTTTCCAGCAGGGGAAAAAGTGAGTTATTGATATCCGGTCCAACCTTTTAACATGTTCTAAATTACCCGGAAAAATAAACGAAGTTAAATTATCCGATCGAATCAACGAGTCCCAAATACACTCCAGAAAACTCAACTCTTGAGTAGAAATTAAAAATACCCAGAAACAACAGAAAATATAATAGGGACATTACTGTACAAAAAGGGAAGCATGACGTCACATTATGGCCGCGAACCGCCGTGGGAGCCATGCTCGTGCCGCGGTTCCGCGGCTCTTTGGGCGCCAGACATTGTCGTGTTGCACAGTTTTCCATATAATTGCCTGCTGATTTTTTAAAGTATTTTTAATGTTGAAAAAATCACGATTTCAAAAAATGTCCATAGAAGGGTTTAATCGGGGTTATCCGGGTTCGATCGGACTTCTAACTTCGTCTAGACTTCGCCTAAAGCTCTAGCTTGGCTCTGATACCACTGTAGGGTTCCTAGGCACTCTCATGAGGTTTTACAAGGCATCAACCATGCCCGATTCAAAAATTAGACGTGCCGAACAACCCTAACCAAGATCGTATACTAGAGATTATGCGAAAACTAGCAAGTGAAACACTTTAACACTAAGTGAAAGGGATTACAACCTTTGTAGATCTGGTCCTTCACTTCTAAAGCTCCGTGTTGACGTCCCTTCGCTGCGATCATCGTGATCCCGGACTTTGGCGATGGTTTCCTCGGAGAAATGAACGGGCTAGGTCGTTGACTTCGAAGCCGAAGATGATCTACGTCGAGGAGACTCAAACTCAAGCTCCATCTTCACTAGGTCAAAAACTTTGTGAAGAGAACACCCTAAACTAAATGGCAAGTAGTAGAGGATGATAAAATAGGAAGTGGGTTCACTTTGGATTTGGATTTGGATTTCTCACTCTATTTCTTCATTTGAAAATTTCTAGTAAGCTTTTCTTCTTCTTGAAGAAGAAGAAGAAAGAAAGAAAAGAATAAGAATAATGAATTAATACAAAAAGAATAATCAAGTGAAGTCTATCATAATGCAACCATGGGTGAGTTAACCTTTGTAGAGACTAAACCATAGTTTGAGTTAATAGTTTGGTTAATAAAAATCTTATGCAAAACAAAATTAGTGGACTTTGTTAAAGATGCTTAAAAGCTTCATGAAGCTTCAAGCAAAGACAAAGAAAGCCACCATTTTGTTTTACCAAAATAAATAAAAACCCAAACCATTATCTTAAATATGGTGTAAGTCATACACACACCCAAGTTTGCATGTATCATCAATCATGATACAAACTAGTGCACAAACATATATCACATATTCAACTTGTGCACATCAAGTGATAAAATCAATCTTAAGTGAACCAATACTAGTTAATGTAAAGTAATATATCAAATATATAATCATACATTAAATCATTAAATCAACACTTGATTTAATGATCCGGTCATATCTCATATAACCGACTAATATCTAGTGTATCAATATATCGAATCAACATTTGATTCGGTAACCCGGCTATATCTCATATAAACGACCGATGATACAAATTGCGAGAATAGAATACAGTATCTCATACTGGTTTTATTCTCGGTCCCGCACATATCTCATATGCGCTCCTATTTCGTTTCTCTTGAGCTAGGAAACCTCTGTGTAGGACTCTAAAGACTCGTCAATACGCCGGCATTCGGTGGTGATCATATCAATCACCCATAAGACGCAAGCGGTCTGCTAAACGCAACGGCCACCCGGGTATTGAGCGATCAGAAGATCAACGAGCAAGCCTGCTCACACTCCTGTGAATCCAATCAGTAACACTTACCATACAGTCCGGTTTGTTCGTCTGATATGTCGCATATCTCTCCTATGGGTGGTAAACGTCAGACCCCAGTAGCTTGATAAGTCATGCCGATGTAAGGTCCATAACAAGCATGAAACTACTGATAACACTTAACAGTATATCAGTGCAACCCTGGCAAGGGATTTCCAGTTATGGCCAGTCGAGCACAGCGCAACATCAACCCCCAATACCGGGAGAGACGAATCCCCTCCTATCGCTCATTGCCTCCATGTGAATCGGGACTGTACCCAAAAACCACCTGTTTGCCCAACTCAGTAGAGCCGTGGTAGGGTGGAAATCAAAGCACAGTGGGAGACACACATGACTCTATGACGATCTCGGGTCAACAGACTAAGCTGCACCAGTGTCACCAGAGAACTTCCATCTGACGTGAGGTATAATACTATCTGGGAGTTCTCGGCGAGTCCGTTCAGTGTACCCAGTCTCCTCTGAGCACCCGCATACCGTCTCTGATGTCAAACACCAATGGATATGGGATCATCCATCGCCCATCACATGGGTCGAGAAGATATACGCTAGTCTACTCTAGAATATCGATGCCCCGTCTCGATATTCCCACGACTAGGAACATTGAAGGATGTACTCATGGACTACCGAGGCCCCACTAGTATGATCTGCATCATAGTCCTGCAAGTCGAGTACACATCCTTAGGGCTTTATCAACATGTAATAGTGAGAGACAGTAAGTATACATGTTAAGATAAAGAGCAACCAGATAGCGTACTATCATGTCAAGCAAGAAAGTCCTACCTATATATGTCCCAGCATCCACTACAATATACATCTCATGTACAGTAATGGCCTCTAGGGCATACATATAACTAACAGAATAACACCGTGGATCCACTCACCAAGGCCCTTCCACAGCCGCAGCATGAGCGACTTTTTGAGATGTTGGGTATGAGATACGCCAATAATTGGCCTTAGTTCAAGTGAGAGATTGTTGGATATATGTATGCCCTAGAGGACATTATATGTATAGTGGATGCTTGGACTTGTATATATATATATATATACAGATGACTTTCTTGCTCGACATGATAGTATGCTATCTGGTTTACTTTATCTTGACATGTACATTTGATCATGAATCTTACTCATTTGGTATATGTTGATAAAGCCCTCAGGATATTTGCTTAACTACTGGGACTATGATGCAGATCATACTAGTGGGACACGTGTAGTTTATGAGCATATCTTTGAACTGTTCCTAGTCGTGGGTGTATCGAGACGGGGCATCGATATTCCAGAGTAGACTAGCGTATACCATTCTTGTCCTATATGATGAGCGATGGATGATCCCGTATCATCTGGTGTGGAGACACCAAAGATTGTATACGGGTGCTCAGTGGTGACTGTACACTGAACGGACTCGTCGAGAACTCTTATGTGGTATTATATCTATCGTCGGATAGCAGTTCTCAGGTGACACTGGTACAGGTTAGTTTGTAAACCCGAGATCGTCATAGTGTCTTGTGTGTCCTTCCACTGTACTTTGATTTCCACCCTACTACGGCTCTACAGAGTCGTGCAAACAGGTGGATTTTCGGTACAGTCCCGAGGCACATGGAGGCAATGAGCAATAAGAGGGGTTTCGTCTCTCCCGGTATTGGGGGTTGTTGTTGTGCTATGTTCGATTGGCTATAACAGGAAGTCCCTGGCCAGGGTTGCTGAGATTTACTGATAAGTGTTATCAAGAGTTTCTCGATCTGTTATGAGCCATACACCGGCATGACTTATTGAGTTATTAGGGTCGAAGAAACCATCCCTACACTCGATATCTAGTATATCTGACGAAGAGACCGGACTGTACTGTATGTGTTGCCAGTTAGCTCGATGGGAGTTTTGACAGGTTCACTTGTTTTTCTTCTGATCGCTCAATACCCGGGTGGCCGTTATGTTTAGCTGACCGCTTGCGGCTTGTGGATGTTTGATGTGATCATCACCTACTGCCGGCGTATTGACGAGTCTTAGAGTCCCACACAGGAGTTTCCTAGCTCAGGCGAAATGATGTGGTGTACATATGAGATATGCGCGGGTGCTTAATTAAATGCGTGTATATGATACCGCATTGTAATCTGGCATTTTCTATTGGTCGGGTCAAATGTGATATGACCGGTTTATTAAATCAATTATTGATTAGATATTGTGACCATTGGATTTCACTTGAACCCTTTTCTATTTGATGTATGCATGATAGTGTGTATGTGCACATAGTGATGTCTATGCACACATATATACTTACACATGTATCATGGTTGATGATACATGGATGGTGGCAATGCAACACTCACATGGAAGTTAATTTATAGATTTATTTGTATTTGAAAAAATGAAATGAGATTAATTCATGGTTAAGAGTTTCTACACCCTTCTTCATTGACCTTGACTTTACCTAATTATTAACCATGATTTAATTCACCATTTGGGTTTTAACTCAATGCAAAATTATCTAGATATTAATTTACCATGGTTACTTGAGAGAGTGACTCTCATATTTATCCTCATTCTTTTCTCTTTTTCATTATTAGAAAAGAGAAAGATATTATCTTGAGCTCTAGCCATTGCCATCTTCTTATTCCTCTCTCTCATGCTCTGTTGAGTTTTATAGTGAGTGAGGAACTCAAAAAAGAAAAGGTTTTTAAGTGAGCATACAACCCACATCACCATTCTACTTTAGTTTAGCCCACTAGATTAGAGTGTTTGCTTCATCTTCATCCTAGATTAAGTGAAGCTTGGAGCTTGGGAAAAGGGACCCCGGGTGGATCATCGTGGACTTGGAAGATCTCAAATAAGCCGGTTCAAACTCAAGTTGATCCAAGGATTCTAGTAAGGAGGTCTACAAAAGTTGTATTTTCTCTTCACTTAGTGATAAATAGTTTTTAGTATGTGATACTATTGTTGTTACCCTAAATTTCTAGTTTCGATTCCTAGGTTAGTTTACTTAGCACCTCATTAAAATTTAATTGTGGCATGTGTGATGCTTCCAAACCCTAGATAAGGTGTTGAGGAAACCCGACAATAATTATTCAAATATTAAAAATTTACTTATAATTATTAGACAATTTTAAACATTTAGTTCAATTTCATTACCTAGCATATTTGTTCGGTGCATTAGCTGAAGATTCGTTGGGTGGATTATTGAAATCTTGATCTGTGACAATCGCTTGGCCGATGTCACATCTTACTAATATATTGATGGACGACAGAGAATAGTTTGGATCGTTGGTACGTTCAATAGAAAAACTGAGACGTGTTATCACTTCTTCCTCGTCACTCTCATCTTCAGAATCACTCAATGTCATTACATTATAATAATCTGTTGGTTCCAAATGAAAAACAACACTCCTGTTAGCCTTCCATAGGTCCCTAGAATAATGTATTTGTGTTGCCATCGTTGGAAATATAAAATTATTGTATTCGTAGGCTGTCCGTTTGGTGTTTACCAAAGTGTGTTTGTATTCATCGATCTTCATACCCCGTTCAGACTTTGTAAGTAGATGTTGCACACCACCACCTAGTTTCTGGGGAGGCGGAATTAGCAAACAACAATTTTGAAGAAAGCAACATCGACTTAAACACCCGGATCTTATCTTAAACCCTAACTAGCAAAACTATCTAGAAGATTTAACTACTATGAAAGACGTTATACCTCCTTGAACCAGTCTTTTGGGTCTTCTTTCCGCTTCCTTGCTCCTCTTCTTGGCTTCTTGGTTGCTTGGATAGAACTCGGTCTCCGGTCTCCTCTATACCAAAGATGATCCACCTGAGAGCCTATGGATCAAGCTTCAACCTTAACTATAAGGTTACTAAGAAATCTAGTTTGCCAAAAGAGACTACTTAGAGGATGTAGAGAATGATGAAAGGATTATTTGATCTCAAAAGTCCTAAGGATCACAACTCATGTGAAGGTTAGGGCTTGAGGTAGAGGGAGGAGAAAACTTGGAGAGAGAATGAGAATGAGAAAATGAGCTAAGTGTTTGTTGAATGAATGAATGGCCAAGACTTCAATAATTCAAGCATAGATTATTTTTCACAAAAATAATCAACCATGCTTCAATAGTGAAGCCAAATGAATAAAATATACATTTAGCCATGCTTTCATCCATACCTCAAATATCTCCAAATTCCACCTTATTAATCTAATTTGCATAAATGCAAAAATCCATTAATGAGGCGTCTCCTTGTAGAAGCATGTCTTGTACAACTATAAGAATTCCCCTCACCGTATATACATACCCGTATTCGTATTCTGAAAAATACGAATACAATGAGATAACAATAATCCAATAATATAATACTAGCATCCGGCTTAAACAAAAGCCCACAAGTATTATCCGTCCGAACATCATCCATGTAGCCAGTACACGTATATGATCGAAACCCTACCGTAAGACCATACGGCCTCTATATCGTTTCGCCTGAACCAGGGAAACCCTCTGTGTGTCACTCTAAAGACTTGACAGTACGCAGGAAGTGGGTTTAACCATATGTCCGTCAGCGGCACTAGCTGTACGTAACATCTACCCAGGTACATGTCGAAAAGAAGGCTGACGAGCGAACTCATCCGAACCCCAATGAGCCTATAAGTAACACTTGTCGTACAGTCCGGTCTTTTCTTCTGATATGTCGCATATCAAGTCTGGAGGTGGAATCATCAAACCCCCAATAATTTGATAAGTCATGTCGATGTGTGGCCTATAAGCTTTCGAGAAACTACTTATAACACTTAGCAGTAAATCTCATCAGCCCTGACTAGAGACTTGCTGTTATAGCCAATCGAGCATTGCACAATATCAACTCCCAATACCAAGAGAGACGAAACCCCTCTTATCGCTCACTGCCTCCATGTGGCTCCGGACTGTACCCAAAATCAACTTGTTTGCATGACTCTGATGAGCCGTGGTAGGGAGGAAATCAAAGCACTGTGGGAATCACATAAGATTCTATGACGATCTCGGGTCTACAGACTAACCTGTACAAGTGTCACCGGAGAACTTCTACCTGACGATAGGTATGGTACCATCTAGGAGTTCTCGGCGAGTCCTGTTTGTTGGGTTTCCCTAGCACCTAATCTAGGGTTTGGAAGCATCACACATGCCACTTTCTAATTTTAGGGAGGTGCTAAGCAAACTAACCATGAATCGAAACTAGAATTTTAGGGTAACAACTAATAGTATCACATACTATAAAGAATCTATCACTAAGTAGAGAAATTACAACCTTTGTAGACTTCCTTGAGTGACACCTTGGACCTTTGAGAGTTTGAAACAGATCGCTAGAAGCCTTCCTAGTCCACGATGATCCACCCGAAGTCCCTTTGCACAAAGCTCCTTGCTTCTCTTGATCAAGGATGAAGTTGAAGCAAACACTTTACACTAATGGGCTAGAGTAGTGTAGAATGGTGAAGTGGTTTGTTTTCTCTATTCAAAACCCTTTCTTTTTATGATCCTCACTCACTACAAATCTCAAGAGAGCTTGGAGGAAGAAGAAGGAGATGGCAAATGCTTTTTCTCAAAAGATAATGATAAAAGAAAATGAGAATAGAAAAATTATATATTTTCACACTCTCATCTCAAACTATGGTAAACAAATATCTAGATATTTTGCATATGAGTTAAAGTAACAAAGGAAAATAGTTCAAGGGTTAAAGTCATGGTTTAGTGAAGGAAGTGTGTAGAAACATTGACCATGAGATAATTCCAATTCATTTTCCTTTTCTTTAACTCAAAAACAAATATAAATACATATTTATTCACCATGTGAGTCTTGCATTGCCATCTCAAGTGTATCAAAAACCATGATACAATGTATGCATGTATGTGTCCATACACATCAACATGTGCATACATGCATGCATACATCAATATAGAAAAGGGTTTAATAAAGAATTGAGCTAAAAGTCAATGTTAAATCAACACATGATTTAACAAACCAGTCATATCACATACGACTCGACAATAGAAAAACGCCCGATTAATATACGGTATCACATACATGCATTTAATTGGGTCCCCGCCCAAGTCTCATATGCACACCACATCGTTTCCCCTGAGCTAGGAAACTCCTGTGTGGGACTCTAAGACTCGTCAATACGCCGGAAGTAGGTGATGATCATATCAAACACCCACAAGCCGCAAGCGGTAAGCTAAACGTAATGGCCATCTGGGTATTGAGCGATCAGAAGAAAACAAGTGAAGCTGTCAAAACTCCCGACGAGCCAACTGACAACACTTACCGTATAGTCCGGTCTCTTCGTCAGATATGCTGCTTATCGAGTCTAGGGGTGGTATCGTCGACCTAAATAACTCAATAAGTCATGCCGGTGTATGGCTCATAACCGATCGAGAAACTACTGATAACACTTATCAGTAAATCTCAGCAGCCTTGGCCAGGGACTTCCTGATATAGCCAATCGAGCATAGAACAACATCAACCCCTAATACCGGGAGAGATGAAACTCCTCCTATCGCTCATTGCCTCCATGTGCCTCGGGGCTGTACCCAAAATCCACCTGTTTGCACGACTCAGTAGAGCCATGGTAGGGTGGAGATAAAAGTACAGTGGGAGGACACACAAGACTCTATGATAATCTTGGGTCTACAGACTAACCTGTACCAGTGTCACTGGAGAACTGTTATCCGACGATAGATATAATACCACATAGGAGTTCTTGGTGAGTCCGTTCAGTGTACCCAGTCTCCACTGAGCATCCGTATACAATCATTGGTGTCAGCATACCAGATGGATATGGGATCATCCATCGCCCATCATATGGGACAAGAATAGTATACGCTAGTCTACTCTGGAATATCGATGCCCCGTCTC
The DNA here is from genome assembly GCA_030015575.1 of Agapanthus africanus. Lineage (NCBI taxonomy): Eukaryota > Viridiplantae > Streptophyta > Magnoliopsida > Asparagales > Amaryllidaceae > Agapanthus > Agapanthus africanus. The sequence continues at coordinate 300,342,613 of JASDDO010000008.1, forward strand.
GATATACCCATGACTAGGAACAGTTCAAGGATATGCTCATAAACTACACGTGTCCCACTAGTATGATCTGCATCATAGTCTCAGTAGTCAAGCAAATATCCTGAGGGCCTTATCAACATGTACCAAATGAGTAAGATGCTTGATCAAATGAACATGTCAAAATAAAGTAAACCAGATAGCATACTATCATGTCAAGCAAGAAAGTCATCCGTATATATATTGTAGGGTTTACCTAGCACCCTATGAGAGGTTTGGAAGCATCACATGTCACAAAGAACAAGTTTTTATGGTGCTAAGTAAACATACAAAGGATCTATTCTAGAAAATTAGGGTTTCAAAAACTTTAACCAACATCATATGTTACAAAGGCTAGGGTTTTGAGAGTACAACCTTTGTAGCTCCCTTTTGTAGACTCCTTGGCCACTTTAGAGTTGGAAAGCGATTAGCTTGAAGTCCTCTAACGTCCACGACGATCCACCCGAAGCTCCTTTGTCCAAGCTAGCAACTTCACTTTAACAAGAAGATGAAATGAAGCTAACACTCTAAACAAGTGGGCTAGACTTGTGTAGAATGGTGTTGTGGTTCTCTTTCTCACTTCAAAATCCTATCTTTTTGAGTATTTTGCTCACTTGAAAAGTCTAGAGAGCAAGAGATCAAGGTTGAAGAAGATGATGGCTTTTTAAGAAGAAGAGAAGATAAAAACTCATAAAAAGACAATGAAAATATATGTATATATATTTATCACTTCTCATCTCAAACCATGGTTAAAACATATGGATATTATTTCACTTGAGTTAAAACATAAAAGAAAATATTAACTCATGGTTAGAAGGTAGGTGAGCATGGTTAGGTCAAGAAGAGTGTAGAACTCATCCATGAATTATCCTTTTCTTTTTCCTTTGTTTTAAAAACAAATGAAATAATAACACATATAAATAAAATCATGGTGTGAGTCTTATATTGCCATCATTTTCCATGTATTAGCAACCATGATAGAATGATGTATGTATGTATGTGTGCATGCACATCCATATGTGCATGAACAAGAATAAATGCATACATGCATGCATACATCCAAAAGAAACAAGATAGGATTCTTAGTGAGAAGCTAATGGTTAAATAATAAATCAACACTTGATTTATCAATCCGGTCATATCACATACGACCCGACCAAAAGCAAGCCTCCCAATTAAAATACGGTATCTCATACGCCCATTTTAACCGGGTCCATGTGCATATCGCATACGCGCACCACAACGTTTCGCCTGGACTAGGTAACTCCTTTGTCGGACTCTAAGACTCGTCAATACGCCGGCAGTGGGTAATGATCATATCAAGCACCCCCAAGCCGCAAGCGGTCAGCTAAACGTAACGGCCACCCGGGTATTGAGCGATCAGAAGAAAACAAGCGAACCTGCTACAACTCCCGTCGAACCAACCAGCAACACTACCCGCGCTGTCCGGTCTCCTCGTCTGATATGTCGTATATCAAGTCTAGGGGTGGTAAACGTCACCCCAATAACCGATAAGTCGTGCCGATGTGAGGCTCATAACGGGTCGAGAAACTACTGGTAACACTAACCAGTAAATCTCTAATCAGCCCTGGCCAGGGACTTCCCTGTTACGGCCAATCGAGCACAGCGCAACATCAACCCCCAATACCGGGGGAGACGAAACCCCTCCTATCGCTCATTACCTCTATGTGACTCGGGACTGTACCCAAAAACCACCGTTTTGCACGTCCTCATGGATGTGGTAAGGGGGAAATCAAAGCACGGTGTGAATCACACAAGACTCTATGACGATCTCGGGTCTACAGACTAACCAGCATAAGTGTCACCTGAGAACTGCCATCTGACGTGAGGTATAATACCATCTGGGAGTTCTCGGCGAGTCCGTCCAGTGTACCCAGTCTCCACTGAGCACCCGTATACCATCTCTGATGTCAAACACCAATGGATATGGGATCATCCATCGCCCATCTCATGGGTCGAGAAGCGTATACGCTAGTCTATACTGGTATATCGATGCCCCGTCTCGATACACCCACGATTAGGGACCTTGAAGGATGTACTTATGGTCTACCATGTCCCCACTAGTATGATCCGCATCATAGTCCAGGCAAGTACACATCCTAAGGGCTTTACCAACATGTAACTATAAGACAGTATAAAGAGACGAGTATACATGTTAAGATAAAGAGCAACCAGATAGCATACTATCATATCGTGCAAGAAAGTCATCTCTATATATGTCCAAGCATCCAATATAATATACATCATCTGTACAATACTGGCCTCTAGGGCATACATATAACTAACAATCTCCCACTTGCACTAGGGCCAGCTGCTGTAGTATCACATACCGAGCATCCCGAAGAGTCTCTCAAACTGTATCTGGGGAATGGCCTTCGTGCGTGGATCCGCTGTGTTATTCTTCATGTCAACCCTCCTGACCTCGATCTCCCGGCGATCAACTATCTCCCGGATCAGGTGATATCGCCTCAGAATATGCCTGGATCGCTGATGGGACCTGGGTTCCTTGGCCAAAGCCACCGCTCCATTGTTATCATAATACAAAGGTATTGGATGCTCAATGGATGGAACCACTCCAAGTTCAGTAATGAACTTCTTGATCCAGACAGCCTCTTTGGCAGCATCGTTGGCAGCGATGTATTCAGCCTCCATCATCGAGTCTGCCACGGTTTCCTGCTTGGAACTCTTCCAGCTAACCGCCCCTCTGTAAAGGGCAAAGACAAATCCTGACTGCGACTTAGAGTCTTCCTTATCACTCTGGAAGCTCGAATCGGTAAAGGACTCCACTTGGAGTTCTCCGTTACCATACACCAAGAGCATCTCTTTAGTCCTTCGTAAGTACTTGAGAATGTTCTTCACAGCTGTCCAGTGACTCTCTCCAGGATCAGCTTGATACCAGCTCACTACACTTAGTGAGTATGCTACATCGGGTCTGGTACAAAGCATCGCGTACATGATAGAGCCTACAGCCGAAGCATAGGGTATCCCTTGAATGCGAGCTCTCTCCAAATCCGTCTTGGGAGACATCTCTTTGGAGAGAGTGACTCCAGAGATCGTGGGTAAGTTCCCACGCTTGGATTCTTCCATACTAAACCTCTTTAGTATGGTGTCAATGTATCTGGATTGGAACAATCCCAATATCCGTTTGGATCTATCTTTATAGATCCTAATTCCCAATATGCAGGAGGCATCACCAAAATCTTTCATTGAGAATCTTTGTGATAAGAAGAGCTTGACCAATTGCAGCATAGGAATGTCATTTCCTATCAAGAGTATGTCGTCCACGTACAATACGAGGAAGTCAACCTTACTCTTTGCCACCTTCTTGTAGATACAAGGTTCATCTACGTTTTTGACGAAATCAAACTCTTTGATAACGACGTCAAAGCAGATGTTCCAATTCCGCGATGCTTGCTTTAATCCATAAATGGATTTAAGCAGCTTGCACACCTTCCCGCTGCTCCCACTATCTACGAAGCCCTCTGGCTGAGTCATGTACACGCACTCTTCTAAATCACCGTTTAGAAAGGCGGTCTTAACATTCATTTGCCAGATTTCGTAATCATGATATGCAGCGATGGAAAGCATGATCCGGATGGATTTAAGCATAGCCACTGGAGAAAAGGTTTCGTCATAGTCCACACCTGGTCTTTGACGAAAACCCTTTGCAACAAGTCTAGCTTTGAAAGTCTCCACTTTCCCATCTACACCAAGTTTTTTCTTGAAGATCCACTTGCTCCCAATGGGTTTTACCCCATCAGGAGCATTTTCCAAAGTCCATACTTTGTTGGTGTACATGGATTCTATCTCGGACCGCATTGCATCCATCCATTTCACTGAGTCCCCACTTGTGATGGCCTGCTCGAAGCTAGTTGGGTCATCATCCTCCATGATGCAGTCCTCGCTCCCACCATCCATGAGAAAACCGTAGTATCTCTCAGGTGGGTGAGAAAACCTACTAGATCGGCAGAGTGGTTGGGGTTCATCGGGAACTACGGAATCCTCTGGTTCCACCAGATCTTCTGTTGCAGCTTTTGTAGCTGGAACCTCTTCCAGTTCTACCTCATGTCCACTAATCTCTTTTGCAAGAAATTCCTTTTCTAAAAAGGTGGCATGCCGAGAAAGAAATACTCTTTGTTCCTCAGTGTGGTAGAAGATATACCCTTGTGAATTCTTGGGATATCTTACAAATTTGCATAGAACAGACCGTGCCTCGAGTTTGTCCGGATTTTGTCGTTTGACATAGGCTGGACAACCCCATATCTTAACATAGTTAAGACATGGTCTCTTCCCTTTCCATATCTCATATGGAGTGGTAGGCACAGATTTGGTGGGGACCATATTCAGTAGATGTATGGTTGTCTCTAGCGCATACCCCCAGAAGGAAATAGGTAACTCAGTTGTGCTCATCATAGAGCGCACCATATCTAATAGGGTGCGGTTCCTCCGTTCCGATACACCGTTGTGCTGTGGTGTATATGGAGGAGTCAGCTGAGAGAGAATCCCATTCTCTTTTAGGATGTCCAGGAATTCATTGCTCAAGTATTCACCTCCTCGATCAGATCTTAGGATTTTAATACTTTTTCCGGTTTGGTTCTCGACTTCTTGTTTATATTCTCTAAATTTCTCAAAAGCTTCAGACTTGTGTCTTATTAAGAACACATGTCTGTATCTTGAGAGACCGTCAGTGAATTTAATGAAGTACGAAGAACCATCCCTGGCATGTGTAGACATGGGACCGCATACATCACTATGTATCAGTCCCAAGAGTTCGGTAACTCTTTCTCCGTGTCCCGTAAACGGAGTTTTGGTCATCTTGCCTTTGAGACATGACTGGCAAGTGTCATAAGATGAAAATTCAAACGGATTTAAATATCCATCCTTATGCAACTTAGCTAGTCGTGTCGCATTGATGTAACCCAGTCTACAATGCCACAAGAAGGATTCGTTCAGTTCTGAACTCTTCCTCTTGTGTGTGTTTGTTATACTCAGAACTGTTGATTGATTTAGAACATAAATGCCATTGCACAACGTGCCTGATCCATCAAACTTTTGGTTAAGGAAAATGTTCATAACATTATCCTGTAATACAAAATTATATCCTTGTTTACTCAACAAAGAAACTGATATAATGTTGCATATCAGGTTCGGCATGTAATAGCATTCGTTCAGAATCAATGTATTACCAGTTGGTAATACAAGGTGATACTCCCCGACGGTCTTAGCTGCAACAATTGCACCATTTCCAACCCTTATATCTTTATCACCTTCTCTAAGTTCTCTACCTTTCTTAAGCCCATGCTGATTACATATATGGGATCCTGACCTGGTAACTAATGCCCAGGATGTAGGGCAAATGGAGAAACAGTTCTCTGTAACGAACACACCCGAAGAAAATGCATCATCATGTACTTTCTTTATTCGGGTGGCATGGGAATCCTGGTATTCCCCTATATCATGTTCAGTCCTATAACTCTTATAAGATAGAACGGAACCAACATTCCCCAGCACAATATAACATGCGGGTTCGGTCAATACATCCATATTATTATCTTGATTAAGGCATGACATGGTCGCTACCTGGAGAGAGAGAGAAGAAAACACTTTAGCGTATGCTCTTGCAAGATCAGATTGATTATTATCTTATCTAATCAGGATGGCTCCCACTGTTTTTATCAAATCTTCTTTCAAACCCTAAAAGGAAAGACTAGCCGGGATTAATTACACCCTACAACTTCGTCGATCTTTCAGCCATGCCAGTATCGGTACTTTGAGGGAGGTTCCCCGTGCTTTCGTACAGACCTAATTAAAGTAAACCTCGTTTTCCCAGAGGCGTAACCCCGTTGACACCTTTCTAGACACCTACTTGATCGGCTAATTGTCCTGTGTAAAACTCTCCCGGGAGTAACAATTACTCGCAGTGGGTATCGGGATCCAACTATCTCATAGAAGGTATGCAATCTCATTGCAAATTTCAACACTTGAAATTCCCGATAATATTTTGCCCCTAACGTGCTATGACCTTGATGAAAGCCAACAAACCATAGCCCGCTATTCAAGTTCAACCCGTACATTTCTTGACTGAATTATACCCACCCGCACGACCCTTGACTAAAGCCAACAAAGACGTACGACCACCCTAATCCAGTCGCATCATATGCAGCAGATAAGCAGCATATAGCTACCGCTCACTACACCTTGACGAAAGCCAACAAATGTAGCACGAATACTATATACAACTTATCTGAAATGACGGAGGGCTACGACAGGTTTTTCTGAAAACCTATTGCGTAATGAACTTGATATCGTTGTAGAATCATGTGAATTTTGAAATGGAGTGACTTTGAGGCTTTTATTAGTTTTGCTAAAGAGGTCACTCCCGGTGAAGGGATCTCGGCTCTTTCCTCATCGAATAAGGTGCGGGATATATCATATATATCACTGTGCAAAGAAAAACTCCAAAAGCATTCAAAAACCAAACCGAGTGTTGTAGCATCTGCCAGTTTTGCTAAAGAGGTCACTCCCGGTGAAGGGATCTCGGCTCTTTCCTCATCGAATAAGGTGCAGGGTATATCATATATACCGCTATGCAAAGCAAGACTGTAGCTACCCTTTTTGAAAAATTTTGATTCTACAAAATCTTTTAGGTTTCTTTTCTTTCATTAATCACATTAATGAAGTCCCATCATTTAAGTCACCTAAACATCACAGATAAATACGACGTACACTTATGCCATCCGCATTCGCCTCGATGTCCCCTTGTGCACCGTTAGGTTAAGTAACTAACGGCAGAGCAGGGCAGGGCTAGCGCGGGTGTAAAACATAAGTAACGCGTATATAATATATCATATATACTATATACTGTATCCATCACAGAACATATCTAATGATCACATCACAGATATCGCAGCAGAAACACAGGTATAATGTGGGATATACTAGGACGTCTGGATTTAGTATTTAGCTAACAATAGAAATACGGATTCCACAGTAGCGATGAATAGCCAAGCCCACACCCTGGACCCCTACGAGAGCGGCAAGCGACCCTACCAATTCTGGAGTTTAGGAGACCCGGTCTCGACTCCTCGAGATGGCCTCCCACTGAACCCCAGAACCCGGTCACCTGTGCTCCCCTCCTTGGGTCCATCCTAATGCGGAAAAGTAAATAATATACAACTTTGGTGGCATCGACCTCAACCCGGAAGTGCCCCAAATAAAAGAATATTACATTACATTTAAATTTACATGAATGAAAATATAAAACTCTCATCTCACATAAAACCCCCGGCTATTCAATTGCGACAATCCTGCACATCATATCTCAGCAACACATAATATCATATATCATCAACGTAAGTAAGTATGCGTACCCCAATTGTCGTTGATGTATAGCAACGAAACCGGCGATATCGACATACTACACTTACGGTCACTGAAAAGAAAGTGTAAAACTGCAATATCTGGAATCCACATTCTTTTTAGACATCGTAAATGCGAAATATCACATATTTCTTATTTCATATCTAGCTATATGAATTCCACATATTGCATCACATTCCAGATAAATAGACGGTATTAAAGTTTTCGAACGAATAATCAAATACTCAAAATTCCCTAAAGCTCAACACTTGAGCGGAGTTCAAAAACCTGGAGTGTGACACAGTAGTAGCGGTCCAGCCGTAGAAGGGTCAAGCCAACGCCTCACATGTGGCACACCGTACTGCCCCAAACCCTAAGGTTCAAAAGGCAGTTCAAGACGGTCACATAATCGAGTTAAGGTTTGTTGTCTTCTAGAGGGTCCACCACAAATAAACTTGCACGTATTTCTGAAAGATTTAAACCCCGTGAAAAAGTGAGTAAATGATACTCGTTCGAACAATTCAGCACTTTCTAAATTACCCGGAAAGAAACACGAAATCAAAATTCCGATCGAATCACCGACTCCAAAACAATCTCCAGAACATACATCACTAAATTCATATTAAAAATACCCCAAAAATTATACAAGCATACAAACTAATTACTGTACAAAAACGACGCAGAGACTCATCAGTACGGCCGCGGAACCGCGGCCCAAGAAGGCTATTGCCGCGGTTCCGCGGTGGAAATTACTGTTCATGGGTTCGTTTTTCACAGTATTGCTTATATTTTCCTCCTGTATTTTTTAAGTATTTTTAATTATGAAAAACAACAGTTTTGAAAAAAATGTCCAGAGAGTGTCCCAAAAAGTCGTATTTTGTTTCGATCGGGGTTTTGACTTCGCTAAAGTGTCGCCTAATGTTCTAGGTCGGCTCTGATACCAATGTAGGGTTTACCTAGCACCCTATGAGAGGTTTGGAAGCATCACATGTCACAAAGAATAAGTTTTTATGGTGCTAAGTAAACATACAAAGGATCTATTCTAGAAAATTAGGGTTTCAAAAACTTTAACCAACATCATATGTTACAAAGGCTAGGGTTTTGAGAGTACAACCTTTGTAGCTCCCTTTTGTAGACTCCTTGGCCACTTGAGAGTTGGAAAGCGATTAGCTTGAAGTCCTCTAACGTCCACGACGATCCACCCGAAGCTCCTTTGTCCAAGCTAGCAACTTCACTTTAACAAGAAGATGAAATGAAGCTAACACTCTAAACAAGTGGGCTAGACTTGTGTAGAATGGTGTTGTGGTTCTCTTTCTCACTTCAAAATCCTATCTTTTTGAGTATTTTGCTCACTTGAAAAGTCTAGAGAGCAAGAGATCAAGGTTGAAGAAGATGATGGCTTTTTAAGAAGAAGAGAAGATAAAAACTCATAAAAAGAAAATGAAAATATATGTATATATATTTATCACTTCTCATCTCAAACCATGGTTAAAACATATGGATATTATTTCACTTGAGTTAAAACATAAAAGAAAATATTAACTCATGGTTACAAGGTAGGTGAGCATGGTTAGGTCAAGAAGAGTGTAGAACTCATCCATGAATTATCCTTTTCTTTTTCCTTTGTTTTAAAAACAAATGAAATAATAACACATATAAATAAAATCATGGTGTGAGTCTTATATTGCCATCATTTTCCATGTATTAGCAACCATGATAGAATGATGTATGTATGCATGTGTGCATGCACATCCATATGTGCATGAACAAGAATGAATGCATACATGCATGCATACATCCAAAAGAAACAAGATAGGATTCTTAGTGAGAAGCTAATGGTTAATTGATAAATCAACACTTGATTTATCAATCCGGTCATATCACATACGACCCGACCAAAAGCAAGCCGCCCAATTAAAATACGGTATCTCATACGCGCATTTTAATCGGGTCCATGTGCATATCGCATACGCGCACCACAACGTTTCGCCTGGACTAGGTAACTCCTTTGTGGGACTCTAAGACTCGTCAATACGCCGGCAGTGGGTGATGATCATATCAAGCACCCCCAAGCCGCAAGCGGTCAGCTAAACGTAACGGCCACCCGGGTATTGAGCGATCAGAAGAAAACAAGCGAACCTGCTACAACTACCGTCGATCCAACCGGCAACACTACCCGCGCAGTCCGGTCTCCTCGTCTGATATGTCGCATATCAAGTCTAGGGGTGGTAAACGTCAGACCCCAATAACCGATAAGTCGTGCCGATGTGAGGCTCATAACGGGTCGAGAAACTACTGGTAACACTTACCAGTAAATCTAATCAGCCCTGGCCAGGGACTTCCCTGTTACGGCCAATCGAGCACAGCGCAACATCAACCCCCAATACCGGGAGAGACGAAATCCCTCCTATCGCTCATTGCCTCCATGTGACTCGGGACTGTACCCAAAAACCACCGTTTTGCACGTCCTCATGGATGTGGTAAGGTGGAAATCAAAGCACGGTGGGAATCACACAAGACTCTATGACGATCTCGGGTCTACAGACTAACCAGCACAAGTGTCACCTGAGAACTGCTATCTGACGTGAGGTATAATACCATCTGGGAGTTCTCGGCGAGTCCGTCCAGTGTACCCAGTCTCCACTGAGCACCCGTATACCATCTCTGATGTCAAACACCAATGGATATGGGATCATCCATCGCCCATCTCATGGGTCGAGAAGCGTATATGCTAGTCTATACTGGTATATCGATGCCCCGTCTCGATACACCCACGACTAGGGACCTTGAAGGATGTACTTATGGACTACCATGTCCCCACTAGTATGATCTGCATCATAGTCCAGGTAGTCAAGTACACATCCTAAGGGCTTTACCAACATGTAACTATAAGACAGTATAAAAAAACGAGTATACATGTTAAGATAAAGAGCAACCAGATAGCATACTATCATATCGAGCAAGAAAGTCATCTCTATATATGTCCAAGCATCCAATATAATATACATCATCTGTACAATACTGGCCTCTAGGGCATACATACAACTAACATATATACATGTCCAAGCATCCACTATACATATAATGGCCTCTAGGGCATACATATATCCAAGACTGTTCGGTTTACCCATTCTCTAATGAGCACCTGTCTACAATCTTTGATGTTAAACACCAATGGTTATGGGATCAACCATCGCCCCCATACAGGGTAAAGAAACGTACAAACTAATCTACTCTGTAATATCGATTCCCTGTCTCGATACTCTCTCGACTAGGAGCTGTTAAAGGATGTGCTTGCGGACTATACAAGCCCCATTAGTATGATCTGCATCATAGTCTTGATAGTCAAGCTAACATCCTAAGGGCTTTATCAACATGTATACAAGATATAAAATGCTAAGTAAAACACATCACATGTTAAAATAAAGACAAACCAAATAGCGTACTATCATATTTAGCAATATTGTCCTGTACATACATATCCCTAGCATCCTATACAATGAAGGTCTCTAGGGCGTACATATCCAACAATCTCCCACTTGCACTAAGGCCTGTAATCGGCGCAATAAGTACGCACTATCTTCACTAAATCCAATTACTGGCGTACCGCATGCCCAACATCTCGAACAGCCTTTCGAACTGGACTTGATGGATGGCCTTGGTGAATGGATCTGCCGTGTTGCCTTTTGTGTTCACTCTACGCACCTCGATCTCCTGGTGATCCACGATCTCCCTGATCAGGTGATACCGCCTCAAGATATGTTTGGATTTCTGATGGGACCGTGGTTCCTTTGCCAAAGCCATGGCTCTGTTGTTATCGCAATACAAAGGTATTGGATTAGCAATGGATGGAACCACCTGAAATTCTGAAACGAACTTTCTCATCCAGACTGACTCTTTTGCGGCATCGTTGGCAGCTATATACTCAGCTTCCGTCGTTGAGTCAGCGACGGTGTCTTGTTTGGAACTCTTCTAACATACCGCCCCTCTATTCAGGGTAAACACAAAACCCGAGATGGATTTTCTGTCATCCTTATCACTCTGGAAACCGGAATCGATAAAGGCCTCCATTTGGAGGTCTCCGTTACCATACACCAAGAACATTTCTTTAGTCCTTCGTAAGTACTTAAGAATCTTCTTCACAGTTGTCCAGTGTTTCTCCCTGGATTGGATTGATACCTTCTTACTACACTTAGTGTGTAAGCTATATCTGGGCGAGTACATAATATATTATAGATCCTACCGCTGAAGCGTAGGGTATAATGCTCAAGCGAGCCCTCTCTTCATCAGTCTTTGGAGACATCTCTTTGGAGAGGGTGATCCCGTGACTAGCGGGTAAATTATCTCGCTTGGAATCTTCCTGACTAAACCTATTTAGTACGGTGTCTATGTATCTTGATTGGGACAATCCCAACAATCTCATAAACCTATCTCTATATATCTTAATGCCTACAATGCACGAGGTATCACCCAGGTCCTTCATGGAGAACCTTTGTGATAAGAATAGTTTGACCGATTGTAGCATAGAAACGTCATTTCCTATCAAGAGAATGTCATCCACGTACAATACGAGGAATGTGACTGTACTCTCTACAATCGTTTTATAAATGCAAGGTTCATCTACATTTTTGATAAAATCAAACTCTTTGATTGTATCATCAAACCAGATGTTCTAACTCCGTGATGCCTGCTTTAATCCATAGATAGATTTAAGCAACCTGCATGCCTTTTCGCTCCTTCCACCAGTTAGTGTATATGCCCTAGAGGCCAATACTATATCATACTAGTTTGTATATTACTTAATGGAAGCTTGGGATATTCACCTTGTATAGACAATCTTGCTCAAAATAGTAGTATGCTACATGGTTTGTTTCTGCTTTAATGTATGCATGTGTTTCTTTTAGCATATCTCCTTTACACATTAGTGGAGCCCTTAGGATCTTTGCTTGATTACCAGCGTTATGATGGCAGTCACACTCATAATCTACAAGCACATCCTTATGCAGGTCCCTAGTCGTAGGACTATCGAGAGAGGGCATCGATACTCCGGAGTAGACTAGCGTATGCGCTTCTCATCCCAGCTTGGGAGACGGCCTATCCCACTGCCGTCAGTACGTCGTACTTGGGATAGTATGCGGGTGCTCGTTAGGTTACGAGTACACTGGACAGGACTCGTTGGGAACTGTTGGTTGGTACTATACCTATCGTCAGATATCAGTTCCCAGGTGACATGAGTACATCTTAGTCCGCTGACTTGACACTGTCACTTCGCCTCGAGTGTGTTCCCACTGTACTTAGATTACTACCCTACCACGGCTCAAAGGAGTCGTGCAAACAGGTAGTAGTTGGGTGCAGTCCCGAAGCACTTGGAGGCAGTGACGGTTAGACATGATTCTTCTCTCCCGGTATTAGGGGTTGATATCGCGCTGTGTCTAGGAGAGCCATTACACAAAGTCCCTGACCAGGGCAAGCGAGATATACAGGTAGGTTTCCAGTGTTATCTCAGGGTGTTCTGGGATGCACTCAGACACGACTTGTACTGCTATTAGGGGACTGACGTTTACCGCCCCCTAGGCCCGCCATGCGATATTCTCAGAAGAACAGACCGGACTGTACGGAGATTGCCATATTCAGGCTCAGTAGGAGTTCACATGGGTTTCACCTCGTCCGTCTTCTTATCGGCATCTACCTGGGGAACGTTACGTACAGCTAGTGCCGCTTGCGGTTTGTGGTTAAACCCACTGCCAGCGTAGTGTCGGGTCTTTAGAGTCCCACACAGAGGGTTATTCGCCTTTGGGCAAAACAGAGTAGAGGTCGCATGGTTTTGCGACAGGGTTCGTTCACATCTGCGCACTTGTGCACGTTTGGTGTCCGGACAGTTATTACTAGCGGGCTCTGGTTTAAGCCAGATCCTAGTATATGCTTTGGGGTTAGTTTTATCTCATAGTATTCGTGCTCCTCAGAACACGAATGCGGGTGTGTATGCACAGTTGACTGAGGCAGAGGAAGTGGTTTCTCATTAGGGTTTTGGTACGGGTGTGTATGCACAGTTGACGGTTGTCGTTTACCAAACCCTAATGAATATGTGAAATATCAATTGATAATGTTATTTAAGTGAAATTGGGTTATGGTTAGGGTTTGTTGACTTGTTGACCAAGGTTGACTTGTTGACCAAGGTTGAAACATTGACCATCATCATTTCTTTCCAAAGATGCTCTTTGATCTTTGCAAAAACATATAATGTGAAATGATAATGGTCTTATCAAACCAACCATCACCTTTTTCATTTAGATTAATATTATTAATTAGATTAATTCACATATATTTGATATGGTTGTAAAACTATTCTCATTCTATCATATTGATTCTCTCTCATCCTTTCATCTTCCTCTTCCTCTAGCTCAAGGAAAATTCATCTCATGTGTTTAGAAATATTTCCTTGGAGATAAAACACCAAAGCCACTCTCTACTCATCCTAAGGTTGAGGGTCTAGCAAGCCGGACACTTTAGTTTTCTCAAGTTCGAGAAAGAAGCTCAAGGTAGAAACCCTCAGGTGGATCTATCGGCAAGAGAAGGCGACGAGGAACGAACCATCCGACCACCACAAAGAGCCCAAAAGAAGGAGTTCAAGTTGAGGTATAACCCCTAACCGAGTAGGAAAAGCTCTAGTTAGTTGCTAGTGTGTAGTTTAGCAAAGATCCGTGTTTTATTGTCCATGTTACCATGACCCGAAAAATCGTTTTTCATCATTTCCGCAAGCCCGAAAGAACCGGGAGAGGTAACGTGGACTTACAGTGGAATCAGAGCCTGGCTAAACATACCTTAGAATGTTAGCAAAGTATCTAGAATTTCGATCGGACGAAAAACCGCAAAACACGTTAAAAATATCAAGTTTCTGCCGATTTTTATTTCTGCTCAAAAAATAATAAATCATGTATTAAAAATCGGCTCAGGCTTTTTAAAGAACAGGCAAGGAAAACGATCCAGTGAGTCGACCAACTCACCGCGGATCCGCGGCGGAAGCTTGCTCCTGCCGCGGATCCGCGGCCGAGTTGACTCGGCCGTGGATCGTTTCTCCTGCAGTATTCTCCTGTTGGTGTTTTGTGATTTTTGAGATGGTTTGTTTCTGCCCAGAATTTCCAGAGAACAAGTTTGTTTTTGGGGTGGTTACAAATCCGTATTTTGGTCGATTTTCTGTAGACTTTGGCTAATGGGTTGTATCTGTAATGTTATATATATGTTGAACGTCTACTAATCGCTATACGTCGATTAGTGGGGGTTATACATATCTGTGATCTGTAATGTTGATGGTTTGCGTGTATGAATTCGTTGGATTGTCGCGGATGAATAGCCGGGGGTTGTGAGATGAGAGTTTTCTTTATCTTTCAATTCATGTAATATGTAAATTGATGTAATATTATTTATATGGCCGCACAACCGGGATGGGGTTGTAGCCGTCATTGTATAATTTCATTTTACTGTTTTTGCTCCTAGGATAGACCCAAGGTGGGGTGCACAAACTACCGGGTATCTCGAAGTGCCAAGTGGCCTACTCACGTCGTTGAGGGAGGTTGCTTCGCTTCGGGTACTTGGCGGGTAGTTTGCCGCACCCGTAGGGGTCTAGGGTGGGGTATTGGCTATTCGTCGCGACCGTGTAATCCGCTTTTCGTTACAGGCTCGAACGGAATGCGGATTCCTAGTATATCTAATGTATTCATCTGTGATCTGGAATGGCTATCATTGCATCTGACGAATGTATATATCTATATGTAGATATCTATTTAGGTGTTGCTTATGTTTTGCATCCGCGCTAGTCCAGCCCCCGCTCTGTCGTTAGTTAAGTAACCTAACGGGTGATGACGGGACCCCGTGGCGAATGCGGATGGCATAAGCGTACGTCATATTTTCGTTGTTTTCTGCAATGGTAGGGTTAATTGATGGGACGCATTAAAATTAATGCAAGAAAAATAAACCAAAGTAAAAGTCATTGGAACACTTTCAAAACCACTCGGTTTCTTTTCAAAATATCTTTTAAACGCGGAGCTTAAACCACTCCTTTTAAAAGCTATCTCGTTCCATCGATTATATCAAGTTCACTACGTTCACGGTTTCGCCAAAACCATTCGTAGCCCTCCGTCATTTCACATGGATGGTCAATAGTATTCAAGCTATGTTTGTTGGCTAAAGTCAAGGCATAGTGATTGGTAGTTATTGGGTATTCATGTGCAGCATAGATAGATGTGTTGGTTTGGGACAGTCGTACTGCCTTGTTGGCCAAAGTCAAGGGTAGGTGCGGGTGGGTTCAAATTAACCTGGAGAATGACGGGTAGAACTTGACATGTGACTTATGATTTGTTGGCCAAAGTCAAGGTCATAAGAGCATGGGGCAAAAATCCACATCGGGAGTTTCAAAAGAACTGAAACTTGCTAGCGCTGCATACCATCTAGAGTGTGATGATTCTGGTAGGGTTCCTTCAGTTTTGTCACGCAATGATATTTGGATCCCGATCCTACTGTGAGTATATGCTACTCCTCAGGAAATTTCTCACTTAACGATCAATGCTATAAACCTAGTAGGTGTCTAGAAAGGTGTTAGCTGGGCTACGCCCCCAGAGAAAAGAGGTTGTTTAATTAAGGAACTTCGCGAAAGCGTTGGAAAACCTCCCTCGAAGTACCGACAATAGCCTGGCTGAACGGTTAAGCATGTATTGTACGGTGAGATTGATCCTGACTAATTCTTCCTTTTTGGTTTGAGGAGGGATTCGAGAGACAGTGGGAGCCATCCTGTTTAGACAAATTAAAAACCACTCTAAACTTGCAAGAGCATCATGCTAAAGTGTTTCTTCTCTCTCTCCTAATTGCAGCGACCAAACATCATGACTAGACTTAAGTTACTACTAGATAAAAACATACTGATATGGCCAAACTACAAAGATTGGCTCAGTAATGTCAAAATGGCAATCACTTATGACAAGTTGGGGTACCTCCTCACCACCAAAGCTCCCCCTGTCCCAGGTCCCAAAACCAGCGTCGCGGATAAGGAAATCTGTAAGACCTGGGAAATCGATTGCGTAAAGGCCAAGTGCCTCGTGCTTGCCTCTATGGACAATGAACATCAGAGGAGGCACGAGAATATGGACCTGGAATCCATATTTCTTCATACAAAAGAACTGTATGGAGAGCAATCCCGTATCGCCAGATACGAAGTCTCGAAAAAGTTGTTTTCGGCGAGATTGGCCGTCGGATCATCGGTAGCGGAACACGTGCTTAAGATGATTGGCTTCATTGAGGAGCTCGCGGACCATGGGACCACGTTAGAGAACGAGCTCTACACGGACTTGATTCTCCAGTCCCTTCTTTCCACTTACGCCCAGTTTATCCTGAACTTCAACTTGCAAGAAAAAGAAGTTGAACTTTCAGAACTCCTCAACATGCTGAGGAGTGCAGAGGGCACCCTACAGAAAGGTAGGGAAACATCCACTTTGTTTGTAAGAGGATCTTCCTCTTCTAGGTCCAAGGCGAAAGCCAAGGGAAAGAAGAAGAAAACCCCCACCAAACCAAGAGGCGGTGTTAGTAAAGTGGATATGAAAGGAAAGGCAAAGGCAACAATGGTAGCGGGAAAGCTTGTGGGAAAGGAAGAATGCTTTTACTGTCACAAGAGTGGACACTGGAAGAAAGATTGCAGGGCTTGGAAGGCTAGAACACAGGATCTGAAGCAAGTTGCGGCTTCAGCTTCAGGTGTGTATATTATTGAAAACTGTCTATCAATAAACTCTACTTCCTGGGTATTGGATACCGATCAGGATCTCATATCTGTAATTCTTTGTAGGCGTTGAGAAACCGTAGCGTTTTGAGGGCAGGTGATATGACCCTCAGAGTTGCAAACGGAGCTGGCATGGATGCTGAGTCCGTGGGGGACTATCACCTGGGGTTGTCAGATGGACACGTTTTGGTTTTGCGTAATTCTTATTTTGTACCCAATGCAACTTGTAATATCATTTCTGTATCTTTAATATCTAAAGAAGGTTATGAATTTGCATTTGTAAGCAATGTTGTAAACATTCACCTTAATCAAGTTCTGATTGGGTCAGGTACATTAAACAATGGAATATACGTATTAAACCAACCACAGATTTTCAATGTCCAGAATACACACAAAAGAAAGTCTCCGGAAACAAATCAGTGTTGGAGATAGTGCCCTCAGAGTCAATTATTGGATCGCAGGTACGTGATTGCAATGATTGTGGAGGACCTATACCGGTAGGACAGTCTTACTCAAGATGATAGTATGCTATCTGGTTTGCCTTTATCAGTCGTGTACATGTTCAGGTGACTGATTACATGTTACACTTTGATAGAGCCCTTATGATCTTGCTTTACTACCAAC
The DNA here is from genome assembly GCA_030015575.1 of Agapanthus africanus. Lineage (NCBI taxonomy): Eukaryota > Viridiplantae > Streptophyta > Magnoliopsida > Asparagales > Amaryllidaceae > Agapanthus > Agapanthus africanus. The sequence continues at coordinate 300,360,395 of JASDDO010000008.1, forward strand.
AGTATGATGGCGATCATATACGTGAAAGTTGGGTAGTTTATATGCATATCCTTAATTGTGGTCCCTAGTCGTGGGAGTTTCGAGACAGGCATCGATACTCCGGAGTAGACTAGTGTGTACAGTCGAGACCCCGACGAGGGGCGGTGGCCGGTCTCACAAGCCAATGGTGTCAGTTGGATCACCTAAGATGTATACAGGTGCTCATTGGGTTATGAGTACACCGGACAAGACTCGCCGGGAATCTGCTAGTTAGTACTATACCTATCGTCAGATAGCAGTTCCCTGGTGACATGTGTACAGGTTAGTTCATCGACCTGAGGTCGTCATTTGTCTCGTGTGAGTTCCCACTGTGCTTTGATTTCTACCCTACCATGGCTCAAAGGAGTCGTGCAAACAGGTAACTTTTGGGTACAGTCCCGAGCCATATGGAGGCACATGAGCGGATCGGCAGGGGATTCGTCTCTCCCGGTATTGGGGACGAGATCGTGCTGTGTCTAGAATAGCCATTACACAAAGCCCACGGCCATGGCAGGAGATTTACTGGTAGGTACTCCAGTAGTATCTCAGGGTGTTATTGGGCTTCACTCCGACACGACTTATACTGCTATTGGGGGTCTGACGTTACTAGCCCCTAGGCAGATATGCGATACTCATAGACGAACGGACCGGACTGTATATACATTGTCACTGTTAGGCTCAGTAGGGTTTCCGGATGAGTTCGCTCATCGGCCTCCCTTGAGGTCTGTCCATGGGCAGCCGTTACGCATTGCTAGTGCCGCTGACGGTTTGTGGTTAAACCCACTGCCAGGGTACTGACGAGTCATTAGAGTTCCCCACAGACAGTTTCCCAAGTTCGGGCGAAACGTTGTAGAGGCCGTATGGTTTTATGGCAGGGTTCGGAAAATGCACGTGCATTTACGCACGTGTTATTTTTCGGGCAGATGATACTGGTCGGCTTTGGTTTAAGCCGGATCCGAGTATTATATTGAGTAGGTATAATATCTTTGTCTTAGTTGCATTTGTATTCGGTCGTAATACAAATGCGGGTATATTTATACAGTTTCGGGGTTGTCCTGAAATTCGTTTCAGGATCACTTTTGGAAGTTGCCAGTTTCCAGTTTTCTATCAGCCGTCTTTTAACATTCGGTTAAAGACGGATTTATCTTTTCTTGGATGAGAGTGAGTCATGCTTCTAGAAGGTTCTAGAAAGGGTGACTTGGCATGGTGAGTCATTAGTGTAATAATGGAGCCATTAATGCAATGGTGACTAGGTTAATGAATCACCATTTGCATTAATGAGGTTTTGTTTGCTTAAGGATATTTTTCTTGTGTTCACACATGATATTTCTTTCTTATGGTCACCCTCTTCACTCCTACACTCACCCCCCTCCCTATATATGGCCGGCCCCTCCTCTCTCTCATACATACTTGAGGTTTCACTTGAAAAGATTATAATAGATTTTGGGGTGTATGGAATTCACAGCTCATTTCATTCCATCACCCGATTCCCTCGGCAACTTCATTAACCGATCGTCCACGGTCTTGGACGAAGTGAGACAAAGTCATCTACTCATTCTCTACATCATTCTTGGTCGTCTCTTTTAGCAAACTTGACGACCGAGTTGCCTCAAGTCAGAGGCGGGAGCCCGTTTAAAGAATCAGTGACGTGGTGCCACCTGGACGAGCAGATCGGAGATCGACGAGATCGGAGCAGCCGCAACGGAGCGTGGGATGATGGTTAAAGAACGAGGGACTCGGATCGTTCGCTATAACCTTTCTACACTCTTTACAGTTTGTTAGTTTAGCAATAATGGCAGATCCGGGTTAAAGTATACGATAGCGCCAGTTAAAAAGTTATTGTTCCGCATTTGACGTTTGTAGACGGCCGAGGCGCTAGCGTAGACTTACAGTGGTATCAGAGCCTCACCATTTTGCTATACTAACTTGTGCTAACGCGTTTAAAACATCGATCGAACCGGATATCGAAAAACACAATTTTCAAATTCACAGTTTCTGTAGATTTTAATTGATGTCCTAAAATTATTCTACATATCTCAGAAAACTGTGCAGGGTTTTATTAGAACACCGTCCAAATTTGGGATCATGATTCGACAAGACTGCCGCGGATCCGCGGCCTTTCTGTGTCATCATGCCCCCAAATTTGGTCAGTAGGTTCTTCTCTGGAATTTGTGGTTTTTGGTATATATATTTTGGGCCCAGATTTTGTTACTGTTCAACAGATGTTCGTGGGGCCCATTTCTTGATATTTTGTCGATCGAAATTTAAACATGTTAGTTTACAGTGCTTACATTATATCTCCGACCGGGAATGTCATTTGATCGGTAATCCGCGTCTGATTGCTATAGTTCTTTTAGACGGGTTTGCGAACGTGGCATTCGCGTTGATATTCTGTGTTGTGCTGTGATGTTGCGGATTTGTCGTGGTGGATAGCAGTGTGCAATGGTAGTACAGTTTGAGTTTATTTGTACATTTGATATTGCGGGGCGAGCGTCCAACTTGTGGACTGCCGTCACTGCCTGTTGTATAATATTCTTTTGGGGCACGACCAGGTTGCGGTCGATGTACCTGTTGTACTATTTTTCATTACTGTACTAGGTTTTGCCCCGCGACGGAGTGCACGGACAACCGGGTTCTGGAGGGGCAACGGGTCCGCATCTCATGGATTTGAGAGGCAGAGGGGCCCCACTCTAGAATTGGCAGACTATTCGCCGCACTCGTAGGGGGTACAGGTTGACCCAAGGAGGGGTGCCCAAGATTACCGGATTCCGTGAAGTGCTGGGTGGTCCATTCACTATGCTGTAAGGGGCTGCCTCGCTTCAGGTGTTGGCGGGTAACTTGCCGTACCCGTAGGGGTCTAGGTTTCATTGCACAGGCTATCCACACGACAGGGGAACGTCGAGTTTCAGCAGCGGCTCTGTGAAACTCGGGGATCCCAGATTATCTGTATTGTTCTGTGATGCTTATTACTTTTCTGTAATGTTGCATATTATCACGCCTGGAGCGATTATTGTATATTGGTTTATATACTATTAGATGTTGTATATGTTTTACACCCGCGCTAGTCCAGTCCCCGCTCTGTCGTTAGTTAAGTAACCTAACGGGTGATGACGGGACCCAGTGACGAATGCGGATGGCATATACGTATATTTTATTTTCGTTCTTTTCTGGTGTGATTGATTGATGGGACTGTGTTGATTCTGATCAATGCAAAGTAAAGCAAACCTGTTTACAGTTGTTGGAACAAATTTAAAAGGTGTTATTGCAAAGACGTTTCCTTTTGTTATGCATAGCGGTATTCAGTGGAATATCCTGCACCTCATTCGACGGGGCAAGGGCCGATATCCCTTCACCGGGACTGACCCCTTGGGCAGAAGTTTGCGTCAGGGTAATAACTTCACTATAGTCGATTACAAGTTGCTTTGCATAGCGGTATTCAGTGGAATATCCTGCACCTCATTCCACGAGGAAAGAGCCGAGATCCCTTTACCGGGAGTGACCTCTTTAGCAAAAGGTTTTCGCCACTATATTTTAAAAAGCTATCAGGTTCCTTCAGCGATATCAAGTTCACCACGTTAAAGGTTTTTTCGCCAAAAACCAGCCGTAGCCCTCCGTCACTTCTTTTGGGTATTCAGTAGTATTCAAGCTATGTATTTTGACCAACGCCAAGGCATAGTGTTTGGTAGCTGCTGGGTATTCAATTGTTGCATAGATAGATGAGTTAGTTTGGGACAGTCGTTCTGCCATTTTGGCCAACGTCAAGGGCATGTGCGGGTGGGTTCAAATTGACAAGATAGTGACGGGTAGAACTTGGCATGTGACTTATGACATTTTGACCAACGCCAAGGTTATAAGAGCATGGGGCAAAAATCATATCGGGAGTTTCTAAAGAAACTGAAACTTGCCAAGTATGCGCATACCTTCTGGAGTATGAGTAACGTGGATGCATTTCAACACGTTATCATGCGATGAGAGTTGGATCCCGATTCCCACTGATGAGTTGGTTTACTCTTCGGGTGATCCCGATTGATTCTTCTTTAAGGTTTGGAGGAGAATTTGACAGGACAGTGGGACATTTTCGGATTAGATAAAGTAATAACCATTCTGATCTAGGTTAGAGTGCACGCAGAGTGTTTCTTTTCTCTCTCTCTTTGGCAGCGACCTTTGACCGACCCTAGACTATGACTCAGTGACCAAGTTGATCGAACCTTCTTAAAATACTGGCTTTTGGATTGTCTATGTTTCATAAGTCATTGCCACTCCTTCTTTTACCCTTTGCATTTCTCAGAACACCCGTATTACTACGGACATCCACTTCCATTGGATAGATCCATCGTATGGTTATATACGAACTCGAAGGGACTACTTCGAGGATGGATCCAGGTTCAGGAGAAATAGAATTGGTTTATTCAGTTGTCTTTTATTATCACCATCTCTCAGGTTGCGAGAGCTCCTTGGTTTAGGAGAGCACACCTATTACGCTTATTGGATAGTCTTATTCCAAACCATAGGCAGGTGCCGAAAGGTAGGGAATGAAGAAAACCAATTATCCTAAGTAGGGTGTGCAGAAGATAATATGTAAAGACAAAATAAAGGGATTAGAAAGAGGGCAAAGTAAATTGCGACTGATATCATTCACGACCAAAACCGCGTACTTTATCGCCACTCCTATTTCACCTTTAAAAGGAATAAGGTATTATTCAGTTGTCTTTTATCATCACCTTCTCTCAAGATATGAGTACTCCTTGGTTTAGGAAGGTACACCTATTATGCTTACTGGATAGTCTTCTTCCAAACCATAGGCTGGTGCCCAACGGTAGGGAAGGAAGAAAACCATTTAGCCTAACGATGGTGTACAGAAGGTAACGACTAAAGACAAATAAAGGGATTTGGAGCGATGGCAATAAAATATACGGTTGAAGTCATGAATTGGATTATGGAAGAGGCATTGCTAGGAATACCAAGATACACCTACGAAACATTTTCATGTTTCAGTGCATTGTTAAAGGAAAACTGTTTTCCCGATTGGGTACTTACTCCAGGGTATGTATTTACCAGGTTTCATTCTCATATCTGTATGGTTTTACAGATGATGAGTGGGAGTAAGTTATTGGGAATTAGGTGATTATCCTCATTATATCGGAATTCGTTGTAATTAGTGATATTTGAGGAAATCGCCAGGGTACAGTTTTCAACCTACGACGCACAGGTTTTTGAGTTGCTTAAACTCAGCGGACTTATACAGAGTATTGTATGTTGTCCAGTGTCCTTCAGGACAAAGGGGTAGGTCCTCGTACTATGTTCTGTTTACTTATAACTTCTCTAGTTTTTTAGATAAGTGATTCGTAGAAATACATGGTCTAAGTTTTGAGAAGTTGTGGGTATAAGAATAAAGTAGAGAACCAGGTATCACAAGTATCGGGATTCTTCAAACAGATCGAAGATGTAGATTCTTGTGATTGGTATTCAGATGATAGTGATGGTTTTGAGAAACGTGTTTCTCTTTCAGGTTACTCATAATTGGATGGATTCCTAAGTTGAGTAATGCTGATTAGCCTCTTTCCATTAAGTTGATATGCACTGGAGACAGCTGCATGATTTGAATATGGTTCCAATTAAATAAGTGCCAAAGTTTCTATATTGAATATAGAATAGTTCGTACCTTAAAAGATGTTAAGGTACGGGGAGTTGTCCAGCTTATGCTTAAAACCAGACTCTGGATAACTCAGGGCACGTTTCCGTAATGGCTGTTTGTGGGTTGACCCTGGCTATGACGAAGGTTGATATTCTACCATTTGGAAGGTCAATAGTGATATTGTTCTTGACTCGCCACAGTTTTAGTAAAAATGGATTTTTTCAGAAAACAGTAGTGGGAGTATGGTAGAACTGGAAGTGATTCCAGAACCGCGAATGATTACGGAAAATTTAATAGGACCTATATATTTAATCAGGTTTGAAATTCCAATAGCCACTCCGCAGATATGATGGGTAACCTCAGACACCCGAGAGGTACTCCGGTAGCCTCAAGGATGGTGACAGGGAGGATCTTGTTTACCCAGACTTGACACTACTGTTGTTCCAGGATATGAGACCCGGTAGGTGGGTTGTCGTAGTCAGTGGGAGAATCGGAAGCATAGTAGGCAAGATGCTTATGTCTATTTATAGACTAGAGCAGTTATAGCGGAGATAGATCATCTAGTTTTGATGTGACAGTCATGGGTTTGACTTCAATCAGAATAGGGGATGGATCTGTTAAGAAGGTAGTAGGGTGTGATGTCATGGTATTTGGATGACATACACAGAGTAGGAAGTAAAATTCCTATACTACGATCGGTTGTACTGTGGTCGTCACACAGTTGTTTCTCCAGACAGGATATGGATATAATATCAGACATTATGGTTTCTAGATCTATGGTTTTAGATCTGGATTTGGGTAGTTTCCTAATGTGGGTACTTTGACAGTATTCTAATGGTTTTTAGAATAGATGACTCCTAGCATGGTGGTGTACCTGCAGGTGATGGAGTCACCCTCTCTAAAGATGTCTTACAGACTAAAGGGGAGAGGTATGTGCATGATTGGCAGATCACTTGCTTAGGCAATTGAGTCAATCATGAGATGTCAAGTACCACACCAAATGTTGTTTTTGCACGAGATGCAATAAGTTTGTATTAATCCAATCCTGGAGAAACATAAGGAAGCAGTTACAGAACATAAGTACATGTTCTACGGATTTGATGACGGCAGCCTCCTTCGGGAGACGATTATCATTCCAGGCTTCAAAGGTGACATGGTTGACAGAGTGATTGCCAAACTTATAGTTTTCCCTCTGATGAGGAACAGTATTATGGACAGGTGGTCCAAGAGGATACTGTGGGTGGCATGGTGCCGGATACTGATTAGGTTCAGTGACCGATACAGTCTAAGAAGTTTGGATTTGGAGTTCATTTATGAACTAGGTCCCATCAGATGTCCAGATATATTCTAAGACAGGTATTACTCAATTCGGGAGATGGCTTTCTCCGCGAACTTGAGATTAAGAGAGATATAGAAAGAAACATCTAGGCGGATCCACTCACTGAGGCTATTTCTCGAACACAATAGTTTTACAAACGGGCTTTGTAAAACTGATTAGTAGAGGAGTTGGATGTTTGGTTTCACACGGGCTGTGAGTAGTCGACATCGAAATAATTAGCCTTAAGTGCAAGTGGGAGATTGTTGGAGATAGTTCCCTCAGAGTCAATTATTGGATCGCAGGTACGTGATTGCAATGATTGTGGAGGACCTATACCGGTAGGACAGTCTTACTCAAGATGATAGTATGCTATCTGGTTTGCCTTTATCAGTCGTGTACATGTTCAGGTGACTGATTACATGTTACACTTTGATAGAGCCCTTAGGATCTTGCTTTACTACCAACAGTATGATGGCGATCATATACGTGAGAGTTGGGTAGTTTATATGCATATCCTTAATTGTGGTCCCTAGTCGTGGGAGTTTCGAGACAGGGCATCGATACTCCGGAATAGACTAGTGTGTACAGTCGAGACCCCGACGAGGGGCGGTGGCCGCTCTCACAAGCCACTGGTGTCAGTTGGATCACCTAAGATGTATACAGGTGCTCATTGGGTTATGAGTACACCGGACAGGACTCGCCGGGAATCTGCTAGTTAATACTATACCTATCGTCAGATAGCAGTTCCCTGGTGACATGTGTACAGGTTAGTTCATCGACCTGAGTTCGTCATTTGTCTCGTGTGAGTTCCCACTGTGCTTTGATTTCTACCCTACCACGGCTCAAAGGAGTCGTGCAAACAGGTAGCTTTTGGGTACAGTCCCGAGCCATATGGAGGCACGTGAGCGGATCGGCAGGGGATTCGTCTCTCCCGGTATTGGGGGCGAGATCGTGTTGTGTCTAGGAGAGCCATTACACAGCCCACGGCCGTGGCAGGAGATTTACTGGTAGGTACTCCAGTAGTATCTCAGGGTGTTATTGGGCTTCACTCCGACACGACTTATACTGCTATTGAGGGTCTGACGTTACTAGCCCCCTAGGCAGATATGCGATACTCATAGACGAACGGACCGGACTGTATATACATTGTCACTGTTAGGCTCAGTAGGGTTTCCGGATGAGTTCGCTCATCGGCCTCCCTTGAGGTCAGTCCTTGGGCAGCCGTTACGCATTGCTAGTGCCGCTGACGGTTTGTAGTTAAACCAACTGCCAGGGTACTGACGAGTCATTAGAGTTCCCCACAGACAGTTTCCCAAGTTCGGGCGAAACGTTGTAGAGGCCGTATGGTTTTATGACAGGGTTCGGAAAATGCACGTGCGTTTACGCACGTGTTTTTTTTCGGGCAGATGATACTGGTCGGCTTTGGTTTAAGCCGGATCCGAGTATTATATTGAGTAGGTATAATATCTTTGTCTCAGTTGCATTTGTATTCGGTCGTAATACAAATGCGAGTATATTTATACAGTTTCGGGGTTGTCCTGAAATTCGTTTCAGGATCACTTTTGGAAGTTGCCAGTTTCCAGTTTTCTATCAGCCGTCTTTTAACATTCGATTAAAGACGGATTTATCTTTTCTTGGATGAGGGTGAGTCATGCTTCTAGAAGGTTCTAGAACGGTGACTTGGCATGGTGAGTCATTAGTGTAATAATGGAGCCATTAATGCAATGGTGACTAGGTTAATGAATCACCATTTGCATTAATAAGGTTTTGTTTGCTTAAGGATATTTTTCTTGTGTTCACACATGATATTTCTTTCTTATGGTCACCCTCTTCACTCCTACACTCACCCCCCTCCCTATATATGGCCGGCCCCTCCTCTCTCTCATACATACGTGAGGTTTCACTTAAAAGATTATGATAGATTTTGGGGTGTATGGAATTCACAGCTCATTTCATTCCATCATCCGATTCCCTCGGCAACTTCATTAACCGATCGTCCACGGACTTGGACGAAGTGAGACAAAGTCATCTACTCATTCTCTACATCATTCTTGGTCGTCTCTTTTAGCAAACTTGACGACCGAGTTGCCTCAAGTCAGAGGCGGGAGCCCGTTTAAAGAATCAGTGACGTGGTACCACCTGGACGAGCAGATCGGAGATCGACGAGATCGGAGCAGCCGCAACGGAGCGTGGGATGATGGTTAAAGAACGAAGGACTCAGATCGTTCGGTATAACCTTTCTACACTCTTTACAGTTTGTTAGTTTAGCAATAATGGCAGATCCGGGTTAAAGTATACGATAGCGCCAGTTAAAATGTTATTGTTCCGCATTTGGCGTCTGTAGACGGCCGAGGCGCTAGCGTAGACTTACAATCAGTCTTTCTTATGGCATTGTAGACTGGGTCACATCAATGAGAGAAGGTTGACGAAGTTACATACAGAAGGATATTTAGATCCGTTCGAATATCAATCATATGCAACTTGTCAATCCTGTCTCAAAGGAAAGATGACAAAGACTCCGTTCACTGGACACGGAGTAAGAGCGAGCGAGCTCTTGGGACTCGTACACAGCGACGTGTGCGGTCCAATGTCTATACATGCGCGAAGCGGTTATTCTTACTTCATTACTTTTATGGATGACTTTTCAAGGTACGGATATATCTTGTTAATGAAACATAAATCCAAAGCCTTTGGAAAATTCCAGGAATATAAGAATGAAGTAGAAAAACAAACATGCAAAAGTATCAAGACACTGAGATTTGATCGAGGTGGTGAATACTTAAGTGCCGAGTTCCTGGATTACTTAAAAGAGAATGGAATTCTCTCTCAGCTTACTCTTCCATACACTCCGCAACATAACGGTGTATCAGAGAGACGGAATCGGACCCTATTGGATATGGTACGTTCCATGATGAGTAACGCTGAGTTACCGCGATCATTCTGGGGATATGCACTAGAATCAGCTGCATACCTTTTGAACCGAGTTCCAACTAAGACTGTGCCTACCACACCATATCAGATGTCGTGTGGGAAGAAACCATATCTTAAGCACATTAAGACATGGAGATGTCCAGCTTTTGTCAAAAAGCAGCATGCGGACAAACTCGAGGCACGCTCAGTACAGTGCAAGTTTGTTGGATATCCAAAGAACTCCAAGGGATATTTCTTCTATTGTGAAGAGGAACAAAAGGTTTCTGTTTCTCGTCATGCCCATTTCTTGGAAACTGAGTTTTTGGAAAATCAGATAAGTGGGAGCGCAATAGAACTGGAAGAAATTCCAGAACCACGAGCTATTACTGAAAGCTTAGTAGAACCAGAGGGTTCGAAAGATCAGGACATTCCTGCGCTGCTCCGCAGGAGTAGTAGGCAGTCTCATCCGACCGAGAGATACTACGGTTTTCTCATAGACGGGGATAGAGAGGATTGCATCATTGATAGTGATGAGCCGACTAGCTTCCAGCAGGCCATTCAGAGCGTTGACTCGGTAAAATGGCTGGATGCAATGCGGACCGAAATGGAGTCCATGTACACCAACAAAGTATGGACGTTGGACGTTGCTCCAGATGGGGTAAAACCCATAGGATGCAAGTGGATCTTCAAAAGGATGATTGGTGTAGATGAACAGGTTGAGACCTATAAAGCTAGACTTGTTGCAAAGGGTTTTCGTCAAAGAACTGGTTTGGACTATGACGAAACCTTTTCTCCAGTGGCTATGCTGAAATCCATTCGGATCCTTCTTGCCATTGCTGCCTTCCACGATTATGAGATTTGGCAAATGGACGTAAAGACCGCTTTTCTGAATGGAAATTTAGAGGAGTATATCTATATGGACCAGCCAGAGGGTTTCATTCATAGTGGGAGCAGCAGAAAGGTGTGCAAGTTGCTTAAGTCCATCTATGGACTAAAGCAGGCATCGCGGAGTTGGAACATCTGTTTTGATGAGACGGTCAACGATTTTGGCTTTATCAAAAATCCAGATGAACCATGCATCTATAGTAGATTTGTAGCACGAACTGTCTTATTCCTCGTTTTATACGTGGATGACATTCTCTTGATAGGAAATGACATTCCTATGCTACAATCTGTCAAAGGGTTCTTGTCACACAGGTTCTCCACGAAAGACCTGGGTGATGCCTCTTACATTCTGGGGATCCGGATCTATCGTGACAGATCCAAGAGGATATTAGGACTTTGATAGTCCAGGTACATCGACACCATACTGAGAAGATTCAGTATGGAAGATTCCAAGCGCGGTAATCTACCAGCTTGTCAAGGGATCACCCTCTCCAAAGAGATGTCTCCCAAGAATGATTTGGAAAAGGATCGCATGTCTATTATACCCTATGCTTCTGCGGTGGGCTCTATAATGTATGCGATGTTGTGTACCAGACCAGATGTAGTTTATGCACTGAGTGTGGTAAGCCTGTATCAGTCAAACCCTGGGGAGAAGCACTAGATAGCGGTAAAGAATATTCTCAAGTACCTGAGAAGGACTAAGGAGATGTTCTTGGTGTATGGCGGAAAAGACCTCCAGATCGAGGCCTTTGCTGACTCCAGCTTCCAGAGTGACAAGGATGATTCCAAGTCCATGTCGGGTTATGTCTTTACCCTCAATGGAGGGGCGGTGTGTTGGAAGAGTTCCAAACAGGAAACCGTTGCTGACTCGAAGATTGAAGCGGAATATATCGCTGCATCTATTGCCGCAAAAGAAGCCGTCTGGATGAAGAAGTTCTTGATAGAACTTCAGGTGGTTCCGTCCATTGTTGATCCAATACCTCTGTATTACGACAACAACGGGGCTATAGCTTTAGCGAAGGAACCCAGGTCCCATCAGAAGTCCAGGCACATCTTGAGGCGGTATCACCAGATCAGGGAGATCGTGGGTCGCCAAGAGATCGAGGTTCGGAGAGTTGCTAAGGAAGATAACACTGCTGATCCACTCACAAAGGCCTTACCCCAGACTCAGTTCGAGCGGCTGATCGAGATGATAGGTCTTCGATACGCCAGTACATGGCCTTAGTGCAAGTGGGAGATTGTTAGTGTATATGCCCTAGAGGCCATTACTGTATCATACTAGTTTGTATATTACTTAATGGAAGCTTGGGATATTCACCTTGTATAGACAATCTTGCTCAAATAGTAGTATGCTACTTGGTTTGTTTCTGCTTTAATGTGTGCATGTGTTTCTTTTAGCATATCTCCTTTACACATTAGTGGAGCCCTTAGGATCTTTGCTTGATTACCAGCGTTGTGATAGCAGTCGCACTCGTGGGGGCTGGGTAATCTACCAGCACATCCTTATGCAGGTCCCTAGTCGTAGGACTATCGAGAGAGGGCATCGATACTCCGGAGTAGACTAGCGTATGCGCTTCTCATCCCAGCTTGGGAGACGGCCTGTCCTACAGCCGTCAGTACGTCATACTTGGGATAGTATGCGGGTGCTCGATAGGTTACGAGTACACTGGACAGGACTCGTCGGATACTGTTGGATGGTACTATACCTATCGTCAGATATCATTACCCAGGTGACTTGAGTACAGCTTAGTCCGCTGACTTGACACTGTCACTTCGCCTCGAGTGTGTTCCCACTGTACTTAGATTACTACCCTACCACGGCTCAAAGGAGTTGTGCAAACAGGTAGTAGTTGGGTGCAGTCCCGAAGCACTTGGAGGCAGTGACGGTTAGACAGGATTCGTCTCTCCCGGTATTGGGGGTTGATATCGCGCTGTGTCTAGGAGAGCCATTACACAAAGTCCCTGGCCAGGGAAAGCGAGATATACTGGTAGGTTTCCAGTGTTATCTCAGGGTGTTTTGGGCTGCACTCCGACACGACTTGTACCGCTATTAGGGGACTGACGTTTACCGCCCCCTAGGCCCGCATTACGATATTCTCAGACGAACAGACCGGACTGTACGGAGATTGTCACATTCAGGCTCAGTAGGAGTTTAGATGGGTTTCATCTCGTCCGTCTTCTTATCGGCATCTACCAGGGGACCGTTACGTACAGCTAGCGCCGCTTGCGGTCTGTGGTTAAACCCACTGCCAGCATAGTGTCGAGTCTTTAAAGTCCCACACAGAGGGTTATTCGCCTTTGGGCAAAACAGAGTAGAGGTCGCATGGTTTTGCGACAGGGTTCATTCACATCCGCGCACTTGTGCACGTTTAGTGTCCGGACAATTATTACTAGCGGGATCTAGTTTGAGCCAGATCCTAGTATATGCTTTGGGGTTAGTTTTATCTCATAGTACGTGCTCCTCGGAACACGAATGCGGGTGTGTATGCACAGTTGACTGAGGCAGAGGAAGATGATTCTCATTAGGGTTTTGGTACGGGTGTGTAAGCACAGTTGACGGTTGTCGTTTACCAAACCCTAATGAATATGTAAAATATCAATTGATAATGTTATTTAAATGAAATTGGGTTATGGTTAGGGTTTGTTGACTTGTTGACCAAGGTTGACTTGTTGACCAAGGTTGAAACATTGACCATCATCATTTCTTTCCAAAGATGCTTTTGATCTTTGCAAAAACATTTAATGTGAAATGATAATGGTCTTATCAAACCAACCATCACCTTTTTCATTTTGATTAATATTATTAATTAGATTAATTCACATATATTTGATATGGTTGTAAAACTATTCTCATTCTATTATATTGATTCTCTCTCATCCTTTCTTCTTCCTCTTCCTCTAGCTCAAGGAAAATTCATCTCATGTGTTGAGAAACATTTCATTGGAGATAAAACACCAAAGCCACTCTCTACTCATCCTAATGTTGAAGGTCTAGCAAGCCGGACAGTTTAGTTTTCTCAAGTTCGAGAAAGAAGCTCAAGGTAGAGACCCTCAGGTGGATCCATCTTCGGCAAGAGAAGGCGACGAGGAACGAACCATCCGACCACCACAAAGAGCCCAAGAGAAGGAGTTCAAGTTGAGGTATAACCCCTAACCGAGTAGGAAAAGCTCTAGTTAGTTGCTAGTGTGTAGTTTAGCAAAAATCCGTGTTTTATAGTCCATGTTACCATGACCCGAAAAATCGTTTTTCATCATTTCCGCAAGCCCGAAAGAACCGGGAGAGGTAACGTGGACTTACACCACCATCAACGAAACCTTCTGGCTGATCCATAAAAACGCATTCATTCAAATCACCATTTAGAAATGCTCTTTCAACGTCCATCTGCCAGATTTCATAGTCGTAGTAAGCAGCAGCAACAAGTAGGATTCGAATGGATTTAAGCATTGCAACTAGATAAAAAGTCTCATCATAGTCCATTCCTGGTCTTTGAAGAAATCCTTTCGCTACAAGTATAGTTTTATAGGTCTCTACCTGTCCATCCACACCAATCTTTTTCTTAAAAATCCATTTACACCCAATGGGTTTTACTCCTGAAGGTGCAACATCCAAAGTCTATACGGTGTGCATGGATTCCATTTCGGATCGCATGGCATCCAGCCATTTCACTGAGTCACTACTCGTGATAGCTTGCTGAAAGCTAGTAGGGTTATAATCATCAATGATGCAATCTTCTCTATCACCATCAATTAGAAAACCATAGTATATATATGGTGGGCGAGAAGTTCTACTAGATCTACGGAGTGACTGAGGCTCGTTGGGTTCTATCGAAACTTCAGGTTCAACTAAATCGTCAGTAGTTGTTTGTGGCTCTGAAATTTCTTCCAGTTCTACCGTATTGCCAATAGTATCATTTATAAAAAATTCATTTTCGAAAAATATGGCATATTGAGAAACAAACACTCTTTGTTCCTCCTTGTGGTAGAAAAGATATCCATATGAATGTTTGGGATATCCCACAAATTCACAAAAAACTGATCGTCTCGAGTTTGTCTGGATTCTGCTTTTTAAAAAACGCAGGACAACTCCATATCCTAACTCGTTTAAGAGACAGTCTCTTCCCATACCATATCTCATATGGAGTGGTAGGCACGGATTTGGTCGGGGACCCTGTTTAATAGATATACTGCAGTCTCTAATGCATGCCCCCAAAAAGAAAGTGACAACTCAGCATCACTCATAATTGAGCGTACCATATCTAATAGGGTGCGATTTCTCCGTTCTGAGACACCGTTGTGTTGTGGTGTGTATGGTGGAGTGAGATGAGAGAGAATCCCATTCTCTTTTAGGAAATCTAGAAACTCTGTACTTAAGTACTGTCACGACCCATCCCTAAACGCAGATGGTATTGTCCGCTCCGGCCGAAACCGCACGGTTTTGTCCCTTTGAATGAACCAGACTCAGGAAGGGGGATACTTCCCAATAGGTCATCCATCCCAGAATTTCCCTAGCTCAAGCATACTTAACTACCGAATTCTTCAAACTCCGGAGTTCCGATTCATCCAAAAGGTGCCTCCGTGTTATAGGAGTGGTATCATTCCATTTATTGTTCTGACTGTGCCCTCTTTCGGAATGGAATTCGATACTCCCCATTGTTCTACAGTGGGTCCCCGTGTGTATCCGTATCGGTTACATCCCCACCTCGATACCGAATAAAATCTCACTTCTCACGGGGTAAGTGGTATTCATCCCCAACTCCACATGGGGTATTGCATTCCCCCCTACTTAGAACAATGGTTCGTCCTCGAACCACAGACCTAATATTGTGGGACCGACTATGATACAATATTTGTCATGACCCATCCCTAAATGCAGATGGTATTGTCCGTTCTGGCCTAAACCGCACGGTTTTGTCCCTTTAAATGAACCGGACTCAAGAATGGGGCTACTTCCGAGTAGGTCACCCATCCCAATATTTCCCTAGCTCAAGCACGCTTAACTATGGAGTTCTTCAAACTCCAGAGTTCTAATTTATCCAAAAAGCGCCTCCGTGTTATAGGAGTGGTATCATTCCATTTATAGTTCTAATCGTGCCCTCTTTCGGAATGGAATTCGATACTCCCCATTGTTCTAAAGTGGGTCCCCATGTGTATCCGTATCGGTTACATCCCCACATCGATACCGAATAATATCTCACTTCTCACGGGTAGGTGGTATTCATCCCCAACTCCACCTGGGGTATTACAAGTACTCTCCTCCTCGATCTGATCGAAGTTTCTTGATACTCAATCCAGTTTGTTTTCCTTCTTTAATTTTATACTCCTTGAATTTTTTGAAAGCTTCAGACTTATGTTTCAACAAGAACACGTGTCCAAATCTCGAGAAATCATCAGTAAAAGTTATGAAGTATGATTAACCGCTTCTTTCTTGTATAGACATTGGTCCAGATACATCACTATGTATGAGGCCTAAGAGTTCAGTAGCTCTCTCTCTGTGTCCAGTAAACATAGTTTTGGTCATTTTACCCTTGATGCAAGACTGACAAGTCGCATAAGATTTATATTCAAGCGGATTTAAATATCCATATTTATGCACCTTGGTTAGTCTTGTTTCGTTAATATGACCAAGTCTACAATGCCAAATGAAAACTTCATTTATCTCTGAAATCTTCCTTATGTTTGTGTGCTGTATGTTAAAAACTGTGTGTTGATTCAGGACGTAGATTCCGTTATTTAATGTACCATACCTAATCAACTGTTGATTCAGGTTAATATTCATAACATTACTTTATAACACAAAATGATATTCTTCATTGTCTAACAAAGATACAGATATTATATTACATAACATGGACGGTACAAAATAACAGAGATTCAAAACCAGTATACACCCTGAAGGCAACCCTATGTGATGCTCTCCCATTGATACAACATGAACATTTGAACCATTCCCAACACGGAGAGTATGATCACCTTTCATCAAAACCTTGCTATTTCTCAATCCCTGCACATAATTACAGATGTGAGATCCCGACCCGGTATCTAATACCCAGGATGCAGAGTTTATTGAAAAATAGTTTTCGGTAACAAACACACCTGAAGCGAAAGCATCAACATACTTCTTCTTCTTGAGATCGGCGAGGTACTCAAAGCAGTTTCTTTTTCCAGTGCCCTGTCTTGTGGCAGTAGAAGCATTCTCCTTTTCCTGATGCGGCTGCCCCTGATTTGTCTTTCCCCTGTGCCTTTTTAACTCCACCTCTCGGTTTGATGGGTTTCTTCTTCTTCTTTCCCTTAGTTTTAGCTTTTGGGACGGAAGAGGAAGATTTCTCAGCAACTAGAGAGAGAGTTTTCACTACTTTCAGTGTGCTCTCTGCACTTCTCAACATATTGAGAAGTTCAGGAAGTGATTTCTCCAAATTATGCATGTTGAAGTACACTATAAACTGAGCATAGGCAGGGCGAGAGACTGTAGAACTATATCAATATATTGTTCATTCTCCATCTTCTATCCCAGGTCCTCAAGTTCTTCAATAAGACCTATCATCTTTACAACATGATCTCCTATAGATGTACCAGCAGCCATCTTCATTTGAAACAAATTTCTTGAGGCCTCGTAACGAAGAGCACGAGATTGCTCCCCATATAACTCCTTTGTATGGAAAAAGATGGATTGCACATCCATCTTCTAATGTTGCTTTTGATGTTCGTTGTCCATCGAAGCTAACGTGGGGCATTTGGCTATGGCGCAATCGATATCCCATGTCTTGCGGATCTCCTTATCCGCAACAGAGGAATCAGGGCCAGAGAGGGGAGGGGCTGAAGCAGTAAGGACATATACAACCTTATCGTAGGTAAGGGCAATGTTCACGTTCCTCAGCCAGTCTTTATAATTAGGTTTCGTTAGTTTATTTTTCTCTAGTAGAAGCTTAAGTCCTGACATTGGTATTTGTCATTAGGAGAGAGAAAAGAAAACAGTCAGCGAAAGCACTTGCATGATTAGACTGGTTATTTATCTTATCTAATCAATATCTCTCACTGATTTTATCAAATTTTTCATTCAAACCCTAAAAAGAAAATTAGCCAGGATTAATTACATTCTACAAGTTCGCTAACCGGTCAGCCTGGTTAGTGTCGGTACTCCGAGGGAGGTTCCCCGTGCTTTTGCACGGACCTAAATAAAATAAACCTCATTTCCCTATAGGCATAATCCCGTTGACACCTTTCTAGACACCTACTCGACTAGCTAATTGTAAAGTGTAAAGTTCTCGTGGGAGTAACTATTACTCAAAGTAGGATCGGGATCCAACTATCAAATAGAAGGTATGCAATCTCATTGCAAATTTCAACACTTGAAATTCCCGATATGGTTTTTACCCCTAGCGTCTTATGACCTTAACTATGGTCAACAAATTATAAGCGCTAGTCAAGTTCTACCCGTCATTTCATGATTGATTTTGACACATTCGTATGTGTTAGTTATATATATGCCTTAGAGGCCATTGTTGTACATATGATGTATATTATAGTGGATGCTTGGATATATATAGAGAGGACTTTCTTGCTCGACATGATAGTATGCTATTTGGTTTCACTTTATCTTAACATGTTGGCTTATATTAGTTTACTGTCTTGCTCTCACATGTTGATAAAGCCCTTAGGATATGTACTCGACTACTGAGACTATGATGAGATCATACTAGTGGAGCCAGGGTAGTCAATGAGTACATCTTATAATTGTTCCTAGTCGAGGGTGTATCGAGACTGGGCATCGATACACCAGAGTAGACTAGCGTATACGCATCTTGACCCATATGATGGACGATGGACGATCCCATATCCATCGGTGTTTGACATCAAAGATGGTGTACGGGTGCTCAGTAGAGACTGGGTACACTGAACAGACGCGCCGAGAACTCCCAGATGGTATTATACCTCACGTCAGATGGTAGTTCTCTGGTGACACTGGTACAGGGTAGTCTGTAGACCCGAGATCGTCAAAGAGTCTTGTGTGATTCCCACTGTGCTTTGATTTCCACCTTACCACATCCAAGAGGGCGTGCAAAATGGTGGCTTTTGGGTACAGTCCCGAATCACATGGAGGCAATGAGCGATAGGAGGGGTTTCGTCTCTCCCGGTATAGGGAGTTGATGTTGTGCTGTGTTCGATTAGCTATAATTGGAAGTCCCTGGCCAGGGCTGATATAGAGAGCTACTGGTAAGTGTTATCAGTAGTTTCTCGACCTGTTATGAGCCTCACATCGACACGACTTATCGGTTACTGGGGTCTGACGTATACCACCCCTAGACTGGATATGCGACATATCAGACGAAGGGACCGGACTGTACGGTAGTGTTACTGATTGGATTCACAGGAGAATGTACAGGCTTGCTTGTTGATCTTCTGATCGCTCAATACTTGGGTGGCTATTACGTTTAGCTGACCGCTTGCAGCTTGTGGGTGTTTGATATGATCATCACCTACTACCGGCGTATTGACGATTCTTTAGAGTCCTACACAGAGGTTTCTTGGCTCAGGCAAAACGGAGTAGGAACACATATGTGATATGTGCGGGACCGAGAATAATACGATATGAGATACCATATTCTATTCTCGCGATATATGATATAACCGGGTCATCGGAACAAGTGTTGATTTGATGAAACGGTACATGATATATTAGTCGGTTATATGCGATATAGCCGGATTGTCGGATCAATTGTTGATTCGATAATTTAGTGTATAATTATATATGTGATATATTACATTACATTATCTAATATTAACTCGCTTTATTGATTCATTTTCTCACTGGATAATACATTGATATATATGCGATATATGTTAATTGTATTATTTTCTTTTGTTACAAAAATATATTATATATGTGATATATAATATTGTAACAAGTTATGATTACAAATGCAACTTGATTTGTGGAGATTAAACATGGTTAGGGTTTGATTTGGGTTAGCATTTTCATGAAGCTTCTAGAAGCTTTATGTTTTGTTTTAAGCAAAGATATTTTGTGTTGATATTTTGGAGATATTATTTAACCCAACCCAAACTCTTAACCCTAGTCAATTCTCTACATGAGTTAATACTTGATATTATTAACTCAAGGTTGTTTTGTAACCATAGTAACAATTTCATTATTCATCACAAAAGGTTTCATCTTCTTCTTCCTCGTTGAAAAGCTTTCTAGCTTTTGGTTTTGTGATGATTTAGTGTGAGAATTTGAAAATAAAATAGAGTTAAATTCCTACCACATCATCCTCATCTATTCTAGCCACATAGATTAGGTTGTTCACTTCTCTAATACTTGATTAAAGAAGTGAGAGCTTGAGTTAAAGATTCTTCAAGGTAGATCATCTTCGAAAAAGAAGACTTCAAGCAAGCATGGATCGTTCGGCTTGTGGAGCCTGTCTAGAGTCCGGAAGTTCATGGATCACGGCGAAGGGACTACTACTCAGAGCTTATGAACCGAAGGAACGGACTACAAAAGTTGTAATCCCATTCTTATAGATATAAAGTTGTTTACATGCCTCGTTAACCCTAATTATCTAGCAAAGATCCTCGCTTTAGATTGTTCGACACTTCTAAATTTTAAATTTGGCAAGGTTGATGCCTTATAGACCCTTGTGATAGTGCCTAGTAACCCAACAGTGGTATCATAGCCAAACTAGAATATTAGGTGACGTGTATACGAAGTTAAAAGTCCGATCGAACCCCGAAACGTCGATTTTGACCCCCTCTCTGGAATTTTTTTAAAAATTTGGATTTTTCCGTATTAAAAATACTCAGAAAATTTAGCAGGGAATTCTAAGGATCACTGTAACATACGAACCCCTAATACCTTCAAGTCGCCGCGGAACCGCGACAAGAACACGCTTTGCGCGGCGGTTCCGCGGCCAAACTTGGGTATTAGGGACACGTATTTGTGGGTAATATCCGTAGCTATTACTACATGCTTCTTGTTAGTGTATATGCCCTAGAGGCTATTACTGTATCATACTAGTATGTATATTACTTGATGGAAGCTTGGGATATTCACAGATGTATAGACAATCTTGCTCGAAATAGTAGTATGCTACTTGGTTTGTCTCTGCTTTAATGTGTACATGTGTGTTTTCTTTATTATATCACCTATACGCATTAGTAGAGCCCTTAGGATTTTTTCTTGATTACCGGCGTTGTGATGGCGATCACACTCGTGGGGGCTGGGTAATCCACAAGCACATCCTTATACACGTCCCTAGTCGTGGGATTATCGAGACAGGGCATCGATACTCCGGAGTAGACTAGCATATACGCTTCTCATCCCAGCACGGGAGACGGTCTGTCCCACAGCCGTCAGTACTTCGTTCTTGAGATAGTATGCGAGTGCTCGTTAGGTTACGAGTACACTGGACAGGACTCGTCGGGAACTGATGGTTGGTATTATACCTATCGTCAGTTATCAGTCCCAGGTGACATGAGTACAGCTTAGTCCGCTGACTTGACACTGTCACTTCGCCTCGAGTGTGTTCCCACTGTTCTTTGATTACTGCCCTACCACGGTTCTACTGAGTCGTGCAAACATGTAGTAGTTGGGTGCAGTCCCGAAGCACTTGGAGGCAGTGACGGTTAGACAGGATTCGTCTGTCCCGGTCTTGGGGGTTGACATCGCGCTGTGTCTAGGAGAGCCATTACACGAGTAGTCCCTGGCCAGGGCAAGCGATATATACTGGTAGGTTTCCAGTGTTATCTCTGGGTTTTCTAGGCTTCACTCCGACACGACTTGTACCGCTATTAGGGGACTGACGTTTACCGCACCCTAGGCCCGCCATGCGATGTATCAAACGAACAGACCGGACTGTACGGAGATTGTCACATACAGGCTCAGTAGGAGTTCGGATGGGTTTACCTCATCGGCCTTCTTATCGACATCTACCTGGGGACCGTTACGTACAGTTGGTGCCGCTTGCGGTCTGTGGTTAAACCCACTGCCAGCGTAGTGTCGAGTCTTTAGAGTCCCACACAGAGAGTTTTCCTGCACTGAGCGAAATGTGTAGAGGCCGTATGGTTTCACGGCAGGGCTGCGATCCCCTACGTACACTTGTGTGCGTGTGGTGTTCGGGCATGCAATACTAGTGGGCTTTGGTTTAAGCCGGATCCTAGTATTGCTCGGATGGATTTGTTTTGTCTTCTGTGCATCCGCATTCTACAGAATGCGGATGCAGGTGTGTATACACAGTTTTCCGAAGCGATGAAGGAGGAGGTGCCTTATTAGGGTTTTGACAGTTGATTCGGTCAAAACCATTTTGAGGCGGACTCATTAGGGTTTTGGAAATTCGTTTGGTCAAAACCATTATGAGCCGCGGACATCATTTACTAATCCTTTTAGTGATAATTTTATGATGGCTAATTGCATTGACCATTTGACCACCATGACCTCTCTTGACTTTGTTGACCGGTTGACCGGTGTTGACCATTGACCTTCATGAGAGGTCTACACTCTTCTTTTCATTTTCTTTTTCTTTTTGATTATGATAATGGTCATTTCAATGTAGCCATCAACTTTATCTTGATAGGATTGGTAATGATGATGTTTTGGGATTATTGAACCATGGTTCATTTTCTTTAGCTCATAATTTTCTTTCTCATTCTCTCTCTTGTTCTTTCTCATGAGAAGAAAAGAAATGCTCCATGGTTGCTAGCTCCTCCTTCTTCCTCCTCTTGATTCATCTTTTGATCTCATGTGTTGAGAGAAAAAGATCCCACAAAGACAAACACTTCCATATATCTTCTCTAAACATCCTAGGGCTTCTTGACTAGCAATCTGGTTGCCCTAGTTGCCTTGGCTCGAGGTGGAGCTCGGTGTACATCTCTTGGGTGGATCGTCTTCGACTCAAGAAGGCCGCGGAGGTGACCAAAGTCCGGATCAACCCTCGGAGCATGGATGAACAAATGGCGCAGCGGAGTGAAGACCCGAAGGACCGGTATCGTGAGTTATAATTTCTACGGCATAGTAGTTAGCACCTCCTTTAGTTTGCTAGTTTCTAGTTTAGCAAAGATCCGGCTTTTACGGTCCATGTTACAAAGTCTAGAAAAAATTTTGTTTTACCGTTTCCACAACCCCGAAAGTACCGGGAGAGGTAACGTGGACCTAACAGTTGTATCAGAGCCTGGCTAAACATAAACTAGCAAGTTAGCAAAATATCTAGGATTTCGACCGGACGAAAAACCGCAAAACTCCCCGGAAATTTCAAGTTTTTGCCGATTTTTAGATCTGTTCAAAAATTAATAAATCATGCACTAAAAATCGGCCCAGGCTTTTGTTAGAACACTGGAGAAATTCGATCTCCTAACTCGGTTAAAGCGCCGCGGAACCGCGGCATAAGCTTGCTTATGCCGCGGAACCGCGGCCGAGTTAACTCGGTTGGGGTTCCTGTTTCTTGCAGTGTTCTTATATGGGTATTTTGGGATTTTTAGAATATGATTTTTCTGCCCAGATTTTCCAGAAAGCAAAACTTGTTTTTGGGGCTTAAAAATCCGTATTTTTGGTCGATTTACTGTAGACTTTGGCTAATGGGTTGTATCTGTGATGTGATATATGTATTGAACGTCTACTAATCGCTATATGTCGTTAAGTGGGGGTTATACATATCTGTGATCTGTAATGCTGATGGTTTGTGTATATGAACTCGTTGGATTGTCGCGGATGAATAGCCGGGGTGGATGTGAGATAAGAGTTTCTTTTTCTTTCATTCATGTAATAAATTTGTAAATTGATGTAATATTATTTGTATGGCCGCACAACCGGGTCGGGGTTGTAGCCGTCATTGTATAATTCTTTTTACTGTTTTTGCTCCTAGGATAGACCCATGGAGGGGGTGCACAAACTACCGGGTATCTCGAAGTGCCGAGTGGCCTACTCACGGTGTTGAGGGAGGTTGCTTCGCTTCGGGTACTTGGCGGGTAGTTTGCCGCACCCGTAGGGGTCTTGGGTGGGGTATTGGCTATTCATCGCGACCGTGTAATCCGCTTTTCGTTGCAGGCTCGAACGAATCGCGGGTTCCTAGTATATCCAAAGTGTTCATCTGTGATCTGGATTGGCTATCATTTCTATATATCTATATATAATAACTATTTAGGCGTTGCTTATGTTTTTCAGCCGTGCTAGCCCAGCCCCCGCTCTGTCGTTAGTTAAGTAACCTAACGGGTGATGACGGGGCCCCGTGGCGAATGCGAATGGTATAAGCGTACGTCATATTTTGGTTATTTTCTGCAATGGTAGGATTTAAATAACGGGACGCATTAAAAGAACTAATGCAAGAAAATAAACCTAAAAGACGTTGTTGGAACAATTTTTCAAAAAGTTGTTATTGCAAGGACGTTCACTTTTGTTTTGCATAGAGGTATTCGGTTATGAATGCCCAGCACCTCAGTCGACGAGGCAAGGGCCGAGATCCCTTCATCGGGAGTGACCCCTTGGACAAAAAGTTTGCGTCAGGGTAATAACTTCACTATAGTCGATTATTCTTGCTTTGCATCGAGGTATTCAGTTTGGAATATCCTGCACCTCATTCGGCGAGGAAAGAGCTGAGATCCCTTCACGGGGAGTGACCTCTTTAGCAAGAGTTTTTCGCCACTATATTTTCAAAAAGGGCTATCATGTTCCTTCAACTACATCAAGCTCGTTACGTTAACGGGTTTTTCGCCAAAAACCCAGCCGTAGCCCTCCGTCATTTCAGATAATTAATACTTAGTATTCGTGCTGCGTTTGTTGATTATTCGTCAAGGCACAGTGAACGGTAGCTAAGTAATAATTCTCTGTTGCACTGATAGATGCGATTGGTTAGGACGGTCGCATGATTTTGTTGATCATTCGTCAACGATCATGCGGGCGGGTCTAATGCAATCCTGGATAACGACGGGTTGAACTTGACTAGGACCTTTTGATTTGTTGATTATTCGTCAAGGTCACTTAGGTCCTAGGGGCAAAAATCCATATCGGGAGTTTCTAAAGAAACTGAAACTTGCAGATTCAGCATACCTTCTAGAGTGTGGTGACTAGAGTGGATTCCATCTGGGTCATCACACAATGATAGTTGGATCCCGATCCCACTGATGAGTTGGATTACTCTCGGGAGATTTTTTCACTTAACAATCAATGCTATAAACCAAGTAGGTGTCTAGAACGGTATTAGCGGGGTTACGCCTCCAGGGAAAAGAGGTTATTTAATTAAGGAATTTGGCGAAAGCGTTGGAAAACCTCTCTCGAAGTACCAACACCAGCCTGGCTGAAAGGTTAAGCAAGTATTGTGACGTGCGATTAATCCTGACTAGTTCTTCTTTTAAAAGGTTTTAAGAAGAATTTGAGGAAACAGTGGGAGACATCCTGGTTAGATAAACTAATAAATCAATCTAATCTTGCAAGAGCGCACGCTGAGTGTTTCTTTTCTCTCTCTCCAGGTAGCAACCATTTTACGCCCTAATCAAGATAATAAAATGTATCGCTTAACCGATCCGAATTCTGGGGAACGTTGGTTCAGCTCTAACTTGCGACAACTGTCATAAGTATGAGCAAGGGAAAGGGGATTGTATAGATTCCCAGGATACCCAGTTGAAGAAGAAGCATGGTTTTGCATATACTTCAGGTGTTCTTGTAATTGAGAACTGTTTTATGGTCAGCCCTACCTCCTGGGTACTTGATACCGGATCAGGATCTCATATCTGTAATTTATTGTAGGGACTGAGAAAAAGTATGAAAGTTGCACCGGGTGATATGTCGCTCAGAGTAGCGAACGGAGCACAAGTTAATGCGGCATCCGTCGGTGAATATCACCTAGTAGTGCCAAATGGCAAGACTATGATTTTGAACGATTGCTACTATGTACCTTCCATGGTTTGCAACATAATATCAGTTTCTTTACTCGATAAAGATGGATATAACTTTGTTCTTGATAGAAATATCATGAAAATCTACCTCCATAAGGTAATGGTTGCAGAAGGTACACTGTGTAATGGTATCTACGTTCTAAATCAGAATACAGTTCTCAATCTACAAAACACACGCAAGAGGAAGAATTCAGACACGAATGAATCCTACTTGTGGCATTGTAGACTTGGTCATATCGGAGAGAAAAGACTGAGTAAGTTGCATAAAGATGGACTCTTGGATACGTTCGAGTTTTCATCTTATGAAACTTGTCAGTCTTGTCTCAAAGGAAAGATGACCAAATCTCTGTTCACCGGACATGGAGAGAGGGCAGCAGAGCTCTTGGGACTCATACACAGTGATGTATATTGTCCGATGTCTATACATGCAAGGGGTGGGTTCTCGTACTTCATCACATTCACTGACGATCTCTCTAGATTCGGTTATGTGTATCTTATGAAACACAAATCTGAAGCTTTTGAGAAATTCAAGGAATTCAGAAACGAAGTAGAGAACCAGACTAGCAAAAGTATCAAGATCCTCCGGTCAGATAGAGGAGGGGAGTACTTAAGCACGGAATTCCTAGATTACTTAAAAGAGAATGGTATTCTCTCTCAGCTTACTCCTCCTTATACACCACAGCACAACGGTGTATCGGAGCGGAGGAATCGTACCCTACTGGATATGGTTCGCTCCATGATGAGTAATGCCGAGTTACCTCTTTCATTTTGGGGACATGCGCTTCAGACAGCGGCATACCTTTTGAATCAAGTTCCGTCCAAATCTGTGCCTACAACTCCATATGAAATATGGAGCAGTAAGAAGCCATGTCATAAATTTATTAAGATATAGGGTTGTCCGGCCTATGTGAAATCACAGAAACCGGACAAACTAGAGGCACGGTCAGTTCTGTGTAAAGTTATGGGATATCCTAAAGACTCACAAGGATATCTGTTCTACCACACTGAGGAACAGAAGGTGTTTGTATCTCGCCACGCTACCTTTTTAGAAAGGGAGTTTCTTGCAAAAGAAACTAGTGGGAGTTCGGTAGAACTGGAAGAAATTCAGCGACCACAAAATGTAACTGAAAATTTGGAGGAACCACTGAATTCAATAACCCCAAACGAACCTTAGCCACTCCGCAGATCTGGTAGGATTTCTTATCCGCCCGAGAGATACTACGGTTTTCTTATAGACGGGGATCGAGAGGATTGCATCTTAGAATTAGATGACCCTACCAGTTTCAGGCAGGCCATTATCAGTAGGGACTCTGATAAGTGGCAAGAAGCAATGCAATCCGAAATGGAGTCCATGTACACCAATAAAGTGTGGACCTTGGATATTGCTCCACCCGGGATAAAACCCGTTGGATGCAAATGGATCTAAAAAAAGAAACTTGGTGTGGATGGGTAGGTGGAGACCTATAAGGCTAGACTCGTTGCAATAGGTTTTCGTCAAAGACCTGGTTTGGACTATGACGAAACCTTTTCTCCAGTGGCTATGCTGAAATCCATCCGGATCCTACTTGCCATTACTGCCTTCCATGACTATGAAATCTGGCAGATGGACGTTAAAACGGCTTTTCTAAACGGTTGTTTGGAAAAGTGCGTTTACATGGATCAGCCAGAAGGTTTCGTAGACAGTGGGAGCAGCGGGAAGGTGTGCAAGTTGCTTAAATCCATTTATGGATTAAAGCAGGCATCGCGGAGCTGGAAAATCTGTTTTGATGAGGCAATCAAGGAATTTGATTTCATCAAGAACGAAGATGAACCTTGTGTCTATAAGAAGATTGTAGGACGAACTGTCGTGTTCCTAGTCTTGTACGTGGACGACATTCTTTTGATAGGAAATGACATTCCTATGCTACAATCGGTCAAGCTATTTTTATCACAACGGTTCTCCATGAAGGACCTGGGTGATGCCCCGTACATTCTGGGGATCAAGATCTACAGAGATAGATCCAAGAGACTATTGAGACTTTCGCAGTCCAGGTACATAGAGACCGTACTAAAGAGATTTAGTATGGAGGATTCCAAGCACGGTAACATACCCGCATTGCACGGAATTACCCTCTCCAAGAAGATGTCTCCTAAGACTGACGAGGAGAGGGTTCGCATGAGCACTATACCCTAGCTTCGGCGGTAGGATCTATAATGTATGCGATGCTATGTACAAGACCAGATGTAGCTTACGCGCTGAGCGTGGTGAGCCGGTATCAGTCAGACCAGGGTGAGGACCACTGAACAGCAGTGAAGAACATTCTCAAGTACCTGAGAAGGACTAAGGAGATGTTCCTGGTTTACGGTAATGGAGACCTCAGGGTCGAGTCCTTTACTGATTCAAGCTTCCAGAGTGACAAAGATGACAGCAACTCTGTCTCGGGTTTTGTGTTTACCCACAACGGAGGGGTGGTATGTTGGAGGAGTTCCAAACAGGATACCGTCGCAGACTCGACGATGGAGGCTGAATACATTGCTGCAAGCGATGCCGCAAAAGAGGCGGTCTGGATGAAGAAGTTCATTAGTGAACTTCAGGTGGTTCCGTCCATTGTTGACCCAATACCTTTTTATTGCGATAACAATGGGGCTATAGCTTTAGCGAAGGAACCAAGGTCCCATCAGAAATCCAGACACATCTTAAGGCGGTATCACCTGATCAGGGAGATCATTGATCGCCAGGAGATCGAGGTACGGAGAGTGGACACAAAAGACAACACGGAGGATCCATTCACGAAGGCCTTACCCCAGACTCAGTTCGAGCGGCTGATCGAGATGATAGGTCTTCGATACGCCAGTACATGGCCTTAGTGCAAGTGGGAGATTGTTAGTGTATATGCCCTAGAGGCCATTACTGTATCATACTAGTATGTATATTACTTGATGGAAGCTTGGGATATTCACAGTTGTATAGACAATCTTGCTCGAAATAGTAGTATGCTACTTGGTTTGTCTCTGCTTTAATGTGTACATGTGTGTTTTCTTTATTATATCACCTATACGCATTAGTAGAACCCTTAGGATTTTTGCTTGATTACCGGCGTTGTGATGGCGATCACACTCATGGGGGCTGGGTAATCCACAAGCACATCCTTATACACGTCCCTAGTCATGGGATTATTGAGACAGGGCATCGATACTCCGGAGTAGACTAGCGTATACGCTTCTCATCCCAGCACGGGAGACGGTCTGTCCCACAGCCGTCAGTACTTCGTACTTGAGATAGTGTGCGGGTGCTCGTTAGGTTACGAGTACACTGGACAGGACTCGTCGGGAACTGATGGTTGGTATTATACCTATCGTCAGTTATCAGTTCCCAGGTGACATGAGTACAGCTTAGTCCGCTGACTTGACACTGTCACTTCGCCTCGAGTGTGTTCCCACTGTTCTTTGATTACTGCCCTACCACGGTTCTACTGAGTCGTGCAAACAGGTAGTAGTTGGGTGCAGTCCCGAAGCACTTGGAGGCAGTGACGGTTAGACAGGATTCGTCTCTCCCGGTATTGGGGGTTGACATCGCGCTGTGTCTAGGAGAGCCATTACACGAGTAGTCCCTGGCCAGGGCAAGCGAGATATACTGGTAGGTTTCCATTGTTATCTCAGGGTGTTCTGGGCTTCACTCCGACACGACTTGTATCGCTATTAGGGGACTGACGTTTACCGCCCCCCTAGGCCCGCCATGCGATATATCAGACGAACAGACCGGACTGTACGGAGATTATCACATACAGGCTCAGTAGGAGTTCGGATGGGTTTACCTCATCGGCCTTCTTATCGACATCTACCTGGGGACCGTTACGTACAGCTAGTGCCGCTTGCGGTCTGTGGTTAAACCCACTGCCAGCGTAGTGTCGAGTCTTTAGAGTCCCACACCGAGAGTTTCCCTGCACTGAGCGAAACGTGTAGAGGCCGTATGGTTTCACGGCAGGGCTGCGATCACCTACGTACACTTGTGTGCGTGTTGTGTTCGGGCAGGCAATACTAGTGGGCTTTGGTTTAAGCTGGATCCTAGTATTGCTCGGATGGATTTGTTTTGTCTTCTGTGCATCCGCATTCTACGGAATGCGGATGCAGGTGTGTATGCACAGTTTTCCGGAGCGATGAAGGTGGAGGTGCCTTATTAGGGTTTTAACAATTGATTCAGTCAAAACCATTTTGAGGCGGACTCATTAGGGTTTTGGCAATTCGTTTGGTCAAAACCATTATGAGCCGCGGACATCATTTACTAATCCTTTTAGTGATAATTTTATGATGGCTAATTGTATTGACCATTTGACCACCATGACCTCTCTTGACTTTGTTGACCGGTGTTGACCATTGACCTTCATGAGAGGTCTACACTCTTCTTTTCATTTTCTTTTTCTTTTTGATTATGATAATGGTCATTTCAATGTAGCCATCAACTTTATCTTGATAGGATTGGTAATGATGAAGTTTTGGGATTATTGAACCATGGTTCATTTTCTTTAGCTCATAATTTTCTTTCTCATTCTCTCCCTTGTTCTTTCTCATGAGAAGAAAAGAAATGCTCCATGGTTGCTAGCTCCTCCTTCTTCCTCCTCTTGATTCATCTTTTGATCTCATGTGTTGAGAGAAAAAGGTCCCACAAAGACAAACACTTCCATATATCTTCTCTACACATCCTAGGGCTTCTTGACTAGCAATCTTGTTGCCCTAGTTGCCTTGGCTCAAGGTGGAGCTCGATGTACATCTCTCGGGTGGATCGTCTTCGACTCAAGAAGGCCGCGGAGGTGACCAAAGTCCGGATCAACCCTCGGAGCATGGATGAACAAATGGCGCAGCGGAGTGAAGACTCGAAGGACCGGTATCGTAAGGTATAATTTCTACGGCATAGTAGTTAGCACCTCCTTTAGTTTGCTAGTTTCTAGTTTAGCAAAGATCCGGCTTTTACGGTCCATGTTACAAAGTCTAGAAAAAATTTTGTTTTACCGTTTCCGCAACCCCGAAAGTACCGGGAGAGGTAACGTGGACCTAACACTTCTGGGAATTTATAATCTTACACAAGTGTTGAGTTTTTTGGAGATCTTTAGAATTCGTTGATTCGATCTGAAAGTTTAACAACGTTTAGTTTTTCCGGATAATTTAGAACGTGTTAAAATGTTCGAACGGATATCAATAACTCACTTTTTCCCGATACGAAAAACTTTCAAGTGTTGAATTTTTCTTGAGTTTGAATCTTTCGGAAAAACATGCAAGCATATCCTTGGACCCTCTAGAAGAACGTAACCTTAACTCGATTATGTGACCGTAAAAACTGTCACTGAACCCTAGGGTTTGTGGTAGTTTAGCATTGTCACATGTGAGGCGTTGGTTTGACCCTTCTACGGCTGGTTCATTGGGGCTGTAACATGTTCTGGGACTTTTGAACCCCGCTCAAGTGTTGAGCTATTTAGGAAATCTTGGGTGTTTGATTATTCGATCGGAAAGTTTAACTTTGTCTATTTATCTGGAATGTGATACAATATGTTGAATTCATATAGTTAGGCATGAAATGCGAAGTATGTGATATTTCGGATTTAAGATGTCTAAAGTGATTGTGGATTCCAAATGTTGTAGTTTTACACTTTCTTTTCTGTGACCATAAGCGTAGTATGTGGTGTATCGCCGTCTTCATTGCTTTACATCAACGACAATCGGGATACGCATACTTGCTTACGTTGATGATATAAGGTATTATGTGTTGCTGTGATATGTTATATTGGATCGTCGTATTCTGAATAGCCGGGGTTTTTATGTGGGATGAGGGTTTTAATTTTCATTCATGTAAAATTCATTTGTATGTAATATTTTTTATTGGGGCACTTCCGGGTTGAGGATGATGTCATCATTGTATATTATTTATTTTTCCGCATTATGTAGACCCAAGGAGGGGAGCACAAGTAACCGGATTCTAGGGTCCAGTGGGAGGCCATCTCGAGAAGTCGAGACCGGTTCTCCTAACCCTAGAATTGGCAGTGTTTCTTGCCGCTCTCATAGGGACCTAGGGATGTAGGTTTGGCTATTCATCACGACCGTGGAATCCGTGTTTTATACAGGCTCGATATAAAACACGGACGTCCTAGTATATCCAATATTTCATATGTTATCTTCTGCTGCAATGTTCTGTGATGAGATCATATTACTGCCTGAGACGAATGCTTATACTATATATATGATATATAAATATTGCAGCTTTCGTTTCTTCTGTGATGCTTAGGAAGCATAATTGATGGGATTTATTAATGAGATTAATAAAAGAAAAGAAATCTAAAAGATGATGTAGAATCAAAACTTTATAAAAAGGGTAGCTACAGTTTAGCTTTGCATAGCGGTATATATGATATACCCTACACCTTATTCGATGAGGAAAGAGCCGAGATCCCTTCACCGGGATTGACCTCTTTAGCAGAACTGGCAGATGCTACAAACTCACGGATTAGTTTTTGATTGCTTCTATAGTTTTTCTTTGCACAGCGGTATATGTGATATACCCTGCACCTTATTCGATGAGGAAAGAGTCGAGATCCCTTCACCGGGAGTGACCTCTTTAGCGAAAACTGGAAATGCCTCAAAGACACTCTTTTTTTCAAAATCACTTGTTTCTACAACGATATCAAGTTCAATACACAATAGTTTTTCAGAAAAACCTGTCGTAGCCCTCTGTCATTTCAGATAAGTCCTACTTAGTATTCGTGCTGCGTTTGTTGACCTCCGTTAAGGCGTAGTGTGCGGTAGCTCACTAGTATTTATCTGATTATGCATATGATGCAGATTGGATTAGGGTAGTCGTACGGCCTTGTTGACCTCCGTCAAGGGTCGTGCGGGTGGGTTTGATTCAATCAAGAAATAACGGGTTGAACTTGACTAGCACCCTATGATTTGTTGACCTCCGTCAAGGTCATGGGATACTTGGGGCAAAATATTATCGGGAATTTCAAATGTTGAAATTTGCAATGAGATTGCATACCTTCTATGAGATAGATGGATCTTGATACCCACTGCGAGTAAGAGTTACTCCTGGGATACTTTTACACAGGACGATTAGCCGATCAAGTAGGTGACTAGAAAGGTGTTTACGGGGTTATGCCTCAGGGAAAACGGGGTTTATTTTAATTAGGTCCGTGCGAAAGCACGGGGAACCTCCCTCAAAGTACCAACACTGGCATGGCTGAAAGATTGGAGAACTTGTAAGGTGTAATTAATCTCGGCTAGTCTTTCCTTTTAGGGTTTGATGGAAGATTTGATAAAAACAGTGGGAGACATCTTGATTAGATAAGATAATAACCAATCTAAATCTTGTAAGAGCATGCGCTAAAGTGTTTCCTTCTCTCTCTCTCCAGGTAGAGACCATGTCAGGCCTTAATCAAGATAATAATATGGATGTATTGACCGAATCCGTTTATTATACTGAGTAGGGGAACGTTGGTCCCGTTCTTTCTTATAAGTGTTATAAGAATGAGCAGGAAATAGGAGAATATCTGGATTCTCACACCGCCCAAACAAAGAACAAGCATGCTGATGCATCTTCTTCGGAAGTATTAGTTATTGAGAACTGTTTCTCAGTTCACTCCACGTCCTGGGTATTAGATACCGGATCAGGATCCCATATATGTAATACGTTACGTGGGCTACGTAAAGGTAAAGAACTGGGAAAAGGTGATCATTCCGTAAGAGTAGGGAATGGTGCAGATGTTGCAACCATGGCTGTTGGCGAATATCACCGTGTGTTACCAAAAGGTAATACATTGATTCTGAACGAATGCTATTACATTCCGACCCTGATATGCAATATTATATCAGTTTATTTATTGAATAAAGAAGGATATAATTTTGTAATACAGGATAATGTTATGAACATATTCCTGAATCAAAAGTTGATAGGATCAGGATCGTTAAATAATGGCATGTACGTTTTAAATCAAACTACAATTCTTAATATACAGAACACAAACAAGAGGAAAACTTCAGAAATGAATGAATCCTTCTTATGGCATTGTAGACTAGGTCATATCAATGCGACACGGCTAGCTAAGTTACATAAGGATGGATATTTGAATCCGTTCGAATTATCATCTTATGATACTTTCCAGTCATGTCTCAAAGGAAAGATGACCAAAACTCCGTTTAGTGGACACGGAGAAAGAGTTACAGAACTCTTGGGGCTGATACATAGTGATGTATGTGGTCCCATGTCTACACATGCCAGGAACGGTTCTTCCTACTTCATTACATTCACTAACGATCTCTCAAGATACGGACATGTGTTCCTGATGAAACACAAGTCTGAAGCTTTTGAGAAATTCAGGGAATATAAGCACGAAGTAGAGAACCAAACGAGAAAAAGTATTAAGATCCTTCGATCTGATCAAGGAGGAGAATACTTGAGCAATGAGTTCTTGGACTATCTAAAAGAGAATGGGATTCTCTCTCAGCTTACTCCTCCCTATACACCACAACACAACGGTGTATCGGATCGGAGGAATCGCACCCTATTAGATATGGTGTGCTCTATGATGAGCACAGCTGAGTTACCTATTTCCTTCTGGGGATATGCACTGGAGACAGCTGCATACCTACTGAATAAAGTTCCTACCAAATCTGTGCCTACCACCCCATATGAGATATGGGAAGGGAAAAGACCATATCTTAATTTTTTTAAGATATGGGGTTGGCCGGCCTATGTCAAAAGACAAAAACCGGACAAACTCGAGGCAAGGTCTGTTTTATGTAAGTTTGTTGGATATCCCAAGTATTCACGAGGGTATATCTTCTACCACAGTGAGGAACAAAGAGTGTTTGTTGCTCAACACGCCACCTTTTTAGGAAAGGAATTTCTTGCAAAAGAGATTAGTGGCTCTAAAGTAGAACTGGAAGAAGTTCCAGCAGAACAAACTACAACAGATGATTTATTGGAACCAGAGGATTCAGTAGCATCCAACGAACCCCAGCCTCTCCGCCGATCTAGTAGGGTTTCTCATCCACCTGAGAGATACTACGGTTTTCTCGTTGATGGTTGGAGCGAGGATTGCATCATGGAAGATGATGACCCGACTAGTTTCGAGCAGGCCATCACGAGTGGCGACTCTGTGAATTGGCTGGATGCAATGCGATCTGAGATGGAATCCATGTACACCAATAAAGTATGGGCTTTGGAAGTTGCTCCTGAAGGGGTAAAACCTATTGGGAGCAAATGGATCTTTAAGAAGAAACTTGGTGTTGATGGAAAAGTTGAGACTTTCAAAGCTAGACTTGTTGCAAAGGATTTTCGTCAACGACCAGGTGTGGATTATGATGAAAACTTTTCTCCAGTGGCTATGTTTAAGTCCATTCGGATCCTACTTGC
Organism: Agapanthus africanus; assembly: GCA_030015575.1. Taxonomy (NCBI): domain Eukaryota; kingdom Viridiplantae; phylum Streptophyta; class Magnoliopsida; order Asparagales; family Amaryllidaceae; genus Agapanthus; species Agapanthus africanus. Next base: position 300,395,417 of record JASDDO010000008.1, read on the forward strand.
CATTGCTGTATACCATGACTACGAAATATGGCAGATGGATGTTAAGACCTCCTTTCTAAATGGTGATTTAGAAAAGAGCGTGTACATGACTCAGCCAGAGGGCTTCGTAAACAGTGGGAGCAGCGGAAAGGTGTGCAAGCTGCTCAAATCCATCTACGGGTTAAAGCAAGCATCGCGGAGTTGGAACATATGCTTTGATGTTGTAGTCAAAGAGTTTGGCTTCATCAAGAACGTAGATGAACCTTGTATTTACAAGAAGGTTGCAGAGAGTAAGGTTGTCTTCCTCATATTGTACGTCGATGACATACTCTTGATAGGAAATGATGTTCCTATGCTGCAATCGGTCAAGCTCTTCTTATCACAAAGATTCTCAATGAAAGATCTTGGTGATGCCTCCTGCATATTGGGAATTATGATCTATAGAGATAGATCTGAACGGATACTGGGATTATCCCAATCCAGGTACATTGACACCATACTAAAGAGGTTTAGTATGGAAGAATCCAAGCGTGTGAACCTACCTACGATCTCTGGACTCACTCTCTCGAAAGAGATATCTCCCAAGACTGATTTGGAGAGAGCTCGCATGCAAGGGATACCTATGCTTCGGCAGTAGGCTCTATCATGTATGCGATGCTATGTACCAGACCCGATGTAGCATACTCACTAAGTATAGTGAGTAGGTATCAAGCAGATCCTGGAGAGAGTCACTGGATAGCTATGAAGAACATTCTCAAGTACTTGAGAAGGACTAAAGAGATGTTCTTGGTGTATGGTAACGGAGAACTCCAGGTCGAGTCCTTTACCGATTCGAGCTTTTAAAGTGATAAGGACGACTCTAAGTCGCACTCGAGATTTGTCTTTACCTTCAATGGAGGGGCGGTGTGTTGGAAGAGTTCCAAACAGGAAATCGTTGCAGACTCGACGATGGAGGCTGAATACATCGTTGCCAACGATGCTGCAAAAGAGGCTGTCTGGATGAAGAAGTTCATCACTGAACTTGGTGTGGTTCCATCCATTGAGTATCCAATACCTTTGTATTGTGATAACAATGGAGCTGTGGCTTTGGCCAAGGAACCCAGGTCCCATCAGAAGTCCAGGCATATTCTGAGACGATATCACATGATCCGGGAGATAGTTGATCGCCGGGAGATCGAGGTCAGGAGAGTTGATACGAAGGACAACACTGCGGATCCACTCACGAAGGCCATTCCCCAGACACAGTTTGAGAGACTCTTCGGGATGTTGGGTATGAGATACTACAACAGCTGGCCTTAGTGCAAGTAGGAGATTGTTAGTTATATATATGCCCTAGAGGCTATTGTTGTACATATGATGTATATTATAGTGGATGCTTGGATATATAGAGAGAGGACTTTCTTGCTCGACATGATAGTATGCTATTTGGTTTCACTTTATCTTAACATGTTGACTTATATTAGTTTACTGTCTTGCTCTCACATGTTGATAAAGCCCTTAGGATATGTACTCGACAACTGGGACTATGTTGAGATCATACTAGTGGGGCCAGGGTAGTCAATGAGTACATCCTATAATTGTTCCTAGTCGAGGGTGTATCGAGACAGGGCATCGATACACCAGAGTAGACTAGCGTATACGCATCTTGACGCATATGATGGGCGATGGACGATCCCATATCCATCGATGTTTGACATCAAAGATGTTGTACGGGTGCTCAGTGGAGACTGGGTACACTGAACGGACTCGCCGAGAACTCCCAGATGGTATTATACCTCACGTCAGATGGTAGTTTTCTGATGACACTGGTACAAGGTAGTCTGTAGACCCGAGATCGTCATAGTGTCTTGTGTGATTCCCACTGTGCTTTGATTCCCACCTTACCATGTCCAAGAGGGCGTGCAAAACGGTGGCTTTTGGGTACAGTCCCGAATCACATGGAGGCAATGAGAGATAGGAGGGGTTTCGTCTCTCCCGGTATAGGGAGTTGATGTTGTGTTGTTTTCGATTGTCTATAACTGGAAGTCCCTGGCCATGGATGATATAGAGAGCTACCGGTAAGTGTTATCTGTAGTTTCTCAACCTGTTATGAGCCTCACATCGACATGACTTATCGGTTACTGGGATCTGACGTATACCACCCCTAGACTAGATATGCGACATATCAGACGAAGAGACCGGACTGTACGGTAGTGTTACTGATTGGATTCACAGGAAAATGTACATGCTTGCTTGTTGATCTTCTGATCACTCAATACTTGAGTGGCTGTTACGTTTAGCTGACCGCTTGCAGCTTGTGGGTGTTTGATATGATCATCACCTACTGCCGGCGTATTGACGATTCTTTAGAGTCCTACACAGAGGTTTCTTGGCTCAGGCAAAACGGAGTAGAAGCACATATGTGATATGTGCGGGACCGAGAATAATACGATATGAGATACCGTATTCTATTCTCGCGATATTTGATATAGCCGGGTCATCGGATCAAGTGTTGATTCGATGAAACGGTGTATGATATATTAGTCGGTTATATGCGATATAGCCGGATTGTCGGATCAAGTGTTGATTCGATAATTTAATATATAATTATATATGTGATATATTACATTACATTATCGAATATTAGCTTGCTTTATTGATTCATTTTCTCACCGGATAATACATTGATATATATGCGATATATGTTAATTGTATTATTTTCTTTTGTTGCAAAAATACATAATATATATTTTAACAAGTTATGATTACAAATGCAACTTGATTTGTGGAGATTAAACATGGTTAGGGTTCGATTTGGGTTAGCATTTTCATGAAACTTCTAGAAGCTTTATGTTTTGTTTTAAGCAAAGATATTTTGTGTTGATATTTTGGAGATATTATTTAACCCAACCCAAACCCTTAACCCTAGTCAATTATCTACATGAGTTAATACTTGATATTATTAACTCAAGGTTGTTTTGTAACCATAGTTACAATTTCATTATTCATCACAAAAGGTTTCATCTTCTTCTTCCTCCTTGAAAAGCTTTCTAGCTTTTGGTTTTGTGATGATTTAGTGTGAGAATTTGGAAATAAATGAGAGAAAAATTCCTACCTCATAATTCTCATCTATTCTAGCCACTTAGATTAGGGTGTTCACTTCTCTAATACTTGATTAGAGAAGTGAGAGCTTGAGTTAAAGATTCTTCAAGGTAGATCATCTTCGAAAAGGAAGACTTCAAGCAAGCATGGATCGTTCGGCTTGTGGAGCCTCTCTAGAGTCCGGAAGTTCATGGATCGCGACGAAGGGACTACTACTCGGATCTTATGAAGCGATGGAACGGACTACAAAGGTTGTAATCCCTTTCTCTTAGATGTAAAGTTGTTTACATGCTTTGTTAACCCTAATTATCTAGGAAAGATCCTCGCTTTAGGTTGTTCGGCACTTCTAAATTTTAAATTTAGCATGGTTGATACCTTATAGACCCTTGTGATAGTGCCTAGTAACCCAACAGTATGACCCTTAACTATGGTCAACAAAGTCATACGAATGTCCTAATCGATCGCATCATATGTTTTATAGGAAGGCATCACTTAGCTACCGTACACTATGTCTTAACTATAGTCAACAAACGTAGCACGAATACTAAGTACTCTATTTCCTAAAATGGCGAAGGGCTATGAATAGTTTTGATGAAAACATTTAACGTAATGAACTTGATATCGTGGTAGAATCTAGTGATTCGAAAAGGAGTGGTTTAAGCTCCGCTTTTTTAAAAAGTCGTGTAGTTTTCAAAACAAAACGAGTGGGTTGTAGCATTTTCTAATTTTGATAAAGAGGTCACTCCCGGTGAAGGAATCTCAGCTCTTTCCTCATCGAATGAGGTGCTGGATATTCATCAAGGAATACCACCATGCAAAGCAAGAACTAGAGCTACCTTTTTGAAAAATTTGATTCTACAACATCTTGAAGTTTCTTTTCTTCACATTAATCTTATTAATGTTTTCCCATCATTTAACCTTATCATTGCAGAAAAGAAACGAAAATAGAACGTATGCTTATACCATCCGCATCGCCACGGGGCCCCGTCATACACCGTTAAGATACTTAACTAATGGCAGAGCGGGGGCTGGACTAGCATGGGGGCAAAACATAAGCAACGTTTATTATATATCACACATATATATAGCCATTCGTCTAACGCAATAATAAGCATTCCAGATCACAGATGAATATATTGGATATACTAGGAATTTCGTGTTTCGTTTAAGCCCAGAACGAAAGACGGATTCCACGGTCGTGATGAATAGCCAAACCCCAGACTAGACCCCTATGGGTGCGGCAAACTACCCGCCAAATTCCCGAAGTGAAGCAACCTCTCTCAATAAAATGAGTAGTCCACTCGGCACTCCAAGAATCCGGTAGTTTATGCACCGCACCATGGGTCTATCCTAGGAGCAAAAAACAGTAAATGAAATAATACAACAGTGGCTACAACCTCAACCCAGATGTGTCCTGCAAAATAATATTACATCACATTTACAAATTATATGAATGAAAGAAAAGAAAAAACTCTTCTCACATCCCTCGGGCATTCATCCACGACAATCCAATACTCCATATACACAAACCATCACATGATACTAATATGTGCAACCCCCACTAATCGACGTATAGCAATCAGCGGACGTTTCGAAACACATATACAAACTGAAAGCGGATAAACGACGTTAAATTTTCAACTTCGAAATACTCCGTATTGCCCCAATAGAAAGATAACATCACATTCAATCTGGACAAAATTAAACAGTACCATAAAACCTAAAACCAAGAGATAAGAAAACCACAAAAAAACGAAGTCCAAATTTTATATTTGGATCGGCCAGGCCGGGCTAAATGACGTTTTGGCCGGGCAGAAAAAGTTGGTTTGGTCTCGTTTTTTGGTGGTGTTCTGGCTACATTAAGAGTAGTCTTCTGCACCTGTTTAAAAATTTTTTAGAAGACCTTTTAAAATTTCCAGAAACTTGGTTTTAAGTACAACTGTTTCGGAGTCGTTTCGGTTTCGAAACTTTATACATCGTCTACTATACTAGTTCTGGTTTAAGTAGGCACTGATAGAATATAAGTAGATGTTGTATACCCCCACATGGTTTTTGGGGAGGAGGAATTAGCAAACAATAATTTTGAAGCAAGAAACATCGACTTAAACACCTGAATCTTATCTTAAACACTAACTAGCAAAACTATCTAGGAGATTTAACAACTATGAAAGGCATTATTGTTGTATATGTATGCCCTTGAGGCCTTCATTTTATAGGATACTAGGGATATGTATGTACAGGACAATCTTTCTCAATATGATAGTACGTAATTTGGTTTGTCTTTATCTTAATATGTTATGTGTTTTACTTAGCATTTCATATCTTGTATATATGTTAAAAAGCCTTTAGGATGTTGGCTTGACTACTAAGACTATGATGCAGATCATACTGGTGGGGCTTGTATAGTCCGTAAGCACATCCTTTAACAGTTCCTAGTCGAGGGAGTATCAAGATAGGGCATCGATATTCCAGAGTAGACTAGTGTGTATGTTTCTTGACCCTGTATGGGGGCGATGGCTAATCCCATAACCATTGGTGTTTGACATTAAAGATTGTACACAGGTGCTCATTAGAGAATAGGTACACTGAACATGACTCGCCGAGAACTCCTAGATGGTATCATACTTATCGTCAGATAGCAGTTCTCTGGTGACACTTGTACATGTTAGTCTGTAGACCCAAGATCGTCATAGTTTCTTGTTTGGTTCCCACTGTGCTTTGATTTCCTCCCTACCACGGCTCATCAGAGTCGTGCAAACAGGTGGATTTTGGGTACAGTCCCGAGTCACATGGAAGCAGTGAGCAATAGGAGGGGTTTTGTCTCTCTCGGTATTGGGAGTTGATGTTGCGCTATGCTCGATTGGATATAACAGCAAGTCCCTGGCCAGGGCTGATAAGATATACTGGTAAGTGTTATCATTAGTTTCTCGAAAGGTTATAGGCCAGACAACGGTATGACTTATCAAGATATTGGGGTCTGACGATTCCACCTCTAGACTTGATATGAGACATATCAGACGAAGAGATCGGACTGTACGGTAAGTGTTACTTATAGGCTCGTTGGGGTTAGCATGAGTTCGCTCGTCGGCCACCTTTTCGATAAATACCTGGGTAGCTGTTACGTACAGCTAGTGCCGCTGACAGACTTGTGGTTAAACCCACTGCCAGCGTACTGTCGAGTCTTTAGAGTCCCACACAGAGGGTTTTCCTGGTTCAGGAAAAACGATGTAGAGGCTGTATGGTCTTACGGCAGGGTTTCGATCATATATGTGTACTGGCTACACGGATGTTGTTCGGATGGATGATACTGGTTGGCTTAGGTTTAAGCCAGATGGCAGTATTATATTATCGGATTATTGTTATCTCATTGTATTCGTATTTTTCGGAATACGAATACGGGTATGTATATATGTTGAAGGGCCTTCTTGTAATTGTACAAGAATTACTTCTAGAAGGAGACACCTCATATATAGATTTTATTTTGTGAAAATAAAATAAATGTGATGGAATTTGGAGCATGGATGAAAGCATGGCTAATATTTATTACATTCATTTTGCTTCACTATTGAAGCATGGAAGATTATTTTTTCTCAAAAATAATCCATGCTTCAATAATTGAAAACTTTAGCCATTCTTTTATTCACAAGACTTAGTTCATTCTCACTTTTTCATTCTCTCTCTAAATTATCTCCTCCCTCTAGCTCAAACCCTAACCCTTTACATGAGTTGTGATTCATAGGGTTTTGAGATCAAATAACCCTCTAGTTATTCTCTACATCCTCTAAGTAGTCTCTTTTGGCAAACTAGACTTCTTAGTAACCTCGTTAGTGGAGGTTGAAGCTTGATCCAAAGCTCTTCGGTGGATCATCTATGGTGTAGAGGAGAACGGAGACCGAGATCAACTCTAGTACCCAAGGAACCAAGAAGTGCAGCAAAGAAGCGAAAAGAAGACCCGAAGGACCGGTTCAAGAAGGTATAACCTCTATCATAGTAGTTAAATCTCCCAGATTGGGTTACTAGTTAAGGTTTAGTATAAGATCCAGGTGTTTAAGTAGATGTTGCTTGCTCAAAAATTATTGTTTGCTAATTTAGCCTCCCCACAATAGTTGTGAGGATGTGAAACATCTATTAACATGGTATTAGAGACTAATTAAACCAAAACTAGCATATTAGACGACGTATAAAGCTTCAAACACGAAACAACTCCAAAACCGTAAAACTAAAACCAAGTTTTTGTCAGTTTTTAAAAGGTCTTCTAAATTTTTTTTAAACATGTGTAGAAGGCCATTTATGATATCACTAGAACACCATCGAAACATGAGCCCAAAATTCCATAACTTGGCCGGCAACATCATCATTTTTCTCGGCCTGGCCAGCCTGAACAATGAATTTGGACTTGTGGTTTTTATGGTGTGCAGGTACCTTGGATTTAGTGTTTAAGTTGTTGTTTGATTTTTCCCCGAATTCATATTCTGTTATTTAAGTGTTAGGGCAATTCGAAGTGTTTCGAAGTCGAAAATTTAACATCATCTATCCGTTTTCAGTTTGTACTTGTGTTTTGAAACGTCCGCTAATTCCTATACGTCGATTAGTGGAGGTTGCACATATTAGTATCATGTGATGGTTTGTGTATATGGAGTATTGGATCATCGTGGATGAATAGCCAGGGGGATGTGAGAAGAGTGTTTTCTTTTCTTTCATTCATGTAATTTATAAATGTGATGTAATATTGTTTTGTGGGGCACATCCGGGTTGAGCTTGTAGCCACCGTTGTATTATTTCATTTTCTGTTTTTGGCTCCTAGGATAGACCTGTTGGGTTACGGCAGCGTCCCGGACATCAATCCGTGACCAAATGTGGAACAAAAATTTATAAAACTTGGCGCTACCACAACCAATTACCTGGATCTACCCATAAGCCCTAGATAACAAAACTTGCAAAGGAGTTAGAATGGTTATACCGAATAGATCGGTGTCCTTCGGTCTTCAACCATCATCACAAGCTCCTAAAGTCTTCCTTGAAGCTTGATATCCGGTTTCCCTCCATCGAAGATGATCCACCCTAAAGTCTATGCAACGAGCTCCAACCTCATATCCGAAACAACTAAGGCACCTAGATCGCTACTCTAGATACCGTAGATGAAGTAGAGAGTGATGAAGGATTAATTTGTGTCACGACCCAAAATGGCACGTGACTGGCACTTGAATCATATGATGTCTATAGGACTCCATCTAATTCAACAAAGCCAAAAATCCCAGAAATCTAAACCATTTAAAAGAAGAAAGAAGAAAAGTTTAGTTTTAAAGCAAGTAGTTTAACAACATAAGCCGAATTACGCATTTTTAAAACATCAAGTCTTTTTTGAAAATTTCGGCAGAGTTTCTTTTGTAAATATTGGCCCCCAAAAGGGTACAACATGCATAATATGAATAAAGGCATCCCCAAGAGGGAGCTAGCTCTTCGTCAATTGACGGTCACAACCACGCAAGCAATATAATATACAACGCCGAAGGGCGAGGATCAAAACTCAAAAGGAAACGTAAATCATCAAGAAACCATAGTAATACAACGCGTGACTCTAAGGTCGAAACAATAATACACTGGTCTTCTAAGGTTATAAAATATACAAGTCTGGTTGATGGAGTTTACTAGATACAAATGAATAAAAAAATGTACAATGGTGGTCACGATGAAAGTGAATCCACCTACCAAAGCAATCACCCGAAATAAAGCAGTGTGCCAGCAAAGCCGCAACGAAACCTGTACGGCAAAACCTGCAAGAATTGTGGCACAACGGGGGTGAGTTGCCAACTCATGAGTAGAAAATATCACAGAGAAGAAATCATATGTATGACTCAATCCTAGGTCAAAACGATCATAATAAAAATATCCTCAAAATGATAAGGTCTGAAGCATGATAAGGTGGCAAAAGTAAACATCTATACATAAGTGTACTACCAAGTGCTCGTGTCAGTGCCTCAGGTAGCAACATATCATAAATATGAGGTATGAATGCAATATAAAGAAAATAGAATGCATAATGAATGTGAAACTGTTTTCTTAATTTAGTGAGATCTCTGTATACTTTTAAAATCGAGGTATCATCAATGAAATCAACATAGAATCAGTGTCAAACATCGACACAAAACATAAATCTAATATCTCAATATCTCAGGCTCCGGCAATTAGGACTGGCGTGCAACCTCAAATCTTAATATCTAGGGCTCCGGCTATCCGGACTGGCCCATATCATCAAATCTCAAAAACCTCCGGCTCCGGCTATCCGGACTGGCCTGTACTCCGATCGGTATCCTCCGGATATCCGTCGAGTCACAAATAAAATCACTGGTCAGTAGTCCTCCCCTGTCACAGGCTCAACGCCATCATCTGCGACCTTCTCTCCCTGGGGTACCGCACCGGGTCCACCATACATCCACAGACGGTTCCTCCTCCTCCTCGAATCGGTTGTATGATATCGCACAAAAGCCGAGAAAACTCTTGGTGGACATATCTCAAATCATATCATGAGAAAACCGCATTTTCTATCTTTTTAAAAGATAATAAGTTTATAAAATCTTTGCGGTTTCTCTAAATCCAGAAATCTTATGGAAATCCGAAAACACGAATCATGATGTAATTTAATAATGAATACTGGGCTCCGGCAATCCGGACTGGCCCAAACTATCACATGGCAAATAAATATATGAATAACATGCATGAGATAACACAGTAAATAATGCAATATATAATTTAGCACACTATTAATATATCGGAACTATCAGCTCACAAGCGATATCAATGAATCAATATTTTCTAAAGTATGCGTGACATGGCAATTACCGATGATGATGTGTGTGAGCCGGCAAGCAGGTGTACGTATGGCATACGCATCATCGGTAATGGTGCTGGTGTCTTGACAGCATGGTTTCATCATTTCTCACGAAAATACATTTAGACATGTAATGGAATGCAAACAGCAGAATAAATGCCAAATGAATAGTAAATGCAGCAAAAATATGCGTAACATGAAAAATAATGCAAAAATAAAGAATCTATATTACTATATATGTGTCATACCGTTTTTCCATTTGAAATAATACGAATCGGGGTGTTTTAAAAATAGGGCTACGGTGTTTTTAAGAAAAGGTACGTCCTTTGAAATATCCGTAGAATCCCTTGGCCTGTCTTTATAAATACTCACGATTCGTTGGTTTTGAAATAGGTATGACCCGAGTCTAGTCTAATATCTAGAAGTAAACTACATGACTAAACTAACAGGCTAATCGAAAGGGTAAGGAAATCCACCGAAATCTGAGTCGATCTATATATATATATATATATATATATATATATATATATATATATATATAATAGTCGGTGATCTCGCCTTAATAGTATCGCGTACGATACAATATATATATCATATGACATCCTCGAGTCAAGAGTGTGGATCTATCATCAATATAGCTCGTACGGCATCCCAAATCTGGGTACTGATCAAATATTACATTTATCTCATTATTCAACAGGTATCCTTATCATCATATATCATGAGCTGGGTACTGATCTACGTCTAGTACATACTGATACCATCAATAATATATATGCGTGTGTCTGAAAACACATCGCCTAAGGACCCGCTATCACATCATGTCGTATCACATAATATGAACCATATCACATTACCGATCTCATGGCACCATGCCCAATCTCATCGACTCATCTCCAAATACCATGTACTATCCTCATCATCCAAGTATATGTATATTTATATATCTATATATATACATAGTACCATACCTATGCGTATATATATATACACACACATATCCCCATATACGCACAAGTAAATAAAATGTATGAAAGTGTGTGTGTGCGTGTATGCAAATCTTTACTCTAAGGTTCGCGACTACAGCTAACTAACGACACTATCATCCAATTACACTAAAATTTATCCATGAACTCCTAAAGTCTATGTAGATAGTCATCTAGTCTCATAAAAACATATATATATATATATATATATATGTATACATATTCGTATAATACACTTCGAACTGCGGGGGTGCTATACGCCATCCACCCGACTTCCCCCGTAGATATATATCTACTCACCTCGATCCTCCCCTGCTGAAGTCGATGTCGCCTTCCTCTTCTTCATCATCCGAAGTCCATGTGGGGTACCTACATATCACACATAATATCATGAACCGTAATCGCACACGAAAACTAAATCGGCATGCGTATCTCACATAGGTCAAAACCTATGGGCTACTTATGCAAAAAACCAAACAACTCTCGACGATTGACATACAAACGTCAATCGATCAAGACAACACAAAATACCCAAGTTCAAGTTACAGAATTCGCAAAACCGAAATCAGAAACGATGTAAAACAATTCCATATTTTACCCTAGGTGAAATTAGCCAATTTTGCATATGTGTAGGGTCTATTTTACTGATGAATGAGCCATGAACCTAACACGAAGGGATTCCACCCCACCCTGGCCGCAAATTGCGGCCAGGAAGAATAAAATTGCATCTTGGGTTTGGGGTTAGGGGCTCGGGTCTAAGGGGTAGTCTTCTGTTCACCTGCACATCTCTCATTCTTCGCTAAATAATTTTCATGTCAAACGGGTATTAGCAGATCTCTAAAACACACCAAAATTCTAAAAAAATTTCGATATCGGCAATTCTAAAGTTCGCAACTTAGGGTTTTGTCTCAGGTTTTGTCCTGAATTCTAACACTAGAGGGTTTGTAAAGCCTCTACTAAGCTCAATTATACAATCACAACTCAAGAATCCTACAACCCTCTTCTAGGAATTTTCTAAGTTCACAAAACATCACAATACCACTTCTAAACATGCAAGGATACTAAAGTAAATGTAATACTACTCTAATGGTGCAAGAATTATCTCATTTGGCAACTCAATAATTTTCTTGAGTTGCCCTAAGTGCCCAAAATCCATCCTTTCTTGCTCCAAAATGCTTGTGAGGAGCTTGTGCATGTTTTTTTTAATAAAGTGGGGATGTGGTTTTGATGAGTTTTTGATGATGTTGTGAGGGTTGAAGGGGATGGGGGGAGTGAGAGGCAGCCATGGGAGGTGAGGAGAGGAAAATGAAGAGGAAATAATGGAGGGAACAAGAGCCATGACCAAGGTTTGACCCCTCACCTCTTTCTCTCTCTCATGCCCATACCTATTTCTTTATCATTTTATCTTTTCTTTTTCTTTTCTATTTACTCTTCTCATTTAAAACAAGAACCATGCAAGAAAATGAAGAGGAAGCCATGATAAGAATGTAACAAGTGCTAAAATTTGACATGGTGCATGTCATGTGCACAATTCAAGCTTAAGGCACGATTAGAGATATTTAATCGCGATTAGCATTAAAATAGTGTATAAGTAATTATAAAAATCTATAATTTGCCTATATCACATAAAACAACCTCATTTCAATAATTCTTATAATTTTCCAAATTTTCCCCAATTTATCTGTATTTAATTATACCGCACCATTAAAATATTCATAATATTTATTATTTAATTATAAAAATTCCCAAAAATAATATTTATTTTCTGAAATGTTACAGTCTTCCCCCCTTGAAGAAATTTGGTACCCGAATTTAAATTTAAACTTCCCTAATTTCTAAAACATTTCAGTAAAATGATCCAGTCATCGGGGCTCCGAAATCAAAAATACATAATACGTATCGTAGCGCAATACATGCGCATGAAAAAAGAGCATATAATCCAAAATCAAAACTCCGTCAAGCATCTCGCAATCATCAGAGTTATGGTGAAGACACCAATGTCTAAATCCAATACGAAAACCAACATGATATACATCAAAACTATACATGCAAACATCGTGGTAAATTCGTCAAAACATCTGAAAGAAATGCATGCCAAATCTTTTCAAGTCGCCGTGCGATGCGCGTATCACTGCATAGTGGCAGACATCTATTATAAGAAAATAACTATATTTATATATACCATTTGTTTAACATACACGTCCCGCCGTTTTGAAAAATAATTTAGAAGGGTTTCCTTTGTTAAATGTCTCGTGTCATCTCGGACACGTAGGTAAATAATGAGACTATATCTCCTTTTTGGAAATCCCTTCGATAACTACCAATGCATGCAAAAATATATCCAAGTACTGTCCTCGGACTCGTCCTGCTCTGCTACTATATCAAATAGTAAATATCATAAAATATGCTGCTCAAGGGAAAATCAATCCCAAAATATATATAGAATGCCGCATGCGTCTGGTGCGCACGGAAATCGAAATCCATGAATGTGCCATACATGTGCACAGAACAAAATCAAAGTGCAACGGGTGTGCACGAAACACCTGTCAAGGGCAACGTGTGTGCTTGACAGTAATATCAGGTGCATCTGATATGCACGAAGAATATCGATTTAGTGCATCTGGCGTGCACCAAAATCACATCAAGCGCGTCAAGTCTGCGCAAAATCCAACTAAAGTGCACCAGGTGCACGAAAAAAAATATCGAGTATCACAATCGAAATCAACGGTATACAACACATTTCAATCCAAATCCAAATAAGGTATTCCGTGGTATATAATCTTATAACCATGTGCATCAGTGTGCACAAAATCGAATCACAATACTAAAAGTGCATGAATGCTATGCCGAAAACATAAGTCAAATCACATGCATACCATAGGCATGAAATCAAAATCAACATCTCGAATGACATCAAATTGAAGTCAAGTTCAACTGTAGTGCACAAAATCTCTATCATGCAAATAAATCACCTAAATTACCAAAATCAAAGATAGAGGAAATAGTCGCGCTCTAGCACATCCTCTAAAGATCTCTGGCTAACTGTTATGGTCACTCATAACATGTCTCGTCGACGGTGTCGAACTCTGGCCTACTGGGTGTGCGTAATATGACCGATCCTGGGTCCAAGTCTTCTCGTATAGTATTCCAGAAAGGTTCTGTCGAAATCTCCCCCAAATCTCATTTCTGCTGAACTGCCCAGAAGTCATCATCCTTTACTAAATCTTTTTCTTGTTCCGGAACGGCTACATACTCATCGCGACTCTTTCTGGAAGATATATCCATATATAACACCTCTACATGCGTATCACATCTCGGATGACAGCGGAGTGGAAAGTCATCTCATCAAGATCTCGCATGAACCTCTTACTCCACTTTTCTCTAATGTTGACTGATTCGGACTCATCTCTTCGTAGCTGCATGGACTGCGCTCCAACGGCTATACTCATGTCTGGAGTCTCCCAAGCTATGTATCCCATCACATGATATCCGAACGACGTCGAACTTTTCGATCGATTCGTCAAAGTTCCATAATCCCCCAAGAGATCAACATCTTGAGTACAGTTTAATAGTATTCTAGTACATGCCACAGCACCTATGGACCAGCCGTAGAAGGGAAAACCCAAGACTTATTAATGGCACCACCGAACTGCTGTAAACCCTAAGGTTTCAAAGCGTTCTCATGGTCATTATATCGAGTTAGGGTTTCTTTTTTCTAGAGGGTCCACGGAATTACTTGCGTATTTCTCCAAATACTTTAAAGTTGGAAAAATGGGTTTCTGACATTCGATCGTCTTCTATCGACTCTCAACGTACCTGCGTGAAGTCGTTTCTAGCTGGAATCAATCAATCTGATGACCTCGCATCGGAGTAGGCAACGAATCACATGTCCTAGTCATTCCTCCTTGGGTGACTAGCAATCTTCTATCATATCTCCAAGTATACTCGTACGGCAATAGATCCAAACATCTGGGGCGATATCTCATCATTCGCAGCAACAATTGGCTCATTCGTCCACACGCTGAACAGTGCCTCAATCATCAAGAATAGTCGGTGCATTGACGGTCATCACATTCTGGCTGGCCTCTAGCAGCGGTCCAATCCTCTGGTGCTGATCTACACGTCCGAGAAATCTTGTAAAATCGATCCATCAAATGCTCATGGCGCGAAAACACAATAGGACGATACATCTACGCAATCGCGTATCCCTGGAATCATGCCCTGGTCAGTCCTCGTCCGTGACGAGCTCGTGCTGACGCAACTCTAGCCGTAGCTCTCTCTGTCCGTGTAATCGTGGCAGCAAAACCATAAACCGATATCGATGAGGATAGATCATATGAATGAATATAATACTGTGCAAGGAAATGTACATCCTAAGGCTTCTTAAGCGAAGTAGCGTATCGTAAGGATGCCACAGAACATACACACGGTACGTCACTCTCCTTAAGTCACCAACTCCATTAACCAAGGTCAACCTATGCAACGAAAGTTCGGGTCTAATACCCCCTCAACCAAGTCTAAGTTCCGTAAGGTCAAGCCTAAGTTCCGAATACATATAAACGCCCTAGACTCCGCATAGTCAAACATAGACTCGAACCAAGGTTAACCTAGCGCTCTGATACCAACTTTGTCACGACCCGAAATTGCACGTGACTGGCACTTGAATCATATGAAGTCTATAGGACTCCATCTAATTCAAGTAAGCCAAAAAACCTAGAAATCTAAACCATTTAAAAGAAGAAAGAAGGAAAGTTTAGTTTTAAAGTAAGTAGTTTAACAACATAAGATAAAATATGCATTTTTAAAACATCAAGTCTTTTTTGAAAATTTCGGCAGAGTTTCCTTTGTAAATACTTGCCCTAAAAAGGGTACAACATGGATAATATGAATAAAGGCATCCCCAAGCGGGAGCTAGCTCTTCGTCAATTGACGGTCTCAACCACACAAGCAATATAATATACAACGCCGAAGGGCGAGGATCAAAACTCAAAAGGAAACTCAAATCATCAAGAAAACAATAATAATACAATGCACGACTTTAAAGTCGAAACAATAATACACTGGTCTTCTAAGGTTATAAAATATACAAGTCTGGTTGATGGAGTTTACTAAATACAAATGAATAAATAAATGTACAATGGTGGTCACGATGCAAGTGAATCCACCTACCAAAGAAATCACCCAAAATGAAGCAGTGTGCCAGCAAAGCCGCAACGAAACCTGTACGGCAAAACCTGCAAGAACTGTGGCACAACGGGGGTGAGTTGCCAAGTCGTGAGTAGAAAACGTAATAGAGCAGAAATCGTATGTATGAATTAATCCTAGGTTAAAACGATCATAATATAAATATCCTCAAAATGATATGATCTGAAGCATGATAAGGTGGCAAAGGTAAACATCTATACATAAGTGTACTACCAAGTGCTCGTGTCAGTGCCTCAGGTAGCAACGTATCATAAATATGAGGTATGAATGCAATATATTGAAAACAGAATCCATCATGAATGTGAAACTGTTTTCTTAATTTAGTGTGATCTCTGTATACATTTAAAATCGAGGTATCATCAATGAAATCAACATAGAATCAGTGTCAAGTATCGACACAAAACATAAATCTAATATCTCAATATCTCAGGCTCCGGCAATCCGGACTGGCCTACAACCTCGAATCTCAATATCTTGGGCTCCGGCTATCCGGACTGGCCCATATCATCAAATCTCAAAAACCTCAGGCTTCGGCTATCCGGACTGGCCTGTACTCCGATCGGTATCCTCTGGATATCCGTCGAGTCATAAATAAAATCACCGGTCAGTAGTCCTCCCCTGTCACAGGCTCAACGCCATCATCTGCGACCTTCTCTCCCCTGGGTACCTCACCGGGTCCACCATACACCCACAGACGGTTCCTCCTCCTCCTCGAATCGGGTGTATGATATTGCTCAAGAGCCGAGAAAACTCATGATGGACATATCTCAAATCATATCATGAGAAAACCGTATTTTCTATCTTTTAAAAAGATGATGAGTTTATAAAATCTTTGCAGTTTCTCTAAATCTAGAAATCTCATGGAAATCCGAAAACATGAATCACGATGTAAATTAATAATGAATACCGGGCTCCGGAAATCCGGACTGGCCCAAACTATCGCATGGCAAATAAATATATGAATAACATGCATAAGATAACACAGTAAATAATGCAATATCTAATCTAGCACACTAATAATATATCGGAACTATCAGCTAACAAGCGATATCAATGAATCAATATTCTCTAAAGTGTGCGTGACATGGAAATTACCGATGATGATGTGTGTGAGCCGGCAAGCAGGTGTACGTATGGCATACGCATCATCGGTAATGGTGATGGTGTCCTGACAGCATGGTTTCATCATTTCTCACGAAAATACATATAGACATGCAATGCAATGCAAACAGCTGAATTAATGGCAAATGAATAGTAAATGCAGCAATAATATGCGGGACATGAATAATAACGCAAAAATAAAGAATCTACATTACTATATATGTGTCATACCGTTTTTCCATTTGAAATAATACGAATCGGGGTGTTTTGAAAATAGGGCTACGGTGTTTTTAAGAAAAGGTACGTTCTTTGAAATATCCGTAGAATCCCTTGGACTGTCTTTAAAAATACTCAGGATTCGTTGGTTTTGAAATAGGAATGACTCGAGTCTAGTCTAACATCTACAAGTAAACTACACAACTAAACTAACAGGCTAATCGAAAGGGTAAGAAAATCCACCTAAATCTGAGTCGATATATATATATATATAATACTCGGTGATCTCGCCACAATAGTATCGCGTATGATACAATATATATATATATATTTATATATATATATATCATATGACATCCTCGAGTCAAGAGTGCGGATCTATTATCAATATAACTCGTACGGTAAATCCATCGTACGACATCCCAAATCTAGGTACTGGTCAAATATCACATTTATCTCATTATTCAACTGGTATCCTTATCATCATATATCATGAGCTGGGTACTGATCTACGTCTAGTACATACTGATACCATCAATAATATATATGTGTCTGTCTGAAAACACATCGCCTAAGGACCCACTATCACATCATGTCGTATCTCATAATACGAACCATATCACATTACCGATCTCATGGCATGCCCAATCTCATCAACTCATCTCCAAATACCATGTACTATCCTCATCATCCAAGTATATGTATACGTATATATATACATAGTCCCATACCTATGCGTATATATATATATATATATATATATATATATATATATATACATATCCCCATATACGCACAAGTAAATAAAATGTATGCAAGTGTGTGCGTGCGTGTATGCAAATCTTTACTCTAAGGTTCGCGACTACAACTAACTAACGACATTATCATCCAATTACACTAAAATTTATCCATGAACTCCTAAAGTCTATCTAGATAGTCATCTAGTCTCATAAACACACACACACACACACAAATATATATATGTATACGTATTCGTATAATACAATTTGAACTGTAGGGGTGCTATATGCCATCCACTCGACTTCCCCCGTAGATATATATCTACTCACCTCGATCCTCGCTTGCTGAAGCCGATGTCGCCATCCTCTTCTTCATCATCCGAAGTCCATGTGGGGGTACCTACATATCACATATAATATCGTGAACCGAAATCGCACATGAAAACCAAATCGGCACACGTATATAATATGTTAGTGTATATGCCCTAGAGGCCATTACTGTATCATACTAGTGTGTATATTACTTGATGGAAGCTTGGGATATTCACAGTTGTACAGACAATCTTGCTCAATATAGTAGTATGCTACTTGGTTTGTCTCTACTTTAATGTGTACATGTGTGTTTCTTTATTATATCACCTATACGCATTAGTAGAGCCCTTAGGATCTTTGCTTGATTACCGGCGTTGTGATGGCGATCACACTCGTGGGGGCTGGGTAATCCACAAGCACATCCTTATACACGTCCCTAGTCATGGGATTATCGAGATAGGGCATCGATACTCCGGAGTAGACTTGCGTATGTGCTTCTCATCCCAGCACGGGAGACGGTCTGTCCCACAGCCGTCAGTACGTCGTACTTGAGATAGTATGCGGGTGCTCGTTAGGTTACGAGTACACTGGACAGGACTCGTCGGGAACTGATGGTTGGTATTATACCTATCGTCAGTTATCAGTTCCCAGGTGACATGAGTACAGCTTAGTTCGCTGACTTGACACTGTCACTTCGCCTCGAGTGTGTTCCCACTGTTCTTTGATTACTACCCTACCACGGCTCTACTGAGTCGTGCAAACAGGTAGTAGTTGGGTGCAGTCCCGAAGCACTTGGAGGCAGTGACGGTTAGACAGGATTCGTCTCTCCCGGTATTGGGGGTTGACATCGCGCTGTGTCTAGGAGAGCCATTACACGAGTAGTCCCTGGCCAGGGCAAGCGAGATATACTGGTAGGTTTCCCGTGTTATCTCAGGGTGTTCTGGGCTTCACTCCGACACGACTTGTACCGCTATTAGGGGACTGACGTTTACCGCCCCCTAGGCCCGCCATGCGATGTATCAGACGAACAGACCGGACTGTACGGAGATTGTCACATACAGGCTCAGTAGGAGTTCGGATGGGTTTACCTCATCGGCCTTCTTATCGACATCTACCTGGGGACCGTTACGTACAGCTAGTGCCGCTTGCAGTCTGTGGTTAAACCCACTGCCGGCGTAGTGTCGAGTCTTTAGAGTCCCATACAGAGAGTTTCCCTGCACTGAGCGAAACGTGTAAAGGTCGTATGGTTTTACGGCAGGGCTGCGATCACTTACTTACACTTGTGTGCGTGTGGTGTTCGGGCAGGCAATACTAGTGGGCTTTGGTTTAAGCCGGATCCTAGTATTGCACGGATGGATTTGTTTTGTCTTCTGCGCATCCGCATTCTACGGAATGCGGATGTAGGTGTGTATGCACAGTTTTCCGGAGCTATGAAGGAGGAGGTGCCTCATCAGGGTTTTGGCAGTTGGTTCGGCCAAAACCGTTATGTGGCAGGCTCATTAGGGTTTTGACAGTTGATTCGGTCAAAACCATTTTGAGGCGGACTCATTAGGGTTTTGACAGTTCGTTTGGTCAAAACCATGATGAGCCGCAGACATCATTTACTAATCCTTTTAGTGATAATTTTATGATGGCTAATTGCATTGACCATTTGACCCCATTGACCTCTCTGGACTTTGTTGACCATTGACCTTCAAGAGAGGTC
The DNA here is from genome assembly GCA_030015575.1 of Agapanthus africanus. Lineage (NCBI taxonomy): Eukaryota > Viridiplantae > Streptophyta > Magnoliopsida > Asparagales > Amaryllidaceae > Agapanthus > Agapanthus africanus. The sequence continues at coordinate 300,415,571 of JASDDO010000008.1, forward strand.
TACACTCTTCTTTTCTTTTTCTTTTTCTATTTTGATTATGATAATGGTCATTTCAATTTAGCCATCAACTTTATCTTGATAGGATTAGTAATGATGGTTTAGTGCATTATTAAACCATGGTTCATTTTCTTTAGCTCATAATTCATTCTCATTTCTCTCTCTTGCTCTTTCTCATAAGAAGAAAAGAAATGTTCCATGGTTGCTAGCTCCTCCTTCTTCCTCCTCTTGATTCATCTTTTGATCTCATGTGTTGAGAGATAAAGATCCCACAAAAACAAAACCATCCCTCTACCACTTCTACATAACCTAGGGCTTCTAGACTAGCAATCTTGTTGCCCTAGTTACCTCGGCTCGAGGTGGAGCTCGGTGTACATCTCTCGGGTGGATCGTCTTCGACTCAAGGAGGCCGCGGAGGTGACCAAAGTCCGGATCAACCCTCAGAGCAAGCAAGGAGAAGAACAACAAGGAGAGAAGGAGTTCAAGTTGAGGTATAACCCCTAACCGAGTAGATAAATCTCTAGTTAGGATGATAGTGTGTTGTTTAGCAAAGATCCGGCTTTTACGGTCCATGTTACCAAGTCTAGAAAAAATTTTGTTTTACCATTTCCGCAACCCCGAAAGTACCGGGAGAGGTAACGTGGACCTAACAGTGGTATCAGAGCCTAACTAAACACACCCTAGCATGTTAGCAAAGTATTTAGAATATCGACCGAACGGAAAAACCGCAAAACATCCCGGAAACCCTAAGTTTCTGCCGATTTTTTTTCTGCTCAAAAAATAATAAATCATGACTTAAAAATCGGCTCAGGCTTTTGTTAGAACACTGGACAGAAACGATCCCCTAACTCGGCTAAAGCACCGCGGAACCGCGGCATAAGCTTTCTTATGCCGCGGAACCGCGGCCGAGTTAGCTCGGTTGTGAATCGGGTTTCCTGCAGTGTTCTTATATGGGTATTTTGGGATTTTTGGAATATGATTTTTCTGCCCAGATTTTCCAGAAAGCAAAATTTGTTTTTGGGCCACAAAAATCCGTATTTTTGGTCGATGTTCTGTAGACTTTGGCTAATGGTTATATCTGTAATGTTATATATGTATTGAACGTCTACTAATCGCTATACGTCGATTAGTGGGGGTTATACATATCTGTGATCTGTGTTGTTGATGGTATGTGTATATGAACTCGTTGGATTGTCGCGGATGAATAGCCGGGGTGGATGTGAGATGAGAGTTTCTTTTTCTTTCATTCATGTAATAAATTTGTAAATTGATGTAATATTATTTGTATGGCCGCACAACCGGGTCGGGGTTGTAGCCGTCATTGTATAATTCTTTTTACTGTTTTTGCTCCTAGGATAGACCCATGGATGGGGTGCACAAACTACCGGGTATCTCGAAGTGCCGAGTGGCCTACTCACGGTGTTGAGGGAGGTTGCTTCGCTTCGGGTACTTGGCGGGTAGTTTGCCGCACCCGTAGGGGTCTTGGGCGGGGGTATTGGCTATTCATCGCGACCGTGTAATCCGCTTTTTGTTGCAGGCTCGAAAGAATCGCGGGTTCCTAGTATATCCAAAGTGTTCATCTGTGATCTGGATTGGCTATCATTGCTATATATCTATATATAATAACTATTTAGGCGTTGCTTATGTTTTTCAGTCGCGCTAGCCCAGCCCCCGCTCTGTCGTTAGTTAAGTAACCTAACGGGTGATGACGGGGCCCCGTGGCGAATGCAAATGGCATAAGCGTACGTCATATTTTGGTTGTTTTCTGCAATGGTAGGATTTAAATGATGGGACGCATTAAAAGAACTAATGCAAGAAAATAAACCTAAAAGACGTTGTTGGAACAATTTTTCAAAAAGCTGTTATTGCAAGGACGTTCACTTTTGTTTTGCATCGAGGTATTCGGTTATGAATGCCCAGCACCTCATTCGACGAGGCAAGGGCCGAGATCCCCTCATCGGGAGTGACCCCTTGGACAAAAGTTTGCGTCAGGGTGATAACTTCACTATAGTCGATTATTCTTGCTTTGCATCGAGGTATTCATCTTATGAATGCCCAGCACCTCACTCGACGAGGAAAGAGCCGAGATCCCTTCACAGGGAGTGACCTCTTTAGCAAAAGTTTTCGTCACTATATTTTCAAAAAGTATATCACGTTCCTTCAACGATATCAAGTTCATTACGTTAACGGGTTTTCGCCAAAACCCATTCATAGCCCTCCGTCGTTTCGGAATGATATTGCTTAGTATTCGTGCTACATATTTCGTGCTCAGCCGAGGCGTAGTGTACGGTAGCTATGTAATATTTTTCCGTAGGATACAAAGTGATTGGTTAGGACAGTCGTGCGGTCATTTTGGCTCAGTCAAGGACTCGTACGGGTGGGTCTAATACAGTCAAGATAATGACGGGTTGAACTTGACTAGGATCCTTTGATATGTTGGCTCAGTCAAGGTCACTTGGGTCCTAGGGGCAAAAACCACATCGGGAGTTTCAAAAGTACTGAAACTTTCTAGTGTTGCATACCATTTGAAGTGTGATGATTCTGGTAGGATTCCTTCAGTTTTGTCACGCGATGATATTTGGATCCCGATCCTATTGTGAGTATATGCTACTCCTCGGGAACATTCTCGCTTAACGATCAATGCTATAAACCAAGTAGGTGTTTAGAAAGGTGTTAGCGGGGCTACGCCCACAGGGAAAAGAGGTTACTTAATTAAGGAACTTCGCGAAAGCGTTGGAAAACCTCCCTCGAAGTACCGACACTGGCCTGGCTGAACGGTTAAGCAAGTATTGTACGGTGAGATTAATCCTGATTAATTCTTCCTTTATGGTTTGAGGAGGGATTCGAGAGACAGTGGGAGCCATCCTGTTTAGATAAATTAAAAACCAATCTAAACTTGCAAGAGCTCACGCTAAGTGTTTCTTTTCTCTCTCTCCAGGTAGCAACCATTTCACGCCCTAATCAAGATAATAAAATGTATTGCTTGACCGATCCGAATTCTTATTTGGGGCTGGGGAACGTTGGTTCGGCTCTAACTTGTGACAACAGTCATAAGTATGAGAAAGGGAAAGGGGGTTGTATGGATTCCCAGGATACCCAGTTGAAGAAGAAGCATGGTTTTGCATCTACTTCAGGTGTTCTTGTAATTGAGAACTGTTTTACGGTCAGCCCTACCTCCTGGGTACTTGATACCTGATCAGGATCTCATATCTGTAATTTATTGCAGGGACTGAGAAAAAGTAGGAAAGTTGCACCGGGTGATATGTCGCTCAGAGTAGCGAACGGAGCACAAGTTAATGTGGCAGCCGTCGGTGAATATCACCTAGTATTGCCAAATGGCAAGACTACGATTTTGAACGATTGCTTCTATGTACCTTCCATGGTTTGCAACATCATATCAGTTTCTTTACTCGATAAAGATGGATATAACTTTGTTCTTGATATAAATATCATGAACATTTACCTTCATAAGGTACTGGTTGTAGAAGGTACACTGTGTAATGGTATCTACGTTCTAAATCAGAATACAGTTCTCAATGTATAAAACACACGCAAGAGGAAGAATTCAGATACGAATGAATCCTACTTGTGGCATTGTAGACTTGGTCATAACGGAGAGAAAAGACTGAGTAAGTTGCATAAAGATGGACTCTTGGATGCGTTCGAGTTTTCATCTTATGAAACTTGTCAGTCTTTTCTCAAAGGGAAGATGACCAAATCTCCGTTCACCGGACATGGAGAAAGAGCAGCAGAGCTCTTGGGACTCGTACATAGTGATGTATGTGGTCCGATGTCTATACATGCAAGGGGTGGGTTCTCGTACTTCATCACATTCACTGACGATCTCTCTAGGTTCGGATATGTGTATCTGATGAAACACAAATCTGAAGCTTTTGAGAAATTCATGGAATTCAGAAACGAAGTAGAGAACCAGACTGGCAAAAGTATCAAGATCCTCCGGTCTGATAGTGGGGGGGAGTACTTAAGCACGAAATTCCTAGATTACTTAAAAGAGAATGGTATTCTCTCTCAGCTTACTCCTCCTTATACACCACAGCACAACGGTGTATCGGAGCGGAGGAATCATACCCTACTGGATATGGTTCATTCCATGATGAGTAATACCGAGTTACCTCTTTCATTTTGGGGACATGCGCTGTTGACAGCAGCATATCTATTGAACGATGTTCCTTGAAAATCTGTGCCTAAGACACCGTTCGAGATATGGAATGGTAAAAAGCCGTATCTTAAACGTATTGAGATATGGGGTTGTCCGGCCTATGTAAAAGTACAAAATCCGGACAAACTTCAGGCAAGTTCAGTTCTATGTAAATTTGTGGGATATCCTAAGAACTCCACAGGATATCTGTTCTACCACACCGAGGAACAGAAGGTGTTTGTATCTCGCCACGCCACCTTTTTAGAGTGGCAATTTCTTGCAAAAGAAACAAGTGGGAGTTCGGTAGAACTGGAAGAAATTCAGCGACCACAAAATGAAACTGAAGATTTGACAGAACCTCAGAATTCAATAATCCCAGACGAACCTCAGCCACTCCGCAGATCTGGTAGGATTTCTCATCCGCCCGAGAGATACTACGGTTTTCTCATAGACGGGGATCGAGAGGATTGCATATTGGAAGAAGATGACCCTACCAGTTTCAGGCAGGCCATTATCAGTAGAGACTCTGATAAGTGGCAGGAAGCAATGCAATCCGAAATGGAGTCCATGTAGGCCAATAAAGTGTGGACCTTGGATATTGCTCCACCTGGGGTAAAACCCGTTGGATGCAAATGGATCTACAAAAGGAAACTTGGTGTAGATGGGCAGGTGGAAACCTATAAGGCTAGACTCGTTGCAAAAGGTTTTCGTCAGAGACCTGGTTTGGACTATGACGAAACCTTTTCTCCGGTGGCTATGCTCAAATCCATTCGGATCCTACTTGCCATTGCTGCCTTCCATGACTATGAAATCTGGCAGATGGATGTTAAAACGGCTTTCCTAAACGGTTGTTTGGAAGAGTGCGTTTACATGGATCAGCCAGAAGGTTTCATAGACAGTGGGAGCAGAGGGAAGGTGTGCAAGTTTCTTAAATCCATTTATGGATTAAAGCAGGCATCGCGGAGCTGGAACATCTGTTTTGATGAGGCAGTCAAGGAATTTGATTTCATCAAGAACGAAGATGAACCTTGTGTCTATAAGAAGATTGTAGGACGAACTGTCGTATTCCTAGTCTTGTACGTGGACGACATTCTTTTGACTCGTCGGGAACTGATGGTTGGTATTATACCTATCGTCAGTTATCAGTTCCCAGGTGACATGAGTACAGCTTAGTCCGCTGACTTGACACTGTCACCTCGCTTCGAGTGTGTTCCCACTGTTCATTGATTACTGCCTACCACGGTTCTACTGAGTCGTGCAAACAGGTAGTAGTTGGGTGCAGTCCCGAAGCACTTGGAGGCAGTGACGGTTAGACAGGACTCGTCTCTCCCGGTATTGGGGGTTGACATCGCGCTGTGTCTACGAGAGCCATTACACGAGTAGTCCCTGGCCAGGGCAAGCGAGATATACTGGTAGGTTTCCAGTGTTATCTCAGGGTGTTCTGGGCTTCACTCTGACATGACTTGTACCGCTATTAGGGGACTGACATTTACCGCCCTATTTGGCCCGCCATGCGATGTATCAGACGAACAGACCGGACTGTACGGAGATTGTCACATACAGGCTCAGTAGGAGTTCGGATGGGTTTACCTCATCGGCCTTCTTATCGACATCTACCTGGGGACCGTTACGTACAGCTAGTGCCGCTTGCAGTCTGTGGTTAAACCCACTGCCAGCGTAGTGTCGAGTCTTTAGAGTCCCACACAGAGAGTTTCCTTGCACTGAGCGAAACGTGTAGAGGTCGTATGGTTTTACGGAAGGGCAACGATCACTTTCGTACACTTGTGTGCGTGTGGTGTTCGGGCAGGCAATACTAGTGGGCTTTGGTTTAAGCCGGATCCTAGTATTGCACGGATGGATTTGTTTTGTCTTCTGCGCATCCGCATTCTACGGAATGCGGATGCAGGTGTGTATGCACAGTTTTCCGGAGCGATGAAGGAGGAGGTGCCTCATCAGGGTTTTGGCAGTTGGTTCGGCCAAAACCGTTATGTGGCAGGCTTATTAGGGTTTTGACAGTTGATTCGGTCAAAACCATTTTGAGGCGGACTCATTAGGGTTTTGACAGTTCGTTTGGTCAAAACCATGATGAGCCGCAGACATCATTTACTAATCCTTTTAGTGATAATTTTATGATGGCTAATTGCATTGACCATTTGACCCCATTGACCTCTCTTGACTTTGTTGACCGGTTGACCGTGTTGACCATTGACCTTCAAGAGAGGTCTACACTCTTCTTTTCTTTTTCTTTTTCTATTTTGATTATGATAATGGTCATTTCAATTTAGCCATCAACTTTATCTTGATAGGATTGGTAATGATGGTTTAGTGCATTATTGAACCACGGTTCATTTTCTTTAGCTCATAATTCATTCTCATTTCTCTCTCTTGCTCTTTCTCATAAGAAGAAAAGAAATGTTCCATGGTTGCTAGCTCCTCCTTTTTCCTCCTCTTGATTCATCTTTTGATCTCATGTGTTGAGAGATAAAGATCCCACAAAGACAAAACCATCCCTCTACCACTTCTACATAACCTAGGGCTTCTAGACTAGCAATCTTGTTGCCCTAGTTACCTCGGCTCGAGGTGGAGCTCGGTGTACATCTCTCGGGTGGATCGTCTTCGACTCAAGGAGGCCGCGGAGGTGACCAAAGTCTGGATCAACCCTCGGAGCAAGCAAGGAGAAGAACAACAAGGAGAGAAGGAGTACAAGTTGAGGTATAACCCCTAACCGAGTAGATAAATCTCTAGTTAGGATGCTAGTGTGTTGTTTAGCAAAGATCCGGCTTTTACGGTCCATGTTACCAAGTCTAGAAAAAATTTTGTTTTACCGTTTCCGCAACCCCGAAAGTACAGGGAGAGGTAACGTGGACCTAACATAACATAGGTCAAAACTATGGGCTACTCATGCGAAATAACCAAACAACTCTCGACGATTGACGTACAAACGCCAATCGACCAAGACAACACAAAATACCCAAGTTCAAGTAACAGAATTCGTAAAACCGAAATCAGAAACGATGTAAAACACTTCCATATTTTACCCTAGGTGAAATTAGCCAATTTTGCATATGTGTAGGGTCTATTTTACTGATGAATGAGCCATGAACCTAACACGAAAGGATTCCACCCCACCCTGGCCGCAAATTCCGGCCAGGAAGAATAAAATTGTGGCCTGGGTTTGGGGTTAGGGGCTCGGGTCTAAGGGGTCGTCTTCTGGTCACCTGCACATCTCTCATTCTTCGCTATATAATTTTCAGGTCAGCCGGGTGTTAGCAGATCTTTAAAACACACCAAAATTCTAACAAAATTCCGATATCGGCAAATCTAAAGTTCGTAACATGGGGTTTTGTCTCAGGTTTTGTCCTGAATTCTAACACTAGAGGGTTTGTATAGCCTCTACTATGCTCAATTACACAATTACACCTCAAGAATCCCGCAACCCTCTTCTAGGAATTTTCTAAGTTCACAAAACATCACAATACCACTTCTAAACATGCAAGGATACTAAATTAAATGAAATACTACTCTAATGGTGCAAGAATTACCTCATTTGGCAACTCAAGAATTTTCTTGAGTTGCCCCAAGTGCCCAAAATCCATCCTTTCTTGGTCCAAAATGCTTGTGAGGAGCTTGTGCATGTTTTTAATGAAGTGGGGATGTGGTTTTGATGATGTTGTGAGGGTTGAAGTGGATGGGGGAGTGAGAGGCAGCCATGGGAGGTGAGGAGAGGAAAATGAATAGGAAATAATGGAGGGAACAAGAGCCATGACCAAGGTTTGACCCCTCACCTCTCTCTGTCATGCCCATACCCATTTCTTTATCATTTTCTCTTTTCTTTTTCTTTTAGATTTACTCTTCTCATTTAAAACAACAACCATGCAAGAAAATGTAGAGAAAGCAATGATAAGAATGTAACAGGTGCTAAAATGTGACATGGTGCTTGTCATGTGCACAATTCAAGCTTAAGGCACGATTAGCGATATTTAATCGCGATTAGCATTAAAATAGTGTATAATTAATTATAAAAATTAATAATTTGCTTAAATCACATAAAGCACCCTCATTTCAGTAATTCTTATATTTTTCCAAATTTTCCCCAATTTATTTGTATTTAATTATACCGCACTATTAAAATATTCATAATATTTATTATTTAATTATAAAAATTCCGAAAAATAATATTTTATTTTTCTGAAATGTTACAATTTGTCTCAAGACACCCAAGGATTCTCAACTCATGAGAGGGTTTGGGTGGAGCTAGAGAAAGAAGAAGATGCCATAAGAATGAGGTGTTGAGAGCAACTCAAGAGAGAGAAAAAGAAATGAATAATGGCTTGTGTTTTTGTTTGTTGTGTGAGTGTGATAAGAAATAATGGAGACATCACATAAAGGTCCATGTCTCCAAAATATCTTAGTCAACAAAAAATATCTCAAGTTAATATAATCTCACAACAAACAAAAACCCTAAGTATGCTAGAATAGTAACCATGGGTCACTAATTAGCCATGCCACAAAAATGCAATAAACACCTTATCCTACACCTCAATAACCTTTTAATCCAAAAATGTCTAAACCATAATGAAGTGTAATCTTCTAAAAGTAATCTTGTAATAAATTACAAGAATACCCCTCAACCGTATATACATACCCGCATCCGTATTCCGAAGAATACGAATACAAAGAGACAAAAATAATCCAACAAATATAATACTAGAATCCGGCTTAAACCAAAGATCGCTAGTATTATCCGTCCGAACATCATCCGTGCAGAAGTACACGTATGTGATCGAACCCTGCCGTAAAACCATACGGCCTCTACATCGTTTTGCCCGAAGCAGGGAAACCCTCTGTGTGGGACTCTAAAGACTCGTCAATACGCTGGTAGTGGGTTTAACCACAAGCATGTCAGTGGCACTAGTTGTACATAACGGCTACCCAGCTATTGAGCGAAAGGGAGCCCGACGAGCAAACTCATCCTGAAACCCCTACCGAGCCTGACCGTGACAATATCCGTACAGTCCGGTCCGTTCGTCTATAAGTATCGCATATCGAGTATAGGGGGTGGATAAAGTCAGGCCCCTAGTAACTTGACATTTAGTGTCGGTATGAAACCTATCACCACTTGAGAAACTACCGATCCTAGGTCAATAATTCTTGACTACCTTGGCCAAGTATTTCTGGTGATGGCCACCAATGCACTTCGCGGCATCAACCTCCAATACCGGGAGAGACGAATCCCGTGACGATCCGCTCAATACCTCCATGTGGCTCGGGACTGTACCCAACTAAAACCTGTTTGCATGACTCCTTTGAGCTGTGGTAGGGTAGTAATCAAAGCATAGTGGGAACTCACACAAGACAAATGACGATCTCAGGTCGATAGACTAATCTGTACACATGTCACCAGGGAACTACTATCTGACAATACGTATAATACCAACTAGCATGTTCCCGGCGAGTCCGTCCGGTGTACTAATAACCCAATGAGCACCTGTATACATCTTAGGTGAACCAACTAACACCAATGGCTTGTGAGACCGGCCATCTCCCCTCGTCGGGGTCTCGATCAGTATACACTAGTCTACTCTTGGAGTATCGCTACCCAGTCTCGAAACTCCCACGACTGGGGACATTTTAAGGATGTGCTTATAGACCACCTAACTCTCACGTATATGGTCGCCATCATACTGCTGGTAGTCAAGCATAAATCTTATGGGCTCTATCAACATATAATAGTGATCTTTAATGTCACCTAAAGTATGTACATGATAATAAAGACAAACCAGATAGCATACTATCATCTCGAGTAAGATTGTTCTACCGGTATAGGTCCTTCCTCAATCATTGCAATCACGTGCCTGCGATCCAATAATTGACTTGAGGGCCCTTTAGCAAACAATATCCAGCTTGCACTTAAGGCTAATTATTGCGGTATCGCATACTCACAGCCCGTGTGATACCGAACACCCAACTTCTCTACTAATCAGTTTCACAAAGCCCGTTCGTAAAACTATTGCATTCGAGAAATAGCCTCAGTGAGTGGATCCGCTCCAATGTTTCTTTCTATATCTCTCTTTATCTCAAGTTCGCGGAGAAAACCATCTCCCGAAATGAGCAATACCTGTCTTAGAATATGTCTGGATATCTGATGGGACCTAATTCACAAATGAACTACAAATCCTGCAAACTTCTTAGACAGTATTGTCCACAGAATTTAATCAGTATCTTGCACCATTCCTTCCTCAGTATCCGATTGGACAACCTGTCAAAACTACTGCCCCTCAAATGTGGGAAAACTATAACTCTGACAGTCACTCTGTCATCCAGGTCACCTTGGAAGCCTGGAATGTAACCGTCTCCCGAAGGAGGCTGCCATTACCACATCCCTAGAACATCCACTTATGTCCATAAACTACTTCCGAATCTTTCTCGAGCATTGTATTAATATATAAACTTACTACAACTATGTAACACCTTAGTATGCGATTAGTGTTAATTAAGCGATAATGCTTGTTTTTAGTAAAAAGTTAACCAAGATAGTTTTCACATATTTTATAAAAATTAATTAATATTGTATTATTATTTGTTTTGGCTTGCACACACATGTGCATGTTAACTTGGGGGTTAATTTGTGTTAACCATAAATTGTAGCATGTCACCTTAACCCTCATGTCATTATGTTATATGTATTTATTTAATTATTTAGTTTTTAAATAAAGGGTTTGTTTTAAATCTTGAAGAAAGAGCAGGGTTGAATTTTTGAGTGAATGATGAGGCATGGTAAGCATAGGGAGCATTTAATGAAGAGAGAGAAAGGGCATGGTTACTCTCACCCTCTCACCATCTCATTCTCACCTCACACTCCCCATTTCTTTTCCTCATTCTCTCATTATCAATTATTTTCTCCTTCTCCTCTCCTACAACTGAAAGTTTACTTCCCCATCACTAAACCAAGCCAAATCCTCCCTAAACTTCATTAAAACCCTCACAAAGTCATGTGATTGATCATTTCTTTGTGTGTCGTTTTTAGAAAATGAATAGAATCACAATCAAAGAATTATATTTGACCGCAATCAACTACGGTGTCGGTTGTAGATCGTAAGCGAGTGCGGATCGTCCACAGGGATTGTGTGATTCGTTTTTATATTTGATTTGTTTGAATCGAAAAGTTAATCGAAAAGAAAAGAAAACATGATTCAAGAATTTATCAATTGATTCAGGTGTCACGAGTTTAATCAAGAATCAAGAAACTGATAAACAATCAAGAATTGGGTTTCGATAATATTTCCAACCAAATTGTCAAGAATCTAAATGAGGCTCGTAGGAATCGATCGGATCTATAGACGTGATGTAATCTCAAGATTTCGTGTTCTTGTCCTTCGAAGGATTGATACTAGATCGATGATGATCGACGAGAGTTAGGGCTTCTTCGTGAAACTAGGGTTTCATCATTTAACCCTTGTTCTTTTGTCGATATCATTCATATTCTAGCCTCTAGCAATTTCAAGAAACGATCGTAACTCCCCAATTTCGAGCGATATCATTCAAGAAAGCATCGTAACGAAATGGTTGTCGGTTTTTGAACTTGCTAGGGTTTACAAAACTTGTAGGAATCAAGAATCATTTTAAGATATATTACATCATCATTCTATTGATCGTCTCGACTCCTTTACGAGCGGAGTATTACTCAAACATCACAACAAGAATTACAACTAGAAATTTAGATTGAATCATGATGCAAGAATTTAAAGAAAACAAGATAAAAGAATTTCACCTTTTATTTATATCAACAATTTGATTACAGTCGCTCAAGAACTACAAGAGGAAGAACTAAATTGTCGACTTGGCTTCGCTCGGTTTCGTGAGTCGCGGATCGCTTGGACCACTTGCTCTGTTGAAGATCGGCTCGACTCATAAAAGGTTGCAAGGCTTCTTGCTTGAATGGGTACTCGGGATCTTGGCTTTTGAATGGAATTAGGGTTAGGGTTTCACAGAAGTCCTCTCACTAGACTTGTGGAAGAAGAAGATGAAGAGAGAGATAGAATGGGTCTATTGATTTCAATGAATGAATCTAATGAATTCAATAATTGGATAAAGCTGATTAGATTCCTAACACTAGGTCTAGGCTTCTATTTATAGACTTCCCAAACCCTAGGTTTAGGTTTGAACTTACAATTCCCTCCGAATGTTTGTTGAGGAGTTTCTAGAAAGAGTTTGTTAGGAGCTAGCTTAGGGTTTAAGCTAGGGTTTAGGGAGAAGTTTCTCGAACACAAGGCTAGTTTAGTGTTGATCCCAAAGCTTGCTGATCTGGCAGAAGTCTCTGGAGTCTTCTGGAGTTTGAGGTACATTTCTGAACTGTAGCCACTGATGTAGGAGTTATGGTGCAAAATTGGAGTACTGACGTCATCAAGTAGCCGCGGAACCGCAGCGCAAGCAGGCTCAGGCCGCGGTTCCGCGGCCATGTTGGCTCCTTGAGCTTGCATCTTTCTGGTGTGGTCTTTTGATGATATTTAGGGCTTCATCTGATATGTTGATTTTTGTTTGTCCCTTTGGATTGATACCAGAACTGAAACCATTGAGTTGGCGTAACGTTTGGTCGGTACCATGTACATTTTTAGCCTTTCTTCTGGATTTTCCTGCACAGATCTCAAAACAAGTGTTGCGCAAATGTAGGGATGATGCGATGCCATGAAATGCGGTCAATTTCCTTTATAGTGTCGGTTTTAGAGTCTAATACATGTAATCTGATATTTTGCGACAGTTTTGCTGATATGTAAAATATGAATGCCGAACACTTCTATATGGATGCAAATGATGAGGAAATTGCCAGCTAAAATATACAATATTTTCGACTAATCTAATTCCCCAAAACTTAATTTCGATCGTCTCGAGCGAACTGTTTTATTAAAAAGAGAAGGAGAAAATAAAGAAAGAGAAAAAAACTATCTAGCACACTTTCGTAGGCAACACGATTGCACTGAGCACGTGCAACAAGCCTTTAAACCTCTAGGTGTCCCTAGTAGGAGGAGTGTTGTCTCCTGAGGGTTTTCAGCGGATTGCACCCACAAAATCCAATAATAAAAGAAAGATCATGAATATTATATTTAAAGACAAGAATTGTAGAAGAAAGACTTTGAAAATTAGGGTTTCCAACTAAGCTAGCTTTTCGGTTGTCATGAGCCCAATCTTATTGGTCATGAAAAGATGTTAGAAATCACGTCCTCCCTCAATAAAACATCGTCTTATTCTTCATTCCTATCTTTCTTCCAAACATCGATCATATTTCTCTGCGTGTGTGTAAAGGACATCCCTACACCCGGAGAATTCAATTCAAGCTATCATACTCTTGCCCATCAGCCTCAGTACTTTTTAATTAATGAATATTTAGATGAGATTGCTCACACACTTTCATGCGACCGTTAATACTTCTTGAGGTACTAACCGACCGATTACTCCTGTGCTTGCTTACTTGGTGTATTTTTCTCGTCTTGCACCACCTCAGGCATAGCAGTGACTCCCAGACCAGTTGGCCTTAGGGCACTAGGTGAAGAAGCACCCTCGCTATATATTTTTTTATTGCCCTCGGTGATAACAAAACCAGTGTCCATTTTTCTCACCACTTCATATTTTCTTTATTTCAATTTTTATTTCCTTCATACTTTTGGCTTTAAGACAAGAGCATTTCAAGGTATCCTCTACTATCCCAGGCTTTAAGACGTGTGTAAGTGCGAATAGCAGGGTATCAATGTTCAAAATGTTTGGCTTCCAGAATAGAAACTATTTTTCAGACTTATTTTTATCCTCAAATTAGTGACGTCTTTCATCTTACTAACCCTTGGGACAACGGCTCATAACTACTTATTACTAGTTCGTATAAGAAAACTTCTAATTTTCTTGGTTTTCTTAAATTTTTCTAATCTCATGGATGTAATTTTTCACTATCTAAACTTTTATTATCTTATTTATGTACAAAAAATATTTTTATCTTTTTTTTTTTGTTTAAATTTTTTTAAATTTTTATAGGTTTTAAAAAAAATATTTTGTGCTTATGCAGAGAATGATGCAAATGATGCGAAAATAAGCACAAACCTCCCTCAAACTTGTTTTCAACAGTGTCCTCACTGTTGCCATCTGCTAAATCTCGAAACACCTGTAAGCTTGGGAGGAATTTATTAGTGGGGGCAAAATATTTAAGTGAAGAATCTCCCCCAAACTTATTTTTGGCTCAAAATTTTGTAAAAATTCTTTTCAAGAGCCAGAAAAAATATACCCCCCCAAACTTGAGTTATGCAATGTTAATCTTTTGAAAATCACATGAGGGGGTCAAAAATCAGTGGTCGATGCCAAGCTTTGCAAAGACCGAATGTTAACACCAACCATTCAAAAAATTTATTAATGCAGTGCTCTGGTTGGTGGAAGAAGAAGTGGGGAAAGGGTAAGTGATGGAATAGAATGTGTGTGCGTCTCATTTTGGAGAGACGATGCAGTGAGTGTGATGGATTACTCGCATTCTTCTTACAAGTCAGAAGAAGGGGTGGAGGTTCAATTTCATTGATTGGTAGATGATTCATCTCAACACCCGTGCTTTTTAGAAATGCGAGTTCATCAGCGAAGATCTCCTCAAAAGTTTCATCAATACCCCGAAGAATAATGTCATCACAAGGTGCGGGGTGATCTTCAGACTCTAAAAGCAGTTCATAATCAGTGTTAATTGTTGACCCGGACATCTCGGTGGAAGACTCCGTATGTGTATGATACATAGTTGGGTCAAACAATAACGTATGAAAAGAGTCAAGATCAGTATTATGAGGGTCATTAAATTCGCTGCTGTCGACATCCATTAAGTCGACAGAACAGACCTGAGCAGTAGGTTCGGAGGGTACACTTCCTAACTTGTAAATGTTCATCTCAATTGTCCTTTTCCCGAAGGATAGGGTCATAGAACCGTTACGACAATTGATGATAGCGTTGGAAGTGGCCAAAAAGGGGCGACCTAAAATCACCGGAATTTGATTCCGTGAGTTCGCTACAGGCTGTGTATCAATTACAATAAAGTCTACAGGGAATATAAATTCCCCGATTTTTATTAACACATCCTCTAGTTCATCCCTAGGTCCGGTGATTTATCGGTCAGCCATCTGGAGAGTGCAAGGAGATGGTTTCAACTCTCCGATCCCTAACTGCTCATAAACTGAGAAAGGAAGCAGGTTAACACTTGCTCCAAGATCTAGTAGAGCACGGTTAATGTGTTTTTCCCCAATAGAGATGGAAATAGTAGGATAACCAGGATCCTTACGTTTTCTCGGTAATTGCTGGGGGAAAGCCGTGTCTACTGTTTTTGCCATGAATATCTTCTTGGGCATTTGTTTCTTCCTCTTTCTAGTGCACAAGTCTTTAAGAACTTTCGCATATGCGGGGACTTGTTGGATAGCATCTAGAAGAGGGATATTGATGTTAACCTGTTTAAACATCTCAGTGATCTTCTCCATATGTGGACTTGGTGTGTTAGCCCTTAACCGATTAGGATAAGGTGCTTTAGCAATAAGCGCTGGGTCCATCATAGGAGAAGGAAGTGTGTGTGGAACCGATCCCAGAATAGAAGTGGGGATCGTCCGTGGAGGGTTAAAAGAGGTGGGCTGTAGTGGCGAGCTTTTTGGGAAACGAAGAATAGGCTCGGAAGAAGGTCGTAGGGTAGAAGAACTGGGGTCAGAATTAGAAGTGTGTGTGTGAGAAAAGGTCTCAGCCGGGGTGTTGATAGGATTGTCAATATCATCAACTTCTTCCCCAACATGATTGTCAAGCACTCTTTCAGATCTCAACGTGGTGATTGCATTCACATGATGTGAATAACCAGGATTGGGTAAGGGTTGAGCTGGAAGTTTCCCTTTCTCTCTTGCACTCATTTCGGCTTTTAATCGTGCAATTTCTTCTTCCATCGATTTAATACTCTCGTTTTGGGACGTAGAGTTTTTCTCAATTTTATCGACAGATGACTTCATTTCAGCCGAAACTTGCATGATATTTGTTAAGACCAAATTCATGTATTGTGCAAAAGAAGAGGATTCATCAGTTCCGGTCAACTGTAAAGGACTAGACAGTGCAGGTGTTTTGACCGGATTTTGAAAATTATGTGCTTGAAAGGGGTGCTGACTCAATTGAAGTTGTGGTTGCTGTTGTGGTGGAGGGACCCTTTGGAAATTGTTTTGGTTTGGAACCGTGTTTTGAGAGTGTGATTGGTTCCAAGCAAAATTAGGGTGATTCCTCCAACCCTGATTATATGTGGAAGAAAAAGGATCGTTTCTCGGTCTTTGAAATGCGGCATTGGTATGCTCACGACCTTGAAACGGACATTCTTCCGTCAAGTGAGACGGATCAGAACAGCAACCACATACAGTTTTGGAAAGTGACATTTGATTAAGGGAGGCGGCTAAAAATTTGTTTTCCATAGTCTCGAGTTTCTTGTGTATAGATGAAATGTCAGCTCTAACTCCTATGGAAACATCCGATTGGTTATTGCCACTCCTAAATGATGGACTTTCCCACTGTAATGACTTTTCAGCGAACTCTTCTAAATATCGCCAGGCTTCCCCATCATCCTTGGTCATGAAGGTACCTTGACACATGTTTTCAAGGCTCTGTTTAGTGTTAGGGTTACTGCCCTCATATATGATTCGGCAAAGCTCCCATCTCGGGATGCCGTGATGAGGACATTGAACCAAAAGAATTTAGAGAATGGTTCAGTAGGGAGCTGGGCAAATTGATTCAGTTCGCTACGGATTCGAGCTGTCTTTTGTATTGGGTAAAATTTCTTAAGGAATGCAGCGACGAATTATTCCCAATTCGTAATAGAGTGTGCGGTAGTGTTATATAGCCACTTCTCGGCTATATCGCACAATTTAAATGGAAGAAGTCGTAGACGCATAGCATCCACTGAAAGTTATGACGTACCCATCATTGCGCATACGTTTTCAAATTTGGTAATGAAAACGTAAGCGTCCTCAGTCTCGAGTCCGTGGAATTTGGGTAAAAGATTGATATACTGGGGCTTAATTTCAAAGTTATCCCCATTGGCTGGTGGTGTGGATAAGCAGGTCGAAAGGGGACCTCGAATAGGGTAACACCTCTCCTGGAGAGAGATGCGGGGTGGATTCTGCACACCAACGGACGGCGGCAGATTAGGGTTAAAGAAATTTGATGGAGGTGGATCCATCGGTGTGGGTGTGGTAGTGGGTAAAGAAGAAGTAAATGGAGAAATATCGACTTCGGAGTCGATAAAGGGTACGCGGACTAAACGAGCACTAGAATCCCGTGTCCAGCCTATCTTGTACTAAAAAGGGTTAGTACAAGTGGCAGCGTTGGCTTATAATTAGAGGTAAATGAATGCGGTGTTTGCTTTTGAAAAAGGGACGGATTTTTGAAAAAATGATGCGACACAATAAATGCAGCACACAAACCCTAGAATCTAGTGGTCACCTAGGTCCGGCTCTAGACCGCTCCTAACTGCCAAAAGACAAGTCGCGGGATAGAATCCTCCACT
The DNA here is from genome assembly GCA_030015575.1 of Agapanthus africanus. NCBI lineage: Eukaryota > Viridiplantae > Streptophyta > Magnoliopsida > Asparagales > Amaryllidaceae > Agapanthus > Agapanthus africanus. Next base: position 300,433,261 of record JASDDO010000008.1, read on the forward strand.
GCCTCTTTGTTCCCCTGTGGCCAGGTAAGTGCCCGGTAAGTGGGAAGGTACTCCACTACGTAAGTAGTGGGCCTAATTAATAACCACTAGCCTTCGACACACTTTCCTAGGCACCACAAGAAAACGCGGATAAGCAATGAATTACCCACGGCCTTCTTCAGTCCTAATTGAGCGCGACAGTCCTTAGAGTCATCTCTAGATTTCTTTTAGTTAATGTGGGTCAATGCGGATGCAAGTTTGTGGTTTTCGGGGCCTAGGAAGGGGAATGAAATCCCCACCTAATCTGGATTTGGCCGTGCTCCTTAATATCCGTATTTATAATGCAAACAACCAAGAAACAAAATCACGCACAAATTTAATTTTTGCAATTTGCGAGCTTCTATTGTTTGCAAAGAATCCTGCAGAAAATTGTCAGTTGGAGCTAAAAAGAGGAGAGAAGAGAAGTCAAGAAAGTACCTGAAGCAAAAAAATTTCAGAGATCCCCCCAAGATGCCGCGGTTCCGCCGCAGATCCTGCCTTATGCCGCGCTTCCGTGGTTCAATGATGGGATCAATGCACAAAACTTCACCAGGGAGCTTCTGTAGACTCCCTCAGCTCTTTGGTATTTTCCAAAAAATTTTCCAAATTTCCAGCAAGCACCAGATCTCCTTGCAATGAAACACAACAAATTGTTTAGGGTTTGCACGAATTTTGATCTCAAAGATCACAATGAAATAAATCTTTCAATTCAAACTTTGATATAAAACGAATTAGCGCGCGATCCCCGGCAACGGCGCCATTTGATTGAACATTTCTTTGTGTGTCGTTTTTTGAAAATGAATAGAATCACAATCAAAGAATTATATTTGACCGCAATCAACTACGGCGTCGGTTGTAGATCGTAAGCGAGTGCGGATCGTCCACAGGGATTGTGCGATTCGTTTTTATATTTGATTTGTTTGAATCGAAAAGTTAATCGAAAAGAAAAGAAAACATGATTCAAGAATTTATCAATTGATTCAGGTGTCACGAGTTTAATCAAGAATCAAGAAACTGATAAACAATCAAGAATTGGGTTTCGATAATATTTCCAACGAAATTGTCAAGAATCTAAATGAGGCTCGTAGGAATCGATCGGATCTATAGACGTGATGTAATCTCAAGATTTCGTGTTCTTGTCCTTCGAAGGATTGATACTAGATCGATGATGATCGACGAGAGTTAGGGCTTCTTCGTGAAACTAGGGTTTCATCATTTAACCCTTGTTCTTTTGTCGATATCATTCATATTCTAGCCTCTAGCAATTTCAAGAAACGATCGTAACTCCCCAATTTCGAGCGATATCATTCAAGAAAGCATCGTAACGAAATGGGTTGTCGGTTTTTGAACTTGCTAGGGTTTACAAAACTTGTAGGAATCAAGAATCATTTTAAGATATATTACATCATCATTCTATTGATCGTCTCGACTCCTTTACGAGCGGAGTATTACTCAAACATCACAACAAGAATTACAACTAGAAATTTAGATTGAATCATGATGCAAGAATTTAAAGAAAACAAGATAAAAGAATTTCACCTTTTATTTATATCAACAATTTGATTACAGTCGCTCCAGAACTACAAGAGGAAGAACTAAATTGTCGACTTGGCTTCGCTCGGCTTCGTGAGTCGCAGATCGCTTGGACCACTTGCTCTGTTGAAGATCGGCTCGGCTCATACAAGGTTGCAAGGCTTCTTGCTTGAATGGGTACTCGGGATCTTGGCTTTTGAATGGAATTAGGGTTAGGGTTTCACAGAAGTCCTCTCACTAGACTTGTGGAAGAAGAAGATGAAGAGAGAGATAGAATGGGTCTATTGATTTCAATGAATGAATCTAATGAATTCAATAATTGGATAAAGATGATTAGATTCCTAACACTAGGTCTAGGCTTCTATTTATAGACTTCCCAAACCCTAGGTTTAGGTTTGAACTTACAATTCCCTCCAAAAGTTTGTTGAGAAGTTTCTAGAAAGAGTTTGTTAGGAGCTAGCTTAGGGTTTAAGCTAGGGTTTAGGGAGAAGTTTCTCGAACACAAGGCTAGTTTAGTGTTGATCCCAAAGCTTGCTGATCTGGCAGAAGTCTCTGGAGTCTTCTGGAGTTTGAGGTACATTTCTGAATTGTAGCCACTGATGTAGGAGTTATGGTGCAAAATTGGAGTACTGACGTCATCAAGTAGCCGCGGAACCGCAGCGCAAGCAGGCTCAGGCCGCGGTTCCGCGGCCATGTTGGCTCCTTGAGCTTGCATCTTTCTGGTGTGGTCTTTTGATGATATTTAGGGCTTCATCTGATATGTTGATTTTTGTTTGTCCCTTTGGATTGATACCAGAACTGAAACCATTGAGTTGGCGTAACGTTTGGTCGGTACCATGTACATTTTTGGCCTTTCTTCTGGATTTTCCTGCACAGATCTCAAAACAAGTGTTGCGCAAATGTAGGGATGATGCGATGCCATGAAATGCGGTCAATTTCCTTTATAGTGTCGGTTTTAGAGTCTAATACATGTAATCTGATATTTTGCGACAGTTTTGCTAATATGTAAAATATGAATGCCGAACACTTCTATATGGATGCAAATGATGAGGAAATTTCCGGCTAAAATATACAATATTTTCGACTAATCATCATGTTAAGCCACTAGAGATGACTTGGAGCATGGAATGCTAGGGTTTTTGAGCAAGTTTGGTACGGTAGTGGCCTCTAACTGTTAATTAGGTCTTTAAGATGTTGTGTTGCTTACTAGTTGCTGTTTATAACACTAAAATTATAGTTTTTGTGTAATATCGTATTTTTAGTGTTATATTGGAGTCTCTGTGATTTTCTATCACTACATTATGTTATTGTAAAATCTAACAATGCAGTGGTATTGTGTTAGAGGCCCTGAGTGTTCACCTGAAACCCGAACCCCACCCCACCTAGTTGACACGTCGAGATGAGGCTAAATTCCGGCGTCGCCGGATTTATAGGGATCTGGGGGGTTGTGTTTTTGAGGGTGCTACCCATAGGCTATCCTGGGTGTTTGGTGCTGCTTGATTTTTATATATTGACTGTAGGCAAAATCTGGAACCACTTTGTAAATTTCTAGTGTTTCGGCAACGCCTGTTACGGTATCCGACACAGTTTGCGTTCTTTGTGTAGCTTGCTGCACTTAGGTTTGATTTAGGATGTCGCTACACACGTTAGCCACTAAGCTAAGACTTGAGAGTTGTAGGAGTCGATGCGTTGATCTAAACGTCGTTTGTATCTATTATTGGTCGGTTTCTAAGTTGCACTTGTTATGTTTTGTGTGATATTAGGATCGATTGCGGGGACTTCGGACGCTACAAGAAAAGGAAAGCAGGTGGTCGGATTTACCTAGCTCGAGATCATCGGTGAGTAGATTTAACATCTACAGGGGAATCACCCATATGGTGTTATGCGTTGAGGGCTAGATATGATGTTATAGCCACATGTTATATGCATATGAGTTGATTGTGCATAAGCATCATTGCATACCATTACTTGCTGTAACTTGACTTAGTACCTATTGGACACTGCACCGTTACTGACGGTTCATGTTGCACGAGTACTAAATTGTATGCCACACACACACCGTTGGTAATTGCCATGACACGCACAACATATACATATACGTGGTACTGCATTCGTTATTGATATTGAGGCAGTTGTTCTTGTACCACCTTAATAAGGGAATATTTTCACGACCCGAAATGGAACGTGACTGGTACTTGAATCATATGAAGTCTATAGGACCCCATCTAATTCAAGTAAGCCAAAAATCCCAGAAATCTAAACCATTTTAAGGAAGAAGTAAAGAAAACTTGTTTTAAAACAAGTGGTTTTAATAACATAAGCCGAAGTATGCATTTTTAAAATCTCAAGTCTTTTCTGACAATTTCGGTAGAGTTTCCTTTGTAAATATTGGCCCCAAACGGGTACAAACATACATATATGAATAAAGGCATCCCCAAGCAGGAACTATCTCTTCACCAATTGGCGGTCACAACCTCGCAAGCAATATAATATACAACGCTGAAGGGCGAGGATCAAAACTCAGAAGGAAACTCAAAATCAACATGAAAACCATAATAATACAAGCGCGAGTCTAAAGTCGAAATAATATATAACTGGCCTTCTATGTTTAATAAATAAAACGAGTCTGATTGATAGAGTTTCTAGATACAATTGAATATAAATAAAGTACAATGGTGGTCACGATGCGAGAGAACCCACCTACCAAAGTAATCACCCGAAAAGGAGCAGTGTGCCAGCAAAGCCGCAACGAAAACTGTACGGCAAAACCTGTAAGAAACTGTGGCACAACGGGGGTAAGTTGCCAACTCGTGAGTAGAAAACATCACCGAGTAGAAATCGTATGTATGACTCAATCCTAGGTCAATACGATCAAATATATATAAAACCTCAAAATGATAAAGCCTAAAGCATCAAAAATAGTGGCATGGGTAAACGAATATATAAATATGCATGGAATATCACAGTAATAAATGCAATATCTAAATTAGCATATAAGGGCATGCGCACTGGTACTATGTCGAAACTATCAGCTAGCAATTTATACTAATGAAGTAATATTTCTAATGTGTACGTGACATAACAATTACCGATGATGTTTTGTGTGAGCCGGCAAGCAGGTGTATGTGTAGCATACACAACATCGGTAATGGTGCTGGTGTCCTGACAGCATGGTTTATAATCACTAAAGTACACATTAAATATGCAATGCGATGATAACAACATGAATGAACAGAATATGAATAGTAAACACGACAATAAGGAAAATACAATTCTATATATGAGTCATACAGTTTAACATTTGAAATAACGCGAATCGTGTGTTTATAAAATAGGGCTACGGTGTTTTTAAGAAAAGGTATGTTCTTTGAAATATCTGTAGTGTCCCTTGGCCTGTCTTTAATATACTCATGATTCGTTAGTTTTGAAATAGGTATGACTCGAGTCTAGTCTAACATCTACAAGTAAACTACAGGACTAAACTAACAGACTAATCGAAAGCGTAAGAAAAACCACCTAAGTTTGATTCGATATTTATATATATAATAGTCGGTGATCCCTCCTCAATAGTATCACATACGATACAATATATAATATGACATCCTCGAGTCAAGAGTGCGTATCAATCATCATAATCATATCTCGTATGGTAAATCCATCGCACGACATCCCAAATCTGGTTACGGGTCGAATATCACATTTATCTCATTATTCATCTGGTATCATCATCGTCATATCCTGAATAGGGGTACTGATCTATGTCTAGTACATTCTCATACCATCAATATATATATACGTGTGCATGAAAACACAACGCCTAAGGACCTGCTATAACAACATGTCGTATCTCATAATACGAGCCAAATCATATCACCGATCTCGTGGCATCATGGCCAATCTCATCGACTCATCTCCAAGTATCATATACTATCCTCATTATCCTTGTATATGTATATATATATATATATATATATATATATATATATATATATATATATATACCCATACATACTCACACCATATCTGTATATATATATATATCCCCATATACGCACAAGAAATAAAATGTATGCGTATGTGTGTGCGTGTATCTTATTCTATGGTTCGCAACTAAAACTAACTAACGACACTATTGACCAATTACACTAAAATTTATCCACGAACACCTAAAGTCTATCTAGATAATCACCTAGTCTCACACTAAACATACTGACACGACCCGAAAATTTGGCACGTGACGGCCCTTAAACCACGTAACGTCTCCAGGCGTAACGTAATTCAAGTAAGCCGAAAACCCAGCAATCTAAACAATCAAAAGTAGTATTTGATAAGAACATTGTTAAAGCTTTTGAAACCTCAAATACAAATTCATTATAGTCCAACTTATTTTCTTTAAAATTTTGGCATCACCTCCTTTGTAAAACAAGCTCCCAAAAAGGGTACAACAAAAGATATAAGTAAAGCATCCCCAAACGGGAGCAAATCCACGCCCAAAGGCAGAAAACAACCACCACAACAGATATACGATGCCGTAGTGAAGAAAAAGACGATATAAATAAAAACTGTATAAAAGATCTCCAAGTCACCAAAAAAAATACAATATCATCCGCACAACTCGTCTCTAAGTCAAATACATGAAATAGTAGTAGATGGAGAGTACTGGATACAACGAATATACAATGAGCAATATCGGATAACCGCAAAACCCACCTATAGCAAAACTGCACACAGTCAGCCATAGCGGTATCCGCTGCAAAAGATGATACGATAGATGAAAGCCCTGCCGCGACTGCCCTGAGGGACTACCTGCAAAACACTGTGGCACAACGGAGGGGTTGAGTTGCCAACTTATGAATAGTAAATAACATATGCAGGTAATCGCAAGTATGCACGTACTGCGTGAATCTATCACATGCAAGCTAATAGAAATAAATGGCCATATGTATGCAACAGTCATGAAAGGTACTTTATTAGATACAACTAATACATGAAGCAATATGTATATGCAACAGTCATGAAAGGTACTCTATCAGGTACAACTAATATATGAAGCAATGCATATAAAATAAATGCAGAATATGGGATAAAACATGTCATCCTCACGGAATCCTCATCGTGGCAGGACTAGTGTCCATCAAGACAATCTAAATCCCAATTTCTTCAAATCGGCCCTCGGATCGACCCTCATATCGGCCCTCAGATAGGGCCTCAACATCAAGTAATGAATAATAATACTTGCATAGATCGTGGCCTCAACATCAAGTAATGAATAATAATACTTGCATAGATCGTTATGATGATATATATTATAAATATATATATATATATAACAGCGTCCCATACCACTGATATATATATATATATATATATGTATATAAGCATATATAACAGCGTCCCATATCACTGATATATATACTTAGGAGTAAAATATCATGAAAACTAGTGTCCAGCATTGACACATAAATACTCATCTATCTAGCGTCGTCACCACGACTGACCCTGATATGTACGTATCATACGTTCATCGAAAACCCGAATGCCCAGCTTCGACACTCGAATTCCCCGTATCCATACGTACATGACACCGGTTGATATCTCCGCGATCACCGATGAGTCCAATACTGTCACCGGTAGGTAGGATTCCCCCACTTACTCATCGCCATCACCTGCGATCTTCTTTCCATGTGGTACCTCCGGACCCCACCATGTACCCGCACACGGCCCACTCCACTCCTCGCATAGGGTGTATTACAATCTCAGAATCGAGAAATCTCATGGTGGACGCTGAAATATCATATCAAGAGAAACCAGGTTTTTCAAATAATGCATAATTTCATGAAACTACCACGGTCCTCAAATCCAGAAAACATCATATGAAATCCATATCTTAATGCGAAAATCCATGAATATGATATATGCAACATAAAACGGTAATATGAGCATATAAAGGAAAAACCGTTATTTAACTGCAACAAGTTATTAAATATATCATGCGGTTCCTAATATCCGAAATCCAACACAACATCATATAAAGGTGAACATGTAACTATAACAAGGTATATTGGTGTACATGTAAGTATCTATGCAAGATGTACATGTAGCTATATCTCATATGTGTTTATACTTGTCACTAATGGTACCCTACCATATAGGTATATGTGTAGCTAGCATGTTGGTATGGTAAGGCATATGTGTAAGCATGTAGGTATACAAGTATGCTATATGTAATATGCCAAATGACATGAATAAATATCTAAATGTCACAAACCATACAATATCATATAGGTATGTGTGTTGTGCGTGTTATATCAATTATCGACGGTGTGTGTGGCATACAATCAATGCTCGTGCAACATGAACCGTCAATAATAGTGCAGTGTCCAAAAGGTACAAGTCCAAGAACAACAAGTATTAATATGCAATGAAGATTTATGCCTATATGTGCAAGATAAACATACAACTAATATCATATCATATCTAGCCCTGACGCATAATGCCATGCGGGCGATTCTCCTGTAGATGTTAAATCTACTCACAGATGATCTTGGGCTGAGTAAAGCCAACCACTCGCTTTCCCTTCTCCGCAGCGCCCGAAGTCCTCGCCTGCGAACTATAGATCATAAAACCATAAAACAAGTGTATATTAGCAATCGACCAATAATACGTACAAACTACGTTTGACCGACGCACCAACTCCAAACATACTCTCAAGTGTTCGCTTAGTAGCTAACGTGCGTAGCGACACTACGGAACTAACCCAAGAGCAGCAGATACACAAAGACATGAACCGTATCGGATAACGTAACGCGCGTAATCGAAACACTAGATAACAAGTAAAGTGATCCCAGATTTTGCTACCCAAACAATTTGTAAAAGTTGCACGTACCATAAGACCACACACAACCCCAGAGACCTCTACCCCAAAACACAACCCCCAGCCCCTACTCTGGCCCAATTTGCGGCCAGAACCAATAAAATTGCGTCCTTAAAGAAAAGGAATGGGCTCAGGTTTTTATAGTGGGTTCTAGGTAACTACACAAGGTCACTGGATGGGAACTTTTCCAACAAATACCTGGTTTGATAGCAGATCATCCGAGACACCAATTTACACTAAAAAATATGATATTTACCCGAAACTAAACTTTACGCGTTCTAAACTGAAACTTGCAAGCTACGCAACACTAAAAGCACATACTTAACAGATAGAGATCATTACCTACTCCCAAAAGCTCAAAGATCCTAGCTTTCCAAGCTCCAAGGCATCCAAGAGGCAAAACAAGGTTTATGAAGTGATTTGGGTGAGATTTGATGAAGTTTAGTGAGGGATTTGTGAAGGATTAGTGGGGTTTCAGTTGAGGGTGAATGAATGATGAAAGATAATGAAAGAGAAACTGTTGTGAGAGAATGAGAGTGAAATGAGAGAGGGTGAGATGAAAAGAGAAAGAGAGGTAAGGATAAGGGTGGGTGCACCAACCATCATTAATGTAACCATGACTCACAAGCCACCTCTTCTCACTTCCAAAACATAAAAGGAAAATATCCTCTCACAACCAAAATATCTAGGGGTTTAGGGTTAAGATTAAATAAAGAATTGGATTAGGTTAAGTTGTCGTGGTCACTAAACTAGATTAACACAAACACACCCTCACATTAACATGCACAAGTGTGTACAATCTATAACAAATAATAATAAATTATTAATCAAATGTTATAAAATGTGCGGAAACCGAATTGGTAAACTTTTTACAGAAAACCCGCACTATCGCTTAATTAACACTAATCGCGTTCTAAGGTGTTACACATACTTATATATATATATATATATATATATATATATATATACGTATTTGTATACTACACTACAAAACTGCGGGGGTGCTATACGCCATCCACCCGACTTCCCCCGTAGATATATATCTACTCATCTTGATCATCACTTGTCGAAGTCGATGTCGCCATCCACTTCTTCATCATCCGACGTCCACTTGGGGGTACCTACATATATATACATATAGCATCGTAAACAGAAATCACGCACGAAAACAAAAACGGCACGCGTATCACGCATAGGTTAAAACCTATGGTCTCGCCTGCAAAAGACTACCAAATAAACCTCGTCGTTGATGTTCAAACGCCACACAACGGAATTTAAATCAAATACAAAACTAAAGTTTCAGAATCGCAAAATACGAAAAACAACAACTAAGGAAAACCACTTCAAGATTTCGTCTAAGGTAAAATTAGCAATTTTTGCATAGGGAATTGCTTTAGATACAAGATAACAATGCCACAGACCAAAAATCACTCGCTTTCATCACAACATGACCGCAATTTGCGGCCAGTACTAATAAATCTGCGGCCAAGGTAATGATTTAGGGGCTCGGGATTCAGGGGTAGTCTTCTGGTCACCTGCACACAACACTATACTTGCTAAATATTTTTCAGGTGTCCCGGGTCGTAGGAATTCTCTAATTAGCATCACAAATCCTACAAAACCCCGATATCGGCAAAACTAAAGTTCACATATTGGGGTTTGGTCTCAGTTTTTTTCCTGAATTCTAACACTAGAGGGGTTGTAAGGTCTCTACTAACCTCAATTACACCTTTGGATTCAAATCAAACCCTAATCCTCAACTTGGATTTTTCAAAGTTCACTAAACTCCTCTAAACCACTTCTAAGCATGCATGGAAGCTAAAGTGAATGGAATTCTACACTAATGGTGAAGAAAGTATCTCATTTGGCAACTCAAGAATTTTCTTGAGTTGCCCCAAGTCTTCAAAATCCAATTTTTCTTGGTCCAAAGTATTTGTAGTGGGCTTGTGCATATTTTTAGTGAAAGGGGGATGATGTTTTGATGAGGGATTGAGGGCGGTTGTGAGGTTTTAGTGGAGGTGGGAAATGAGGGCTTCCATGGCAGAGGGAGAGGGAAAATGAAGAAGAAAATGAGGGGGAAAGCAAATGAGGACTTGGTCAATGAGACCCCTCACCTTTCTCTCTCTTCTCTCTCTTGCCCATACACATTTTTTAACCATTTCCTTTTTCTCTTCTTTTCTTTTCTTATCTTCTCATATCCTTTTAAAACAAAACCAAGCAAAAGAAAAAAGAAAAGCCATGGTAGAAAAATGTAAAAGTGTAATTTGACATGGTGCATGCCAACTGCACAAATCGAGCTTAATGTATGATTAGTGATTTTTAATCATGATTAGCATTAAAATGGAATATATTTAATCATAAGAATTTATAATTTGCTTAAATCATATAAAACACCCTCATTTCAGTAATTCCTACAATTTTCCAAATATTTTCCAAATTTATCGGTATTTAATTATACCGCATAATAAAATATTCATAATATTATTTTTTTTAATTTTATAAATTCCAAAAAATAATATTTTATTTTTCTGAAATGTTACAGTCTTCCCCCCTTAAATAAATTCGGTCCCCGAATTTAAATTTAAACTACCCCAATTTCTAAAACATTCAGTAAAAAGATCAAGTCGTCGGGGTTCCGAAATTATAAGTACATAAAACACATCGTAGCGCAATGCGTGCGCATGAAAAACGAGTATATAAAACAAAATCAAAACTCCGTCAAGCATCACGCAATCATCGAAGTTATGGTGAAGACACCAATGTCAAAGCCCAATACGAAAACCAACATGATATACATCAAACTATACATGTACGCATCATTAAAACATCTGAAAGAAATGCATGCCAAACTCTTTCCAATCAAGGTGCAATGCGCGTATCGCGGCACAGTGGCAGATGTATATTATAAGAAAATAACTATATATATATATAACTATATATATAACTATATATATAACTATATATATATATATATATATATATATATATATATATATATCCTTCGTTTAACATACACGCCCCGCCGTTTTGAAAATAATTTAGAAGGGTTCCCTTGTAAATCTTTTGTGTTATCTTGGACACGTAGGTAAATACTGAGACTATAGCTCCTTTTTGGAAATCCCTTCGATAACTATCAATGCATGCAAGAATATAGTTAGGTACTATTCTCGGACTAGCCCTCCTCAGCTACTATACCAAATAGTAAATATCATAAAACATACTGCTCCAAAAGAATCCAATCCCAAAATGCTCACAAGAATGCCCCGTGCGTCTGGTGCGCACGGAAAACGAAATCCATGAATGTGCCATACATGTGCACAGAAACAAATTCTATGTGCAACGGGTGTGCACGAAACACCTGTCAAAGGCAACGGGTGTGCCTGACAGCAATATCAGGTGCATCTGATATACACGAAGAATCTCGATTTAGTGCATCTGGTGTGCACCCAAAATCGCATCAAGCGTCCATGTATGCGCAAGAATCCAAATCAAGTGCACAAGGTGCACAAAACAAATATTGAATATCACAATCGAAATCGACGATATACAACATGTCTCAATCCAAATCAGGTATACCGTGGTATAAAATCTCACAACCGTGTGCATCAGCGTGCACAACTCGAATCGAAATACTAAAAGTGTATGAAAACTATGCCGAAAACACAAGTCAAATCACATGCAAACAATAGGTATGAAATCAAATCAATATCTCGAATGACATCAAATCGAAGTCAAGTACAACTGTGGTGCATAAAATCTCAATCATGCAAATAAATCACCCAAAATACCGAAATCAAAGATGGCGGAAACGGTCCCGCTCTGGCACATCCTCTAAAGATCTCTGGCCATCTGTCATGGTCACTCATAATATGTCTCGTCAACGATGCCGAACTCTGGCCTACTGGGTGTGTGTAATATGACCGATCCTGGGTCCAAGTCTTCTCGTATAGTATTCCAGAAAGGTTCTGTCGAAGTCTCCCCCCAAATCTCGTTTCTGCCGAACTGCCCGGAAATTATCACCTTTTACTAATCTATTTCTTGTTCTGGAACGGCTGCATACTCATCGCGACTCCTTCTGGAAGATATATCCATATACCACGCCTCTGCATGCGTATCACATCTCTGATGTCAGCGGAGTGGAACGTCATCTCATCAAGATCTCGTACGAACCTCTTACTCCACTTTTCTCTAATGTCGACTGATTAGGACTCGTCTCTTCGTGGCTGCATGAACTGCGCTCCAACGGCTATACTCGTATCTGGAGTCTCCCAAGAAATGCATTCCATCACATGATATCCGAATGACGTCAAACTTTTCGATCGATTCGTCAAAGTTTCATAATCCCCCAAGAGCTCAACATCTTGAGTACAGTTTAATAGTATTCCAGTATATACCATAGCACCTACGGACCAAGGCAAACCTAAGCCTCATTAATGGCACCGCCGAACTGCTGCAAACCCTAAGGTTTCAAAGCGTTCTCATGGTCATTATATCAATTTAGGGTTTCATTTTTCTAGAGGGTCCACGGAATTACTTGCATGTTTTTCCGAATACTTTAAACTTGGAAAATGGTTTTCTCACATTCGATCATTTTTCTTCGACTTCCAACGTACCTGCGTGAAGTCGTCTCTAGCTGGAATCAATCAATCTGATGACCTCACATCGGGGTAGGCAATGAATCATATGTCCTAGTCATTCTTCCTTGGGTGACTAGCGATCTTCTATCATATCTCTATGTATAACTCATGCGGTATTAGATTCAAACATCTGGGGCGATATCTTGTTATTCGCAGCAACAACTAGCTCATTTGTCCGCATGCTAAACAGTGCCTCAATCATCAATTAATCGGCGCATTGACGGTCATCTCATTCTGGCTGGCCTATAGCAGCAGCCCAATCCTCTGTTGCTGATCTCCACGTTCGAGAAATTTTGTAAAAGCAATTCATCAAACGCTCATAGCGCGAAAACACAATAGGACGATACATTTACGCAATCGTGTGTCCCTGGAATCATGCCCTGGTCAGTCCTCGTCCGTGACGAGCTCGTGCTGACCTCAACTCTAGCCGCAGCTCTCTCTGCGCGTGAAATCGTCGCAGCAAAAACCATAAACCGATATCGATGAGGATAGATCACAGGAATGAATATAATAATGTGCAAGGAAATGTACATCCTAAGGCTTCTTAAGCGGAGTAGCGTATCGTAAGTATGCCGCGGAACATACACACGGTACGCCACTCTTCTTAAGTCACCTACTCCATCAACCAAGGTCAACCTATGCGACGAATGTTCGGGTCTAATACCCCCTCGACTAAGTTTAAGTTCCGTAAGGTCAAGCCTAGGTTCCGAATAAATATACGCCCTAGACTCTGCATAGTCAAACATAGACTCGAACCAAGGTCAACCTAGCGCTCAGATACCAACTTTGTCACGACCCGAAATGGCACGTGACTGGCACTTGAATCAAATGAAGTCTATAGGACCCCATCTAATTCAAGTAAGCCAAAAATCCCAGAAATCTAAACCATTTTAAGGAAGAAGTGAAGAAAACTTGTTTTAAATCAAGTGGTTTTAATAACATAAGCTGAAGTATGTATTTTTAAAATCTCAAAGTCTTTTCTGACAATTTTGGCAAAGTGTCCTTTGTAAATACTGGTCCCAAACAGGTACAAACATACATATATGAATAAAGGAATCCCCAAGCGGGAGCTAGCTCTTCGCCAATTGGCGGTCACAACCACGGAAGCAATATAATATACAACGCCGAAGGGCGAGGATCGAAACTCAAAAGGAAACTCAAAATCAACATGAAAATCATAATAATACAAGCGCGACTCTAAGCTCGAAATAATATACAACTGGTCTTCTAAGTTTAATAAATAAAACAAGTCTGGTTGATGGAGTTTCTAGATACAATTGAATATAAATAAAGTACAGTGGTGGTCACGATGCGAGCGAACCCACCTACCAAAGCAATCACCCGAAAAGGAGCAATGTGCCAGCAAAGCCGCAACAAAACCTGTACGGCAAAACCTGCAAGAAACTGTGGCACAACGGGGGTGAGTTGCTAACTCGTGAGTAGAAAACATCATCGAGAAGAAATCGTATGTATGACTCAATCCAAGGTTAATACGATCAAATATATATAAAACCTCGAAATGATAAAGCATGAAGCATAAAAAATAGTGGCATGGGTAAACGAATATATAAATATGCATAGAATATCACAGTAATAAATGCAATATCTAAATTAGCATATAAGGGGATGTGCACTAGTACTATGTCGAAACTATCAGCTAGAAATTTATACTAATGAAGTAATATTTCTAATGTGTACGTGACATAACAATTACCGATGATGTTGTGTGTGAGCTGGCAAGAAGGTGTATGTGTAGCATACGCATCATCGGTAATGGTGCTGGTATCCTGACAGCATAGTTTATAATCACTAAAGTACATATTAAATATGCAATGCGATGATAACAACATGAATGAACGGAATATGAATAGTAAACACGACAATAAGTAAAATACAATTCTATATACGAGTCATAAAGTTTGACACTTGAAATAACGCGAATCGTGTGTTTATAAAATAGGGCTACGCTGTTTTTAAGAAAAGGTACGTCCTTTGAAATATCCGTAGCGTCCCTTGGCCTGGCTTTAAAATACTCACGATTCGTTAGTTATGAAATAGGTATGACTCGAGTCTTGTCTAACATCTACAAGTAAACTACAGGACTAAACTAACAGTCTAATCGAAAGGGTAACGAAAACCACCTAAGTCTGAGTCGATATTTATATATATAATAGTCGGTGATCCCGCCTCAATAGTATCACATACGATACAATATATAAAATGACATCCTCGAGTCAACAGTGTGGATCAATCTGCAGGGTTACTATGGACTCTAATAAGGTTCTACAAGGCATCAACCATGCCCGATTAAAATTTTAGCCGTGCCGAACAACCCTAAACAAGATCTTTGCTAGATTATTAGGGTTTCACATGCAAGTAAATACCATTTACGACTAAGTGAATACGAAATACAACCTTTGTAGATCGGTCCTTCACTTCATATGCTCCTTGTAGTAGTCCCTTCGCTGCGATCATCGTGCTCCCGGACTCTCGGACGGCTCCATGAGAAGATAGCAACGGTATTGCTTGAAGTCTTCGAGGCCGAAGATGATCTACGTCGAGGGAATACGAACTCAAGCTTCTACTTCACTAACTAGAGAATTAGTGAAGCAAACACCCTAAACTAAAGTGTTAGTCTAGTAGAGGATGATGAAATAGGAAATGGGTACACTTTAGAATTTCTTTTCTCACTATATTTCTCTCTTTAACAAACCCTAGCAAGCATTTGAAGGAGGAAGAAGATGAGCTCAAAAAGAGAATGGAAAAAATAATCAAGAGAGAGAGAGAGAGCTAACCATGGGTGAGTGGGTATCATATACTAACTCATGTAGAGACATAACCATGGCTAATTATAGTGGTTAGGTTTATAAATATCCTAAGTAAAACAAAACTAGTGGACTTTGGTCAATGCACTCACAAGCTTCATGAAGCTTCATGCACATGAACAATTATCCACTAATTTTGTATTTACTTTGTATATTAAAACCCTACCAATATAATTATAATGGTATATGTCTCATATACCCATGTAGAGTGTATCAACAACCATGATACATAATGAACATAAATAAATATATATCACATATATATTAAGTTGTGCACAAGTGAGAAAAACAAATTCTTAAGTGAACCAATGTTAGTTAATGTAAATTAGTATATCACATATACAATTATACACTAAATTATTAAATCAACACTTAACTTAATAATCCGGTTATATCACATATAACCGACTAACATCCAATGTATCGACTTATCGAATCAACCCTTGATTCGATAACCTGGTTATATCGCATATAACCGATCGATACAAACATCGCGAGAATTGAATACGGTATCACATACTCGCATTATTTTCGGTCCCGCACATATCACATATGCGTTCCTATTTCGTTTTGCCTGAGCCAGTAAAACCTCTATGTAGGACTCTAATGACTCGTCAATACGCCGGCTGTAGGTGATGATCATATCAAGCACCCACAAGCCGTCAGCGGTACTAGCTGGACGTAACGACTACCTGGGTATTGAGCAATCAGAAGATCAGCAAGCAAGCCAGCTCCAACTCCTGCAAAAGCCTGACAGTGACACTACCGTACAGTCTGGTCTCCTCGTCTGATATGTCGCATATCAAGTCTAGAGGTGGTAAACGTCAGACCCCAATAACCGATAAGTCATGCCGATGCGAGGCTCATAACGGGTCGAGAAACTACTGGTAACACTTATCACTAAATCTCTAAACCAGCCCTGGTCAGGGACTTCCCTGTTATGGCGAATCGAGCATAGCGCAACATCAACCCTCAATACCGGGAGAGACGAAACCCCTCCTATCGCTCATTGCCTCCATGTGACTCGGAACTGTACCCAAAAACCACCGTTTTGCACGCCCTCTTGGACGTGGTAAGGTGGAAATCAAAGCACAGTGGGAATCACACAAGACTCTATGACGATCTCGGGTCTACAGTCTAACCTGTACCAGTGTCACCAGAGAACTGCCATCTGACGTAAGGTATAATACCATCTGGGAGTTCTCGGCGAGTCCGTCCAGTGTACCTAGTCTCCACTGAGCACCCGTATATCATCTCTGATGTCAAACACCAATGGATATGGGATCATCCATCGCCCATCTACATGGGTCGAGAAGGTATACGCTAGTCTACTCTGGTATATCGATGCCCCGTCTCGATACACCCATGACTAGGGACCTTGAAGGATGTACTTATGGACTACCATGTCTCCACTAGTATGATCCGCAATTAGTCCAGGTAGTAAAGTACACATCCTAAGGGCTTTACCAACATGTAACAGAAAGACAATCAGTGTACACGTTAAGGTAAAGAGTAACCAGATAGCATACTATCATGTCGAGCAATAAATTCCTCCCTATATATGTCCAAGCATCCACTACAATATACACCTCATGTATAGTAATGGCCTCTAGGGCATACATATAACTAACAATCTCCCACTTGCACTAGGGCCATCTGATAACAGTGGTTGTAGTATCTCATACTCAACCATCCCATAATAATCTCTCTCTGGGAAAGGCCTTTGTGATTGGATCCGCTGTGTTGTCCTCTGAGTCTACTCTCCTAACCTCGATCCCCTGGAGATCAACCATCTCCATGATCAGGTGACACTGACTTAGAATATGTCTGGATCCCTGATGGGATGGGCGTTCCTAGGCATAAGCCACAACTCTATTGTCACACAATGGTAGGAACGAAGTTCATCTCACGAACTAATATACACCCAGACTGCCTCTTTGGTAGCGATGTATCCAGCCTTTAACGTCTAGTATGCCACGGTATCTATCTTGGAACTCATCCAACATACCGTCCCTTTTACCGAAGGAAAAAACAATGCCTGTGACTGACATTCAGTCGTCCTTATCATCCTGGAACCTTTCCAGTGATTCTCCCCAGGATCGATTGATACCATCTCACTACAACTAGTGAGTATCCTAACATCCAATTAGATCTATCTCATAGATCCAAACCCAGGATTTAGGAGGTATCACTTTGATCCTATATGGATAATCCTTATGATAAGCGGAGATTGACCGAGCGTAGCAAAGGAAACTACTTCATTAACAAGAGTATGTCATCCACGTACTCTACGAGGATCACCACCATACTCTCTACTACCTTTTTGTATATACAAGGTCCATCTACCATTTTGATGAAGTCAAACTCTTTGACTACCACATCAAAACTGATGTTCCAACTCCGCGATGCCTGTTTTATCACATAAAACATCTTGCACATGTTTCCGCTGTACCCACTGTCTACGAAGCCCTCTGGCTGTATACTTATAGACGCTCTCCTCCAAAATATCATTTAGAAAAGCAGTCAGACACCCAACCACCAGATATCGTAGTCATGGTATGTAGTAGTGGCGAGTAGGATTTGGATGGACTTAAGCATAGCTTTGAAAGTCTCAACCTTTCCATGTACACCAAGTAATCTTCTCAAGATATACTTGCTCCTGATGGGGATTTAACCCTTCAGATAAAGCAACCAAAGTCCATACTTTGTTGGTGTATAAGGATTCCATCTCAGATCGTTAAGCATCCAGCCATTCTTACAGAGTCCCACTCCTGATGGCCTGCTCGAAACTAGTTGGATCATCATCTCATGATGCATTCCTCGCTCCCACTGTCATAGAGAAACTGAAGTATCTCTCAGGTGGGTGAGGAAGCCTACTAGATCGGCGGAGAGGCTGAGGTTCGTTGGAAAATATTGAATCCTCCGGTTCTACCAAATCATCATCTGCAGTTTGTTTGGCTGGAACTCCTTCCAGTTCTACCTCATGACCACTAATTTCTTCTCAAGAAATTCCCTTTCACAAAGGTGGCATGCTGAGAAACAAAACATCTTTTGTTCCTCGGTTATTGTTAGTTGTATGTATGCCCTAGAGGCCAGTATTGTACAGATGATGTATATTATATTGGATGCTTGGACATATATAGAGATGACTTTCTTGCTCGATATGATAGTATGCTATCTGGTTACTCTTTATCTTAACATGTACACTTGTCTCTTTAAACTGTCTTATAGTTACATGTTGGTAAAGCCCTTAGGATGTGTACTTGACTACCTGGACTATGATGCAGATCATACTAGTGGAGACATGGTAGTCCATAGGTACATCCTTCAAGGTCCCTAGTCGTGGATGTATCGAGACGGGGCATCGATATACCAGTGTAGACTAGCGTATACGCTTCTCGACCCATGAGATGGGCGATGGATGATCCCATATCCATTGGTGTTTGACATCAGAGATGGTGTACGGGTGCTCAGTGGAGACTGGGTACACTGGACGGACTCGCCGAGAACTCCCAGATGGTATTATACCTCACGTCAGATGGCAGTTCTCAGGTGACACTTGTACAAGTTAGTCTGTAGACCCGAGATCGTCATAGAGTCTTGTGTGATTCCCACTGTGCTTTGATCTCCACCTTACCACGCCCATGAGGGCGTGCAAAACGGTGGTCTTTGGGTACAGTCCCGAGTCACATGGAGGCAATGAGCGATAGGAGGGGTTTCGCCTCTCCCGGTATTGGGGGTTGATGTTGCGCTGTGCTCGATTGGCCGTAACAGGGAAGTCCCTGGCCAGGGTTGATCGGAGATTTTCTGGTAAGTGTTACCAGTAGTTTCTCGACCCGTTATGAGCCTCACATCGGCACGACTTATCGATTATTGGGGTCTGACGTTTACCGCCCCTAGACTTGATATGCGACATATCAGACGAACAGACCGGACTGTACGGTAAGTGTTACTGGTTGGATTCACAGGAGTGTGAGCGGGCTAGCTCGTCGATCTTCTGATCGCTCAATACCCGGGTGGCCGTTACGTTTAGCAGACCGCTTGCGGCTTATGGGTGATTGATATGATCATCATCTGCTGCCGGCGTATTGACGAGTCTTTAGAGTCCTACACAGAGGTTTCCTGGCTCAAGCGAAACGAAATAGGGGCGCATATGAGATATGTGCAGGACCGAGAATAATGCGTGTATGTGATACCGCATTTCATTCTCGCGATGAATGTTTCGATTGGTTGTATGTGATATGACCAAGTTATCGAATCATTGATTCGATAAATCGATACATTGGATACTAGTCGGTTATGTGTGACATGACCGGATCATTGAATCAAATGTTGATTTCATGATTTAATGTATAATTATATATTTGATATATTACTTTGCATTAACTAGTATTGGTTCACTTTAAATGGATTTTCTCACTTGTATGTATCATGTTTGATGATGCATGAATTTTGGTTTTGTGTTAAGACTTAAACCATGGTTATGATAATAGTTAGGGTTTTGATTCATTTACTTATTTATTTATCTATTCTTTCTTGATAAATAAATAAAAGAAAACAAAATGGTTTCATTTCATCATGAAGCTTGTTGAAGCTTCATGAAGGTTTGACCAATGTGACCATTTTGTCTTCTTACTTAACCCTAACCATTCCAAATAACTATGGTCTAATCTCTACACATAACCATGGTTAGAAGATGATAAGTATTGATTTTATTTTTCCATTTTAACAAGACTTATCATATTCTATCATATTCTATCTACTTCTTCTTCTTCATCTTCAAGAATAAAAGCTTGATGCCATCAATGGCAACTTGAGTTCCAAAGTGAGAAATCCAATTCTAAAGTGAACCCACCTCCTATTTCTTCACCCTCTACCTCTTGCCAAGTCGTTTTGGGTGTTTTCTTCAAAAGTTTCACATATTTGTGAAGTCGGAGCTTGAACTTGTGATGCCTCGACGTAGATCATCTTCGGCACGAAGCCGACGACCTAGTCCGCCTAATTCTCCGATGAAGCTGACGTTTGAGTTCGGGATTCGAGATGGACAGCGAGAGGACGACTACATGGAGCTAAGGAAGTGGATAACCGGATCTACAAAGGTTGTAGCCTCTCTCCTTTAGTTAAGATGTTAACTAGATTAGTATATCGCCTAAACTTCTAGTCAACGATCCGTATTAGGGTTTCTCGGCACCCGTAAAATTTGAATTTGGCATGGTTGATGCCTTGTGAGACCTCTTGAGAGTGCCTAGGAACCCTACAGGTTAGGTAGAAGATATTCCCTTGCGAATTCTTGGGATATCCAACAAACATTCACATAGCTGACTTTGCCTTGAGCTTGTCCGGATTTTGCATTTCAGACATAAGCCGGACAACCCCAAATCTTAACAAACTTAAGATATGGGCTTTTCCCTCTCCATATCATATATGAAGTGGTAGGCAACTGATTTGATATGAACCCTATTCAATAGGTATGGAGCTTCTCAAGTGCACAACTCCCAAAAGAAAATAGGAAACTCAGTAGTACTCATCATAGAGCACACCATATCACATAGGGTGCTATTGCTCCGCCCCGATATACCATCGTGCTATGGTGTATACGGAGGAGTAATGCTGAGAGAGAATCTCATTCTCCTTTAGAATAGTCCGGGAATCCCGTGCTCAAGTATTCTCCTCCCTGATCACATCAAAGGACAAAATACTTATACCCGTTTTTGGTTCTCTACTTCTAACTTATATTTTATGATTATCTCAAAAGTTTCGGACTTATGTTTCAATAGGAACATATGTCTGAATCTTGAGAGATCATCAGTGAATGTAATGAAGTATAAAGAACTGGTGCTGGCATATGTAGACAGGGGACCTTCATACATCAGCATGTATCAATCCCAAGAGTTCACTAACTCTTTCACTGTATCCAATAAATGGAGCTATGGTCATTTTACCTTTGTGACATGACTGGCAAGTTTCACAAGATGTAAATTCAAACTGATTTAAATATGCATCTTAATGTAACTTAGCTAGTTGGGTCGCATTGATATGACCTATTCTACAATACCTCAAGAAGGATTCGTTCATTTCTGAACTCTTCCTCTTGTGCGTGTTCTGTACGTTAAGAACTGTGGTTTGATTTAGAGCGTCTATACTTTTAGATAACGTGCCTGAACCGATCAACTCTTGATATAGGAAATGTTCAAAACATTATCCAACAATACAAAATTATATCCTTTCTTTACAAATAAAGAGACTGATATGATGTTGTATATCAGGTTCGGTATCTAATAACATTCGTTCAAAAACAATGTATTTCGGTAATACAGGGTGATAACTTCCAACATCTTGGCTGCAACTTTTGCACCGTTTCTTTCTCATGAAACTTATCACCCGTTCTCAGTTCTCTACCTATCTGTAGCCCATGTAAAAAATTACATATGTGGGATCCTGATCCGGTATCACATACCCAGGACGTAAAGGATACTGAGAAACAGTTCTTGGTAATGAACACCCCGAAGAAGATGCATCAGCATGCACTTTCTTCGTTCGGGCGGCACGGGAATTCTGGTAATCCCCAATTTCCTGCTCTGTCTTATAACAATTATAAGTTAGAGCGGGACCAACGTTCCTTAGCGCAGTATAACATGTAGGTTCGGTCAATACATCCATATTATTATCTTGATTAAGGCATGATATGGTCGCTACTTGGAGAGAGAGAGAAGAAAACACTCTGCGTGCGCTCTTGCAAGATCAGATTGGTTATTATTTTATCTAATCAGGATGGCTCTCACTGTTTTTTATCAAATCTTCCTTCAAACCCTAAAAGGAATGACTAGCCAATATTAATTACACCCTACAATTTCGTCAATCTTTCAGCCAGGCCAGTGTCGGTACTTTGAGGGAGGTTCCCCGTGCTTTCGCACGGACCTAATTAAAATAAACCTCGTTTTCCCATAGGCGTAACCCCGTTGATACCTTTCTAGACACCTACTTGATCGGCTAAATGTAATGTGTAAAACTCTCCCAGGAGTAACATTTACTCGCAGTGGGTATCGGGATCCAACTATCTCATAGAAGGTATGCAATCTCATTGCAAATTTCAACACTTGAAATTCCCGATAATTTTGCCCCTAACCTCCTATGACCTTGACAAAGGCCAACAAACCATAGGATGCTAGTCAAGTTCAACCAGTCATTTCTTGATTGAATTAAACCCACCCGCACGACCCTTGACAAAGGCCAACAAGGTTGTACGACTACCCTAACCCAATCTGCATCATATGCATAAGCAGACAAGCACTAGTCAGCTACCGCACACTACGCCTTGACAAAGGCCAACAAACGCAGCACGAATACTAACTACTACTTATCTGAAATGACGGAGGGCTACGACAGGTTTTTCTGAAAACCTATTGCGAAATGAACTTGATATCGTTGTAGAATCGAGTGAATTTTGAAATGGAGTGATTTTTAGGCTTTCACTAGTTTCGCTAAAGAGGTCACTCCCGGTGAAGGGATCTCGGCTCTTTCCTCAACGAATGAGGTGCAGGATATATCACATATATCACTATGCAAAGCAAAAACTATAAAATCAATCAAAAGACAAATCGAGGGTTGTAGCATCTGCCAGTTATTACTAAAGGGGTCACTCCTGGTGAAGGGATCTCGGCCATTTCCTTATCGAATAAGGTGCACGATGTTCTACAAGGAACACCGCTATGCAAAGCAAGAACTGTAGCTACATGTTTTTGAAAATTCGATTCCACAACATATTTTAGGTTTCTTTTTCTTTCATTAATCATATTAAAGAAGTCCCATCATTTAAGTTACCTAAACATCACAGATAAATACAACGTACGCTTATGCCATCCGCATTCGTCTCGATGTCCCCTCGTGCACCGTTAGGTTAGGTAACTAACGGCAGAGCGGGGTAGGGCTAGCGCGGGTGTAAAACATAAGCAACATCTATATAATATATCATATATACTATATATAGTATCTATCAAAACATATCAAATGATCACATAACAGATATCGCAGCAGAAGAAACATATGAAATAATGGATATACTAGGAGGTCCGTGTTTTATTTTGAGCCTCTATAAAACACGGATTCCACGGTCGCGATGAATAGCCAAACCCACACCCATAGACCCCTACGAGAGCGGCAAGCAACCCTACCAATTCTAGAGTTAGGAGACCCGGACTCGGCTCCTCGAGTTGGTCTCCCACTGGACTCTATAACCCGGTTACTTGTGCTATCCTGCTTGGGTCTATCCTAGTGCGGAAAAATAAATAATATACAAATGGTGACATTAACCTCATCCCGGAAGTGCCCCAAGAAAAGAATATTACATACATTTAATTTTACATGAATGAAAATAAAAACCCTCATCTCACATAAAAAAACCCGGCTATTCAAAAACGCGACGATCCAATATAACATATCCAGCAACACATAACATCACATGTCATCAACGTAAGTAAATATGTGCATCCCAATAGTCGTTGACATATAGCAACGAAACCGGCGATATCACATATTACACTTACGGTCGCAGAAAAAAAAGTGTAAAACTACAACAGTTGGAATCCGCAACCTCCTTAGACATCTCATGCCTGACCAAATGAAATCCTTAGACATCGCATGCCTAACAATTATAAACCCCACATTTCAGTCTCCTTATTGAAAACACTTTTCAATACCAAGTCGGGCAATTCAACAAGATTCCCGACATCCTGATCGAATGCTCGTCGCAAACTTTAGTAGACGGCCGCACCCCCGGATGCCATCGACGAAGTGCATGGAACACCGCTGCCGCGAGCACCCAAACGGATGCTTTTGGCGACGGGGTTCTCCTACTGTCACTTGGTCGGGGCTTTGGGGCGTGGCTGTCTATTAAGTTTACCCAGCGAGTATCCGCATACGCTACGTGATTGCAACGGACTTTTGATCGCATCAAAATCTCGTGGCAACCGATCATTTGAGACTAAACTGCTATGTTTATAACATTCATATTAGTTATCTCATAACTACTTGTGGATTCCAAATATTGTGTCACCTTCCAGATAAATATACAGTATTAAACTTTCCGATCGAATAATCAAATACCCAAGATTTCCTAAATAGTTCTCAACACTTGAGGGGAGTTTAAAAAACATCCATCACATGCCACAGTACCAATGGTCCAGCCGTAGAAGGGTCAAGCCAACGCCTCACATGTGGCAATGCCGTACTGCCCCAAGCCCAAAGGTTTAGAGGCAGTTGAAGACGGTCACATAATCGAGTTAAGGTTTGTTGTCTTCTAGAGGGTCCATCGCGTAACTTGCACGATTTAGAACGTTCTTAAACAACGGAAAAATCCAACACTTGGAAATCTTCCCGGTCGGGAAAAAGTGAGTTATTGATATCCGTTCGAACTTTTTAATACTTTCTAAATTATCCGGAAAAAGAACGAAATTAAATTTTCCGATTGAATCAACGTATACAAAATAATCCCCAGAACACTCAATACCAGAGGCAGATTAAAATTACCCAGAAAGATACACTAGCAGATACGGTCATAACTGTGCAAAAAGAAAAATCAAACCCGACTGTACGGCCGCGGAGCCGCGGTGCAAGCAAGGTATTGCCGTGGTTCCGCGGCGGTCCGTACGTTTTATCTTCTCATTTTTCACAGTGATACTTAAAATTCCCTGCTGATTTTTTTAGGTATTTTTAATAAAGAAAAAATCGCATTTTTAAAATTTGTCCAGAGAGGCGGTCGTTTTGACGTTACGGGGTTCGATCGGAGTTTTAACTTCGTAAACACGTCGCCTAATGCTCTAACTAGGCTCTGATACCACTGTAGGGTTACTAGGCACTCTAATAAGGTTCTACAAGGCATCAACCATGCTCGATTAAAATTTTAGCCGTGCCGAACAACCCTAAACAAGATCTTTGCTAGATTATTAGGGTTTCACATGCAAGTAAATACCATTTACGACTAAGTGAATACGAAATACAACCTTTGTAGATCGGTCCTTCACTTCATATGCTCCTTGTAATAGACACTTCGCTCCGATCATCGTGCTCCCAGACTCTTGGACGGCTCCATGAGAAGATAGCAACGGTATTGCTTGAAGTCTTCGAGGCCGAAGATGATCTACGTCGAGGGAATACGAACTCAAGTTTCTACTTCACTAACTAGAGAATTAGTGAAGCAAACACCCTAAACTAAAGTGCTAGTCTAGTAGAGGATGATGAAATAGGAAATGGGTACACTTTAGAATTTCTTTTCTCAGTATATTTCTCTCTCTTTATCAAACCCTAGCAAGCATTTGAAGGAGGAAAAAGATGAGCTCAAAAAGATAATGGAAAAACTAATCAAGAAAGAGAGAGAGAGCTAACCATGGGTGAGTGGGTATCATATACTAACTCATGTAGAGACATAACCATGGCTAATTATAGTGGTTAGGTTTATAAATATCCTAAGTAAAACAAAAATAGTGGACTTTGGTCAATGCACTCACAAGCCTCATAAAGCTTCATGCACTTGAACAATTATCCACTAATTTTGTATTTACTTTGTATATTAAAACCCCACCAATATAATTATAATGGTATATGTCTCATACACCCATGTAGAGTGTATCAACAACCATGATACAAAATGAACACAAATAAATAAATATCACACATATATTAAGTTGTGCACAAGTGAGAAAAACAAATTCTTAAGTGAACCAATGTTAGTTAATGTAAATTAGTATATCACATATAAAATTGTACACTAAATTATTAAATCAACACTTAACTTAATAATCCGGTTATATCACATATAACCGACGAACATCCAATGTATCGACTTATCGAATCAACCCATGATTCGATAACCTGGTTATATCGCATATAACCGACCGATACAAACATCGCGAGAATTGAATACGGTATCACATACTCGCATTATTCTCGGTCCCGCACATATCACATATGCGGTCCTATTTCGTTTTGCCTGAGCCAGTAAAACCTCTATGTAGGACTCTAAAGACTCGTCAATACGCCGGCAGTAGGAGATGATCATATCAAGCACCCACAACCCGTCAGCGGTACTAGCTAGACGTAACGGCTACCCGGGTATTGAGCGATCAGAAGATCAGCAAGCAAGCCCGCTCCAACTCCTGCAAAAGCCTGACAGTGACACTACCGCACAGTCCGGTCTCCTCGTCTGATATGTCGCATATCAAGTCTAGGGGTGGTAAACGTCAGACCCCAATAACCGATAAGTCATGCCGACGCGAGGCTCATAACGGGTCGAGAAACTACTGGTAACACTTACCAGAAAATCTCTAAACCAGCCCTGGCCAGCGACTTCCCTGTTATGGCCAATCGAGCATAGCGCAACATCAACCCCCAATACCGGGAGAGACGAAACCCCTCCTATCGCTCATTGCCTCCATGTGACTCGGGACTGTACCCAAAAACCACCGTTTTGCACGCCCTCTTGGACGTGGTAAGGAGGAAATCAAAGCACAGTGGGAATCACACAAGACTCTATTACAATCTCGGGTCTACAGACTAACCTGTACCAGTGTCACCAGAGAACTTCCATCTGACGTAAGGTATAATACCATCTGGGAGTTCTCGGCGAGTCCGTCCAGTGTACCCAGTCTCCACTGAGCACCCGTATATCATCTCTGATGTCAAACAACTATGGATATGGGATCATCTATCGCCCATCTACATGGGTCGAGAAGGTATACGCTAGTCTACTCTGGTATATCGATGCCCCGTCTCGATACACCCACGACTAGGGACCTTGAAGGATGTACTTATGGACTACCATGTCCCCACTAGTATGATCCGCATCATAGTCCAGGTAGTCAAATACACATGTTAAGGGCTTTACCAACATGTAACAGAGAGACAATCAGTGTACACGTTAAGGTAAAGAGTAACCAGATAGCATACTATCATGTCGAGCAAGAAAGTCCTCCCTATATATGTCCAAGCATCCACTACAATATACATCTCATGTATAGTAATGGCCTATAGGGCATACATATAACTAACACAATCATCATAATCATATCTCGTACGGTAAATCAATCGTACAGCATCCAAAATCTCGGCATGGGTCGAATATCACATTTATCTCATTATTCATCAGGTATCCTCATCGTCATATACTGAATAGGGGTACTGATCTAAGTCTAGTACATTCTGATACCATCAATATATATATATATATATATATATATATATATATATATTTATATGCGTGTGTGTGAAAACACAACGCCTAAAGACCCGCTATAACAACATGTCGTATCTCATAATACGAACCAAATCATATCATCGATCTCGTGGCATCATGCCCAATCTCATCGACCCATCTCCAAGTATCATATACTATCCTCATTATCCATGTATATGTATACATATATATATATATATATACACACATACATGCTCACAACATATATATATATATATATATATCCCCATATACGCACAAGAAATAAAATTTATGCGTGTCTGTGTGCGTGTATCTTATTCTAGGGTTCGCAACTAAAACTAACTAACGACACTATTAACCAATTACACTAAAATTTATCCACGAACTCCTAAAGTCTATCTAGATAATCATCTAGTCTCACACTAAACATACTTATATATATATATATATATATATATATATAGGTATACGTATTCGTATACTACACTACGAAACTGCGGGGGTGCTATACGCCAACCACCCGACTTCCCCCGTATATATATATCTACTCATCTTGATCATCGCTTGCCGAAGTCGATGTCTCCATCCTCTTCTTCATCGTCCGATGTCCACTTGGGGGTATCTACATATATATATACATATAGCATCGTAAACAGAAATCACGCACGAAAACAAAAACGGCACGCGTATCACGCATAGGTTAAAACCTATGGTCTCGCATGCAAAACACTACCAAATAACTCTCGTCGTTGACGTTCAAACGCCACAGGACGGAATTAAAATCAAATACAAAACTAAAGTTTCAGAATCGCAAATACGAAAAATAACAACTAAGGAAAAACCACTTCCATATTACGTCTCAGGTAAAATTAGCAAATTTTGCATAGGGGGTTGCTCTAGATACCAGATAACAATGCCACAGACCAAAAATCACTCGGTTTCATCACAACATGGCCGCAATTTGCGGCCCATACTAATAAATCTGCGGCCAAGGTAATGATTTAGGGGCTCGGGTTTCAGGGGTAGTCTTCTGGTCACCTGCATACATCACTATACTTGCTAAATATTTTTCAGGTGTCCCGGGTCGTAGCAGTTCTCTAATTAGCATCACAAATCCCACAAAAAGCCGATATCGGCAAAACTAAAGTTCACATATTGGTGTTTGGTCTCAAGTTTTGTCCTGAATTCTAACACTAGAGGGTTGTAAGGTCTCTACTAATCTCAATTACACCTTTGGATTCAAATCAAACCCTAATCCTCAACTTGGAATTTTCAAAGTTCACTAAACTCCTCTAAACCACTTCTAAGCATGCATGGATGCTAAAGTGAATGGAATTCTACACTAATTGTGAAGAAAATACCTCATTTGGCAACTCAAGAATTTTCTTGAGTTTCCCCAAGTCTTCAAAATCCAATTTTTCTTGGTCCAAAGTGTTTGTAGTGGGCTTGTGCATGTTTTTAGTGAAAGGGGGATGATGTTTTGATGAGGGATTAAGGGTGTTTGTAATGTTTTAGTGGAGGTGGGAGATGGGGGCTGGCATGGTAGAAGGAGAGGGAAAATGAGGGGGAAAAGAAAATTGGGACTTGGTCAATGAGACCCCTCATCTCTCTCTCTCTCTTCTCTCTCTTGCCCATACTCATTTTTTTAACCATTTCCTTTTTCTTTTCTTTTCTTCTCATTTCTTTTTAAAACAAAACCAAGCAAAAGAAAAAAGAAAAGCCATGGTAGAAAATGCAAAAGTGTAATTTGACATGGTGCATGCCATGTGCACAAATCAAGCTTACTACACGATTAGTGATTTTTAATCGCGATTAGCACTAAAATGGAATTTATTTAATCATAATAATTTATAATTTTCTTAAATCATATAAAACACCCTCATTTCAGTAATTCTTACAATTTTCCAAATATTTTCCAAATTTATCGGTATTTAATTATACCGCATAATAAAATATTCATAATATTTATTATTTAATTTTATAAATTCCCAAAAATAATATTTTATTTTTCTGAAATGTTACAAATATGTATTGTTCCGCCATCACTATTATCAATAGTTAGACGTTGATTCTTGTTCTATTGCGCATATGAAATGCAGCATGCATACATACCTACATGCATACACACATACCGTGCTATAGCTATATATACACTTTTATATGATGTTGCATTTGACTTTGGAGAATGTGGGAACCGCATGATATTATTAAAAACTTGATTCATTCAAAAGAGCGGTTATCCAGAGGATGCCGACCGGAGTCGTGAGATGGATATGGGCCGATCCGGACAGACGGAGCCCGTGGGCTGATCCGTACTGACGGAGCGCGAGTTATGTGGATTTACGTTTCGATGTTGGACACGGGATTTCATGATGTTTCGAGTGTCGATGTTGGGCACTCAGGTTCCATGAGACTTACGGATATGAGGGCCGATCAGAGTGACGGCGACTGAGGTATTGGGATTTAGGGTGTCGTTGATGGACACCGGTTTTTCCATGATGATGATTCATTGATGATGATATGTTTTATCCCATCCTTAGTACTTATTTGATATGCATTGTTTCATGTATTTGTACTACCTGATGGTGTACCTTGATCATGATTGTTGCATATCCATATTGCCATACTTATGCTATCAGATTGCATGTGATAGATTATCGATGTTCGTGCATACTTGCGATTATCTGTATGATGTTACTTACTATTCACGAGTTGGAAACTCACCCCCATTATGCCATAGTGTTTTGCAGGGTTGACCCTCAGAGTAGTCGCGGCAGGGCTCCTTATTGTATTTATTTCAGCGGATACCGCTACGGTTGGCTGTGAGGCCTTTTTGCTGTAGGTGGGTTGCGGTTATCCGATTTCATCTATTGTATATCTCATTATATCTAGTACTCTCCATCTACCACTTTCATGTATTGACTTAGAGACGAGTTTGTGAGGATCGATATTGTATATTTTGTAACTCTGGGTGTCGTGCTCGTGTGAGCTGGCTTTTCTTACGTTGATTTACATCTTTTTATGTTGTTTTCATTTTTATTGTCTATTCCTTCGCTACGGCATCGTATATATGCTTGTGGTGGTTGTTTTCCTCCTTTGAGCATGATTTTCTCCCGTTTGGGGATGCTTTATTTATATCAAGTGTTTGTACCCGTTTCGGGGCTAGTTTTACAAAAGAGGTGCTGCCAAATTTTTTAAGAAAATAAACTTAAGCTTTAAGATTTTTACTTGAGATTTCTAAACGTTTTAACAATGTTTTTATCACTTACTTTTTTTTATGGTTTAGATTTTTGGGTTTTCGGCTTACTTAAGTTGCGTTACGCCTGTTGATGTCACATGGTTTAAGTGCCGGTCACATTTCTAAATTGGGTCGTGATAAAGTTTGTATTAGAGCGGTAGGTTTTACCTTTCGAAGTGTAGGATGTCTTTGGTATGATGGAGTAGGCATCTTAAGCAGAGTGACGTAGCATGTGTATGTTCTGCGGCATACTTACGACACGATACTCCGCCTAAGTGACCTTAGGACATATTGCTTGTAATTCCTTCCTTGATTTCCATGTATCACCATGATTCGATTTCTATGTTCTTATCGAATCCTGTTGTCATATCAAACCATTATGCCGCCGAAGACTACGAGGGCGTAGAGAGCGGCCGCGAGAGCCGAGGTCAGGGTAGGCTCATCGGAGACGAGGACTGACAAGGGCGGTACGCCTATTCCACAGGAGAGGATTGATCCACCTTCGCTAGATCGTATTACTAGGCTAGAGGCCGGTATGCAGGATTTGCGCCAAATGATGGGGTCGTTGGTTGAGACCGGTCGAGCGCAAAGACAGGAGGTTGACCTACCTGTAATGGGGGCCGAGATGGTGCCTACGGTTCAGGCAGTCGTACCTACAGCTATGGAGGTTATCACCATATCATTATCTGAGCTCATGAGGCTGAAGTCTTCGGTTTTCACCGACACCGATACAGCTGAGGATCCCCAGTCATTTATCGATCGGATGCCATGGATCTGTCGTTCGCTGATATGCTCCAATGAGAGATGGGTAGAGTTCGCGAGTTTTCATCTGGAGGGTCTTTCCCAGACCTGGTGCGAGTCTTTAGAGAGGAGCAGAGCCGCAGGTCTTTCTCCTATGACCTGGGCTGAGTTCGTGACGGTTTTTCTCGCCCGTTTCCTTCCGCGGAGCGTCCGGGATGCTCGAGCTTGCAGTTTTGAGTCGTTACGCTATACTCCGGGTATGACGATGGCAGAGTACGATGTTCAGTTTACCCAGCCATCTGTGTATGCTCCATATTTGGTAGACACTGAGGAGATGCGGATCAAGAGATTTGTGTGAGGCCTGATTACCCATTTGTTCCTCGCTATCAGCGCCCAGCATTTTGACACATATTAAGCCGCAGTGGACGCAACCCTACTGGTTGAGGAGCGTCTTTTCGAGACTTCGGTCATTCCGGAACCGAAGAGGGTTCGTACTGGTGTATCAGCCCGGAGACAGATGTATAGATGCCGCGACAAATTTTGTTCTGGTCGTGGGAGTAGCAGAGGCTTGGGACGGGGTCAGTTATTTAGCTTTTATCCCAGGAGGGTCAGCAGTCATCGTCTGGATGTTTCCGGTGTGGGAGTTTATATCATCACGTCAGAGATTGTACTGAGGCACGTGAGGATGAGGCAGCCGTACCACATGTTACCTTACCACCTTCTCCACCTCAGAAAGCGTTGCCTCTTATGCCTGGTGTTGATCCGCGTCAGACTTATGCTCAGAGAGGTCGTGGTCGCGGAGGTTTTGTCCAGAGAGGACGGGGTGGCCGAGGCGGAGGACAGCCGGTAGCCGGTAGAGGGAAGGCTCGAGTATTTTCTTTAACTCATCAGGATGCGCAGGCGTCCAATGCAGTGGTGTCAGATACTCTTTCAGTATGTTCCTTCGATGCACACGTTTTGTTTGATCCGGGATCTACGCACTCGTATGTTTCTACACACTTTATGCCAAGGTTGGGCCGAGAATCGTGTTTGTCAGATCAGCCGGTTGTTGTGACTACTCCTGTTGGCAAGTCTTTTGTTGCGCGACACGTGTTTCGGTCATGTGCCGTTCGTATTGGATATAGTGATTCGTCCGTCGACTTGATCCTTCTTGAGATGTTGGACTTCGACGTTCTCCTGGACATAGACTGGTTAGCTACTTGCTACGCGTCTGTGGACTGCCGTGAGAAGACAGTAAGGTTTTGTTTTCCGGGCGAGTCAGTTCTTGTTGTGCAGGGGGACCGTGGTGCCACCCCTCATAATTTGATATCTGCCCTTTGCGCTAGTCCGCTCTTGAGGAGAGGATGTCGGGGATTCTTAGCTTCTATTCATGATACCGGAGCCACGGTAGATTTTTTGGACAGGGTTCCTATTGTGATAGAGTTTCCCGACGTTTTTCCCGATGAGTTACCTGGATTGCCGCCAGAGTGTGAGATTGAGTTTTGCATTGATTTGATCCCCGGCACGGGGCCTATTTCTATACCGTCTTACCGGATAGCACCGGCGGATCTTAAGGATCAGCTGTAAGAGTTGCTTGATAGAGGACTTGTGCGTCCGAGTGTTTCTCTTTCAAGAGCTCCTGTTCTGTTCGTCAAGAAGAAGGACGGCAGTTTGAGGTTGTGCATTGATTATTGTCAGTTGAACCGAGTTACGGTGCGGAATATGTATCCTTTATCTCGCATTGACGATTTGTTTGATCAGCTCCAGGGTGCGGGACATTTTTCCAAGATTGATTTGAGATCGGGTTATCATCAGTTGCGGGTTCGGAATGATGACATTCTGAAAACTGCTTTTCGTACGCGCTACGAACATTATGAGTTTTTGGTGATGTCGTTCGGACACACCAATGCCCCAGCAGCATTTATGGATTTGAGGAACCAGATTTTCAGGTCGTTCCTCGACCAGTTCATTATTGTGTTTATTGATGACATTCTAGTTTATTCCAGGAGTCGAGAGGAGCATGAGCAGCACTTGAAGATTGCTTTGCAGACATTGAAAGTGTACCAGCTGTTTGCTAAATTCTTGAAGTGTGCCTTCTGTCTTGATAGTGTTGACTTCCTGGGTCATGCGGTTACAGGAGACGGTATTCGTGTAGACCCGAGGAAGATCGAGGCCATACAGCTTTGTCCCAGACCTGTATCAGTGACAGAGGTCCACAGCTTTTTGGGCTTAGCCGGTTATTACCGCCGTTTCGTGCAAGACTTCACGAGTATCGCTGCACCGCTGACCGGACTGACCAGGAAGGGGTTTCCTTTTCTTTGGACTGAGGCAAGCGAGCTGAGTTTTCAGCAGTTGAAGACTCGGTTGACGACTGCACCAGTTTTATCTTTGCCGTCTGGATCGGGCGGGTTTGTCGTTTACTGTGATGCTTCACAAGTTGGGCTCGGTTGTTTATTGATGCAGTATGATAGAGTTATCGCTTATGCTTCCAGGCAGTTGAAGAAGCACGAGCAAAATTATCCCAGTCATGATCTTAAGAGGGCCGCGGTGGTCTTTGCACTAAAGATTTGGAGACACTATTTGTACGGAGAGTCATGTCAGATTTTCACATACCACCAGATCTTAAAGTAAATCTTCCAGCAGGAGAATCTGAACTTGAGACAGCACCGTTGGATGGAGCTCGTGTAGGATATATATATGCCCTAGAGGCCATTATATGTATAGTGGATGCTTGGACATGTATATATATAGATTACTTTCTTGCTCGACATGATAGTATGCTATCTGGTTTACTTTATCTGATATGTTGACTTGATCATGCTTTTATTCATTTGCACATGTTGATAAAGCCCTGAGGATATTTGCTTGACTACTGCGACTATGATGCGGATCATACTAGTGGGACACATGTAGTTTATAAGCATATCCTTGAACTGTTCCTAGTTGTAGATGTAGGGTTGCTAGGCACTGCCACAAGGGTCTACGAGGCATCAACCATGCCCGATTAAAAATTTAGCTGTGCCGAACAACCCAAAGCCGGATCTTTAAACTAGAGTTTAGGAGAAAACAAGTATGTTAAACACTTTAACACTAAGTGAGAGGGATTACAACCTTTGTAGATCTGGTCCTTCACTTCATAAGCTCCGTGTTGAGGTCCCTTCGCTGCGATCATCGTGCTTCGGACTATCGAGAGGTTCCACGAAGAGAAAGATGCAGTCTTGCTTCCGATCTTCGATAACATAGATGATCTACCTTGAAGTTTCATTAACACAAGCTAACACTCACTAGATGAAGTGAACACCCGCATCTAAAGGGCACGGGTAGATGAGGATGATGAAGTGGGATTTTTGCTTTCATTTTTTTTCTTATTCTCACTCATTTATCATCACTTGAAAAAAGCTAGAAAGCTTTTTCCATGAAAGAAAAGAAGAAGGAAGAAGAAGATGAAGGAATAATAAATAATCCTTTTGTGATGAATAATGCAAAGATGATAATGATGAATAATGCAACCATGGTTAACTTAACCTTTGTAGAGATTTAACTAGGGCTAGGGTCTGGGTTGAGTTAAAGATGAGTCACTTTAAAATATCTAACACAAAACAAAAAGAAACCTTCTAGAAACTTCTAGAATTGCTTAACCCAAATCAACCCTAACCATGTTTAATTTCCACTAATTATGTTGCATTAATAACCATATCAGTTACAATATTATATATCACATATATAATATTTATTGTAACAAAATAAAATAATACAATTAACATATATCGCATATATATCAATGTATTACCCGAGTGAGAAAAAGAATCTTTTAGTGAGCTAATATTAGTTAATGTAATTTAATATATCATATATATTATTATACATTAAATTATCGAATCAACACTTGATCCGACAATCCGGCTATATCGCATATAACCGACTAATATATCATTTACCGATTCATCGAATCAACACTTGATCCGATGACCCGGCTGATATCATTTATCGCGAGAATAGAATACGATATCTCATATCGCATTATCCTCGGTCCTACACATATCACATATGTGCCCCTACTCCGTTTTGCCTGAGCCAAGAAACCTCTGTGTAGGACTCTAAAGAATCGTCAATACGCCGGCAGTAGGTGATGATCATATCAAACACCCACAAGCTGCAAGTGGTCAGCTAAACGTAACAGCCACCCAGGTATTGAGCGCTCAGAAGATCAACAAGCAAGCCTGCACATTCTCATGTGAATCCAAACAGTAACACTCCCGTACAGTCCGGTCTCGTCGTCTGATATGTCGCATATCTCGCCTAGGGGTGGTAAACGTCAGACCCCAGTTGCTTGATAAGTCGTGTCGATATGAGGTCTATAACAGTTCGAGAAACTACTGATAACACTTACCAGTAAATCTCAGCAACCCTGGCCAGGGATTTCCGGTTATAGCCAATCGAACACAGCACAACATCAACTCCTTATACCGGGAGAAACGAATCCCCTCCTATCGCTCATTGCCTCCATGTGATTCGGGACTGTACCCAAAAGCCACCTTTTGCACGCCCTGTTAGACGTGGTATGATGGAAATGAAAGCACAGTGGGAATCACACAAGACTCTATGACGATCTCGGGTCAACAGATTACTCTGTACCAGTGTCACCGGAGAACTGCCATCTGACGTGAGGTATAATACCATCTGGGAGTTCTCGGCGAGTCCGTCCAGTGTACCCAGTCTCCACTGAGCACCCATACACCATCCTTGATTTCAAACACCGATGGATATGGGATCATCCATCGCCCATCATATAGGTCAAGATGCGTATACGCTAGTCTACTCTGGTGTATCGATGCCCATTCTCGATACACCCTCGACTAGGAACAGTTATAGGATGTACTCGTCGACTACCGCGGCCCCACTAGTATGATCTCGTCATAGTCCCAGTAGTCGAGTACATATCCTAAGGGCTTTATCAACATGTATATAGAGACAATCAGAGTACATGTTAAGATAAAGTACAACCAGATAGCATACTATCATGTCGAGCAAGAAAGTCCTCCCTATATATGTCTAAGCATCCATTACAATATACATCATATGTACAGTAATGGCCTCTAGGGCATACATATAACTAACAATCTCCAACTTGCATTAGGGCCATCTGTTGTGGTATCACATACCCAACAATTAGCTGTAGTTGAAGTATCTCATACTCAACCATCCCATAAAAGTCTCTACTAGGAAAAGGGCCTTTGTGAGTGGATCCGCACTGTCGTCCTCTGTGTCTACTCTCCTAACCTCGATCTCCTTGGAGATCAACCATCTCCATGATTAGGTGAAACTGCCTAAGAATTATATCCGGATTTCTGATAGGACAGGGGTTCCTTGGAATAAGCCACAACTCCATTGGCACACAATGGTAGGAACGAAGTTCATCTCATGAACTTATATATCCAGACTGCCTCTTTGGTAACGATGTATCTTGCTTTTAATCGTCTAGTAAGTCACGGTATCTAGCTTAGAACTCTTCCAACATATCGTCCCTCCACTGAGGGTAAAGACAATGCCTGCGACTGACTTTCAGTTATCCTTATCACCCTGGAACCTTTCCAGTGATTCTCCCCAGGATCGATTGATACCATCTCACTACAACTAGTGAGTATCCTAACATCTAATTAGATCTATCTCATAGATCAAAAACCCAGGATTTAGGAGGTATCACGTTGATCCTATACGGAGAATCCTTGTGATAAGCGGAGATTGACCGAGCGTAGCATAGGAAACTCTTTTCCAATCAAGAGTATGTCATCCACGTACTCTACGAGGATCACCACCATACTCTTTACTACCTTTTTGTATATACAAGGTTCATGTACCATTTTGATGAAGTCAAATTCTTTGACTACCACATCAAAACAGACGTTCCAACTCCGCGATGCCTGCTTCATCACATAAAACATCTTGCACACGTTTCCGCTGGTCCCACTGTCTACGAAGCCCTCTGGCTGTGTACTTATAGACGCTATCTTCTAAATCATCATTTAGAAAAGCAGTCATGACACCCAACCACCAGATATCGTAGTCATGGTATGTAGCCGTGGCAAGTAGGATCTGGATGGACTTAAGCATAACTTTGAAAGTCTCAACTTTTCCATGTACACCAATTAATCTTCTCAAGATATACCTGCTCCTGATGGGGATTTAACCCTTTATATAAAGCAACCAAAGTCCATACTTTGTTGGTGTATAAGGATTCCATCTCAGATCGCTAAGCATCCAGCCATTCTTGCAGAGTCCCACTCTTGATGGCCAGCTCGAAACTAGTTGGGTCATCATCTCATGATGCAATCCTCGCTCCCACTGTTATAGAGAAACCGAAGTATCTCTCAGGTGGGTGAGGAACCCTACTAGATCGGCGGAGAGGCTGAGGTTCGTTGGAAACTATTGAATCCTTTGGTTCTACCAAATCATCAGCTGCAGTTTGTATAGCTGGAACCTTTCCAGTTCTACATAACAGACCTTGCCTCGAGCTTGTCCGGATTTTGCTTTTAGACATAGTCCGGACAACCCCAAATCTTAACAAACTTAAGATATGGGCTCTTCCCTTTCCATATCACATATGAAGTGGTAGACAACTGATTTGATTTGAACCCTATTCAATAGGTATGCAGCTTCTAAAGCGCATAACACCCAAAAGGAAATAGGAAACTCAGTAGTACTCATCATAGAGCACACCATATCATATAGGGTGCAATTGCTCCGCCCCGATACACCGAGGTGCTGTGGTGTATTCGGAGGAGTAATGCTGAGAGAGAATCTTATTCTCTTTTAGAATAGTCCAGGAATTCCGTGCTCAAGTATTCTCCTCTTTGATCTCATCAAAGGACATAATACTTATACCGGTTTTTGGTTCTCTACTTCTAACTTATATTCCGTGAATATCTCAAAAGCTTCGGACTTGTGTTTTAACAGGAACATATGTCTGAAACTTGAGGGATCATCAGAGAATGTAATGAAGTACAAAGAACCGGTCCTGGCATATGTAGACAGGGGACTTTCATACATCAATATGTATCAATCCCAAGAGTTCGCTAACTTTTTCTCTGTTTCCAATAAACAGAGCTATGGTCATCTTATCTTTGTGACATGACCGGCAAGTTTCACAAGATGTAAATTCAAACAAATTTAAATATGCATCTTAATGTAACTTCAGCTAGTCGGGTCGCATTGATATGACCTAGTCTACAATGCCTCAAGAAGGATTCGTTCATTTCCGAACTCTTCCTCTCGTGTGTGTTCTGTATACTAAGAATTGTAGTTTTGATTTAGAACATCAATGCTTTTAGATAACGTGCCTGAACCGATCAACTCTTGATATAGGAAATGTTCAAAACATTATCCAACAATACAAAATTATATCCTTTCTTTACTAATAAAGAGACTGATATGATGTTGTATATCAGGTTCGGTATCTAATAACATTCGTTCAAAATCAATGTATTCTGGTAATACAGGGTGATAGTGACCAACAGACTTGGTTGCAACACTTGCACCGTTTCTATCTAATGAAACTTATCACCCGTTCTCAGTTCTCTACCTATCTGTAGCCTATGTAACAAATTACATATGTGGGATCCTGATCCGGTATCAAATACCCAGGACGTAAAGGATACTAAGAAACAGTTCTCTGTAATGAACACACCCGAAGAAGATGCATCAGCATGCACTTTCTTCGTTTGGGCGGCACGGGAATTCTGGTAATCCCCTATTTCCTGCTCTGTCTTATAACAATTATAAGTTGGAGCGGGACCAACGTTCCCCAACTCAGTATAACAAGCGGGTTCGGTCAATATATCCGTTTTATTATCTTGATTAAGGCGTGATATGGTCGCTACCTAGAGAGAGAGAGAGAAGAAAACACTCAGCGTATGCTCTTTCAAGATTAGATTGGTTATCTAATATATCTAATCAGGATGTCTCCCACTGTTTTAGTCAAATCTTCCTTCAAACCTTTAAAGGAAAGACTAGCCGGGATTAATTACACGCTACAAGTTCGCCAATCTTTCAGCCAGGCTAGTGTCGGTACTTTGAGGGAGGTCCCCCGTGCTTTCGCACGAACCTAATTAAAGTAAACCTCGTTTTCCCAGGGGCGTAACCCCGTTAACACCTTTCTAGGCACCTACTTGATCGGCTAATTGTAATGTGTAAAACTCTCCCAGGAGTAACTCTTACTCGCAGCGGGTATCGGGATCCAACTATCTCATAGAAGGTATGCAATCTCATTGCAAATTTCAACACTTGAAATTCCCGATAATATTTTACCCCTAGCACTTATGACCTTAACTAAGGTCAACATATCATAAGCACTAGTCAAGTTCTACCCGTCATTTCATAGTTAATCAGACCCACCATACATGACCCTCAACTATGGTCGACATAATCACATGAATGTCCTAACTAATCGCATCAAATGCTGTGTAGGAAGACATCACTTAGCTACCGTACACTACGCCTCAACTAAAGTCGACATACGCGACACGAATACTAAGTACTCTACTTTCTAAAATGACGGAGGGCTACGACAGGTTTCTATAAAAACCTATTGCGTAATGAACTTGATATCGTTGTAGAATCGAGTGATTTTAAATGGAATGTTTTTTAGGCCTTTTCTAGTTTCGCTAAAGAGGTCACTCCCGGTGAAGGGATCGTCGGCTCTTTCCTCATCGAATAAGGTACAGGATATTTCAGAAATATCACTATGCAAAGCAAGAACTATAGAAGCAATCAAAAGACAAACCGAGTTTGTAGCATTTGCTAGTTTCACTAAAAAGGTCACTCCCGGTGAAGGGATCTCGGCTCTTTCCTTATCGAATAAGGTGCTGGATGTTCTACAAGGAACACCGCTATGCAAAGCAAGAACTAGAGCTACCAGTTTTTAAACAAGTTTCTACATCTTAGGTTTCTTTTAGTTTTATTAATCTCATTAATGAAGTCCCATTTTATTATGCTTCACAAGCATCTCATTTGAAACGAAATCTGCAATATAACATATATCTCATATATATAATATAAACATTCGTCACAGGCAGTAATATGATCTCATCACAGAACATTACAGCAGAAGAACATATATGAAATATTGGATATACTAGGACGTCCGTGTTTTAGTACGAGCCTGTATAAAACACGGATTCCACGGTCGCGATGAATAGCCAAACCCACATCCCTTGACCCCTACGAGAGCGACAAGCAACACTGCCAAATTCTAGGGTTAGGAGACCCGGTCTCGACTCTTCGAGATGGTCTCCCACGGGACCCTAGAACCCGGTTACTTGTGCTCCCCGCCTTGGGTCTACCTAATGCGGAAAAGTAAATAATATACAATGGTGACATCATCCTTAGCCTGGAAGTGCCCCAATTAAAGAATATTATATACAAATGAATTTTACATGAATGAAAAAGAAATACTCTCATCTCACATAAAACCCCCGGCTATTCAAAACGCGACGATCCAATATAATATATCACAGCAACACATAATATCTCATATCATCAACGTAAGCAAGTATGCGTATCCCGATTGTCGTTGATGTATAGAAATGAATCCGGCGATACACTATATACTACGCTTACGGTCACAGAAAAGAAAGTGTAAAACTACAACAGTTGGAATCCGCAACCTCTTTAGACATCGCATGCCTAACCAAATGAATCCCTTACACATCGCATGCCTAACAATTCTAAACCCCGTATTTTAGTCTCATTATCGAAAACTATTTTCAATATCAAGTCGGGCAATTCAACAAGATTCCTGACAACCTGATCGAATGCTCGTCGCAAACTTTAGTAGACGGCCGCACCCCCGGATGCGTCGACGAAGTGCACTAAGGTGGAACACCGCTGCCGCGAGCACCCGAACGGATGCTTTTGGCGACGGGGTTCTCCTACAATCACTTGGTCGGGGCTTTGGGGCGTGGCTGTTTATTAAGTTTATCCAGTGAGTATCCGCGTACGCTACGTGATTGCGACGGACTTTTGATCAAATCAAAATTCCATGGCAACTGATCAATTGAGACTGAACTGCTAGATTTACAACATTCAAATTAATTATCTCATAACTACCTGTGGATTCCAAATATTGTATCACATTCCAGATAAATAGACAATGCTAAACTTTCCGATCGAATAATCAAACATCCAAGATTTCCTCAATATATCTCAACACTTGAAATCAGTTTTAAAACATCCATCACATACCACAGTACCGATGGTCCAGCCGTAGAAGGGTCAAGCCAACGCCTCACATGTGGCACGCCGTACTGCCCCAAACCCTAAGGTTCAGAGGCAGTTCAAGACGGTCACATAATCGAGTTAAGGTTTGTGTTCTTCTAGAGGGTCCACCGCGTTACTTGCACGACTTAGAACGTTCTTAAACTCGAGAAAAAATCCAACTTTTGATAAATTTTCCGACAGGGGAAAAAGTGAGTTATTGATATCCGTTCGAACTTTTTAACAGTTTCTAAAATTATCCGGACAAAACTAAACGAAGTTAAATTATCCGATCGAATCAACGAGTCCCCAATATAACCCTATAAAACTCAACACTTGAGTGGAATAAAAATATTCCCAGAAAAAATGACAAGAAAGGATCTAAGAATAAATATATGAAATACGAGGGACTAAGTCAAATTTTGGCCGCGGAACCGCCGCCAAACCCTTGGTTTGGCCGCGGTTCCGCGGTCACGTGAGCGACTTAGTGGACCGTACTTCAGAGTAATTCTTAGTTTTCCTGTTTGTTTTTCTGAGCATTTTTAATTCATAAAAAATCACATTTTTTAAAAATATCCAGAGAAGGGTATTCGTCGGGGTTTCCGGGTTCGATCGGACTTTAAACTTCGCTCAGACTTCGCCTAAAGCTCTAGCTTGGCTCTGATACCACTGTAGGGTTGTTAGGCACTGCCACAAGGGTCTACGAGGCATCAACCATGCCCGATTAAAAATTTAGCCGTGCCGAACAACACAAAGCCGGATCTTTAAACTAGAGTTTAGGCGAAAACAAGTATGTTAAACACTTTAACACTAAGTGAGAAGGATTACAACCTTTGTAGATCCGGTCCTTCACTTCATAAGCTCCGTGTTGAGGTCCCTTCGCTGCGATCATCGTGCTCAGGACTATCGAGAGGTTCCACGAAGAGAAAGATGCAGTCTTGCTTCCGATCTTCGATAACATAGATGATCTACCTTGAAGTTTCATTAACACAAGCTAACACTCACTAGATGAAGTGAACACCCTCATCTAAAGGGCAAGGGTAGATGAGGATGATGAAGTGGGAATTTTGCTCTCATTTGTTTTCTTATTCTCACTCATTTATCATCACTTCAAAAAAGCTAGAAAGCTTTTTCCATGAAAGAAAAGAAGAAGGAAGAAGAAGATGGAGGAATAATGAATAATCCTTTTGTGATGAATAATGCAAAGATGATAATGATGAATAATGCAACCATGGTTAACTTAAACTTTGTAGAGATTTAACTAGGGCTAGGGTTTGGGTTGAGTTAAAGATGAGTCACTTTAAAATATCTAACACAAAACAAAAAGAAACCTTCTAGAAACTTCTAGAATTGCTTAACCCAAATCAAACCCTAACCATGTTTAATCTCCACTAATTATGTTGCATTAATAACCATATCATGTTACAATATTATATATCACATATATAATATTTATTGTAACAAAATAAAATAATACAATTAACATATATCGCATATATATCAATGTATTACCCGAGTGAGAAAAAGAATCTTTTAGTGAGCTAATATTAGTTAATGTAATTTAATATATCATATATATTATTATACATTAAATTATCGAATCAACACTTGATCCGACAATCCGACTATATCGCATATAACCGACTAATTATCGATTCATCGAATCAACACTTGATCCGATGACCCGGCTGATATCATTTATCGCGAGAATAGAATACGGTATCTCATATCGCATTATCCTCGGTCCTGCACATATCACATATGTGCCGCTACTCCGTTTTGCCTGAGCCAAGAAACCTCTGAGTAGGATTCTAAAGAATCGTCAATACGCCGGCAGTAGGTGATGATCATATCAAACACCCACAAGCTGCAAGCGGTCAGCTAAACGTAACAGCCACCCAGGTATTGAGCGCTCAGAAGATCAACAAGCAAGCCTGCACATTCTCCTGTGAATCCAAACAGTAACACTCCCGTACAGTCCGGTCTCGTCGTCTGATATGTCGCATATCTCGCCTAGCGGTGGTAAACGTCAGACCCCAGTAGATTGATAAGTCGTGTCGATATGAGGTCTATAACAGTTCGAGAAACTACTGATAACACTTACCAGTAAATCTCAGCAACCCTGGCCAGGGATTTCCGGTTATAGCCAATCGAACACAGCACAACATC
Organism: Agapanthus africanus; assembly: GCA_030015575.1. NCBI lineage: Eukaryota > Viridiplantae > Streptophyta > Magnoliopsida > Asparagales > Amaryllidaceae > Agapanthus > Agapanthus africanus. The sequence goes on from JASDDO010000008.1 coordinate 300,477,734, forward strand.
AACTCCCTATACCGGGAGAGACGAATCCCCTCCTATCGTTCATTGCCTCCATGTGATTCGCGACTGTACCCAAAAGCCACCTTTTGCACGCCCTGTTGGACGTGGTATGATGGAAACCAAAGCACAGTGGGAATCACACAAGACTCTATGACGATCTCGGGTCAACAGACTACTCTGTACCAGTGTCACCGGAGAACTGCCATCTGACGTGAGGTATAATACCATCTGGGAGTTCTCGGCGAGTCCGTCCAGTTTACCCAGTCTCCACTGAGCACCCGTACACCATCCTTGATGTCAAACACCGATGGATATGGGATCATCCATCGCCCATCATATAGGTCAAGATGCGTATACGCTAGTCTACTCTGGTGTATCGATGCCCATTCTCGATACACCCTCGACTAGGAACAGTTATAGGATGTACTCGTCGACTACCGCGGCCCCACTAGTATGATCTCGTCATAGTCCCCGTAGTCGAGTACATATCCTAAGGGATTTATCAACATGTATATAGAGACAATCAGAGTACATGTTAAGATAAAGTACAACCAGATAGCAAACTATCATGTCAAGCAAGAAAGTCCTCCCTATATATGTCCAAGCATCCATTACAATATACTTCATATGTACAGTAATGGCCTCTAGGGCATACATATAACTAACAGTAGATGTATCGAGACGGGGCATCGATATTCCAGAGTAGACTAGCGTATACCATTCTTGTCACATGTGATGGGCGATGGATGATCCCATATCCATATGGTGTGTTGACACCAAAGATTGTATGCGGGTGCTCAGTGGAGACTGGGTACACTGAACGGACTCGCCGAGAACTCCTATGTGGTATTATTCTATTGTCGGATAGCATTTCTCAGGTGACACTGGTACAGGATAGTCTGTAGACCCAAAATCGTCATAGAGTCTTGTGTGTCCTCCCACTGTACATTGATCTCCACCCTACCATGGCTCTACCGAGTCTTGCAAACAGGTGGACTTTAGGTACAGTCCCGAGGCACATGGAGGCAATGAGCGATAGGAAGGGTTTCTTCTCTCCCGGTATTGTGGGTTGATGTTGTGCTATACTTGATTGGTATAACAGGAAGTCCCTGGCCAGGGCTACTGAGATTTACCGATAAGCGTTATCAGTAGTTTCTCGATCTGTTATTAGCTATACACCGGCGTGACTTATTGAGTTATTGGGGTCGACGATACCATCCCTAGACTCGATATGCAACATATCTGATGAGGAGACCGGACTGTACGGTAAGTGTTGCAAGATGGCTCGATGGGAGTTTTGACAGCTTTGCTGGTTTTCTTCCGATCGCTCAATACCTGGGTGGCCGTTACGTTTAGCTGACCGCTTGCGGCTTGTGGGTGTTTGATATGATCATCACCCACTTCCGGCGTATTGACGAGTCTTAGAGTCCCACACAGAAGTTTCCAAGCCAAAGCGAAAAGATGTGGTGTGCATATGAGATATGCGCGGGGACCCAATTGAATACGACTATGTGATACCGTATGTTAATCAGGCGTTTTTCTATTGGTCGCGTCGTATGTGATATGACCGGATTGTTAAATCAATTGTTGATTTAACATTTTACCTTTAGTTTTATTCCGTATGTTAATCAGGTGTTTTTCTATTGGTCGCGTCGTATGTGATATGACCGGACTATTAAATCAATTGTTGATTTAACATTTTACCTTTAGTTTTATTCTTTATTCAAACATTTTTCTTAAAGAAGAATAATGCATGTATGTATGCACATGTTGATGTGCATGTATGCACATGTTGATGTGCATGGACACATACATGCATACAAAGTATCATGGTTGATGATACACCTTTGATGGCAATATAAGACTCACATGGAACTATTATATATGTGTATATATATATATTTGTATTTGATTTAAAACAAAACAAAAAGAAAAGTTAATCCATGGTTGATTTTTTCTACACACTTCTAAAGTGAACCTCACTTGACCTATCTTTTAACCTTGGTTTAGCTTTCCTTTTGGCTTTTAACTCACTTACTAAATATCTAGATAATATTAGTTACCATGGTTTGTTGAGAGAAAGAAAATATATATCATTTTCCTTTCTCTTTCTTCATTATCTTTTGTGATCATCTCTTGAGCCTTAGTGTTGCTATCTTCTTCTTCCTCAATTCTCTTGAGTTTTCCATAGAGTGAGAGAGTTAAAAGAAAGGGTTTTGATTAAAGAAAACACACCACCTCATCATTCTACTCTAATCTAGCCAATTAATTTAGATTGTTTGGCTTCATCATCTTCTTTGATCAAGTGAAGCTAGGACCTTGGACGAAGTGGACTTCGGGTGGATCATCGTGGACAAAGGAGGTTACTTGCAACCTTTCTTAAACTCTCAACGATCCTAGGAGTCACTACAAAGAGGACTACAAAGGTTGTATTCCTTTCACTTAGTGATAATATGGTTTTTGTATGTGATACTTTAGATGTTACCCTACTATTCTAGTTAAAGATCCTTATTTTGTTTGCTTAGCACCTATATATTTTTTAAAAGTGGCATGTTTGATGCTTCCATATCTACAGTAGGTGCTTGGGAAACCTAAAATTGGTATCAGAGCCAAGCTAGAATTCTGGACACGGTATTAGAACTATTACGAAAACTAAATTGACTCCGAAAATACGGTATTATGAAACCCTAATCTAGCTCTCTGTAAATTTTTTAAAAAGTCGTCTAATTTTTTTTAAACAACTGCATAAGACAATTTGGGACAATATAAGAACATAGGGGAAATACGGAGGGGAGTGCTTGGATTTTGGCCGAGCACGAGGCCCCCAAAACCGAGCAGGCCGACCCCCTAGGCTCCAATCCCTCTCCGTATTGCTCCAGTGCTCTATTGTCTTCATTTTGGGGTTTCTAGTATTGTTTGCTTAGCCCAATTTTCATGTGATGGTTATTTTGACCTGGGGCTAATTCGTAGTGCTTCGTAGTCGTAAATTCTAGCACTGTATTGTTAACCTTGACAATGATTAGCAGTTCAACGAACTTCAAAACCCCACATCTTGACCCTGCTGAAATTTCCAAGTGTTGTGTTTTTCCTAAGTTACCTTTATATTCAATAGTCATGCAAGTGTTCCTATGGGCCATCTAGAAGAATATAATAACCTTAACTCGATTCTATGCCCATGGAGCCGCGATCGAACCTTCGGGTTTGCCGTAGTTCCGTGGTGTCATAGGTGAGGCGTTGGTTAACCCCTTCTACGGCTGGACCATAGACACTGTGGCGCGATTTTGGGTATTTGTAACTTTACTCGAGTGTTGAGCTCTTTGGGTAAAATGTGGGTGTATATTGATTCAATCGAAACGTTAAACATCGTCTTGATATTTGAGATTGTGATAATTGCAATTGTTGTTTCTCACTTTCTTTTCTGCGACCGTAAGTGTATATATGGTGTATCGCCGGTTTCGTTGCTATACATCAACGACAATCGGGATACGCATACTTGCTTACGTTGATGATATAAGATATTATGTGTTGCTGAGATATGATTTGCAGGATTGTCGCGATCGAATAGCCGGGGGTTTTATGTAAGATGAGAGTGTTTATTTTCATTCATGTAAAAATAAATTGTATGTAATATTCTTTTATTTGGGGAACTTCCGGGTTAAGTATGATGTCACCATTATTTTATAATATTTACTTTTCCGCATTAGAATAGACCCAAGGAGGGGAGCACAAGTGATCGGGTTCTAGGGTTCAGTGGGATGCCATCTCGAGGAATCGAGACCGGGTCTCCTAAACTCTAGAATTGGCATGATCACTTTCCGCTCTCGTAGGGGTCTAGGGGTGTGGGCTTGGCTATTTATCGCGACCGTGGAATCCGTATTTTCTATTGCTGGCTGAATACAAATTACGGACCTCCTAGATATCCTTTTTTATTTTCATATGTGCTTCTGCTGCTGTTGATGTTCTGTAATGTGATTACTTAGTATCTGAGACGAATGGATTATTATTATATATATGATATATAATAAACGTTGCTTATATTTTTCACCCGCGCTAGTCTCGCCCCGCTATGTCGTTAGTTAAGTAACCTAACGGTGCATAACGGGACTCTGTGGCGAATGCTGATGGTATAAGTATACGTTCTATTTTCGTTTCTTTTCTGTGATGGATTATGAACTTAAATGATGGGACTACATTAATAAAATTGATGTAAAGTAAAAGAAACCTAAAAGATGTTGTAGAATCGGATTTGAAACCCACTCGGCCTTTTTATGAAAAATGCAAGTTTCAAAAGATGTGGAGCTTAAGCCACTCCTTTTCTAAACTATTTTGATTCTACAACGAGATCAAGTTCAAAGCGTTAAAGGTTTTCATAAAAAAACATCTGCAACCCTCCGTCATTTTAGGAAGCAGAGTACTTAGTATTCATGCTATGTATTTTGATCGTAGTCAAGGCGTAGTGTATGGTAGCTAAGTGATGTCTTCCTACAAAGCATATGATGCGATCAGTTAGGACATTCATATGATTATGTTGGTTATAGTCAAGGGTCATATGGGTGGGTCTAGTTAATCTCGAAATGACTGGTAGAACTTGACTTGTACTTATGATATGTTGACCATAGACAAGGTCATAAGTAACTAGGGGTAAAAACCATATCAGGAGTTTCAAGAGTTGAAATTTGGAATGAGATTGCATACCATCTATATGATAGTTGGATCCCGATCCCACTGTGAGTAAGAGTTACTCCCAGGAATGTTTTACACTTTACAATTAGCTAATCCAGTAGGTGTCTAGAAAGGTGTCAATGAGGTTTGACCTCTGGGAAAACGAGGTTTATTTTAATTAGGTCCGTGCAAAAGCATGGGAAACCTCCCTCAAGGTACCGACACTGGCCTGGCTGACCGGTTAGAGAAACTGTAGAATGTAATTAATCCTGGCTAGTTTTCTTTTCAGGTTTTGAAAGAAAATTTGATAAAAGCAGTGGGAAACATCGATTAGATAAGATAATAACCAATCTAATTCTTTGCAAGAGCATTTCGCTGAGTGTATTCTTTTCTCTCCTAATGGCAGATACCGATGACGGGACTTTAGCTTCTTTTAGAGAAAAACAAACTGACTGGGCCGAATTACAAAGAATGGTTGAGGAACTTGAACATTGCACTCACATATGATAAAGTATCATATGTCCTCACTACCAAAGCCTTACCCATCCCAGGACCTGAATCATCTGTTTCGGATAGGGAGATTCGTAAAACATGGGATATTGATTGCAACATGGCCAAGTGCCTCGCGCTTGCTTCTATGGACAACATCCATCAGAAACAGCACGAGAAGATGGATGTGCAATCTATCTTTCTTCATACAAAGGAGTTGTATGAAGAGCAATCTCGTACTTTGTGATACGACGCATCTCGAAAGTTGTTTTAGATGCGGATGGCCCTCGGCGCATCAGTAGGAGACCATGTCCTGAAGATGGTTGGTCTTATAAAAGAACTTGAGGAACTAGGATGGACTATGGTTAATGAGCAATATACAGATGTTGTTCTGCAGTCTCTCTCCCCCGCCTTCGCTCCGTTCATAGTGAATTTCAATATGAACGATTTGGAGAAATCATTGCCTGAACTTCTTAATATATTGAGAAGTGCAGAGAGCATGCTGAAAACAACAAAGACTCCCATTCTGCTTTCTGGGACATCTTTCTCTTCCGTCCCAAAAGCCAAGGCCAAGGGAAAGAAGAATAAGAAACCCATCAAACCGAAAGGTGGAGGTAAAAAGGCGAAGGGGAAAGACAAATCTGGGGCCAAGGGATGTGGAAATGGGGAATGTTTTTACTGCCACAAGTCTGGACATTGGAAACGCAACTGTGTTGTGTATCTTGCTGATCTCAAGAAAAAGAAGCATGGTGATGCTTCCGCTTCAGGTGTGTTTGTAACTGAGAACTGTTTTTCAATTAACTCTGCATCTTGGATATTAGATACCGGTTCTGGTCTCACATCTGCAATTGTGTGCAGGGGTTGAGAAACAATAGAGTTTTGAAGGATGGAGACCATACTCTACGGGTTGGAAATGGTTCCAATGTACATGCTGTATCCGTAGGAGAGTATCATCTGGGGTTGATTTCGGGTTGTATTTTGGTTTTGAACCCGTGTTATTTTGTACCAAGTATGCTATGTAATATAATATCCGTTTCTTTGTTAGACAATGAAGGATATCATTTTATGTTGCAGAATAATGTTATGAACATTAACTTGAATCAACAGTAGATTGGGTATGGTACATTGAATAACGGTATTTACGTCCTGAACCAACACACAGTTTTCAATATACAACATACTAATAAAAGAAAGTTTTCAGATAGAAATGAAGCTTTTCTTTGGCATTGTAGACTTGGTCATATTAATGAAACAAGACTATGCAAGCTACATAAAGATGGATATTTAAATCTTTTTGAATATAATTCTTATGCAACTTGTCAGTCCTGTATCAAAGGTAAAATGACCAAAACTTCGTTTACTGGACACGGAAAAAGAGCTGAGGAACTCTTAAGCCTCATACATAGTGATGTATGCGGACCAATGTCTACACATGCTAGAGACAGTTTTTCATACTTCATTACTTTTACTGATGATTTCTCAAGATTCGGACATGTGTTTTTGATAAAGAACAAATCCGAAGCTTTCTAAAAATTCAAGGAGTACAAACTTGAAGTAGAAAAACAAACATGCTTGAGCATTAAGAAACTTCGATCAGATCGAGGTGGAGAGTACTTAAGTACAGAGTTTTCAGAATTCGTAAAAGAGAATGGGATTCTCTCTCAGCTCACTCCTCCTTACACACCACAGCACAACAGTGTGTCAGAACGGAGGAATCGTACCCTATTAGATATGGTACGGTCCATGATGTGTGATGCTGAGTTACCGCTTTCCATTTGGGGGCATGCATTGGAGACAACAATGTATCTGTTAAACAGGGTTCCAACCAAGACCGTGTCTACCACTCCATATGAGATATGGAGTGGAAAGAGACCATCTCTTAAAAGAGTTAGGATTTGGGGTTTTCCGGCTTTTATTACAAAGCAGAATCCAGACAAACTCGAGACACGATCGGTCATGTGTAAATTTGTGGGATATCCAAAACATTCGTATGGATATATATTCTACCACAAGGAGGAACAAAAAGTGTTTGTTTCTCAACATGCCACATTTTTGGAAAATGAAATCTTTACAAATTGTACTGATGGCAATGCGGTAGAACTAGAAGAGGTTCTAGAGACACAAATTACTCAGGACAAATTGGCTGAAACTGATGTTGCAGTAGAACTTCAAGAACCTCAGCCGCTCCGGAGATCTAGTAGAACTTCTCGCCCACCGGAGAGATACTATGGGTTTCTCATTGATGGTGATAGAGCAGATTGTATCATGGATGATGATGACCCTACTAGTTTTCAGCAAGCTATCATGAGTGGTGACTCTGTGAAGTGGCTGGAACCCATGAGATCCAAAATGGAGTCCATGTACACCAACAAAATATGGACTTTGGACGTTGCACCTCCTGGGATAAAACCCGTTGGGTGCATATGGGTCTTTAAGAGAAAGATTGGTGTAGATGGACAGGTAGAGACCTTTAAAGCAAGGCTTGTAGCGAAAGGTTTTCGTCAAAGACCAAGATTGGACTATGATGAAACTTTCTCTCTAGTAGCAATGCTTAAATCCATTCGGATAATACTTGCTATTGTTGCTCACTACGACTATGAAATCTTCCAGATGGACGTTAAAACAACATTTCTAAATGGTGATTTAGAAGAATGTGTTTTTATGGCTCAGCCAGAGGGCTTCATTGACAGTGGGAGTAGCGGGAAAGCATGTAGGTTGCTTAAATCCATTTATGGATTAAAGCAGGCCTCACGAAGCTGGAACATATGCTTTGATGATACAATCAAAGAGTTTGATTTTATCAAAAATATAGACGAGTCATGCATTTATAAGAAAATTGTAGGGAGTACTGTCGCATTCCTCGTATTGTACGTGGATGACATTCTCCTGATAGGAAATGATATTTCTATGCTACAATCGGTCAAACTATTCTTATCACAAAGGTTCTCTATGAAGGACCTGGGTGATGCCTCGTGCATTTTGGGCATAAGGATCTATAGAGATAGACCCAAGAGGTTATTTGGATTGTCCCAATCAATGTACATTGACACCATCCTAAAAAGGTTTTGTATGGAAGATTCCAAGTGTGGTGCCTTGCCCGCTTGTCATGTAATCACTCTCTCTAAGGACTTCGTTCCGAAGACTGATGAAGAGAGAGCTCGCATGAGCATTATACCCTACGCTTCAGCCGTAGGATCTATAATGTATGCGATGTTATGTACTCGCCCTGATGTTGCTTATGCACTAGCTGTAGTAAGAAGGTATCAATCCAACCCAGGGGAGAAACATTGGATAGCAGTGAAGAACATTCTTAAGTACTTGTGAAGGACTAAAGAATTGTTCTTGGTGTATGGTAATAGCGATCTCCAAATGGAGGCCTTTACCGATTCCATCTTCCAGAGTGATAAGGATGACAATAAATCTATTTCAGGGTTTGTATTTACCCTCAATGGAGGGGCGGTTAGTTGGAAGAGTTCCAAACAGGATACCATTGCAGACTCCACGATGGAAGCTGAGTATATTGCTGCAAATGATGCTGCCAAGGAAGCTGTCTGGATGAGGAAGTTCGTCGCGGAACTAGGGGTAGTTCCAACCATTGTTGAACCAATACCATTGTATTGTGATAATAATAGGGCTATGGCGTTAGCCAAAGAACCAAGGTCCCATCAGAAGTCCAGACACATCCTGAGGCGATATCATTTGATCCGGGAGATTGTAGATCGCCAAGAGATCGAGATTCAGAGAGTAGATACAAAGAATAACACAACGGATCCACTTACCAAGGCCCTTCCACAGCCCCAGCATGAGCGACCTTTTGAGATGATGGGTATGAGATACGCTAATAATTGGCCTTAGTGCAAGTGGGAGATTGTTGGAGATATGTATGCCCTAGAGGCCATTAAATGTATAGTGGATGCTTGGACATGTATATATATGGATTACTTTCTTGCTCGACATGATAGTATGCTATCTGGTTTAATTTATCTGACATGTTGACTTGATCATGCTTTTATTCATTTGCAAATGTTGATAAAGCCCTGAGGATATTTACTTGACTGCTGCGACTATGATGCGGATCATACTAGTGGGACACGTGTAGTTTATAAGCATATCTTTGAACTGTTCCTAGTCGTAGGTGTATCGAGACGGGGCATCGATATTCCGGAGTAGACTAGCATATACCATTCTTGTCCCTTGTGATAGGCGATGGATGACCCCAATATCCATATGGTGTGCTGACACTAAAGATTGTATGTGGGTGCTCAGTGGAGACTGGGTACACTGAACGGACTCGTCGAGAACTCCTATATGGTATTATATCTATCGTCGGATAGCAGTTCTCAGGTGACACTGGTACAGGTTAGTCTATAGACCTTAGACCATCATAGAGTCTTGTGTGTCCTCCCACTGTACTTTTATCTCCACCCTACCACGGCTCTACTGAGTCGTGTAAACAGGTGGGCATTGGGTACAGTCCCGAGGCACATGGAGGCAATGAGCGATAGGAGGAGTTTTTTCTCTCCCGGTATTGGGGGTTGATGTTGTGCTGTGCTTGATTGGCTATAACAGGAAGTCTCTGGCCAGGGCTACTAAGATTTACTGATAAGCGTTATCAGTAGTTTCTCGATCTGTTATTAGCTATACACCAGCATGACTTATTGAGTTATTAGGGTCGAAGATACCATCCCTAGACTCGATATGCAACATATCTGACGAGGAGACCGGACTGTACGGTAAGTGTTTCCAGATGGCTCGACGGGAGTTTTGACAGCTTTGCTGGTTTTCTTCTGATCGCTCAATACCCGGGTGGCTGTTACGTTTAGCTGACCGCTTGTGGCTTGTGGGTGTTTGATATGATCATCACCCACTGCCGCCGTATTGACGAGTCTTAGAGTCCCACACAGAAGTTTCCTAGCCCAGGCGAAAAGATGTGTGTGCATATGAGATATGCGCGGGGACCCAATTGAATACGACTATCTGATACCGTATGTTAATCGGTCGTTTTTCTATTGGTTGTGTCGTATGTGATATGACCGGATTGTTAAATCAATTGTTGATTTAACATTTGACTTTTAGTTTTATTCTTTATTCAAACCTTTTTCATAAAGAAGAAGTATGCATGTATGTATGCACATGTTGATGTGCATGTATGCAAATGTTGATGTGCATGGACACATACATGCATACAAAGTATCATGGTTGATGATACACCTTTGATGGCAATATATGACTCATATGGAACTATTATATATGTATATATATTTTTATTTGATTTAAACCAAAACAAAAAGAAAAGTTAATCCATGGTTGATTTTTCTACACACTTCCAAAGTGAACCTCACTTGAACAATCTTTTAACCTTGGTTTAGCTTTCCTTTTGGGTTTTAACTCACTTACTAAATATCTAGATATTATTAGTTACCATGGTTTGTTGAGATAAAGAAAATATATATCATTTTCCTTTCTCTTTCTTCATTATCTTTTATGATCATCTCTTGAGCCCTAATGTTGCCATCTTCTTCTTCCTCAATTCTCTTGAGTTTTCCATAGAGTGAGGGAGTTAAAAGAAAGGGTTTTGATTAAAGAAAACACACCACCTCATCATTCTACTCTAATCATGCCAATTAGTTTAGAGTGTTTGGCTTCATCATCTTCTTTGATCAAGTGAAGCTAGGACCTTGGACGAAGTGGACTTCGGGTAGATCATCGTGGAGAATGGAGCTTACTTGCAACCTTTCTTCAACTCTCAACGATCCTAGGAGTCACTACAATGAGATCAACAAAGGTTGTATTCCTTTCACTTAGTGATAATATGGTTTTTGTATGTGATACTTTATATGTTACCCTAGTATTCTAGTTAAAGATCCTTGCTTTGTTTTCTTAGCACCTCTATATTTTTTAAAAGTGGTATGTGTGATGCTTCCATATCTACAGTTGGTGCTAGGGAAACCTAACAGCTCGTGAAGGATTATGATTGTGAGATCCTTTATAACCAGGGCAAGGCGAATGTGGTAGCTGATGCTTTGAGTCGTAGGCTCGGGGGTAGCTTGTCTCAGTTGAGCGCAGTTCAGAGACAGTCTTCTGCAGATTGGCAGATCTTATGTGACAGTAGAGTATAGTTTGAGTTCGCTTCCACTGGGGGACAGCTTGCTCACGTTCGCGCCCGTCCACTTCTACTTGATCGTATTCGTGAGGCACAGCCCGACGATGCCCGTTTGTCTGAGATTCTTGAGCATGTTCGGCAGAGTTGAGATTCGTAGTTTGAGATTGATGACCAGGGTATGCTACGTTTCGGGACTCATTTGTGTGTACCTGATACCGGTGAGTTGAGACGCGAGATCCTAGAGCAGGCACATCATTCAGCTTATAGTGTTCGCCCAGGTTCCACCAAAATGTATCGTGACTTGAGAGATGTCTACTGGTGGGCAGGGATGAAGAGTGATGTTTCAGACTTCGTTTCAAGGTTCCTGACTTGTCAGCAAGTCAAGGCTAAGCATCTGAGACCGGCAGGAGAGTTGCAGCCTTTACCCATTCCGGAGTAGAAAAGGGAACAGATCTCCATGGATTTCTTTGTGGATCTACCCAGGTCCTGTCGAGGGTATGACTCCATTTGGGTGATTGTTGACCGGTTGACGAAAGTGCCTAACTTCCTTCCAGTGAAGACAACTTTTGGTTTTGCTCAGTTGTACATTGATAAGATTGTGTGTTTGCACGGCGTTCCCACATGCATCGTATCCGACAGGAGCACCCAGTTTACCAGCCGTCTTTGGTAGAAGCTTCAGGAAGCTTTGGGTACCCGATTGAGTTTTAGCACCGCTTTCCATCCGCAGACATTGTCATTATACGCTTTCCATAACCATCTTTCCCGACGTTGGTCCCCTCATTCCGGTGTGTGCCTTTCAGGAAACAAGGGGGGTCTTCTCGGGAAGGATCCTTCGCTCTCTCACGTTGAAAAAGAAAACAAGCTTAGGGGAGCCCTATGGCGCTAATCCCAACATGAAGGAGCATTCATGCTTTGAGATTGATTCAGACAAGACAATTGCCCAAAGGTGACTAAAACACCAGAAACAGGGACTACCCGAGCTAATGATAGAGGCAAGAACACTTTCCGGCCATAGCTACGCGAGTGGGTCAGTTGTCGAAGTTACCGACTTAGAAGCTACTCTCCCCAAAAGCGTTGTATTGCTTGTTGGCATTATAGCTGCTTACGCTTTAGTTATCACTGCCAAAGCTGTAATATACAAACTCTTGAGGATATGTTTCGTGCGTGCATGCTTGATTTTGGTGGCAGTTGGGATCGTCACTTGCCGTTGATAGAGTTCTCCTATAATAACAGTTATCAGGAGAAGATTCAGATGGCACCTTTTGAGGCTTTGTTTGGTAGAAAGTGTCGATCACCAGTCTGTTGGACCGAACTCAGCGAGAGCAGGATATTGGGATCCCAGCTAGTTCAAAAGACTACGGAGAAGATCCAGTTGATTCAGGATAGGATGAGAGCAGCCCAGTGCAGACAGAAGACTTATGCTAACCGTCGTCATCGCAGGCTCGAGTTCGCAGTGGGGGATCATGTATTCCTAGGGATTTCTCCGATGACGGGGGTGATGAGATTTGGGAAGAAGGGAAGCATAGTCCCATATTTGTTGGTATTTTTGAGATCCTTGAGCGAGTTGGTACCATTGCTAATCGTTTGGCACTTCCGCCCAGTTTTCTGGATGTTCACCTCGTATTCCATGTATCGATGCTTCGCAAGTACCATCATGACCATTCTCACATGATTCAGCACCAGACTGTTCAGCTAGAGCGCGATCTTTCGTTCATCGAGCAGCATGTAGTTATATTGGATCGGCAGGTAAAGAAACTTCGGTCAAAGGTCTTGCCATCGGCGAAGGTTCTTTGGCGTGGCCCGAATAGTGAAGAGGTCACTTGGGAGGCCGAGAGCGAGATGCGGAAGAAATTGCCTCATCTATTTTAAGGTACGCATAGTAAGATTTTTAAATTCGGGGACCGAATTTCCTTAAGGGGAGAAGATTGTAACACCTTAGAATGCGATTAGTGTTAATTAAGCGATAATGCGGGTGTTTAGTAAAAAGTTAACCAAAATAGTTTTCATATATTTTATAAATATTAATTAATATTTTATTATTATTTGTTTTGTCTTGCACACACATGTGCATGTTAACTTAGGGGTTAATTTGTGTTAACCATAAATTGTAGCATGACACCTTATCCCTCATGCCATTATGTTATATGTATTTAATTAATTATTTAGTTTTTAAATAAAGGGTTTGTTTTAAATGTTGAATAAAGAGGAGGGTTGAATTTTTGAGTGAATGATGAGGCATGGAAATCATGAGGAGCATTTAATGAAGAGAGAGAAAGGGCATGGCTACTCTCACCCTCTCATTCTCACCTCACACTCCCCATTTCTTTTCCTCATTCTCCCATTCTCAATTATTTTCTCCTTCTCCTCTCCTACAACTGAAAGTTTACTTCCCCATCACTAAACCAAGCCAGATCCTCACTAAACTTCATTAAAACCCTCACAAAGTCATGTTAAGCCACTAGAGTTGACTTGGAGCATGGAAAGCTAGGGTTTTTAAGCAAGTTTGGTAAGGTAGTGATCTCTAACTGTTAATTAACTCTTTAAGATGTTGTGTTGCTTACTAGTTGCTGTTTAGAGCACTAAAATTATTGTTTTTGTGTAATATCGTATTTTTATTGTTATATTGGAGTCTCTGTGATCTGCTATCACTACATTATGTTACTGTAAAATCTAGTTGTAACATTTTAAAAATAATTAAATAAAAAAAAATCCTATAGGCGAATTTTCTGATTATCGGTAAAATAAACCGTATTTTTCGTAAAACTTAACCATAATTATTTTTCATCATAAATTTAAAAAGACCTATTTTAATTATATAATTACTAGTATTTGGTATTTATTTAGTCACTTATAAATTAATAGTTTACTTAAATATTTTTCCTTAATTAATTATTTTAAATATTAACATAAGCTTTTAAATATACATTAAATCAGTGTAAAATACAAATTTGGAAAGGGTTAATTTGACAAAGTGAACCATGACATCTTAGAATCAAGTGTGTTTATGCAAAATTCTTTCTCAAATATCTTCATGGTTCTAGATTTTTCTAGGATCATTTTGTTGAAAAAAAAGATAATAAATAAAGAAAATGTTGAAAAGACATAAAAGATGTATTATTTTGGAGAACCTTCTACACCATTCTACATTCTTTTCTTCCTCTCTTTTCCTCCCATGCTAGTAGCCGGCCTCCCCTATGGCAGTCCCCCCATTTCTCCACTTGATTTTACTTCAAAAATCCTCCAAATTTCATCAAAAAATCAAATAAAAACCCACAAATTCCTAATTTAAATCCAACCCATTATTCTTTGTTCATCTAGCATGGATCTTGGAGTAGAAAACCATTCTTTTGGAGGCATATTTTCATGTTGGATCTCATATGTGAGGTATAATCCTAAGCCCATGGTTTGAATGTTAGTATATTACTTAATTTAGCTTAATTAAGTGTTTAATTAGTTTTTAAATCGGTTCTATTGCTAAATAAAAAATTCAAGAGAGGGTTTTAAAATGAAGTTAGGGTTTTTATTAATTGAGTGGGGTTATAATAAGTAGTTTAACATTTTTAGAAATGAAAAATCTAGTATGGTTGATATATTGTAAATTGTTGTTTCAAAATTGTTTAAATTAAACAATTTTGCAAACTAGGTTTTCACAATATATATATATATATATATATATATAGATATATATATATATATATATATATATATATATATATATATATATTGGTGAGATAAAATTCTAATTAAGGTTTTTATCATTAGATTGTGGTTTTAATGAGAATATTAACATGTTAAAGGAATGAAAAACCTAATCTAATTATTAGTTTCAAATTGTTAGTTAATAAAATAAGATAAATATGCTATTTTGCTAACTAGGTTTTAGAAATTGCTTAAATGATTGAGATTTAAAATATAATTATGGTTTCAAGACATTATTAACATCATAAATTGTAGTTTAATAATTTAATTCATGCAAAATCAAGTTTAGTTGTTGAAATTTGATAAAATTGCAAACTCGAATTTTCAATTTAATACAAATTAGTGTGATAAAAATATAGTAATAATTTGTATGACTTAGTTATGATATTTAGTGAATATTATGACCATTAGTTTCATTTAAATATCAAGTTTTGAAGTAAAATGGTAAATTGACGTTTTCTAGGTTTTTGTGAAATAGGACGATTTGATCGATTTTAAGGTTTCGATGATTTAAAGCATATTTTATATTATAATTAATGAGTTTTGGAACTACGGGTTGTTTTTTTGTTGTTTTATCTCGATCAATCGACGTTTGTACGCCGATATCGAGCGATATTTGGTTCTTTTGCATGAGCGGGTCATAGGTTTTAACATATGCACATTCGTGCGCTGTTTTGGTTTTGTCCGTGATTTGGTTTACGATATTATATATGTTTGCGTATAGGTACCCATTACGTGGACTTCAGATGATGAAGAAAAGGAGGGCGGCATCGACTTCGACAGACAAGGGCCAGGTGAGTAGATGTATATCTACGGGGGAAATCGGGTGGATGGCATTTAGCACCACCGAAAAACGTAGAATAGGGATATTACTTACTGTCATTAGGAAGTCGGACGTGACCCTAGATTCTTGGCGAGTAGGATGCTATTAAAGACTTTAGGTTGGACTAGACCGATTTAGAAAGGCTTAACCAGAGAATGAATGCCCTGGAGGGAATTCGTAGGTTTCAGGTAGACACACACACACGCACACACATACATTTGACTTGGTGTTTATGTGTGTGTGTGTGTGTATGATTGTGTGTAGGTTTCTATAGGTATATATATACATATAACATATACAAGTGATATGGGGAGGCTATATGATATCTGGGAAGGAGTCAGTATGATTGGGCGTGATGCCGTGAGTAAAGATATACGATCGAGTATGATATGAGATGTACTATGATATTAGCGGATCGTTGGGAAATAAGAAAGTGGATATGTATACATAAACGATAATAGGTGATGATGACATTGAGATATACGAGACTCTAGAATAGAACCCGGACTGTAATATGTGACTTAATCACGATATAATATATGTGACTTAATCACGATATGATATATGTGTGACTTGATCACGATATGATATATGTGACTTAATCACGATATGATATATGTGTGACTTGATCACGATATGATATATGTGTGACTTGATCACGATATGATATATGTGACTTAATCACGATATGAGATATGCGACATGATATTTCTGACGACCGTTTGACGCTGTATATTTACACAGACAACGATATACGTTTGATGATATTGGGATGTATGTGATTATAGCACAGTACCCTTGATCATGATAAAATTTGATGTTGCTTTTAAACTCGTTTTCCTACATATTTTCCTTTACTTCTTCTTTTAAATGGTTTAGATTTCTGGGCTTAGGCTTGCTTAGATTATGTTACGCCTCTAGACGTTTCATAATTTAAGTGCCGGTCACGTTCTGTACCTTCGGGTCATGACAAAGTTGGTATCAGAGCGGTAGGTTTAACCCTTGTCTAAGTCTAGGTTGACCTTGGTTGATGGAGTAGGTGACTTAGGTAGAGTGACGTACCATGGGTATGATCCGCGGCATACTTACGATACGCTACTCTTCTTAAGAAGCCTTAGGATGTACATTTCTTTGCACCGTATTCTATTCGTCCCTTTGATCTATCTTCGTCGATATCGGATGGTGGTTTCTGTTACCACGGTCGCACGGGCAGAGGGAGCTGCGGCTCAAATGTGATGACCATTAGGGTATCGTTTATTCTTGAGAATTGAAGCATTGTTTAGCGTGCGGACGAAGGGTATTCACATGCCGTCCAGACGAAGTTAAACGGTTCGAACGATTGTCAGAAACCCATTTTCCCAAGTTTAAGGTATTCGGAAGAACATGCAGGTATTTCTATGGACCCTCTAGAAGAATGAAACCCTAACTCGACATAATGACAACGAGAACGCCTTTGAACCTTAGGGTTTACGGCAGTTCCGCGGTGCCATTAGTGAGGCTTGGGTTTGCCCTTCTACGGCTGGTCCGCAGATGCTGGGGTTTGTACTGAATTTTTTTAAACTATACTTGAGTGTTGAACTCTCGGGGAATTATGGGATTTTGATGAATCGGTCGAAAAGTTTAACGTAGTCCGGATATCAGGTGAAGGGATAAATTACATGAGAGACTCTAGATATGAGTATTTCCGTTTGTAGCGCAGTCAGCACAGCTACGAAGAGACAAGTTCAAATCAGTCGACACCAGAGGAAATAGGCGCAAATTGACGATAGTGTTTACGATTGCGATTGGTGATTTGAATTTCATATTTCCCTTGTTTGGATTATGGTATTTTGAGGATTTTGTTCTATGATTGGTATTTCCTATGTGTCCATTCATTACACTCTATTCGTGTTTCATATATCAGTGGTATTGATGTTGTTTTGTGCATACCCAGTGCACTCGATTTGGTTTTATCCATTTTGAGATATTGATTTGATTTCGTGCATATGGATTGCACATGATTTTGGCGTATGCTTCGACCTAGTTTTCATGCATTTTTCGTACTGTGATTTCGATTTTGATATTCGGTGTATGTTTTCGTGCACCATGTGCACTTGATTGAGATTCTTGCACACACTTGACGCACTTGATACGATTTTGTGCACACCAGATGCACTAAATTAGGGTTTTGTGCAGATTAGATGCACCTGATATTATTGTCGTGCACGCCAGTTGCACTTGACAGATGTTTTTGATGCACACCCGTTGAACTCAGTTTTATTTCTGTGCGTATTTGTGGCATCTGTATTTGGTTTCGATTTCAGTGCACACCGGACGCACATGATATTTTTATGATGTGATTGGGATTCATTTCATTTTGAACAGTATGTTTTATAATAATTACTATTTGGTTTAGTAACCAGGCGGAACGTGTATGTTAAATAAAAGATATATATGTATAGCTATTTTTTTTAAAAAATAAACGTCCGCTACTTATGCCGTGACACGCGTATCGCACGGCGATTTTAAAAAAGGTTTTTTTTTTGCGTGCTTCTTAATTAAGATGTTTAGTCGATTTTACTACGATGTACACTATATATAAGATATAGTTTTGATGTATATCATGTTGGTTTCGTATTGGGCTTTAATATTTTATTCTCACCATAATTCCGATGATTGCGTTATGTTTGACGGAGTTTTGAATTTGCGTTATGTACTCGTTTTTCATGTGCATGCATTGCGCTAAGATGTGTTTTACGTATTGATGATTTCGGAGCCCCGATGATTCGAGTGTTTTGGCTGAATGTTTTAGTAATTAGGGGGAGTTTTAATTTAAATTCGGGGACCGAATTTTTATAAGGGGGGAAGATTGTAACGTTTTAAAAATAAATATATAAATAAATAAAAATCCTTTAGGCGAATTTTCTGATTATCGGTAAAATAAACCGTATTTTTCGTAAAACTTAACCATAATTAATTTTCATCACAAATTTAAAAAGACCTATTTTAATTATATAATTACTAGTATTTAGTATTTATTTAGTCACTTATAAATGATTAGTTTACTTAAATATTTTTCCTTAATTAATTATTTTAATTATTAACATAAGCTTTTAAATATACATTAAATTAGTGTAAATTACAAATTTGAAATGGGTTAATTTGACAAAGTGAACCATGACATCTTAGAATCAAGTGTGTTTATGCAAAATTCTTTCTCAAATCTCTTCATGGTTCTAGATTTTTCTAGGATCATTTTGTTGAAAAAAATATTAATAAATAAAGAAAATGTTGAAAAGACATAAAAGATGTATTATTTTGGAGAACCTTCTACACCATTCTTCATTCTTTTCTTCCTCTCTTTTCCTACCATGCTAGTAGCCAGCCTCCCCCATGGCAGCCCCCCCATTTCTCCACTTGATTTTACTTCAAAAATCCTCCAAATTTCATCAAAAATTCAAATAAAAACCAACAAATTTCTAATTTAAATCCAACCCATTATTCTTTGTTCATCTAGCATGGATCTTGGAGTAGGAAACCATTCTTTTGGAGGTATATTTTCATGTTGGATCTCATATGTGAGGTATAATCCTAAGCCATTGGTTTGAATGTTAGTATATTACTTAATTTAGCTTAATTAAGTGTTTAATTAGTTTTTAAATTAGTTCTATTGCTAAATAAAAAATTCAAGAGAGGGTTTTATGTTGGATGTACATATTCCCTAGAGGCCAGTATTGTATATGTATACATATGGATACTAGGGATACGTATGTACAGAACAATCTTGCTCAGTTTTATAGTATATTATTTGACTTGTCTTTATCGGGATATGTATATTTATTTGTATTGTTGTTATATCTGGTTTGCACATATTGATAAAGACTCGATACGGTAGTATACTATTGTGGTTTTTCTTTATCTTAACATGGCATATGTCATACTCATTATTACATATTGCGGTTACATGTTGATAAAACCCCTAGAATCTTGCTTGACTACCTGCGTTGTGATGGCGATCATACTTGTGGGAGAAGGGTAGTCCATAAGCACATCCTTAAATGGTCCCTAGTCGCGTGAGTATCGAGATTGGGCATTGATACTCCAGAGTAGACTGGTGTGTACGTTTCTACCCCCGTCGGGGGATGGTTGGTCCCGCAGTCATTGGTCTGATGCATCTAAGATCGTATACAGGTGCTCACTGGGTGTGAGTACACTGGACGGACTCGCTGAGAACTTCCATGTGGTACTATACCTATCGTCAGATGGAAGTTCTCAGGTAACTTGTGTACATGTTAGTCATTGGACCCGATATCGGCATTTGTCTCGTGTGAGTTCCCACTGAACTTTGATCACTACCCTACCACGGCTCTACTGAGTCGTGCAAACAGGTTTTGGTTGGGTTCAGTGCCGAGCCACATGGAGGAAGTGAGCAATTGTCGAGGATTCGTCTCTCCCGGTATAGGGAGTCGATATCGCACTGTGATTCGATTGGTCAGGACCATAAGACCTTGGCCAAAGCACTTGGGATTTACTGATAGGTTGATCAGTAGTTTCCCGGATTGGTCCTGAGCCACATCGGCACTAATTATCAGGTTATTAGGGTCTGACGTTCACCATCCCCTAGACCCGGTATGCGATACTCTTTGACGAAGAGACCGGACTGTACGGATATTGTCACGGATAGGCTCAGTAGGAGATCCGGATGAGTTTGCTCATCGGCCTTCTTTTCGACAAATACCTGGGTAGCCGTTACGTACAGCTAGTGCCGCTGACGTGCATGTGGTTAAACCCACTTCCAGAGTACTGTTGAGTCTTTAGAGTCCTACACAGAGGGTTTCCCTGATTCAGGCGAAATGATGTAGTAGCCGTATTGGATATGTGCAGGGTTCGATCGATTGATGTATTTTGTACTCGAACTTTCGATCGAACAGTTGGTAATACTAGCCGGCTCGATTTTGAGCCGGATTATTAAATCAGGTATTGATTTAATAATTAACGTATATGTATTTCAATATATATATTCTAGTATTACGTTCTTCGTGTTATTCTATCTCTTTGGGCGTTCGGATTTTTATCTGATTGCCGGTATATATGTACAGTAGACTGAAATCCGAATTTATTACAGATTTTCTTCTAGAAGGTGGCCACCTCATTATGTATTTTCCTTTTATTTGATATTTGGAAATGAGGTGTAAAGTGAAGGGTATGGGAGGAAAAGAGGTGACCATGCTTCAATAGTGGTCAAATGAATTTATAATTCATTTTGGGTTTACTATTGAAGCATGGTTGCTATTTTTTTAATGGAAAAAAATGGCTTACAAAACCTTTGAGTGTTATTTTTCTCTCTCATGCTTGATTCATTTTTTCTCTTGAGCTCTCATCTCCTCCCTCCTCTAGCTTTCTCCTCCACCTTCATCTTCTTCCACTTCACTACATTTCTCATGTGTTGAGATACAAGTGAAGAGGCTAGAAAGAGATAGAACACTTAGACATTCAAACTACATCCTAGACTACTTGGACTAGCATCCCAAGTTCTCTAGTTGCTCCTTTTGGCACATAGCAAGGAGCTAGAGCCATGGATCATATTCCCCGGGTGGATCATCTGCGACTAAAGAAGTCCGGAGAACAAGCTCGATCCGGATGGACCGATGGAGCCGGTTTTGGAGTTCAAGCAAGTTCAAGGTGGATACAAAGAGCTAAGGATGAAGAACGAAAACCGAAGGACTTGGTTCGTTTGGTGAGGTTTCTATCATAGTAGATAGCACTTCTTCTTTTGCTAAGTAGGTTTTATGGTAAGAACCGGTTTTAGGGTTTAGTCTAGCACCAAGTTTAGTTTGCAAGAAAAATTTTGTTCCGTATTTAGCCACGGGAGTTGGCCGGGGCGCTAGGGTAACCCTTCATGGTATCAGAGCCATCCCATAAAACCTATACTAGCTTGTTTAAACGTGTTTAGAATAACGATCGACTGAAAATTTCAAAAACCACCGTGGAAACGCCGCGAAAACCCCCTATTGGCGGCGGTTCCGCGGCCGTTTTGGGGCCCATGTGAACAAAATTTCTTCTAGGCCTCTTATTTTCGGAATTGTGGTTTCTAGGAAAATTCTTTTTTGGCCCAGTTTTGTTACAGTGTTGGTTTAATACTTGGGGCCCACTTGGAAAGTTTAGTCGATCGTAATTTTAAAATACGTATTTTATTTTCAGTACATTCACTTTTATCTGCGACCGGAAATGTCACTCGATCGGTAAATCTCATCTAATTGCTATATGTTCCTTTAGACGGGTTTTGCGAATGTGACATTCGCGTTGATGTTTTTTGGTTGTGCTGTGATTGTGGTTGGATATTCATGGTGGATTGCATGTCGTGCAATGTTAGAAATACTGTTTATAATTCATTTGTACATTTGTTTTTGCGGGGCGAGCGTCCGACATGTGGACTGCCGTCTTTGCCGGGTTGTATATTATTTTGGGGCACGACCGGGTTGAGGTCTATGTCACCGCTTGTATATATTATTTTCATTTTCTGTATTAGGATTACCCGGTGGTGGGGTGCACGAATAGCCGGGTTCTAGAAGGCAACAAGCCCGCATCTCAAGGCGCTGAGATGGAGGGGGCTTCATTCTAGAACTGGCGGGCTATTCGCCGCACTCGTAGAGGGTACATGTTTTCATTACACAGGCTATCCACACGACCGGGAACGTCAGGTTTTATTTGCCGCTTAAATGAAACCCGGGGCTCCAAGATTATCCACCATTCTGTATTGTTATATGTGATGTTGTTTATTATCATGCTTGGGACGAATGTTATATATACTTATATATATACTACTAGATGTTGTATATGTTTACACCCGCGCTAGTCCAGCCCCCTCTCCGTCGTTAGTTAAGTAACCTAACGGGTGATGATGGGGCCCAGTGGCGAATGCGGATGGCATATATGTTAGTTATATGTATGCCCTAGAGGCCATTACTGTACATAGGATGTATATTGTAGTGGATGCTGGGACATATATAGGGAGGACTTTCTTGCTCGACATGATAGTATGCTATCTGGTTGATCTTTACCTTAACGTGTACACTGATTGTCTCTCTATTACATGTTGGTAAAACCCTTAGGATGTGTACTTGACTACCTGGACTATGATGCGGATCATACTAGTGGGGACATGGTAGTCCATAAGTACATCCTTCAAAGTCCCTAGTCGTGGGTATATCGAGACGGGGCATCGATATACCAGAGTAGACTAGCGTGTACCTTCTCGACCCATACAGATGGGCGATGGATGATCCCATATCCATCGGTGTTTGACATCAGAGATGATATACGGGTGCTCAGTAGAGACTGGGTACACTGGACGGACTCGCCGAGAACTCCCAGATGGTATTATACCTCACGTCAGATGGCAGTTCTCTGGTGACACTGATACAGAGTAGTCTGTTGACCCGAGATCGTCATAGAGTCTTGTATGGTTCACACTGTGCTTTGATTTCCATCTTACCACGTCCAAGAGGGCGTGCAAAACGGTGGTTTTTGGGTACAGTCCCGAGTCACATGGAGGCAATGAGCGATAGGAGGGGATTCGTCTCTCCCGGTATAGGGAGTTGATGTTGCGCTGTGTTCGATTGGCTATAACAGGAAATCCCTGGCCAGGGTTGCTGAGATTTACTGGTAAGTGTTACCAGTAGTTTCTCGAAGTGTTATAGACCTCATATCGACACGACTTATCGAGCTATTGGGGTCTGACGTTTACCACCCCTAGGCGAGATATGCGACATATCAGACGATCAGACCGGACTGTACGGTAGTGTTACTGGTTGGATTCACAGGAGTGTGAGCGGGCTTGCTCGTCGATCTTCTGATCGCTCAATACCCGGGTGGCCGTTACGTTTAGCAGACCGCTTGCGGCTTGTGGATGCTTGATATGATCATCATCTGCTGCCGGCGTATTGACGAGTCTTTAGAGTCCTACACAGAGGTTTCCTGGCTCAAGCGAAACGAAATAGGAGCGCATATGAGATATGTGCGGGACCGAGAATAATACCAGTATGTGATACTGTATTTGATTCTCGCGATGTGACATTGATCGGTTATATGCGATATAGCCGGGTTATCGGATCAAATGTTGATTCGATAAGTTGTTACTGATGATACCAGTCGGTTATGTGCGACATGACCGGATCATTGAATCAAGTGTTGATTTAGTGATTTAATGCATAATTATATATTTGATATATTACTTTGCATTAACTAGTATCGGTTCACTTTAGATGGATTTTCTCACTCGAGTGTGCGCATTGCATATGCGATATGATTTTGTGCACTTGCTTGTATCATGTTTGATGATGCATGCCAAACTTGGTTAAGTGTAAAGAATGAACCATGGTAATGAATGGGTTAGGGTTTTGATTTTTTATTTATTCATTTATCTTTCTTATTTATTCTTTTTGGAAAAAGGAAAAAGAAAGATAAATGGTGGCATATTTTGGATTTAGTTGAAGTTTCTTGAAACTTTGACTAAGTCTTCATTCTTGTCCTATACTTAACCCTAACCATTTTAACTAACCTAAGTTAATTCTCTACACTTAACTAGAGTTAAAAGTATGATAAGTATTGTTTTATTTCAAATTTTAACGGTGCCTACAAACCCTAACATGATCGTTTGCTAGAAAACTAGGCGAAAAACAATTTAGTTAACAACTTAACTAATGGGAATACGGAAATACAACCTTTGTAGATCCGGTGCTCCACCTCCATAGCTCCGCAACGATGTCTCCTCGCTGTCCAAAATCCATCCCGGGCTCTAGAGTCGGCTTCGTCGGAGAATGGGCAAGCTAGGTCGTCGATGTCCATGCCGAAGATGATCTACGTCGAGGCATCGCTAAATCAAGCTCCGACTTCACCAAGTCAAGAAACTTGTGAAGTAAACACACTCTACTACTTGGCAAGAGGTAGAGGATGAAGAAATAGGAAGTGGGTAAGCTTTAGTTTTGGATTTCTCACTTGTTTCCATCAATCACCATTGATGGAGCATAGCTTTCTTCACTTGAAGAATGGAAGAAGATGAAGATGATATGATAAGTCTTGAATTAAAAATAGAAAATAAAGCAATACTTATCATACTTTTAACTCTAGTTAAGTGTAGAGAATTAACTTAGGTTAGTTAAAATGGTTAGGGTTAAGTATAGGACAAGAATGAAGACTTAGTCAAAGTTTCAAGAAACTTCAACTAAATCCAAAATATGCAACCATTTATCTTTCTTTTTCCTTTTTCCAAAAAGAATAAATAAGAAAGATAAATGAATAAATAAAAATCAAAACCCTAACCCATTCATTACCATGGTTCATTCTTTACACTTAACCAAGTTTGGCATGCATCATCAAACATGATACAAGCAAGTGCACAAAATCATATCGCATATCCAATGCGCACACTCGAGTGAGAAAATCCATCTAAAGTGAACCGATACTAGTTAATGCAAAGTAATATATCAAATATATAATTATGCATTAAATCACTAAATCAACACTTGATTCAATGATCCGGTCATGTCGCACATAACCGACCGGTATCATCAGTAACAACTTATCGAATCAACATTTGATCCGATAACCCGGCTATATCGCATATAACCGATCAATGTCACATCGCGAGAATCAAATACAGTATCACATACTGGTATTATTCTCGGTCCCGCACATATCTCATATGCGCTCCTATTTCGTTTCGCTTGAGCCAGGAAACCTCTGTGTAGGACTCTAAAGACTCGTCAATACGCCGGCAGCAGATGATGATCATATCAAGCATCCACAAGCCGCAAGCAGTCTGCTAAACGTAACGGCCACCCGGGTATTGAGCGATCAGAAGATCGACGAGCAAGCCCGCTCACACTCCTGTGAATCCAACCAGTAACACTACCGTACAGTCCGGTCTGACCGTCTGATATGTCGCATATCTCGCCTAGGGGTGGTAAACGTCAGACCCCAATAGCTCGATAAGTCGTGTCGATATGAGGTCTATAACACTTCGAGAAACTACTGGTAACACTTACCAGTAAATCTCAGCAACCCTGGCCAGGGATTTCCTGTTATAGCCAATCGAACACAGCGCAACATCAACTCCCTATACCGGGAGAGACGAATCCCCTCCTATCGCTCATTGCCTCCATGTGACTCGAGACTGTACCCAAAAACTACCGTTTTGCACGCCCTCTTGGAAGTGGTAAGATGGAAATCAAAGCACAGTGGGAACCACACAAGACTCTATGACGATCTCGGGTCAACAGACTACTCTGTACCAGTGTCACCAGAGAACTGCCATCTGACGTGAGGTATAATACCATCTGGGAGTTCTCGGCGAGTCCGTCCAGTGTACCCAGTCTCTACTGAGCACCCGTATATCATCTCTGATGTCAAACACCGATGGATATGGGATCATCCATCGCCCATCTGTATGGGTCGAGAAGGTACACGCTAGTCTACTCTGGTATATCGATGCCCCGTCTCGATATACCCATGACTAGGGACTTTGAAGGATGTACTTATGGACTACCATGTCCCCACTAGTATAATCCGCATCATAGTCCAGGTAGTCAAGTACACATCCTAAGGGCTTTACCAACATGTAATAGAGAGACAATCAGTGTACACGTTAAGGTAAAGATCAACCAGATAGCATACTATCATGTCGAGCAAGAAAGTCCTCTCTATATATGTCCCAGCATCCACTACAATATACATCCTATGTACAGTAATGGCCTCTAGGGCATACATATAACTAACAATCTCCCACTTGCACTAGGGCCATCTGTAGCAGTGGTTGTAGTATCTCATACTCAACCATCCCATAAAAGTCTCTCTCTGGGAATAGGCCTTCGTGAGTGGATCCGCCGTGTTATCCTCTGAGTCTACTCTCCTAACCTCGATCAGCCTGGAGATCAACTATCTCCATGATCAGGTGATACTGCCTTAGAATAAGTCTGGATCACTGATGGGACCAGCGTTCCTTGGCATAAGCCACAACTCCATTGTCTCACAATGGTAGGAACGTAGTTCATCTCATGAACTAATATACACCCAAACATCCTCTTTGGTAGCATCTTAAGTAGCGATGTATCCTGCCTTTATCGTCTAGTATGCCACGGTATCTAGCTTGGAAGTCTTCCAACATACCATCCCTTTACTTAGGGTAAAGACAATGCCTGCGACTGACATTCAGTCGTCTTTATCACCCTGGAACCCTTCCAGCGATTCTCCCCAGGATCTATTGATATCATCTCACTACAACTAGTGAGAATCCTAACATCCAATTAAATCTATCTCATAGATCTAAAACTCAGGATTTAGGAGGTATCATTTTGATCCTACATGGAGAATCATTGTGATAAGCGGAGATTGATCGAGCGTAGCATAAGAAACTCCTTTCTTATCAAGAGTATGTCATCCACGTACTCTACGAGGATCACCACCATACTCCCTACTATCTTTTTGTTTATACAAGGTTCATCTACCATTTTGATGATGTCAAACACTTTGACTAATGCATCAAAACAGATGTTCCAACTCCACAATGCCTGCTTTAATCCTATAAAGCATCTTGCACACGTTTCCGCTGCTCCCACTGTCTACGAAGCCCTCTGGCTGTGTACTTATAGATGCACTCTTCTAAAACATCATTTAGAAAAGCAGTCATGACACCCAACCACCAGATATCGTAGTCATGGTATGTAGCCGTGGCAAGTAGGATCTGGATGGACTTAAGCATAGCTACTTGAAGAGGTTTCACCACTATCCACGCCTGGTTGATGATGAAAACCTTTAACAAGTCTAGCTTTGAAAGTCTCAACCTTTCCATGTACACCAAGTAATCTTCTTAAGATATACTTGCTCCTGATGGGGATTTAACCCTTCAGATATAGCAACTAAAGTCCATACTTTGTTGGTGTATAAGGATTCCATCTCAGATCGCTAAACATCCAGCCATTCTTACAGAGTCTTACTCCTGATGGCCAGGTCGAAACTAGTTGGGTAATCATCTCATGACGCAATCCTCGCTCCCACTGTCATAGAGAAACCGAAGTATCTCTCAGGTGGGTGAGGAACACTACTAGATCGGCGGAGAGGCTGAGGTTCGTTGGAATCTACTGAATCCTTTGGTTCTATCAAATCAACTGCAGTAGTTTGTATAGCTGGAACCTTTCCAGTTCTACATAACAGTCCATGCCTCGAGCTTGTCCGGATTTTGCTTTTAGACATAGGCCGGACAACCCCAAAACTTAACTAACTTAAGATACGGGCTCTTCCCTTTCCATATCACATATGAAGTGGTAGACAACTGATTTGATTTGAACCCTATTCAATAGGTATGCAACTTCATAAGTGCATAACTCCCAAAAGGAAACAGGTAACTCAGTAGTACTCATCATAAAGCACACCTTATCAGATAGGGTGTATCTGCTCCGCCCCGATATACCATCGTGCTATGGTGTATACGGAGGAGTAATTCTGAGAGAGAATCTCATTCTCCTTTAGAATAGTCCAGGATTTCCGTGCTACAAGTATTCTCCTCCTTGATCACATCAATGGACATAATACTTATACCCGTATTTTGGTTCTCTACTTCTAACTTATATTCTGTGAATATCTCAAAAGGTTCGGACTTGTGTTTCAACAAGAACATATGTCTGAATCTAAAGAGATCATCAGAGAACGTAATGAAGTATAAAGAACCATTCCTGGTATATGTAGACAGGGGACCTTACATACATCAACATGTATCAATCCCAAGAGTTCACTAACTCTTTCTCTGTTTCCAGTAAACGGAGCTATGGTCATCTTATCATTGTGACATGACTGGCGAGTTTCACAAGATGTAAATTCAAACTGATTTAAATATGCATCTAAATGTAACTCAGCTAGTCGGGTCGCATTGATATGACCTAGTCTACAATACCTCAAGAGGGATTCGTTCATTTCTGAACTCTTCCTCTTGTGTGTGTTCTGTATACTAAGAACTGTAGTTTGATTTAGAACATTAATGCTTTTAGATAACGTGCCTGAACCGATCAACTTTTGATATAGGAAATGTTCAAAACATTATCCAACAATACAAAATTTTATCATTTCTTTACTAATAAAGAGACTGATATGATTTTGTATATCAGGTTCGGTATCTAATAACATTCATTCAGAATCAATGTATTGGTAATACAGGGTGACAGTGACCGACAGACTTGGCTGCAACACTTGCCCCGTTTTCTCCCTCATGAAACTTATCACCCGTTCTCAGTTTTTCTACCTTTTTGTAGCCCTATGTAACAGATTACATATCTGGGATCCTGATCCGGTATCATATACCCAGGATGCAGAGGATACTGAGAAACAGTTCTGTATAATGAACACACCCGAAGATGATGCATCAACATGCACTCTCTTCGTTTGGGCGGCACGGGAAATCTGGTATTTCCCAATTTCCTGCTCTGTCTTATAACAATTACAAGTTGGAGCGGGACCAACGTTCCCCAGCTCAGTATAACAAGCGGGTTCGGTCAATTATCCGTATTATTATCTTGATTAAGGCGTGATATGGTTGCTACCAGGAGAGAGAGAGAAGAAATCACTCAGCGTGCGCTCTGTCAAGAATAGATTGGTTATTATTTTATCTAATCAGGATGACTCCCACTGCTTTTTATCAAATCTTCCTTCAAACCCTAAAAGGAAAGACTAGCCGGGATTAATTACACACTACAAGTTCGCCAATCTTTCAGCCAGGCCAGTGTCGATACTTTGAGGGAGGTCCCCCGTGCTTTCGCACGAACCTAATTATTGTAAACCTCGTTTTCCCAGAGGCGTAATCTCGTTAACACCTTTCTAGACACCTACTTGATCGGCTAATTGTAATGTATAAAACTCTCCCAGGAGTAACTCTTACTCGCAGCGGGTATCGGGATCCAACTATCTCATAGAAGGTATGCAATCTCATTGCAAATCTCAACACTTGAAATTCCCGATAATATTTTGCCCCTAACGTGCTATGACCTTGACGAAAGCCAACAAACCATAGCCCGCTAATCAAGTTCAACCCGTACATTTCTTGATTGAATTAAACCCACCCGCACGACCCTTGACGAAAGCCAACAAAGCCGCACGACTACCCTAATCCAATCGCATCGTATGCTAGCAGATAAGCAGCATATAGCTACCGCACACTGCACCTTGACGAAAGCCAACAAATGCAGCACGAATACTATATACAACTTATCTGAAATGACGGAGGGCTACGACAGGTTTTTCTGAAAACCTATTGCGTAATGAACTTGATATCGTTGTAGGATCGAATGAATTTTGAAATGGAGTGTTTTTGAGGCTTTTCTAGTTTTGCTAAAGGAGTCACTCCCGGTGAAGGGATCGTCGGTCCTTTCCTCGTCGAATGAGGTGCGGGATATATCATATATATCACTATGCAAAGCAAAAACACTTAAAAGCTATCAAAAGACAAACCGAGGGTGTAGCATCTGCCAGTTATTGCTAAAGGAGTCACTCCCGGTGAAGGGATCTCGGTCCTTTCCTTATCGAATAAGGTGCAAGATATATCACATATACCGCTGTGCAAAGCAAGAACTATAGCTACCTGTTTTATTTTGAAATTCGATTCTACAACATCTTAGGTTTCTTTTATTTCATTAATCACATTAATGAAGTCCCATCATTTAAATACCTAAACATCACAGATAAATACGACGTACACTTATGCCATCCGCATTCGCCTCGATGTCCCTTCGTGCACCGTTAGGTTAGGTAACTAACGACAGAGCGGGGCAGGGCTAGCGCGGGTGTAAAACATAAGTAACGGCTATATAATATATCATATATATTATATACTGTATCTATCATAGAACATCACATGATCACATCACAGATATCGCAGCAGAAGAAACATATGAAATATTGGATATACTAGGACGTCCGTGTTTTCAATACGAGCCAGTATAAAGCACGGATTCCACGGTCGTGATGAATAGCCAAACCCACACCCCTAGACCCCTACGAGAGCGGCAAGCAACCCTACCAATTCTAGAGTTAGGAGACCCGGACTCGACTCCTCGAGTTGGTCTCCCACTGGACTCCAGAACCCGGTTACTTGTGCTCCCCTCCTTGGGTCTATCCTAGTGCGGAAAAGTAAATAATATACAAAAGGTGACAACATCCGCAACCTGGAAGCGCCCCAAATAAAAGAATATTACATACAAGTTTTTACATGAATGAAAATGAAAAACACTCATCTCAAATAAAAACCCCCGGCTATTCAAACACGACGATCCAATATAACATATCCAGCAACACATAACATCACATGTCATCAACGTAAGTAAATATGCGCATCCCAATTTTCGTTGACATATAGCAACGAAACCGGCGATATCACATATTACACTTACGGTCACATAAAAGAAAGTGTAAAACTACAACAGTTGGAATCCGCAACCTCCTCAGACATCGCATGCCTGACCGAATGAATTACTTAGACATCGCATGCCTAACAATTATAAACCCCGCATTTTAGTCTCATTATCGAAAACTCTTTTCAATATCAAGTCGGGGAATTCAACAAGATTCCCGAAATCCTGATCGAATGCTCGTCGCAAACTTCAGTAGACGGCCGCACCCCCGATACCGTCGACAAAGTGCACCAAGGCGGAACACCGCTACCGCGAGCACCCGACCGGATGCTTTCGGCGACGGGGTTCTCCTACAGTCACTTGGTCGGGGCTATGGAGTGAGGCTATCTATTAAGTTTACCCGGCGAGTATCCGTGTACGCTACGTGATTGCGACGGACTTTTGATCGCATCAAAATTCCGTGGCAACCGATCAAGTGAGACTAAAGTGCTATGTTTATAACATTCATTCAGTTATCATATAACTATTGTGAATTCCAATTATTGTATCACATTCCGGATAAATAGAAAATGTCAAACTTTCCGATCGAACAATCGAACACCCAAGTTTTCCCGATACAGATCAACACATGAAATAAGTCTAACAACATTCAGTTCGTGCCTCAGTACCAACGGTCCAGCCGTAGAAGGGTCAAGCCAACATCTCACATGTGGCACGCCGTACCGCCCCAAACCCGAAGGTTCAAAGGGCAGTTCAAGACGGTCACATAATCGAGTTAAGGTTTGTTGTCTTCTAGAGGGTCCATTGAGTTGCTTGCACTACTTAGAACGTCGTTAAACTACGGAAAAATCCAACACCTGGAAATTTCCCGACAGGGGAAAAATTGGGTATTTATATCCGGTCGAATTTTTAACATATTCTAAAATTTATCCGGAAAACCACACAGACAAAATTTGATACCCCGATCGAAACACCGAATCCCCAAAATAACCCCAGAAAATTCAACTCTTGAATAAATATTAAAAATTCCCAGAAAATCCAGCACTATCTATTGGGAGTTACTGTGTAAGATTCGCTGAACAATGATTCCATCAAACTGCCGCGGTTCCGCGGCACGAGTGAAGTCGGAGCTTGATTTAGCGATGCCTCGACGTAGATCATCTTCGGCATGGACATCGACGACCTAGCTTGCCCATTCTCCGACGAAGCCGACTCTAGAGCCCGGGATGGATTTTGGACAGCGAGGAGACATCGTTGCGGAGCTATGGAGGTGGAGCACCGGATCTACAAAGGTTGTATTTCCGTATTCCCATTAGTTAAGTTGTTAACTAAATTGTTTTTTGCCTAGTTTTCTAGCAAACGATCATGTTAGGGTTTGTAGGCACCGTTAAAATTTGAAATTGGCATGATCGATGCCTTGTGAGACCTCACTAGGGTGCCTAGGAACCTTTCAATATACGTACATCGTATTTTCGTTATTTTCTGGTGTGATAGGTTACAAATTTGATGGGGCCGCATTAATTTTAATTAATGCAAGATAAAAAAAAAGATGTTGTTGGAACCAGATTTTAAAAACTGACATTACAGTCGTTCTCTTTTGCTTTGCACAGTGGTATTCAGTTTAGAATATCCAGCACCTCATTCGACGAGGTAAGGGCCGAGATCCCTTCACCGGGAGTGACCCCTTGAGTAAAAGTTTCTGTCTGGGTAATAACTTTAAATATAGTCGACTATTTTTGCTTTGTATCGTGGTATTCATTTTGGAATATCCTGCGCCTCATTCGACAAGGAAAGAGACGAGATCCCTTCACAGGGAGTGACATCTTTAGCAAAAGTTTTCGCCACTATATATTTACAAAACTACTCAGGTTCCTTCAACGATATCAACTTCATTACGTTAACGGGTTTTTCGCCAAAAACCCAGCCGTAGCCCTCTGTCATTTCCTATGGACATTACTCAGTATTCGTGCTGCGTTTGTTGACCTTGTCAAGGCGTAGTGAACGGTAGCTGGGTGGTGTTTGTTTGTAGCACATGATGCGATTAATTAGGACAGTCACATAGCCTTGTTGACCTTGTCAAGGGCTTATGCGGGTGGGTCTAGGGTAATCAAGATAATGACAGGTTGAACTTGACTAGCAATTTATGATTTGTTGACCTTGTCAAGATCATATGTTGTTAGGGGTAAAAACCACATCGGGAGTTTCAAACATACAGGAAACTTGCAGATTTAGCTTACCTTCTAGAGTGTGGTGACTGGAGTGGATTCCATCTAGTGCATCACACAATGATAGTCGGATCCCGATCCCACTAATGAGTTGGATTACTCTTGGGAGATTTTTTCACTTAACAATCAATGCTATAAACTAAGTAGGTGTTTAGAACGATGTTAGCGGGGCTACGCCTCCAGGGAAAAGAGGTTATGTAATTAAGGAACTTCGCGAAAGCATTGGAAAACCTCCCTTGAAGTACCAACACCAGTCTGGCAGAAAGGTTAAGCAAGTATTGTGACGTGCGATTAATCCTGACTAGTTCTTCTTTTAGGGTTTGGAGAAGAATTTGAGGAAACAGTAGGATCCATCCTGATTAGATAAATTAATAAACTAATCTAATCTTGCAAGAGCGCACGCTGAGTGTTTTCCCCCTCTCTCTCTACGTAGCAACCATTTCACGCCCTAATCAAGATAATAAAATTTATCGCTTAACCGATCCGAATTCTTATTCGGGGTTGGGGAACGTCGGTTCGACTCTAACTAACGACAACTGTCGTGAGTATGAGCAAGGGAAAGAGGAATGTTTGAATTTCTTGATAAACCCATCGAAGAAGAAACATACTGTTGCGTCTTCTTCAGGTGTTCTTGTTATTGAGAACTGTTTTTCGGTTAGTCCTACCTCCTGGTTACTCGATACCGGATCAGGATCTCATATCTGTAATTTATTGCAGGGACTGAGAAAAAGTAGGATAGTAGGACCTGGTGATATGTCCCTCAGAGTAGGGAACGGAGCACAAGTTAATGCTGCAGCCGTCGGTGAATATCGCCTAGTACTGCCAAATGGTAATGCTATGATTTTGAACAATTGCTACTATGTACCTTCCATTCTTTGCAACATCATATCAGTTTCCTTACTTGATAAAGACGGATATAAATTTGTTCTTGATAGAAATATCATGAACATTTACCTTGATAAGGTACTGGTTGTAGAAGGTACACTGTGTAATGGTATCTATGTTCTAAATCAAAACACAGTTCTCAATGTACAAAACACACGCAAGAGGAAGAGTTCAGATACGAACAAATACTACTTGTGGCATTGCAGACTTGGTCATATCGGAGAGAAAAGACTAAGTAATTTGCATAAAGATGGACTCTTGAATATGTAGGGTTGCTATGCACGCGCACAAGGGTCTACGAGGCATCTACCATGCCCGATTGAAAAATTAGCCGTGCCGAACAACCCAAATACGGATCTTTAAACTAGAGATTATGCGAAAACAAACATGCTAAACACTTTAACACTAAGTGAGAAGGATTACAACCTTTGTAGATCCGGTCCTTCACTTCATATGCTCCGTGTTGTGGTCCCTTCGCTGCGATCATCGGGTTCCGGACTCTCGAGAGGTTCCACGAAGAGAAAGATGCAGTCTTGCTTCCGATCTTCGATACAAAGATGATCTACCTTGAAGTTTCGTTAACACAAGCTTTGTCACGACCCGAAAGAGCACGTGACTGGCCCTCGAACCATATGAAATCTATAGGACTCCATCTGATCCAAGTAAGCCAAAGCCCAGAAATCTAAAACCATTTTAAGAGTAAGTGAAGAAAACTGGTTTAAAGAAGTGTAGGAAAATATGTTTGAAGTCGAGGTTTTTAAATAACTAAGCCGAAGGTGCATTTTTAAAAGGTAAAGTCTTTTCTAAAAATTTCGGCAGAGTTTCTTTTGTAAATACTGGCCCCGAACGGGATACAACAAGCATAACATATATACAATGATAAAAGGCATCCCCAAGCGGGAGCTAGCTCTTCGTCAATTGACGGTCACAACCACACATGCAATATAATATACAACGCCGAAAGGCGAGGATCGATCCAAAAGAAACACAGTAAGCATGAAAACCGCAATACTACTAAGCGCGACTCTAAGGCCAAATAAAACATCACTAAAGTCTGAGTCTGAAACAATAAACAAATTTGGTTGATGGAAATTCTAGATACAAAGAATAATATAAGTACAATGGTGGTTTTGATGCAAAAGGAACCACCTACCAAATGCAATTCACCCGCAAGGAAGCAATGTGCCAGAAATGCCGCAAAGGAACCTGTACGGCAAAACCTGCAAGAACTGTGGCACAACGGGGGTGAGTTGCCAACTCGTGAATAGAGAATAACTACAAGCAGAAACCGAACGCAAGACATAATCCTAGGTCAAAACGATCAGTACAAAATCCTCAATATAAAACATGCAGCCTATAACAAGGCTAGGGTAAATATCTAACCCGAGTGTAATCTCCTGTGCCTGTGTCAGTGCCTCAGGTAGCAATATAACATAAGAATGAGGTATGAATGCATGAGAACATAATACATGTAAATGAAGAAACTGTTTTCATACTTTAGTGAGATTTCCTTTGTATTTTTAAAATGAGGTATCATAATGAAATCAGCATAAAACAGTGCCTAACATCGGCACAAAACGTAATCCAAATATCCCGATATCTCTGTATCCCAATCACAAAATCTAGGGCACCGTCAGTCCAGACCGGCCCCTACCATCAATCTCAAGACCACGACGGTATCCTCCGGATATCCGACGCGTCAGGTAAAATCACCGGTCAGTAGTGCTCCCCTGCCAGGCTCAACGTCATCACCACATTCATCTTGCCCCGGGGTACCGCACCGGGTCCACCATGTACCCGAAACGGTTCATCCGTCTCCTCGAATCGGGTTTCCAAATCCATCAGCAAACTCATGGTGGACGACTCATACATCATGGGAAAACCGCACTTTTTATTTTAAAAGAGAGAAAATGTTTATCTGTGTTTTTGCGGTTTTCCTCCAAATCCAGAAAATCTCACGGAAATCCAAATCCAAAACCTCAGTAACACGTAAAATAGTGAATATATGCATGAGAATCCATGAATGCGGCATAACAATGAATATCAGTATGCATGAAGTAGCAGGTAATAACTACAATGTCTAAACTATTAGCTAATAGGTTATGTCAAGCAATAGTATTTTCTAAGGTGTACGTGACATGGCAAT
Organism: Agapanthus africanus; assembly: GCA_030015575.1. Taxonomy (NCBI): domain Eukaryota; kingdom Viridiplantae; phylum Streptophyta; class Magnoliopsida; order Asparagales; family Amaryllidaceae; genus Agapanthus; species Agapanthus africanus. The sequence continues at coordinate 300,514,134 of JASDDO010000008.1, forward strand.
TACCGACGAAGATGTGTGTGAGCCGGCAAGTAAGTGTACGTGGTACCTACGCAACATCGGTAATGGTGCTGGTGTCCTAACAGCATGATATCAATAATGGAGTATGAAACATAATATAAGAATGCGATGCAAAGCGAACCACAAAAAAAGTGGGAGCTGAATCTAGACGCAACTATAACTAATCTGCATTAATCTAATATAAGTCCTACAAATGGTGCCTTTTGAAATATCACGAATCATGGGGTTTTGAAAATAGGGGCTACGGTGTTTTTATGAAAAGATACGCCTTTTGAAATGTCCGTAGATCCCTTGACCTGTCTTTTAAAATACCCATGACCCGCTAGTTTTGAAATAGGTAGGAGTCTAATCTAATCTAACAACTACACTAAACTATACAGCTGAACTAACAAGCTGAGCTACAGGTAAGGAAACCGCCTAACATCTAAGTCGATATATATATAGATATAATAGTCGGTGATTCCGCCTCAATAGTATCGCGTACGATATAGTATATCATATGACATCCTCAAGTCATGAGTGCGGATCTATCATCAATGTAAAGCTCATACGGTAAATCGTCGTACGGCATCCCAATAGCTGGGTACGGGTCAATATCACACTATCTCATCACACTTCAGGTATCACTATCAACATATCATATAATCTGGGGTACTATTCTATGTCTAGTATAAATCGATACCATCAATAAAGTATGCATGCGGGGGTAAACACACATCCCAAGCCCGCAAGAATCACATTTCGTATCCCAAATACGAATCATATCACATCACCGATCTCGCGGCATAAAGCCCAATATCATTGACTCATCTCCAAAGTCATCCAATATCATCAACACAGTGCCAGTATAAGTAATATGCAAGGGTGTGCGTGTAGGTGTAATTCTATTCTAGGGTTCGCGACTATGAACTAAACTAGTCACTTCTAACCCTACACTATCCATAATACACCTAACTATCATATATAATAACAACTACGGACTGCGGGGGTGCTATACGCCATCCACCCGACTTCCCCCAGTAGATATAATCTACTCACCTAGCGTCTTCATTTGTAGACGTCGCCACGCGCTTGCTTGTCGTCCCGAAGTCTTCATGGGGTACCTACACATCAAAATATCGTATATGCGCATTAAAACCAAATCAAAGCTAAAAAGGCACATGAAATCCAAAATGATACGATAAGAGGCCTATAGGTTAAAACCCATGGCACGCCTTCAAAACCATCAACACATCCTCTATATCGTCGTATAAACGCCAAATAGTCGATGCAAAACACAATCCACAATTGCAGAATTAAAAATACGGAATACGGAAACATGAATCTAAAACAGCAACTTAGGAAATATGTCCCAGATTTTACCTTATGTCACTTTATACAAATCTATATATATCAGGGGTCTAACATGAACATGTAGGAGCTACAGAACCAATACGAGCCAAAATGGTGGGACCCAGGCCGCAATTTGCGGCCAATGGGGATAAATTGGCGGCCGGGAAGAAGAAGTGGGAGCTGGGGTCATGGGGTTAGCTTCCTGGGTGCCTGCACGTGTCACTGTCCAATCAATTTAATTTAGGGTGTCTCGGGTGATAGCAGATTCAATATACCCTTCACAGATTTCATAAATTCCCCGATATCGGTTTCTAAAATCCGTATTATGGTTTAAGCTTCAGGTTTTGGGTTTCCAATTCATACACTAGGGTGATGGTATAACCTCTACTGACCTCAATTCCATATTACAACCCATAAATCATCACAACCCTAACTAGGTTATCCACAAGTCCACAATATCACACAATATCGATTCGATCTTAATATGAGGGTAAAGGAAATGCATAAACTAAGTTTAAGGTCCAGAAAATACCTCATTTGGCAGCTCAAGAATTTTCTTGAGTTTCCCCTAGTGGCCAAAATCCTTGCTTCTTTAGCACCAAGTGTAGATCTAGGGATTATGCACACATTTAATGAAATGGAGATTGGGTTTTGGGGTTGTTTTAGAGGTGTTTTGGAGCTTGAAGAGGGGAGGGAAAGGAGGTGCAGGAGCAGCAGCAGGAGAAGGGAGAAGAGGGAGGGAAATGAGGGGAGAAATGGTTAAGTCCTTAGTCAATGAAGCCCATACCTCTCTCTCTCACCAACTACCCATTTCTTTATTCTTTTTCTTTTCTTTTTCCTTTTAAAACCCTTCTCACTCAAATAGTAAACCCAAATGAAAAGCATGGCAAGAAAATGCACAAGTGTGAAAAAGTGATATGTGCATGTGTTGCACAAAAAGCTAAAAACCGATTAGCGATTTTTAATCGCGATTAACACTAAATTAGTGTCAAATTAATCACAAAAACTTTAAAATGTCATAATTCTCTAATTTACCCTATTTTAGAATTTTCCAAATTTTTTCCCCATTTATTTGTATTTAATAATTCCAAAATATTAAAATATTCAATAAAATAATATTAAATTATAAAAATTCCCAAAATTAACATTTTATCTTTTTTGAAATGTTACAATCTACCCCCCTTAAAGAAATTCGGTCCCCGAATTTAAATTTAAACCCCCAATACTAAAACAATTTTTGTAATACTCCAATTTGTCGGGGCTCCGAAGACATCAATACATAGAGAATATCCTATGCGTCTGGTGCGCAAGGAATCAAAATCCATATATGTGTCATACAGGTGTACAAAACAACATCTAGGTGCAACGGGTGTGCACGAAACATCTGTCATAGGCAACGTGTGTGCCTGACAGCAACCAAATCAGGTGCATGTAACATGCACGAAGAATCCCGATTTAGTGCATCTGGTGTGCACCAAAATCGTATATCAAAACACTAAAGGTGCATGAAAACTCTGCTGGAAGTGTAAATCAAATCACTGTATAAGGTGGGCGTGAATTCACAATCAAAACCTCGAATGTAATAACTATGCGCAAAATATAAATATCCAGTGGGTGCATGAAACAAATATCATGAAACTCAGTCATCAAAACTAAATCATGCAAACAGAATGCCCAAAATACCGAAATCCAAAATGACGGATACGTGATAATCGAATCACAAAATCATAAATCATAGTACCGTCGTCGGTAGTTCCTCCTTCGAGGTCGAGAAGGAGTCGGTGCATCCACTGCTAGCAGCGCAAGATATCTACTTGCCTCTTGCTCACGGTCTGGCACCCTCTGACTCTGAGTCCTTATCTTCTCTGAGGATTACCTATCTCGCAGTCAATCGGCTCATCGGCCCTGTCAGGTGTGCTAACGGGGACGATTCCGTTCTGGCACTTCTCTGGTCACCTATCGGTCAATCTTCACGACCACTCGTGAGGCAGCCCATCACTGGCGTCGGCCTCTGGCTCTCTGAATGCACGTCACATATCTGATCCTGGGTGCAAACATCATTGCAGCAATGTCCTGGAAGGAATCCTGCTCAAGGTCTCTTCCGATCTTGCCTATGCCGAACTGTACAGAGGCTGGCTCTCCTGCATAATCTCTTCTCACTCGATAGACATCTGTGTCCTCAGCACAATATTTCTCGGAATCTGGTTGCATCCCAATGCCTCTGTAAGCATATCTGACCTCTGGTCTCGACGGGAAGCAATGACAGCTCGTCAGCGTCTCGCCCGAACCTCTGGTTCCACCTGTCTCTATCGTCGTCCACTATGACGTCACGCCATGCATATCTACGCACTGCACTGTTCTCGGCCACGGTCAATCTGAAGTCTCTCATATGGACTCAAAATCGCGTACTCTGTAGCTTCATCATTCTGTAGAAGATGTCAGGCCGAACAGGCCCTCGGGAACACGTCCCAACCATCGGAGGAATACTCAATACTCGTCCGTCCTTGATCGATTCGCAACGCATCTGGGTAAGTTCCTTTATCCGAATCTGGTCAACTACCTCGTCGACAATGCTAACTCTGGCCTGCTGGTTGTGCGCAATATGACCACTCCTGGGTCAGGTCTTCTCGTATAGTATTCCAGAAAGGTCATGTCGAAGTCTCTCTCAAATCTCATCCCTGCCGAATTGCCCAGAAGTCATCATCCCTTGCTGAAGCAAATTCTTGTTCCGGAACGGCTGCATACTTATCGCGCTTCTTTCTGGAAGATATATCTATATACAACGCCTCTGGGTGCGTATCACATCTCTAATGTCAGCGGAGTGGGACGTCATCTCATCGAAATCTCTTACGAACTCTTTTCTTCACTCTGCTTCAATGTCGACTGATTCGGACTCGTCTCATCGTGGCTGCATGGACTATGCTCCAACGGCTATACTCGTATCTGGAGTCTCCCAAGCAATGCATCCCATCACATGATATCCGAATGATGTCGAAACATTCGATCGACTCGTCAGAACCTTATAATCCCCCAAGAGATCAACATCTTGAGTACAGTTTAATAGTATCGAGTACATGCCTCAGCGTCGGTGGTCCAGCCGTAGAAGGGCAAACCCAAGCCTCACTAATGGCGCCGTGGAATTGCCGTAAACCCTAAGGTTCAAAGGCTTTCACACGGTCATTAAGTCGAGTTAGGGTTTCATTCTTCTAGAGGGTCCATAGAATCACCTGCATGTCTTTCCGTATACTTTAAACTTGGAAAATGGGCTCCTGACATTCGATCGTCTCAATCGACTCTCAACGAATCTGCGTGAAGTCGTCTCTAGCTGGAATCAATCTATCTGATGACCTCGCATCGGTAAACGGACGAACCAAATGTCCTAGTCATTCATCCTCAGGTGACTGGTGACTCGCTATCATCTCTCTAAGTATATGCTCACGCTGCAGCAGCTCCAACCATCTGGGCGATATCTCGTCATTTGCAGCAGCAACTGGCTCATTCACCTGCACGCCGAACAGCGCCTCAATCCTCCAGGAAAGACGACGCATTGGCGGTCATCTCTGAATCGGTTTGCCCTAGATCTGAGTAAGACTCTCCACACTGGAAATCTTCAACTCAACTGGGCCCGCTCCGGTGCATAAATCAGACGAATCACCTTCGTCTCTCAAATCGAGTAGACTAGCTATAATCTGTCTCATATCTGTCTGGAAGCTCCGACAATCTAAGCTCGTAAGCTCCGAAAGCGACATCCCGTCAATCTCAGCAACAGCCGGTCCCTCTGTCTGCATGGTAGGCGACATCATAATCTCTGAGGTATGATGTACATCAACAGTCCTCTCTCAACTGGCAGCTCTAACAATGGCCCGATCATCCGGTGCAAAACCAAGCACTCGCCTCCACTTGAGGTCACAGTCATCAATACTAACTCGAGACGTTCCCATGTCACCAGAAAACACAATGGTCAGCCCTCGTACCAGACGAGCTCGCACTGACCGTAACCCTAGTAGCAGCCCAAACTGCGCTCAAACATGGCGACAGGAACCTCAATCGAGTATCGAAGAGAGCAGATCAATGGCAAGAAAGGAAACAACAGATCCAGAGTGGATACACGATCATAAGAAGGAACATCATCAATGAAGGTATGATCATGGACTAATAGAATCGGGGATCTCAAATGGATGTATAATCATGGATATAAAGAGAATCACTGATCTCGAAAATATGTACATCCTAAGGTTCCTTAAGCGGAGTGGCGTGTCGTAAGTATGCCGCGGAACATACCAACGGTACGTCACTCTACTTTAGTCACCTATTCCATCAACCAAGGGTCATCCTATACGACGAAAGTTCGGGTCTAATACCCCCTCGACTAAGTCTAAGTTCCGTAAGGTCAAGCCTAAGTTCCGTATATATATAAACGCCCTAGGCTCCACATAGTCAAACTTAGACTCGAACCAAGGTCAACCTAGCGCTTTGATACCAACTTTGTCACGACCCGAAAGAGCATGTGACTAGCCCTCGAACCATATGAAATCTATAGGACTCCATCTGATCCAAGTAAGCCAAAGCCCAGAAATCTAAAACCATTTTAAGAGTAAGTGACGAAAACTGGTTTAAAGAAGTGTAGGAAAATATGTTTGAAGTCGAGGTTTTTAAATAACTAAGCCGAAGGTGCATTTTTAAAAGGTAAAGTCTTTTCTAAAAATTTCGGCAGAGTTTCTTTTGTAAATACTGGCCCCGAACGGGATACAACAAGCATAACATATATACAATGATAAAAGGCATCCCCAAGCGGGAGCTAGCTCTTCCTCAATTGACGGTCACAACCACACATGCAATATAATATACAACGCCGAAAGGCGAGGATCGATCCAAAAGAAACACAGTAAGCATGAAAACCGCAATACTACTAAGCGCGACTCTAAGGCCAAATAAAACATCACTAAAGTCTGAGTCTGAAACAATAAACAAATTTGGTTGATGGAAATTCTAGATACAAAGAATAATATAAGTACAATGGTGGTTTTGATGCAAAAGGAACCACCTACCAAATGCAATTCACCCGCAAGGAAGTAATGTGCCAGAAATGCCGCAAAGGAACCTGTACGGCAAAACCAGCAAGAACTGTGGCACAACGGGGGTGAGTTGCCAACTCGTGAATAGAGAATAACTACAAGCAGAAACCGAACGCAAGACATAATCCTAGGTCAAAACGATCAGTACAAAATCCTCAATATAAAACATGCAGCCTATAACAAGGCTAGGGTAAATATCTAACCCGAGTGTAATCTCCTGTGCCTGTGTCAGTGCCTCAGGTAGCAATATAACATAAGAATGAGGTATGAATGCATGAGAACATAATACATGTAAATAAAGAAACTGTTTTCATACTTTAGTGAGATTTCCTTTGTATTTTTAAAATGAGGTATCATAATGAAATCAGCATAAAACAGTGCCTAACATCGGCACAAAACGTAATCCAAATATCCCGATATCTCTGTATCCCAATCACAAAATCTAGGGCACCGTCAGTCCAGACCGGCCCCTACCATCAATCTCAAGACCATGACGGTATCCTCCGGATATCCGACGCGTCAGGTAAAATCACCGGTCGGTAGTGCTCCCCTGCCAGGCTCAACGTCATCACCACATTCATCTTGCCCCGGGGTACCGCACCGGGTCCACCATGTACCCGAAACGGTTCATCCGTCTCCTCGAATCGGGTTTCCAAATCCATCAGCAAACTCATGGTGGACGACTCATACATCATGGGAAAACCGCACTTTTTATTTTAAAAGAGAGAAAATGTTTATCTGTGTTTTTGCGGTTTTCCTCCAAATCCAGAAAATCTCACGGAAATCCAAATCCAAAACCTCAGTAACACGTAAAATAGTGAATATATGCATGAGAATCCATGAATGCGGCATAACAATGAATATCAGTATGCATGAAGTAGCAGGTAATAACTACAATGTCTAAACTATTAGCTAATAGGATATGTCAAGCAAAAGTATTTTCTAAGGTGTACGTGACATGCCAATTACCGATGAAGATGTGTGTGAGCCGGCAAGTAAGTGTACGTGGTACCTACGCAACATCGGTAATGGTGCTGGTGTCCTAACAGCATGATATCGATAATGGAGTATGAAACATAATATAAGAATGCGATGCAAAGCGAACCACAAAAAAAGTGGGAGCTGAATCTAGACGCAACTATAACTAATCTGCATTAATCTAATATAAGTCCTACAAATGGTGCCTTTTGAAATATCACGAATCATGGGGTTTTGAAAATAGGGGCTACGGTGTTTTTATGAAAAGATACGCCTTTTGAAATGTCCGTAGATCCCTTGACCTGTCTTTTAAAATACCAACGACCCGCTAGTTTTGAAATAGGTAGGAGTCTAATCTAATCTAACAACTACACTAAACTATACAGCTGAACTAACAAGCTGAGCTACAGGTAAGGAAACCGTCTAACATCTAAGTCGATATATATATAGATATAATAGTCGGTGATTCCGCCTCAATAGTATCGCGTACGATACAGTATATCATATGACATCCTCAAGTCATGAGTGCGGATCTATCATCAATGTAAAGCTCATACGGTAAATCGTCGTACGGCATCCCAATAGCTGGGTACGGGTCAATATCACACTATCTCATCACACTTCAGGTATCACTATCAACATATCATATAATCTGGGGTACTATTCTATGTCTAGTATAAATCGATACCATCAATAAAGTATGCATGCGGGGGTAAACACACATCCCAAGCCCGCAAGAATCACATTTCGTATCCCAAATACGAATCATATCACATCACCGATCTCGCGGCACAAAGCCCAATATCATTGACTCATCTCCAAAGTCAGCCAATATCATCAACACAGTGCCAGTATAAGTAATATGCATGGGTGTGCGTGTAGGTGTAATTCTATTCTAGGGTTCGCGACTATGAACTACACTAGTCACTTCTAACCCTACACTATCCATAATACACCTAACTATCATATATAATAACAACTACGGACTGCGGGGGTGCTATACGCCATCCACCCGACTTCCCCCAGTAGATATAATCTACTCACCTAGCGTCTTCATTTGTGGACGTCGCCACGCGCTTGCTTGTCGTCCCGAAGTCTTCATGGGGTACCTACACATCAAAATATCGTATATGCGCATTAAAACCAAATCAAAGCTAAAACGGCACATGAAATCCAAAATGATACGATAAGAGGCCTATAGGTTAAAACCCATGGCACGCCTTCAAAACCATCAACACATCCTCTATATCGTCGTATAAACGCCAAATAGTCGAGGCAAAACACAATCCACAATTGCAGAATTAAAAATACGGAATACGGAAACATGAATCTAAAACAGCAACTTAGGAAATATGTCCCAGATTTTACCTTAGGTCACTTTATACAAATCTATATATATCAGGGGTCTAACATGAACATGTAGGAGCTACAGAACCAATACGAGCCAAAATGGTGGGACCCAGGCCGCAATTTGCGGCCAATGGGGATAAATTGGCGGCCGGGAAGAAGAAGTGGGAGCTGGGGTCTTGGGGTTAGCTTCCTGGGTGCCTGCACGTGTCACTGTCCAATCAATTTAATTTAGGGTGTCTCGGGTGATAGCAGATTCAATATACCCTTCACAGATTTCATAAATTCCCCGATATCGGTTTCTAAAATCCGTATTATGGTTTAAGCTTCAGGTTTTGGGTTTCCAATTCATACACTAGGGTGATGGTATAACCTCTACTGACCTCAATTCCATATTACAACCCATAAATCATCACAACCCTAACTAGGTTATCCACAAGTCCACAATATCACACAATATCGATTCGATCTTAATATGAGGGTAAAGGAAATGCATAAACTAAGTTTAAGGTCCAGAAAATACCTCATTTGGCAACTCAAGAATTTTCTTGAGTTGCCCTTAGTGGCCAAAATCCTTGCTTCTTTAGCACCAAGTGTAGATCTAGGGATTGTGCACACATTTAATGAAATGTAGATTGGGTTTTGGGGTTGTTTTAGAGGTGTTTTGGAGCTTGAAGAGGGGAGGGAAAGGAGATGCAGGAGCAGCAGCAGGAGAAGGGAGAAGAGGGAGGGAAATGAGGGGAGAAATGGTTAAGTCCTTAGTCAATGAAGCCCATACCTCTCTCTCTCACCAACTACCCATTTCTTTATTCTTTTCCTTTTCTTTTTCCTTTTAAAACCCTTCTCACTCAAATAGTAAACCCAAATGAAAAGCATGGCAAGAAAATGCACAAGTGTGAAAAAGTGATATGTGCATGTGTTGCACAAAAAGCTAAAAACCGATTAGCGATTTTTAATCGTGATTAACACTAAATTAGTGTCAAATTAATCACAAAAACTTTAAAATGTCATAATTCTCTAATTTACCCTATTTTAGAATTTTCCAAAATTTTCCCCATTTATTTGTATTTAATAATTCCAAAATATTAAAATATTCAATAAAATAATATTAAATTATAAAAATTCCCAAAATTAACATTTTATCTTTTTTGAAATGTTACAAGCTAACACTCATGAAATGATGTGAACACCCTCATCTAAATGGCAAGGGAAGATAAGGATGATGAAGTAGGATTTTTGCTCTCTTTATTTATCTTTTTCTCATATATTTTCATCACAAAAATCAAAGCAAGAAAGCTTTGTAAGAAAAGAAGAAGAAGGAAGAAGATGAACAATATTAGAATCCTTTTGTGATGAATAATGCAAAGAAGATAATTATGAATTATGCAACCATGGTCAAGTAACCATTGTAGAGATTGAACTAGGGTTAAAGGGTGTGGTTGGGTTAAGAAATATCATGCTAAAATATCTTTTGCAAAACAAAAAGAAAACCTTCTAGAAACATCTAGAAAGGTTTAACCCTAATCAAACCCTAACCATGTTTAATCTCTACTAAACATGTTACATTAGTAATCATATCATGGTACAATATTATATATCACATATATAATATTTATTGCAACCAAATAAAATAATACAATTAACATATATCGCATATATATCAATGTATTACCCGAGTGAGAAAAAGAATCTTTTAGTGAGCAAATATTAGTTAATGTAATTTAATATATCATATATATTATTATACATTAAATTATCGAATCAACACTTGATCCGACAATCCGGCTATATCGCATATAACCGACTAATATTTATCCGTACCGATTCATCGAATCAACACTTGATCCGATGACCCGGCTGATATCAAATATCGCGAGAATACAATACGGTATCTCATATCGTATTATCCTCGGTCCCGCACATATCACATATGTGCCCCTACTCCGTTTTGCCTGAGCCAAGAAACCTCTGTGTAGGACTCTAAAGAATCGTCAATACGCCGGCAGTAGGTGATGATCATATCAAACACCCACAAGCTGCAAGCGGTCAGCTAAACGTAACAGCCACCCAGGTATTGAGCGCTCAAAAGATCAACAAGCAAGCCTGTACATTCTCCTGTCAATCCAAACAGTAACACTCCCGTACAGTCCGGTCTCATCGTCTGATATGTTGCATATCTCGTCTAGGGGTGGTAAACGTCAGACCCCAGTAGCTCGATAAGTCGTGTCGATACGAGGTCTATAACAGTTCGAGAAACTACTGATAACACTTACCAGTAAATCTCAGCAACCCTGGCCAGGGAATTCCGGTTATAGCCAATCGAACACAGCACAACATCAACTCCCTATACCGGGAGAGACGAATCCCCTCCTATCGCTCATTGCCTCCATGTGATTCGGGACTGTACCCAAATGCCACCTTTTTGCACGCCCTCTTTGACGTGGTATGATGGAAATCAAAGCACAGTGGGAATCACACAAGACTCTATGACGATCTCGGGTCAACAGACTACTCTGCACCAGCGTCACCGGAGAACTGCCATTTGACGTGAGGTATAATACCATCTGGGAGTTCTCGGCGAGTCCGTCCAGTGTACCCAGTCTCTACTGAGCACCCGTACACCATCCTTGATGTCAAACACCGATGGATATGGGATCTTCCATCGCCCATCATATGGGTCAAGATGCGTATACGCTAGTCTACTCTGGTGCATCGATGCCCTGTCTCGATACACCCTCGACTAGGAACAGTTATAGGATGTACTCGTCGACTACCGTGGCCCCACTAGTATGATCTCATCATAGTCCCAGTAGTCGAGTAAATATCCTAAGGCCTTTATCAACATGTAATATAGAGACAATCAGAGTACATGTTAAGATAAAGTACAACCAGATAGCATACTATCATGTCGAGCAAGAAAGTCCTCCCTATATATGTCCAAGCATCCATTACAATATACATTGTATGTACAGTAATGGCCTCTAGGGCATACATATAACTAACAATCTCCCACTTGCACTAGGGCCATCTGTTGTGGTATCGCATACCCAACAATTAGCTGCGGTTGAAGTATCTCATACTCAACCATCCTATAAATGTCTCTACTGGGAAAAAGGCCTTTGTGAGTGGATCCGCGCTGTTGTCCTATGTGTCTACTCTCCTAACCTCGATCTCCCTGGAGATCAACCATCTCCATGATCAGGTGATACTGCCTAAGAATTATATCTGGATTTCTGATGGGTCGGAAGTTTCTTAGCTAAAGCCACAACTCCATTGTCACACAATGGTAGGAACAAAGTTCATCTTATGAACCTATATCTATCCAGACTGCCTCTTTGGTAGCATCTTTGGTAACGATGTATCTTGCCTTTAATCGTCTAGTATGTCACGGTATCTAGCTTGGAACTCTTTCAACATACCGTCCCTCCACTGAGGATAAAGACAATGCCTGCGACTGACATTCAGTCGTCCTTATCACCCTGGAACCTTTCCAGTGATTCTCCCCAGGATCGATTGATACCATCTCACTACAACTAGTGAGAATCCTAACATCCAATTAGATCTATCTCATAGATTCAAAACCCAGGATTTAGGAGGTATCACTTTGATCCTATATGGAGAATCCTTGTGATAAGTGGAGATTGACCGAGCGTAGCATAGGAAACTCCTTCCCTATCAAGAGTATGTATATATAAGGATCACTACCATACTCCCTACTACCTTTTTGTATAGACAAGGTTCATATACCATTTTGATGAAGTCCAACTCTTTGACTACCACATCAAAACAGATGTTCCAACTCCGCGATGCCTGCTTTATCACATAAAACATCTTGCACACGTTTCCGCTGCTCCCACTGTCTACGAAGCCCTCTGGCTGTGTACTTATAGATGCTCATTTCTAAAACATCATTTAGAAAAGCAGTCATGACACCCAACCGCCAGATATCGTAGTCATGGTATGTAGCCGTGGCAAGTAGGATCTGGATGGACTTAAGCATAGCTCCTTAGAAAAGGTTTCATCATAATCCATACCTGGTCAATGATGCAAACCTTTAACAAGTCTAGCTTTGAAAGTCTCAACTTTTCCATGTACACCAAGTAATCTTCTCAAGATATACTTGCTCCTGATGGGGATTTAACCCTTCAGATAAAGCAACCAAAGTCCATACTTTGTTGGTGTATAAGGATTCCATCTCAGATCGATAAGCATCCAGCCATTCTTACAGAGTCTCAATCCTGATGGCCAGCTCGAAACCAGTTGGGTCATCATCTCATGATGCAATCCTTGCTCCCACTGTCATGGAGAAACCTAAGTATCTCTCAGGTGGGTGAGGAACCCTACTAGATCGGCGGAGAGGCTGAGGTTCGTTGGAAACTATTGAATCCTTTGGTTCTACCAAATCATCAGCTGCAGTTTGTATAGCTGGAACCCTTCTAGTTCTACATAACAGAACTTGCCTCGAGCTTGTCCGGATTTTGCTTTTAGACATAGGCCGGACAACCCCAAATCTTAACCAACTTAAGATATAGGCTCTTCCCTTTCCATATCACATATGAAGTGGTAGGCAACTGATTTGATTTGAACCCTATTCAATAGGTATGCAGCTTCTCAAGTGCATAACTTCCAAAAGGAAATAGGAAACTCAGTAGTACTCATCATAGAGCACACCATATCACATAGGGTGCTATTGCTCTGCCCCGATATACCATCGTGCTATGGTGTATACGGAGGAGTAATGCTGAGAGAGAATCTCATTCTCCTTTAGAATAGTCCAGGAATTCCGTGCTCAAGTATTCTCCTCCTTGATCACATCAAAGGACATAATACTTATACCCGTTGTTGGTTCTCTACTTCTAACTCATATTCCGTGAATATCTCAAAAGGTTCGGACTTGTGTTTCAACAGGAACATATATCTGAATCTTGAGAGATCATCAGAGAATGTAATGAAGTACAAAGAACCGGTCTTGGCATGTGCAGACAGGGGACTTTCATACATCAGCATGTATCAATCCCAAGAGTTCACTAACTCTTTCTCTGTTTCCAATAAATAGAGCTGTGGTCATTTTATCTTTGTGACATGACCGACAAGTTTCACAAGATGTAAATTCAAACAGATTTAAATATGCATCTAAATGTAACTTAGCTAGTCGGGTCGCATTGATATGGCCAAGTCTACAATGCCTCAAGAAGGATTCGTTCATTTCTGAACTCTTCCTCTCGTGTGTGTTCTGTATACTAAGAACTGTAGTTTGATTTAGAATGTCAATGCTTTTAGATAACGTGCCTGAACCGATCAACTCTTGATATAGGAAATGTTCAAAACATTATCCAACAATACAAAATTATATCCTTCTTTACTAATGAAGAGACTGATATGATTTTGTATATCAGGTTCGGTATCTAATAACATTCGTTCAGAATCAATGTATTCTGGTAATACAGGGTGATAGTGACCAACAGACTTGGTTACGACACTTGCACCGTTTTCTGTCTCATGAAACTTATCATCCGTTCTCAGTTCTCCACCTATCTGTAGCCCATGTAACAGATTACATATGCGGGATCCTGATCCGGTATCTCATACCCAGGACGTAAAGGATACTGAGAAACAGTTCTCTGTAATGAACACACCCGAAGAAGATGCATCAGCATGCACTTTCTTCGTTTGGGCGGCACGGGAAATCTGGTATTCCCCAATTTCCTGCTCTGTCTTATAACAATTATAAGTTGGAGCGGGACCAACGTTCTCCAGCTCAGTATAACAAGCGGGTTCGGTCAATAATCCGTATTATTATCTTGATTAAGGCGTGATATGGTCGCTACCTGGAGAGAGAGAGAAGAAAACACTCAGCGTATGCTCTTGCAAGATTAGATTGGTTATCTAATATATCTAATCAGGATGTCTCCCACTGTTTTAATCAAATCATCCTTCAAACCCTAAAAGGAAAGACTAGCCGGGATTAATTACACGCTACAAGTTCGCCAATCTTTCAGCCAGGCCAGTGTCGGTACTTTGAGGGAGGTCCCCCGTGCTTTCGCACGAACCTAATTAAAGTAAACCTCGTTTTCCCAGAGGCATAACCCCATTAACACCTTTCTAGACACCTACTTGATCGGCTAATTGTAATGTGTAAAACTCTCCCAGGAGTAACTCTTACTCGCAGCGGGTATCGGGATCCAACTATCTCATAGAAGGTATGCAATCTCATTGCAAATTTCAACACTTGAAAATCCCAATAATATTTTACCCCTAGCATCCTATGACCCTGACGAAAGCCAACAAACCATAAGCTACTAGTCAAGTCCAACCCGTCATTTCTTGATTGAATTAAACCCACCCGCGCGACCCTTGACGAAAGCCAACAAAGCCGCACGACTACCCTAATCCAATCGCATCATATGCAGCAGATAAGAAGCAGATACCTACCGCACACTACACCTTGACGAAAGCCAACAAATGTAGCACGAATACTATATACAACTTATCTGAAATGACGGAGGGTTACGACAGGTTTTTCTGAAAACTTATTGCGTAATGAACTTGATATCGTTGTAGAATCGAGTGATTTTAAATGGAGCGTTTTTTAGGCTTTTCTAATTTTGCTAAAGGGGTCACTCCCGGTGAATGGATCGTCGGCCCTTTCCTCATCGAATAAGGTGCAGGAAATATCATATATACCGCTGTGCAAAGTAAGAACTATAGAAGCAATCAAAAGACAAACCGAGTTTGTAGCATCTGCCAGTTATTGCTAAAGGAGTCACTCTCGGTGAAGGGATCTCGGTCCTTTCCTTATCGAATAAGGTGCTGGATGTTCTACAAGGAACACCGCTATGCAAAGCAAGAACTAGAGCTACCAGTTTTTGAGACAAGTTTCTACAACATCTTTAGGTTTCTTTTAATTTCATTAATCTCATTAATGAAGTCCTATTTTATTATGCTTCACAAGCATCTCTTTTGAAACGAAATCTGCAATGTAACATATATCTCATATATATAATATAAACATTCGTCACAGGCAGTAATATGATCTCATCACAGAACATTGCCGCAGAAGAACATATATGAAATATTGGATATAGTAGGACGTCCGTGTTTTCAATACGAGCCTGTATAAAACACGGATTCCACGGTCGCGATGAATAGCCAAACCCACATCCCTATATCCCTACGAGAGCGGTAAGTAACACTGCTAATTCTAGGGTTAGGAGACCCGGTCTCGACTCCTCGAGATGGTCTCCTACTAGACCCTAAAACCCGGTTACTTATGCTCCCCACCTTGGGTCTACCTAATGCGGAAAAGTAAATAATATACAACGGTGACATCTTCCGCAACCTGGAAGTGCCCCAATAAAAGAATATTACATACAAATGAATTTTACATGAATGAAAAAGAAAAAACTCTCATCTCACATAAAACCCCCGGCTATTCAGAACGCGACGATCCAATAGAACATATCACAGCAACATATAATATCACATATCATCAATGTAAGCAAGTATGCGTATCCCGATTATCGTTGATGTATAGCAACGAAGCCGGCGATACACCACATACTACGCTTACGGTCACAGAAAAGAAAGTGTAAAACTACAACAGTTGGAATCCGCAACCTCCTTAGACATCGCATGCCTAACCAAATGAATTCCTTAGACATCGCATGCCTAACAATTATAAACCCCGCATTTTAGTCTCTTTATCGAAAACTCTTTTCAATGTCAAGCCGGGAATTCAACAAGATTCCCGACGTCCTGATCGAATGCTCGTCGCAAACTTTAGTAGACGGCCGCACCCCCAGATGCCGTCGACGAAGTGCACTAAGGCGGAACACCGCTGCCGCGAGCACCCGAACGGATGCTTTTGGCGACGGGGTTCCCCTACAGTCACTTGGTCGGGGCTTTGGGGCATGGCTGTCTATTAAGTTTACCCGGCGAGTATCCGCGTACGCTACGTGATTGCGACGGACTTTTGATCACATCAAAATTCCATGGCAACCGATCATCTGAGACTGAACTGCTAGATTTATAACATTCAAATCAGTTATCTCATAACTTTTTGTGGATTCTAAATATTGTATCACAATCCAAATAAATAGACAAAGTTAAACTTTCCAATCGAATAATCAAACACCCAAGATTTCCCCAATATATCTCAACACTTGAAATCAGTTTAAAAATATCCATCACATGCCACAGTACCAATGGTCCAGCCGTAGAAGGGTCAAGCCAATGCCTCACATGTGGCACGCCGTACTGCCCCAAACCCTATGGTTCAAAAGGCAGTTCAAGACGGTCACATAATCGAGTTAAGGTTTGTTGTCTTCTAGAGGGTCCACCGCGTTACTTGCACGACTTAGAACGTTCTTAAACTCGAGAAAAATTCCAACTTTTGAAAAATTTTCCGACAGGGGAAAAAGTGAGTTATTGATATCCGTTCGAACTTTTTAACAGTTTCTATAATTATCCGGACAAAACTAAACAATGTTAAAATATCCGATCGAATCTTTAAGTCCCCAATACAACCCAGAAAATTGAACAGTTGAATAAATATTAAAAATTCCCAGAAAGTATAGCACTAACAGATAAGAATTACTGTGCAAATTTCAAATGCTGAAGTGACTAAATGGCCGCGGAACCGCCGCACAAGCCATGCTTGTGCCGCGGTTCCGCCGCGCTTTGGTGGAATCAGGCGCACGTGCTTCACAGTATTTCTTACAATTCCCTGCTGAATTTTTCAGGTATCTTTAATATGGAAAAATCATAGTTTTGAAAAATTTACAGAGAAGGGGTTTTATCGGGTTTTCCGGGTTCGATCGGACTTTAAACTTCGTCTACACTTCGCCTAAAGCTCTCGCTTGGATCTGATACTACTGTAGGGTTGCTATGCACACGCACAAGGGTCTACGAGGCATCAACCATGCCCGATTGAAAAATTAGCCGTGCCGAACAACCCAAATACGGATCTTTAAACTAGAGATTAGGCGAAAACAAACATGCTAAACACTTTAACACAAAGTGAGAGGGATTACAACCTTTGTAGATCCGGTCCTTCACTTCATATGCTCCGTGTTGTGGTCCCTTTGCTGCGATCATCGGGTTCCGGACTCTCGAGAGGTTCCACAAAGAGAAAGATGCAGTCTTGCTTCCGATCTTCGATACAAAGATGATCTACCTTGAAGTTTCGTTAACACAAGCTAACACTCATGAAATGATGTGAACACCCTCATCTAAATGGCAAGGGAAGATGAGGATGATGAAGTAGGATTTTTGCTCTCTTTATTTATCTTTTTCTCACATATTTTCATCACAAAAATCAAAGCAAGAAAGCTTTGTAAGCAAAGAAGAAGAAGGAAGAAGATGAACAATATTAGAATCCTTTTGTGATGAATAATGCAAAGAAGATAATTATGAATTATGCAACCATGGTCAAGTAACCATTGTAGAGATTGAACTAGGGTTAAAGGGTGTGGTTGGGTTAAGAAATATCATGCTAAAATATCTTTTCCAAAACAAAAAGAAAACCTTCTAGAAACATCTAGAAAGGTTTAACCCTAATCAAACCCTAACCATGTTTAATCTCTACTATACATGTTGCATTAGTAATCATATCATGTTACAATATTATATATCACATATATAATATTTATTGCAACCAAATAAAATAATACAATTAACATATATCGCATATATATCAATGTATTACCCGAGAGAGAAAAAGAATCTTTTAGTGAGCAAATATTAGTTAGTGTAATTTAATATATCATATATATTATTATACATTAAATTATCGAATCAACACTTGATCCGACAATCCGGCTATATCGCATATAACCGACTAATATTTATCCGTACCGATTCATCGAATCAACACTTGATCCGATGACCCGGCTGATATCAAATATCGCGAGAATACAATACGGTATCTCATATCGTATTACCCTCGGTCCCGCACATATCACATATGTGCCCCTACTCCATTTTGCCTGAGCCAAGAAACCTCTGTGTAGGACTCTAAAGAATCGTCAATACGCCGGCAGTAGGTGATGATCATATCAAACACCCACAAGCTGCAAGCGGTCAGCTAAACGTAACAGCCACCCAGGTATTGAGCGGTCAGAAGATCAACAAGCAAGCCTGTACATTCTCCTGTGAATCCAAACAGTAACACTCCCGTACAGTCCGGTCTCGTCGTCTGATATGT
Organism: Agapanthus africanus; assembly: GCA_030015575.1. Classification (NCBI taxonomy): domain Eukaryota; kingdom Viridiplantae; phylum Streptophyta; class Magnoliopsida; order Asparagales; family Amaryllidaceae; genus Agapanthus; species Agapanthus africanus. Next base: position 300,533,088 of record JASDDO010000008.1, read on the forward strand.
TGCATATCTCGCCTAGGGGTGGTAAATGTCAGACCCCAGTAGCTCGATAAGTCGTGTCGATACGAGGTCTATAACAGTTCGAGAAACTACTGATAACACTTACCAGTAAATCTCAGCAACCCAGGCCAGGGATTTCCGGTTATAGCCAGTCGAACACAGCACAACATCAACTCCCTATACCGGGAGAGACGAATCCCCTCCTATCGCTCATTGCCTCCATGTGATTCGGGACTGTATCCAAAAGCCACCTTTTTGCACGCCCTCTTGGACGTGGTATGATGGTAATCAAAGCACAATGGGAATCACACAAGACTCTATGACGATCTCGGGTCAACAGACTACTCTGTACCAGTGTCACCGGAGAACTGCCATCTGACGTGAGGTATAATACCATCTGGGAGTTCTCGGCGAGTCCGTCCAGTGTAACCAGTCTCTACTGAGCACCCGTACACCATCCTTGATGTCAAACACCGATGGATATGGGATCATCCATCGCCCATCATATGGGTCAAGATGCGTATACGCTAGTCTACTCTGGTGCATCGATGCCCTGTCTCGATACACCCTCGACTAGGAACAGTTATAGGATGTACTCGTCGACTACCGTGGCCCCACTAGTATGATCTCATCATAGTCCCAGTAGTCGAGTAAATATCTTAAGGGCTTTATCAACATGTAATATAGAGACAATCAGAGTACATGTTAAGATAAAGTACAACCAGATAGCATACTATCATGTCGAGCAAGAAAGTCCTCCCTATATATGTCCAAGCATCCATTACAATATACATCGTATGTACAGTAATGGCCTCTAGGGCATACATATAACTAACAGAATACGTTCGAATTTTCATCTTATGAAACTTGTCAGTCTTGTCTCAAAGGGAAGATGACCAAATCTCCGTTCACCGGGTATGGAGAAAGAGCAGCAGAGCTCTTGGGACTCATACACAGTGATGTATGTGGTCCGATGTCTATACATGTAAAGGGTGGGTTCTCGTACTTCATCACATTCACTGACGATCTCTCTAGATTCGGATATGTGTATCTTATGAAACACAAATTTGAAGCTTTTAAGAAATTCAAAGAATTCAGAAGCGAAGTAGAGAACCAGACTAGCAAAAGTATTAAGATCCTCAGATCTGATAGAGGAGGGGAATAATTAAGCACGAAATTCCTAGAATACCTAAAAGAGAATGGAATTCTCTCTCAGCTTACTCCTCCGTATACACCACAGCACAACGGTGTGTTGGAGAGGAGGAATCGTACCCTATTGGACATGGTTCGCTCTATGATGAGTAATGCTGAGTTGCCTCTTTCATTATGGGGATATGTGCTTCAAACGGCGGCACATCTGTTGAATCACGTTCCATCCAAGTCCGTGCCTAAAACACCATTTGAGATGTGGAATGGTAAGAAGCCAAATCATAAAAAATTTAAGATATGGGGTTGTCCGGCTTATGTTAAAAATCATAAACCAGATAAACTAGAGGCACGGTCAGTATTATGTAAGTTTGTCGGATATCCAAAGAACAATTATGGATATATGTTCTACCACACCGAGGAACAGAAGGTGTTTGTTGCTCAACATGCTGTTTTCTTGGAAACAGAGTTTCTTGCAAAAGAAATTAGTGGGAGCACGGTAGAACTGGAAGAAATTCCATAGGGACAAACTGTGACTGAAGACTTGGTGGAACCTCAGGATTCAATAACCCCGGATGAACCTCAGCGACTCCGTAGATCTAGTAGGATTTCTCATACGCCCGAGAGATACTATGGTTTTCTCATAGATGGGGATCGAGAGGATTGCATCTTGGAAGAAGATGATCCTACTAGTTTTAGGCAGGCCATTATCAGTAGGGACTCTGATAAGTGGCAGGATGCTATGCAATCTGAAATGGAGTCCATGTACACCAATAAAGTGTGGACCCTGGAAGTTGCTCCACCTAGGGTAAAACCCGTTGGATGCAAATGGATCTACAAGAAGAAGTTTGGTGTAGATGGGCAGGTGGAAACCTATAGTGCTAGACTTGTTGCAAAAGGTTTTCGTCAAAGACCAGGAGTGGACTATGACGAAACCTTTTCTCCAGTGGCTATGCTCAAATCCATTAGGATCTTGCTTGCCATTGCTGCCTTCCATGGCTATGAGATCTGGCAGATGGACGTAAAATCGTCTTTTCTAAACGGATGTTTAGAAGAGTGCGTTTATATGGATCAGCCAGAAGGTTTTGTAGACAGTGGGAGCAGCGGGAAGGTATGCAAGTTACTCAAATCCATTTATGGATTGAAGCAAGCATCGCGGAGCTGGAACATCTGGTTTGATGAGACAGTCAAGGACTTTGACTTCATCAAGAACGAAGATGAGCCTTGTATTTATAAGAAGATTGTAGGACGAACTGTCGTGTTCCTAGTCTTGTACGTGGATGACATTCTTTTGATAGGAAATGACATTCCTATGCTACAATCGGTCAAGCTATTCTTATCACAAAGGTTCTCCATGAAAGACCTAGGTGATGCCTCGTACATTCTGGGGATCAAGATCTACAGAGATAGATCCAAGAGACTATTTGGACTTTCACAGTCCAGGTACATAGAGACTGTACTAAAAAGTTTTAGTATGGAAGATTCCAAGCGCGGTAACATCCCCGCATTGCATGGAATCACCCTCTTCAAGGAGATGTCTCCCAAGACTGACGAGGAGAGGGTTCGCATGAGCACTATATCCTACGCTTCGGCGGTAGGATCTATAATGTATGCGATGCTATGTACAAGACCAGATGTAGCTTACGCGCTAAGCGTGATGAGCCGGTATCAGTCAGACCCAGGTGAGAACCACTTGACAGCAGTAAAGAACATTTTCAAGTACCTGAGAAGGACTAAGGAGATGTTCCTGATTTACGGTAATAGAGACCTCAGGGTAGTGTCCTTTACCGACTCAAGCTTCCATAGTGAAAATGATGACAGCAAGTCTGTCTCGGGTTTTGTGTTTACCCTCAACGGAGGGGCGGTATGTTGGAAGAGTTCCAAACAGGATACCGTCGCAGACTCGACGATGGAAGCTGAATACATTGCTGCAAGCGATGCCGCAAAGAGGCGGTCTGGATGAAGAAGTTCATAGCTGAACTTCAGGTAGTTCCATCCATTGTTGATCCAATACAAGTGTATTGTGACAACAATGGGGCTATAGCTTTAGCGACGGAACCACGGTCCCATCAGAAATCCAGGCATATCTTAAGGCGGTATCACCTGATCAGGGAGATCGTAGATCGCCAGGAGATCAAGCTCCGGAGAATGGATACGAAAGACAACACGGCGGATCCATTCACAAAGGCCCTCCCTCAAGTATAGTTCGAGCGACTTTTTAGGATGTTGGGTATGCGGTACACCAGCAGCTGGCCTTAGAGCAGACGTTGGGTATTCGGCACGCCAATCACTGGCCTTTAGTGCAAGTGGGAGATTGTTGGATGTATATGCCCTAGAGGCCAGTATTGTATATGTATACATTGGGATACTAGGGATACGTATGTACAGAACAATCTTGCTCAGTTTTATAGTATATTATTTGACTTGTCTTTATCGGGATATGTGTATTTATTTGTATTGTTGTTATATCAGGTTTGCACATATTGATAAAGAATCGATACGGTAGTATATTATTGTGGTTTGTCTTTATCTTAACATGGCATATGTCATACTCATTATTACATATTGCGGTTACATGTTGATAAAGCCCATAGGATCTTGCTTGACTACCTGCGTTGTGATGGCGATCATACTTGTGGGAGCATGGTAGTCCAAAAGCACATCTTTAAATGGTCCCTAGTCGCGTGAGTATCGAGATTGGGCACTGATACTCCAGAGTAGACTGGTGTGTACGTTTCTACCCCCGTCGGGGGATGGTTGGTCCCGCAGCCATTGGTCTGATGCACCTAAGATCGTATACAGGTGCTCAGTGGGTGTGAGTACACTGGACGGACTCGCCGAGAACTTCCATGTGGTACTATACCTATCGTCAGATGGAAGTTCTCAGGTGACAGGTGTACAAGTTAGTCTTTGGACCCGAGATCGGCATTTGTCTCGTGTGAGTTCCTACAGAACATTGATCACTACCCTACCACGGCTCTACCGAGTTGTGCAAACAGGTTTTGGTTGGGTTCAGTCCCGAGCCATATGGAGGCAGTAAGCGATTGTCGGGGATTCGTCTCTCCCGGTATACGGAGTCGATATCGCACTGTGATTCGAATGGTCAGGACCATAAGACCTTGGGCAAGGCACTTGGGATTTACTGATAGGTTGATCGGTTTTCCCGGATTGGTCCTGAGCACATCGGCACGAATTATCAGGTTATTAGGGTCTGACGTTCACCATCCCCTAGACCCGGTATGCGATACTCTTTGACGAAGAGACCGGACTGTATGGATATTATCACGGATAGGCTCAGTAGGAGATCTGAATGAGTTTGCTCATCGGCCTTCTTTTCGACCGGTACCTGGGTAGCCGTTACGTACAGCTAGTGCCACTGACATGCTTGTGGTTAAATCCAATGCCAGAGTACTGTCGAGTCTTTAGACTCCCACACAGAGGGTTTTCCTGATTCAGGAGAAATGATGTAGTACACGTATTGGATACGTGCAGGGTTCGATCTATTGATGTACTTTGTACTCGGACTTTCGATCGGACAGTTGGTAATACTAGCCGGCTCGGGTTTGAGCGGGATTATTAAATCAGGTATTGATTTAATAATTAACGCATATGTATTTCGATATATATATTCAAGTATTACGTTCTTCGTGTCTCTTTGGGCGTTCGGATTTTTATCTGATTGCCGGTATATATGTACAGTAGACTGAAATCCGTATTTATTACAGATTTCCTTCTAGAAGGTGGCCACCTCATTATGTATTTTCCTTTTATTTGATAATTGGAAATGAGGTGTAAAGTGAAGGGTATGGGAGGAAAAGTGGTGACCATGCTTTAATAGTGGTCAAATGAATTTATAATTCATTTTGGGTTTACTATTGAAGCATGGTTGCTATTGTTTAATGAAAAAATGGCATACAAAACCTATGCGTGTTATTTTTCTCTCCCATGCTTGATTCATTTTTTTCTCTTGAGCTCTCATCTCCTCCCTCCTCTAGCTTTCTTCTCCACCTTCATCTTCTTCCTCTTCACTACATTTCTCATGTGTTGAGATACAAGTGAAGAGGCTAGAAAGAGATAGAACACTTAGACATTCAAACTACATCCTAGACTACTTGGACTAGCATCCCAAGTTCTCTAGTTGCTCCTTCTGGCACATAGCAAGGAGCTAGAGCCATGGATCATATTCCCCGGGTGGATCATCTGCGACTAAAGAAGGCCGGAGAGCAAGCTCGATCCCGATGGACCGATGGAGCCGGTTTTGGAGTTCAAGCAAGTTCAAGGTGGATACAAGAAGCTAAGGATGAAGAACGAAGACCGAAGGACTTGGTTCGTTTGGTGAGGTTTCTATCATAGTAGATAGCACTTCTTCTTTTGCTAAGTAGGTTTTATGGTAAGATCCGGTTTTAGGGTTTAGTCTGGCGCCTAGTTTTGTTCGCAAGAAATTTTTTGTTCCGCATTTGGCCTCGGGAGTTGACCGGGGCGCTAGGGTAACCCTTCATTTTAAAATGAAGTTAGGGTTTTTATTAATTGAGTGGGGTTATAATTAGTTGTTTAACATTTTTAGAAATGAGAAATCTAGTATGGTTGATGTATTGTAAATTGTTGTTTCAAAATTGTTTAAATTAAACAATTTTGCAAACTAGGTTTTCACAATATATATATATATGTAGGGTTCCTAGGCACTCTAGTAAGGTCTCACAAGGCATCGAACATGCCAATTTCAAAAATTAACGGTGCCGAGAGACCCGACTACGGATCGTTTGCTAGATTTCTAGGCGAAAAGATAACTAGTTAACAATTAACTAAGGGAATACGGAATTACAACCTTTGTAGATCCGTTTGTCCACCTCCATAGCTCCGCAATGAAGTGCCTTCGCTGTCCAAATCAAATCCGGGCTCTAGCGTCGGCTTCATCGGAGACTGGACGGGCTAGGTCGTCGACGACGTGCCGAAGATGATCTACGTCGAAGCATCACTAGATCGAGCTCCACCTTCACCAAGTCTTGAAAACTTGTGAAGGAAACACACTCTACTACTTGGCAAGAGGTAGAGGATGAAGAAATAGGAAGTGGGTAGACTTTAGTTTTGGATTTCTCACACTCTTCATCAATCCACCATTGATGAAGTGAAGGTTTCTTCTTTTAAGAAGATGAAGAAGATGAAGATGAATATTATGATAAGTTTTTTTAGAATAGAAAAGAATAATCTTATCATAATTTTCACCATGGTTAGGTGTAGAGAATTAACTTAGGTTAGATCAATGGTTAGGGTCAAAAGAAGAAGACAAAATGGTTAAGTGGTCAAAGTTTCATGAAGCTTCAATAAGCTTCATGAAGAATAAAGAAAGAAAACCATTTTGTTTTTCTTCTTTTATGCTTTAATTATTTTCCAAAATAAATAAGCAAATAATTAAAAGAATATGCAAAACCCTAATCATCATCTTGACCATAGTTTTATTCTATACACTTAACCAAAAAACCATGTATCATCAACCATGATACAAGTAAGTGCACAAAACTATATCGTATATACAATGTGCACACCCGAGCGAGAAAATCCATTTAAAGTTAATCGATACTAGTTAATGCAAAGTAATATATCAAATATATAATTATGCATTAAATCATTAAATCAACACTTGATTCAATGATCCGGTCATGTCACACATAACCGACTGGTATCATCAGTAACAACTTATCGAATCAACACTTGATCCGATAACTCGTCTATATCGCATATAACCGATCAATGTCACATCGCGAGAATCGAATAAAGTATCACATACTGGTATTATTCTCGGTCCCGCACATATCTCATATGCGCTCCTATTTCGTTTCGCTTGAGCCAGGAAACCTCTGTGTAGGACTCTAAAGACTCGTCAATACGCCGGCAGCAGGTGATGATCATATCAAACACCCACAAGCCGCAAGCGGTCTGCTAAACGTAACGGCCACCCGGGTATTGAGCGATCTGAAGATCGACGAGCAGGCCCGCTCACACTCCAGTGAATCCGACCAGTAACACTACCGTACAGTCCGGTCTGATCGTCTGATATGTCGCATATCTTGCCTAGGGGTGGTAAACGTCAGACCCCAATAGCTCGATAAGTCGTGTCGATATGAGGTCTATAACTATTCGAGAAACTACCGGTAACTCTTACCAGTAAATCTCAGCAACCCTGGCCAGGGATTTCCTGTTATAGCCAATCTAACACAGCACAACATCAACCCCCTATACCGGGAGAGACGAATCCCCTCCTATCGCTCATTGCCTCCATGTGACTCGGGACTGTACCCAAAAACCACCGTTTTGCACACCCTCTTGGACGTGGTAAGATGGAAATCAAAGCACAGTGGGAACCACACAAGACTCTATGACGATCTCGGGTCAACAGACTACTCTGTACCAGTGTCACCAGAGAACTGCCATCTGACGTGAGGTATAATACCATCTAGGAGTTCTCGGCGAGTCCGTCCAGTGTACCCAGTCTCTACTGAGCACCCGTATATCATCTCCGACGTCAAACACCAATGGATATGGGATCATCCATCGCCCATCTGTATGGGTCGAGAAGGTACACTCTAGTCTACTCTGGTATATCGATGCCCCGTCTCGATACACCCACGACTAGGGACTTTGAAGGATGTACTTATGGACTACCATGTCCCTACTAGTATGATCCTCATCATAGTCCAGGTAGTCAAGTACACATCCTAAGGGCTTTACCAACATGTAATAGAGAGACAATCTGTGTACACGTTAAGGTAAAGAGCAACCAGATAGCATACTATCATATCGAGCAAGAAAGTCCTCCCTATATATGTCCCAGCATCCACTACAATATACATCCTATGTACAGTAATGGCCTCTAGGGCATACATATAACTAACTATCTCCCACTTGCACTAGGGCCATCTGTAGCAGTGGTTGTAGTATCTCATACTCAACCATCCCATAAAAGTCTCTCTCTGGGAATAGGCCTTCGTGAGTGGATCCGCTGCGTTATCCTCTAAGTCTGCTCTCCTTGCCTCGATCACCTTGGAGATCAACCATCTCCATGATCAGGTGATACTGTCTTAGAATAAGTCTGGATCACTGATGGGACCAGCGTTCCTTGGCATAAGCCACAACTCCATTGTCACACAATGGAAGGAACTAAGTTCATCTCATGAACCATTATACATCCAAACAGCCTCTTTGGTAGCATCTTAAGTAGCGATGTATCGTGCCTTTATCGTCTAGTATGCCACGGTATCTTTCTTGGAACTCTTCCAACATACCGTCCCTTTACTGGGGGTAAAGACAATGCCTGCGACTGACATTCAGTCGTGTTTATCACCCTGGAACACTTCCAGTGATTCTCCCCAGGATCGATTGATACCATCTCACTACACTAGTGAGTATCCTAACATCCAATTAGATCTATCTCATAGATCCAAAATCCAGGATTTAGTAGGTATCATTTTGATCCTATATGGAGAATCATTGTGATAAGCGGAGATTGACCGAGCGTAGCATAAGAAACTGCTTTCTTATCAAGAGTATGTCATCCACGTACTCTACGAGGATCACCACCATACTCCCTACTACCTTTTTGTTTATACAAGGTTCATCTACCATTTTGATGATGTCAACTTCTTTGACTAATCCATCAAAACAGATGTTCCAACTCCGCGATGCCTGCTTTATCCTATAAAGCATTTTGCATACGTTTCCGCTGCTCCCACTGTCTACGAGGCCCTCTGGCTGTGTACTTATAGACACACTCTTCTACAACATCATTTAGAAAAGCAGTCATGACACCCAACCACCAGATATCGTAGTCATGGTATGTAGCCGTGGCAAGTAGGATCTGGATGGACTTAAGCATAGCTACTTGAAGAGGTTCCACCACTATCCACGCCTGGTTGATGATGAAAGCCTTTATCAAGTCTAGCTTTGAAAGTCTCAACTTTTCCATATACACCAAGTAACCTTCTCAAGATATACTTGCTCCTGATGGGGATTTAACCCTTCAGATATAGCAACTAAAGTCCATACTTTGTTGGTGTATAAGGATTCCATCTCAGATCGATAAACATCCAGCCATTCTTATAGAGTCTCACTTCTGATGGCCAGCTCGAAACTAGTTGGGTCATCATCTCATGATGCATTCCTCGCTCCCACTGTCATAGAGAAACAGAAGTATCTCTCAGGTGGGTGAGGAACCCTATTAGATCGGCGGAGAGGCTGAGGTTCGTTGGTTTCTACTGAATCCTTTGGTTCTACCAAATCAGCTGCTGTAATTTGTATAGCTGGAACCTTTCCAGTTGTACTTAACAGACCTTGCCTCGAGCTTGTCCGAATTTTGCTTTTAGACATAGGCCGGACAACCCCAAATCTTAACTAACTTAAGATATGGGCTCTTCCCCTTCCATATCACATATGAAGTGGTAGCCAATTGATTTGATTGGAACCCTATTCAATAAGTATGCAGCTTCTCAAGTTCACAACTCCCTAAGGAAAAAGGTAACTCAGTAGTACTCATCATAGAGCACACCATATCAAATAGGGTGTATCTGCTCCGCCCCGACATACCATCGTGCAATGGTGTATACGGAGGAGTAATGCTGAGAGAGAATCACATTCTTCTTTAGAATAGTCCAGGATTTCCGTGCTCAAGTATTCTCCTCCCTGATCTCATCATAGGACATAATACTTATACCCGTATTTTGGTTCTCTACTTCTAACTTATATTCTGTGAATATCTCAAAAGGTTCAGACTTGTGTTTCAGCAGGAACATTAGTCTGAATCTTGAGAGATCATCAGAGAATGTAATGAAGTATAAAGAACCAGTCCTGGCATGTGTAGACAGGGGACCTTCATACATCCACAAGTATCATCCCAAGAGTTTACTAACTCTTTCTCTGTTTCCAATAAACGGAGCTATGGTCATCTTATCTTTGTGACATGACTGGCGAGTTTCACAAGATGTAAATTCAAACTTATTTAAATATGCATCTTTATGTAACTCTAGCTAGTCGGGTCATATTGATCTGACCTAGTTTACAATACCTCAAGAAGGAATGGTTCACTTATGAACTCTTCCTCTTTTGTGTGTTCCATATACTAAGAACTGTAGTTTGATTTAGAACATTAATGCTTTTAGATAACGTGCCTGAACCGATCAACTTTTGATATAGGAAATGTTCAAAACATTATCCAACAATACAAAATTTTATCATTTCTTTACTAATAAAGAAACTGATATGATTTTGTATATCAGGTTCGGTATCTAATAACATTCGTTCAGAATCAATGTATTGGTAATACAGGGTGACAGTGACCGACAGACTTGGCTGCAACTCTTGCCCCGTTTTCTGCCTCATGAAACTTATCACCCGTTCTCAGTTTTTCTACCCTTTTGTAGCCCTATGTAACATTTTACATATCTGGGATCCTGATCCGGTATCATATACCCAGGAAGCGGAGGATACTGAGAAACAGTTCTGTATAATGAACACACCCGAAGATGATGCATCATATGCACTTTCTTCGTTTGGGCGGCACGGGAAATCTGGTATTCCCCAATTTCCTGCTCTGTCTTATAACAATTATAAGTTGGAGCGGGACCAACGTTCCCCAGCTCAGTATAACAAGCGGGTTCGGTCAATAATCCGTATTATTATCTTGATTAAGGCGTGACATGGTCGCTACCAGGAGGGAGAGAGAAGAAAACACTCAGCGTGCGCTCTTGCAAGAATAGATTGGTTATTATTTTATCTAATCAGGATGGCTCCCACTGCTTTTTATCAAATCTTCCTTCAAACCCTAAAAGAAAAGACTAGCCGGGATTAATTACACACTACAAGTTCGCCAATCTTTCAGCCAGGCCAGTGTCGGTACTTTGAGGGAGGTCCCCCGTGCTTTCGCACGAACCTAATTAATGTAAACCTCGTTTTCCCAGAGGCGTAACCCCGTTAACACCTTTCTAGACACCTACTTGATCGGCTAATTGTAATGTATAAAACTCTCCCAGGAGTAACTCTTACTCGCAGCGGGTATCGGGATCCAACTATCTCATAGAAGGTATGCAATCTCATTGCAAATTTCAACACTTGAAATTCCCGATAATATTTTGCGCCTAGCTCGCTATGACCTTGACGTATGCCAAACAACCCATAGTCTGCTAGTCAAGTTCAACCCGTCATTTCCTGATTGAATTAAACCCACCCGCACGACCCTTGACGCATGCCAAACAACGCCGTACGAATACCCTAATCCAATCGCATCGTATGCTAGCAGATATGCACTAGTTAGCTACCGTACACTACGCCTTGACACATGCCAAACAACCGCAGCACGAATACTAACTAGTACTTATCTGAAATGACGGAGGGCTACGACAGGTTTTTCTAAAAACCCATTGCGTAATGAACTTGATATCGTTGTAGAATCAAATGATTTTAAAATGGAGTGCTTTTGAGGTTTTTCTAGTTTTGCTAAAGGAGTCACTCCCGGTAAAGGGATCGTCGGTCCTTTCCTCGTCGAATGAGGTGCGGGATATATCATATATATCACTGTGCAAAGCAAAAACACTTAAAAGCAATCAAAAGACAAACCGAGTGTGTAGCATCTGCCAGTTATTGCTAAAGGAGTCACTCCCGGTGAAGGGATCTCGGTCCTTTCCTTAACGAATAAGGTGCAGGATATATCATATATACCGCTGTGCAAAGCAAAAACTGTAGCTACCTGTTTTATTTTGAAATTCGATTCTACAACATCTTTAGGTTTCTTTTATTTCATTAATCATATTAATGAAGTCCCATCATTTAAGTACCTAAACATCACAGATAAATACGACGTACACTTATGCCATCTGCATTCGCCTCGATGTCCCCTCGTGCACCGTTAGGTTAGGTAACTAACGACAGAGCGGGGCAGGGCTAGTGCGGGTGTAAAACATAAGTAACGGCTATATAATATATCATATATATACTATATACTGTATCTATCACAGAACATCACATGATCACATTACAGATATCGCAGCAGAAGAAACATATGAAATATTGGATATACTAGGACGTCCGTGTTTTCAATACGAGCCAGTATAAAACACGAATTCCACGGTCGCGATGAATAGCCAAACCCACACCCCTAGACCCCTACGAGAGCGGCAAGCAACCCTACCAATTCTGGAGTTAGCAGACCCGGACTCGACTCCTCGAGTTGGTCTCCCACTGGACTCCAGAACCCGGTTACTTGTGCTCCCCTCCTTGGGTCTATTCTAGTGCGGAAAAGTAAATAATATACAAACGGTGACAACTTCCGCAACCTGGAAGCGCCCCAATAAAAAGAATATTACATACAAGTTTTTACATGAATGAAAATGAAAAACACTCATCTCACATAAAAACCCCCGGCTATTCAAACACGACGATCCAATATAACATATCCAGCAACACATAACATCACATGTCATCAACGTAAGTAAATATGTCCATCCCAATTGTCGTTGACATATAGCAACGAAACCGGCGATATCACATATTACACTTACGGTCACAAAAAAAAAGTGTAAAACTACAACAGTTGGAATCCGCAACCACCTCAGACATCGCATGCCTGACCAAATGAATTACTTAGACATCACATGCCTAACAATTATAAACCCCGCATTTTAGTCTCATAATCGAAAACACTTTTCAATATGAAGTCGGGCAATTCAACAGGATTCCCGACATCCTGATCGAATGCTCGTCGCAAACTTTAGTAGACGGCTGCACCCCCGATACCGTCGACGAAGTGCACCAAAGCAGAACACCGCTGCCGGGAGCACCCGAACGGATGCTTTCGGCGACGGGGTTCTCCTACAGTCACTTGGTCGGGGCTAAGGGATGTAGCTGTCTATTAAGTTTACCGGCGAATATCCGCGTACGCTACGTGATTGCGACGGACTTTTGATCACATCAAAATTCCGTGGCAACCGATCAAGTGAGACTAAAGTGCTATGTTTATAACATTCATTCAGTTATCACAAAACTATTGTGAATTCCAATTATTGGATCACATTCCGGATAAATAGAAAATGTCAAACTTTCCGATCGAACAATCGAACACCCAAGTTTTCCCGATACAGCTCAACACATGAAATAAGTCTAACAACATTCAGTTCGTGCCTCAGTACCAACGGTCCAGCCGTAGAAGGGTCAAGCCAACGCCTCACATGTGGCACGCCGTACTGCCCCAAATCCGAAGGTTCAAAGGGCAGTTCAAGACGGTCACATAATCGAGTTAAGGTTTGTTGTCTTCTAGAGGGTCCATCGAGTTACTTGCACTACTTAGAACGTCGTTAAACTACGGAAAGATCCAACACTTGGAAATTTCCCGACAGGGGAAAAATTGGGTATTTATATCCGGTCGAACTTTTTAACATATTCAAAAATTTATCCGGAAAGCCACACAGACAAAATTTGATACCCCGATCGAAACACTGAATCCCTAAAACAACTCCAGAAAATCCAACTCTGGAATAAATTTTAAAAATTTCCAGAAAACACAGAAGCAGACAAAATGAATTACTGTGCAAAAAGGGGAGGGTGTCGTCACCATGTTGCCGCGGAACCGCCGCAGAAGCCTGGCTTCTGCCGCGGTTCAGCCGCCGTTTACACTGTTCATCGAAAAAATTTTGCATCGTAATTCATATTTTTCCCTTCTGAATTTTTTAGCAATTTTTAACTTGGAAAAATCCACGTTTTCTGAAAACATCCAGAGAGCATTTTCCGAGTTGGTTTCGGGTTCGTTCGGGCTTCAAATTCCGTCTAGACTTCGCCTAAGGCTCTAGCTAGGCTCTGATACCACTGTAGGGTTCCTAGGCACTCTAGTGAGGTCTCACAAGGCATCGAACATGCCAATTTCAAAAATTAACGGTGCCGAGAGACCCGACTACGGATCGTTTGCTAGATTTCTAGGTGAAAAGATAACTAGTTAACAATTAACTAAGGGAATACGGAATTACAACGTTTGTAGATCCATTTGTCCACCTCCATAGCTCCGCAACGAAGTGCCTTCGCTGTCCAAATCAAATCCGGGCTCTAGCGTCGGCTTTATCGGAGACTGGACGGGCTAGGTCGTCGACGACGTGCCGAAGATGATCTACGTCGAAGCATCACTAGATCGAGCTCCACCTTCACCAAGTCTTGAAAACTTGTGAAGAAAACACACTCTACTACTTGGCAAGAGGTAGAGGATGAAGAAATAGGAAGTGGGTAGACTTTAGTTTTGGATTTCTCACACTCTTCATCAATCCACCATTGATGAAGTGAAGGTTTCTTCTTTTAAGAAGATGAAGAAGATGAAGATGAATATTATGATAAGTTTTTTTAGAATAGAAAAGAATAATCTTATCATAATTTTCACCATGGTTAGGTGTAGAGAATTAACTTAGGTTAGATCAATGGTTAGGGTCAAAAGAAGAAGACAAAATGGTTAAGTGGTCAAAGTTTCATGAAGCTTCAATAAGCTTCATGAAGAATAAAGAAAGAAAACCTTTTTGTTTTTCTTCTTTTATGCTTTAATTATTTTCCAAAATAAATAAGCAAATAATTAAAAGAATATGCAAAACCCTAATCATCATCTTGACCATAGTTTTATTCTATACACTTAACCAAAAAACCATGTATCATCAAACATGATACAAGTAAGTGCACAAAACTATATCGTATATACAATGTGCACACCCGAGTGAGAAAATCCATTTAAAGTGAACCGATACTAGTTAATGCAAAGTAATATATCAAATATATAATTATGCATTAAATCATTAAATCAACACTTGATTCAATGATCCGGTCATGTCACACATAACCGACTGGTATCATCAGTAACAACTTATCGAATCAACACTTGATCCGATAACTCGGCTATATCGCATATAACCGATCAATGTCACATCGCGAGAATCGAATACAATATCACATACTTGTATTATTCTCGGTCCCGCACATATCTCATATACGCTCCTATTTCATTTCGCTTGAGCCAGGAAACCTCTGTGTAGGACTCTAAAGGCTCGTCAATACGCCGGCAGCAGGTGATGATCATATCAAACACCCACAAGCCGCAAGCGGTCTGCTAAACGTAACGGTCACCCGGGTATTGAGCGATCTAAAGATCGACGAGCAAGCCCGCTCACACTCCAGTGAATCCGACCAGTAACACTACCGTACAGTCCGGTCTGATCGTCTGATATGTCGCATATCTTGCCTAGGGGTGGTAAACGTCAGACCCCAATAGCTCGATAAGTCGTGTCGATATGAGGTCTATAACTATTCGAGAAACTACCGGTAACACTTACCAGTAAATCTCAGCAATATATTGGTGAGATAAAATTCTAATTAAGGTTTTTATCATTAGATTGTTGTTTTAATGAGAATATTAACATGTTAAAGGAATTAAAAACCTAATCTAATTATTAGTTTCAAATTGTTAGTTAATAAAATGAGATAAATATGTTATTTTGCTAACTAGGTTTTAGAAATTGCTTAAATGATTGAGATTTAAAATATAATTATGGTTTCATGACATTATTAACATCATAAATTGTAGTTTAATAATTTAATTCATGCAAAATCAAGTTTAGTTGTGGAATTGTGAATTTTTGCTTACAAGGTGTTGAAATTTGATAAAATTGCAAACTAGAATTTTCAATTTAATACAAATTAGTGTGATAAAAATATAGTAATAATTTGTATGACTTAGTTATGATATTTAGTGAATATTATGACCATTAGTTTCATTTAAACATCAAGTTTTGAAGTAAAACGGTAAATTGACGTTTTCTAGGTTTTTGCAAAATAGGACGATTTGATCGATTTTAAGGTTTCGATGATTTAAACCATATTTTATATTATAATTAATGAGTTTTGGAACTACGGGTTGTTTTTTGATGTTTTTTCTCGATCAATCGGCGTTTGTACGCCGATATCGCACGATATTTGGTTCTTTTGCATGAGCGGGTCATAGGTTTTAACCTATGCACGTTCGTGCGCTGTTTTGGTTTTGTCCGTGATTTGGTTTACGATATTATTTATGTTTGCGTATAGGTACCCATTACGTGGACTTCGGATGATGAATAAAAGGAGGGCGGCATTGACTTCGACAGACAAGGGCCACGTGAGTAGATGTATATCTACGGAGGAAGTCGGGTGGATGGCGTTTAGCACCCCCGCAAACATAGAATAGGGATATTACTAACTGTCATTAGGAAGTCGGATGTGACCCTAGATTATTGGCGAGTAGGATCCTATTAAATACTTTAGGTTGGACTAGACCGATTTAGAAAGGCATAACCAGAGAGTGAATGCCCTGGAGGGAATTCGTAAGTTTCAGGTAGACACACGCACACGCACACACATACATTTGACTTGGTGTATATGTATATATATATATATATATATATATATATATGATTGTGTGTAGGTTTCTATAGGGGTGTGTTTGTGTGTGTATATATATACATACATATAACATATACACGAGATATGGGGAGGTTATATGATATCTAGGAAGGAGTCAGTATGATTGGGCGTGATGCCGTGAGTTAAGATATACGATCGAGTATGATATGAGATGTACTATGATATTAGCAGATCGTTGGGAAATGAGGAAGTGGATATCTATATATAAACGATAATAGGTGATGATGACATTGAGATATACGAGACTCTAGAATAGAACCCGGACTGTAATATGTGACTTAATCACGATATAATATATGTGACTTAATCACGATATGATATATGTGTGACTTGATCACGATATGATATATGTGACTTAATCACGATATGATATATGTGTGACTTGATCACGATATGATATATGTGACTTAATCACGATATGATATATGTGACTTAATCATGATATGGGATATGTGACATGATATTTCTGAAGACCATTTGACGCTGTATATTTACACAGACAACGGTATATGTTTGATGATATTGGGATGTATGTGATTATAGCACTGTACCCTTGATCATGATAATATTTGATGATGATATTATACGAATAATGATGTACATAGGTGATAGTTGACCCGTACCCCGATTTGGGATGCCGTACGATGGATTCTACCGTACGAGGCATAGATGTGATAATTGATCAGCACTCTTGACTCGAGAAAGTCATACTATGTACGTGACGCTATTGAGGCTGGATCGCCGACTGTTAGAGATATCGACTCAGACCTTAGGTAGATTCTTATTTCCTATCGACTAGTTTCTTTAGTTTAGTTCCTTAGTGGATTAGATAGATACCAGTTTAGGCTCGAGTCATATAGTTTGTAGATAGATATGTATATTCCAAATGAGTGGTTAATACACATTCATCATTATATTCAGATTGTAATCATCACGTTGCTTGTTCATACATATGTTTCTTTTGTTAAAATGAAACTCTGCCTTTTAGGACACGAGCACCATTACCGATGATACACATATTCCACGTACACTTATTTGCTGGCTCACACACATCATCATCGGTAATTGCCATGTCACGTACACTTTAGAACATATTATCTTTTATTGATAGAATCAGCTAAAGGCTAGATCAATATAATATTGTGATTACTCTCAGGTGTTAGTCTAAACATTGCATTTATTACTTAGACATTTCATGCATTCACATTTTCATGTTATCATGCAGTATTGTGGGGCTTATGCCAATACTTATTACTTACTTACTCATGATTTTGGGATTTTGGATTTCTATGAGATTTCTGGATTTTGAGGAAAACCGCAAGAATATATATAAAAACTTCTCTCTATCTACCTCTCTTTTTAAAGTATAAGTTGCGGTTTTCTCGTGATGTATGTGTCGTCCACCATGAGATTTCATGTTTTCTGTTGGATTTCGAGACCCGATTCGAGGAGTGGATGAACCGTCTCGGGTACATGGTGGGCCCAGTATGGTACCCCGGGGCAAGAAGATCGAGTTGTAGACGATGAGCCTGGCATGGGAAGACTACCTATCGGTGATGTCTGGCACGGCGCATATCCGGAGGATACCGACAGTTGTCGTAAGATTAGATGATATGGACCGATCCGGACTGACGGAGCCCGAGATATTGAGACTATGAGTTATTGAGACTTGAGATTTACATGTTTTGTGTCGATACTTGACACGGATTTCTATGGATTTCATCGATGATGTTTCAGATTTCTATACAAATTTTACTGTGATAAAAGTTAAAGATTTCTTGTACAGATATATCCAGATTTCATGGTTGATTGTTTTACATTCATGGTGCATGCATACTCATACACATGACATGTTACTATTTGAGGCACAGACACGAGCACTAAGCATTTGCACTTACGCGTAGTTTATTACCCTGCTACTACTAGATGTCTAGTGATATATTAAGTATATTATTATGACCTAGGACGGCGTCGTGCATTCGATTTCTTATCGCAGATGTCTTCTACTCACGAGTTGGCAACTCACCCCCGTTGCGCCAAATTTTACTTACAGGTTTCGATGTACAGGTTTTCCTTGGCAGCTTGCTGGCACATCATTTCATTCTGGGTGATTTTCTTGGTAGGTTGGTTCACTTGTATCAGGACCGCCGTTGTACTTTTATTATTTCATTTGTATCTAGTAAGCTCCAACAACCAGACTTGTATTCTTGATAGTTTTGAAGACCAGTTGTTTTTATTTCGACCTTAGAGTCGCGCTTGTATTATTATGGTTTCTGGTGGATTTGGTTTTCTTTTGAGTTTTGAGCCTCGCCCTTTGGCGTTGTATATTATTATGCATTGTGTGGTTTTTTCCGCCTATTGGTGTAGAGCTAGCTCCCGCTTGGGGATGCCTTTTTATTGTTTGTATATATATTATTCTTGTTTGTACCTGTTTGGGGCCAGTTTTTACAAAGGAGACCCTGCCGAAATTTTTGAGAAAATTTGATTTTGCTTTTAAACTTGTTTTCCTATATGTTTTCTTTTACTTATTCTTTTAAATGGTTTAGATTTTTGGGTTTCGGCTTGCTTTGCTTACGTTACGCCTCTAGACATTTCGTAATTTAAGTGCCGGTCATGTTCCGTACCTTCGGGTCGTGACACTACTAATGCAGTGGTATTGTGTCAGAGGCCCTGAGTGATCATCTGAAACCCGAACCCCACCCCACCTAGTTGACCCGGTGAGATGAGGCTAAATTCCGGCGTCGCCGGATTTGTAGAGACCTGGGGGGTTGTGTTTTTGAAGGTAGCTACCTGTAGGCTATCCTGGGTGTTTGGTACTGCTTGATTTTTATATATTGACTGTAGGCAAAATCTGGGACCACTTTTCAAATTTCTACTGTTTCGGCAACGCACATTATGGTATCCGACACGTTTCGCGTTCTTTGTGTATCTTGCTGCACTTAGGTTTGATTTAGGATGTCGCTACACATGTTAGCCATTAAGCTAACATTTGAGAGTTGTAGGAGTCGATGCGTTGATCTAAACGTCGTTTGTATGTATTATTGGTCGGTTTCTATGTTGCACTTGTTATGTTTTGTGTGATATTAGGATCGATTGCGGGGACTTCGGACGCTACAAGGAAAGGAAAGAGGGTTGTTGGATTTACCTAGCTCGAGATCATCGGTGAGTGGATTTAACATCTACGGGGGAATCGCCCGTATGGCGTTAAGCGTCGAGGGCTAGATATGATGTTATAGCCACATGTTATATGCATATGAGTTGATTGTAAATGAGCATCATTGCATACCATTACTTGTTGTACCTTAACATAGTACCTATTGGACACTGCACCATTACTGACGGTTCATGTTGCACGAGCACTAACTTGTATGCCACACACACACTGTTGGTAATTGCCATGACACGCACAACATATACATATACGGGGTACTGCATTCGTTATTGAGATTGAGGCAGTTGTTCTTGTACCACCTTACTAAGGGAATATGTATTGTTCCGCCTTCATAATTATCAATAGTCAGACGTTGATTCTTCTTCTATTGCGCATATGAAATGCATCATCCATACGTACCTACATGCACACACACATACCTTGCTATAGCTACATATACATCTTTATATGATATTGCATTTGACTTTGGAGAATGTGGGAACCACATGATATTATTAAAAACTTGATTCATTTAAAAGAGCGGTTTTCCCTTGATATGCTCATATTACTGTTCTATGTTGCATACATCGTATTTCATGGATTTATGCATTGAGATACTATTTCATGTGATTTATGGATTTGAGAACCGTGGTTATATTTCAAGAAAGTATGCATTGTTTTGAAAGCCCGGTTTCTCTTGATATGATATTTCGATGCATCCACCATGAGTTTTCTCGGTTCTGAGATTTGTTTTAGAAACCCGATTCGAGGAGATGGATGATCTGTTTACGGGTTCATGCTGGACCCGGTATGGTACCCCGGGGCAAGAAAGGTATGTTGTGCAGTAGACGATTAGCCTGGCAGAGGGACTACTACCTACCGGTGATAGTTTGGACCCGACGGTTATCCGGAGGATACCGACCGGAGTCGTGAGATGGATATGGGATGATCCGGACTGACGGAGCCCGTGGGCCGATCCGTACTGACGGAGCCCGAGTTATGTGGATTTGCGTTTCGATGTTGGACACTGGTTTTCATGATTTTTCGAGTGTCGATGTTGGGCACTTAGGTTCCATTACGCTTATGGATATGAGGGCCGATCAGAGTGACGGCGACTGAGGTATTGGGATTTGGGGTGTCGTTGATGGACACCGGTTTTTCCACGATGATGATTCATTGATGATGATATGTTTTATCCCACCCTTAGTAGTTATTTGATATACATTGTTTCATGTATTTGTAGTACCTGATGGTGTACCTTGATCATGATTGTTGCATATCCATATTACCATACTTATGCTATCAGATTGCATGTGATAGATTATCGCTGTTTGTGCATACTTGCGATTATCTGTATGATGTTACTTACTATTCACGAGTTGGCAACTCACACCCGTTGTGCCACAGTGTTTTGCAGGCTTGACCCTCAGAGTAGTCGCGGCATGGCTCCTTATTGTATCTATTTCAGCGGATACCCCTACGGTTGGCTGTGAGGCTTTTTTGTTGTAGGTCGGTTGCGGTTATCCGATTTCATCTATTGTATATCTCATTGTATCTAGTACTCTCCATCGACCACTTTCATATATTGGCTTAGAGACGAGTTTGTGAGGATCGATATTGTATATTTTGTAACTCTGGGTGTCGTGCTCGTGTGAGCCGGCTTTTCTTACGTTGATTAACCTCTTTTTATGTTGTTTTCATTTTTATTGTCTATTCTTTCGCTACGGCGTCGTATATATGCTTGTGATGGTTGTTTTCCGCCTTTGGGCCTGATTTTCTCCCGTTTGGGGATGCTTTATTTATATCCTGTGTTTGTACCCGTTTCGGGGCTAGTTTTACAAAGGAGGTGCTGCCAAAATTTTTAAGAAAATAAACTTAATCTTTTTGATTTTTACTAGAGATTTCCAAACGTTTTAACAATGTTTTTGTCACTTACTTCTTTTTACGGTTTAGATTTCTGTGTTTTCAGCTTACTTAAGTTGCGTTACGCCTGTTGACGTCACGTGGTTTAAGTGCCGGTCACGTTCCTAAATTGGGCCGTGACAAAGTTGGTATCAGAGCGCTAGGTTTTACCTTTCGAAGTGTAGGATGACCTTGGTATGATGGAGTAGGTAGCTTAAGCAGAGTGACGTAGCGTTTGTATGTTCCGCGGCATACTTACGACACGATACTCCGCCTATGTGACCTTATAACATATTGCTTGTAATTCCTTCCTTGATTTCCATGTATCACTATGATTCGATTTCTATATTCTTATCGAATCCTGTTGTCATTTCTAGCCATTATGTCGCCGAAGACTACGAGGGCGCAGAGTGCGGTCGCGAGATCTGAGGTCAGGGTAGGCTCGTCAGAGACGAGGACTGACCAGGGCGGTACGCCTATTCCACAGGAGCGGATTGATCCACCTTCGCTAGATTGTATTACTAGGCTAGAGACCGGTATGCAGGATTTGCGCCAGATGATGGGGTCGTTGGTTGAGGCCAGTCGAGCGCAGAGACAAGAGGTTGTCCCACCTGTTATGGGGGCCGATATGGTGCCTACGGTTCAGGCTGTCGTACCTATAGCTACGGAGGTTATCACCATATCATTATCTGAGTTCATGAGGCTGAAGCCTCTAGTTTTCACCGGCACCGATACAGTTGAGGATCCCCGGTAGTTTATCGATCGGATGGCTAGGATCTGTCGTTCACTGAGATGCTCCGACGAGAGATGGGTAGAGTTCGCGAGTTTTCGTCTGGAGGGTCTTGCCCAGACCTGGTGCGAGTCTTTAGAGAGGGGCAGAGACGCAGGTCTTTCTCCTATGACCTGGGCTGAGTTCATGATGGTTTTTCTTGCCTGTTTCCTTCCGCAGAGCGTCCAGGATGCTTGAGCTCGCAGGTTTGAGTCGTTACTTCAGACTCCAGGTATGACGGTGGCAGAGTACGATGTTCAGTTTACCCAGTTATCTGTGTATGCTCCATATTTGGTGGACACTGAGGAGATACGGATCAATAGATTTGTGCGAGACCTGATTACCCAGTTGTTCCTCGCTATCAGCGCCCAGCATTTTGACACATATGCAGCCGCAGTGGACGCAGCCCAACTGGTTGAGGAGCGTCTTTCCGAGACTCCGGTCGTTCCGGAACTGAAGAGGGTTCGTACTGGTTTATCAGCCCGGAGAAAGATGTATAGACGCCGCGACAGATTTTGTTCAGGTCGTGGGAGTAGCAGAGGCTTGAGACGGGGCCAGTTATTTAGCGCTTATCCCCAGGAAGGTCAAGAGTCATCGTCTGGATGTTTCCGGTGCGGGAGTTTATATCATCGCATCAGAGATTGTACTGAGGCACGTGAGGACGA
This sequence comes from Agapanthus africanus, assembly GCA_030015575.1. Taxonomy (NCBI): domain Eukaryota; kingdom Viridiplantae; phylum Streptophyta; class Magnoliopsida; order Asparagales; family Amaryllidaceae; genus Agapanthus; species Agapanthus africanus. The sequence continues at coordinate 300,556,180 of JASDDO010000008.1, forward strand.
GGCAGCCGTGCCACATTTTACCTTACCACCTTCTCCACCTCAGAGAGCGTTGCCTCTTGCGCCTGTTGTTGCTCCGCGTCATACTTATGCTCAGAGAGGTCATGGTCGCGGAGGTTTTGTCCAGAGAGTACAGGTTGGCCGAGGCGGAGGGCAGCAAGTCGCCGGTAGAAGGCAGGCTCGAGTATTTGCTTTGACTCATCAGGACGCGCAGGTATCCAATGCAGTGATTTCAGGTACTCTTTCAGTATGTTCCTTCGATGCACACGTTTTGTTTGATCCAGGATCTACAAACTCGTATGTTTATACACACTTTGTACCGAGGTTGGGCCGAGAGTCATGTTTGCTAGATCAGCCGCTTGTTGTGATTACTCCTGTTGGCGAATCTTTTTTTGCGCGACACGTGTTTCGGTCGTGTATCGTTCGTATTGGAGATAGAGATTCGTCCGTCGACTTGATCCTTCTTGAGATATTGGACTTCGACGTTCTCCTGGGCATAGACCGATTAGCTACTTTCTACGCGTCTGTGGACTGCCATGAGAAAACAGTCAGGTTTTGTTTTCCTAGCGAGTCCGTTCTCGTTGTGCAGGGGGACCGTGGTTCCACCCCTCACAATTTGATATATGCACTTTGCGCTAGTCGGCTCTTGAGGAGAGGATGTCGGGGATTCTTAGCTTCTATTCGGATAATACAAAAAGACGAAAATAATCCAACAAATATAATACTAGGATCTGGCTTAAACCAAAGACCACTTGTATTATCCGTCCAAACATCATCCGTGCAGAAGTACACGTATGTGATCGAACCCTGCCGTAAAACCATACGGCCTCTACATCGTTTCGCCCGAAGCAGGGAAACCCTATGTGTGGGACTCTAAAGACTCGTAAATATGCTGGCAGTGGGTTTAACCACAAGCACGTCAGTGGCACTAGCTGTACGTAATGGCTACCTAGGTATTGAGCGAAAGGGAGTCCGACGAGCAAACTCATCCTAAAACCCCTACTGAGCCTGACAGTGACAATATCTGTACAGTCCGGTCCGTTCGTCTATGAGTATCGCATATTGAGTCTATGGGGGTAGATAAAGTCAGACCCCTAATAACCTGACATTTAGTTTCGGTATGAAACCTATCACCACCTGAGAAACTACCGATCCTAGATCAGTAATTCTCGACTACCTTGGCCATGGATTTCTGGTGATGGCCACACGTGCACTTCGCGACATCAACCCCCAATACCGGGAGAGACGAATCCCCTGATGATCCGCTCACTGCCTCCATGTCGCTCGGGACTGTTCCCAACTAAAACCCGTTTGCACGACTCCGTTGAGCCGTAGTAGGGTAGTAATCAAAACACAGTGGGAATTCACACGAGACAAATGGCGATCTCAGGTCGATAGACTAACCTGTACACAAATCACCAGGGAACTGCTATCTGAAAATAGGTATAATACTAACTAGCATGTTCCTGGCGAGTCCGTCCGGTGTACTCATAACCCAAAGAGAACCTGTATACATCTTAAGTGAACCAACTGACACCAATGGCTTGTGAGACCGGCCACCGCCCCTCGTCGGGGTCTCGATCAGTATACACTAGTCTACTCTTGGAGTATCGATGCTCAGTCTCGAAACTCCCACGACTAGGGACATTTTAAGGATGTGCTTATAGACCACCCAACTCTCACGTATATTGTAACGTTTTGAATTTTCGTTTAGGTGGTTTTTCAATAATCGGTAAAATAATCAGTCTTTTCCGTAAAAAGGCAAAATAATTATTTTTCAATATAGGCCTAATTATACAAAATTTAGATAAGAAATTGATAGAAATTGGTTAATAAATTGTCACTTAAAAATTTGTAGTCATTTAAATTTTTTTCCTTAATTAATTATTTTTTATATTATTTTAAGCTTTTAAATATACATTAAATTAGTGATAAATACAAATTTAAATGGGGAAATTACACACTTAGGAACCATTATAAACTAAAATCTAGTGTTAACAAAAATTTTATCAAAACTTTCTAAGTCTTGTAGTTCTATGGTTTAAAAATGAATTAAAATGGGTTTTTTTTGTAAAAAATTATGTGATGGACATTAAATGAACTTGGGAGAGTGTTTTTATGTAGAAATTTCTACACATTTCCCTAACAACTCCCCCCTCCTAGCTCAGGCCGAGCTCTCTCCTGCAGCAGCTCCCCAATTTTCCTCCCTCTCTTGCTTCAAAATTTCATCCAAAAATCCACCGAAATCCACAATTGTCTTCACAAATCCCTATTCTATCTCCCAAATTTGTTTAAAACATGGATAAAAGAGGAAACTTTGGAGGCTAAGTGCAAGAGGTTCAAAACTTATGAGGTGAAAATTCTAATCTAATTGTTAAAATGTAGTTTAAATATGCTAAATTAGAAATTTAAAGTGTGAAATTTGGTTAAAATTGCTTGCTAATGAAATTCAAGAAAAGGTTTGAAATTTTAATTAGGGTTTGAAGCATTGTAATTGGGTTAAAATTTGTGTTGTGGCCATCCAGTAGTTTGAATTGGATTTTGTGCTAGTTTGTGATCGCTATATCGTTAATCCGCGATGTTTGCATCGAATTTGAGTTGTTAATGCTTACTAGGTTTTTCATAAAATTAGGAAGTGATTTAACTGTGATATCTTGATGATATTATTGGCATCTCCTACGAAATTTTGGGTGTGCGAATGCGGATTTTGGTTTAATCGGGTTTTAGTTTTGACGGTTGCTCCGAAACGACCATTTTAGTTAAGGTTTTAGTAGTTTTCGTGTGTGTTCCGCGCACCTTGTGCACGTTGTGCCTAACTTGTGAGCTTCGATCTTTTCATATTGTGACTTGCATCGTTTCATGAGGTGTAATCTTATTTTGTGTGTTATGCAATTTTAGGATCGGTTGCGGAAACATCGGATGCGGCGCGCAAAGGCAAAGCGGTGGTTGGATCAGATTAGCGAGGTGTCCGGGTGAGTAGATGTATACATCTATGGGGAAATCGTCTCGATGGTGCGAGGCGCCCCATAGTTAGTTAGTTAACCATCTCCTTCATATGCATATATTTCTAGTTATTCGTCTGCTGGCATTGCATGATTATTTATATATCTTTGTGTGATATCACCTCTTAGGACACTTACACCATTACTATTGGCTCATGATGCACGCACACTATTCATGTGAACACACAAGCCTTTGGTAATTGCCATGCCACGAGCACTATAGAACTTGCTTAGTTCAGTATCAAACGCTTGCATCCTACATGATATATTGAATTGCCAAGCTAGCATATACCTCACTTCATTATCATGCTTATTTAGATTCCTCATCATAAACTACATTGCATAACATTGATTTCATGGGCATCTATTATTTACAACATATTGGGTATTATGATTTTCTTGAGGATTTTAGTATTGATGAGATTTCTGGATTTTGGATAAAACCACAAGATTTTAACAAAAGCTTATTATTATCGTTTTTAAAATAAAGTTGCGGTTTTCTCGTGGTGTATGTGTCGTCCAATATGAGTTTTCATATTTTCTGTTGGATTTCGAGACCCGATTCGAGGAGTGGATGAACCGTCTTGGTTACATGGTGGGCCCGGTATGGTATCCCGGGGAAAGAAGATCGAGTTGTAGACGATGTGCCTGGCAAGGGAAGACTACCTACCGGTGATGTCTGGCACGACAGATATCCGGAGGATACCGACCGTTGTCGTGAGATTTGATGATATGGGCCGATCCGGACTGACGGAGCCCGATGTATTAATATATTGACATAGTGAGACATTGAGACAGATATACATCCATATTTGGTCTCGATGCTTGACACGGTTTCGGATGATTTCATTGATGGTACCTCAGCTATTGTACAGATATTTTATTTAAGTTAAGAATGCAGAGATTATCGTATTTAAACCCTTAAAGATTTCGTATTGATTTTGCATCCATGTGCATACATATTGGTAGCATCGCATCATACTTAGATATGCAGATTGTGACTCATTGCGTGTATTCTTATCAGTCTCATGACTCATCCATATTTGAGTTTGCTTGCTACTCACGAGCTGGAAACTCACCCCCGTTGTGTCACAGTGTCTTGCAGGTTGGACCTGTTAGCCTTGCAGCGGCGGATGTATCTTTTCATTGGCTTCTTTTGCTCAGACACGCGACATTGCTTGTAGGTGGGTTGCGAGGACACTTTTGTCTCTTTTGTGCTATCATTGTATCTAGTATTCTCCATCTACCACTTCTTATTTGTATATGCGACCTAGTAATGAGACTGAGAGATTTGTGTATATGAGGTTTCTCTGGGGTCGAGCTCAATTGAGCCGACGTTTTGTTTTTCTTATTTTTGTGTTTCTTTATGCTTATTTGCTTGATATTGCATATATATTGCGTGTCGTTGTGATCCGCCTTGGGCGAAGAGCTAGCTCCCCCTTGGGGATGCCATTATATCATTACAGGTTTATATATCTTGTTGTACCCATTTTGGGGGCTAGTATTTACAAAGGAGACTCTGCCGAAATTTTCGAAATTTTTTGATGTTTTAAAAAATGGGGTTAATACAACTTAATTGATTTTAAAGTCGTTTTCATAAAAGGTTTTCCTTCACTCTTTTTTATTTTGGTTTAGATTTTTCTGGGCTTTGGCTGACTTAGGTTATGTTACGCTTTTAGACGTCTCGTAATCTATGTGCCAGTCACGTTCCGTACATTCGGGTCGTGACAAAGTTGGTATCAGAGCGTAGGCTTTACCTTTTTGAGTGTAGGACGACCCTTGGTAGATGGAGTTGGTGACTTAAGCAGAGTGGCGTAGCATGGGTATGTTCCGCGGCATATTTACGATACGGTACTCCGCCTAAGTGACCTTAGGACATAATTGCTTGTATTTCCTCTTTGAATCCATGCATTCCTTGATTCAATTGTAATGCCCTTATCGCTCCTGTTTCTTATTCCAGCTTCGATGCCGCCAAAGACTAAGAGAGCTCAGCGGGCTGCCGCTACGGATGAGATTCGAGCGGGCTCGTCTGAGGCGAGGATCGAGCGGGATGATATGCCTACCCTCAGGGTTAGATTGATCCGCCTTCTCCAGACCGTATTGCCAGATTAGAGGCCGGTATAGAGGAGTTGCGACAGATGATGGGGTCATTAGTTGAGGCCAGTCGAGCACAGAGATCTGAGGAGTTTCCTTCCACCGCACAGACCACGATTGTACCTGCTGCCCAGACGGTTGCTCCTGCTACTACTGCAACTATCCCCGAATCATTACAGGAGTTTATGAGGCTGAGACCTCCAGCGTTTACCGGCACGGATGCGACAGAGGACCCGCAGGCATTTCTCGATAGGATGACTAAGATTTGCCGTTTGTTGAGGTGTTCTGATGATAGATAGGCAGAGTTTGCGAGTTTTCGTCTGGACGGCCTTGCTCAGACGTGGTACGATTTAGTAGAGAGAGGCCGAGCTGCAGGTCTACCTTCTAGTACTTGGGACGAGTTCACCGCTGCATTTCTTGCCCGTTTTCTTCCGGAAAGTGTCCGAGATGCTCGAGCCCGTAGTTTTGAGTGTTTGCGCAAGACTCCTGGGATGACAGTGTCCGAGTATGATATACAGTTTACTCAGTTGTCCCGATATGCTCCGTACCTAGTAGACACTGAAGAGTAGAGGATAAAGAGGTTTGTGCGAGAACTTGACACACATTTATTCCTTTCCATCGGCACCCAGCACTTTGATACATACGCAGCTGTGATGGATGCAGCCTTACTTTTGGAGGAGCGCATTTCTGAGACTTCGGTCGTTTCTGGGCCGAAGCGGATTCGTACTGATACGCCAGCCCAACGGCAGATGGGTAGACACCGTGATGGATTCTTTCCGGGAGATGGCGACGGTAGAGGATTGAGACAGGGTCAGTTATTTGGTTCATATCTGCAGACGCAGCAGTCGTCGCAAGGTTGTTTTCGGTGCAGGATTCAGTACAATCGTGTCAGAGACTATACCATGGGGCGCCAGGACGCGGCGACAGTCCCACAGGTGACCTTATCACCCTCACCACCTCCTCAGAGAGCTCTACTTCCTACCCCTGATGATGTTCCACGCCAAGAAGATGCTCCTAGAGGTCGTGGGCGTGGCGGTCCGGTTTAGAGAGGACGAGGCGACAAAGGTAGAGGTAGAGGCAGAGGACAGCCAGCTATTAGTGGTGGACAGGCCCGAGTATTCTCTTTGACTCCGCAAGATGCGCAGGCATCCAATGCCGGTACTCTGCCAGTATGTTCTTTTGATGCACAGGCATTATTTGATCCAGGCTCCACACATTCTTATGTATCCACGTATTTTGCACCAAGGTTGGGCCGAGAGTCTTCTTCGTTAGATCATCCGCTTGTCGTTATTACTCCGGTAGGCGAGTCGTTTATTGCTCGTTTTGTGTACCGATCGTGTCTTGTTCGTATTGGGGAGAGGGATTCTTCAGTTGATTTGATTCTCCTCGATATGCTAGACCTCGACGTTCTTCTTGGTATGGACTGGCTGGACACCTGTTATGCATCTGTGGACTGCCGTGAGAAGGCAGTCAGATTCAGTTTTCCTGGTGAGCCGGTTCTTATTATTCAGGGAGGTCGTAGCGCTACCCTTCCCAGCTTGATTTCTTCTCTTCATGCTGGTCAGCTCTTGCGGAAAGGGTGTCGGGATTCTTAGCCTATGTTTGTGATACTAGCGCCACAGAGGTTCTGTTGGACTAGGTCCCTGTTGTGAGAGAGTTTCCTGATTTATTCCCTGACGAGCTGCCTAGTCTGCCGCCAGAGTGTGAGATTGAGTTCTGCATTGACTTGATCCCCGGCACGGGGCCTATTTCTATACCTTCCTATCGGATGGCCCCGGCGGAGCTTAGAGAGCTGAAGGATCAGTTGCAGGACTTGCTGGATAAAGGGCTTATCCGACCGAGTGTGTCACCTTGGGGTGCTCCGGCCCTGTTTGTTAAGAAGAAGGACGGCAGTATGCGCTTATGCATTGATTATCGTCAGCTGAACCGGGTTACTGTGCAGAACAGATATCCCCTACCCCACATTGACGACTTATTTGATCAGCTCCAGGGTGCGGGTTATTTCTCGAAGGTTTATTTATGGTCAGGTTATCACCAATTGTGGGTTCGGAAAGAGGATATTCTGAAGACCGCTTTCCATACACGATATGGTCATTATGAGTTCTTGGTGATGTCGTTCGGGCTCACCAATGCCCCGGCAGCATTTATGGACTTGATGAACCGTGTATTCAGGCCGTATCTTGATCAGTTCATCATTGTGTTCATTGACGACATCTTGGTTTATTCTCGGAGCCGGGAGGAGCATGAGCAGCACTTGCGTATCACATTGCAGACTTTGAGGGAGCATCAGTTGTTCGCTAAATTTTCCAAGTGCGCATTCTGGTTAGACAGTGTCGACTTCTTGGGTCATGTGGTGACGAGAGATGGTATTTGTGTTGACTCGAAGAAGATCGAGGCAGTTCAGCGTTGGCCAGACCTGTATCAGTTACAGAGGTTCGCATCTTTTTAGGTCTGGCCGACTATTATCGACGTTTTGTCCAAGATTTCTCCGGTATTGCTGCACCGTTGACCGAGTTGACCCGGAAGGGGGTTCCTTTTGATTGGACCGAGGCATGTGAGGATAGCTTCCAGCAGTTGAAGACTCGTCTGACTACTGCACCAGTGTTATCATTGCCTTCAGGATCAGGCAGTTTCATGGTATATTATGATGCTTCTCGAGTGAGGCTGGGCTGTGTATTGATGCAGCACGACAGAGTTATCGCGTATGCTTCTCGGCAGTTGAGGAAACACGAGCAGAACTGCCCCACTCATGATTTAGAGATGGCTGCAGTGGTGTTTTCACTCAAGATCTTGAGACATTACCTATACGGCGAGTCGTGCCAGATATTCACTGACCACAAGAGCTTGACGTATATCTTTCAGCAGCGAGATCTGAATCTGAGACAGCGCCGTTGGATGGAGATGGTGAAAGATTATGACTGCGAGATTCTATACCATCCGGGCAAGGCTAATGTGGTGGAAGATTCTTTGAGTAGGAGGCCCGGAAGTAGTTTATCTTGTTTGAGCGCAGTACAGATGCAGTCGATGGCGGATTGGCAGATACTATGTGATAGCCGAATACAGTTCGAGTTTACTCCCACGGGGAACAGCTGGCCCATTTCAGAGCACGCCCACTGTTACTTGATCGTATCCGCGAGGCACAGTCTGGTGATTCCCGTATTTTAGAGATTATCGAACAGATTCGGCAGGGAAGAGTTTCCGAGTTCGTGATTGATGGTTAGGGGATACTTCAATTTGGGACTCGACTGTGCGTACCAGATTCTAAGGGACTGAGGCGTGATATTCTTGAGGAGGCACATACATCAGTATACAGTGTTCATCCAGGTTCCACCAAGATGTATCATGATTTGAGAAAGGTTTACTGGTGGGACGGGATGAAGAAGGATGTTACAGACTATGTATCGAGATGCCTGACTTGTCAGGAAGTCAAGGCCGAGCACCAGAGGCCTGCCAGCGAGTTACAGCCTTTGCCCATTCCTGAGTGGAAATGGGAACAGGTCTCCATGGACTTCATTGTGGGTCTACCCAGGACCAGTCGAGGGTATGACTCTATTTGGGTGATTGTAGATCGACTGACGAAAGCGGCTCACTTTCTGCCAGTGAAGACCACTTTTGGATTTGCTCAGTACGCCCAGGTTTATATTGATGAGATCGTGTGACTGCATGGAGTCCGGACTTGCATCGTGTTCGACCGGGGCACCCAGTTTACCAGCCAATTATGGCAGAAACTTTAGGAGGTTTTCGGCACACGATTGAGTTTTGGCACAGCTTTTCATCCGCAGACTGATGGTCAATCAGAGCGTACTATTCAGACTCTTGAGGACATGCTCAGAGCTTGTGTTTTAGATTTCGGTGGTAGCCGGGATCGTCATTTGCCCTTAATCGAGTTCTCCTACAATAATAGCTTCCAGGAGACGATTCAGATGGCACCTTTCGAAGCTTTATATGGGAAGAGATGCTGTTCATCACAGAAAACTGCATTTTATACCGCCCATTCTTATGCTCGTTTGTTTATAGAAAGGTGTTTTTAATCCGTGTTTGCTACATATTTACAGGTTACAGGTTCCCAGTCTAAAATAGTACAAATCAGACAAAATATCTACAGTTATGCCAATATCCAGAACATCTGTCATAGACAGATAAAAGCCGGGTTCCAGTCATCCGTATCCGTCCAGTGCCGCGTACCAGCTCAAGAGACAAGACATATGACAGTGGTCATTCGTGTCTCGGACAAGCACAAAGCACGAGAGGGACAAGCACAAAGCACGAGACAAGCACAAAGCACGAGTGGGTATGGTGCATTCAATGCATAAAGTGTTGATGTGATTAAAAAATTCAAAGATTCAAACTTCCCTCCAAACTTTGGGTGCATTCAAATTCAAATTAAAGGAAAGGTCGTGTTTTGCCTATAAAAGGAAACCATTGGGTAAGTGAGAAGGAGTCCAATTTTGCCATACATTGTATCATTCTTTTGCTTAGCTTCCCTTTGAGATCCTTGCCTTCTCTTGATCTTTCAACCTCTTCATTGAGCTTGAAGGTTTAAGGGTTGGTTATTGATCTCAAGGGTTGTATCTTCATATGGAATCAATAAAGCTTTTCTCTTTTTTGTGCCTTCATTCATCATGAGTTCTTTGCCTCTTCTTGATCTTGCAACCTCTTGATTGAGCTTGCAAGTTTAAGATTTGGTTATTGAACCCATGTCTTGTATTTGGTTCCATGCTTCTTAGTAGTTTCTTTCTTGCTTTTAATTACTTGCTTTAAATTCGTGCTTTACATTCATGCACTTAAATTCCATGCACTTTAATTACTTGCTTGTAATCTTTTCTTCTCTTTGTTTATCTTCTCTTTTGTTCTCTCTTTTTGGTTTGTTTTGTGAATGGTTGTGAATACGTGTTGTTAGGAAAAGAAACCGATTTTGTAAGTTAAGATTTCCGTTATCCATTTGCTTTTCCAGTAATTTTCCTTTGAACTCCGCCCAAACGTTACGCAAGCGCTTCGTTAGGCACCCTACCCTACCAAGGTAACAATGATTCCTAACCGCGACCGGTTGCTTTCGGTTTGGCCGGAGACAAAAGCAAGAGACAAGAACGGAAGGACAAGGGTCAATAAGCCGGATTCCACAAATACCATGCTTAAATCCCCTAATCCACGTTGTTGCCGATTGCTCTAGCTTCAATTGGTCAAGACTCGGCTCAAAGGTTTTGAATACGGATTTCCTTAGCTTACACTTTCATATCTTTTCCTAACAACTTTACTTGTGCTTATAACACACGGGGTAGATAAGAACAATTCCACCCACGTGCATTAACTCGTAACGACAAGAATATTAAACGCTCCGTCTCCCTGTGGATCGACCCGTGCTCAACTGGCTAGCTGCAAAGCGACACCGTCTTGATTGCGGTTAACTGAAACTCTTTCAATCAAATGGCGCCGTTGCCGGGGAGACGGTAACGTCTTTATTTCTTGTTATTTCGGGTTAATCATTGTACATTCCATCTATACAACTAACCCTATTTTCAAAACAACATAAAAATTTCAAAAACCAAAACAAAAACTAACACAAACTAACATCTTTTTGTTCTTTGGAATTTGACTTGCTTGCACTTTGTAACTCATCTGAAAAGATAAACAATACCAGTGTGGCATTAGTAGAACACTGTGATTGCTGTTGAAATTCGGATCCCCAAATCCCAAGGAAATCCGGCGAAACACCCTCCAATTCCGGCGTCGCCGGCCGTACCACATCATCTTGTCTCCAAGTTTTCCCCTGTGCTCCAGTGTTCTGTTTTTGTCTTATTGTTATTGTTTGTTTTTTATAATTTTTAGTTTGCAGGTATTTGGGCATTCGTATCGCTTTTCCGCACTAATATCCATTTTTTCCGACATTTGTAGATTTTTACGGATTTGCGAACAGCGAGAGTGGGGAGCAAAGTGCACATTCAAAATTAAGGTGGTTACGAAGTACAGTTCCAAAGATCTGGGTAGATTGACCCGCGCAAGCGAACTTTTTCAAGCTTACCGGACTTGATTCAATGGGGGTTTCCTAACCCAAAAACTTAACGGTACGTACTTTACTAACAACTTCTTCTCAAATCCGACGCATCCAATATAACATCTTTGCAGGATTCTTTGCAAGTTCGCTAGCAAACACCAAAATTAACTAACCCGTATTTGTTGCAGTGTTGAGCTTAAACTAAAAAAAAACAATTGTTTGATTCTTTATAGAATTTTTATTGATTTGCACATTGCATACATTAATACGAACATAAGGGCACGCGAACCCCACAACATACGGTAAAGGATTTCATCACCTTTTTTCGTAGCCCACAAATCACGAACTTGATCATAACGTTTACCCGCACAAATTTTAAAAGAAACTAGAATTTAAGCCTTAAGGACTTCACGCTCACTAGAAGAAGTTAACTGTGTTTAGAACCTCGCTTAACGGTATATTGTTTACGGGGTGTCTAGGAAAGTGTTAACGGCGAAACCGCTAAAAGAGAAAGGGTTATTTAATTAAGGACCTTCGCGAAAGCGTCGGAAAACCTTCTCTTATCTCTGCACTTACCTGGCCTCGTGATCAGTGTATCTTGAGCCCGTTTCTCGACGCAATTTTACTTCGACAATCAAGTTCTTGAGCAGGTCTAGTTGACCTAGGTGAATCCTAGACCGATTAGGTGCGTGGTATTTTTGTGTCGTGATTATTTTTTGTCCAGATTCTTTTTGTATGTATATTTCATTCTTTTCTTAATAACTAACTTATAAAAAAATATATAAAAAAAATAATTTCACATTCTTTCCCCTCCTTTTCTCTTCTTCTTCTTCTCTTCATAAAATGGGTACCCCACCTCGCAAAACTCTTGACGAACTTTGGTACCCACAACCAGACATAACTTCCTACGGTTCTTGCTTTGGCCGAATTTCGAACGACCCCTCCATGCCCAAAATTTCATTGAAAGATCGGATAGATGCATCTAGGACTACCAAATGGACTCCGCAATGCACTTTGTATCAACCGTTTCAACCTTCACCACCTTCATACGTTGATACTCTTTTTTCAAGTCCAGTTGTAACTCCAAGACCTATGTCTATCGCCGAACATATTGAACAATCCCGAAGACGATCTTTCACTCCTTTCACCACTGCCAATTCTTTTGATCAACAATTCCAATCACTTTCATATCCAAATGTTGATCCTTCTCCTGTCCAACCATTCAATTACTACCAGTCCTACCCAACTTTGGCGCCTTCCCTAGACATTGCTTCTGAACCGTCATTTGGGAGTTTCCAGTATCCAAACAACTTTGAATCTTTTACTGAAACCCCTTCACAACCCATGTCTAGTCTGGAGCAGTCGTTGGAAGACATTAGGGTAGCGTCATACCAACAGATGATGGATTTGAATGCGTCCATGGCCGCCCTCATACAACCTAGTGACCCGGTAGCTAGTTTCCAACTAGCTCCAAATTTTCCAATGTATGAAGAAGCGGTAGGATAGGTTGAGAATTTGAGTGGAGAGAGTGAGCTGTAAACCCTTCCAAATCAAACCTACCCATTGCAAACTGAATTCCATAACTCCGGTTTTGAATGTCTATCTAGTATTCAAAACCATTTACCGATTGAAGATAGAAGAATTAATGAGTTGTGCGACTTTGTAGTGTTTGATTTACCTGATTATGAAGGGACCCTTTCGAGTGAAACCACACCCAATCCTTTTGATCTCTACACCTCCACTCTAGAACCTGAATTGATTAATATCCATGCTCTTGATGAGGTGTCTGAGAAAATTGATTTTCACTTGATTGAGGATATCGACGCTGGGGATATTTTGGATGATGAACCTGCAGATTTGGCTGAGTTTTTCTCTCCAATTCATCATCCCGAGTCATTAAATGTTTTCTCGAACCCAATATGCGTCTAGATTTTGATGAAATTTGCATGGATAAGCTGAATTTTGAGGAGACTATTGAGGATAGTACTGAGGATGAACCAGTTTTAATTGATGAGTCAGATTTTCCAATTCATCATGTTCCTTTCATTGACTGTGTACACCCTCCTGAACCTTTAACCGTTACCCTTCCTCAAACACTTCCTTCCATTTTTTCCATCGTTCTGACCATGCAAGAAACCGTATCACATTCATTTACTATGTCTGGTTTACCAAGTTCGGCGTACCCATATTTTCTCACGAATCTTGAGGGATTTGATCCCATTTCCCGACGGGTTGATAGATTAGCACAATCGCTTTTCACACATCGGTCATCACAAATTGTGCTAATCTATTCACTCCATTTTCACCCTCAAGTTCGTACTCCGTTTCTTTTTCCCTTCCGCCATTCTTCTTCTCATATACCGAGACTGTATTCCGCTTCTATCCCCATACGGTCTCGCGTATTCTCCATTTCTTTCCTCTTCACCTTCTTTCACCAACCCGCATATTACAGAGATAGAATTTTTGAATGGTTGGTGTTAACTTTTGGCCTGTGTAAGGCCTTGTATAGATTAATATTGTTCTTTCCCCCCCTAATCCTGAACTTCAATGCTTAACAGTGGAAACACTGTTTTACTTAAGTTTGAGGGGGACTCTTTTTGTGTATATATTTTTGTTTTTCTTTTTGTTTTGTATAAATCTTTTGGGGAGCACCGACAATTTTGACCCTCTTGGTGTAGCCTGACAGTGAGGGCACTGTCAAGTTTAAGTTTCGGTGTGTGCTCGGTAAGCTTTCTTCCTTCGCATTCATTTGTATATTCTGCATTTGCATACCTATTTAATAACCCATAAAAATCGAAATTTTTTCTAAAAATATAAAATCATTGTCGTCAAGTTAGCTAATAGGGTAACTTAGATTTTTATTCTGAAAGTTTAGTTGATATGTTAGAAATAACTAAATTCTAAGCTTAGGAATTGAAAACCCTAAAAATAACCCTCCTTCTTTTTGACCTTGGTAATTATATGTCCTTACGGTTTTTTTTTATAGAAGTAGGTAATCTTGAGTTCTGTTCTTGAGTTAAGTCAAGATGAGGGGAAAGTATTGACGATTTACTGAAGAATAAGTCTGAAAAATAGTTTCTATTCTTAAGTCCAAATTTAGAAAGTATATACCCTACAACTGCACATACACGCACCTTCAAACTTGGGATAGTAGATGATACCTAAAAATACTATTGCCTGAAAGCCTAGTATGAAAGAAAAAACGGTATTTAAAGCTAAACACCAAAAGAGCATCATTAAAAAATATATCCGTCTTGAAAAAGAAAAAAAAAAGAAAAAAAGGAAGAAAAATAAATAAAGTCAAGACCTGGAAACTGCTAATTACGTTTTAAGCTTATACATTCAGTAATCGGCTGTTGGTGTCTCAAGAAGCATTAATAGTCGCATGAAAGGTGTGTGAGCAAATCCGTCCATCATTAAATGAAAAAGAAGTAGTATTAGGTATTAGGGCAAGGGTACTATAGCTTGAATTGAATTCTTGAGTGTAGGGCTGCAAATTTACACACACGTAGGGGTATACAATCGATATTTGGAGAAAAGATATAAATAAAGAATAAGACTTATGTTTTCTGTAAAGTTCATAAAAATCCCTGATTTGAGACCGCACTTTAGAAGGAAAACTCAGGAGATACCGAGATCTTTCTAAAATTTTTTTTGGAACGTATATAATCTAGGGTTAAATAGAAAGGAGGTGTGAAGCATTAGGGTTGGATATTTCTAACTTAGGATGATAGAATTTTTAACCTAGATACTAAACTGTAGGAGTAGAATCGATGTTAACTTATGAAACTAACTTGACGGGATTTTGTTGGTAGTATCCGCTGAAAACCCTTAGGAGACAACACTCCTCCTACTAGGGACACCTAGAGGTTTAACGGCTTGTTGCACACGCTCAGTGCAACCGCTTTCCCTGCGAAAGTGCGGTTAGGATTATCTTTTGTGAATAAATGGTTTTGCTCGGGACGAGCAAAAGATAAGTTTGGGGGTATTTGTTCATCACAGAAAACTGCATTTTATACCGCCCATTCTTATGCTCGTTTGTTTATAGATAGGTGCTTTTAATCCGTATTTGCTACATATTTACAGGTTACAGGTTCCCAATCTAAAATAATACAAATCAGACAAAATCTCTACAGTTATGCCAATATCCAGAACATCTGTCACAGACAGATAAAAGCCGGGTTCCAGTCATCCGTATCCGTCCAGTGCCGCGTACCAGCTCCAGAGACAAGACATATGACAGTGGTCATTCGTGTCTCGGACAAGCACAAAGCACGAGAGGGACAAGAACAAAGCACGAGACAAGCACAAAGCACGAGTGGGTATGGTGCATTCAATGCATAAAGTGTTGATGTGATTCAAAAATTCAAAGATTCAAACTTCCCTCCAAACTTTGGGTGCATTCAAATTCAAATTAAAGGAAAGGTCTTGTTTTGCCTATAAAAGGAAACCATTGGGTAAGTGAGAAGGAGTCCAATTTTGCCATACATTGTATCATTCTTTTGCTTAGCTTCCCCTTGAGATCTTTGCCTTCTCTTGATCTTTCAACCTCTTCATTGAGCTTGAAGGTTTAAGGGTTGGTTATTGATCTCAAGGGTTGTATCTTCATATGGAATCAATAAAGCTCTTCTCTTTTTTGTGCCTTCATTCATCATGAGTTCTTTGCCTCTTCTTGATCTTGCAAGCTCTTGATTGAGCTTGCAAGTTTAAGATTTGGTTATTGAACCCATGTCTTGTATTTGGTTCCATGCTTCTTAGTAGTTTCCTTCTTGCTTTTTATTACTTGCTTTACATTCATGCTTTACTTTCATGCAGTTAAATTCCATGCACTTTAATTACTTGCTTGTAATCTTTTCTTCTCTTTGTTTATCTTCTCTTTTGTTCTCTCTTTTTGGTTTGTTTTGTGAATGGTTGTGAATACATGTTGATAGGAAAAGAAACCGATTTTGTAAGTTAAGATTTCCGTTACCCATTTCCTTTTCCCGTAATTTTCCTTTGAACTCCGCCCAAACGTTACGCAAGCGCTCCGTTAGGCACCCTACCCTACCAAGGTAACGGTGATTCCTAACCGCGACCGGTTGCTTTCGGTTTGGCCGTAGGCGAAAGGAAGAGACAAGAACGGAAGGACAAGGGTCAATAAGCCGGATTCCATAAATACCATGCTTAAATCCCTTAACCCACGTTGTTGCCGATTGCTCTAGCTTCAATTGGTCAAGACTCGGCTCAAAGGTTTTGAATACGGATTTCCTTAGCTTACACTTTCATATCTTTTCCTAACAACTTTACTTGTGCATATAACACATAGGGTAGATAAGAACAATTCCACCCACGCGCATTAACTCGTAACGACAAGAATATTAAACGCTCCGTCTCCCTGTGGATCGACTCGTGCTCAACCGGCTAGCTGCAAAGCGACAACGTCTTGATTGCGGTTAACTAAAACTCTTTCAATTAAATGTCGATCGCCTGGGTGTTGGACAAAGCTCAGGGAGAGCAGTATTTTTGCGCCGCAGTGCGTACAAGAGACGACCAAAAATATACAGCTGATTCGGGATAGGATGAGAGCGGCATAGAGTAGGCAGAAATCATATGCTGACAGAGCCGTCGCCGACTCGAGTTCGCTGTTGGAGATCATGTTTTCCTGAGGGTCTCTCCGATGAAGGGCGTGATAAGATTTGGGTGGAAAGGGAAGCTTAGTCCTAGATATGTTGGTCCCTTCTAGATCCTAGAGCGTGTTGGTTCGGTGACTTATCGGTTGGCTCTTCTTCCCAGCTTCCCAGATGTTCACCCCGTGTTCCATGTTTCGATACTCCGTAAGTACGTTCATGACCCTTCCCATGCGATTCAGCTCCAGACGATCCAGCTAGAGCACGATCTTTCATTCACCGAGCAGCCGGTGGTCATTTTGGATCGGCAGGTGAAGAAATTGGGGTCAAAGGTTATACCGTCCGTCAAGGTTCTTTGGCGTGGCCCGAACAGCGAGGAGGTCACCTGGGAGACCAAGGACGAGATGAGGAAGAAATATCCCCATCTCTTTGAAGGTACGCGTAGTTAAATTTTAAATTCGGGGACCGAATTTCTTTAAGGGGGAAGATTGTAACGCTTTGAATTTTCGTTTAGGTAGTTTTTCGATAATCGGTAAAATAATCAGTCTTTTCCGTAAAAAGTCAAAATAATTTTTTTTCAATATAGGCCTAATTATACAAAATTTAGATAATAAATTGCTAGAAATTGGTTAATAAATTGTCACTTAAAAATTTCTAGACATTTAAATTTTTTTCCTTAATTAATTATATTTTAAGTTTTTAAATATACATTAAATTAGAAATAAATAAAAATTTAAATGGGTAAATTACACACTTAGGAACCATTATAAACTAAAATCTAGTGTTAACAAAAATTTTATGAAAACTTTCCAAGTCTTGTAGTTCTATGGTTTAAAAATGAATTAAAATGGGTTTTTTTTGTAAAAAATGATGTGATGGACATTAAATGAACTTGGGAGAGTGTTTTTATGTAGAAATTTCTACACATTTCCCTCACAACACCCCCCTCCTAGCTCAGGCCGAGCCCTCTCCTGCAACAGCTCCCCAATTTTCCTCTCTCTCTTGCTTCAAAATTTCATCCAAAAATCCACCGAAATCCACAATTTTCTTCACAAATTCAACACAAATCCCTATTCTATATCTTCTCAAGCCTAAATTGGTTTAAAACATGGAGAAAAGAGGCGACTTTGGAGGCTAAGTGCAAGAGGTTCAAAACTTGTGAGGTGAAAATTCTAATCTAATTGTTAAATTGCAGTTTAAATATGCCAAATTAGAAATTTAAAGTATGAAATTTGGTTAAAATTTATTGCTAATGAAATTCAAGAAAAGGTTTGAAATTTTAATTAGTGTTTGAAGCATTGTAATTGGGTTAAAATTTGTGTTGTGTCCATCTAGTAGTTTGAATTGGATGTTGTGCTAGTTTTGTGATCGCTATATCATTAATCCGCGATATTTGCATCGAATTTGAGTTGTTAATGCTTACTAGGTTTTTCATAAAATTATGAAGTGATTTAATTGCAATATCTTGACGATATTATTGGCATCTCCTATGATATTTAGGGTGTGTGAATGCGGAGTTTGGTTTAATCGGGTTTTAGTTTTGACGGTATCTCCGAAACGACGATTTTAGTTAAGGTTTTAGTTATTTTCGTGTGTGTTCCGCACACCTAGTGCATGTTGTGCCTAACTTGTGAGCGTCGATCTTTTCATATTGTGACTTGCGTCATTTCATGAGGTGTAATCTTATATTGTGTGTTATGCAATTTTAGGATCGGTTGCGGAAATATCGGACGCGGCGCGCAAAGGCAAAGCGGTGGTTGGATCAGATTAGCGAGGCGTCCGATGAGTAGATGTATACATCTATGGGAAATTCGTCTGGATGGCGCGAGGCGCCCCATAGTTAGTTAGTTAACTATCTCATTCATATGCATATATTTCTAGTTATTCGTCTGCTGGCATTGCATGATTATTTATATATCTTTGTGTGATATCACCTCTTAGGACACTTACACCATTATCATTGGCTCATGATGCACGCGCACTATTCATGTGAACACACACGCCTTTGGTAATTGCCATACCACGAGCACTGTAGAACCTGCTTAGTTCAGTATCGAACGCTTGCATCCTACATGATATATTGAATTGCAAATCATGCATATACCTCACTTCATTATCATGCTTATTTAGATTCCTCGTCATAAACTACATTGCATAACATTGATTTCATGGGCATCTATTATTTACAACATGTTGGGTATTATGATTTTCTTGAGGATTGCAGTATTGATGAGATTTCTGGATTTTGGGGAAAACCGCAAGAATTTAACAAAATCTTATTATTATCATTTTTAAAATAAAGTTGCGGTTTTCTCGTGATGTATGTGTCGTCCACCATGAGTTTTCATGTTTTCTGTTGGATTTCGAGACCCGATTCGAAGAATGGATGAACCGTCTCGGGTACATGGTGGGCCCGGTATGGTACCCCGGGGCAAGAAGATCGAGTTGTAGACGATGCGCCTGGCTGGGGAAGACTACCTACCGGTGATGTCTGGCGCGGCGGATATCCGGAGGATACCGACCGTTGTCGTGAGATTTGATGATATGGGCCGATCCGGACTGATGGAGCCCGATGTATTGAGATATTGACATAGTGAGACATTGAGACAAATATACTTCCATATTTGGTGTCTCTGCTTGGCACGGTTTTCGGATGATTTCATTAATGGTACCTTATCTATTGTACAGATATTTTATTTAAGTTAAGAATGAAGAGATTATCGTATTTAAACCCTTAAAGATTTCGTATTGATTTTGCATCCATGTGCATACATATTGGTAGCATCGCATCATACTTAGATATGCAGATTGTGACGCATTGTGTGCATTGTTACGATAGCCTTATTAGATGTTACTTTCTACTCACGAGCTGGCAACTCACCCCCGTTGTGCCACAATGTCTTGCAGGTTGGACCCGTCAGCCTTGCAGCGGCGGGTGTATCTTTTCATTGGCTTATTTTGCTCAGACTCGCGACATTGCCCGTAGGTGGGTTGCGAGGAAACTTTTGTCTCTTATGTGCTATCATTGTATCTAGTATTCTCCATCTACCACTTATTATTTGTATATGCGACCTAGTGATGAGACTGAGAGATTTATGTATATGTGGTTAATCTAGGGTCGAGCTCACTTGTGTCGACGTTGTGTTTTTCTTATTTTTGTGTTTCTTTATGCTTATTTACTTGATATTGCATATATATTGCGTGTGGTTGTTGTAGGGTGTTTTTCGTCACCCATTGAGATGGGAATACGCGCGCGCTTGTCAGGCGTACTACAGATTCCCCCTGCCTAGCGTAGGCGGGGGTTTATTGGTTGTGGGGATCCGAATCTCCGGCAGCCGCGGACTAAGCTGTCGTTAATTACCCTCGCCTTCGGGGCGAGGGAACCTCCGATTAACGGGTTAAACTGGTCATGCGAACTCAATGTGCAGTGTACGTGTGTTTTGTTTTGGTGGGGGGGTTTGGATATATCGGGAGCCACGCAGAGTTTTTACGGGGGTCCCGCTATCCGGATAGCGGGTTGGGGGTCAAGGGGGCTAGCAGCCCCCTTGCGGGGTGCAGGGCAGTGCCCCGGCCCAAATTTTTTTTGGGCGGGACAGTGTTGTAGAGTATGTGTATATGTATACATGTATACATATATAAAAAGGGAAAAAGCGCCCAAAGGACGCGTGGGGTCAGCGCCTTGAGCGTTGTGCGCTTAGGCGCTAGCGCGCCACGTGTCGGCATGTGGGCGCTTTGCGCTGGAGCGCAGGCGCGCCACGTGTCGGCACGTGGGCGCTTTGCGCTTGAGCGCAGGGCGCTGGAGCGCAGGCGCGCCACGTGTCGGCACGTGGGCGCTTTGCGCTTGAGCGCAGAGCGCTGGAGCGCTAGGCGCTGGAGCGCTAGCGCGCCACGTGTTGGCACGTGGGCGCTTTGCGCTCGAGCACGAGCGCACCACATGTCGGCACGTGGGCGCTTGGCGCTTGAGTGCTGGGCGCTTGAGCGGTTGGGCGCCGGCGAGAAAAAGAGGCTTTTAGCCCCAGAAATTCTCGAAAGAGAAATCATAGCGGAGTTAAACTCCTAAGATGTTTTGGGGTTGATGAAAGGGGTTCTTCTTCTTTCTCCTCTGGTTGTTGGATCTTGAAGATTAAGAGATATGAGATTTTAAAAATCTCTTCTTTTTGAGATCTAATGGAAGATCTGAGTTCCCCTTTATGGGTTTTGTGGTGAAAAATTATTTAGTTTTATAAAATGAAGAGTAAAACTCTTGATTTAATTCAAAAGGAAAAAAAGGTTTTGGAACCTTGAAGAAGGAGAAAAGATCTCGGATCTAATTTTTTTTGGAGAGAGAAAAAGTTGTAGGGATATTTTCATTATCCTTGCCTTTATAAGCCATACACTTTACATATAACCCCTTGGGCTTCACAAAATGGAATTTTGCCTATCCCATGGCTCATGTGCCATTTATTTTTGCACATAAGCCATGGGCTTTACAAAATTTTTGCTTTATGCCCATTTTCTTACATTTATTCATAACATAAAATAAAATAAATAAAACAAAATTATTTATTACAAAAATTTTATCTTGCCATGGGGAGAGGCCGGCCGCTTCATGTTCAGGCTCGACCCGGGCATGGGCCCACTTGATCTGCGCTTGGGCCAACTTGGCTTGGTGTTGACTTTGATTTTAACTTGGTCAACCGGGGTGTAAATTTTTACCCCAACAAATTGCCCCCCATCAATAAATGCATACCACACATATGGGCCGTGTGCAAGAAATTGATGGATCTTCTTTCACGTGGAGGCAACTTGATTTGGTTCCCGCTTTTGGGAAGCTAGCACTGCCCTTTTTACGACATGGACGGTCGGTGCTGCCCTTTTTGCGACTTGGACGGTCGATGCGGCCCTTTTAGCCACTTGGACGGTCGATGCCGCCCTTTTTGCGACGTGGAGGGTCGATGCCGCCCTTTTTGCGACGTGGACGATCGATGCCACCCTTTTTGCGACTTGGACGGTCGATGCTGCCCTTTTAGCGACTTGGACGGTCGATGTTTCCCTTTTTGCGACTTGGACGGTCGATGCTGCCCTTTTTGCTACTTGGACGGTCGGTGCTGCCCTTTAAGCGACTTGGACGGTCGATTCTGCCCCTTTTGCGACTTAGACGGTCGGTTCTGCCCTTTTTGCGACTTGGACGGTCGATTCTGCCCTTTTTACGACTTGGACGGTCGATGCTGCCCTTTTTGCGACTTGGACGGTCGATGCTGCCCTTTTAGCGACTTGGACGGTCGATGCTGCCATTTTTGCGACTTGGACGGTCGATGCTGCCCTTTTAGCAACTTGGACGGTCGGTGTTGGATTTGACTTGCTCCGCTTCATGCGGTGTCAGGGATGAAGTTGACTTTTTCCGAGGTGGAATTTGATTCTGCCAGGGAGGTCATTGGTTGTTTTGCTGATTTTGTGTGATTTGGGTTGACATCAGCACCGCTACACTGGAATATGCTACCAGGAGCGAATCATCATTTGTCATGACATGATTCGGGGATTTTGGTTTTGGTTTAGCATCAGCATCGCTACACTGGAATATGGTACCAGAAGCGAATCATCATTTGCCATGAGGAAATGTCACGACCCGAGTATTTCGACTCATGACCGGCACTTAACCACGCTACGTCTACAGGCGTAACGCGACTAAGTAATCCGAACCCAGAAATCAAAACCATAAAGATAATAGTGAGTGTTGAAAACATTTAGTTAAAGCATTTAGAAAACCTTAAATAATTCAATAAGTTCCTTTATAGTTACTTAATCATTTAAATAATTTTGGCAGCATTTCCTTTGTAAAAGTAGCCCCGAGACCGGGTACAAAACAGGATATGAGTGAAAAATGTAATATAATGAAACAAAACATTCCCAAACGGGAGCAATCACGCCCAACAGCGGAAACCATCATCACAAGAGTAATATACGACGCCGTAGCGAAGAATGAGCAATAAGTAAACATCACAGAAAATAACTGCATATAAAAACAGTCAGCTCCCACGAGCTCGACACCAGAATACAAAATATACATCATCGTCCTCACACAGTATCTAAGTCCAGTACATAAATGGTAGATGGAGAGTACTAGATACAAAAAGGGATACAATAACAGTAGTCAGATACCACAACCCACCTAAATGCAAAACAGCTCTCGCCGCAACTGTGGTGGTATCTGTAGCCAAAAGATGCAAAAGACAGCCTGCCGCGACTACGCTGAGGGCAACCTGCAAATACTGTGGCACAACGGGGGTGAGTTGCCAACTCGTGAATAGAGATAACATATAAAGGTAATCGCGAGCATGCACGTACTGCGCTACTCTAACAAATGCCAGCAGATGATATCAATGCTTGATAAGCAGTATGTGCAATAATCATGCAGATGCTCTGTCAGGTAAAATAACTACTGGATGAGATATATGGTAATCAATGCTGAGCATGGGATAAACAACATCTACACGGAATATCAACGTAGAAAACAATCGGTGACCACAACTGCACCCAAATCCCAAATAACTCAGGCGCCGGCACACCCATCGGCCCTCAAATCCTGTAAATCTCTGAGAAATCACGAGTGCCCAACATCGGCACCCCAAACATCATAAAATAATCGTGTCCAGCATCGACACGCAAATCCTCATATATCGGGCTCCGTCAGTCCGGATCAGCCCACGGGCTCCGTCTGCGGTATCGGCCCTCGGCCCCGGCAGTACGGATCATCCCGCATCCATCTCTCGACTCTGGTCGGTATCCTCCGGATAACCGCCTGGTCCAACCAATCACCGGTAGGTACTCGTCACCCTGCCAGGCTCATCGTCTACTCTACGAAAAACATTTCTCGCCCCGGGGAATCATACCGGGTCCACCACGAACCCGCAAACGGATCATCCATCTCCTCGAATCGGGTTTCAAGCACACGTCTCAGCACCGAGAAAACGCGTGGTGGACGCACCAAAATATCATATCACGAGGAACCGTGTTTTCAAATACTGCATCTTTTCTAAAAAATCCCACGGTCCTCAAAACTAGAAATCACATGAAAATCCAACACCAAGAAGTAAATCCAATGCGATGTGTTACGTACATCAATCCATGATATAGGTATAAGGGAAAACCACTTTTTAAAATTAGTTTCCGTTTTTAAAGATATCATGCGGCTCCCAATTTCCATGAAAGTCATATCGAATCATATATGAAATGAACTACAGCAATATAATCATGGCAGTTCTACAGTGAGTGTGTCATGGCAATTACTAACTGTGTGTGTGTAGCATGCAGATTAGTGCTCGTGCAACATGAACCGTTAGTAATAGTGCGGTGTTCTATCAATTCTAAGCATACATACAGCAGGGAATGCAATATGCAATGACAGTCCATGAGGTAAATGCAACATATAATAATAAGGTCCTAACACACCTGACGCATAACGCCATGCGGGCGAAATCCCCGTAGATGTTAAATCTACTCACCGAAGTCTCGCGCTAAGTGTAGCCGACGACTTGCTTGCCCTTCTTCGCCGCGTCCGTCTCACTCGCCGGCGAACCTAGAATCACATAACATATATCACACATAAGCACAATTTCACAAAACGTGATATTACGATACAATTAGAAACCCGTGTCGTAAACCAATCGCGCGTGTGCGCGATACGCTAAAACGTGTGATCACGCGCCTGAAACTACCCTGACGCGTCGCGATACGCAGAAACCCCAAACCCACACGCGTATCACGCGTGTCGCGGAGGTTTAAAATACGAGAAATAGGTATATAGTTCCAGATTTTTATAAAGAACTTAATTTACAAAAATATATATATCATAACACTACACACAGCAGAAGACACCCATAGGACCAAACCCCAACCCAAACCCTACCCATCTGGCTGCAATTTGCGGCCAGAAACAATATTCCGGCGGCCTAAACACGAAGAAAGTGGTCGGGTTGTACCTGGGGTATCAGTACCTAGCCACTACACTGCAGTCTTCTCAAAATTAATCTGAACTCATCAGGTTAATAGCTGTTTCCAGAAACTCAAATTTTGCTTTAAAACGACGAATTGCATCAAATAGGGATCTGGTGGTAATTTAGTGCAATTGGGGACTAAGCTGGGTTGAAATGGCCTTAACAACACTCTATCAACCTACTGAAACCAAATCACACATCACTTGCTCAAGGTTCCCGCTAAACACCTCATATCGCACTAAATCGCATCAATAACCACTAACCGAAGCAAAACTACACAAAACAAGTAAACTAGGGAGTAAGTTTAGGAAATATACCCCACACTCGACCCTAGGGATCTGGAGGAAGAAGAAGAAGGGAAGGGAAGGGGCTGCAGCTAGAGTTGTGGCTGTTGTTGCTCTCACTGTTGCTGCTGCTGCCTACTGCTGCCTGCTGCTGCTGTGGCTTGCTGCTGCTGTGGCTTGTTGCTGCTGTGCTTCTTGCTTCTGCTGCTGAGATGAGATGGTTGCTGCTGCTACTGCTGTGAGGTAAGTGTGTGTGTGTGTGAGAGAGAGTGAGGTTGTGAGAAAGAACAAAACAAAATGAGAGGAAAATCATCACCCCAATGTCAACCCCTCCTCTCTCTCTCCTCATTAATTGCAAGCATGGCTTAAGCCATGATGCACTCTCTCTCTCTCTCACCAAGTCAACCCCCAAAGGAATTCAAATTAAAGCAACTATTAATTAACTAATTAAACCCAAAAGACTTAATCCCCATGATTAAACCCACCATGGTTGCTAATCCTAGTATTAACTCTTTTAAAAACCCTAGTTTACATGCACATGTGTGTGCAAGCCTAGGAAAATTTTAGAAAAATATTTATTAAATTAGGAAAAATATTTAAAACCTAATTTGGTAAACTTCTTATTAAAAACCCATTATTTAAATATAATTAGTCACTAACACATCCTAAGGTGTTACAATCTCTCCCAATTAAAGAAATTCGTCCCCGAATTTCAAAATCTAACTACACGTACCTTTGAAAAGATGGGGATACGTCTTCATCATCTCGCTTTCGGTCTCCCAAGTGACCTCCTCACGGTTCTGACCACGCCAAAGTACCTTAATTGATGGGATGTCCTTCGATCTCAATTTCTTCACTTGTCGATCCAAGATCATCACCGGCTGCTCTGCATAGGAAAGGTCGCGCTCAAGCTGGATAGTCGAGTGCTGAATCGCATGCGAAGGATCATGAAGATATCTACGGAGCATCGAAACGTGAAATACGGGGTGCACATCTGGAAAACTGGGCGGAAGGGCTAATCGGTATGCTACTGCACCAACACGCTCGAGGATCTCGAAGGAGCCCACATATCTGGGACTGAGCTTCCCCTTCTTCCCAAACCTCATCACACCTTTCATAGGGGAGACCCTCAAGAAAACATGATCACCAACAGAAAACTCAAGTCTGCGCAGCCGACAGTCCGCATAAGATCTCTGCCTACTCTGCGCTGCTCTCATCCTATCGCGAATCAACTGGATCTTCGCGGTCGTTTCCTCAACAATCTGTGGCCCTAAGATACTGCCCTCACTGAGCTCTGTCCAACAGGAGGGCGATCTACATCTCCTCCCATAGAGAGCCTCAAAAGGTGCCATCTGAATGGTCTCCTTGTAGCTGTTATTGTAGGAGAACTCTACCAAGGGTAAGTGATGATCCCAGCTACCTCCGAAATCTAATACACACGCTCTGAGCATGTCCTCGAGAGTCTGAATAGTCCGCTCTGACTGTCCGTCGGTCTGCGGATGAAATGCTGTGCTGAAACTCAAGCGAGTGCCTAAAGCCTCCTGAAGCCTCTGCCATAATCGGCTGGTAAACCGGGTGCCTCTGTCGTACACGATACATGTCGGGACTCCGTGCAGTCGTACAATCTCGTCGATGTAGATCTGGGCATACTGAGTAAATCCGAAAGTCGTCTTCACTGGTAGGAAGTGAGCCGCCTTCGTCAAACGATCCACGATCACCCAGATGGAGTCATACCCTCGACTAGTCCTGGGTAGACCCACAACGAAATCCATCGAAATCAGCTCCCATTTCCACTCCGGAATGGGTAACGGCTGTAGCTCTCCCGTGGGCCTCTGGTGCTCAGCCTTGACTTGCTGACAAGTCAGACATCTCGACACGAAATCTGCGATGTCCCTCTTCATTCCGTCCTACCAATAAACATCTCTCATATCATGATACATCTTGGTGGAACCGGGATGGACGCTGTACACCGATCGATGTGCCTCCTCAAGAATCTCGCGCCGCAGTCCCTCAGCATCTGGTACGCACAGTCTAACTCCAAATCGTAGTACCCCCTGATCATCGATCACAAACTCGGAAAATCTGCCCTGTCCAATCTGTGCCATGATCTCCGAACATCGGTCATCACTACGTTGTGCCTCATGTATGCGGTCAAGTAACTGTGGGCGTGCACGAACATGCGCGATCTGTCCTCCAATCGGCGTGAACTCGAACTGTATCTGGCTGTCGCATAATATCTGCCAATCTGCCGACGACTGCCCCCGTACCGCGCTCAAATAAGATAGACTACTCCCGGGCCTCCTGCTCAACGCATCCACCACAACATTCGCCTTGCCCGGGTGGTACAAGATCTCGCAGTCGTAATCCTTCACTAACTCCATCCATCGGCGCTGCCTAAGGTTCAGGTCTCGCTGCTGAAATATATACTTTAAACTCTTGTGATCAGTGAATATCTGGCACGACTCGCCGTATAGGTAATGTCGCCAGATCTTAAGTGCAAAGACCACTACAGCCATCTCCAAATCATGAGTGGGGTAGTTCTGTTCATGTTTCTTCAATTGTCGCGAAGCATACGCGATCACCCTATCATGCTGCATCAACACGCACCCAAGTCCCACTCGAGAGGCATCACAATAGACCACAAACCCGCCTGAGCCTGAAGGTAATGATAATACCGGTGCCGTCGTCAGCCGAGTCCGTAACTGCTGAAAACTGTGCTCGCACTACTCCGTCCAATCGAAAGGGACTCCCTTCTGGGTCAACCCGGTCAAAAGGGTAGCAATACTGGAGAAGTCCTGCACAAAACGCCTGTAGTAATCGGTCAACCCCAAAAAGCTGCGAATCTCCGTAACCGATGTGGGTCTGGGCCAACGCTGAACGGCCTCGATCTTCCTCGGGTCTACACAAATACCGTCTCGTGAAATCACATGCCCCAAGAAGTCTACGCTGTCCAGCCAGAAAGCATACTTAGAGAATTTCGCATAAAGCTGGTGCTCCCTCAAAGTCTGCAGGGTAATCCGCAGGTGCTGCTCGTGCTCCACACTACTCCGGGAATACACCAAGATATCGTCAATGAAGACTATGATGAACAGATCCAAATATGGCCAGAAAATACGGTTCATCAAGTCCATGAACTCTGCTGGCGCATTGGTGAGTCCGAACGACATCACCAAAAACTCATAATGGCCGTAGGGCGTGCGGAAAGCTGTCCTGGGAATGTCCTTCTGTCGAACCCGCAGCTGATGATAGCCCGATCGTAAATCGATCCTCGAAAAGTACCCTGCCCCCTGAAGCTGGTCGAACAAATCGTCGATGCGCGGCAAAGGATACCTGTTCCGCACTGTCACCCTGTTCAGCTGGTGGTAGTCGATACACAGACGCAAACTGCCGTCCTTCTTCTTGACGAACAGGACTGGAGCACCCCAAGGAGAAACACTGGGTCGAATAAGTCCCTTATCCAGCAAATCTTGCAATTGACCCTTCAACTCTCGAAGTTCCGCCGGGGCCATCCGATAAGGTGGTATGGAAACAAGCCCCGTGCCAGGAACCAAATCAATACAGAAAGAAATGTCGCGCTCGGGCGGTAGCCCAGGAAGCTCGTCAGGGAACACATCAGGGAACTCGCTAACAACCGGAACCTGATCCAATGGAACCTGTGTAGCACTAGCATCGCAAACAAAAGCGAGAAATCCCTGACATCCCTTCCTCAAAAGCTGTCCAGCGCGAAAAGACAAAATCACACTGTGAGGGGCGGCACCACGGTCACCCAACACAACAAAAACCGACTCGCCGGGAAAGAAGAATCTAACTGTCTTCTCACGGCAGTCCACAGAAGTATAGCACGTGGCTAACCAATCCATGGCCAAAAGAACGTCGAAGTCCAACATCTCAAGAAGGATCAAGTCGACAGGCAACTCCCTCTCGCCAATACAGACGGTACAGGATCGGAACACGTGCCTAGCAACAAACGACTCTCCCACAGGAGTGGTCACAACAAGCGGATGATCAAGCAAACCAGACTTTCTACCCAAACTCGGCACGAAGTGTGTGGATACGTACGAGTGCGTGGATCCGGGCTCGAACAACACGTGTGCATCAACTGAACATACAGGAAGGATACCTGAAACCACCGCATTAGACTCCTGCGCGTCCTGATGCGTCAAAGCAAAAACCCACGCCTGTCCACCACCTGCGACTGACTGTCCTCTGCTCGGTCATCCCGTCCTCTCTGAGCAACTCCTCCACGCCCACGACCTCTCTGTGTATGAGTCTGGTGCGGAGCAACGGTAGATACAACAGGCAACGCCCTCTGGGGTGGTGAAGGTGGTAAGGTAACGTGCGGTGCTGCCGCCTCCCTCCGGTGTATCTCAGGACAATCTCTAACGAGGTGAAGTAGACTGCCGCACCTAAAGCAATCCCGCGGCGACTGCTGACTCTCCTGGGGATACGAACTAAACATCTGGCCTCGTCCCGAATCTCTGCTACTCCTCGTACCAGAACGATACCTGTCGCAGCGTCTGAATGACTGCCTCCGTGCGGATATACTGGTACGAACTCTCTTCGGCTCTGGAACTACCGAAGTCTCAGCAAGGTGCTCCTCGACTAATAGGGTTATGTCTACGGCTGCTGCATAGGTCTCGTAGTGCTGCGCGCTGATCGCAAGGAACAGTGGTGTAAGCAAGCCTCGAACAAATCTCTTGACTCGCAACTCCTCGGTAGCCACTAAATATGGTGCATAGACTGCTAGCTCTGTAAACAGCACGTCATACTCTGCCACTGTCATCCCTGGCGTCTGGCGCAAGGACTCAAATCTGCGTGCTCGGGCATCCCTAACACTCTGGGGAAGGAAACGGGCTAGAAATACTGTCACGAACTCCGTCCAGGTCATAGGAGGAAGACCTGCTGCTCTGCCCTTCTCAACTGAATCACACCACTTCTGCGCAAGACCTTCCAGGCGAAAGCTCGCGAACTCAACCCATCTCGTATCTGCGTATCTGAGGGAACGACATATCCGGGCCATCCTGTCGATGAAAGACTGTGGGTCCTCGGCTGTATCGGTGCCTGTGAAGACCGGAGGCTTCAGCCTCATGAACTCTGATAGCGATACTGTAATCACCTCCGTGGCTGCAGGGGCAACTGGCTGTGCGGTAGGTACCATCGCGGTCTCTGGAACGGGTGGAGCTACCTCTGGTCGCTGTGCTCGAAGCGTCTCAACTAGCGATCCTATCATCTGGCGCATCTCCTACATGCTGGATCCCACCGTCTGGCGCATCTCCGGCATACCAGCCCCTACCGTGGCGATCTGATCTGTCACGAGAGGAACAGTCTGCTCGGGTACAACGGGTGCACTGCCCGGATCAGTCCTCGTCTCGGACGAGTCAACTCGAATCTCGGCCCTCGCGGCCGCTCTCTGCGCCCTCGTAGTCTTTGGCGGCATAATGGCTGAAAGGGAAATTAGGATCCGATAAGAATACGGAAATCGAATCACAAGAATATATATATACTCAAGAAGGAATTTAAATCAATAAGTCCTAAGGTCGCGTAGGCGGAGTACCGTGTCGTGAATATGCCGCGGAACATACACAAGCTACGCTACCCTGCCGCAGCTACCTACTCCATCATACCAGGGTCATCCTACACTCCGAAGGTAAAACCTACGCTCTGATACCAACTTTGTCACGACCCGAGTATTTCGACTCGTGACCGGCACTTAACCACGCTACGTCTACAGGCGTAACGCGACTAAGTAAGCCGAACCCAGAAATCAAAACCATAAAAATAATAGTGAGTGTTGAAAACATTTAGTTAAAGCATTTAGAAAACCTTAAATAATACAATAAGTTCCTTTAAAGTTACTTAATCATTTAAATAATTTTGGCAGCATTTCCTTTGTAAAAGTAGCCCCGAGACCGGGTGCAAAACAGGATATGAGAGAAAAATGAAATATAATGAAACAAAACATTCCCAAACGGGAGCAATCACGCCCAACGGCGGAAACCATCATCACAAGAGTAATATACGACGCCGTATCGAAGAATGAGCA
Source organism: Agapanthus africanus (assembly GCA_030015575.1). NCBI lineage: Eukaryota > Viridiplantae > Streptophyta > Magnoliopsida > Asparagales > Amaryllidaceae > Agapanthus > Agapanthus africanus. The sequence goes on from JASDDO010000008.1 coordinate 300,587,171, forward strand.
ATAAGTAAACATTACAGAAAATAACTGCATATAAAAACAGTCGGCTCCCACGAGCTCGACACCAGAATACAAAATATACATCATCGTCCTCACACAGTATTTAAGTCCAGTACATAAATGGTAGATGGAGAGTGCTAGATACAAAAAGGGATACAATAACAGTAGTCAGATACCACAACCCACCTAAATGCAAAACAGCTCTAGCCGCAACTGTGGTGGTATCTGTAGCCAAAAGATGCAAAAGACAGCATGCCGCGACTACGCTGAGGGCAACCTGCAAATACTGTGGCATAACGGGGGTGAGTTGCCAACTCGTGAATAGAGATAACATATAAAGGTAATCGCGAGCATGCACGTACTGCGCTACTCTAACAAATGCCAGCAGATGATATCAATGCGTGATAAGCAGTATGTGCAATAATCATGCAGATGCTCTGTCAGGTAAAATAACTACAGGATGAGATATATGGTAATCAATGCTGAGCATGGGATAAACAACATCTACACGGAATATCAACGTGGAAAACAATCGGTGCCCACAACTGCACCCAAATCCCAAATAACTCTGGCGCCGGCACACCCATCGGCCCTCAAATCCTGTAAATCTCTGAGAAATCACGAGTGCCCAACATCGGCACCCCAAACATCATAAAATACTCGTGTCCAGCATCGACACGCAAATCCTCATATATCGCGCTCCGTCAGTCCGGATCAGCCCACGGGCTCCATCTGCGGTATCGGCCCTCGGTCCCGGCAGTACGGATCATCCCGCATCCATCTCTCGACTCTGGTCGGTATCCTCCGGATAACCGCCAGGTCCAACCAATCACCGGTAGGTACTCGCCACCCTGCCAGGCTCATCGTCTACTCCACGAAAAATATTTCTCGCCCCGGGGAACCATACCGGGTCCACCACGAACCCGCAAACGGATCATCCATGTCCTCGAATCGGGTTTCAAGCACACGTTTCAGCACTGAGAAAACGCGTGGTGGACGCACCAAAATATCATATCACGAGGAACCTGGTTTTCAAATAGTGCATCTTTTCTAAAAAATCCCACGGTCCTCAAAACAAGAAATCACATGAAAATCCAACACCAAGAAGTAAATCCAATGCGATGTGCTACGTACATCAATCCATGATATAGGTATAAGGGAAAACCGCTTTTAAAAATTAGTTTCCGTTTTTAAAGATATCATGCGGCTCCCAATTTCCATGAAAGTCATATCGAATCATATATGAAATGAACTACAGCAATATAATCATGGCAGTTCTACAGTAAGTGTGTCATGGCAATTACTAACGGTGTGTGTGTAGCATGCAGATTAGTGCTCGTGCAACATGAACCGTTAGTAATAGTGCGGTGTTCTATCAATTCTAAGCATACATACAGCAGGGAATGCAATATGCAATGACAGTCCATAAGGTAAATGCAACATATAATAATAAGGTCCCATCAGCCCTGACGCATAACGCCATGCGGGCGATATCCCCGTAGATGTTAAATCTACTCACCGAAGTCTCGCGCTAAGTGTAGCCGACGACTTGCTTGCCCTTCTTCGCAGCGTCCGTCTCACTCGCCGGCGAACCTAGAATCACATAACATATATCACACATAAGCTCAATTTCACAAAACGTGATATTACGATACAATTAGAAACCCGTGTCGTAAACCAATCGCGCGTGTGCGCGATATGCTAAAACGTGTGATTACGCGTCTGAAACTACCCTGACGCGTCGCGATACGCAGAAACCCCAAACCCACACGCGTATCACGCGTGTCGCGGAGGTTTAAAATACGAGAAATAGGTATATAGTTCCAGATTTTTATAAAGAACTTAATTTACAAAAATATATATATCATAACACTACACACAGCAGAAGACACCCATAGGACCAAACCCCAACCCAAACCCTACCCATCTGGCCGCAATTTGCGGCTAGAAACAATATTCCGGCGGCCTAAACAAGAAGAAAGGTGGTCGGGTTGTACCTGGGGTATCAGTACCTAGCCACTACACTGCAGTCTTCTCAAAATTAATCTGAACTCATCGGGTCGATAGCAGTTTCTAGAAACTCAAATTTTGCTTTAAAACGACGAATTGCATCAAATAGGGATCTGGTGGTATTTAGTGCAATTGGGGGCTAAGCTGGGTTGAAATGGCCTTAACAACACTCTATCAACCTACTGAAACCAAATCACACATCACTTGCTCAAGGTTCCTGCTAAACACCTCATATCGCACTAAATCGCATCAATAACCACTAACTGAAGCAAAATTACACTAAACAAGTAAACTAGGGAGTAAGTTTAGGAAATATACCCCACACTCGACCCTAGGGAGCTGGAGGAAGAAGAAGAAGTGAAGGGAAGGGGATGCAGCTGGAGTTGCTCTCACTATTGCTGCTGCTGCCTACTACTGCCTGCTGCTACTGCCTACTGCTGCTGTGGCTTGCTGCTGCTGTGCTGCTTGCTTCTGCTGCTGAGATGAGATGGTTGCTGCTGCTACTGCTGTGAGGTAAGTGTGTGTGTGTGTGAGAGAGAGAGTGAGGTTGTGAGAAAGAACAAAACAAAATGAGAGGAAAATCATCACCCCAATGTCAACCCCTCCTCTCCCTGTCCTCGTTAATTGCAAGCATGGCTTAAGCCATGATGCACTCTCTCTCTCTCAACAAGTCAACCCCCAAAGGAATTCAAATTAAAGCAACTATTAATTAACTAATTAAACCCAAAAGACTTAATCCCCATGATTAAACCCACCATGGTTGCTAATCCTAGTATTAACTCTTTTAAAAACCCTAGTTTACATGCACATGTGTGTGCAAGCCTAGGAAAATTTTAGAAAAATATTTATTAAATTAGGAAAAATATTTAAAACCCAATTTGGTAAAATTCTAATTAAAAACCCATTATTTAAATATAATTAGTCACTAACACATCCTAAGGTGTTACAGGAAATTTCTCTCGTTCCCAGTTTAACGACTTAGTGGTCATCTGTTCCCAGTTTAACGACTTAGAGGTCATCTGTTCCTAGTTTAAAGACTTAGGGGTCTATTGGATTGGAGTTTGGGGTTAGGGTAGGCATCAGCGTTGCTAACACTGAAGCACACGTGCCAGGAGCAATTCATCATTTGCCTTTTCATGTTGGGGAGTGATGGCTTAGGAGATAGGTTTAGATCCCCATCACCTAAGGCTTTTCAATTCTATGAGCCGTAAGGGTCTCATAAAAGTATTTTCTCCCTACGAGTCGAAAGAATCTCGTAGGTGTACTTTCTCCTTAGGAGTCGTGGGGACTCCTAAGTGTGTTTTTCCTTCGTGAGTCGTGAGGATCCCACGAAGGTGTTTTCTTACGAGTCGTGAGGATCCCGTAAGTTTGTTCTCTTCATGTATCGTGAGGACACATGAGTAGGTCTTCCCAAGTGGAGCATAAGTCCAAAGGCGGAGACCGGCCGCTGTACTGGTGATTGCGGTGGGGTATGGGTATGATGAGAATTATTTGAGCCCGTGGATTGTATACGGTAGTCAATTTGGGGACTAACCGTGGGGCTGGAGAATTTTGAGAAATTGGATTTTGGTTGCCGTCTGCATCGCTACACTGGAATATGGTACCAGGAGCGACTCATCATTCGCCGTTTGGGGACTTGGAATTTGGATCTTGTTTGGCATCAGCATTGCTGAAATGGAATAATGCCAGGAGCAACTCATCATTTGCCTTGGGAGGACTTGAGATTTGGGTTTTTGGTCGGCATCAGCACCGCTAACACTAAAGCGAAATGCCAGGAGCGACTCATCATTTGTCGTTGCCCGTTGGGGAACGATGGCTTATGAGACAGGTTTGGGTCCCTATCACCTAAGGCTTTTCAATTTTATGAGCCGTGGGGGTCTCATAAAAGCATTTTCTCCCTACGAGTCGAGAGGATCTCGCAGGTGTATGTTCTCCTTAGGAATTGTAAGGATTCCTAAGTGTGTTGCTCCTTTGTGAGTCGTAAGGATCTCACGCAGGGGTTTTCTCCTCACAAGGTCGAGAGGACTTTGCGAGTGTATTTCATCTCTTTTCACGAGTTTGCGCCCTTTCGGGTTTTCACGAACTCGCCGGCAGTCCTGCTGTTTTTACTCACGGAGCTCTTTCGGGTTTTCATCCGTGCCCGTTTTGCTTGTGGACATACATATTTTTTTTTCTTTTTTTTCTTTTTTTTTTGCCGCTGGTGGGACTTTAAAAGTAGTCTCACCGGCAGGATTTGGGAGAGATAGGGGTCATTTACGCCCGTGGATTGTATACGGTTTTGCAGGATGTATGATCCAGACCGTAGGGCTGATGTGCTCAATTCTCTTGCGACTTGGAGCATTCACTTGTAGTATTTCTTGAGATATCGGCCATTGATGGGTTGCATGGGCCTTTCTCCCTCGGTACTTATTAGTTGGTAGGATCCTCCGTCGAACACTTTCTTGATGACGTATGGTCCTTCCCATTTTGGCTCGAATTTTCCCTTGGCATGTCGATTGGGGATGATCGGTTTTTTGAGAACCAACACCAATTCACCTTTCTTGAAAGCACGGAAATGGGTTATCTTGTCATAGGCCCGTGACATTTGGGCTCGGTATAGCTCCATATTTTGCTGCACCGTGAGCCTCTTTTCTTCGAGGGCATCGAGTTCTTCAAGTCGAAGGAGCACGTTTTCCTCCTCCGTCAACTCGTGCTGAACGGCCATTCTTAAGCTTGGAACTTCGACTTCGAGGGGGTGGACCGCCTCCACTCCGAAGAGAAATAAGTATGAAATGGACTGAGTTGGAGTACGGTGCGTGGTACGATATGCCAACAACGCCTCGTGAAGTTTGAGATTCCAGTCTCTCTTGTTGGCTGAAGCATTTTTCCTCAGGAGCTTGCATAGAGTCTTATTGAAGGCTTCGGCTAGCCCATTGGCTCTTGGATTATAGATGGTGGAATATCTCTAGTCTATCTTATGCTGAGTAGCGAACCTTGAGACTTTGAAGCTCTTGAAAGAAGGCCCATTGTCAGAAATGGTTCTTCTTGGTGTACCGAAGCTGTATAGAATATTATGCTGGAAGAATGTCAGAATATCTTTCGTCTTGACTTCTTTTAGCGGGACAGCTTCAGCCCATCTAGAGAAGTAGTCTGTCATGGCCAATATGAACCGGTGGCCTTTGGATGACGGAGGATCAATTGGGCCAAAAATGTCGGTGCCCCAGACTTCGAACGGCCATGACGCCATCGTGGATGCGACGGATTGGGATGCTTGTGAATGAAATCACCATGGATTTGGCAGATCTGACATTTCTTTGCATGCTCTCCGCAATCCTGTATCATGGTGGGCCAGTAATACCCAAGCCGTTTGATTTGAAGTCGCATCTTGGGGCCAGATTAGTGAGCACCGCAAACGCCCGAGTGAACATCTTTCATGACCTTTTGGGCTTCGGCCAATGACAGACACCTGAGCCAGAGTTGGTCATATGACCTGCGGTATAACGTGTCATTTAAAAACATGTATCGGAGAGCTCTTTTCTTCAGCTGAATCCTCGCAGATTTTTCTTCGGGCAGCTTGTCGTATCGGAGGTACTCTATGAAGGGTTCTCTCCAATCGGGCTCGTCTTGAACGATCGAAGCTTATTCGGTGGGACTGCTCTTCTGTTCCACGATTTCCTCTTCTCGTAGAGAGTCAAGGGGTAGAATTTGCCGGCTCCTGACTGTGATCAGAATTTCGTCCATGTCAGGATCAGCCAGCTCCTTGGCTAAGCGAGTGAGTATGTCAGCCTTTCCGTTCAACGCTCTAGGGACTCTCGTTAGTTCAATATGAGTGAACCGTTTCATGAGTTCCACCACTCGGCCTCTGTACCGAGCTAATTCGGGTTTGTATACCTTATAATCGCCGCTTACTTGGTTGACGACAAGCTAGGAGTCACCGTAAACCCGTTGCCGAAGGATTTCCATTTCTATGGTGAGCTCCAAACCAGCTATCAGAGCTTCATACTCGGCCTCATTGTTTGTGCGAGGCTCGATGAGAGCAAAAGAACGTCGTAGGGTTCCTATTGATGGCGTGATGAACACCAATCCTATCCCTGCTTTTATCTCCGGGATACTTGATTTACTGGAGGTCCTTATCGATGATGCCCCATCGAAGTAGAGCTCCCAACATGGCTTGTCATTCTCTAGGTGTAGCACTTGTTCGTCGGGTAACTCGCAATTGAGTGGTGACCCTTCTGGTATGGGATGAGCAGCGAGAAAGTCTGCAAGAGCTTTCCCTTTTACTGCTTTCTGAGGAGTATAAACTATGTCAAACTCGAGTAGCATGACAGCCCATCTTGCCATTCTGCCAGCTAGGCTTGCTTTGGTCATCAAGTGTTTGAGTGGGTCGACCTTGGAGATCAGCATAACCCGTTGAGCGAGCAGATAGTGCCTCATCTTCTTCACAGCAAACATCAGAGCCAAGCATTGCTTTTCGATCGGGGAGTAGTTGTGTTCCGCCCCTACTAAAGTTCGACTGAGGTAGTAGAGGGCATTCTCTTTTCCCTCCTCGTTATTCTGGGCAAGGAGCGCACCGAGTGACTCATCTAGAGCAGCAGTGTAGAGAATCAACGGTTTATTTGGAATCGGAGCGGCCAGCACTGGAGGGTGCAACAAGTATTGTTTGATGCTTTCGATCGCTTCTTGACATTCGGCATCCCAGATAAAAGGAGCTCCTTTCTTCATGAGCTTTGAGTAGGGCCTACATCTTCCCGATAAATTTGAGATAAACCTCCGTATATAAGCAAGCTTGCCTTGAAAAGATCTTAGCTGCGTCAGACTCTTCGGAGGGGGCATCTCCATGATGGCCTTTATCTTGGATGGGTCAACTTCGATCCCCCGATGTCGGACTATAAAGCCCAGGAATTTTCCCGATAACACGCCAAAAGCGCACTTCAGAGGATTCATCTTCAGATCGTATTCCCTCAGTCTGGTGAGGACGGTCCTAAGATCTTGGATGTGATCGACCTTGGCTTTAGTTTTGACGACCAGATCATCAACATAGCATTCGACGACTTTATGGATTAGGTCATCAAAGATATTAGTCATTTCCCTTTGATATGTAGCACCTGCGTTCTTCAGTCCGAACGGCATCACCTTGTAGCAATATATTCCGATCGGGGTACGAAATGTTGTGTGCTTCTCATCCTCAGGCGACATTTTGATTTGATTATACCCAGACGAGCCATCCATAAAGGTGAACAGTTCATAATTTGAGGTGTCATCGACCATCATTTCCATGACCGGTAGCGGGAAGTCGTCTTTAGGACATGCCTTGTTGAGGTCCCTGAAATCGACACAAACTCGGATCTGCCCATTTTACTTCTTCACTAGGATTATGCATGCGATCCAGTCCGCATATTTCTCTTCCCTGATGAAGCCGGCATCGATGAGCTTCTTGGTTTCCTCGATGAACTTTTCTTCTAGTTCCCTTCTCATTCTTCGAGGAGCTTGTTTGACTGGCTTAGCATCAGGAGATATAGCCAGCTTATGCATGGCCACTTCATGGGAAAGTCCAGGCATTTCTTTATACGTCCACGCGAAGCAGTCGACGAACTCGTACAGCAGGGCGATTATCTGCGCTTTCATTTCCTACGACAAAAGTGAGCTAATGTAGGTCGGCCTTGGATCATCGGGCATTCCTAAGTCAATCTCGGTTAGCTCGTCAATGGTTGCTTGTCCGCCCTCTTCGAGCTCTTGAGGAGCTTCTTCGGGCTCGGTTAGCTCATCTTCATCATTTGACTCTTCGCTGGCTTCCGCAATATGGGTCATGTAGCATGCGTTAGAATCAGGCTGGATGAAACCTATGCCCCGCCTATCCGGAATTCGTCCATCGATAATTGCTCGGACCTGAGGTGGATGCCATAGACCTTCGTAAAACTTTGCTTCGGACTCCGTTTGATATAACCGGCATCCGCACTTTTTGAAGTATTCCCACATCTCGGGCGCATAGTATCTGGGATTGAGGACGACCCTTATGCCTCTTTCGTATGGAAGGCATGCGACAGACAAATCGTCCGGGTGAACAACGGGGTTTGACCCATAAAACAGGATGCCCTTTTGTCCACTTTTCCTCCCGGGAACGTAGAAAGTTTTCAGCTGGTCCACGGTAGAGACTGACAATGCGTGGAGCTCTTTGCACATCCGTTCCGGCACCCTTGTGATGGCCAGGGACCTTTCTGCAACTTCGAAGGTCTCTCGTAGTTTCACTTGCTCCATGGGGGTCCAATATGCACAGCTGTTGCACGATAGGTCCTCTTCTTCTGACTCTTCAGTGTCACTGCCAAGATGAGGGCGGACTTTGCTACTAGATGGGCCTTCAGTATCAGATTCGTCCGTATCGCTACCGAAACGAGGGCAAGTTTTACGGAAAGACGGACTTCCAGCGTCGGACTCATCAGTGTCGCTACCGAAACACGGGCGCACTTGGGCGTTTCTGCTTTTGAAAGTGACGGCCGGCGCAGATTTGCTTTTGAGTTTTGGGGCCGGTCTATCCTCAGTCAGTTGTGGCTTAGCATTTTGGTGGTTCATGAAGTACCGAGAATCTTCATATCGGACTTCATGCACACCGAACGGCTGGATGTCTCCGTCAATGCGTCTTTCTTCGCCATTTTTAGTATACTTCATGCATTGATGGAGAGTTGACGGGACGATACCGTAATCGTGGAGCCACGGCCGTCCCAAGAGAATTTTATAAGACGTGTCGGCGTCGATCACGTATATCTTAGCTTCAGTTTGCAGATCCTCGAATTTGATTGGCAGAGCTATGGACCCTAGAACTTGCTCGCAATTTTGGTTGAAGCCTTGAATGACAATCATTTCCCTTGACAGGTGTCGGAGGTCCATTGACAAACTCTTCAGAGTTCGCAAGTTCATGATGTTCACTGAGGACCCCGGTTCAATCAATATGTGATTAATTCGATCTCCGTCGCTGTACCCGGTCACGTAAAGCGGCCGATTATGCTCAGCTGTTCCCAGTAGCAAGTCTTCATCCTTAAACGTGACTGCGGCGGCTTACAAAGTGTACTGTGCTTCTTTCATATTAATTTCCGCAAAGCGAGCCTGATACCGCTCAGGGTTTTGTAGAGCGTGATTGAGTACATCTCTAAGCTCCTTAGATAGGACCAAGGCATCGTAGATGCTCAGGAGAGACGGAAGCTTCCGGAGATGAGCCAAGACATTATAGTCCACCGAGGAAGGACTTGAGTTTTCATCAGCCGGCTCTCTGCCATCTTCCTCATTAGCCACCCGTTTTTCCTTCCCTTTTGGGGCGTTGCCCAGATTTGGCGGTAGAGCCCTGCCGCTTCTGAGCTGGATTTGATTGGCCTTTGTGGAAAGCTCCTCGTCCTTTTCAGGAAAACAGAGCTCCCCATCAGAGTCACTGCCCAGATGGATGGCGTAGCAGGTCACTATAGGGATCTCTTCATTGGATTCTTCCTCTAACTCCTCCAGAATTTCAGCCGCTCGTACATGGAGGAACTCCTTCAATTGAATCAGAGTTCTTTCCTTCTGTTCATATTCTTCGAGGGAATCGATATATTTTTGAATGGTCGATCTCCCTGCAGACTCCTTTTCGCGCCGAGCTGCACTTTTCTTCTTCTTGAGCTTCTTGGATTTCGAGCCTGATGGAGCCGCATTGGCAGCTGGACTGGTAGGCTTCTTCTGCCCTTCCCATTCCGTCCTGGGCTCTTTCCGAAGTATCTTTATCATCTTCTTCGTCTTATTAGATATGTGCGTACACCACAGAGGTCGCGATGAGTCTGTTTCATTTCTCAGGGCAGCGGGTTCGGCTGTCTGCTCCCAGAAGGCCTCAACTTCTGTCTGTATAAAGTTGGTGGTTGCAACTTGATTGTTCACCAACACACTTTTGGACAGCTCGATCTCTCCAGCCTTGTACTGCTTCTCGACCCAGTCATTAAAGATATAGCAATCCTCGATCGCATGGCTCACTACTCGGTGGTACGGGCAATACAGGGGATTGTCGGTCATTTTTGCTTCTTGGGTCTTTTTGACTCCGGCAATTGTAGAACGTTGTTCAAGGCATCCTTAAATATCTTGCGGGCCTTGTCCTTTCTGAAAGAGTAAACCTTGTTCTTCTTCTCCTCAAGGGAAGGCCCATCTCCTCCCAGCAATGGCTTTCGAGACCGGTTGGTTTTGGATTCGCCCGCCCTTCGCTTTTCTTCATTGTCGGACGCATTGAAGACATTGGTACTGCTGGAACTCCCGCTTCTACGGCTGTCGTCCCACTTGCTTTTCCAAGTTTTGTCTCTCTGAGAGTCCGGCGGGGACTCTTGCTTCGAGCGTTCCAGCATTTGGACTTTCTTGGTTAGCTCTTGAAACGTCTTGAGACCCGCTGTACACAAGAATGGGACCATCCAATTGCTGAGGTTCCCAATGAGATGGCTGACGGACTGATCCTGCTCTAGCGGCGGTTCGCACTTGACCGTGAGATTACGCCATCGGGCGATAACGTCGGTGTTTCTTTCATTCTTCCCTGGCTTGGTCCTCACAAGGTCAGCAATGGAGATTTTATTATTGACACTCATGAACCTTTGCCGAAACAGAGACTCCATTTGGGCAAAGGTAATGACGGACCCGTCTGGTATACTCGCATACCAGTCGAAGGCGACACCGGTCAGGCTGTTGACAAACTGACGAAGAAGGAGCGTGTTATTGCCCCATGTATTTCTGTACGATGCTTTGAAGTGGGCGACATGCTGATTTGCATTCCCCGTTCCGTCAAATCTTCCGAACTTAGGAATGACGTAGCCGCTCGGGAACTCGATCAGATCGTACTGTGCGGGATATGGCCTCCCACTACTGCCAATTTCTTTCTGGGCTTCATCTTCGGCCACCAATGTTTAAACCTTGCTAGTGACCAAATCCATTATCCGATCTTGTGTTAGCGGGATAGTGCTATCTGGGGCCAAGGCATCCCCAGAAGCGGAATGTGGCCGGCTTTCGTGCGGCTCAACCAGTCTTGGACCCAAAGAAACAGGCATTGGCTGCTTCGGATTGTCATCAACAGGCTGATTAGTAGCTACTTGTGCTTGATTGGGAGGCGCTCGAGCAATTTGAGCCGTAAGCTGCATTACAACGTTCGTTAAGTCGTCAATTTTCGAATAAAGCTTGACCATCTCTTTATCTTTTCTCCTGAGCTGTTTCCGAAGCTCTTGAAGCAGCTCTTGCTCCGCGGTCCTGGGGCGGAAAGTCAGCTCTTCCTCGCTGTCCGAGCTTGACTCTGCCTGGACCGAAGGGTCCTTCTGCCTATCATCCTCATCGAGAGGGTTTTCTTCAACCAGCGGAGGCGGCTGTTCTTTGGCAGCGGCGACCACATTCAAGCCAGATTGGGCTTGGGATGTGGTGGCCCCATCCTTGCTTTTGCTGCGAAGGTTGTCGCTGGGGCGGCCGCCCGCCATATAGACCGTATGGATAACATATCCTGCCGTCTTTTTATCACTGGCGGCTGATTTCACAGATCACTGTCTTGACCCGCTATTTCGGTAGCGGGCAGTCGATTGAAGGCGGCTGGCCTGACCAGGTTCTTGAATGGTGCTGGCGCTTCTTTTCTGGGTTTGCCCTACTGCTTTCGTGCGGCACAGAGTGCCTGATAGACTCTTGAAGAGACAGTGTAATACTTTTTCTGTTGGGGCCGGGACACGTCTCTTTGTAGCGACGTTCAGACCGCTGTCTTCTAGATTCGGGCGGTCATGGCATTTTTCTGAACCCACTTCAGAGGTTCGAAGGAATTGCTGATCTTTACGGCCGACTCAGCTGTCGTCACAGGGTAACCCTGCTCTTGGAACTTCACAAGATTCTACTTGGTCGAAATCCTGGCCCTCTTGTTGGCTCGATACCTGAGCTGCTTCTGCCTTAACTTTTCTGCTTTAAGCGCTTGGCAGACTTTGGCTCTTCGGGAAGACGCCGTGGACCGGGTAATGGAGGATTTTGGAGATACGCTCGATTGTGCATTTGCTGGAGTCATCGCCTGAGCACGTACGCAACATTTGATGTCGCCCTTTGTGCCGGAAATCTTGCCCCCAGCTGGAGCACCAGAGAGTCGTTTAGACACCGTCTTAAGTTTCGGTTGTGGTGCCATGGCGATCACGACATTCGGCCTCTTGCCCCTTGAGACCGTCTTGGCCGCCGGTTTTGCCGGGATTTCTTCCAGATGAGCGCTTCCGGCAGGGTAGATGATGACGGAGCCAAACTGGCGGGGCAGTTCCTCCCACTGTCGACTGAGGCTTGCGGAGAGAACCACACGAGCATTGACCTTGACCACGTACGGGATCGGGGTCGCGTTGGAAGCTGAATTCATCTTGGGAGACATTGTCGTCGAAAGTTGATTGCTGCACGGAAAAAAAACATCATTTCAGTATAGGCAATCGATATGTATATTGATTGAGTTCACATGTACATTTAACCCGAAATATGGGAGGAGAGAAAGGTCCCACCGGGCGTGCCAGAATCTGTAGGGTGTTTTTCGTCACCCTATTGAGATGTGAATACGCGCACGCTTGTCAGGTGTACTAAAGATTCCCCCTGCCTAGGGTAGGCGGGGGTTTATTGATTGTGGGGATCCGAATCTCCGACAGCCGCGGACTAAGCCGCCGTTAATTACCCCTCGCCTTCGGGGCGAGGGAACCTCCGATTAACGGGTTAAACTGGTCATGCGAACTCAATGTGCAGTGTACGTGTGTTTTGTTTTGGAGGGGGGTTTGGATATATCGGGATCCACGCAGAGTTTTTACGGGGGTCCCGCTACCCGGATCGCTGGCTGGGGGTCAAGGGGGCAAGCATCCCCCTTGCGAGGTGCGGGGCAGCGCCCCGGCCCAAATGTTTTTTGGGGGGGACAGTGTTGTAGAGTATGTGTATATCTGTACATATATATACATGTATACATATATATAAAAGGGAAAAAGCGTCCAAAGGACGCGTGGGGTCAGCGCCTTGAGCGCTGTGCGCTTAGGCGCTAGTGTGCCACGTGTCGGCACGTGGGAGCTGTGCGCTAGGCGCTTGAGCGCCGAGCGCGCCACGTGTCGGCACGTGGGCGCTTTGCGCTGGAGCGCTTTGTACTTGAGCGCTGGGCGCTTGAGCGCGAAGCGCTCGAGCATGAGCGCGCCACGTGTCGAGACGTGGGCGCTGGGCGCTGGAGCGCCGGGCGCTTGAGCGCGAGCGTGCCATGTGTCTCCACGTGGGCGCTTGGCGCTTGAGCGCCGGGCGCTTGAGCGCGAGCGCGCCACGTGTCGCCACTTGGGCGCCGGGCGCTTGAGCGCCGGGCGCTTGAGCGCCGGGCGCTTGAGCTCTTGGGCGCCGGCGAGAAAAAGAGGCTTTTAGCCCCAGAAATTCTCGATAGAGAAATCAGAGCGGAGTTAAACTCCTAAGATGTTTTGGGGTTGATGAAACGGGTTCTTCTTCTTTCTCCTCTGGTTGCTGGACCTTGAAGATCAAGAGATATGAGATTTTAAAAATCTCTTCTTTTTGAGATCTAATGGAAGATCTGGGTTCCCCTTTATCGGTTTTGTGGTGAAAAACTATTTAGTTTTATAAAATGAAGAGTAAAACTCTTGATTTAATTCAAAAGAAAGAAAAAGGTTTTGGAACCTTGAAGAAGGAGAAAAGTTCTCAGATCTAAATTTTTTTGGAGGGAGAAAAAGTTGTTGGGATATTTTCATTATCCTTGCCTTTATAGGCCATACACTTTACATGTAACCCCTTGGGCTTCACAAAATGGAATTTTGCCTATCTCATGGCTCATGTACCATTTATTTTTGCACATAAGCCACGGGCTTTACAAAAATTTAGCTTTATGCCCATTTTCTTACATTTATTCATAAAATAAAATAAAATAAATACAACAAAATTATTTATTACAAATTTTTTATCTTGGCATTGGGAGAGGCAAGCTGCTTCTTGTTCAGGTTCGACCCGGGCATGGGCCCACTTGATCTGGGCTTGGGCCAACTTAGCTTGGTGTTGACTTTGATTTTGACTTGGTCAACCAAGGTGTAAATTTTTACCCCAACAGTTGTGATCCTCCTTAGGCGAAGAGCTAGCTCCCGCTTGGGGATGCCATTATATCATTACAGGTTTATATATCTTGTTGTACCCATTTTGGGGGCTAGTATTTACAAAGAAGACTTTGCCGAAATTTTCGGAAAATTTTAATGTTTTGAAAAAAGGGGTTAATACAACTTAATTGATTTTAAAGTCGTTTTCATAAAAGGTATTCCTTCTCTCTTTTTGATTTTGGTTTAGATTTTTCTGGGCTTTGGCTGACTTAGGTTACGTTACGCCTTTAGACGTCTCGTAATCTAAGTGCTAGTCACGTTCCGTACATTCGGGTCGTGACATATATGATCACCATCATACTGCTGGTAGTTAAGCATGAATCCTATGGGCTCTATCAACATGTAATAGTGATCTGTAATGTCACCTGAATCATGTACGCAATGATAAAGACAAAACAGATAGCATACTATCATCTCGAGTAAGATTTTTCTACCGGTATAGGTCCTCCCTCAATTATTGCAATCACGTGCCTGCGATCCAATAATTGATTTGAGAGCACTATAGCCAACAAGAACCAAGGCGGGGTGCACAAACTACCGGGTTCTTCATGTGCCGAGTGGCCTACTCATTTTATTGAGGGAGGTTGCTTCACTTCGGGAATTTGGCGGGTAGTTTGCCGCACCTGTAGTGGTCTAGGATGGGGTTTTAGATATTCATCAAGACCGTGGAATCCGTCTTTCATGCAGGGCTTAAATGAAACACGGAATTCATAGTTTATCCAATATATTCATCTGTGATATGGAATGCATATTATTGCATGAGACGATAGGCTATATATATATATATATGATATATAATAAACGTTGCTTATGTTTTGCACCCGCGTTAGTCCAGCCACCGCTTTGCCATTAGTTAAGTAACTTAATGGTGTATGACGGGCCCCGTGGAGAATGCGGATGGCACAAGCGTACGTTTTATTTTCGTTTCTTTTTCTGCAAAGATAAGGTTAAATGATGGGAAAACATTAATAAGATTAATGTTAAGTGAAGATACCTAAAGATGTTGTAGAATCAAATTTTTCAAAAAGCTAGCTCTAGTTCTTGCTTTGCATAGTGGTATTCTTTGATGAATAGCCAGCACCTCATTCGATGAGAAAGAGCCGAGATCCCTTCACCGGGAGTGACTTCTTTAGCAAAACTAGAAAATGCTACAACCTACTCGGTTTATCATTTTAGCTTCTCTAGTTCTTGCTTTGCATAGTGACATTCCTTGATGAATATCCAGCACCTCATTTGATGAGGAAAGTGCCGAGATCCCTTCACCGGGAGTGACCTCTTTAGCAAAAGCTAGCAAATGCTACTCTGTTTGTTTTTGAAAACTACTCGATTTTAAAAGTGGAGATTAAACCACTCCTTTTCAAATCACTAGATTCTACAACGATATCATGTTCATTACGTTAAATGTTTTCATCAAAACCATTCGTAACCCTCCGCCATTTTAGGAAGTAGAGTACTTAGTATTCGTGCTACGTTTGTTGACAATAGTTAAGGCGTAGTGTACGGTAGCTAAGTGATGTCTTCCTATAATGCATATAATGAGATCGATTAGGACACTCGTACGACATTGTTGACCATAGTTAAGGGTCATACGAATGGGTCTAAATTAATCACGAAATGAAGGGTAGAACATGACTAGTGCATATGATTTGTTGACCATAGTTAAGGTCATAAGACGGTAGGGGTAATAACCATATCGAGAATTTCAAGTGTTGAAATTTGCAATGAGATTGCATACCTTCTATTTGATAGCTGGATCCCGATCCCACTGTGAGTAATAGTTACACCCAGGAGAATAATACACTTTACAATTAGCTAATCCAGTAGATGTCTAGAAAGGTGTCAACGGGGTTATGCCTCTAGGGAAACGAAGTTTATTTTAATTAGGACCATGCGAAAGCACGGGGAACCTCCCTCGGAGTACCGACTCTAGCCTGGTCGACCGATTAGCGAAACTTGTAGAATGTAATTAATCCTGGCTAATTTTCTTTTTAAGGTTTGACGAAAAATTTGATAAAAGCAGTGGGAGACATCGATTAGATAAGATAAATAACCCGTCTAATCATGAAAGAGCTATCGCTGAGTGTTTTCTTTTCTCTTTCCTAATGGCCGATACTAATGTCGGGACTTAAGCTTCTACTAGACAAAAATAAACTAACGGGACCTAATTATAAAGACTAGATGAGGAACGTGAATATCGCCCGTACTTATGATAAGATTGCATACGTCCTTACTTCTCCAGCCCCTCCTCTCCCAGGCCCTGATTCCTCTGTTGTGGATAAGGAAATCCACAAGACATGGGATGTCGATTGCGCCATAGCAAAATGCCTCACGCTAGATTTGATGGACAACGAACATCAGAAGCAGCCTGAGAAGATAGATGTGCAGTCTATCTTTCTCCATACAAAGGAGTTATATGCGGAGCAATCTCATGCTCTTCGCTATGAAGCCTCAAGAAAGCTGTTTCAAATGAAGATGGCTGCTGGTACATCTGTAAGAGATCATGACCTAAAGATGATAGGTCTTATTGAAGAACTAGAGGACCTGGGATGGACAATGGAAAATGAACAATATGTTGATATAGTTCTACAGTCTCTCCCCCTTGCCTATCCTCGGTTTATAGCGAACTTCAACATGCACAATTTGGAGAGATCACTTCCTGAACTTCTCAATATGTTGAGAAATGCAGAGAGCACGCTGAAAGGAGTGAAAACACCCTCTCTAGTTGCTCGGTAATCTTCCTCTTCCGTCCCAAAAGCTAAAGCTAAGGGAAAGAAGAAGAAGAAACCCATCAAACCGAGAGGTAGAGTTAAAAAGGCACAAGGGAAAGACAAGTCAGGGGCTGCGGGAATGGGTAAATGAGAATGCTTCTATTTCAACAAGTCGGGACACTGGAAAAGAAACTGTTTTGAGTACCTCACCGATCTCAAGAATAAGAAGCATGTTGATGCTTCCACTTCAGGTGTGTTTGTTACCGAAAACTGTTTTTCTATAAATTCTGCATCCTGGGTATTAGATACCGGTTCGGGATCTCATATCTGCAATTGTGTGCAGGGATTGAGAAATAGCAAGGTTTTGAAGAAAGGTGACCATACTCTCCGTGTTGGAAATGGATCAAATGTTCATGTTGTATCCATGGGAGAGTATCATCTAGGGTTGCCTTCAGGGTCTATATTGGTTTTGAACCCATGCTATTTTGTGCATCTATGTTTTGTAACATAATATCTATATCTCTGTTGGGCAATAAAGGATATAATTTTGTGTTACAAAGTAATTTTTTGAACATTAACCTAAATCAACAGTTGATTGGGTATGGTACATTAAATTACAGAATCTACGTCTTGAATTAACACTCAGTTTTTAACATACAACACCCAAACAAAAGGAAGATTTCAGAGATAAATGAAGCTTTCATTTGGCATTGTAGACTTGGTCATATCAACGAAACAAGACTAACCAAGCTACATAAAGATGGATATTTAAATCCGTTTGAATATAAATCTTATGCGACTTGTAAGTCTTGCATCAAAGGTAAAATGACCAAAACTCCGTTTATAGGACACGGAGAGAGTGCTACTGAACTCTTAGGCCTCATACATAGTGATTTATGTAGTCCAATATCTACACATACAAGAAGCGGTTATTCATACTTCATAATTTTTACTGATGATTTCTCGAGATTTGGACGCGTGTTCTTGTTGAAACATAAGTTTGAAGCTTTCAAAAAATTCAAGGAGTATAAACTTGAAGTAGAAAAAAAACTGAATTGAGTATAAAAAACTTCAATTAGATCGAGAAGGAGAGTACTTAAGTACAGAGTTTTTAGATTTCCTAAAAGAGAATGAGATTCTCTCTCAGCTCACTCCTCCGTAAACACCATAACACAACGGTGTGTCAGAACAGAGAAATCGTACCTTATTGGATATGGTACGCTCAATGATAAGTGAAGCTGAGTTGCCACTTTCTTTTTGGGGGCATGCATTGGAGACTGCAGTATATCTATTAAACAGGGTTCCGACCAAATCCATGCCTACCACTCCATATGAGATATGGTATGGGAAGAGACCATCTCTCAAACGAGTTAGGATATGGGGTTGTCCTGATAATGTTAAAAAGCAAAATCCAGACAAACTCGAGACACGATCGGTTTTGTGCAAATTTGTAGGATATCCCGAACATTCATATGTATATCTATTCTACCACAAGGAGAAACAAAGAGTGTTTGTTTCTCAATATTCCACATTTTTAGAAAATGGATTTTTTACAAATGATACTATTGGCTATGCGGTAGAACTGAAAGAAATTTCAGAGTCACAAACAACTACTGACGGTTTGGTTGAACCTGAAGTTTCAAAAGTACCCAACGAGCCTCAATCACTTCGTAGATCTAGTAGAACTTCTCGTCCACCGGATATATAATATGGTTTTCTAATTGATGGTGATAGATAAGATTGCATCATTGATGATGATGACCCTACTAGTTTTCAGCAAGCTATCACGAGTAGTGACTCAATGAAATTGATGGATGCCATGCGATCCGAAATGGAATCCATGCACACCAACAAAGTATGGACTTTGGAGGTTGCACCTTCTGGAGTAAAACCTATAGGGTGGAAATGGATGTTTAAGAAAAAGATTGGTGTGGATGGACATGTAGAGACCTATAAAGCTAGACTTGTAGCGAAAGGATTTCGTCAAAGACCTGGATTGGACTATGATAAGACTTTTTCTCCAGTTGCAATGCTTAAATCCATTCGAATCCTACTTTCTATTGCTGCTTACTACGACTATGAAATCTAGCAGATAGACGTTAAAACAGCATTTCTAAATGGTGATTTGGATGAATGCGTTTTTATGGATCAGCCGGAAAGACGTTAAAACAGCATTTCTAAATGGTGATTTGGATGAATGCGTTTTTATGGACAGCCGGAAGGCTTCATTGAAAATGGGAGCAGCGAAAAGGCATGCATGTTTCTTAAATCCATCTATGGATTAAAGCAGGCATCATGAAGTTGGAACATCTGCTTTGATGATATAATCAAAGAGTTTGATTTTATCAAAAATGTAGATGAACCTTGCATTTATAAAAAGATTGTAGGGAGTACTGTCCAATTCCTCGTATTGTACGTGAATGACATTCTCTTGATAGGAAATGACGGTCCTATGCTACAATTGGTCAAACTATTGTTATCGCAAAGGTTCTCCATGATGGACCAGGGTGATGCCTCATGCATTTTAGGCATTAAGATCTATAGAGATAGGTCTAAGAGATTGTTGGGATTGTCCCAATCAAGATACATAGACACCGTACTAAAGAGTTTTAGTATGGAAGATTCCAAGCGAGGTAATTTACCCGCTTGTCACGGAATCATCCTGTTGGATATATGTATGCCCTAGAGGCCATTATATGTATAGTGGATGCTTGGACATATATATATGTATATTTTGATATATGACTTTCTTGCTCGACATGATAGTATGCTAACTGGTTTTACTTTATCTGACATGTTTAATTGATACTGTTCATTTGATACATGTTGATAAATCCCTAAGGATATTTGCTTGACTTCCAAGGCTATGATGGAGATCATACTAGTGGGGCATGAGTAGTCTATAAGCATATCCTTAAATGTTCCTAGTCGTAGGTATATCGAGACAGGGCATCGATATTCCAGAATAGACTAGCGTATACATTTCTTGACCCATATGATAGGCGATGGATGATCCCATATCCACGGGTGCTCAGTGGAGACTGGGTACACTGAACGGACTCACCGAGAATTCCTATATGGTATTATATCTATCGTCGGATAGCAGTTCTCTGGTGATACTGGTACAGGTTAGTCTGTAGACCCGAGATCGTCATAGAGTCTTGTGTGTTCTCCAACTGTACTTTGATTTCCACCCTACCACGGCTCTACTGAGTCGTGCAAACATGTGGCTTTTGGGTATAGTCCCGAGATACAAGGAGACAGTGAGCGATAGGAGAGGTTTCGTCTATCCCGGTATTGGGAGTTGATGTTGTGCAATGTGCGATTGGCTCTGACTTGAAGTCCCTGGCCAGGGCTGATGAGATTTACTGATAAGTGTTATCAGTAGCTTCTCGACCGGTCATAGACCTTATCGACATGATTTATTGAGTTATTAGGGCTCGACGATTCCATCCCTAGACTTGATATACAGCATATCAGACGAAGAGACCGCACTGTACGACAAGTGTTGCCAATGTCTCGACGGTAGTTTTGACGGGTTCGCTTGTTTTTCTTCTGATCGCTCAATACCCGGATGGCTGTTATGTTTAGTTGACCGCTTGTGGCTTGTAGGTGTTTTGATATGATCATCACCTACTGCCGGCGTATTGACGAGTCTTAGAGTCCCACATAGGATTTTTCTTGCTCAGGAGAAATGTTGTGGTGTGCATATATGATATGCGCAGGAGCTCGATCAAATACGAATATGTGATACCGTATTTTAATCGGACGATCAATATTGGTCGGGTCGCATTTGATGTGACCGATTGATTAAATTAAGTGTTGATTTAACATTAACTTTTAGCTCATTTTAATTAAACCTTTTCTTTTGGATGTATGCATATATGTTTATACATACACATGATGATGTGCATGCACACATACATACATACATATATGTCATGGTGAATGATACATAGAAGATGGCAATACAAGACTCACATGGTTGATAAATATCTAGATTTTTGTTAATGAATTAAAGAAAAAGGAAATTAGCATAATGATTCATTTTCTACACACTTCTTCTTTGACCATTGACTTTAACCATGGTTTGATTTCCTTTGTTCTTTAACCCATCTATAAAATATCTAGATATTTAGTTAACTATGGTTATATTTGAGAGTGTCTTATATATATTCTCTTCTTTTTTCGTTTTGAAAATAAGTTTTCATTATATTCACAAAAGCTTTTGCCATCTTCACCTTCCTCCTTTTTCAAGCTCTCTAGAGTTTTGTTTTGAGTGAGGAACTTAAAAAGAAAGGGTTTTTAATTGAGTTTACAAACCACACAACCATTCTACACTACCCTAGCCGTTTAGTGTAGAGTGTTTGCTTCATTTTGTGAAGCAAAGAGCTTGATCTAGGAATCTCCGGGTGGATCATCGTAGACGACGAAGGACCTTGAGCGGAGTCGTTCCAAGCTTCGTGCAAAGTTGTAGGAGTCCTAAAGACCGAAGGACTTGGCTACAAAGGTTGTATTTCTTTTTCCTTTTTTTTAGACTTCTCATAATGATGTTTTTACCCTAATCTCTAGTTATGATTCGTAGTTCGTTTGTAATAGCCCTCTAGAATTTAAAAGTTTACTACTTTATGATGATGCAACCTTACTAGAGGCGCTACTACACACCAAAATGGTATCAGAGCCTAGCTAGAGCTTTAGGGTAAACCAGACGACGTTTAAAAACTCAATCGAATATAAAAAAAAGTGGAGATTTTTACATGCTCACTAGAAATATTTTCTAAAGTTGGAATTTTTGTAATTAAAAATATTCAGAAAATAGTGCAGGGTTTTCTATGGATCCCCAAGAAAAACGAGCACCTAACTCGACATAACGACCGCGGAACCGCAGCCAAATAGGTGTATTTGCGGCGATTCCGCGGCGCCGTTGGTGAGGCTTGGACCGTGCGCTCTTGCGTTGATCCGTAGGTACTATATATGCTCTCTGGGAATTTTTTATGCAGGTTCAAGTGTTGAGATCTATTACAAAAGTGGGTATGTTGATGTGTTGATTGATATATTTTAACTTCGTCTATGTTTTTCAGTTGTTTATGTGATATGATGTATAAGATCGTCGTGATCGAATGGCCGGGGTTTTTATGTAAGACGACAGTTTATCTTTTCATTCATATAAAATTCATTGTATATATTATTCTTTTATTGGGGCACATCCGGGTTGAGGATGATATCTCCATTGATGTATATTTTACTTTTCCGCATTAGGATAGACCCAAGGAGGGGAGCACGAGTGACCGGGTTCTGGAGTTCAGTGGGAGGCCATCTCGAGGAGTCGAGACCGCGTCACCTAATCTCCAAAATTGGAAGGGTCACTTGCCGCTCTCGTAGGGGTCTAAGGGTGTGGGCTTGGCTATTCATCACGACCGTGGAATCCGTATTTTCTATCTTAGGCTAAGTAGAAAATACGGAGTTCCTAGTATATCTTATATTTTCATATATGTGTTTCTGCTGCTAATTATTCTATGATGTGATTGCTTAATATCTGAGGCGAATGTGATATTGTTATATATGTGATATGTAATACTGTGTTTCGTTTCTTTCTGTAATGGCTTAAGAACATAAATGATGGAAATACATTAATGAGATTAATGTAAAAGAAAAGAAACTTAAAGATGTAGAATCGGATTTGAAACCCACTCGGCTCCTTTTATGAAAAAGAAAGTTTCAAAAGATGCGGAGCTTAAGCCATTCCTTTTCTAAAAACAATTTAGATTTTACAACGAAATCAAGTTCAAAGCGTTAAAGGTTTTCATAAAAACCATCTGCAACCCTCCGTCATTTTAGGAAGCAGGGTACTTAGTATCCGTGCTACATATGTTGATTATAGTCAAGGCGTAGTGTACGGTATCTAAGTGATGTCTTCCTATAAAGCATATGATGCGATAAGTTAGGACATTCATGTGATTATGTTGATTATAGTCAAGGGTCATATGGGTGGGTCTAGTTAATCTCGAAATGACGGGTAGAACTTGACTAGTGCTTATGATATGTTGACCATAGCCAAGGTCATAAGCATCTAGGGGTAAAAACCATATCGGGTGTTTCAAGAGTTGAGATTTGCAATGAGATTGCATACCATCTATATGATATTTGGATCCCAGTCCCACTGTGAGTAAGAGTCACCCCCGGGAGAATTTTGCACTTTACAATTAGCTAATCCAGTAGGTGTCTAGAAAGGTGTTAGCGGGGTTTGACCTATGGGAAAAACGAGGTTTATTTTAATTAGGTCCGTGCGCAAGCATGGGGAACCTCCCTCAAAGTACCGACACTGGCTTGGCTGACCGGTTACCGAAACTGTAGAATGCAATTAATCCTGGCTAGTTTTATTTTCAGGTTTGAAAGAAAATTTGATAAAAGCAGTGGGAGACATCGATTAGATAAGATAATAACCAATCTGATCTTTGCAAGAGTATTTCGCTGAGTGTATTCTTTTCTCTCTCCTAATGACAGATACCGATGACGGGACTTAAGCTTCTTTTATAGAAAAACAAACTGACTAGACCAAATTATAAAGAATGGTTGAGGAACTTGAATATTGCACTCACATATGATAAAGTATCATATGTCCTCACTACCAAAGCCCCACCCGTCCCAGGACCTGAATCATCTGTTTCGGATAAGGAGATCCGAAAAACATGGGATATTGATTGCAACACGGCCACGTGCCTTGTGCTTGCTTCTATGGACAGTATCCATCAGAAACAGCACGAGAAGATGGATATACAATCCATCTTTCTTCATATAAAGGAGTTGTATGAAGAGCAATCTCGTACTTTACGCTACGACGCATCTCGAAAGCTGTTTCAGATGTTGTTGGCCCCCGGTGAAACAGTAGGAGACCATGTTCTGAAGATGATTGGTCTTATAGAAGAACTTGAGGAACTGGGATGGACTATGGATAATGAGCAATATACAGATATTGTTCTACAGTCTCTCTCCCCCGCCTTTTATCCGTTCATAGTAAATTTCAATATGGACGATTTAGAGAAATCATTGCCTGAACTTCTCAATATGTTGAGAAATGCAGAGAGCACGTTTAAGACAGCGAAAACTCCCGCTTTGCTTTATGGGCCATCTTCCTCTTCATTCCCGAAAGCCAAGGCCAAGGGAAAGAAGAAGAAGAATCCTACCAAGCCGAGAGGAGGATTTGAAAAGGAGAAGGGGAAAGACAAATCTGGGACCGCGGGAAGTGGAAAAGGAGAATGTTTTTACTGCCACAAGTCGGGACACTGGAAACGCAATTGTGCTTTGTACCTTGCAGATCTCAAGAAGAAGAAGCATGTTGATGCTTCCGCTTCAGGTGTGTTTGTAAACCGTTTTTAATTAAACTCTACATCTTGGGTATTAGATACCGGTTATAGTTCTCACATCTGTAATTGTATGCAGGGATTGAGAAACAGTAGAGTTTTGAAGACTGGGGACCCACTCTACGGGTTGGAAATGGTTCCAATGTACATGCTATATCCGTAGGAGAGTATCATCTGGGGTTGCTTTCAGGATGTATTTTGGTTTTGAACCCTTGTTATTTTGTACATGGTATGCTATGTAATATAATATCCGTATCTTTGATGAACAATGAAGGATATCATTTTGTATTGCAAAATAATGTTATGAACATTAACTTGAATCAACAGTTGATTGGTTATGGTACACTAAGTAACGGAATTTACGTCCTAAACCAACACACAGTTTTCAATATACAACTTACAAATAAAAGAAAGATTTCAGAAATAAATGAATCTTTTCTTTGGCATTGTAGACTTGGTCATATTAATGAAACAAGACTAAACAAGGTAAATAAATATGGATATTTAATACCTTTTGAATATAAATCTTATGCAACTTGCCAGTCTTGTATCAAAAGTAAAATGACCAAAACTCCGTTTATAGGACACGGAGAGAGAGCTGCATAACTCTTAAGCCTCATACATAGTGATGTATGCGGACCAATGTCTACACATGCTAGTGGCGGTTTTTCATACTTCATCACTTTTACTGATGATTTCTCAGGATTCGGACACGTGTTTTTATTGAAGCATAAATCCGAAGCTTTCGAGAAATTCAAGAAGTACAAACTTGAAGTAGAAAAAAAACTGGCTCGAGTATCAAGAAACTTCGATCAGATTGAGGTAGAGAGTATTTAAGCACTGAGTGTAGGGTTCCCGGGCACATCAAGGGGTTGTCACAAGGCATCAACCATGCCAAACAAAAATTTTACATGTGCCGAAGAACTCTTATACGGATCGTTGGCTAGAGTTTAGGCGAAAAAGAAGCAACTAGTTATCAACATAACTAATGAGTGAAGAAAATACAACCTTTGTAGTTTCTTTGCTCCACCTCCATAGCTCCAAGACGATGTCCCTCCGCTTCGGTCGTCGGATCCCGGACTCCGTTGATGGTTTCGTCGGAGAAATAATCGGGCTAAGTCGAAGACTACAATGCCGAAGAAGATCTACGTCGAGGCAACTCAAACTCGAGCTCCGCCTTCACCAAGTCAAGAAACTTATGAAGACAACACCCTCTTCAACAAGGGCATGTTGTAGAGAATGAAGAAAGAGGAGATGGGTTGACTTTAGATTTTGTTTTCTCACTCATTTGATCATTTCACCATTGGAGGTTTCAAGCTTTCTTCTTCTTGATGAAGAAGAAGAAGAAGCATGAAGAAACATGAATGGACAAGAAGAATATCATGAGAATGGTGTGAATCATTTTCCAATGGGAAAAACAATATCATATGTATCATAATGCTAACTTGGGTTAGTTGTAGAGATGGAACCATGGTTGGATGTATGGTTGGGTCAAAGTCAAGAGACAAAATGGTGTAAGCTTCAAGGCTTTGTCAATTTCATGAAGGATAAAATATAGCCACCATTTTATTCTTGTCCCCCACTATTCGTTACAAATGAATGAATGGAAAATTTATAAGAAAACCCTAACCATTTTACAACCATGGTTTGATCCTTACAACTAACTTAAGTTAGCTTATATCAACAAACATGATACAATCAAGTGCACATGAAAGTATATCACATATACAATGTGCACAACAAGTGAGAAAAACCATCTTAAGTGAACCAATATTAGTTAATGTAAAATAATATATCAAATATATAATTATACATTAAATCATTAAATCAACACTTGATTTAACGATCCGGTCATATCTCATATAACCGACTAATATGAATAGTAACAGATTGTCGAATCAACACTTGATCCGATAACCCGACTATATCACATATAACCGATCAATATTAGTTAATGTAAAATAATATATCAAATATATAATTATACATTAAATCATTAAATCAACACTTGATTTAACGATCAGTCATATCTCATATAACCGACTAACATGAATAGTAACAAATCATCGAATCAACACTTGATCCGATAACCCGGCTATATCACATATAACCGATCAATGTTACATATCGCGAGAATAGAATACAGCATCACATACACGTATTATTCTCGGTCCCGCACATATCTCATATGTGCTCCTCTTTCGTTTTGCTCGAGCCAGGAAACCTCTGTGTAGGACTCTAAAGACTCGTCAATACGCCGGTAGCAAGTGATGATCATATCAAACACCCACAAGCCGCAAGCGGTCTGCCAAACGTAACGGCCACCCGGGTATTGAGCGATCAGAAGATCGATGAGCTAGCCCGCTCACACTCCTGTGAATCCAACCAGTAACACTACCGTACAGTCCGGTCTGATCGTCTGATATGTCGCATATCTCGCCTAGGGGTGGTAAACGTCAGACCCCAATAGCTTGATAAGTCGTGTCGATATGAGGTCTATAACGATTCGAGAAACTACTGGTAACACTTACCGGTAAATCTCAGCAACCCTGGCCAGGGATTTCCTGTTATAGCCAATCGAACACAGCGCAACATCAACTCCCTATACCGGGAGAGACGAATCCCCTCCTATCGCTCATTGCCTTCATGTGACTCGGGACTGTACCCAAAAACCACCGTTTTGCACGCCCTCATGGACGTGGTAAGATGGAAATCAAAGCACAGTGGGAACCACACAAGACTCTATGACGATCTCGGGTCAACAGACTACTCTGTACCAGTGTCACCAGAGAACTGCCATCTGACGTGAGGTATAATACCATCTGGGAGTTCTCGGCGAGTCCGTCCAGTGTACCCAGTCTCTACTGAGCACCCGTATATCATCTCTGATGTCAAACACCAATGGATATGGGATCATCCATCGCCCATCTGTATGGGTCGAGAAGGTACACGCTAGTCTACTCTGGTATATCGATGCCCCGTCTCGATACACCCACGACTAGGGACTTTGAAGGATGTACTTATGGACTACCATGTCCCCACTAGTATGATCCGCATCATAGTCCAGGTAGTCAAGTACACATCCTAAGGGCTTTACCAACATGTAACAGAGAGACAATCAATGTACACGTTAAGGTAAAGAGTAACCAGATAGCATACTATCATGTCGAGCAAGAAAGTCCTCCCTATGTATGTCCCAGCATCCACTACAATATACATCATATGTACAGTAATGGCCTCTAGGGCATACATATAACTAACAATCTCCCACTTGCACTAGGGCCATTTGTAGTAGTGGTTGCAGTATCTCATACTCAACCATCCCATAAAAGTCTCTCTCTGGGAACAGGCCTTCGTGAGTGGATCCGCCGTGTTATCCTCTAAGTCTGCTCTCCTTGCCTCGATCATCTTGGAGATCAACCATCTACATGATCAGGTGACACTGCCTTAGAATAAGTCTGGATCACTGATGGGACGGACGTTCCTTGGCATAAGCCACAACTCCATTGTCTCACAATGGTAGGAACATAGTTCATCTCATGAACCATTATACATCCAAACAGCCTCTTTGGTAGAATCTTAAGTAGCGCTGTATCCTGCCTTTATCTTCTAGTATGTCACGGTATCTAGCTTGGAACTCTTCCAACATACCGTCCCTTTACTGAGGGTAAAGACAATGCCTGCGACTGACATTCAGTCGTCTTTATCACTCTGGAACACTTCCAGTGATTCTCCCCAGGATCGATTGATACCATCTCACTACGACTAGTGAGTATCCTAATATCCATTTAGATCTATCTCATAGATCCAAAATCCAGGATTTAGTAGGTATCATTTTGATCCTATATGGAGAATCATTGTGATAAACGGAGATTGACCGAGCGTAGCATAGGAAACTCCTTTCCTATCAAGAGTATCTCATCCACGTACTCTACGAGGATCGTCACAATACTCCCTACTACCCTTTTGTTTATACAAGGTTCATCTACCATTCTGATGATGTCAAACTCTTTGACTACAACATCAAAACAGATGTTCTAACTCCGCGATGCCTGCTTTATCCTATAAAGCAACTTGCACACGTTTCCGCTGCTCCCACTGTCTACGAAGCCCTCTGGCTGTGTACTTATAGACGCTCTCTTCCAAAACATCATTTAGAAAAGCAGTCATGACACCCAACCACCAGATATCGTAGTCATGGAATGTAGCCGTGGCAAGTAGGATCTGGATGGACTTAAGCATAGCTCCTTAGAAAAGGCTTTATCATGATCCACTCCTGGTCAATGATGCAAACCTTTAACAAGTCTAGCTTTGAAAGTCTCAACTTTTCCATCTACACCAAGTAATCTTCTCAAGATATACTTGCTCCTGATGGGGATTTAACCCTTCGGATATCGCAACAAAAGTCCATACTTTGTCGGTGTATAAGGATTCCATCTCAGATCGCTAAACATCCAGCCATTCTTACAGAGTCCCACTCCTGATGGCCAGCTCGAAACTAGTTGGGTCATCATCTCATGATGCAATCCTGGCTCCCACTGTCATAGAGAAACCGAAGTAACTCTCAGGTGGGTGAGGAACCCTACTAGATCGGCGGAGAGGCTGAGGTTCGTTGGTATCTACTGAATCCTTTGGTTGTACCAAATCATCTGCCGTCATTTGTATAGCTGGAACCTTTCCAGTTGTACATAACAGACCTTGCCTCGAGTTTGTCCGGATTTTGCTTTTAGACATAGGCCGGACAACCCCCAAATCTTAACTAGCTTAAGACATGGGCTCTTCCCTTTCCATATCACATATGAAATGGTAGGCAACTCATTTGATTCGAACCCTATTCAATAGGCATGCAACTTCTCAAGTGCATAACTCCCATAAGGAAATAGGTGACTCAGTAGTACTCATCATAGAGCGCACCTTATCATATAGGGTGTGTCTGCTCCACCCCGATTTACCATCGTGCTATGGTGTATTCGGAGGAGTAATGCTGAGAGAGAATCTCATTCTCCTTTAGAATAGTCCAGGAATTCCATGCTCAAGTATTCTCCTCCTTGATCTCATCAAAGGACATAATACTTATACCTATATTTTGGTTCTCTACTTCTTTCTTATATTCCGTGAATATCTCAAAAGGTTCGGACTTGTGTTTCAACAGGAACATATGTCTGAATCTAAAGAGATTATCAGAGAACGTAATGAAGTATAAAGAACCATTCCTGGTATGTATAGACAGGGGACCTACATACATCAACATGTATCATCCCAAGAGTTCATTAACTCTTTCTCTGTTTCCAATAAACAGAGCTGTGGTCATCTTATCTCTGTGACATGACTGGCGAGTTTCACAAGATGTAAATTCAAACAAATTTAAATATGCATCTTTATGTAACTCCAGCCAGTCGGGTCGCATTGATATGACCTAGTCTACAATACCTCAAGATGGATCCGTTCATTTCTGAACTGTTCTTCTTGTGTGTGTTCCGTATACTAAGAACTGTAGTTTGATTTAGAACTTCAATGCTTTTAGATAGCGTGCCTGAACCGATCAACTTTTGATATAGGAAATGTTCAAAACATTATCGAACAATACAAAATTCTATCATTTCTTTACTAATAAAGAGAGTGATATGATTTTGTATATCAGGTTCGGTATCTAATAACATTCGTTCAGAATCAATGTATTCAGGTAATACAGGGTGACAGTGACCGACAGACTTGGCTGTAACACTTGCCCCGTTTTCTGCCTCATGAAACTTATCACCCGTTCTCAGTTTTTCTACCCTTTTGTAGCCCTATGTAACAGATTACATATCTGGGATCCTGATCCGGTATCACATACCCAGGATCGGGAGGATACTGAGAAATAGTTCTTTGTAATGAACACACCCGAAGATGATGCATCATCATGCACTCTCTTCGTTTGGGCGGCACGGGAAATCTGGTATTCCCCAATTTCCTGCTTTGTCTTATAACATTTATAAGTTGGAGCGGGACCAACCTTCCCAGCTCAGTATAACAAGCGGGTTCGGTCAATTATCCGTATTATTATCTTGATTTAAGGCGTGATATGGTCGCTACCCGGAGAGAGAGAGAAGAAAACACTCAGCGTGCGCTCTTGCAAGATCAGATTGGTTATGTTTTATCTAATCAGGATGGCTCTCACTGCTTTTTATCAAATCTTCCTTCAAACCCTAAAAGGAAAGACTAGCCGGGATTAATTACGCACTACAAGTTCGCCAATCTTTCAGCCAGGTCAGTGTCGGTACTTTGAGGGAGGTCCCCCGTGCTTTCGCACGAACCTAATTAATATAAACCTCGTTTTCCCAGAGGCATAACCTCATAAACACCTTTCTAGACACCTACTTGATCGGCTAATTGCAATGTGCAAAACTCTCCCAGGAGTAACTCTTACTCGCAGCGGGTATCGGGATCCAACTATCTCATAGAAGGTATGCAATCTCATTGCAAATTTCAACACTTGAAATTCCCGATAATATTTTGCCCCTAGCGTCCTATGACCTTGACGGAGGCCAAACAACCCATAGTCCGCTAGTCAAGTTCAACCCGTCATTTCCTGATTGAATTAAACCCACCCGCACGACCCTTGACGGAGGCCAAACAACGCCGTACGAATACCCTAATCCAATCGCATCATATGCTAGCAGATAAGCACTAGTTAGCTACCGTACACTGCGCCTTGACGGAGGCCAAACTACCGCAGCACGAATACTAACTAATACTTATCTGAAATGACGGAGGGCTACGACAGGTTTTTCTGAAAACCTATTGCGTAATGAACTTGATATCGTTGTAGAATCAAATGAAGTTTAGAAATGGAGTGATTTTGAGGCCTTTCCAGTTTTGCTAAAGGGGTCACTCCCGGTGAAGGGATCGTCGGCCCTTTCCTCATCGAATGAGGTTCGGGATATATCACATATATCACTGTGCAAAGCAAAAACTCTAAAAAGCAATCAAAACCAAACCGAGTGTGTAGCATCTGCCGGTTGTTACTAAAGGAGTCACTCCCGGTGAAGGGATCTCGGTCCTTTCCTTATCGAATAAGGTGCAGGATATATCACATATACCGCTGTGCTAAGCAAGATCTGTAGCTACCTGTTTTAATTTTGAAATTCGATTCCACAACATCTTTAGGTTTCTTATCTTTCATTAATCACATTAATGAAGTCCCATCATTAAATACCTAAACATCACAGATAGATATGACATACACTTATGCCATCTGCATTCGCCTCGATGTCCCCTCGTGCACCGTTAGGTTAGGTAACTAACGACAGAGCAGGGCAGGGCTAGCGCGGGTGTAAAACATAAGTAACGTCTATATAATATATCATATATATCATATACTGTATCTATCACAGAACATCACATGATCACATCACAGATATCGCAGCAGAAGAATCAAATGAAATATTGGATATACTAGGACGTCCGTGTTTTCAATACGAGCCAGTACAAAACACGGATTCCACGGTCGTGATGAATAGCCAATCCCACACCCCTAGACCCCTACGAGAGCGGCAAGCAACTCTACCAATTCTAGAGTTAGGAGACCCGAACTCGACTCCTCGAGTTGGTCTCCCACTGGACTCCAGAACCCGGTTACTTGTGCCCTCCTCCTTGGGTCTATCCTAGTGCGGAAAAGTAAATAATATACAACCGGTGACATCTTCCGCAACATGGAAGTGCCCCAAATAAAACAATATTACATACAAGTTTTTACATGAATGAAAATGAAAAACACTCATGTCACATAAAAAACCCCCGGCTATTCAAACACGACGATCCAATATAACATATCCAGCAACACATAACATCACATGTCATCAACGTAAGTAAGTATGCATAACCCAATTGTCGTTGACGTATAGCAACAAAACCGGCGATATCGCCATACTACACTTACGGTCACAGAAAAGAATGTGTAAAACTACAACAGTTGGAATCCGCAACATGCATAGACATCACATGCCTAATCAAATGAATTACTTAGACATCACATGCCTAAAAATTATAAACCCCGCATTTTAGTCTCAAAATCGAAAACACTTTCCAATATCAAGTCGGGCAATTCAACAAGATTCTCGACATCTTGATCGAATGCTCGTCGCAAACTTCAATAGGCGGCCGCACCCCCGATGCCGTCGACAAAGTGCACCAAGGCGGAACACCGCTGCCGCGAGCACCCGAACGGATGCTTTCGGCGACGGGGTTCTCCTACAGTCACTTGGTCGGGGCTATGGGGTGAGGCTGTCTATTAAGTTTACCCGGCGAGTATCCGCGTACACTACGTGATTGCGACGGACTTTTGATCACATCAAAATTCCATGGCAACCGATCAAGTGAGACTAAAGTGCTATGTTTATAACATTCATTCAGTTATCTCATAACTATTTGTGAATTCCAATTATTGTATCCCATTCCGGATAAATAGAAAATGTCAAACTTTCCGATCGAACAATCGAACACCCAAGTTTTCCCGATACCGCTCAACACATGAAACAAGTTCAAAGACATTCACTTCGTGCCTCAGTACCAACGGTCCAGCCGTAGAAGGGTCAAGCCAACGCCTCACATGTGGCACGCCGTACTGCCCCAAACCCGAAGGTTCAAAGGGCAGTTCAAGACGGTCACATAATCGAGTTATGGTTTGTTGTCTTCTAGAGGGTCTATCGCGTTACTTGCACTACTTAGAATGTCTCTAAACCACGGAAAAATCCAACACTTGGAAATTTCCCAAAAAGGGGAAAAATTGGGTATTTATATCCGGTCGAACTTTTCAACTTGTCCAAAAATTTATCCGGAAAACACACAGACAGAATTTTGACTTTCCGATCGAAACAATGATTTCCCAAAACAACTCAGAAGAACTCAACTCTTGAATTCAGTTTAAAATATTCCAGGAAACTAAACATAGCATTATAGGAGTTACTGTGCTAAACTGGACACGTGTAGTGGACAGTGGGCCGCGGAACCGCCGCACAAGCCCTGCTTGTGCGGCGCTTCCGCGCTACAATGAAGGAATCAGGAACCCAAATTTCACAGTAATTCTTACAAAAGCCTGCTTGTTTTTCTGCATATTTTTAATTCCCAAAAATCAACAGTTTTGAAAAAAGTACAGAGAGCGATTTTGCAATGGGATTTTGGTTCGATCGGGTTTCTAATTCCGTCCGGGGATCGCCTAAGGCTCTAGCTAGGCTCTGATACCACTGTAGGCTTCCCGGGCACATCAAGGGGTTGTCACAAGGCATCAACCATGCCAAACAAAAATTTTACATGTGCCGAAGAACTCTTATACGGATCGTTGGCTAGAGTTTAGGCGAAAAAGAAGCAACTAGTTATCAACATAACTAATGAGTGAAGAAAATACAACCTTTGTAGTTTCTTTGCTCCACCTCCATTGCTCCAAGACGATGTCCCTCCGCTTCGGTCGTCGGATCCCGGACTCCGTTGATGGTTTCGTCGGAGAAATAATCGGGCTAAGTCGAAGACTACAATGCCGAAGAAGATCTACGTCGAGGCAACTCAAACTCGAGCTCCGCCTTCACCAAGTCAAGAAACTTATGAAGACAACACCCTCTTCAACAAGGGCATGTTGTAGAGAATGAAGAAAGAGGAGATGGGTTGACTTTAGATTTTGTTTTCTCACTCATTTGATCATTTCACCATTGGAGGTTTCAAGCTTTCTTCTTCTTGATGAAGAAGAAGAAGAAGCATGAAGAAACATGAATGGACAAGAAGAATATCATGAGAATGGTGTGAATCATTTTCCAATGGGAAAAACAATATCATATGTATCATAATGCTAACTTGGGTTAGTTGTAGAGATGGAACCATGGTTGGATGTATGGTTGGGTCAAAGTCAAGAGACAAAATGGTGTAAGCTTCAAGGCTTTGTCAATTTCATGAAGGATAAAATATAGCCACCATTTTATTCTTGTCCCCCACTATTCGTTACAAATGAATGAATGGAAAATTTATAAGAAAACCCTAACCATTTTACAACCATGGTTTGATCCTTACAACTAACTTAAGTTAGCTTATATCAACAAACATGATGCAATCAAGTGCACATGAAAGTATATCACATATACAATGTGCACAACAAGTGAGAAAAACCATTTTAAGTGAACCAATATTAGTTAATGTAAAATAATATATCAAATATATAATTATACATTAAATCATTAAATCAACACTTGATTTAACGATCCGGTCATATCTCATATAACCAACTAATATGAATAGTAACAGATTGTCGAATCAACACTTGATCCGATAACCCGACTATATCACATATAACCGATCAATATTAGTTAATGTAAAATAATAAATCAAATATATAATTATACATTAAATCATTAAATCAACACTTGATTTAACGATCCGGTCATATCTCATATAACCGACTAACATGAATAGTAACAAATCATCGAATCAACACTTGATCCGATAACCCGGCTATATCACATATAACCGATCAATGTTACATATCGCGAGAATAGAATACAGCATCACATACACGTATTATTTTCGGTCCCGCACATATCTCATATGTGCTCCTCTTTCGTTTTGCTCGAGCCAGGAAACCTCTGTGTAGGACTCTAAAGACTCGTCAATACGCCGGTAGCAAGTGATGATTATATCAAACACCCACAAGCCGCAAGCGGTCTGCCAAACGTAACGGCCACCCGGGTATTGAGCGATCAGAAGATCGACGAGCTAGCCCGCTCACACTCCTGTGAATCCAACCAGTAACACTACCGTACAGTCCGGTCTGATCGTCTGATATGTCGCATATCTCGCCTAGGGGTGGTAAACGTCAGACCCCAATAGCTTGATAAGTCGTGTCGATATGAGGTCTATAACGATTCGAGAAACTACTGGTAACACTTACCGGTAAATCTCAGCAACCCTGGCCAGGGATTTCCTGTTATAGCCAATCGAACACAGCGCAACATCAACTCCCTATACCGGGAGAGACGAATCCCCTCCTATCGCTCATTGCCTTCATGTGACTCGGGACTGTACCCAAAAACCACCGTTTTGCACGCCCTCATGGACGTGGTAAGATGGAAATCAAAGCACAGTGGGAACCACACAAGACTCTATGACGATCTCGGGTCAACAGACTACTCTGTACCAGTGTCACCAGAGAACTGCCATCTGACGTGAGGTATAATACCATCTGGGAGTTCTCGGCGAGTCCGTCCAGTGTACCCAGTCTCTACTGAGCACCCGTATATCATCTCTGATGTCAAACACCAATGGATATGGGATCATCCATCGCCCATCTGTATGGGTCGAGAAGGTACACGCTAGTCTACTCTGGTATATCGATGCCCCGTCTCGATACACCCACGACTAGGGACTTTGAAGGATGTACTTATGGACTACCATGTCCCCACTAGTATGATCCGCATCATAGTCCAGGTAGTCAAGTACACATCCTAAGGGCTTTACCAACATGTAACAGAGAGACAATCAATGTACACGTTAAGGTAAAGAGTAACCAGATAGCATACTATCATGTCGAGCAAGAAAGTCCTCCCTATGTATGTCCCAGCATCCACTACAATATACATCATATGTACAGTAATGGCCTCTAGGGCATACATATAACTAACACTGAGTTTTCAGACTTCTTAAAAGAGAATGGGATTCTCTCTTAGCTCACTTCTCCGTACACACCACAGCCCAATGGTGTGTCAGAACGGAGGAATCGTACCCTATTAGATATGGTACGGTCCATGATGAGTGATGCTGAGTTACCACTTTCCTTTTTGGGACATGCATTAGAGACAACAATTTATCTATTGAATAGGGTTCCATCAAAGACCGTGTCTACCACTCCATATGAGATATGGAAGGGAAGAAGACCATCTCTTAAAAGAGTTAGGATTTGGGTTGTCCGGCTTATGTCAAAAAGCAGAATCCGGATAAACTCGAGACACGATCGGTCATGTGTAAATTTGTGGGATATCCAAAACACTTGTATGGATATCTATTCTACCACAAGGAGGAACAAAATGTGTTTGTTTCTCAACATGCCACATTTTTTGAAAATGAAATCTTTACAGACAGTACTGATGGCAAAGTGGTAGAACTAGAAGAGGTTCTAGAGACACAAATTACTCAGGACGAATTGGTTGACACTGATGTTGCAGTAGAATTTCAAGAACCTCAGCCGCTCCGGAGATCTAGTAGAACTTCTCGCCCGCCGGTAAGATACTATGGGTTTCTCATTGATGGTGATAGATGAAGATTGTATCATGGATGATGATGACCCTACTAGTTTTCAGCAAGCTATCACGAGTGATGACTCAGTGAAGTGGCTGGATGCTATGAGATCCGAAATGGAGTCCATGTACACCAACAAAGTATGGATTTTAGACATTGCACCTCCTGGGATAAAACTCGTTGGGTGCAAATGGATCTTTAAGGGAAAGATTGGTGTAGATGGACAGGTAGAGACCTATAAAGCAAGGCTTGTAGCGAAAGGTTTTCGTCAAAGACCAGGACTGGACTATGATGAAACTTTCTCTCCAGTAGCAATGCTTAAATCCATTCGGATCCTACTTGCTATTTCTGCTCACTACGACTATGAAATCTGGCAGATGGACGTTAAGACTGCATTTCTAAATGGTGATTTAGAAGAGTGCGTTTTTATGGATCAGCCAGAGGGCTTCATTGACAGTGGGAGCAACGAAAAAGTGTGTAGGTTGCTTAAATCCATTTATGGATTAAAGCAGACATCTCGGAGCTGGAAAATATGTTTTGATGATACAATCAAAGAGTTTGATTTTATCAAAAATATAGATGGACCATGCATTTATAAGAAGATTGTAGGGAGTACTGTCACTTTCCTCGTATTGTACGTAGATGACATTCTCTTGATAGAAAATGATATTCCTATGCTACAATTGGTCAAATTATTCTTATCACAAAGATTCTCCATGAAGGACCTGGGTGATGCCTCTTGCATTTTGGGCATAAGGATCTATAGAGATAGATCCAAGAGACTATTGGGATTGTCCCAATCAAAGTATTTTGATACCATCCTAAAGAGGTTTAGTATGGAAGATTCCAACCGTGCTGTCTTGCCCGCTTTCCATGGAATCACTCTCTCTAAGGAGTTCTGTCCGAAGACTGATGAAGAGAGAGCTCGCATGAGCATTATACCCTACGCTTCAGCCGTAGGATCTATAATGTATGCGATGATATGTACTCGCCCTGATGTAGCTTATGCACTAGCTGTAGTGAGCAGGTATCAATCCAACCCAGGGGAGCAATACTGGATAGCCGTGAAGAACATTTTTAAGTACTTGCGAAGGACTAAAGAATTGTTCTTGGTGTATGGTAATGGGGATCTCCAAATAGAGGCCTTTACCGATTCTAGCTTCCAAAGTGATAAGGATGACAATAAATCTATCTTAGGGTTTGTATTTACCCTCAATGGAGGGGCGGTATGTTGGAAGAGTTTCAAACAGGATACCGTTGCAGACTCCATGATGGAAGCTGAGTATATTGCTGCAAATGATGCTGCCAAGGAAGCCATCTGGATGAGGAAGTTCGTTGCGGAGCTAGGAGTAGTTCCAACCATTATTAATCCAATACCATTGTATTGTGATAATAATGGAGCTATGGCGTTGGCCAAACAACATAGATCCCATCAAAAGTCCAGACACATCCTCAGGCGATATCATTTGATCCGAGAGATAGTTGATCTCCAAGAGATCGAGATTCGGAGAGTAGATACAAAGGATAACACCGCAGATCCACTCACCAAGGCCCTTCCATAGCCGCAATATGAGCGACTTTTTGAGATGTTGGATATGAGATACGCTAATAATTGGCCTTAGTGCAAGTGGGAGATTGTTGGATATATGTATGCCCTAGAGGACATTATATGTATAGTGGATGCTTGGACATATATATGTATATTTTGATATATGACTTTCTTGCTCGACATTATAGTATGATATCTTGTTTTACTTTATCTGACATGTTTACTTGATACTGTTCATTTGATACATGTTGATAAAGCCCTAAGGATATTTGCTTGACTTCCATGGCTATGATGTAGATCATACTAATGGGGCATGAGTAGTCTATAAGCATATCCTTAAATGTTCCTAGTCGTAGGTATATCGAGACAGGGCATCGATAGAGTACACTAGCGTATACATTTCTTGACCCATATGATGGGCGATGGATGATCCCATATCCATTGGTGTTGTGACATCGAAGATTGTATACGGGTGCTCAGTGGAGACTGGGTACACTGAACGGACTCACCGAGAATTCCTATATGGTATTATATCTATCGTCGGATAGTAGTTCTCTGGTGACACTAGTACAGGTTAGTCTGTAGACCCGAGATCGTCATAAAGTCTTGTGCGTTCTTCAATTGTACTTTGATTTCCACCCTACCACGGCTCTACTGAGTCATGCAAAAAGGTGGCTTTTGTAAGTCCATGTCATGCACCCCACGAGCTTGTGGGGAGGCAGAATATATGAAAAACAAATATCAAAGCTTCGTAACACGGACTTGAGCACACGGATCTTGTCTAAACCATTACTAGCAAACTACGAGAGGTTTAACTACTCGGATAAAAAGTTATACCTCACGTTACTTGTCCTTCGGGTCTTCATCGCTATCCTCCACACCTCTTAGGCTCTATGGAATGTGGGCACCTCAACGGCCTCCTCGAGTCAAAGACGATCCACCCGAGAGTCTATAGTCCGAGCT
The DNA here is from genome assembly GCA_030015575.1 of Agapanthus africanus. Taxonomy (NCBI): domain Eukaryota; kingdom Viridiplantae; phylum Streptophyta; class Magnoliopsida; order Asparagales; family Amaryllidaceae; genus Agapanthus; species Agapanthus africanus. The sequence goes on from JASDDO010000008.1 coordinate 300,626,100, forward strand.
CCTATCTCGAATCTGAAATAACTACGGCTTCTAGATCGCTAATCTAGAAGTCCTAGAGGGTGTAGAGTAATTAGATGGATTACTTAGTCAATTAAACCCTAGTTTTCTCAACTCATGATTGCTATTAGGGTTTGCGGAAGAAGATGAAGACTTGAGGAGAGAGAAAGCTTTTGTGATAATGATATGAATAATAACTCATGAAAGAATGTAATGAAGCATACAAATATCTCTTGATTAAATATCTAGAAATATCTTATGAGCTTCATTTAATACTAAGGGTGAATCACCTCATGAGTCATTAAGCATTTAATGAAAACTTACAACTCATCTCTCCACCTCATTTATGTTTAATCCATAAAGAAATAAAAACAAATGAGTCATCTTCTTCTAGAACCTTCCCGACAAATTACAAGACTGCCCCTCCCATCCGTATTTCCGAAAAACATGGATAATCTTTGAATGAATAAATCCATCTGTATAATACTAGAATCTGTCTTAAATCAAAGCCCGCTAGTATTATCTGCTCGATCATAATACGTGCACAAGTTTACGTAAGTGATCGCGGCCCTGCCGTAAAACCATACGGCCTCTACACCTTTTGCCCGGTGCAGGGAAACTCTCTGTGTGGGACTCTAAAGACTCGACACTACACTGGCAGTGGGTTTAACCACAGGCCGCAAGCGGTACTAGCTTTACGTAGCGTTCCCCAGGTAGACGTCGATAAGAATAACGATGAGGAAACCCATCCGAACTCCTACTGATCCTGATATGACAATCTCCCAACAGTCCGGTCTGTTCGTCTAGGACTATCGCATATCGGGCCTAGGGGGCGGTAAACGTCAGACCCCTAATAGCGGTATAAGTCGTGTCGGAGTGAAGCCCATTACACCTTGAGAAACTACTGGAACCTACAAGTAAATCTCGTTTGCCCTGGCTAGGGACTTTGCGTAACGGCACTCCATACACAGCACGAAATCAACACCCAATACCGGGAGAGATGAATCCTGTCTAACCGCCACTTCCTCCAAGTGCTTCGGGACTGCACCCAACTACTACCTGTTTGCACGAATCCTTTGAGCCGTGGTAGGGCAGTAATCTAAGAACAGTCGGAACACACCCGAGGCGAAGCAGCAGTATCAAGTCGACGGACTAAGCTGTACTCATGTCACCTGGGAACTGCTATCTGACGATGGGTATAAATCCAACCTGCAGTTCCCGGCGAGTCATGTCCGGTGTATCCATAACCTAACGAGAACCTGCATACTATCTCCAGTACGACGTACTGATGGCTGTGGGACAGACCATCTCCCTATGCTGGGACGAGAAGCGTATACACCAGTCTACTCCGGAGTATCGATGCCCTATCTCGATAATCCTATGACCAGGGACCTGTATAGGATGTTGCTTATAGACTACCCAGCCCCCACTAGTGTGACTGCCATCACAACGCTGGTAATCAAGCAAAGATCCTAAGGGCTCTACTTGTTAGTGTATATGCCCTAGAGGCCATTACTGTATCATACTAGTTTGTATATTACTTAATGGAAGCTTGGGATATTCACAGTTGTATATACAATCTTGCTCGAAATGGTAGTATGCTACTTGGTTTGTCTCTGCTTTAATATGTGCATGTGTTTCTTTTAGCATATTGCAGGTATACATATTAGTAGAGCCCTTAGGATCTTTGCTTGATTACCAGCGTTGTGATGGCGCTCGCACTCGTGGGAGCTGGGTAATCTATAAGCACATCCTTATACTGGTCCCTGGTCGTTGGACTATCGAGACAGGGCATCGATACTCCGGAGTAGACTAGCGTATGCGCTTCTCATCCCAGTGTGGGAGACGGTCTGTCCCACAGCCGTTGGTACGTCGTACTTGGGATAGTATGCGGGTGCTCGTTAGGTTACGAGTACACTGGACAGGACTCGTCGGGAACTGTTGGTTGGTAATATACCTATCGTCAGTTATCAGTTCCCAGGTGACATGAGTACAGCTTAGTCCGCTGACTTGACACTGTCACTTCGCCTCGAGTGTGTTCCCACTGCACTTTGATTACTACCCTACCACGGCTCAGAGGAGTCGTGCAAACAGGTAGTTTTTGGGTGCAGTCCCGAAGCACTTGGAGGCAGTGACGGTTAGACAGGATTCGTCTCTCCCGGTATTGGGGGTTGACATCGCGCTGTGTCCAGGAGAGCCATTACACGAGTAGTCCCTGGCCAGGGCAAGCGAGATATACTGGTAGGCTTCCAGTGTTATCTCAGGGTGTTCTGGGCTTCACTCCGACACGACTTGTACCGCTATTAGGGGACTGACGTTCACCGCCCCCTAGGCCCGCCATGCGATGTATCAGACGAACAGACCGGACTGTACGGAGATTGTCACATACAGGCTCAGTAGGAGTGCCGATGGGGTTCACCTCGTCAGTCTTCTTATCGACATCTACCTGGGGACCGTTACGTACAGCTAGTGCCGCTTGCGGTCTGTGGTTAAACCCACTGCCAGCGTAGTGTCGAGTCTTTAGAGTCCCACACAGAGAGCTATTCGCCTTTAGGCAAAACGAGTAGAGGTCGCATGGTTTTGCGACAGGGTTCGTTCGCACCCGCGCACTTGTGCACGGTTGCTGTCCGGACAGTTTATACTAGCGGGCTTTGGTTTAAGCCGGATCCTAGTATATGATTTGAGATTGGTTTTTCTCATTGTGTTCGTGTTCCTCGGATCACGAATGCGGGTGCGTATGCACAGTTGCTTGAGATTGAGGGAGAGGACCTTGTTTAGGGTTAATGACTTTTGTCATTTTATTAACCCTATTGTTTTTGTGTGTGTTATTGTTAATTAATAATTAGCTTAATTATTGTGCATGGTTGTTGTTGTTGACACTTTGACTTTGTTGACTTGTTGACCAAGTTGACAATTTGACCATGATCATTTCATTTGGAAGATGCTCTTTGATTCTTGCAATTTGCATTTATAATGAAATGATAATGGTCACCTCATGATTTACCATGACAATTTTCAAGCTAATTACATAATTAAAATAACTCACACATATTAGTGAGAATGGCTCACTATTATTCATTCTATCATATCCTTTCTCTCTCTTGCTCATCCTCTCCCTCAAGCTCTCTCCCTCTCATGTGTTGAGAAACAAAAAGCTTGAGAAAAACCTTCACTTGATCTTCTCTACTCACTTCTAGGGTTCAAGTCTTAGCATTTCTTGAACTCTAGTTACTCCTAGCTTGGAGTTGAAGCTAAAGGTGGTGGCTTTCAAGTGGATCTTTCTTTGACGGAAGGAGACTAGCAAGGTGAGGCCTTTCTACCGTTCCGACGAGCAAGGAGAGAAGGACTAAAGACCAAAGGTATAACCTTTCATCACTTAGCTACTTTGTAGTTAGGGTTAGCTAGTTTTAGTTTAGCAAAGATCCTCACAAGCAAGGTCCATGTTGCCCAAGTCATTAAAAATTCGATTTTTATTATGTTTTCCGCCTCCCCGTAAGGACCGGGGTGGGCAACACGGACTTACAGTGGTATCAGAGCCTAACTAAACTCAAACTAGCTAGGTAGTGAAGTGTAACGAAGTTTCGAAACCGAAAAATCCAAAAACCGAACTTTGAAAAACCCTAGTTTCTGTTGAAATTTTTTCTGCTCAAAATAGAAAACTTTATATCTGTAAATTCATCTCAGGGTTTTTTAAAAACACCCATGAAAAACGAGACAATGAATCATCCAAACCGCCGCGCTTCCGCCGCACGAGGTAGGCTCGTGCCGCGGAAGCGCCGCGGTTTGATGACGTCACTGCATCGTTTTTCGTGCAGTGTCTTTCTGTATTGTTTTTGGGATTTTTAAGATGTATATTATATGCCCAGATTTTCCAGAACTAAAATTTGCTTTTGTGGGCCTATAAATCCGTATTTTTTCGGAACTTCACTACGCTTTAACTACATCGGTTATATCTGTAATGCTTGCATGTATTAAACGTCGGCTAATCGCTATAAGACGATTAGTCGGGGTTATACATAATCTGTGATTGTTGTTGTTGGTTTGTGGATATGAATGGATTGGATTGTCGCGGGTGAATGGCCGGGGTTGGATGTGAGATGAGCGTTGTTTTTCTTTCATTCATTTGTAACATGTAAATTGATGTAATAATATTCTTTGTATGGCCGCACAACCGGGTCGGGGTTGTTGCCGTCATTGTATAATTCTTTTTACTGTTTTTGCTCCTAGGATAGACCCATGGAGGGGGTGCACAAACTACCGGGTACTCGAAGTGCCGAGTGGCCTACTCACGGTGGTGAGGGAGGTTGCTTCGCTTCGGGTGCTTGGCGGGTAGTTTGCCGCACCCGTAGGGGTCTTGGGTGGGGTATTGGCTATTCACCGCGACCGTGTAATCCGCTTTGCGTTGCAGGCTCGAACGCATTGCGGATTCCTAGTATATCCAATGTATTCATCTGTGATCTGTAATGTCTATCATTGCTGTATATTTATATATAAATAACTATTTAGGCGTTGCTTATGTTTTACAGCCGCGCTAGCCCAGCCCCCGCTCTGTCGTTAGTTAAGTAACCTAACGGGTGATGACGGGGCCCCGTGGCGAATGCGAATGGCATAAGCGTACGTCATATTTTGGTTGTTTTCTGCAATGGTAGGATTAAATGATGGGACGCATTAAAAGAACTAATGCAAGAAATAAACCAAGTAAAAGTCGATTGGAACACTTTGAAAACCACTCGGTTCTTTTCAAAACTAAACTTTTAAACACGGAGCTTGAACCACTCCTTTTAAAAGCTATCTCGTTCCATCGATTATATCAAGTTCACTACGTTCACGGTTTCGCCAAAACCATCCGTAGCCCTCCGTCGTTTCATATGAATATTCAACAGTATTCAAGCTGTGTTTGTTGGCCTTAGTCAAGGCACAGTGTTTGGTAGCTGGTGGGTATTCATATGTTGCATAGATAGAATGCGTTGGTTTGAGACAGTCGTATTGCCTTGTTGGCCTTAGTCAAGGGTGGATACGGGTGGGTTCAAATTAACCTGGATAACGACGGGTAGAACTTGACATGTGACTTATGATTTGTTGGCCTTAGTCAAGGTCATAAGAGCATGGGGCAAAAATACACATCGGGAGTTTCATAAGTACTGAAACTTGCTAGTGTTGCATACCATTTGGAGTGTGATGATTCTGGTAGGATTCCTTCGGTTTTATCACGCGATGATATTTGGATCCCGATCCTACTGTGAGTATATGCTACTCCCCGAGAAAACTCTCACTTAACGATCAATGCTATAAACCTAGTAGGTGCCTAGAAAGGTGTTAGCGGGGCTACGCCCACAGGGAAAAGAGGTTACTTAATTAAGGAACTTCGCGAAAGCGTTGGAAAACCTCCCTCGAAGTACCGACACTGGCCTGGCTGAACGGTTAAGCAAGTATTGTACGGTGAGAATGATCCCGGCTAATCCTTTTCTTTACGGTTTGAGAAGGGATTCGAGAGACAGTGGGAGCCATCCAGTTTAGACAAACTAAAAACCACTCTAAACTTGCAAGAGCATCATGCTAAAGTGTTTCTTTTCTCTCTCCTAATTGCAGCGACCATTCAAGATGACCGGACTTAAGTTACTATTAGATAAAAACATATTGACAGGGCCAAACTACAAAGATTGGCTCAGGAATGTCAAGATGGCTATCACTTATGACAAGCTGGGGTATATACTTACCACCAAAGCTCCCCCTGTCCCAGGTCCCACCTCCAGCGTCGCGGATGTAGAAATCCGTAAGACATGGGAGATAGATTGCGCGAGGGCCAGATGCCTCGTACTAGCCTCGATGGACAACGAACATCAGAGGAGGCACGAGAATATGGATTTAGAGTCCATATTTCTCCATACAAAAGAACTGTATGGGGAGCAGTCTCGTATCGCAAGATACGAAGTGTCGAAGAAGCTCTTTTCGGCAAGGTTGGCCGTCGGATCATCAGTAGCGGACCACGTGCTTAAGATGATCGGCTACATAGAGGAGCTCGCGGACCTAGGGACCACGTTGGAGAATGAACTCTATACCGATTTGATTCTCCAGTCCCTTCCTTCCACTTACGCCCAGTTCATTCTTAACTTCAACATGCAAGGAAAGGAGGTTGAACTTGCCGAGCTTCTGAACATGTTGAGGACTGCTGAGGGCACCCTACAGAAGGGTAGGGAGACATCCACTTTGTTTGTAGGAGGATCTTCCTCTTCTAGGTCCAGGGCGAAAGCCAAGGGCAAGAAGAAGAAAGCCCCCGCCAAACCAAGAGGCGGTGTCGGTAAAGTGGATACGAAGGGAAAGGGTAAAGCAACAAAAGTAGCGGGGAAGATGGTGGGGAAGGAAGAATGCTTCTATTGTCACAAAAGTGGCCACTGGAAACAAGATTGCAAGGCTTGGAAAGCCAGAACACAGGATTTGAAGCGAGTTGCAGCTTCAGCTTCAGGTGTGTATGTTATTGAAAACTGTCTATCAATAAACTCTACATCCTGGGTATTGGATACCGGATCAGGATCTCATATCTGTAATTCTTTGCAGGCGTTGAGAAAACGTAGAGTTTTGAAGGCAGGTGACATGACCCTCAGAGTTGCGAACGGTGCTAGCATGGATGCAGAGGCCGTGGGGGACTTTCACCTGGGATTATCTGATGGACACTTTTTGGTTTTGCGTAGTTGTTATTATGTACCAAATGCAACCTGTAATATCATATCTATATCTTTATTATCTAAAGAAGGTTATGAATTTGCATTTGTAAGTAATGTAGTGAACATTCACCTTAATCAAGTGTTGATTGGGTCAGGTACATTAAACAACGGTATTTACGTTTTAAACCAACCACAGGTTTTCAATATCCAGAATACACACAAAAGAAAGTCTCCAGATATTAATCAGGCTTTCTTGTGGCATTGTAGACTGGGTCACATCAATGAGACACGGTTGACTAAGTTACATAAAGAAGGATACTTGGATCCGTTCGAGTATCAGTCTTATGCCACTTGTGAATCTTGTCTCATGGGAAAGATGACAAAGGCTCCGTTCACTGGACACGGAGAAAGAGCGAGCGAGCTCTTGGGACTCGTACACAGCGACGTGTGCGGTCCAATGTCTACACATGCGCGAAGCGGTTACTCTTACTTCATTACTTTTACGGATGATTTTTCAAGGTACGGTTATGTCTTCTTAATGAAACATAAGTCCGAGGCCTTTGAAAAGTTCCAGGAATATAAGAATGAAGTGGAGAAACAGACCGGCAAAAGTATCAAGATTCTAAGATCGGATCGAGGTGGAGAATACTTAAGTGCCGAGTTCCTGAATTATTTAAAAGAGAATGGAATTCTCTCTCAGCTTACTCCTCCATACACTCCGCAACATAACGGTGTATCGGAGAGACGGAACCGAACCCTATTGGATATGGTACGGTCCATGATGAGTAAGGCTGAGTTACCGCGATCTTTCTGGGGTTATGCACTGGAAACAGCTGCACATCTCTTGAACCAAGTTCCTACTAAGACTGTGCCTACCACACCATATCAGATGTGGAGTGGGAAGAAACCCTGTCTTAAATCCTTTAAGACATGGGGATGTCCAGCTTTTGTAAAAAGGCAGCATGCGGACAAGCTCGAGGCACGCTCAGTACAGTGCAAGTTTGTGGGATACCCAAAGAACTCCAAGGGGTATCTCTTCTATTACGCAGAGGAGCAAAAAGTCCTTGTTTCTCGTCATGCCCGCTTCTTGGAAACTGAGTTTTTAGAAAATCAGATAAGCGGGAGCGCAGTAGAACTGGAAGAAATTCCAGAACCACAAACCATTACTGAAAGCTTAGAGGAACCAGAAGGTTCGAAAGAACAGGACATTCCCAAGCCACTCCGCAGAAGTAGTAGGCAGTCTCATCCGCCCGAGAGGTACTACGGTTTTCTCATTGACGGGGATAGAGAAGACTGCATCCTAGATTGTGATGAGCCTACTAGCTTCCAGCAAGCCATTCAGAGCGTCGACTCGGTAAAGTGGCTGGATGCAATGCGGACCGAGATGGAGTCCATGTACACCAACAAAGTATGGACGTTGGACATTGCTCCAGACGGGGTAAAACCCGTAGGATGCAAGTGGATCTTCAAAAGGAAGATTGGTGTAGATGGACAGGTTGAGACCTATAAAGCTAGACTGGTAGCAAAGGGTTTTCGTCAGCGACCTGGTTTGGACTATGACGAAACCTTTTCTCCAGTAGCTATGCTGAAATCCATTCGGATCCTTCTTGCCATCGCTGCTTTCCACGATTATGAGATTTGGCAGATGGACGTAAAGACAGCTTTTCTAAATGGTCATTTAGAGGAGTGTGTCTATATGGATCAGCCAGAGGGTTTCATTCAGGGTGGGAGCAGCGGAAAGGTGTGCAAGTTGCTCAAGTCCATTTATGGACTCAAGCAGGCATCGCGGAGTTGGAACATCTGTTTTGATGAGACAGTCAAAGAATTTGGCTTTATCAAAAATCCAGATGAACCATGCATCTATTGTAGACTTGTAGCGAGAACTGTAGTATTCCTCGTTTTATACGTGGATGACATTCTCTTAATAGGAAATGACATTCCTATGCTACAATCTGTCAAGGGGTTCTTGTCACACAGGTTCTCCATGAAAGACCTGGGTGATGCCTCTTACATTCTGGGTATCCGGATCTACCGTGACAGATCCAAGAGGATATTAGGACTCTCGCAGTCCAGGTACATCGACACCATACTGAAGAGATTCAGTATGGAAGATTCCAAGCGCGGTAATCTACCGGCTTGTCACGGGATCACTCTCTCCAAAGAGATGTCTCCCAAGACTGATTTGGAGAGGGATCGCATGTCCATTATACCCTACGCTTCTGCGGTAGGCTCTATAATGTATGCGATGTTGTGTACCAGACCGGATGTGGCTTATGCACTGAGTGCGGTAAGCAGGTATCAGTCAAACCCAGGGGAGAAACATTGGATAGCAGTAAAGAACATTCTCAAGTACCTGAGAAGGACTAAGGAGATGTTCTTGGTGTATGGCGGAAAAGACCTGCAGATTGAGGCCTTTGCTGACTCCAGCTTCCAGAGTGACAAGGATGATTCCAAGTCCATGTCGGGTTTTGTCTTTACCCTCAATGGAGGGGCGGTGTGTTGGAAGAGCTCCAAACAGGAAACCGTTGCTGACTCGACTATGGAAGCGGAATACATCGCTGCATCTGATGCCGCAAAAGAAGCTGTCTGGATGAGGAAGTTCTTGAAAGAACTTCAGGTGGTTCCGTCCATTGTTGACCCAATACCTCTGTATTGCGACAACAACGGGGCTATAGCTTTAGCGAAGGAACCCAGGTCCCATCAGAAATCCAGACACATCTTAAGGCGGTATCACCTGATCAGGGAGATCGTTGATCGCCAGGAGATCGAGGTCCGGAGAGTTGCATCAGAGGATAACACAGCAGATCCATTCACCAAGGCCTTGCCCCAGACTCAGTTCGAGCGGCTGATCGAGATGATAGGTCTTCGATACGCCAGTACATGGCCTTAGTGCAAGTGGGAGATTGTTAGTGTATATGCCCTAGAGGCCATTACTGTATCATACTAGTTTGTATATTACTTAATGGAAGCTTGGGATATTCACAGTTGTATATACAATCTTGCTCGAAATGGTAGTATGCTACTTGGTTTGTCTCTGCTTTAATATGTGCATGTGTTTCTTTTAGCATATTGCAGGTATACATATTAGTAGAGCCCTTAGGATCTTTGCTTGATTACCAGCGTTGTGATGGCGCTCGCACTCGTGGGAGCTGGGTAATCTATAAGCACATCCTTATACTGGTCCCTGGTCGTTGGACTATCGAGACAGGGCATCGATACTCCGGAGTAGACTAGCGTATGCGCTTCTCATCCCAGTGTGGGAGACGGTCTGTCCCACAGCCGTTGGTACGTCGTACTTGGGATAGTATGCGGGTGCTCGTTAGGTTACGAGTACACTGGACAGGACTCGTCGGGAACTGTTGGTTGGTAATATACCTATCGTCAGTTATCAGTTCCCAGGTGACATGAGTACAGCTTAGTCCGCTGACTTGACACTGTCACTTCGCCTCGAGTGTGTTCCCACTGCACTTTGATTACTACCCTACCACGGCTCAGAGGAGTCGTGCAAACAGGTAGTTTTTGGGTGCAGTCCCGAAGCACTTGGAGGCAGTGACGGTTAGACAGGATTCGTCTCTCCCGGTATTGGGGGTTGACATCGCGCTGTGTCCAGGAGAGCCATTACACGAGTAGTCCCTGGCCAGGGCAAGCGAGATATACTGGTAGGCTTCCAGTGTTATCTCAGGGTGTTCTGGGCTTCACTCCGACACGACTTGTACCGCTATTAGGGGACTGACGTTCACCGCCCCCTAGGCCCGCCATGCGATGTATCAGACGAACAGACCGGACTGTACGGAGATTGTCACATACAGGCTCAGTAGGAGTGCCGATGGGGTTCACCTCGTCAGTCTTCTTATCGACATCTACCTGGGGACCGTTACGTACAGCTAGTGCCGCTTGCGGTCTGTGGTTAAACCCACTGCCAGCGTAGTGTCGAGTCTTTAGAGTCCCACACAGAGAGCTATTCGCCTTTAGGCAAAACGAGTAGAGGTCGCATGGTTTTGCGACAGGGTTCGTTCGCACCCGCGCACTTGTGCACGGTTGCTGTCCGGACAGTTTATACTAGCGGGCTTTGGTTTAAGCCGGATCCTAGTATATGATTTGAGATTGGTTTTTCTCATTGTGTTCGTGTTCCTCGGATCACGAATGCGGGTGCGTATGCACAGTTGCTTGAGATTGAGGGAGAGGACCTTGTTTAGGGTTAATGACTTTTGTCATTTTATTAACCCTATTGTTTTTGTGTGTGTTATTGTTAATTAATAATTAGCTTAATTATTGTGCATGGTTGTTGTTGTTGACACTTTGACTTTGTTGACTTGTTGACCAAGTTGACAATTTGACCATGATCATTTCATTTGGAAGATGCTCTTTGATTCTTGCAATTTGCATTTATAATGAAATGATAATGGTCACCTCATGATTTACCATGACAATTTTCAAGCTAATTACATAATTAAAATAACTCACACATATTAGTGAGAATGGCTCACTATTATTCATTCTATCATATCCTTTCTCTCTCTTGCTCATCCTCTCCCTCAAGCTCTCTCCCTCTCATGTGTTGAGAAACAAAAAGCTTGAGAAAAACCTTCACTTGATCTTCTCTACTCACTTCTAGGGTTCAAGTCTTAGCATTTCTTGAACTCTAGTTACTCCTAGCTTGGAGTTGAAGCTAAAGGTGGTGGCTTTCAAGTGGATCTTTCTTTGACGGAAGGAGACTAGCAAGGTGAGGCCTTTCTACCGTTCCGACGAGCAAGGAGAGAAGGACTAAAGACCAAAGGTATAACCTTTCATCACTTAGCTACTTTGTAGTTAGGGTTAGCTAGTTTTAGTTTAGCAAAGATCCTCACAAGCAAGGTCCATGTTGCCCAAGTCATTAAAAATTCGATTTTTATTATGTTTTCCGCCTCCCCGTAAGGACCGGGGTGGGCAACACGGACTTACACTACTAATATGTATAAGCGATACGTTAAAAGAAACATATACACATATTAAAGTGGACACAAACCAAGTAGCATACTACCGTTTTTAGAAAGACTGTCAATACAACTGTGAATATCCCAAGCTTCCATTATGTAATATACAAACTAGTATGATACAGTAATAGCCTCTAGGGCATAAACACTAACAATCTCCCACTTGCACTAGGGTCATGTACTAACATATCGCAAACCTATCATCTCGAATAGCCTCTCGAACTACGTGTGAGGAATGGCCTTTGTGAATGGATCAACAGTGTTATTCTCTGTATCTACTCTCTTTACCTCGATCTCCCGGCGATCTACGATCTCCCTGATCAGGTGATACCGACTTAAGATGTGTCTGGACTTCTGATGGGACCTGGGTCCCTTCGCTAAAGCTATAGCTCCGTTGTTGTCGCAATACAGAGGTATTGGATCAATACTGGTAGAAACCACTTGAAGTTCTGTTAGGAAATTCTTCATCCAGACAGCTTCTTTTGCGGCATCGCAAGCAGCTATGTACTCCGCTTCCATCGTTGAGTCAGCAACGGTGTCCTGCTTGGAACTCTTCCAACAGACCGCCCCTCCATTGAGGGTAAAGACATAACCCGGCATGGAATTGGATTCATCCTTGTCACTCTGGAAGCTGGAGTCAGCAAAGGCCTCGATCTGGAGGTCTTTTCCGCCATTCACCAAGAACATCTCCTTAGTCCTCCTCAGGTACTTGAGAATGTTCTTTACTGCTATCCAGTGCTTCTCCCCTGTGTTTGCCTGATACCGGCTTACAACGCTTAATGCGTATGCTACATCTGGTCTGGTTCATAACATCGAATACATTATAGAGCCTATCGCAGAAGCGGAGGGTATAATCGACATGCGATCCCTTTCCAAATCAGTCTTGGGAGACATCTCTTTAGAGAGGTTGATTCCGTGACAAGCCGGTAAGTTACCGCGCTTAGAATCCTCCATACTGAATCTTTTCAATATGGTGTCTATGTACCTGGACTGCAAAAGTCCCAACATCCTCTTTGATCTATGACAATAGATCTGGATCCCCAGAATGTAGGTGTTTTTCGTCACCCCATTGAGATGGGAATACGCGCGCGCTTGTCAGGTGCATTACAGATTCCCCCTGCGTAGGGTAGGCTGGGGTTTATTGATTGTAGGGATCCGAATCTCCGGCAGCCGCGGACTAAGGTGCTGTTAATTACCCCTTGCCTTTGGTGCGAGGGAACCTCCGATTGATGGGTTAAACTGGTCATGCGAACTCAATGTGCAGTGCTGTGTTTTTGATATATCAGGGACCCCGCAGAGTTTTTACAGGGGTCCCGCTACCCGGATAGCGGGCTGGGGGTCAAGGGGGCTAGCAGCCCCCTTACGGGGTGTGGGGCAGCGCCCCGGCCCAAAATTTTTTTGAGGGGGATGGTGTTGTAGAGTATGTGTATAAAGGGAAAGGGCATCCAAAGGACGCGTGGGGGGGGGTAGGGCCTCGCGTGCAGGGCACGCAGGCGCTGGGCGCTACCGCACTAGGCGCGAGCGCTCTAGGCGCTGGGTGCTACCGCACTAGGCGTGAGCGCTCTAGGCGCTGGGCGCGCCACGTGTCGGCATGTGGGCGCAAGCTCGCTGGGCGCTGGGCGCATCACGTGCTTGGCACGTGGGCGCAAGCTTGCTGGGTGCTGGGCGCACCACGTGCTCAGCAAGCGGGCGCAAGCGCCCTGTGCTCTGGGCGCACCACGTGTCGGCACGTGGGCGCAAGTGCGCTGGGCGCACCACGTGTCGGCACGTGGGCGCAAGTGCGCTGGGCGCACCACGTGTTCGGCACGTGGGCGCAAGCGCCCTGGGTGCTGGGCGCACCACGTGTCGGCGCAAGCGCCCTGGGTGATGGGTGCAACACGTGCTCGGCACGTGGGCGCAAGCGCTCTGGGCGCTGGACGCTGGGCGTCAAACAGAGAGGGGACTTTAGTCCCTACACTGGGAGCTGTGCTCCTGATTTGTGGAGTTAAACTCCTAAAAGGTTTTAGAAGTGATCAAAGAGGGCTGCTTTGTTTCTCCTTTTGGCTCCGGATCTTTCCCAGATGAGATTTTTGGAGATGGGTCTCCTCCTTCCTCCTCTATTGGCTGGGTCTTAAAGAACAAGAAGTATGAGATTTTAAAGATCTCTTCTTTTTGAGATTTGATGCGAGATCTGAGTGCCCCTTTGTGGGTTTTGTGGTGGAAAACTACTTAGTTTTGGAAAAGAAAGAGTAAAACTCTTGATTTAATTCAAAAAAATGAGAAGGTTTAGAACCATGGACAAGGAGCAGGAGGCACAAAGAACCCTAGTTTTTTTGGGGAATGAAAATTGTATTAGATATTTTCATCATGTTGCCTTTTATAGAATTACATGTTTACATATAGCCCCTTGGGCTTTCCAAAATGGAATTTTGCCCATCCCATGGCTCATGTGCCATTTCTTTTTGCACATAAGCCATGGGCTTACAAGAAATTGGCTTTATGCCCATTTTGCACACATTCATGCACAAAAATTACATCAAAATTATTTGTTACATGATTTTTTTTATTTTGGTATGCCGGATGGCCGGACGCTTCGTGTTCGGGCTTGACCTGGGCATTGGCCCACCTGGCTTGGGCTTGGGCCCACCTGGCTTGGGGTTGACCTTGACTTTGACTTGGTCAACCGGGGTGTAAATTTTGACTTCAACAAAGTGCCCCCCATCAATAAATGCACACCACATATGTGAGTCGTGTGCATGAAATTGATGGATCTTCTTTCACGTGGAGGCGACTTACCTTGGTTCCCACTTTTTGGGATGCACTGCCCTTTTTACGACATGGACAGTCGACGCTTGATGCGTCTCCGAGACGGAGTGTCCGTGGTAGTCGTTTCCCTAGCCCGGAGTGATCTGGTTCCTGCTTTGTAGGAAGCCTGCACTGCCCTTTTTGCGACATGGACGGTCGATGCTCTGATCCGGAGAGATTTGGTTCCCGATTTGTGGGAAGCCTGCACCGCCCGTTTTGCGACATGGACGGTCGACGCTCTGATCCGTAGTGATTTGGTTCCCGATTTGTGGGAAGCCTGCACTGCCCATTTTGCGACATGGATGGTCGACGCTCTGACCCGGAGCGATTTGGTTCCCGATCTGTGGGAAGCCTGCACTGCCCTTTTTGCGACATGGACGGTCGACGCTCTGACCCGGAGCGATTTGGTTCCCAATTTTTAGGAAGCCTGCACTACCCTTTTTGCGATATGGACGGTCGACGCTCTGATCCAGAGCGATTTGGTTCCCGATTTGTGGGAAGCCTGCACTGCCCGTTTTGCGACATGGACGGTCGATGCTCTGATCCGGAGCGATTTGGTTCCTAATTTGGTGGAAGCCTGCACTGCCCTTTTTGCGACATGGACGGTCGACGCTCTGATTCAGAGCGATTTGGTTCCTGATTTGTGGGAAACCTGCATTGCCCGTTTTGCGGCATGGACGGTCGACGCTTGATGCGTCTCCGAAATGGAATGTCCGTGGTAGACGTTTCCCTGGCCCGGAGTGATCTGGTTCCTGCTTTGTAGGAAGCCTGCACTGCCCTTTTTGCGACATGGACGGTCGACGCTCTGATCCGGAGCGATTTGGTTCCCGATTTGTAGGAAGCCTGCACTGCCCTTTTTGCGACATGGACGGTCGACGCTCTGATCCGTAGCGATTTGGTTCCCGATTTGTGGGAAGCCTGCACTGCCCTTTTCGCAACCACCAATTTTACACAAACGGAGACCGAAGATCTTCGTGAAACTGATTCTCTCAGACATCTGCCTTTCACTGAAAACAATCGACCACCACGTCATTAAACTGGGAACAGTCGACCTCTAAGTCGTTAAACTGGGAATGTAAAATATATATATATATATATATATATATATATATATGTAAATAAACAAAAAAATGTGTAAATAAAAGAAAAATAAAGAAAAGCCGAAATGATGGGGCAACACGCAATAAAAATCAGCGAGTAAAATAAAGATGAAAATAAAGCCGAAATGATGGGGCAACCGCGAATAAAAGCCGAAATGATAGGGTAATCGCGATCTTCGCGATAAGAAAAGCAGAAATGATAGAGCAATCGCGGTAAAACAAAAAAAAACCAATTCCCTAATCCTCCTGGGGCAAATGATGAGTTGCTCCTGGTATTATTCCAGTGCAGCAAAGCAGATGCCGATCCAAAAAAGGCCAATTCCCAAATCCCACCGGGCGTGCCAGAATCTGTAGGGTGTTTATCGTCACCCCATTGAGATGGAAATACGCGCGCGCTTGTCAGGTGCATTACAAATTTCCCTGCCTAGGGTAGGCGGGGGTTTATTGATTGTGGGGATCCGAATCTCCGGCAGTCGCGGACTAAGCTGTCGTTAATTACCCCTCGCCTTTGGAGCGAGGGAACCTCCGATTAACGGGTTAAACAGGTCATGCAAACTCAATGTGCAGCGTGCGTGTGTTTTGTTTTGAAAAGTGGTTTTGGATACATCGGGAGCCACGCATAGTTTTTACGGGGGCCTCGCTACCCGGATAGCGGGCTGGGATTCAAGGGGGCAAGCAGCCCCCTTGCGGGGTGCGGGGCAGCGCCCCGGCCCATAATTTTTTTGGGAGGGACAGTGTTGTCGAGTATGTGTGTATCTATATATATACATGTATACATATAAAAAAAAGGAAGACAAAGCGCCCAAAGGACACGTGGGGCCAGCGCCATGAGCGCTGTGCGCTTAGGTGCTGTGCGCTTAGGCGCCAGCGCGCCACTTGTTCGACACGTGGGCGCTGGGCGCTTAAGCGCTAGGCGATCGAGCGCTAGCGCGACACGTGTCGACATGTGGGGGCTTGGCGCTTGAGCGCTCGACGCTGGAGCGCCAGCGCGCCACGTGTCCGCACGTGGGCGCTCGGGGGCTAGCGCTTTGGGCGCTAGCGCTCTTAGCGCAAGAGCGCTAGCGCGCCACGTGTCAGCATGTGGGCGCTCGGGCGCTAGCGCCTTAGGCGCTAGCGCTCTGAGCGCAAGAGCGCTAGTGCGCCACGTGTCAACACATGGGCGCTCAAGCGCTAGCGCTCTGAGCGCAAGCACGCTGGCGCTATGAGCGCGAGCGCGCCATGTGTCAGCATGTGGGCGCTCGAGCGCTAGCGCTCTGAGCGCAAGAGCGCTAGCGCACCACGTGTCAGCACGTGGGCGCTCGAGCAGCAAAAGAGACTTGGTCCCTGCAATAGGAGTTGTACTCCAAGAAAGGAGCACTTATTATTCTCTGTGTGTGTGTCTATATATATATATATATATATATGAGGAGTTAAACTCTTTAAGATGTTTGGAAGCTGATGAAGGGCTTCTCCCCTTGAGCCCTAGTTATTCCCCAAAGTGGGGTTTCTGGAGATGGGTCTCCTTCTTCTTCTTTTGTTGGCCGGATCTTGAAGATCAAGAAATATGAGATTCTAAAAATCTCACCTTTCTGAGATCCGATGGCAGATCTGAGTTCCCCTTTGTGGGTTTTGTGATGAAAAACTATTTAGTTTGGAAAAGGAAGAGTAAAACTCTTAATTTAATTAAAAAAAGAGGAAGGTTTAGAACCTTGAGGAAGGAGAAGATCACAGATCTAGATTTTTCTTTGGAAAGAGAAAAAATTGTTGGGATATTTTCATTATCCCTGCCTTTATAGGCTATACACTTTACATATAGCCCCTTGGGCTTTACAAAAATGGCATTTTAGCCATCCCATGGCTCATGTGCCATTTCTTTTTGGACATAAGCCATAGGCTTACAAAAATTTGGCTTTATGCCCATTTCGCATACATTCATGCATAAAAAATTACATAAAAAATTATTTATTACATGATCTATATTTTGGCATGGAGGAGGCTGGCCGCGGGCTCGACTTGGGCATGGGCCCGCTTGACCTGGGCTTGGGCCTACCTGGATTGGGGGTTGACCTTGACTTTGACTCGGTCAACCTGTGTGCAAATTTTTACCCCAACAAATTTCCCCCCATCAATAAATGCACACAGCATATTTGAGTTGTGTGCATGAAATTGATGGATCTTGAAGCTGAACTTCGAGGTGGAACATCATTCCGGGGGCGGAGCATCATCCCGGGGAGCATGATTCCCGGGTATCGGAGCATCATTCTGATTCGCGGAGCATAATTCTAGGGTCGGAGTATCCCTCGGGGAGCATGATTCCCGGGGATCGGAGCATCATTCCGATTTGCGGAGCATAATTCCAAGGATCGGAGCATCATTCCGATGAGCGGAGCATGATTCCAAGGATCAGAGCATGATTCCGAAGAGCGGAGCATGATTCCAAGGATCAGAGCATGATTCCGAAGAGCGGAGCATGATTCCGAAAAGCGGAGCATGATTCCGAGGAGCGGAGCATGATTCCGAAGAGCGGAGCATGATTCCAGGGATCGGAGCATGATTTCGAAGAGCGGAGCATGATTCCGAAGAGCGGAGCATCATTCTTAAGAGCGGAGCATTATTCCAGGGATCGGAGCATCATTACGATAAGCGGCAGAAATTCTGACCGAAGCATAATTTCGATGCAGAGGTTGATTCCCAGGCGAAGCATAATTTCGACAGGGAAGGCAAATACTCCGAGGCGAAGCATGATTTCGACACGGGGTACATTCTGAGACGGAGCATGATTCCGGCGCAGAGCTTGTTGGATGACTTGATTCCGAGACGAAGCATAATTTCGACAGGGAAAGCAGATACACCGAGGCAAAGCATGATTTCGACACGGGGTGCACACTCTGAGACGAAGCATGATTCCGACGCAGAGCTTGCTGGTTGACTTGATTCCGAGGCGGAGCATAATTCCGACAAGGAGGTCGTTGGTTGATTCCGAGCCGAAGCATAATTCCGACAGGGATGGCGCTGGTTGATTCTGAGCCGAACTATAATTCCGACAGGGGAGGCAGATACACCGAGGCGAAGCTTGATTTCGACGCGGGGGACACTCTGAGACGAAGCATGATTCCTGCGCAGAGCTGGTTGGTTGATTTGATTCCGAGGCGGAGCATAATTCCGGAAGGGAAGGTAGATATCCCGAGGCGAAGCTTGATTTCGACGCGGGGGACACTCTGAGACAAGGCATGATTCTGGCACAGAGCTGGTTGGTTGATTTGATTCCGAGGCGGAGCATAATTCTGGCAGGAAAGGTAGATATCCTGAGGCGAAGCATGATTTCGACACGGGGTAAATTCTGGGACGGAGCATGATTCCGCCGTAGAGGTTGTTGGTTTTATTTGATTTGGGTTGATATCAGCATCGCTATACTGGAATATGGTACCAGAAACGAATCATCATTTCTTATGAGAGGATTTGGGAATTGGTTTTTGCTTGGCATCAGTATCGCCAAACTAGAATATGGTACTAGGAGCGAATCATCATTTGCGCTTGCTTATTAGGAAGCGATGGCTTAGGAGACAGGTTTTAGGTCCCTATCACCTAATACTTTTCAATTTTGTAAGCCGTAAGCTTCTCACAAAGCATTTTCTCCCTACGGGTCGTAAGGATCCCGTAGGTGTATTTTCTCTTTAGGAGTCGTATGGACTCCTAAGTGTGTTGCTCCTTTGTGAGTCGTAAGGATCTCACGATGGAATTTTCTCCTCACAAAGTCGAGAGGACTTTATGAGTGCATTTCATCTCTTTTTCACGATTTTGCGCCCTTTCCGGTTTTCACAAACTCAACGGCAGTCCTGCTGTTTTTACTCATGGAGCCCTTTCGGGTTTTCATCCGTGCCCATTTTGCTTGTGGACATACCTTTTTTTTATTTTTTTATTTTTATTTTATTATTTTTTGTGGGACTTTAAAGGTGGTCTCACCGGTAGGACTTGGGAGAGATTTGGATTGTTTTACGCCTGTAGATTGTATACGGTTTTGCAGGATGTATGATCCAGACCGTAGGGCCGAAAAAATTTCGGGACTTTGTTGGCTTCTGCATCGCTACACTGGAATATGGTACCAGGAGCGACTCATCATTCGCCGTTGGGGTATGGGATTTGGAATTTGGTTGGCGTCTGCATCGCTGCACTGGAATATGGTACAAGGAGCGATTTATCATTCTCCGTTGGGGCATAAGATTTAGAATTTGGTTGGCTTCTGCATCGCTGCACTGGAATATGGTACCAGGAGCGACTCATCATTCGCCGCTTGGGATTTAAGTTTGGAATTTGGTTGGCGTCTGCATCGCTGCACTAGAATATGGTACCAGGAGCGACTCATCATTCGCCACTTGGGGATTGGGGAGCGATGGCTTAGGAGACAGGTTTAGAACCCTATCACCCAAGGCTTTTCAATTTTAAGGGCCGTGAGGGTCCCATAAAAGCATTTTCTCCCTACGAGTCGTAAGGATCCCGTAGGTGTATTTTCTCGTTGGGAGTCGTGAGGACCCCCAAGTGTGTTTTTCCCTGGAGAGTCGTCAGGATCCCACGAAGGTTTGTTCTCCTCATGTATCGTAAGGACACATGAGTGGGTCTTCCCAATGGAGCATAATTCCGAGGGCGGAGACCAGCCGCGTAACTGGTGATTGCAGTGGGGCATGGGTATGACGAGAATTATTTGAGCCCGTGGATTGTATACGATGGTCAAATTGGGGACCAACCGTAGGGCCGGGAGAATTTTGAAAAATTGGATTTTGGTTGGCGTCTGCATCGCTGCACTGGAATATGGTACCAAGAGCGACTCATCATTCGCCGTTGTTTTGTTTTTGATTTTTTTTATTTTTTTGTTTATTTTTGTATATATTTTTTTTGTTTTACCGCGATTGCTCTATCATTTCAGCTTTTCTTATCGCGAAGGTCGCGATTGCCCTATCATTTCGGCTATTTATTCGCGGTTGCCTTATCATTTCGGCTTTATTTTTCATCTTTATTTTACTCGCTGATTTTTATTGCGAGTTGCCCCATCATTTCGGCTTTTCTTTTTTTTTCTTTTTATTTACACATTTTTTTTACATTCCCAGTTTAACGACTTAGAGGTCAATTGTTCCCAGTTTAATGACGTGGTGGTCGAATGTTCCCAGTTTAATGACGTGGTGGTCTATTATTCCCAGTTTAATGACGTGGTGGTTGGCTGTTCCCAGTTTAATGACGTGGTGGTCTACTGTTCCCAGTTTAATGACGTGGTGGTCGTCTGTTCCCAGTTTAAAGACTTCGAGGTCATTTGTTTCCTGTTTAACGACTTAGAGGTCATCTGTTTCCAGTTTAAAGACTTAGAGGTCATCTATTTCCAATTTAACGACATAGAGGTCATATGTTTCCAGTTTAAAGACTTAGAGGTCGTGTGTTTCCAGTTTAACGATGTAAGGGTCATCTGTTTCTAGTTTAAAGACTTAGAGGTCATCTGTTTCCAGTTTAACGACGTAGAGGTCATCTGTTTCCAGTTTAAAGACGTAGAGGTCATCTGTTTCCAGTTTAAAGACTTAGAGGTCATCTGATGGGGAGCTTAGAGAAGGTACCCGATTGAGCAGTTGTCAAGGGCACCGCTGAAGCTTGCATGAGATGCCTTATTACTTTGTCGATGTTGATGGCCTTGCCCCCAGCTAGGGCCAAGGAAAGCCGTTCAAATACCGACTTGCGTTCGAAGATGGCAATTGAAAATTGTTAACCCCTACACAAAGAAGCATGATTTCAGTACAGATAATCAATGTATATTGATTGAGTTCGCATGAACGTTTAACCAGAAACATGAGAGGAGAGAAAAGTCCCACCGGGCGTGCCAGAATCTGTAGGGTGTTTTTCGTCACCCCATTGAGATGGGAATACATGCACGCTTGTCAGGCGCATTACAGATTCCCCCTGCCTAGGGTAGGCCGGGATTTAATGATTGTGGGGATCCGAATCTCCGGCAGCCGCGGACTAAGCTGCCGTTAATTACCCCTCGCCTTTGGAGCGAGGGAACCTCCGATTGACGGGTTAAACTGGTAATGCGAACTCAATCTGCAATGTTGTGTTTTGAAGGGGTTTGGATATACCGGGGGCCCCACGGAGTTTTTTTCTAACAGGGACAGTGTCGTGGAGTATGTGTGTGTGTGCATATGTATACATATGTGTATATATATATAAAAAAAATTGGTGAAAAGGCATCCAAAGGATGCGTGGGGCCAGCGCCAGCGCTTTGAGCGCAAGAGCGCTAGCGCACCACGTTTCAGCACGTGGGTGCTCGGACGCTAGCGCACCGAGCGCTAGCACGCCACGTGTCAGCACGTGGGCGCTAGGGCGCTAGCGCTTTGGGCGCTAGCGCTCTGAGTGCAAGAGCGCTAGCGCACTGAGCGCTAGCGCGTCACGTGTGAGCACATGGGCACTCGGGCGCTAGCGCTTTGGGCGTTAGTGCTCTAAGCGCAAGAGCGCTAGCGCTTTGGGCGTTAGTGCTCTAAGCGCAAGAGCGCTAGCGCACTGAGCGCTAGCGCGCCACGTGTCAGCACGTGGGCGCTCGGGCGCTAGCGCTCTGAGCGCAAGAGCGCTAGCGCGCCACGTGTCAACACGTGGGCGCTCGAGCGCTAGCGCTTTGGGCGCTATGCGCGCAAGTACGCCACGTGTCAGTACGTGGGCGCTCGAGCGCTTGCGCTCTGAGCGCTAGCGCACCATGTGTCAGTACGTGGGCGCTCGAGCAGCAAAAGGGACTTGGTCCCTGCAATGGGAGTTGTACTCCCAGAAAGGAGCACTTATTATTCTGTATGTATGTATCTATATATATATATATCTATATATATATATATATATATATATATATATATATGAGGAGTTAAGCTCCTAAGATGTTTGGAAGCTAATGAAGGGCTTCTCCCCTTGAGCCCTAGTTCTTCCCTAAAGTGGGGTTTCTGGAGATGGGTCTCCTTCTTCTTCTTTTGTTGGCCGGATCTTGAAGATCAAGAAAAATGAGATTCTAAAAATCTCTCCTTTCTGAGATCCGATGGCAGATCTGAGTTCCCCTTTGTGGGTTTTGTAGTGAAAAACTATTTAGTTTTGGAAAAGGAAGAGTAAAACTCTTGATTTAATTAAAAAAAAAAGGAAGGTTTAGAATCTTGAGGAAGGAGAAGATCACAGATCTAGATTTTTCTTTGGAGAGAGAAAAAGTTGTTGGGATATTTTCATTATGCTTGCCTTTATAGGCTATACACTTTACATATAGCACCTTGGGCTTTACAAAAATGGCATTTTAGCCATCTCATGGCTCATGTGCCATTTCTTTTTGCACACAAGCCATGGGCTTACAAAAATTTGGCTTTATGCCCATTTCGCATACATTCATGCATAAAAAATTACATAAAAAATTATTTATTAAATGATCTATATTTTGGCATGGAGGAGGCTGGCCGCGGGCTCGACTTGGCCATGGGCCCGCTTGACCTGGGCTTGGGCCCACCTGGCTTGGGGTTGACCTTGACTTTGACTCGGTCAACCGGTGTGCAAATGTTTACCCCAACAGTAGGTGGCATCACCCAGGTCCTTCATGGAGAACTTCTGTGACAAGAATCTTTTGACTGACTGTAACATAGGAATATCATTTCCTATTAGGAGAATGTCATCCACGTATAAGAAGATGAATATTACAGCTCTCCCTACAATCTTACTGTATATGCATGGTTCATCTGGATTTTTGATAAAGTCGAATTCTTTGACAGTATCATTAAAACAGATGTTCCTACTCCGCGATGCCTGCTTTAATCCATAAATGGACTTAAGCAACTTGCACACTTTACCGCTGCTCCCACTCTGAATGAATCCCTCTGGCTGATTCATATAGACGCACTCTTCCAAATTACCATTTAGAAAGACCGTCTTTACGTCCATCTGCCAGATCTCATAATCGTGGAAGGCAGCAATGGCAAGAAGGACCCGAATGGATTTGAGCATAGCCACCGGAGAAAAGGTTTCGTCATAGTCCAAACCAGGTCTTTCATGAAAACCCTTTGCAACAAGTCTAGCCTTATAGGTTTCAACCTGTCCATCTACACCAAGCTTCTTTCTGAAGATCCACTTGCATCCTACGGGTTTTACCCCATCTGGAGCAATGTCCAAAGTCCATACTTTGTTAGTGTACATGGACTCCATTTCGGTCCGCATTGCATCCAGCCATTTTACCGAGTTGTCGCTCTGAATGCCTTGCTGGAAGCTAGTAGGGTCATCAATGATGAAATCTTCTCGATCCCCGTCTATGAGTAAACCGTAGTATCTCTCGGGCGGATGAGACTGCCTACTACTTCTGCGGATAGGCGCTGGTATGTCCCTTTCTTCTGAAACTTCTTGTTCTACCAAACTTTCAGTAACAGCTTGTGGTTCTGGAATTTCTTCCAGTTCTATTATGCTCCCATTCTTCTGATTTTCTAAAAATTCAGCTTCCAAGAAGTGGGCATGACGAGAAACAAAAACCTTTTGTTCCTCTGCGTAATAGAAATAATACCCCTTGGAGTTCTTTGGATATCCCACAAACTTACACTGTACTGAGCGTGCCTCGAGCTTGTCCGGATGCTGCTTTTTTACAAAAGCTGGACATCCCCATGTCCTAAAGTGTTTAAGACAAGGTTTCTTCCCACTCCACATCTGATATGGTGTGGTAGGCACAGTCTTGGTTGGAACCTGGTTCAAAAGATATGCAGCTGATTCTAGTGCATAACGCCAGAAAGATCGCGGTAACTCAGCCTTACTCATCATGGAACGTACCATATCCAATCGGGTTCGATTCCGCCATTCCGATACACCATTGTGTTGTGGTGTGTATGGAGGAGTAAGCTGATAGAGAATTCCATTCTCTTTTAAGTATCCCAGGAACTCGGCACTTAAGTATTCACCACCTCGATCAGATCTCAGTGCCTTGATAGTTTTGCCTGTCTGTTTTTCCACTTCATTCTTGTATTCTCGGAATTTCTCAAAGGCCTCGGATTTATGCTTTATCAAGAAGATATGTCCATACCTAGAGAAATCATCCGTAAAAGTAATGAAGTAGGAATAACCACCTCGCGCATTTGTAGACATTGGACCACACACATCGCTGTGTATGAGTTCCAAGAGCTCGCTCGCACTTACTCCGTGTCCAGTAAACGGAGTCTTTGTCATCTTTCCCATGAGACAAGATTCACAAGTAGCATAAGTTTGATATTCGAACGGATTCAAATATCCTTCTCTATGTAACTTAGTCAATCGTGTTTCATTGATGTGACCTAGTCTACAATGCCATAAGAAAGCCTGATTTATCTCTGGAGACTTTCTTTTAAGTGTGTTCTGGACATTGAAAACCTGAGCTTGATTCAATACGTATATACCGTCATTTAATGTACCGGACCCAATCAGAACTTGATTTCAGTGGATTTGAACTACATCGCTTACGAATGTAAAATCATATCCCTCTCTTGAAAGTGAGGACACGGATATGATATTATAAGTCAAACTAGGTACATACAAACAGTTACGTAGAATCAATATCTGCCCACTTGTCAAACCTAGGCGATATTCTCCCACGGATTCAGCGTCCACGCTTCTTCCGTTTGCAACTCTGAGAGACAAATCACCTACCCTGATAACTCTACGGTTTCTCAAAGAATGTAATGAATTACAGATATGAGATCCTTCTCCGATATCTAGTACCCAGGAAGTAGAGTTAATTGACAAACAGTTCTCAATTACATACACACTCGAGGCCGAAGCCACAACATGCTTCATATCCTGGCTATTGGCTTCCAAAGCCCTGCAATCCTTCTGCCAATGCCCGTTCCCATAACAATAGGAACATCCCTCCTTACCTACACCAAGTCCCAAAACTTTTGCTCTTTCCTTTCCTTCTACTTCACTGACACCGTATATTGGATTTGTGGAGGTCTTCTTCTTTTCACCCTTTGCTTTCGACCTGGATGTAGAAGAAGAAGGTCCCCCATTGAGCAGAGCGGGTGTCTCCCTGGTTTCTTTCAGGGTGTAATTAGAGGGTAGGGACTGTGGAAATAAGTCAGCATATGACATGTTTCCGAACGTAGTCTCCAGGTCCTTGAGCTCATCAATATAGCTAGTCATCATAAGGACGTCGTCCCCTACAGATGACCCGACAGCCAACCTCGCTTGAAATAATTCGTTCGAGGTCTCATATCTTGCGATACGAGATTGCTCTCCATATAAATCTTTGTAGTGGAGAAAGATGGAAACTAAGTCCATCTTCTCGTGCTGCTTCTGGTATACACCATCAACTGAAGCTAACACGAGGCACTTGGCATTCGTATTATCCTCTTCCATTGTCTGACGGATATCCATATCAGCGACGGTGGAAACTGGACCTGGGACGGTAGGGGCTTGAGTAGTAATAGGGTGGTCCAGCTTGTCATAGGCAATAGACATCTGGATAGACGTTTGCCAATCATAAAAGTCATATTCAGTCATTTTGTTATCTAGATGTAACATAGTCATGGTCACATGGTCGCTGCAAATGGAGAGAGAGGGAACACTTTACCATGATGCTCTTGCAAGTTTAGATTGGTTTTTAGTATATCTAAACTGGATGGCTTCCAAT
Organism: Agapanthus africanus; assembly: GCA_030015575.1. NCBI lineage: Eukaryota > Viridiplantae > Streptophyta > Magnoliopsida > Asparagales > Amaryllidaceae > Agapanthus > Agapanthus africanus. Next base: position 300,652,228 of record JASDDO010000008.1, read on the forward strand.
GTTTCTCGAATCCTTCTTCAAACCACAAAAGAAGAATTAGTCAGGACAGATCTCACCGTACAATACTTGCTTAACCGTTCATCCAGGCTAGTGTCGGTACTTCGAGGGAGGTTTTACGATGCTTTCGCGAAGTTCCTTAATTAAATAACCTCTTTTCTCTGGAGGCGTAGCCCCGCTGACACTGTTCTAGACACCTACTTGGTTTATAGCATTGATCGTTAAGTGACGAATCTCCTGATGAGTAGCGGATACTCACAGTAGGATCGGGATCCAAATATCATCGTGTGATAAAGCTGAAGGAATCTACCAAAATTATCACACTCCAAATGGTATGCAACTCTAGCAAGTTTCAGTTTCTTTAGAAACTCCCGATGTGAATTTTTGACCCATGCTCTTATGAACTTGACTAAGGGCCAACAAATTATAAGTCACATGTCAAGTTCTACCCATCATTATCTTGTTAATTCGGACCCACCTGTATATACTTGTTAGTGTATATGCCCTAGAGGTCATTACTGTATCATACTAGTTTGTATATTACTTGATGGAAGCTTAGGATATTCATAGATGTATAGACAATCTTGCTCAAAATAGTAGTATGCTACTTGGTTTGTTTCTACTTTAATGTGTGCATGTGTTTCTTTTAGCATATCGCCTTTACACATTAGTGGAGCCCTTAGGATCTTTGCTTGATTACCAGTGTTGTGATGGCAGTCACACAAGTGGGGGCTGGGTAATCTACAAGCACATCCTTATACAGGTCCCTAGTCGTAGGATTATCGAGACAGGGCACCGATACTCCGGAGTAGACTAGCGTATGCGCTTCTCATCCCAGCTGGGGAGATAGTCTGTCCCATAGCCATTAGTACGTCGTACTTGAGATAGTATGCGGGTGCTCGTTAGGTTACGAGTACACTGGACAGGACTCATCGGGAACTGTTGGTTGGTATTATACCTATCGTAAGTTATCAGTTCCCAGGTGACATGAGTACATCTTAGTCCATTGACTTGACACTGTCACTTCTCCTCGAGTGTGTTCCCACTGTTCTTAGATTGCTACCCTACCACGGCTCAAAGGAGTCGTGCAAACAGGTAGCAGTTGGGTGCAGTCCCGAAGCACATGGAAGCAGTGACGGTTAGACAGGATTTGTCTCTCCCGGTATTGGGGGTTGATATCGCGCTGTATCTAGGAGAGCCATTACATAAAGTCCCTGGCCAGGGCTAGCGGGATATACTGGTAGGGTTTCCAGTGATATCTCAGGGTGTTCTGGGCTACACTCCGACACGACTTGTACCGCTATTAGGGGACTGACGTTTACCGCCCACTAGGCCCGCAGTGCGATACTCTTAGACGAACAGACCGGACTGTATGGAGATTGTCGCATTCAGGCTCAGTAGGAGTTCAGATGGGTTCACCTCGTCATTCTTCTTATCGGTATCTACCTGGGGACCGTTACGTACACCTAGTACCGCTTGCGGCCTGTGGTTAAACCCACTGACAACGTAGTGTTGAGTTTTTAGAGTCCCACACAGAGGTTTATTCGCCTTTGGGAAAAACAGAGTAGAGGTCGCATGGTTTTGCGACGGGGTTCGTTCACATCCACGCACTTGTGCACGTTTGGTGTCCGGACAGTTAATACTAGCGGGATTTGGTTTAAGCCAGATCCTAGTATATGTTTTGGGATTGGTTTTATCTCATTGTATTCGTGTTCCTCGGAACATAGATACGGGTGTGTATGCAGAGTTGACTGAGGCAGAGGCAGAGGACTTTCATTAGGGTTGATGACCGTTGTCTTTTTCTTAACCCTAATGAATATGTGAAATATGATTATTGATATTAATTAATTATAATTGTGTTATGGTTAGGGTTGTTGACCATTTGACTATGGTTGACTTGTTGACCTATGTTGACATATTGACCATCATCATTTCACATGAAAGATGCTATTTGATTCTTGCAAAATTCATTAATATGAAATGATAATGGTCATTTCAAGTTAACCATCACTATTAACTTTGATTAATTATTTAATTATCATAATTCACATATATGTGAGAATGGTTGATATTATCCTCATTCTCTCTTGCTCATTCTCTCTCATCCAAAGCTTATCCTCTTCCGCTCTCTCAAAGTTTTCCCCTCTCATGTGTTGAGAACCATTTTGCTTTTGAGATAAAACACCAAAACTCCTCTCTACTCATTCTAAGGTTCAAGATTTAGCAAGCCAAGCACTTTAGTTATCTCTAGGTTGAGGTAGGAGCCAAAGGTAGAGGCCCTCGGGTGGATCTTTCTTCGGCAAGAGAAAGCGACGAGGAGGACCCGTTCATCCCACTCCAAGGAGAAAGAAGAGAATGAGTTCAAGACTTAGGTATAATCCTTTAACCGAGTAGCAAAATCTTTTAGCATGGTTGTTAGTTTTTGTTGTAGGGTTGCTAGACACGCGCACAAGGGTCTACGAGGCATCAACCATGCCCGATTAAAAATTTAGCCGTGCCGAACAACCCGAATACGGAACTTTAAACTAGAGATTAGGCGAAAACAACATGCTAAACATTTTAACACTAAGTGAGAGGGATTACAACCTTTGTAGATCCGGTCCTTCACTTCATATGCTCCGTGTTGTGGTCCCTTCGCTGCGATCATCGGGATCCGGACTCTCGAGAGGTTCCACGAAGAGAAAGACGCAACCTTTGCTTCCGATCTTCGATACTACGATGATCTACCTCGAAGTTTCTTTAACACAAGCTAACACTCATGAAATGATGTGAACACCCTCATCTAAATGGCAAGGGAAGATGAGGAAGATGAAGTAGGATTTTTGCTCTCTTTATTTATATTTTTCTCACATTTATCCATCACAAAATCAAAGCAAGAAACCATTTTCAAGCAAAGAAGAAGAAGGAAGAAGATGATGAACAACATTCATTAATTCTTTTTGTGATGAATAGGAAAAGGAGATAATGATCAATTATACAACCATGGTTCACTTAACCATTGTAGAGAATAGACTAGGGTTAGGGTTTGGGTTGGGTTAAAGCATGAGTCATGAACAAATATCTTTCACAAAACAAAACAAATCCTTCTAGAAACTTCTAGAAAGTTTAACCCTAATCCAAACCCTAATCATGTTTAATCTCCACTAAATAAGTTGCATTATTTATCATATCATGTTACAATATTATATATCACATATATAATATTTATCGTAACAAAATAAAATAATACAATTAACATATATCGCATATATATCAATGTATTACCCGAGTGAGAAAAAGAATCTTTTAGTGAGCAAATATTAGTTAATGTAATTTAATATATCATATATATTATTATACATTAAATTATCGAATCAACACTTGATCCGACAATCCGGCTATATCGCATATAACCGACTAATATATATCCGTACCGATTCACCGAATCAACACTTGATCCGATGACCCAGCTGATATCAAATATCGCGAGAATAGAATACGGTATCACATATCGCATTATCCTCGGTCCCGCACATATCACATATGTGCTCCTACTCCGTTTTGCCTGAGTCAAGAAACCTCTGTGTAGGACTCTAAAGAATCGTCAATACGCCGGCAGTAGGTGATGATCATATCAAACACCCACAAGCTGCAAGCGGTCAGCTAAACGTAACAGCTACCCAGGTTTTGAGCGCTCAGAAGATCAACAAGCAAGCCTGTAACTTCTCCTGTGAATCCAAACAGTAACACTCCCGTACAGTCCGGTCTCGTCGTCTGATATGCCGCATATCTCGCCTAGGGGTGGTAAACGTCAGACCCCAGTAGCTCGATAAGTCGTGTCGATATGAAGTCTATAACAGTTCGAGAAACTACTGATAACACTTACCAGTAAATCTCAGCAACCCTGGCCAGGGATTTCCGGTTATAGCCAATCGAACACAGCACAACATCAACTCCCTATACCAGGAGAGACGAATCCCCTCCTATCGCTCATTGCCTCCATGTGATTCGGGACTGTACCCAAAAGCCACCTTTTTGCACGCCCTCTTGGACGTGGTATGATGGAAATCAAAGCACAGTGGGAACCACACAAGACTCTATGACGATCTCGGGTCGACAGACTACTCTGTACCAGTGTCACCGGAGAACTGCCATCTGACGTATGGTATAATACCATCTGGGAGTTCTCGGCGAGTCCGTCCAGTGTACCCAGTCTCCACTGAGCACCCGTACACCATCCTTGATGTCAAACACCGATGGATATGGGATCATCCATCGCCCATCATATGGGTCAAGATGCGTATACGCTAGTCTACACTGGTGCATCGATGCCCTGTCTCGAAACACCCTCGACTAGGAACAGTTATAGGATGTACTCGTCGACTACCGGGGCCCCACTAGTATGATCTCATCATAGTCCCAGTAGTCGAGTACATATCCTAAGGGCTTTATCCACATGTAATATAGAGACAATCAGACTACATATTAAGATAAAGTATAACCAGATAGCATACTATCATGTCGGGCAAGAAAGTCCTTCCTATATATGTCCTAGCATCCACTACAATATACATCGTATGTACAGTAATGGCCTCTAGGGCATACATATAACTAACAATCTCCCACTTGCACTAGGGCCATCTGTTGTGGTATCACATACCCAACAATTAGCTGCGGTTGAAGTATCTCATACTCAACCATCCCATAAATGTCTCTACTGGGAAAAAGGCCTTTGTGAGTGGATCCGTACTGTTGTTCTCTATGTCTGCTCTCCTAACCTCGATCTCCCTGGAGATCAACCATCTCCATGATCCGGTGATACTGCCTAAGAATTATATCTGGATTTTAGATGGGACGGAAGTTCCTTGGGTAAAGCCACAACTCCATTGTCACACAATGGTAGGAACGAAATTCATCTCATGAACTTATATCTATCCAGACTGCCTCTTTGGTAGCATCTTTTGTAACGATGTATCTTGCCTTTAATCGTCTAGTATGTCACGGTATCTATCTTGGAACTCTTCCAGCATATCGTCCCTTTACTGAGGGTAAAGACAATGCCAGCGACTGACATTCAGTCGTTCTTATCACCCTGGATCCTTTCCAGTGATTTTCCCCAGGATCAATTAATACCATCTCACTACAACTAGTGAGTATCCTAACATCCAATTAGATCTATCTCATAGATCCAAAACCCAGGATTTAGGAGGTATCATTTTGATCCTATATGGAGAATCCTTGTGATAAGCGGAGATTGACCGAGCGTAGCATAGGAAACTCCTTCCCTATCAAGAGTATGTCATCCACGTACTCTACGAGGATCACCACCATACTCTCTACTACCTTTTTATATATACAAGGTTCATCTACCATTTTGATGAAGTCAAACTCTTTGACTACCATATCAAAAACAGATGTTCCAACTCCGCGATGCCTGTTTTATTATAAAACATCTTGTACACGTTTCCGCTGCTCCCACTGTCTACGAAGCCCTCTGGCTGTGTACTTATAGACGTTCTCTTCTAAAACATCATTTAGAAAAGTAGTCATGACACCCAACCACCAGATATCGTAGTTATGGTATGTAGCCATGGCAAGTAGGATCTGGATGGACTTAAGCATAGCTTTGAAAGTCTCAACTTTTCCATGTACACCAAGTAATCTTCTCAAGATATACTCGCTTCTGATGGGGATTTATCCCTTCAGATAAAGCAACCAAAGTCCATACTTTGTCGGTGTATAAGGATTCCATCTCAGATCGATAAGCATCCAGCCATCCTTACAGAGTCCCACTCCTGATGACCAGCTCGAAACTAGTTGGGTCATCATCTTATGATACAATCCTCACTCCCACTGTCATTGAGAAACCGAAGTATCTCTCAGTTGGGTGAGGAACCCTACTAGATCGGCGGAGAGGCTGAGGTTCGTTGGAAACTATTGAATCCACATTCAATAGGTATGCACTTTCTCAAGTGCATTACTCCCAAAAGGAAATAGGAAACTCAGTAGTACTCATCATAGAGCACATCATATCACATAGGGTGCTATTGCTAGCCCCGATATACCATCGTGCTATGGTGTATACGGAGGAGTAATGCTGAGAGAGAATCTCATTCTCCTTTAGAATAGTCCAGGAATTCCGTGCTCAAGTATTCTCCTCCTTGATCTCATCAAAGGACATAATACTTATACCCGTATTTTGGTTCTCTACTTCTAACATATATTCTGTGAATATCTCAAAAGGTTTGGACTTGTGTTTCAACAGGAACATATGTCTGAATCTTGAGAGATTATCAGAGAATGTAATGAAGTATAAAGAACCGATCTTGGCATGTGTAGACAGGGGACTTTCATACATCAGCATGTATCAATCCTAAAAGTTCACTAACTCTTTCTCTGTTTCCAATAAACAGAGCTGTGGTCATCTTATCTTTGTGACATGACCGGCAAGTTTCACAAGATGTAAATTCAAACTAATTTAAATATGCATCTAAATGTAACTTCAGCTAGTCGGGTCGCATTGATATGACCTAGTCTACAATGCCTCAAGAAGGATTCGTTCATATCTGAACTCTTCCTCTTGTGTGTGTTCGCACACTAAGAACTGTAGTTTGATTTAGAACGTTAATGCTTTTAGATAACGTACCTAAAACGATCAACTCTTGATATAGGAAATGTTCAAAAACATTATCCAACAACACAAAATTATATCCTTTCTTTACTAATAAAGAGACTGATATGATTTTGTATATCAGGTTCGGTATCTAATAACATTTGTTCAGAATCAATGTATTCTGGTAATACAGGATGACAGTGACCAACAGACTTGGCTGCAACACTTGCCCCATTTTCTGTCTCATGAAACTTATCACCCGTTCTCAGTTCTCTACCTATCTGTAGCCCATGTAACAGATTACATATGCGGAATCCTGATCTGGTATCAAATACCCAGGACGTAAAGGATACTGAGAAACAGTTCTCTGTAATGAACACACCCGAAGATAATGCATCAGCATGCACTCTCTTCGTTTGGGCGGCACGGGAAATCTGGTATTCCCCAATTTCCTGCTTTGTCTTATAACAATTATAAGTTGGAGTGGGACCAACGTTCCCAGCTCAGTATAACAAGCGGGTTCGGTCAATAATCCGTATTATTATCTTGATTAAGGCGTGATATGGTCGTTACCTGGAGAGAGAGAGAAGAAAACACTCAGTGTGCGCTCTTGCAAGATTAGATTGGTTATTTAATATATCTAATCAGGATGTCTCCCACTGTTTTAATCAAATCTTCCTTCAAACCCTAAAAGGAAAGACCAGCCGGGTTAATTACACATTACAAGTTCGTCAATCTTTCAGCCAGGCCAGTGTCGGTACTTTGAGGGAGGTCCCCCGTGCTTTCGCACGAACCTAATTAATGTAAACCTCGTTTTCCCAGAGGCATAACCTCGTTAACACCTTTCTAGACACCTACTTGATCGACTAATTGTAATGTGTAAAACTCTCCCAGGAGTAACTCTTACTCGCAGCGGGTATCGGGATCCAACTATCTCATAGAAGGTATGCAATCTCATTGCAAATTTCAACACTTGAAATTCCCAATAATATTTTCCCCCTAGCACTTATGACCTTAACTAAGGTCAACATATCATAAGCACTAGTCAAGTTCTACTCGTCATTTCATGATTAATCAGACCCACCCATATGACCCTCAACTATGGTCGACATAATCACATGAATGTCCTAACTAATCGCATCAAATGCAGTGTAGGAAGACATCACTTAGCTACCGTACACTACGCCTCAACTAAAGTCGACATACGCAGCACGAATACTAAGTACTCTACTTCCTAAAATGACGGAGGGGTACGACGGGTTTTATTTGAAAACCCTTTGCGTAATGAACTTGATATCGTTGTAGAATCAAATGATTTTAAAATGGAGTGTTTTTGAGGCTTTTCTAGTTTTGCTAAAGGGGTCACTCCCGGTGAAGGGATCGTCGGCCCTTTCCTCATCGAATAAGGTGCAGGATATATCATATATACCGCTGTGCAGAGCAAGAACTATAGAAGCAATCAAAAGACAAACCGAGTTTGTAGCATCTGCCAGTTATTGCTAAAGGAGTCACTCCCGGTGAAGGGATCTCGGTCCTTTCCTTATCGAATAAGGTGCTGGATGTTCTACAAGGAACACCGCTATGCAAAGCAAGAACTGTAGCTACCAGTTTTTAAACAAGTTTCTACAACATCTTAGGTTTCTTTTATTTCATTAATCTCATTAATGAAGTCCCATTTTAATTATGCTTCATAAGCATCTGTTTTGAAACGAAATCTGCAATATAACATATATCTCATATATATAATATAAACATTCGTCACAGGCAGTAATATGATCTCATCACAGAACATTGCAGCAGAAGAACATATATGAAATATTGGATATACTAGGACGTCCGTGTTTTCAATACGAGCCAGTATAAAACACGGATTCCATGGTCGTGATGAATAGCCAAACCCACATCCCTAGACCCCTACGAGAGCGGCAAGTAACACTGCCAATTCTAGGGTTAAGAGACCCGGTCTCGACTCCTCGAGATGGTCTCCCACTGGACCCTAGAACCCGGTTACTTGTGCTCCCCTCCTTGGGTCTACCTAATGCGGAAAAGTAAATAATATACAACGGTGACATCTTCCGCTACCTGGAAGTGCCCCAATAAAAGAATATTACATACAAATGAATTTTACATGAATGAAAAAGAAAAAATCTCATCTCACATAAAACCCCCGGCTATTCAAACGCGACGATCCAATACAACATATCACAGCAACACATAATATCTCATATCATCAACGTAAGCAAGTATGCGTATCCCGATTGTCGTTGATGTATAGCAACGAAGCCGGCGATACACCACATACTACGCTTACGGTCACAGAAAAGAAAGTGTAAAACTACAACAGTTGGAATCCGCAACCTCCTTAGACATCGCATGCCTAACCAAATGAATTCCTTAGACATCACATGCCTAACAATTATAAACCCCTCATTTTAGTCTCATTATCGAAAACTCTTTTCAATATCAAGTCGGCCAATTCAACAAGATTCCCGACGTCCTGATCGAATGCTCGTCGCAAACTTAATTACCCGGCGAGTATCCGCGTACGCTACGTGATTGCGACGGACTTTTGATCGCATCAAAATTCCGTGGCAACCGATCATCTGAGACTAAACTGCTATGTTTATAATATTCAAATCAGTTATCTCATAACTACCTGTGGATTCCAAGTATTGTATCACATTCCAGATAAATAGAAAAAGTTAAACTTTTCGATCGAATCATCAAGCACACAAGATTTCCCCAATATATTTCAACACTTGAAAACAGTTTAAAAACATCCATTACATGTCACAGTACCAATGGTCCAGCAGTAGAAGGGTCAAGCCAACGCCTCACATGTGGCACGCCGTACTTCCCCAAACCCTAAGGTTCAAAGAGTAGTTCAAGACGGTCACATAATCGAGTTAAGGTTTGTTGTCTTCTAGAGGGTCCATCGAGTTACTTGCACGACTTAGAACATTCTTAAACACGAGGAAAAATCCAACTTTTGAAAAAAATTTCCGACAGGAGAAAAAGTGAGTTATTGATATCCGTTCGAACTTTTTAACAGTTTCTAAAAGTTATCCGGAAAACTACATAGACAAAATCTAATACTCCGATCGAAACATCGAATCCCCAAAACAACTCCAGAAAACTTAACTGTCAAATAAAAATTAAAACATTCCAGAGAACTCAGCACTGTGTAATAGGAATTACTGTGCAAAATAGGAGGGGTGACGTCATCAAGTGGCCGCGGAACCGCCGCAGAATCCAGGCTTCTGTCGCGGTTCCGCCGCACTTTTGACGAATTACCCCCTCGAATTTCACAGTAATTCTAATTAGACCCTGCTGAATTTTTTAGAAATTTTTAATTGACAAAAATCCAAATTTTCAGAAAATTTCCAGAGAGCATTTTGGAGTCGGGGTTCCGGGTTCGGTCGGACTTTAAACATCGTCTAGACTTCGCCTAAAGCTCTAGCTTGGCTCTGATACCACTGTAGGGTTGCTAGGCACGCGCACAAGGGTCTACGAGGCATCAACCATGCCCGATTAAAAATTTAGCCGTGCCGAACAACCCGAATACGGAACTTTAAACTAGAGATTAGGCGAAAACAACATGCTAAACATTTTAACACTAAGTGAGAGGGATTACAACCTTTGTAGATCCGGTCCTTCACTTCATATGCTCCGTGTTGTGGTCCCTTCGCTGCGATCATCGGGATCCGGACTCTCGAGAGGTTCCACGAAGAGAAAGACGCAACCTTTGCTTCCGATCTTCGATACTACGATGATCTACCTCGAAGTTTCTTTAACACAAGCTAACACTCATGAAATGATGTGAACACCCTCATCTAAATGGCAAGGGAAGATGAGGATGATGAAGTAGGATTTTTGCTCTCTTTATTTATATTTTTCTCACATTTATCCATCACAAAATCAAAGCAAGAAACCATTTTCAAGCAAAGAAGAAGAAGGAAGAAGATGATGAACAACATTCATTAATTCTTTTTGTTATGAATAGGAAAAGGAGATAATGATCAATTATACAACCATGGTTCACTTAACCATTGTAAAGAATAGACTAGGGTTAGGGTTTGGGTTGGGTTAAAGCATGAGTCATGAACAAATATCTTTCACAAAACAAAACAAATCCTTCTAGAAACTTCTAGAAAGTTTAACCCTAATCCAAACCCTAATCATGTTTAATCTCCACTAAATAAGTTGCATTATTTGTCATATCATGTTACAATATTATATATCACATATATAATATTTATCGTAACAAAATAAAATAATACAATTAACATATATCGCATATATATCAATGTATTACCCGAGTGAGAAAAAGAATCTTTTAGTGAGCAAATATTAGTTAATGTAATTTAATATATCATATATATTATTATACATTAAATTATCGAATCAACACTTGATCCGACAATCCGGCTATATCGCATATAACCGACTAATATATATCCGTACCGATTCACCGAATCAACACTTGATCCGATGACCCGGCTGATATCAAATATCGCGAGAATAGAATACGGTATCACATATCGCATTATCCTCGGTCCCGCACATATCACATATGTGCTCCTACTCCGTTTTGCCTGAGTCAAGAAACCTCTGTGTAGGACTCTAAAGAATCGTCAATACGCCGGCAGTAGGTGATGATCATATCAAACACCCACATGCTGCAAGCGGTCAGCTAAACGTAACAGCTACCCAGGTATTGAGCGCTCAGAAGATCAACAAGCAAGCCTGTAACTTCTCCTGTGAATCCAAACAGTAACACTCCCGTACAGTCCGGTCTCGTCGTCTGATATGTCGCATATCTCGCCTAGGGGTGGTAAACGTCAGACCCCAGTAGCTCGATAAGTCGTGTCGATATGAGGTCTATAACAGTTCGAGAAACTACTGATAACACTTACCAGTAAATCTCAGCAACCCTGGCCAGGGATTTCCGGTTATAGCCAATCGAACACAGCACAACATCAACTCCCTATACCAGGAGAGACGAATCCCCTCCTATCGCTCATTGCCTCCATGTGATTCGGGACTGTACCCAAAAGCCACCTTTTTGTATGCCCTCTTGGACGTGGTATGATGGAAATCAAAGCACAGTGGGAACCCCACAAGACTCTATGACGATCTCGGGTTGACAGACTACTCTGTACCAGTGTCACCGGAGAACTGCCATCTGACGTATGGTATAATACCATCTGGGAGTTCTCGGCGAGTCCGTCCAGTGTACCCAGTCTCCACTGAGCACCCGTACACCATCCTTGATGTCAAACACCGATGGATATGGGATCATCCATCGCCCATCATATGGGTCAAGATGCGTATACGCTAGTCTACACTGGTGCATCGATGCCCTGTCTCGAAACACCCTCGACTAGGAACAGTTATAGGATGTACTCGTCGACTACCGGGGCCCCACTAGTATGATCTCATCATAGTCCCAGTAGTCGAGTACATATCCTAAGGGCTTTATCCACATGTAATATAGAGACAATCAGACTACATATTAAGATAAAGTATAACCAGATAGCATACTATCATGTCGGGCAAGAAAGTCCTTCCTATATATGTCCTAGCATCCACTACAATATACATCGTATGTACAGTAATGGCCTCTAGGGCATACATATAACTAACATTTGTTTAGCAAAGATCCTCCTTTTAGTCCATGTTGCCTTGAGTTTTAAAAATCGTTTTTTATACCGTTTCCGCCTCTCCGTAAGCACCGGGGTGGGCAACGTAGACTTACAGTGGTATCAGAGCCTAGCTAAACACAAACTAGCATGTTAGCAAAGTATTTAGAATTTCGATCGGAAAATAAATCGCAAAACACGTCCAAAATGTGAACTTTCTGCCGATTTTTAAACCTGTTCAAAAAATAATTACACATACACTAAAAATCGGCTCAGGGTTTTTAAAGAACACTCAATAAAAACGACCCACTGACTCGGTCAACGCGCCGTGGAACCGCGGCAAGAACATGCTTCTTGCCGCGGATCCGCCGCCGAGTTGACCCGGCCGTGGCTCATTTTTGCTGCAGTATTCTTAGTGAGATGTTTTGGGATTTTTAGGATAATTTGTTTCTGCCCAGAATTTCCAGAGAACAAATTTGTGTTTGGGGTGGTTACAAATCCGTATTTTGATCGAAGTTCTATAGACTTTAGCTAATGGGTTATATCTGTGATGTGATATATGCACTGAACGTCAACTAATCTCTATACGTCGATTAGTGGGGGTTGTGCATATCTGTGATCTGTAATGTTGATGGTTTGTGTATATGAACTCGTTGGATTGTCGCGGATGAATAGCCGGGGGTTGTGAGATGAGAGTTTTTTTATCTTTCATTTGATGTAATATGTAAATTGATGTAATATTATTTTTATAGCCGCACATCCGGGATGAGGTTGTAGCCGCCATTGTATATTATTTCTTTTACTGTTTTTGCTCCTAGGATAGACCCAAGGTGGGTTGCACAAACTACCGGGTACCTTGAAGTGTCGAGTGGCCTACTCACGTTGTTGAGGGAGGTTGCTTCATTTCGGGTACTTGGCGGGTAGTTTGCCGCACCCGTAGGGGTCTAGGGTGGGGTTTGGCTATTCATCGCGACCGTGTATTCCGTTTTTCGTTACAGGCTCGAACGAAACGCGGATTCCTAGTATATCCAATGTTTTCATCTGTGATCTGGAATGGCTATCATTGCATCCGACGAATGTTTATATCTACATATGATATCTAGTAGGCGTTGCTTATGTTTTGCATCCGCGCTAGTCCAGCCCCCGCTCTGTCGTTAGTTAAGTAACCTAACGGGTGATGACGGGGCTCGTGGTGAATGCGGATGGCAGAAGCGTACGTCAAATTTTCATTGTTTTCTGCAATTGTAGGATTAATTGATGGGACGCATTAAATTAATCCAAGAAAATAAACCAAAGTTAAAGTCGTTGGAACAATTTCAAAACCACTCGGTTTCTTTTCAAAACAACTTTTAAACACGGAGCTTAAACCACTCCTTTTAAAAGCTATCTCGTTCCATCGATTATATCAAGTTCACTACGTTCACGGTTTTGCCAAAACCATTCATAGCCCTCCGTCATTTCATATGGATAGTCAATAGTATTCAAGCTGTGTTTGTTGGCCAAAGTCATGGCATAGTGATTGGTAGGTATTGGATGTTCATGTGTAGCATAGATAGATGCGTTGGTCTGGGACAGTCGTACTGCCTTGTTGGCCAAAGTCAAGGGTAGGTACGGGTGGGTTCAAATTAACCTGGAAAATGACGGGTAGAACTTGACATGTGACTTATGATTCGTTGGCCAAAGTCAAGGTCATAAGAGCATGGGGAAAAAATCCACATCGGGAGTTTCTAAAGAAACTGAAACTTGCTAGTGCTGCATACCATTTGGAGTGTGATGATTCTGGTAGGATTCCTTCAGTTTTATCACACGATGATATTTGGATCCCGATCCTACTATGAGTATATGCTACTCCTCGGGAACTTTCTCACTTAACGATCAATTCTATAAATCAAGTAGGTGTCTAGAAAGGTGTTAGCGGGGCTACGCCCACAGGGAAAAGAGGTTACTTAATTAAGGAACTTCGCGAAAGCGTTGGAAAACCTCCCTCGGAGTACCAACACTGGCCTGGCTAAACGGTTAAGCAAGTATTGTACGGTGAGATTGATCCCGACTAATTCTTCTTTTTTGGTTTGAGGAAGGATTCGAGAAATAGTGGGAGCCATCCTGTTTAGACAAACTAAAAACCACACTAAACTTGCAAAAGCATCATGCTAAAGTGTTTGTTCTCTCTCTCCTAATTGCAGCAACCAAGTATCATGACCGGGCTTAAGTTACTACTAGATAAAAATATACTGACAGGGCCAAACTACAAAGGTTGGCTCAGGAATGTCAAAATGGTAATCACTTATGACAAGTTGGGGTATCTTGATCAGTCGAAAATAATGTATTTTTAACACGTCAATTTCCCTATCTTTTGCATTCATCTAGAGGTGTTCGGTTTGCATATTACACATATTAGCAAAACAGCTGTAAAATACAAGATTACCCGTGCTGTATACTAAAACTGGCATTTTTAGGGAAATTGACTGTTTTCATGGCATCACATCATCCTTGTATAGCGCAATACTTGTTTCGAAGTCTGTGCAGGAAATTCTAGGAGAAATGCCAAAATTAACAAAGTGCTGATAAAAAATACGCCAACTCAAGGACTTGAGATCTGGTTGTAATCTAAAAGGAATTTTGGGAATCAACATATCATACAATACATCTGAAGTCAGTACAAGAAATACCATGAATTCTGTTACACTAAGTCTCTTATTGGGCCGCGAATCCGCGGTCTAAGCAGGCTCGTTCCGCCGATCCGCGGTCACGTGACAGCCAAGTCATCAAAGCTTCAGTGCAGAATTATTCTCTCCAGTTGTACACCTCATCAAACTATGACAATTTCCAGAAAACACTAAAAGCTTCTGCCAGATCAGCAAAAGCCCTTGATCAAGCTAATCGTGATTAAGCTAATTAACCTCTAAGCTTCCAAAGCAAGCCAACTAACAACCTAGTTCTAGAAGCATCCCTCCAACAAACTACTTCTAGAAGCCTCTCTCTATAACAAACTTTTGGAGGGAAATTTGAAATTTGAATCCTAGATCTAGGGTTACAAGGCTTATAAAAGGAAACCTAGATCTAGGGTTGAGGGTTGTTGAAAAAGAGGGTAGTTGATCTTACATCCAATTCACCCGCAAGTTGAGTGACACGACTTGCGCCTCAAAACCCTAACCCTAATTCCAATTCCAATCCAAGATCAAGAATTCCGAGTTCAATCAAAGCAAGAAGCCTAGATCCTTTAGAGAGCAACGTCGGACTTTATCCGAGCAAGTGATCCAAGCCGATCCACGACTGAAGGAGCCGAGCGACGCCAAATTCAACGATCAAGTTCCTTCCTCTTGTAGTTCTTGAGAGTTGTAACTAATTGTTGATATAATAAAGGTGACAATTCTTTTATCTTGCTTATCTTTTGAATTCAAGCATTATGACTCAATCTAGATTCTTGAATGTGTTCTTTGTGATAATGTTTGAGTAAAACTCCGCTCGTAAAGGAGTCGAGATGATCGATAGAATGATGACGATTTAGATTCTTTTACAATTCTTAAGTCCTATAACGTTTGTAAATTCTTTGAAATCGAATGATCAATGACCTAGTTTCAATGCGATGCTCTCTTGATTGTGTTCGCTCGAAACTAGAGATCAACGATCGATCAATTGATTTACGAGAAGCTAGTTTGTGAATGAGATTCATCGAAAGGACAAAGGATGAGATGATGAAACCTTAGTTTCTTCGCAAGATCCTTAACCTCGATAAATCGTCATCGATCTAGTATCAATTCGTTCATGGATAAGAGTATGTAATCATTAGATCTCATCACATCTATAGATCCAATCGACTCCTACGAGCCACACTTCGAATCTTGATTGTTGGTTTGGAAATCATCACATCTCAATTCTTGATTTTAATGTTTTCTTAGATCTAGATTTTTCTAATTCTTGAAATTCAATTTACAAATCATGAATTGTTTCTTTTCTTTCCTTTTAATTTTTGACTCATCTAAATCGAAACACGAACGATTTCACTTTCCCTGTGGACGATCCGCACTTACTAACGCGTTACAAATCGACACCGTTATTGATTGCGGTCAAATATTTTTTGGTTGTGATTTCTATACAATTTTCTAACATACACACCGGAAATTAGAATCAATCAAATGGCGCCGTTGCCGGGGATAGTACGCTAATTCGTTCGTTTTTGAAATTTGAGTTGAAAAGTTTATTCCATTATAATTTTGAGATCAAAATTCGCGCAAACTCTAAACGTGTTGTTGTGATTTGTTGAGGAAATCTGGGATCTGCTGTGCAATTAGAATTTTTTTTAGAGTATTCCAGAGAACTAAGGGGCTGAAAAGAAGCATTGTGCACAAAATTCTGTGCAGTGATCCCAAAATCAAACCGCGGAAGCGCGGAATTAGGCGCTTATTGCGGCTGAACCGCGGCGGTACTGTAGCAGTGCTGCATGAAAATTGCTCTGTAAATTACCTACTTTCTTATCTCCTTCTCTGTCTGCTCCAATTAACAATTTGCTGCAGGTTTCTTTGCAATAAATTGCAGCGCCGCAAAAAGCAATAAAAATTGTGCGTGTTTTGATTTTTGGTTGTTTACATATTAATACGGAATTTAAGGGGCAAGGCAAAATCCAGATTAGGTGGGGAGTTCATTACCCTTCCTAAGCCCCAAAAATCACAAACTTGCATCCGCATTACCCTCATTAACTAAAAAATATCTAGAGATGACTCTAAGGACCGTCGCGCTCACTTAGGACAGAAGAAGGCCGTGGGTAATTCATTGCTTATCCGCGTTTCTTTTGTGGTGTCTAAGGCAAGTGTGTCGAAGGATAGTGGTTACTTAATTAGGCCCACTACTTACGTAGTGGAGAACCTCCCACTTACCTGGCACTTACCTGGCCACAGAAGACACAAAGAGGCAGTGGAGGATTGATCCTACGACTTGTCTTTTGGCAGTTAGGAGCAGTCTAGAGCTTTGACCTAGGTGACCACTAGATTTTAGGGTTGCTTGTTGCATTTGTTGTGATCGCATCATTTTTTTTTCAAAAAATCCGTATATTTTCAAAACAAACACCGCATTCATTCATTTCCCCTAATTATATTCACGCTGCCACTTGTACTAAACCCTTTTAGTGCAAGATAGGCTGGACACGGGATTCTAGTGCCAGTTCAATCCGCGTTCCCCCGATCGACCCAAAAGTCGGTATTTCTACATTTACTTCTTCTTTACCCACCATCACACCCACATCGATGGATCCTTCTCCATCGAACTTCTTTACAACTAATCTTCCGCCGTTCGTTGGTGCGCAGAATCCACCCCGCATCTCTCTCCAAGAGAGGTGCTATCCTACACGAGGTCCTCTTTCGACATGTCTCTCCATTCCACCAGCCAACGGGGACAATTTTCAGATTAAACCCCAATACATCAACCTTCTACCCAAATATCATGGTCTCGAAACTGAAGACGCATATGTCTTTATTACCAAATTTGAAAATGTATGCGCAATGATGGGTACTTCACAGCTTTCTGTGGATGCTATGCGTCTTCGTCTTCTTCGATTTACCTTGTGCGATATAGCCGAGAAGTGGCTGTATAACACTACCGCACATTCCATTACGAATTGGGAAGAATTCGTCAAAGCATTCCTTAAGAAATTCTACCCAAATCATAAGACAGCTCGAGTCCGTAGCGAAATCAATCAATTCACCCAGCTTCCAAATGAAACATTCTCGAAGTGTCTTGAACGCTTTAAGGATCTGTTAGTTCAATGTCCACATCACGGAATCCCTAGATGGGATCTGTGCAGAATCATATATGAGGGCATTAATCCTTACACAAAACAGACCCTTGAATTAATGTGTCAAGGCAACTTCATGACCAAAGACGATTGGGAAGCTTGGAGATACTTAAAAGATTTCACTGAAAATCTTTACAGTGGGAGAGTCAATCGTTTAGGGGTGGCAATAACCAATCGGAAGTTTCCATAGGAGTTAGAGCTGACATTTCAGCTATACAAAAGAAACTCGAGACTATGCAAAATAAATTTTTAGCCGCCGCCCTAAATCAAATGTCACTCTCCAAAACTGTATATGGATTTTATTCTGATACTTCTCATTTGACGGAAGAATGTCCACGAAATTCTCTGTTTCAAGGTCATGAGCATATCAATTCTGCTTTCCAACAACGACCTAGGAACGATCCATTTTCTTCCACATATAATCAGGGTTGGAGGAATCACCCTAATTTTGCTTGGAACCAACAACAAAATTAAAACACGGTTCCAAATCAAAACAATTTTCAAAGGGCTCCTCCACCACAACAACAACCACTTCCATTGAGTCAGCACCCCTTCCAAGCACAAAACTTTAAAAATCCGGTCAACACACCTGCACCGTCTAATCCTTTGCAGTTGACCAGGACTGATGAATCCTCTTCATTCATGAATTTTCTTTGGACAATAAAGTCTTCTATCGATAAAATTGAGAAAAACTCTGCATCCCAAAGCGAGACTACTAAATCGATGGAAGAAGAAATTGCACGATTAAAAAATGAAATGAGTGCAAGAGAGAAAGGGAAACTTCCAGCTCAACCTTTGCCCAATCCTGTCTATTCACATCATGTGAATGCAATCACGTTGAGATCTGGAAGAGTGCTTGACAATCAGGTTGCGGAAGAGATTGATGACACTGAAAAATCTATCAATGATACCCCGCCTGAGACCTTTCCTTCCACTTCTACTTCTAATTCTTACCCCAGTTCGTCTACCCCACCATTTTCTTCCGAGCCTATTCTCCGTTTCCCACAAGGCTCGACACCTCATCCCATCTCTTCTAGTTCACCAAAAACGATCCCCACTCCTATTCTGAGATCGTTTCCACCCACACGATCTTCTCCCGTGTTGGACCCCGACCTTATTGCTCCAGCTCCTTACTCGAATCGGTTAAGGGGAAACATACCAAATCCACAAATGGAGAAGATCACTGAAATCTTGAAACAGGTTAAAATCAACATCCCTCTTCTAGATTCTATCCAACAAGTCCCCGCTTATGCGAAAACCCTTAAGGACTTGTGCACTAGAATGAGGAAGACTCAAGTGCCCAAGAAGATATTCCTGGCAAAGACAGTAGACACAGCTTTCCCCCAACAATTACCGAGGAAACGTAAGGATCCTGGATATCCTATTATTTCCATTTCTATTGGGGAAAAACACATCTACCGTGCTCTACTAGACCTTGGCGCAAGTGTTAACCTTCTTCCTTTCTCGGTCTACGAACAGTTAGGGATCGGAGAGTTGAAACCAGCCTATTGCACTCTCCAGATGGCTGACCGATCTAGCACCAAACCTAGGGGTGAACTGGAGGATGTGTTAATAAAAATCGAGGAATTTGTATTCCTTGTGCACTTTATTGTAATTGATACACAGCCTGTAGACAACCCACGGAATCAAATTCCGGTGATTTTAGGTCGCCCATTTTTGGCCACTTCCAACGCTATCATCAACTGTAGAAATGGTTCTATGACCCTATCCTTCGGGAATAGGTCAATTGAGCTGAACATTTACAAGTTGGGAAGTGTACCCTCCGAACCTACTGCTCAGGTCTGTTCTGTCGACAGCAGCGAATTTGACGATCCTCATGATACTGATCTTGACTCTTTTCATATGTTGTTGTTTGACCCAACTATGTATCATACACATACGGACTCTTCCACCGAGTTGTCCGGGTCAACAACTAACACTGATTATGAAATGCTTTTAGAGTCTGAAGATCACCCCGCGCTTTGTGATGGCATTATTCTTCGGGGTATTAATGGGACTTTTGAGGAGATCTTTACTGATGAACTCTCATTTTTGAATGACACGGGTGTTGAGATGAATCATCTCCCAATCAATGAAATTGAACCTACACCCCCTCTTCTGAACTGTAAAAAGAATGCGAGTAATCCATCACATTCACTGCATCGTCTCCCCAAAATGAGACGCACACACATTCTATTCCAACACGTACCCTTTCCCCACTTCTTCTTCCACCAACCTGAGCACTACATTGATAAAAAATTTGAATGGTTGTTGTTGACCTTCGGTCTTTGCAAAGCTTGGCATCGACCAATGATTTTTGACCCCCTCATGTGATTTTCAAAGATTAACATGGCTTAACTCAAGTTTTGGGGGGCATAGTCTGGCTCCTGAAAAGAAAATCTTTACACAAAATGATGAGCCAAAAATAAGTTTGGGGGAGGATCTACCCTTAAATATTTTGCCCCCGTTAATAAATTTCCTCCCAAGCTTACAGGTTTTTTGAAGATTTAGCGGATGGCAACAGTGAGGACACAGTTGAAAACAAGTTTGGGGGAGGTTTGTGCTTATTTTCGCATCATTTGCATCATACTTTGCATAAGCACAAAACTTTTTAAAACCTATAAAAATTTAAAAAATTTCAATAAATAAATAAATAAATATTTTTTGTACATAAATAAGATAATAAAAGATTAGATAGTGAAAAATTACATCCATGAGATTAGAAAAATTTAAGAAAACCAAGAAAATTAGAAGTTTTCTTATACGAACTAGTAATAAGTAGTTATGAGCCGTTGTCCCAAGGGTTAGTAAGATGAAAGAAGTCACTAATCCGAGGATAAAAATAAGTCTAAAAAATAGTTTCTATTCTGGAAGCCAAACATTTTGAACGTTGATACCCTGCTATTCGCAGTTACACACGTCTTGAAACTCGGGATAGTAGAGAATACCTTGAAATTCTCTTGTCTAAAAGCCAAAGTATGAAGGAAATAAAAATTGAATAAAATATAAAAATGGTGAGAAAAATGAACACTGGTTTTGTTATCGCCAAGGCAACAATAAAAAAATATAGCGAGGGTGCCTCTTCACCTAGTGCCCTAAGGCCAACTGGTCTGGGAGTCACTGCTAAGCCTTAGGTGGTGCAAGACGAGGAAAAACACCTAATAAGCAAGCACATGAGTAATCGGTTGGTTAGTACCTCAAGAAGTATTAACGGTCGCATGAAAGTGTGTGAGCAAATTCATCTAAATATTCATTAATTAAAAAGTACTGAGGCAGATGGACAAGAGTATGATAGCTTGAATTGAATTCTCCGGGTGTAGGGATGTCTTTTACACACACGTAGGGTTATATGATCGATGTTTGGAAGAAAGATAGGAATGAAGAATAAGATGATGTTTTATTGAGGGGTTATGTGATTTCTAACATCTTTTCATGACTATTAAGATAGGGCTCACGACAACCGAAAAGCTAGTGTAGTTGGAAACTCTAATTTTCAAAGTCTTTCTTTTACAATTCTTATCTTTATATGTAATATTTACGGTCTTCCTTTTATTATTTGATTTTGTGGGTGTAATCCGCTAAAAACCCTCAGGAGACAACACTCCTCCTACTAGGGACACCTAGAGGTTTAAAAGCTTGTTGCACGTGCTCAGTGCAATCGTGTTGCCTACGAAAGTGTGCTAGTTAGTTTTTCTTTTTTTTAATTTTCTCCTTCTCTTTTTAATAAAACAGTTCGCTCGAGACGACCGAAAATAAGTTTGGGGGAATTTGATCAGTCGAAAATAATGTATTTTTAACACGTCAATTTCCCTATCTTTTGTATTCATCTAGAGGTGTTCGGTTTGCATATTACACAAATTAGCAAAACAACTGTAAAATACAAGATTACCTGTGTTGTATACTAAAACTGGCATTTTTAGGGAAATTGAATGTTTTTCATGGAATCGCATCATCCTTGTATAGCGCAACACTTGTTTCGAAGTCTGTGCAGGAAATTCCAGGAGAAAGGCCAAAATTGTCAAAGTGCTGATCAAAAATACGCCAACTCAAGAACTTGAGATCTGGTTGTAATCTAAAAGGAATTTTGGGAATCAACATATCATACAGTACACCTGAAGTCAGTACAAGAAATACCATGAATTTTGTTACACTAAGTCTCTTATTGGGCCGCGGATCCGCGGTCTAAGTAGGCTCGTGCCGCGGATCCGCGGTCACGTGACAGCCAAGTCATCAAAGCTTCAGTGCAGAATTATTCTCTCCAGTTGTACACCTCATCAAACTATGACAATTTCCAGAAAACACTAGAAGCTTCTGCCAGATCAGCAAAAGCCCTTGATCAAGCTAATCGTGATTAAGCTAATTAACCTCCAAGCTTCCAAAGCAAGCCAACTAACAACCTAGTTCTAGAAGTTTCCCTCCAACAAACTACTTATAGAAGCCTCTCTCTATAACAAACTTTTGGAGGGAAATTTGAATTTTGAATCCTAGATCTAGGGTTACAAGGCTTATAAAAGGAAACCTAGATCTAGGGTTGAGGGTTGTTGAAAAAGAGGGTACTTGATCCTACATCCAATTCACCCGCAAGATGAGTGACACGACTTGCACCTCAAAACCCTAACCCTAATTCCAATTCCAATCCAAGATCAAGAATTCCGAGTTCAATCAAAGCAAGAAGCCTAGATCCTTTAGAGAGCAACGTCGGACTTCATCCGAGCAAGTGATCCAAGCCGATCCGCGAATCAAGGAGCCGAGCGACGCCAAATTCAACGATCAAGTTCCTTCCTCTCGTAGTTCTTGAGAGTTGTAACTAATTGTTGATATAATAAAGGTGACAATTCTTTTATCTTGCTTATCTTTTGAATTCAAGCATTATGACTCAATCTAGATTCTTGAATGTGTTCTTTGTGATAATGTTTGAGTAAAACTCCGCTCGTAAAGGAGTCGAGATGATCGATAGAATGATGATGATTTAGATTCTTTTACAATTCTTAAGTCCTATAACGTTTGTAAATTCTTGGAAATCGAATGATCAATGACCTAGTTTCGATGCGATGCTCTCTTGATTGTGTTCGCTCGAAACTAGAGATCAACGATAGATCAATTGATTTACGAGAAGCTAGTTTGTGAATAAGATTCATCGAAAGGACAAAGGATGAGATGAGGAAACCCTAGTTTCTTCGCAAGATCCTTAACCTCGATAAATCGTCATCGATCTAGTATCAATTCGTTAATGGATAAGAGTATGTAATCATTAGATCTCATCACATCTATAGATCCAATCGACTCCTACGAGCCACACTTCGAATCTTGATTGTTGGTTTGGAAATCATCACATCTCAATTCTTGATTTAATGTTTTCTTAGATCTAGATTTTTCTAATTCTTCAAATTCAATTTACAAATCATGAATTGTGTCTTTTCTTTCCTTTAAATTTTCGACTCATCTAAATCGAAACACGAACGATTACACTTTCCCTGTGGACGATCCGCACTTACTAACGTGCTACAAATCGACACCGTTATTGATTGCGGTCAAATAATTTTTGGTTGTGATTTCTATACAATTTTCTAACATACACACTGGAAATTAGAATCAATCATATCTCCTTACCACCACAGCTCCCCCTGTCCCAGGTCCTCAATCCAGCGTCGCGGATAAGAAAATCCGTAAGACCTGGGAGATTGATAGCGCGAAGGCCAAGTGCCTCGTGCTTGCCTCTATGGACAATGAACATCAGAGGAGGCACGAGAATATGGACCTCGAATCCATATTTCTCCATACTAAGGATCTGTATGGGGAGCAATCCCGTATCGCCAGTTACGAAGTCTCGAAAAAGTTGTTTTCGACGAGATTGGCCATCGGATCATCCGTAGCGGAACACGTGCTTAAGATGATTGACTACATTGAAGAGCTCGCGGACCTTGGGATCACGTTAGAGAACGAGCTCTACACTGACTTGATTCTTCAGTCCCTTCCTTCCACTCACGCCCAGTTTATCCTGAACTTCAACATGCAAGGAAAGGAAGTTGAACTTTCAGAACTCCTGAACATGTTGAGCAGTGCAGAGGGCACCCTACAGAAAGGTAGGGAAACATCCACTTTGTTTATTGGAGGAGCTTCCTCTTCCATGTCCAAGGCGAGAGCCAAAGGAAGGAAGAAGAAGGCCCCCACCAAACCAAGGGGCGGTGTTAGTAAAGTGGAAGCCAAGGGAAAGGCTAAAGTAGCAAAGGTAGCGGGAAAGCTTGTGGGAAAGGAAGAATGCTTTTACTGTCACAAGAGTGGACACTGGAAGAAAGATTGCAGGGCTTGGAAGGCCAGAAACCAGGACCCGAAGCAAGTTGTGGCTTCGGCTTCAGGTGTGTATGTTATTGAAAACTGCCTATCAATAAACTCTACTTCCTGGGTATTGGATACTGGATCAGGATCTCATATCTGTAATTCTTTGCAGGCACTGAGAAAGCGTAGGGTTTTGAAGGCAGGTGATATGACCCTCAGAGTTGCTAGCGGAGCTAGCTTAGATGCTGTGGCCGTGGGGGACTATCACTTGGGATTGTCAGATGGACATGTTTTGGTTTTACGTGATTGTTATTTTGTACCCAGTTCGACTTGTAATATCATATTTGTATCTTTAATGTCTAAAGAAGGTTATGATTTTGCATTTGTAAGCAATGTTGTAAACATTCACCTAAATCATATTCTGATTGGGTCGGGTACATTAAACAACGGTATATACGTATTGAACCAACCACAGATTTTCAATGTCCAGAATACACTCAAAAGAAAGTCTCCAGAAATAAATCATGCTTTCTTATGGCATTGTAGACTGGGTCACATAAATGAGACAAGGTTAACTATGTTGCATACAGAAGGATATTTGGATCCGTTCGAATATCAATCATATGCAACTTGTCAATCATGTCTCAAAAGAAAGATGACAAAGACTCCATTCACTGGACACGGAGTAAGAGCGAGCGAGCTCTTGGGACTCGTATACAGCGATGTATGCGGTCCAATGTCTACTCATGCACGAAGTGGTTATTCGTACTTCATTACTTTTACGGATGATTTTTCAAGGTACGGATATGTCTTCTTGATGAAGCATAAATCAGAAGCCTTTGAAAAATTCCAGGAATACAAGAATGAAGTAGAAAAACAAACAGGCAAAAGTATCAAGACACTGAGATCTGATCGAGGTGGTGAATACTTAAGTGCCGAGTTCCTGGGTTACCTAAAAGAGAATGGAATTCTCTCTCAACTTACTCCTCCATACACCCTACAACATAATGGTGTATCAGAGAGAAGGTACCGAACCCTATTGGATATGGTACGTTACGTGATGAGTAATGATGAGTTACCGCGATCATTCTGGGGATATGCACTAGAATCAGCTGCATATCTTTTGAACCGAGTTCCTACTAAGATTGTGCCTACCACACCATATCAGATATGAAGTTGGAAGAAACCCTATCTTAAGCACATTAAGACATGGGGATGTCCAGCTTTTGTCAAAAAGCAGCTTGCGGACAAACTCGAGGCACGCTCAGTACAGTGTAAGTTTGTGGGATATCCAAAGAACTCCAAGGGATATTTCTTCTATTGCGTAGAGGAACAAAAGGTTTTTGTTTCTCGTCATGCCTGCTTCTTGGAAACTGAATTTTTGGAAAATCAGATAAGTGGGAGCGCAGTAGAACTGGAAGAAATTCCAGAACCACAAGCTATTACTGAAAGCTTAGTAGAACCAGAGGGTTCGAAAGAACACGACATTCCTGTGCCGCTCCGCAGAAGTAGAAGGCAGTCTCATCCGCCCGAGAGATACTACGGTTTTCTCATAGATGGGAATAGAGAGGATTGCATCATTGATAATGATGAGCCGACTAGCTTCCAGCAGGGCATTCAGAGCGTTGACTCGGTAAAATGGCTGGATGCAATGCGGACCGAAATGGAGTCCATGTACACCAACAAAGTATGCTCTTTAGACGTTGCTCCAGAAGGGGTAAAACCCGTAGGCTGCAAATGGATCGTCAAAAGGAAGATTGGTATAGATGGATAGGTTGAAACCTATAAGGCTAGACTTGTTGCAAAGGGTTTCCGTCAAAGACCTGGTTTGGACTATGACGAAACCTTTTCTCCAGTGGCTATGCTCAAATCCATTCGGATCTTTCTTGCCATTGCTTCCTTCCACGATTATGAGATTTGGCAGATGGACGTAAAGACCGCTTTTCTAAATGGAAATTTAGAGGAGTGTGTCTATATGGACCAGCCAGAGGGTTTCATTGAGAGTGGGAGCAGCGGGAAGGTGTGCAAGTTGCTTTAGTCCATTTATGGACTAAAGCAGGCATCGCGGAGTTGGAACATCTGTTTTGATGAGACGGTCAAAGAATTTGGCTTTATCAAAAATCCAGATGAACCATGCATCTATAGTAAAATTGTAGCACGAACTGTCGTATTCCTCGTTTTATACGTGGATTACATTCTCTTGATAGGAAATGACATTCCTATGCAACAATCTGTCAAAGGGTTCTTGTCACACAGGTTCTCCATGAAAGACCTGGGTGATACCTCTTACATTCTGGGGATCCGGATCTATCGTGATAGGTCCAAGAGGATATTAGGACATTCACAGTCCAGGTACATCGACACCATACTGAAAAGATTCGGTATGGAAGATTCCAAGCGCGGTACTTTACCGGCTTATCACGGGATCACCCTCTCCAAAGAGATGTCTCCCAAGACTGATTTGGAAAGGGATCGCATGTCTATTATACCCTACGCCTCTGCGGTAGGCTCTATAATGTATGCGATGTTGTGTACCAGACCAGATGTAGTTTATGCACTGAGAGTGGTAAGCCAGTATCAGTCAAACCCTGGGGAGAAGCACTGGATAGCGGTAAAGAACATTCTCAAGTACCTGAGAAAGACTAAGGAGATGTTATTGGTGTATGGCGGAAAAGACCTCCAGATCGAGGCCTTTGCTGACTCCAGCTTCCATAGTGACAAGGATGACTCCAAGTCCATGTCGGGTTATGTCTTTACCCTCAATGGAGGGACGGTGTGTTGGAAGAGTTCCAAACAGGAAACCGTTGCTGACTCGACGATGGAAGCGGAATATATCGCTGCATCTGATGCCACAAAAGAAGCCGTCTCGATGAGGAAGTTCTTGACAGAACTTCAGGTGGTTCCGTCCATTGTTACTCCAATACCTCTGTATTGCGACAACAACGGGGCTATAGCTTTAGCAAAGGAACCCAGGTCCCATCAGAAGTCCAGACACATCTTGAGGAGGTATCACTTGATCAGGGAGATCGTGGATCGCCGGGAGATCGAGGTTCGGAGGGTTGCTACAGAAGATAACACTGCAGATCCATTCACGAAGGCCTTACCCCAGACTCAGTTCGAGCGGCTAATCGAGATGATAGGTCTTCGATACGCCAGTATATGGCCTTAGTGCAAGTGGGAGATTGTTAGTGTATATGCCCAAGAGGCCATTACTGTATCATAGTAGTTTGTATATTACTTGATGGAAGCTTGGGATATTCACAGTTGTATAGACAATCTTGCTCAAAATAGTAGTATGCTACTTGGTTTGTTTCTACTTTAATGTGTGCATGTGTTTCTTTTAGCATATCGCCTTTACACATTAGTGGAGCCCTTAGGATCTTTGCTTGATTACCAGCGTTGTGATGGCAGTCACACTAGTGGGGTTGGGTAATCTACAAGCACATCCTTATACATGTCCCTAGTCATAGGATTATCAAGACGGGGCATCGATACTCCAGAGTAGACTAGCGTATGCGCTTCTCATCCCAGCTGGGGAGATGGTCTGTCCCACAGCCATTAGTACGTCGTACTTGAGTTAGTATGCGGGTGCTAGTTAGGTTACGAGTACACTGGACAGGACTCGTCGGGAACTGTTGGTTGGTATTATACCTATCGTTAGTTATCTGTTCCCAGGTGACATGAGTACAGCTTAGTCCGTTGACTTGACACTGTCACTTCGCCTCGAGTGTGTTCCCATTGTTCTTAGATTGCTACCCTACCACGGCTCAAAGGAGTCGTGCAAATAGGTAGCAGCTGGGTGCAGTCCCGAAGCACTTGGAGGCAGTGACGGTTAGAAAGGATTCGTCTCTCCCGGTATTGGGGGTTGATATCGCGCTGTGTCTAGGAGAGCCATTACACAAAGTCCCTGGCCAGGGCTAGCGGGATATACTGGTAGCGTTTCCAGTGTTATCTCAGGGTGTTCTGGGCTACACTCCGACACGACTTGTACCGCTATTAGGGGAATGACGTTTACCGCCCCCTAGGCCCGCCATGCGATACTCTTAGACGAACAGACCGGACTATACGAAGATTGTCACATTCAGGCTCAGTAGGAGTTCAGATTGGTGTACCTTGTCAGTCTTCTTATCGGCATCTACCTGAGGACCGTTACGTACAGCTAGTACCGCTTGCAGCCTGTGGTTAAACCCACTGCCAACGTAGTGTCGAGTCTTTAGAGTCCCACACAGAGGGTTTTTCACCTTTGGTCAAAACAGAGTAGAGGTCGCATGGTTTTGCGACGGGGTTCGTTCACATCCGCGCACTTGTGCACGTTTGGTGTCCGGACAGTTAATACTAGCGGGATTTGGTTTAAGACAGATCCTAGTATATGTTTTGGGATTGGTTTTATCTCATTGTATTCGTGTTCTTCGGAACATGGATACGGGTGTGTATGCACAGTTGACTGAGGCAGAGGCAGAGGACTTTCATTAGGGTTGATGACCGTTGTCTTTTTCTTAACCTTAATGAATATGTGATATATGATTATTGATATTAATTAATTATAATTGTGTTATGGGTAGGGTTGTTGACCATTTGACTATGGTTGACTTGTTGACCTATGTTGACATATTGACCATCATCATTTCACATGAAAGATGCTCTCTAATTCTTGCAAAATTTATTAATGTGAAATGATAATGGTCATTTCAAGTTAACCATCACTATTATCTTTGATTAATTATTTAATTATCATAATTCACATATATGTGAGAATGATTGACATTATCCTCATTCTCTCTTGCTCATTCTCTCTCATCCAAAGCTTATCCTCTTCCTCTCTCTCAAAGTTCTCCCCTCTCATGTGTTGAGAACCATTTTGCTTTTGAGATAAAACACCAAAACTCCTCTCTACTCATTCTAAGGTTCTAGGTTTAGCAAGCCAAGCACTTTAGTTATCTCTAGGTTGAGGTAGGAGCCAAAGGTAGAGGCCCTCGGGTGGATCTTTCTTCGGCAAGAGAAGGCGACGAGGAGGACCCGTTCATCCCACTCCAAGAAGCAAGAAGAGAAGGAGTTCAAGACTTAGGTATAAACCTTTAACCGAGTAGCTAAAACTTTTAGCATGGTTGTTAGTTTTTGTTTAACAAAGATCCTCCTTTTAGTCCATGTTGCCTTGAGTTCTAAAAATCATTTTTTTATACCGTTTCCGCCTCCCCGTAAGCACCGGGGTGGGCAACATGGACTTACAATACTCTTGACTAAGGGCCAAACAAAGTAATACGACTGTCCCAAACCAACGCATCTATCTATGCTACATGTGAACACCCCAACAGCTACCAATAACTATGTTTTGACTAAGGGCCAAACAAACATAGCTTGAATACTACTAACCATTCATATAAAATGACAGAGGGCTACGACTGGTTTTGGCGAAACCGTGAACGTAGTGAACTTGATATAACCGAAGGAACCTGATAGCTTTTTAAAAGGAGTGGTTAAAGGTCCGCAATTAAAAATTCTACTCTTTTTAAAATAACCGAGTGGTTTCATTTAAACTGTTCCAACGATTTCAACTTTGGTTTGTTTTCTTTGCATTAAAATAATGCGTCCCATCAATTAACCTATCATTGCAGAAAACAACAAAAATACAACGTCCTCTTATGCCATCCGCATTCGCCACTGGGTCCCGTCATTCACCCGTTAGGTTACTTAACTAACGACTGAGCGGGGGCTGGGCTAGCGCGGGTGTAAAACATATGTAATGCCTAATAGATATCATATATAGATATTTTACATTCGTCAGACGCAATAATAGGCAGTCCAGATCACAGATGAACATTATTGGATATACAAGCAATCCGCATTTGCTTTGAGCCTGCAACGAAAGACGGATTACACAGTTGTGATGAATAACCATTACCCCACCCTAGACCCCTACGGGTACGGCAAACTACCCGCCAAGTACCCGAAGTGAAGCGGTCTCCCTCAACAACGTGAGTAGGCCACTAAACAGTTCAAAATACCCGGTAGTTTGTGCACCCCTCCTTGGGTATATCCTAGGAGCATAAAATAGTAAATGAAATAATACAACGGTGGCTACAACCTTAGCCCGGATGTGCCCGGCAAAAGAATATTACATCATATTACAATTTACATCGAATGAAAGAATATAAAAACTCAAGTCAAACCCCGGCTAATCATCACAACGATCCAATCAAGTTCATATACACAAACCGGTAAAAACCATTACAGAAATGTGCAACCCCCTGCTAACCGACATACTAGCAATTAAGGGAGGTTTACGAACACATTAAACATCACAGATAAAACTTGATTAGCAAATAAAATAGAATTTCGATCGACAACCTTTTTCCGTCTCTACCTCATGTGCAAGCCAGCACTGAAATAACCTGGGCAGAAACAGAATATACAGGAAAGCAAAACACCACAAAATAAGAGTTACTGTGCAAATATGAGTCATCTCGGAGTTGACTCGGCCGCGGATCCGCGGCGGATTGCACTAATCCGCCGCGCTTCCGCGGCATTCTCACCGAGTTGGGACTTCGTATTTCACCAGTAGTCTTAGAATTCCCTGCTGTGAATTTTCATCCCTATCAAATAATTTTTTCGACACGTTTAAAATTGACAGAAACTTAAGGGGTCCGGGGTTACGTTTTCGCGTTTTTCCGACGATCGAAGTTCTAATTAGTTGCTAACAAGCTAGTAAAGGCTTAGCAGGCTCTGATACCACTGTAAGTCCATGTCACGCACCCCGCTAGCTTGCGGGGAAACGGAATATATGAAAAACAATTATCAAAGCTTCGTAACACGGACTTGAGCACACGGATCGTGTCTAAACCATTACTAGCAAACTACGAGAGGTTTAACTACTCGGATTCGAAGTTATACCTCACGTTACTTGTCCTTCGGGTCTTCATCGCTATCCTCCATACCTCGTAGGCTCTATGGAACGTGGGCACCTCAACGGCCTCCTCGAGTCAAAGACGATCCACCCGAGAGTCTATAGTCCGAGCTCCTATCTCGAATCTGAGATAACTACGGCTTCTAGATCGCTAATCTAGAAGTCCTAGAGCGTGTAGAGTAATTAGATGGATTATTTAGTCACTTAAACCCTAGGTTTCTCAACTCATGAGAGCTATTAGGGTTTGAGGAAGAAGATGAAGACTTGAGGACTGGTAGAAAGCTTTTGTGATAATGATATGAATAATAACTCATGAAAGAATATAATGAAGCATACAAATATCTCTTGATCAAATATCTAGAAATATCTTGTGAGCTTCATTTAATACTAAAGGTGAATCACCTCATGAGTCATTAAGCATTTAATGAAAACTTACGACTCATCTCTCTACCTCATTTGTGTTTAATCCATAAAGAAATAAAAACAAATGAGTCATTTTCTTCTAGAAGTTTCCCGACAAATTACGAGACTGCCCCTCCCATCCGTATTTTCGAAAAACACGGATAATCTTTAACTGAATAAATCCATATGTATAATACTAGAATCTTGCTTAAACCAAAGACCGCTAGTATTATCTGCCCGATCATAATAAGTGCACAAGTGTACGTAAGTTATTGCGGCCCTGCCATAAAACCATACGGCCTCTACAACTTTTGCCTAATGCAGGGAAACTCTCTGTGTGGGACTCTAAAGACTCGACACTACGCTGGCAGTGGGTTTAACCACAGGTCGCAAGCGGTACTAGCTGTACGTAACGGTCCCCAGGTAGACGTCGATAAGAACGACGATGAGGAAACCCATACGATCTCCTACTGAGCCTGATGTGACAATCTCTGTACAGTCCGGTCTGTTCGTCTAGGACTATCGCATATCGGGCCTACGGGGGCGGTAAACGTCAGACCCCTAATAGCGGTATAAGTCATGTCGGAGTGAATCCCATTACACCTTGAGAAACTACTGGAACTTACCAGTAAATCTCGTTTTCCCTGGCCAGGGACTTTGCGTAACGGCTCTCCATACACAGCGCGATATCAACCCCCAATTACGGGGGAGACGAATCCTGTCTAACCGCCACTGCCTCCAAGTGCTTCGGGAATGCACCCAACTACTACCTGTTTGCACGACTCCTTTGAGCCGTGGTAGGGTAGTAATCTAAGAACAGTGGGAACACACCCAAGGCGAAGCAGCAGTGTCAAGTCGACGGACTAAGCTGTACTCATGTCACCTGGGAACTGCTATCTGACAATGGGTATAAATCCAACCTGCAGTTCCCGGCGAGTCCTGTCCGGTGTACCCGTAACCTAACGAGCACCTGCATACTTTCTCCAGTACGACGTACAGATGGCTGTGGGACAGACCATCTCCCTATGCTGGGACGAGAAGCGTATACACCAGTCTACTCCGGAGTATCGATGCCCTATCTCGATAATCCTATGACCAGGGACCTGTATAGGATGTTGCTTATAGACTACCCAGCCCCCACTAGTGTGACCGCCATCACAACGCTGGTAATCAAGCAAAGATCCTAAGGGCTCTGCTAATATGTATAAGCGATACGTTAAAATAAACATATGCACATATTAAAGTAGACACAAACCAAGTAGCATACTACCATTTTTAGCAAGACTGTCAATACAACTGTGAATATCCTAAGCTTCCATTAAGTAATATACAAACTAGTATGATACAGTAATGGCCTCTAGGGCATAAACACTAACAGCTTTTGGGTATAGCCCCGAGACACATGAAGACAGTGAGCGATAGGAGGGGTTTCTTCTCTCCCGTTGGGAGTTGATGTTGTGCAATGTGCGATTGGCTCTGACTTGAAGTCCCTGGCCAGGGCTGATGAGATTTACTGATAAGTGTTATCAGTAGTTTCTCAACCGGTCATAGACTATATCGACATGATTTATTAGGAATTTAGGGATCGACGATTCCATCCCTAGACTTGATATGCAGCATATCAGACGAAGAGACCGCACAGTACGGTAAGTGTTGCTAATGGCACGACGGGAGTTTTGACGGGTTCGCTTGTTTTTCTTCTGATCGCTCAATACCCGGGTTGCCGTTACATTTAGCTGACCGCTTGCGTCTTGTAGGTGTTTTGATATGATCATCACCTACTGCCGGCGTATTGACGAGTATTAGAGTCCCACACAGGATTTTTCTAGATCAGGCGAATTGTTGTGGTGTGCATATGTGATATGCGTAGGAGCTCAATCAAATACGAATATGTGATACTGTATTTTAATCGGACCTTCAATATTGGTCGGTTCGAATTTGATGTGACCGATTTATTAAATCAAGTGTTGATTTAATATTAACTTTTAGCTCATTTTTAATTAAACCTTTTCTTTTGGATGTATGCATATAGGTTTATACATACACATGATGATGTGCATGCACATATACATATATACATATGTGTCATGGTAGATGATACATAGAAGATGGAAATACAAGACTCACATGGTTGATAAATATCTAGGTTTTTGTTAATGAATTAAAGAAAAAGGAAATTAGCATAATGACTAATTTTCTACACACTTCTTCTTTGACCATTGACCTTAACCATGGTTTGGTTTCCTTTTTTCTTTAACCCATCTACAAAATATTTAGATATTTAGTTAACTATGGTTATATTTGAGAGTGTCTCATATATATTCTTTTCTTTTTTCTTTCTGAAAATAAGTTTTCATTATATTCACAAAAGCTTTTGCCATCTTCACCTTCCTCCTTCTTCAAGCTCTCTTGAGTTTGTTTTGAGTGAGGAACTTAAAAAGAAAGGGTTTTTATGTGAGTTTACAAACCACACAACCATTCTACACTACCCTAGCCCTTTAGTGTAGAGTGTTTGCTTCATTTTGTGAAGAAAAGAGCTTGATCTAGGAATCTCCGGGTGGATCATCGTAGACGACGAAGGACCTTGAACAGAGTCGTTCCAAGCTTCGTGCAAAACCGTAGGAGTCCTAAAGACCGAAGGAGTTGGCTATAAAGGTTGTATTTCCTTTTCCTTTAGTTTAGACTTCTCATAATGATGTTTTTACCCTAATCTCTAGTTACGATTCGTAGTTCATTTGTAATAGCCCTCTAGAATTTAAAAGTTCACTACTTTATGATGATGCAACCTTACTAGAGGCGCTACTATACACTAACACATCCTCTCCAAAGAGATGTCTCCAAAGACTGATGAAGAGAGCGCTCGCATGAGCATTATACCCTACGCTTCGGCTGTAGGATCTATAATGTGTGCGATGTTATGTACTCGCCTAGATGCAGCTTACGCACTAAGTGTAGTAAGCAGGTATCAATCCAATCCACGGGAGAAACACTGGACAGCTGTGAAGAAATTTCTTAAGTACTTACGAAAGACTAAAGAAATGTTCTTGGTGTATGGTAATGAAGATCTCCAAATGAAGGCCTTTACCGATTCCAGCTTCCAGAGCGATAAGGATGACAACAAGTCTTTCTCGGGTTTTGTATTTACCCTCAATGGAGGGGCGGTATGTTGGAAGAGTTCTAAACAAGACACCATCGCCGACTCAACGATGGAAGCTAAGTATATAGCTGCCAACGATGCCGCAAAAGAGGCAGTCTGGATGATGAAAGTATACGCTAGCACCGCGATGGGGTTTAAGCGGGCATCACACATGAAATTTTAAAAAATTCATAGTTCTAACGAACACTAACCAAGATCTGACTAGATGATTATGGTTTTACCAAGTGATGATATGAAAACTAAGAGAAGGGAAGGAGGCTACAACCTTTGTAGACCGTGTCCTTCTCTTCAAATGCTCCGGGTAGTAGTCCACGCGACTCCACTAGGTTCCACTTGAAGAATGAACATGGTTCCTCCGATGAACTTCGTGCCGAAGATGATCCGCCCGAAGTCCGCCAATCCGAGCTACCTCTTTACTAAACTCTTTACTGAAGGAAACACACTACACTAGAGTGCTAAGGAAGTGTAGGATGGTGAAGTAGGAGTTCTATTTGCTCATTAGGAAGCTCAAGCTCAATGGTTCGCATCACATGTGAGGGTTTAGAGCTTAATGGTAGAGGTGTTAAAAAAGGGGAGAGAAAGAGAGCAAGAGCTCATCTTATGAGCTCAAGAAGAGAAAAAAGACTAACTCTCAACTTCAAGTGAAGAATGGCTTAACTAATGGCTCACTTATTGAAGCATGAAAAATATCTCCAACATAATATAGAAACCGTGCTTCTATAGTGATCCCAAATGAATAAATAAATAAGAAAAGCCATGCATCACCATTCCTCCTCATTTTCCACCTCATTTTCTATTTCCAATAAATAGAAAATCATTCCATGCTTCATTATATATATATATATATCACACATATATTAATAATATATATTATGAAGAATAATTAGTGAGCTAATAATATTAGTTAATATATAATTATATCAAATATAATATATTTCAAATTATTAAATCAACACTTGACTTAATAATACGGTTACATCATATATAACCGACTAATATCATTTATCTGTATATCACATTATCAAATCAACACTTGATTTGATAATCCGGTAATATCACATATAACCTAACCGATAAAAAAACTTGCAGATTACAATACGGTATCATATACTCGTATTTAATCTGGCCCACGCACATATCAGCATATGTGCCCTACTTCGTTTCGTTTGAACCAGAAAACTTCTGTGGGACTCTAAAGACTCATCAATACGCCAGCAGCAGGTGATGATCACATCAGTCACCCACAAGCCGTTGGCGGTACTAGCTGGACGTAACGGCTACCCAGGTATTGAGCGATTAGAAAATCAACAAGCAAGCTTGTCCAAACTCCCATGAAGCCTATAAGTAACACTTACCGTACAGTCCGGTCTCTTCGTCTGATATATCGCATATCATGTTTAGAGGTGGAATCGTCAGACCCCAGTAATGTGATAAGTCATGCCGATGTCTGGCCTATAACGGTTCGAGAAACTACTGATAACTCTTACTATTAAATCTCAGCAGCAGCCCTGGCCAGGGACTTCTAGTTATATCCAATCGAGCAAAGCGCAACATCAACTCCCTATACCGGGAAAGAAGAAACCCCTCCTATCGCTTATTGCCTCCATATGACTTGGGACTGTACCCAAAATCCACATGTTTGCTCGACTCCTTTGAGTCGTGGTAGGGAGGAAATCAAAGCACAGTGGGAGCCACACAAGACTCTATGACGATCTCGGGTATACAGACTAACTTGTACCAATGTCACCAGAAAACTGCTACCTTATGATAGGTATACTACTAACTAGGAGTTCTCGGTGAGTCCTGTTCAGTGCACCCATTCTCTAAGGAACACCCATGTACAATCTTTGATGTTAAACACAAAAGGCTATGGGACCAACCATCGCCCCCATAAAGGGTCAAGAAACCAAATAGTGTACTATCATATTGCTCCAATTACAGGCCTTATTGCAAGTGGGAGATTGATGGATATGTATGCTCTAGAGGCCTTCATTGTATAGGATGCAAGGGATATGTATGTACAGGATAATCTTGCTCAATATGATAGTACACTATTTGGTTTGTCTTTATCTTAACATGTGATGTGTTTTACTTAGTATTTCATATCTTGTATACATGTTGATAAATCTCTTAGGATGTTGGGTTTGTTGGAGATAGTGCCCTCAAAGTCAATTATTGGATCGCAGGTACGTGATTGCAATGATTGAGGAAGAACCTATACCGATATGACAGTCTTGCTCGTGATGATAGTCTGCTATCTGGTTTGTCTTTATCATCGTATACATGCTTTAGTTCACTATTGCATGATGATAGAGTCCATAGGATTCTTGCTTGACTGCCAGCAGTATGATGGCCATCATATACGTGGGAGCTGGGGTCTATAAGCAAAACCTTAAAGTGTCCCTAGTCATGGGAGTTTCGAGACAGGGCATCGATACTCCAGGGTAGACTAGTGTATACAGTCGAGACCCCGACGAGGGCAATGGCCGGTCACACAAGCCATTGGTGTCAGTTAGTTCACCTAAGATGTATACAGGTGCTCATTGGGGTTATGAGTATACCGGACATGACTCGCCGGGAACATGCTAGTTGGTATTATACATATCGTCAGATAGAAGTTCCCTGGTGACATGTGTACAGGTTAGTTCATCGACCTAAGGTCGTCATTTGTCTTGTGTGAGTTCCCACTGTGCTTTGATTTCTACCCTACCACAGCTCAAAGAGGTCGTGCAAACAGGCCTTTTTTGGGTACAGTCCCGAGCCACATGGAGGCAAGTGAGCGGATCGGCAGGGGATTCGTCTCTCCCGGTATTGGGGGTGAGATCGCGATGTGTCTAGGAGAGCCATTACACAAAGCACTTGGCCGAGGCAGGAGATTTACTGGTAGGTACTCCAGTAGTATCTCAGGGTGTTCTGATCCACTCTCTGACACGACTTATACTGCTATTGGGGGTCTGACGTTACCAGCCCCTAGGCAGATATGCGATACTCATAGAAGAACGGACCGGACTGTATGTATATTGTCACTGTTAGGCTCAGTAGGGTTTATGGATGAGTTCGCTCGTCAGCTTCCCTTCCAATCAATACATAGGCAACCGTTACGTACAGCTAGTACCTCTGACGTGCTAGTGGTTATACCCAGTGCCAGTGTGTTGATGAGTCATTAGAGTCCCCCACAGACACTTTCCCAAGTTCGGGCGAAATGTTGTAGAGGCCGTATGGTTTTTTGGCAGGGTTCGGAAAATGCACGTGAGTTTTCGCACGTGTCATTTTTCGGGCAGATAATACTGGTCGGCTTTGGTTTAAGCCGGATCCGAGTATTATGCTGTGTAGATATTATATCTTTGTCTCAGTTGCATTTGTATTCGGTCGTAATACAAATGCGGGTATGTTTATACCATTATGGGGTTATCCTGAAATTCGTTTCAGGATCGCTTTTGGAAGTTGCCAGTTTCCAGTTTTCTATCAGCCGTATTTAACATTCGGTTAAATACGGATTTATCTTTTCTTGAGAAGAGTGTGGAAGCTTCTAGATGGTGACTAGGATGATGAGGTGGCATATGACTCATTTGTGCTTTAAATATTCATTAATGTTTTGGTGACAAAGGGTGACGATTCATTAGTTACATTAATGCATTCATACTAGGTGTTATGATAAGTATCATGTTGTTGTGGTCACCACTCTCTCCTCCTACACTCACCCCTCCTCTATATAGTGGCCGGCCTCCTCCCTCTTATTGCTAATGGTTGTTCATTTGAAAAGATATAAGTTTTGGTGCATAGAAATTAGATGTGATCGGTTTCTTATTTCACCCGATTCCAAAAGGCAACTTCATTAACCGTTCGTCCATAGCCTTGGACGTAACAAGACAAAGTGTTCTACTCATTCTCTACAACATCTTGGTCGTCTCTTTTAGCAAACATGACGACCGAGTTGCCTCGGTTCAGAGGTGGGAGCCCGTTTAAAGATCCATCGACGTGGTGCCACCTGGACGAGAAGATTGGAGATTCAGGAGATCGGAGTAGCCGCAACAAGCGTGGGATGATGGTTGAAGACCGAAGGACTCGGATCGTTCGGTATAACTCTTCTACCCACTTTGTAGTTTGTTAGTTTAGCTTTAATGGCAGATCCAGGTTATAGTACGCGATAGCGCCAGTTGTAAAAAGGTTTTGTTCCGCATTTGGCGTCTGTTAGACGGCCAGGGCGCTACCGTGGACTTACAGTGGTATCAGAGCCTCACCATTAAGCTATACTAACTTGTGCTAACGCGTTTAAAAGATCGATCGAACGGAATTTCCGAAATCACAATTTTCAAGTGCTTAAGTTTCTGTCGATTTTAAACAGTGTCTAAAAATTATTTTGATCATCCCAGAAAATTAAGCAGGGTTTTTGAAGCATACGGCAGAAAAATTGGACACGTGATCCTACAGTAATGCCGCGGATCCGCGGTCAAAGCTTAGGTTTGACCGCGGAACCGCGGCCGTTATGTGGGAACAGTGATCCAGTTTTTTCCAGTGAGCTTGTTTTGGGAAATTGTGGGTTTTAGAATATTTCTTTTGGGCCCAGTTTTTGTTACTGTACAACAGATGTACGTGGGGCCCACTTCGGAAAATTTTGTCGATCGAAATTTTAAATTTGTTAGTATACAGTACTTACATTATATCTCCGACCGGGAATGTCATTTGATCGGTAAACCGCGTCTAATTGCTATAGTTCTTTTAGACGGGTTTGCGAACATGACATTCGCGTTGATGTTCTGTGTTGTGCTGTGATGTTGCGGATATGTCGTGGTGGATAGCAGGGTGCAATGATAGTGTAGTTTGGATTTATTTGTACATTTGATATTGCGGGGCGAGCATCCAACATGTGGACTGCCGTCACTGCCTGTTGTATAATATTCTTTTGGGGCACGACCGGGTTGAGGTCGATGTACCCGTTGTACATATTTTTATTTCTGTACTAGGTTTATCCCGCGACGGAGTGCACGGATAGCCGGGTTCTGGAGGGCAACGGGCCCGTTTCTCATGGCTTTGGGAGGCAGAGGGACCTCACTCTAGAATTGGCAGACTATTCGCCGCACTCGTAGGGGGTACAGGTTGACCCAAGGAGGGGTGCTCAACTTACCGGATTCCGTGAAGTGCCGGGTATTCCATTTACTATGTTGTGGGGACTACCTCACTTCAGGTGTTGGCGGGTAACTTGCCATACCCATAGGGGTCTAGGTTTCATTGCACAGGCTATCTACTCGACCAGGGGAACGTCGGGTTTCAGCAGCGGCTCTGTGAAACCCGGAGATCCCAGATTATCTGTATTGTTCTGTGATGCTTATTACTTTTTTGTAATGTTGCATATTATCACGCCTGGAGTGATTATTGTATATTGGTATATATACTATTAAATGTTGTATATGTTTTACACCCGCGCTAGTCCAGCCCCCACTCTGTCGTTAGTTAAGTAACCTAACGGGTGATGATGGGACCCAGTGACGAATGCGGATGGAATATACGTACATTTTATTTTCGTTCTTTTCTGGTGTGATTGATTGATGGGACTGCATTGATTCTTATCAATGCAAGGATAAAACAAACCTATATTTGATGTTGTTGGAATAAATTTTAAAATGGTGTTATTACTAAGATGTTTCCTTTTGTTTTGCATAGTGTTATTCAGTTAGAATATCCCGCACCTCATTCGATGAGGCAAGGGCCGAGATCCCTTCACCGGGAGTGACCCCTTGGGCAGAAGTTTACGTCTGGGTAATAACTTCAATATAGTCGATTACAAGTTGCTTTGCATCTCGGTATTCAGTTGGAATATCCTGCACCTCATTCCACGAGGAAAGAGCCGAGATCCCTTCACCGGGAATGACCTGTTTAGCAAAACGTTTTCGCCACTATATTTTTATAAAAATCTATTAGTTTCCTTCAACGAGATCAAGTTCATTACGTTAAAGGTTTTTCGCCAAAAACCAGCCGTAGCCCTCCGTCATTTCTTATGGGTATTCAGTAGTATTCAAGCTATGCATTTGACCAACGCCAGGGCATAGTGTTTGGTAGCTGCTGAAGTATTCATCTGTTGCATAGATAGATGAGTTGGTTTGGGACAGTCGTTCTGTCATACCTGGCCAACGTCAGGGGCATGTGCGGGTGGGTTCAAATTGACCTGGACAATGACGGGTAGAACTTGGCATGTGACTTATGATATTTTGACCAACGCCAAGGTCATAAGAGCATGAGGCAAAAATCATATCGGGAGTTTCAAACATACAACAAACTTGCCAGGCATGCGCATACCTTCTGGAGTGTGATAACTTGAGTGGCTTCCATCAAGTTATCATGCGATGATAGTTGGATCCCGATTCTCACTGATGAGTTGGTTTACTCTTCGGGTGATCCCGACTAATTCTTCTTTCAGGTTTGGAGGAGAATTTGAGATTACAGTAAGAGGTTTCCTGATTAGATAAGGTGATAACCATTCTGATCTAGGTTAGAGTGCACGCAGAGTGTTTCTTTTCTCTCTCTCTTTGGCAGCGACCTTTGACCGACCCTAGACTATGACTCAGTGACCAAGTTGACCGAAACTTCTTAAAATAATGGCTTTTGGATTGTCCGAGTTGCATAAGTCATTGCCGCTACTTCTTTTACCCTTTGTATTTCTCAGAACACACCGTATTACTACGGATATCCACTTCCATTGGATAGATCCATCGTATGGTTATATACGAACTCGAAGGGAGTTCTTCAAGGATGGATCCAGGTTCAGGAGAAATAGAATTGGTTTATTCAGTTGTCTTTTATTATCACCTTCTCTCAGATTACGAGGGCTCCTTGGTTTAGGAGGGTACACCTATTACGCTTATTGGATAGTCTTATTCCAAACCATAGGCTGGTGCCGAAAGGTAGGGAATGAAGAAAACCAATTAGCCTAAGTAGGGTGTGCAGAAGGTAATATGTAAAGACAAGATAAAGGGATTAGAAAGAGGGCAAAGTAAATTGCGACTGTTATCATTCACGACCAAACCGCGTACTTCATCACCACTCCTATTTCACCTTTGCTTTTTCCCCAGTTTGGGAGAAATAGAATAAGGTTTTATTCAGTAGTCTTTTATCGTCACCTTCTCTCAAGTTGCGAGTACTCCTAGGATTAGGAGAGTACACCTATTATGCGTACTAGATAGTCTTCTTCCAAACCATAGGCTGGTGCCGAACGGTAGGGAAGGAAGAAAACAATTTAGCCTAACGATGGTGTACAGAAGGTAACGACTAAAGACAAATAAAGGGATTTGGAAAGATGACAAAGAAATATACGGTTATAGTCATGAATTGGATTATGGAAGAGGCATTACTAGGAATACCAGGATACCCCTACGAAACATTTTAATGTTTCAGTACATTGTTAAAGGAAAACTGATTTCCCGATTAGATACTTACTCCAAGATATGTATTTACCAGGTATTATTCTCATATCTGTATAGTTTTACAGATGATGAGTGGGAGGAAGTTATTGGGAATTAGGTGATCATCCTCATTATATTGGAATTCGTTGTAATTGATGTTATTTGAGGAAATCTCTTGGGTTATTGCCGGCAGGCATGTATTTGGTTTTGAGTATCCGTTGTTGTGCACCAATTTCAAAATGATATATCTGTACGTTTATTTTTAATAAAGTGAGATATAACTTTTTGATATTATGTCGATGACATTTACCCATATCAGTTGGCGATTGGGTAAGGAGCATTGAACAACTGAGTAGTTCTTAACCATAAGTACAGTTTTTCAACTTACGATGCACAGGTTTTGAGTTATTTAACTCAGCGGACTTATACAGAGTATTGTATGTTGGCCAGTGTCCGTCAGGACAAAGGGGTAGGTCCTCATACTATGTTCTGTTTACTTGTAACTTCTCTAGTTTTTAGACAAGTGTTTCGTAGAAATACAATGTCTAAGTTTTGAGAAGTTATAGGTATAAGAATAAAGTAGAGAACCAGGTGTCATAAGGATCAGAGTTGTAGATTCTTGTGAATGGTATTCAGTTGATAGTGATGGTTTTGAGAAACTTGTTTCTCTTTCAGGTTACTCATAATTGGATGGATTCCTAAGTTGAGTAATGCTGATTAGCCTTTCTCCATTAAGTTGATATGCACTGGAGACAG
Organism: Agapanthus africanus; assembly: GCA_030015575.1. Lineage (NCBI taxonomy): Eukaryota > Viridiplantae > Streptophyta > Magnoliopsida > Asparagales > Amaryllidaceae > Agapanthus > Agapanthus africanus. The sequence continues at coordinate 300,695,136 of JASDDO010000008.1, forward strand.
CTGCATGATATGAATCTGGTTCCAATTAAATTAGTGCCTCTATTTCTATATTGTATATAGAATGGTTCATATCTTAACGATGTTAAGATACGGGGAGATGTCCAGCTTATGCTTAAAACCAGACATTGGATAAATCAAGGCACGTTTCTGTAATGGCAGTTTGTGGGTTGACCCTGGCTTCGACGAGGGTTGACTTTTCTACTATCTGGAAGATCAATAGTGATATTGTTCTTGACTCGCCACGGTTTTAGTAAAAATGGATTTTTTCAGAAAACAGTAGTGGGAGTATGGTAGAACTGGAAGTGATTCCAGAACCGCAAACGATTACGGAGAATTTAATAGGACCTATATATTCAATCAAGTTTGACATTCCAATAGCCACTTCGTAGACATGGTGGGTAACCTCAGACACCCGAGAGGTACTCCGGTAGCCTCAAGGACGGTGACAGGGAGGTTCTTGTTTACCCAGACTTGATACTACTGTTGTTCCAGACTATGAGACTCGGCAGAAGGATAAGTATAACGTCGTTCTAGACTAGCTTTAGAAGTGTACGCATATATTATTCTGCCAGAGGGTTGTCGTAGTCAGTGGGATCAGCGGAAGCATAGTGGGCAAGTAGCTTATGTCTATTAATATACTTGAGCAGATATAGCGGAGATAAGATCATCTAATTTGACAGTCATAGGTTTGACTTCATCAGAATAGGGGATGGATCTGTTAAGAAGGTAGTAGGGTGTCATGTCCAGGTATTTGGATGACATACACAGAGTAGGAAGTAAAATTATTATACTATGATCGGTTATACTGTGGTTGTTACACAGTTGTTTCTTCACAAAGGATATGGATATAATATCAGACATTCTGGTTACTAGATCTATAGTTTTTAGATCTAGATTTGGGTAGTTTCCTAATTTGGGTACTTGGACAGTATTTTAATGGTATTTAGAATAGATGACTCCTGGCATGGTGGTGTACCTGCAAGTGATGGAGTCACCCTCTCTAAAGTTGTCTTAGAGACTAAAGGAGAGAGGGATTTGCATGATTGGCAGATCACTTGCTTAGGCAATTGAGTCAAATCATGAGATGTCAAGTACCACACCAGATGTAGTTTTTGCACTAGATGTGATAAGTTTATATTAATCCAATCCTGGAGATACATAAGGAAGCAATTTTAGAACAAAAGTGCATGTTCTACGGATTTGATAATGGCAGCCTCTTCCGGGAGACGGTTATCATTCCAGGCTTCAAAGGTGACATGGATGACAAAGTGATTGTCAGAGTTATAGATTTCCCTCTGACGAGGGACAGTATTATGGACAGGAGGTCCAAGAGGATACTGTGGGAGGCATGGTGCTGGATACTGATTAGGTTTAGTGATCGATACAGTCTAAGAAGTTTGGATTTGGAGTTCATTTATGAACTAGGTCCCATCAGATATTCAGACATATTCTAAGACAGGTATTACTCGATTCGGGAGATGGATTTCTCCGCGAACTTGAGATTAAGAGAGACACAGAAAGAAACATCAGGGCGGATCCACTCACTGAGGCTATTTCTCGAACACAAGAGTTTTGCAAACTAGCTTTGTGAAACTGATTAGTAGAGGAGTTTGATGTTCGGTATCACACGGGCTGTGAGTATACGACATCGCAATAATTAGCCTTAAGTGCAAGTGGGAGATTGTTGGAGATAGTGCCCTCAAAGTCAATTATTGGATCGCAGGTACATGATTGCAATGATTGAGGCATGACCTATACCGATATGACAGTCTTGCTCGTGATGATAGTATGCTATCTGGTTTGTCTTTATCATCGTATACATGCTTTAGTTCACTATTGCATGATGATAGAGCCCATAGGATTCTTGCTTGACTGCCAGCAGTATGATGGCGATCATATACGTGGGAGCTGGGGTTTGTAAGCACGTCCTTAAAGTGTCCCTAGTTGTGGGAGTTTCGAGACAGGGCATCGATACTCCAGGGTAGACTAGTGTATACAGTCGAGACCCCGACGAGGGGCGGTGGCCGGTCTCACAAGCCACTGGTGTCAGTTTGATCACCTAAGATGTATACAGGTGCTCATTGGGTTATGAGTACACCGGACAGGACTCGCCGGGAACATGCTAGTTGGTATTATACATATCGTCAGATAGCAGTTCCCTGGTGACATGTGTACAAGTTAGTTCATCGACCTGAGGTCGTCATTTGTCTCGTGTGAGTTCCCACTGTGCTTTGATTTCTACCCTACCACGGCTCAAAGGAGTCGTGCAAACAGGTCTTTTTTTGGTACTGTCCCGAGCCACATGGAGGCAAGTGAGCGGATCGGCAGGGGATTCGTCTCTCCCGGTATTGGGAGTGAGATCACGTTGTGTCTAGGAGAGCCATTACACAAAGCCCTCGGCCGAGACAGGAGATTTACTGGTAGGTACTCAGTAGTATCTCAGGGTGTTCTGAGCCACTCTCTGACACGACTTATACTGCTATTGGGGGTCTGACGTTACCGGCCCCTAGGAAGATATGCGATACTCATAGACGAACGGACCGGACTGTATGTATATTGTCATTGTTAGGCTCAGTAGGGTTTATGGATGAGTTCGCTCGTCAGCTTCCTTTCCAATCAATACATAGGCAACCGTTACGTACAGCTAGTACCTTTGACGTGCTAGTGGTTATACCCAGTGCCAGTGTGTTGATGAGTCATTAGAGTCCCCTAAAGACACTTTCCCAAGTTCGGGCGAAACGTTGTAGAGGCCGTATGGTTTTATGGCAGGGTTCAGAAAATGCACGTGCGTTTTCGCACGTGTCATTTTTCGGGCAGATAATACTGGTCGGCTTTGGTTTAAGCCGGATCCGAGTATTATGCTGTGTAGATATTATATCTTTGTCTCAGTTGCATTTGTATTCGGTCGTAATACAAATACGGGTATGTTTATACCATTACGGGGTTATCCTGAAATTCGTTTCAGGATCGCTTTTGGAAGTTGCCAGTTTCCAGTATTCTATCAGCCGTATTTAACATTCGGTTAAATACGGATTTATCTTTTCTTAAGAAGAGTGTGGAAGCTTCTAGATGGTGACTAGGATGATGAGGTGGCATGTGACTCATTTGTGCTTTAAATATTCATTAATGTTTTGGTGACTAAGGGTGATGATTCATTAGTTACATTAATGCATTCATACTAGGTGTTATGATAAGTATCATGTTGTTGTGGTCACCACTCCCTCCTCCTACACTCACACCTCCACTCTATAGTGGACAGCCTCCCCCCCTCTCTTTGCTAATAGTTTTTAATTTGAAAAGATATAAGTTTTGGTGCATAGAAATTAGATGTGATCGGTTTCTTATTTCACCCGATTCCAAAAGGTAACTTCATTAACCGTTCGTCCATAGCCTTGGACGTAACGAGACAAAGTGTTCTACTCATTCTCTACAACATCTTGGTCGTCCCTTTTAGCAAACTTGACGACCGAGTTGCCTCGGTTCAGAGACGGGAGCCCGTTTAAAGATCCGTCGACGTGGTGCCACCTGAACGAGAAGACTGGATATTCAGGAGATTGGAGCAGTCGCAACAAGCGTGGGATGATGGTTGAAGACCGAAGGACTCGAATCGTTCGGTATAACTCTTCTACCCACTTTGTAGTTTGTTAGTTTAGCTTTAATGGCAGATCCAGGTTATAGTACGCGATAGCGCCAGTTGTAAAAAGTTTTTGTTCTGCGTTTGGCGTCTGTTAGACGGCCGGGGCGCTACCGTGGACTTACAGGCTTGACTACCAAGACTATGATACAGATCATACTAGCAGGGCTTGTATAGTCCGTAAGCACATCTTTTAACAGTTCCTAATCAAGGGAATGTCGAGATAGGGCATTGATATTCCCGAGTAGACTAGTGTGTACGTTTCTTGATCCTGTATGGGGGTGATGGTTGATCCCATAACCATTGGTGTTTGACATCAAAGATTGTACACATGTGATCATTAGAGAATTGGTACACTGAACATGACCCGCCAAGAACTCCTAGATGGTATCATACCTATCTTCAGATAGCAGTTCTCTGGTGACACTTGTATAGGTTAGTCTGTAGACCCGAGATCGTCATAGTGTCCTGTGGGGTTCCCACTGTGCTTTGATTTCCTCCCTTCCACGGCTCATCAGAGTGGTGCAAATAGGTGGATTTTGGGTACAGTCCCGAGTCACATGGAGGTAGTGAGCGATAGGAGGGGTTTTGTCTCTCCCGGTATTGGGAGTTGATGTTGCGCTATGCTCGATTAGCTATAACAGCAAGTTCCTGGACAGGGCTGATGAGATTTACTGGTAAGTGTTACCAGTAGTTTCTCGAAAAGTTATAGGCGAGACATCAGCATGACTTATCAAGTTATTGGGGTCTGACGATTTCACCTCCACACATGATATGCGACATATCAGACGAAGAGAACGAACTGTACGGTAAGTGTTACTTATTGGCTCGTTGGGGGTTAGGATGAGTTCGCTCCTCGGCCACCATTTCGACAAATACCTGGGTAGCCGTTACGTACAGCTAGTGCCGCTGACGGAATTGTGGTTAAACCTTCTACCAGCATACTTTGAGCCTTTAAAGTCCCACACAGATGGTTTCCCTAGTTCAGGCGAAACGATGTAGAGGCTGTATGGTCTTAAGGCAAGGTTTCGATCATATACGTGTACTGGATATACGAATGATGTTCGGACGGATAATACTGGTTGACTTTGATTTAAGCCAGATGCTAGATTATATTATTGGATTATTGTTATCTCATTGTATTCGTATTTTTCGGAATAAGAATACGGGTATGTATATACGTTGAGGGGCATTCTTGTTATTGTACAAGAATTACTTCTAAAAGGAGACCCCTCATATATAGATTTTATTTTGTGAAAATAAAATAAATGAGGTGGAATTTGGAGCATGGATGAAAGCATGGCTAATGTTTATTATATTCATTTGGCTTCTGAAGCATGGTAGATTATTTTTTCTCAATAATAATCCATGCTTCAATAATTGAAAACCTTAGCCATTGTTTTATTTACAAGACTTAGTTCATTCTCTCTCCAAATTTTTTCCTCCCTCTAGTTCAAACCCTAACCCTTCACATGAGTTGTGATTCATAGGGTTTTGAGATCAAATAATCCTCTAGTTATTCTTTACATCCTCTAAGTAGTCTATTTTTGCAAACTATACTTCTTAGTAACCTCATTAGTGGAGGTTGAAGCTTGATCCAAAACTCCCGGGTGGATCATCTATGGCGTAGAGGAGACCGGTGAACGAGATCAACTCAAGCACCAAAGGAACCAAGAAGTGCAGCAAAGAAGCAGAAAGAAGACCCGGAGGATCGGTTAAGCAAGGTATAAGCTCAATCATAGTAGTTAAATCTTCTAGATAGGGTTACTAGTTATGGTTTAGTACAAGATCCGGGTGTTTAAGTAGATGTTGCTTGCTCAAAAATTGTTGTTTGCTAATTCTGCCTCCCCACAATAGTTGTGAGGGTGTGCAAAATCTATTAACAGTTATACCTCCTTGAACCAGTCCTTCGGGTCTTCTTTCCGCTTCCTTGCTCCTTTTCTTGGCTTCTTGGTTGCTTGGATAGAACACGGTCTCCGGTCTCCACTATGCCAAAGATGATCCACCCGAGAGCCTATGGATCAAGCTTCAACCTCAACTTTGAGGTTACTAAAATGTCTAGTATGCCAAAAGAGACTACTTAGAGGATGTAGAGAATGATGAAAGGATTATTTGATCTCAAAAGCCTTAGGGTTCACAATTCATGTAAGGGTTAGGGCTTGAGGTAGAGGGAGGAGAAAACATGGAGTGAGAATGAGAATGAGAAAATGAGCTAAGTGTCTGTTGAATGGATGAATGGCTAAGGCTTCAATAATTCAAGCATGGATTTTTTTTCACAAAAATAATCAACCATGCTTCAATAGTGAAGCCAAATGAATAAAATATACATTTAGCCATGCTTTCATCCATGCCTCAAATATCTCCAAATTCCAACTTATTAATTTAATTTACATAAATGAAAAAATCCATTAATAAGGTGTCTCATTCTTGAAGCATGTCTTGTACAATTACAAGAATGCCCCTCCCCGTATATACATACCCATATTCGTATTCCGAAAAATACGAATACAATAAGATAACAATAATCCAATAATATAATACTAGAATCCGGCGTAAACCAAAGCCCACCAGTATTATCCGTCCGAACATCATCCGTGTAGCCAGTACACGTATTTGATCGAAACCCTGCCGTAAGACCATACGGCCTCTACATCGTTTCGCTTGAACCAGGGAAACCCTCAGTATGGGACTCTAAAGACTAGACAGTACGCTGGCAGTGGGTTTAACCATATGTCCGTCAGCGGCACTAGCTGTACATAACGGCTACCCACGTACATGTCGAAAAGAAGGCCGACGAGAGAACTTATCCGAACCCTAATAAGCCTATAAGTAACACTTGATGTACAATCCGTGTTGGATATATATGCCCTAGAGGCCAGTATTGTATATGTATACATATGGATGCTAGGGATATGTATGTACAAGACAATCTTGCTGAGTTTTATAGTATATTATTTGACTTGTCTTTGTCAGGTTATGTGTATTTATTTCTAGTGTTGTTATATCTAGCTTGCACATATTGATAAAGACTCGATACGGTATATACTATTGTGGTTTGTCTTTATCTAAACATGGCATATGTTATACTCGTTATTGCATATTGCGGTTACTTGTTGATAAAGCCCGTAGGATCTTGCTTGACTACCTGTGTTGTGATGGCAATTATACTTATGGGAGCAGGGTAGTCCATAAGCACATCCTTAAATGGTCCCTAGTTTCGTGAGTATCGATACTGGGCATTAATACTTCAGAGTAGACTAGTGTATACATTTCTAGCCCCGTCGGGGGATGGTTGGTCCCGCAGCCATTTGTCTGATGCACCTAATATCGTATACATGTGCTCACTGGGTGTGAGTAGACTGGACGGGCTCGTCGAGAACTTCCAGATGGTACTATACCTATCGTCAGATGGAAGTTCTCAGGTGACATGTGTACAATTTATTATTTGGACCTAAGATCGGCATTTGTCTCGTGTGAGTTCCCACTGAGCTTTGATCACTACCCTACCACGGCTCTACTGAGTCATGCAAACAGGTTTTGGTTGGGTACAGTCCCGAGCCACATGGAGACAGTGAGCGATTGTTGGGGATTCGTCTCTCCCGGTATTGGGAGTTGATATCGCACAGTGATCGATTGGTCAGGACCATAAGACCTTGGCCAAGACAGTTGGGATTTACTAATAGGTTGATCAGTAGTTTCCCGAATTGGTCCTGAGCCACATCAGCATGACTTATCGAGTTATTAGGGTCCGACGTTTACCACCCCATAGACCTGGTATGCGATACTCTTTGACGAGGAGACAAGACTGTACGGATACTGTCATGGATAGGCTCAGTAGGAGTTCAGACGAGTTTGCTCGTCGGCCTTCCTTTTCGACAGGTACCTGGGTAGCCGTTACGTACAACAAGTGCCGCTGACGTGCTTGTGGTTAAACCAACTGCCAGCGTACTGTTGGGTCTTTAGAGTCCCATACAGAGGGTTTCCCTGCTTCGGGCGAAACGATGTAGAGGCCGTATAGTTTTACGGCAGGGATCGATCACATATGTACACTTGTGCATGTATGATGTTCAAGTGGATAATACTAGCGGGCTTTGGTTTAAACCAGATCCTAGTGTTAGATTATCGGATTATTTAGTCTCTGGGTATTCGTATTTTTCGGAATATGGATACAGGTATGTATATACGGACGAGGGGAATTCTTGTAATTTTGGAAAGAGTTTCTTCTAGAAGATGACACCTCATTTCTTATTTATTCTTTTTGATTAAATGAAGAAATGTGGTGGAGGATGAGTTGTTCATTTACATTAAATGAAGCATGGCCACTACATGATTCACTTAGTGACTCATATGATAACTATTGAAGCATGCTTGATCTTATATTATTCTATGCTTCATAATTATCTAGGGTTGCTATTTTTCATTTCATTATCATCTCACACATTCTCTCTCCTCCAAGCTCTCATCTTCTTCCTCTTACCCTTAAGCCTCTCATGAGTTGAGAATCCAAGGGTCTAAGAGACTAACTAATCCATAATCATTCTCTACACACTCTAGTCTACTTAGATTAGCAAGCTAAGTATTCTAGTTACCTCAATTAGGAGGTAGGAGCTCTTAGTTAGCACTCTTGGGTGGATCATCATTAACGCGAGGAGGCCGAAATTCAAGCACGATCCATACTTCTATCGAGGAGCTTAAGGAGAGGATCAAAGACCCGAAGGACTTGGTTTCTTTAGGTATACTTTCTATCATAGTAGATAGAACCCTTACATGCTAGTTAGGTTTATGGTTAAGATCCGGGTTTAGTGTTATTCTAGCGCTAAGTTTCTAATCGTAGTAAAAATTTTGTTCCGTATTTGGCCACGGGAGATGGCCGGGGCGCTAGGGTAACCCTTCAGTCCGGTCTCTCCGTCTGATATGTCGCATATCAAGTCTGGAGGTGGAATCGTCAGACCCCAATAACATGATAAGTCATGCCGATGTGTGGCCTATAACCTTTCGAGAAACTACTGATAACACTTACCAGTTAATCTTATCAGCCCTAGCCAGGGACTTGCTGTTATAGCCAATTGAGCATAGCGCAACATCAACTCCCAATACAGAGAGGGTCGAAACCCCTCCTATCGCTTACTGCCTCCATGTGACTCCGGAATGTACCCACAATCCACCTGTTTGCACGCCTCTGATGAGCCATGGTAGGGAGGAAATCAAAGCACAGAGGGAACCACATAAGACACTATGACGATCTCGGGTCTACAGACTAACCTGTACAAGTGTCACCAGAGAACAGCTATCTGATGATAGGTATAGTACCATCTAGGAGTTCTCGGCGAGTCCTGTTCGGTGTACCCATTCTCTAATGAGCATCTTTCTACAATCTTTGATGTCAAACACCAATGGTTATTGGATCAACCATCGCCCCCATAAGGGGTCAAGAAACTTACACACTAGTCTACTCTGGAATATCGATGCTCTGTCTCGATACCCACTCGACTAGGAACTGTTAAAAGATGTGCTTGCGGACTATACAACCACCACTAATATGATCTGCATCATAGTTTTGGTAGTCAAGCCAACATTCTAAGGGCTTTATCAACATGTATAAAAGATATGGAATACTAAGTAAAACACATCAGATGTTAGGATAAAGAAAAACCAAATAGCGTACTTGAGCAAGATTATCTTATACATACATATCCCTAGCATCCTATATATTGAAGGCCTCTAGGGCATACATATCCAACACTTCATACCCCATTAAGACTTGGTATCGTACCATCTGCATTGGAATATAAAAAAGGGGCAGCCTTATGAATAAATGAGACCGCTATAATTTACTCAAGAACACCGTAGTAAGGATTTCCTCTATCATCGGAGGTTGCAACGCCGCTATTTTGCGTAGCTCTAATGTGTTCCGTCCTTTCGATCTCAAATTTGTAGACGGAAACCCAGTAACCGTTGTGAAACATAGCTGCAATCGATAGACCAATTAAAAGGTCCTGGACCTCTCTATCAATCTGCTCACCACGATTCATTTGTGCATCGACTTCTTCTCTACACCAATCGACGAAAGTGCGTATCCGTTCTTCTTCGATTCTGTCATTCGACCATGTTTTAGGATTTGATCTCTTGAGTATAGTTTTGTGTACTGTGTTTGATAATTTACAGTTATATCAGTTAGATTATACTCTATTTCAAACGGTTTAAATGGATGAAATTAGAAAAACTTACTATGCATATTTAGAAAAACATTCGTTGTTTAGCAAGATGTGTTGGATATATGTATGCCCTAGAGGCCATTATACGATAGTGGATATATTTATACATGTATATATATTCAGTGTACATTCTTGCTCAACATGATAGTTGTTAGTGATATGTTTGCCCTAGAGGCCATTACTGTACTTGCGATGTATATTGTAGTGGATGCTTGGACATATACAGGAAGGACTTTCTTGCTCGACATGATAGTATGCTATCTGGTTACTCTTTGTCTTAACATGTACTCTGATTGGCTCTATATTACATGTTGATAAAGCCCTTATGATGAGTACTTGACAACCAGGACTGTGATGCAGATCATACTAGTGGGGACTGTGTAGTCGCTAAGTACATCCTTCAAATGTTCCTAATCGTAGGTGTATCGAGACAGGGCATCGATATACCAGAGTAGACTAGCGTATGCTTCTTGACCCATGTAGATGGGTGATGGACGATCCCATATCCATTGGTGTTTGACATCAGAGACAGTATACGGGTGCTCAGTAGAGACTGGGTACACTGGACGGACACGCCGAGAACTCCCAGAAGGTATTATACCTCACGTCAGATGGCAGTTCTCTGGTGACACTGGTACAGGTTAGTCTGTAGACCCGAGATCGTCATAGAGTCTTATGTGATTCCCACTGTTCTTTGATTTCCATCATACCACGTCCAAGAGGGCGTGCAAAACGGTGGCTTTTGGGTACAGTCCCGAATCACATGGAAGCAATGAGCGATAGGAGGGGTTTCGTCTCTCTCGGTATTGGGAGTTGATGTTGCGCTGTGTTCAATTGGCTATAACTGGAAATCCCTGGCCAGGGTTGCTGAGATTTACTGGTAAGTGTTATCAGTAATTTCTCGAACTGTTATGGACCTCATATCGACACGACTTATCAAGCTACTGGGGTCTGACGTTTACCACCCCTAGGCGAGATATGCGACATATCAGATGAAGAGACCTGACTGTACGGTAGTGTTCCTGATTGGATTCGCAGGAGAATGTACAGGCTTGCTTGTTGATCTTCTGATTGCTCAATACCTTGGTAGCTGTTACGTTTAGCTGACCGCTTGCAGCTTGTGGGTGTTTGATATGATCATCACCTACTGCCGGCATATTGACGATTCTTTAGAGTCCTACACAGAGGTTTTCTGGCTCAGGCAAAACAGAGTAGGAGCACATATGTGATATGTGCAGGACCGAGAATAATATGATATGAGATACCGTATTCTATTCTCGCGATATGAGATATCGGACAGGTATATGTGATATAGCCGGGACATCGGATCAAGTGTTGATTCGATGAAATGGTACCTGTTATATTAGTCGGTTATATGTATTATAGCCGGGTTATCGGATCATGTGTTGATTCGATAATTTAATGTATATTATATATGAGATATATTACATTGCATTAACTAATATAAGCTTGCTTTATTGATTCATTTTCTCACGGGATAATACATTGATATATATGCGATATATGTTAATTGTATTATTTTCTTTTGTTACAAAATATATTATATATGTGATATATAATATTGTAGCATGTTTGGGTTACAAATGCAACATGTTTTGTAGAGTTTAAACATGGTTAGGGTTTGGCTTAGTGTTAAGGTTGGATGAAGCTTCATGAAGCTTTCACTTTGACCTTTGATATTTTATGTTGATATTTATTAACCCAATCCAATCTTAGCCTCTAGTTAATTCTCTACAAGGGTTAAGCCCTCATTCTTAACACATGGTTGATTTGTAACCACAACACAATAATTCATTATTCATCACAAAAGGTTTTGATCATCTTCTTCTTCTTTCTTGCTTGATGAAAAGCTTCACTAGCTTTTTCATATGTGATGCTAATCAGTGAGAATATGAAAACAAAAGAGAGCAAAATTCCTACTTCATCATCCTCATCTTTTCTAGCCACTTAGATTAGGGTGTTTGCTTTGCTAATACTTGATTAGTCTAGCAAGAGCTTGGGTTTGAGATTCTTCAATGTAGATCATCTTGGATTAGTGAAGTCTTCAAGCAAGGTGCATCATTCTCTTCATGGAGCCTCTCGAGAGTCGGAGTTCATGATGATCGCAGCGAAGGGACCTCAAAACAAAGCTTATGAAGCGAAGGAACGGACTACAAAGGTTGTAATCCCTATCTCTTTACTTATTTGTATGTGATACAAACTTGTTACCCTAGAAATTCTAGCATGATTCATGGTTTACATACTTTGCACCTCTCTAAAATTTTAAACCGGCATGTGTGATGCTACCAAACCCTAGACTAGGTGCAAGGGAAGCCCAACAGTGGTATCAGAGCCTAACTAGAATTATAGATATGGTGTTATAACAATTACGAAAACGTAAATCACTTCGAAACACGGTATTAGGAAATCCCCATTTTGCTCTCTGAAAATTTTACAAAAAGTCTTTTAAATTTTTTTCAAACGACTGCAGAATGATATTTGGACAATTCTAAGAACTTTGGTGAAATACGGAGGTGGGGCATCAGATTTTGACCGGCCACTTGAAGGGAAAAACAGGCCAGGCCGCCCCCTGCCTCCTCTGCCCTCCGTGCTTCATCTGTGCTCTTTTCGGTTCAATTTTGGTTTCCTAGTATTGTTTATTTAGCCCAATTTTCATGTGATGATTGGTTTAACCTGGGGCTAATTCGTAGTGCTTCATAGACCTATTATTTAACACTGTATTGGTAACCATGACTATTTTTAACAGTTCGATCAAACTTCGCACACCGCATTTTGTACCCCGTTGAAATTTCCAAGTGTTGTAATTTTCCGAAGTTGATTGTACTCGTAAAGTCGTGCAAGTACCCTTATGGACCCCCTAGAAGACATAATAACCTTAACTCGATTCTATGCCCACGGAACCGCGTTCGAACCTTCGGGTTTGCCGTAGTCCCGTGGTGTCATAGGTGAGGCGTTGGTTAACTCCTTCTACGGCTGGTCCATGGACACTGTGGCACGATTTTTGAGTGTTTTGACTTTGCTCAAGTGTTGAGATCACGAGAGTAATTTGTGGGTGTATATTGATTCGATCGAAACGTTAAACATCGTCATGATATTCTGGAATGTGATACAATATTTGGAATCCATAAGTAGTTATGAAATAACTAGTTTGAATGTTATAAATCTAGCAGTTTAGTCTCATTTGATCGGTTTCCATGGGATTTTGATGCGATCAAAAGTCCGTCGCAATCACGTAGCGTACGCGGATACTTGCCGGGTAAACTTAAGAGATAACCATGCCCCATAGCCCAGACCAAATGACTATAGGAGAACCACGTTGCCAAAAGCATCCGTTCGGGTGCTCGCGACAGCGGTGTTCTGCCTTAGTTCACTTCGTCGACGGTATCGGGGGTGCGGCCGTCTACTAAAGTTTCTGACGAGCATTCGATCTGGATGTCGGGAATCTTGTTGAATTGCTCGACTAGATATTGAAAAGTGTTTTCGAGATCGAGACTAAAATGCGGGGTTTATAATTGTTAGGCATGCGATGTCTAAGGAATTCATTTGGTTAGGCATGAAATCCAAAGTATGAGATACGTTGGGTTTATGATGTCTAAGGTGGTTGCGGATTCTAACTGTTGTAGTTTTTCACTTTCTTTTCTGCGACCGTAAGTGTAATATGTGGGGTATCGCCGGTTTCGGTGCTATATGTCAACAACAATTGGGATACGCAAATTTACTTACGTTGATGACATGTAGTGTTATGTGTTGCTGTGATATGTTATATTGGATCATCCTGTTTGAATAGCCGGGTGTTTTATGTGAGATTAGAGTTTTTCATTTTCATTCATGTAAAATTCATTGTATGTAATGTTCTTTATTGGGGCACTTCTGGGTTAAGGAAGATGTCACCGTTGTATATTATTTACTTTTTCGCATTAGGATAGACCCAAGGTGGGGAGCACAAGTAACCAGGTTCTAGGGTCCAGTGGAAGACCATCTTGAGGAGTCGAGACCGGGTCTCCTAACTCTAGAATTGGCAGGGTTGCTTGCTGCTCTCGTAGGGGTCTAGGGGTGTGGGATTGGCTGTTCATCGCGACCGTGGAATCCGTGTTTTATACAGGCTCGTATTAAAACACGGGCCTCCTAGTATATCCAATATTTTATATATGTTCTTCTGCTGCAATGTTCTGTGATGAGATCATATTACTGGCCGAGACGAATGTTTATATTATATATTTGAGATATATATTATATATTGTTGATTTCGTTTCAAATGTGATGCTTGTGAAGCATAATAAAATGGGACTTCATTAATGGGATTAATGAAACTAAAGGAAACCTAAAGATGTTGTGGAATCGAATTTTCAAAAACAGGTAGCTCTAGTTCTTTCTTTGCATAGCGGTGTTCCTTGTAGAACATCCAGCACCTTATTCGATAAGGAAAGAGCCGAGATCCCTTCACTGGGAGTGACCTCTTTAGCAATAACTGGAAGATGCTACAACCCTCGGTTTTGTCTTTTGATTGCTTTTCTAGTTTTTTCTTTGCATAGCGGTGTTCCTTGTAAAACATCCAGCACCTTATTCGATAAGGAAAGAGCCGAGATCCCTTCACCGGGAGTGACCTCTTTAGCAAAACTAGCAAAGGCCTTAAAAAACACTCCATTTAAATCATTTGATTCTCCAACGATATCAAGTTCATTACGCTCATGGTTTTCGTAGAAACTTGCGTAGCCCTCCGTCATTTCAGATAAGTCCTACTTAATATTCGTGCTACGTTTGTTGACCTCCGTCAAGGCGTAGTGTGCGGTAGCTGACTAGTATTTATCTGCTTATGCATATGATGCAGATTGGATTAGGGTAGTCGTGCGGCCTTGTTGACCTCTGTCAAGGGACGTGCGGGTGGGTTTAATTCAATCAGGAAATGACGGGTTGAACTTGACTAGTAGCCTATGGTTTGTTGACCTCCTTCAAGGTCATTGGACGCTAGGAGTAAAATATTATCGGGAATTTCAAGTGTTGAAATTTATAATGAGATTGCATACCTCCTATGAGATAGTTGGATCCTGATACCCGCTGCGAGTAAAAGTTACTCCTGGGAGAGTTTTAAACATTACAAATAGCCGATCAAGTAGGTGTCCAGAAAGGTGTTCACGGGGTTATGCACCTGGGAGAACGAGGTTTATTTTAATTAGGTCCATGCAAAAGCACGGGGAATCTCCCTCAAAGTACCGGCACTACCATGGCTGAAAGATTGGCGAACTTGTAGGGTGTAATTAATCCAGGTTAGTCTTTCCTTTTAGGGTTTGAAAGAAGATTTGACTAAAACGGTGGGAGACATCCTGATTAGATATATTAATAACCAATCTAATCTTGCAAGAGCATACGCTGAGTGATTTCTTCTCTCTCTCTCCACATAGCGACCATGTCACGCCTTAATCAAGATAATAATATGGTTGTATTGGCCGAACCTGCTTGTTATACTCCGCTGGGGAACTTTGGTCCCGCTCCAACTTCTAATTGTTATAAAACCGAGCAGGAAATAGGGGATTACCAGAATTCCCATGCCACCCAAACGAAGAAAGTGTATGCTGATACATCATCTTCGGGTGTGTTCATTACAGAGAACTGTTTCTCAGTATCCTTTACGTCCTGGGTATGAGATACCGGATCAGGATCCCACATATGTAATATGTTACGTGGGCTACAGATAGGTAGAGAACTGAGAACGGGTGAAAAGTTTCAAGAGTTGGAAATGATGCAAATGTTGCAGCCAAGTATGTTGCCAGTTATCACCCTGTATTACCAAATACATTGATTCTGAACGAATGTTATTAGATACCGAACCTGATATACAACATCATATCAGTCTCTTTATAAGTAAAGAAGGATATATTTTTGTATTGTTGGATAATGTTTTGAACATTTCCTATATCAAGAGTTGATCGGTTCAGGCACGTTATCTAAAAGCATATACGTTCTAAATCAAACTACAGCTCTTAACGTACAGAACACACACAAGAGGAAGAGTTCAGAAATGAACGAATCATTCTTGAGGCGTTGTAGACTAGGTCATATCAATGCGACCCGACTAGCTGAAGTTATATAAAGATGCATATTTAAATCAGTATGGATTTACATCTTGTGGAACTTGCCAGTCATGTCAGAAAGATAAGATGACCACAACTCTGTTTATTAGAAACAGAGAAAGAGTTAGTGAACTTTTGGGATTGATACATGATGATGTATGAGGTCCCCTGTCTACACTTGATAGGAATGGCTCTATGTACTTCAGAAGTAGATAACCAAAATGGGTATAAGTATTATGTCCTTTGATGTGATCAGGGAGGAGAATACTTGAGCACTGAGATCCTGGACTATCTAAAAGAGAATGAGATTCTCTCTCAGCATTACTCCTCAATATACACCACTGTACGTTAGTATATCGGGGCGGAGCAATCGCACCCTATGTGATATGGTGTGCTCTATGATGAGTACTACTGAGTTTCCTATTTCCTTTTTGGGGGTTATGCACTTGTGAAACATTATACCTATTGAATAGGGTTCCAATCAAATCAGGTGCCTACCACTCTATATGTGATATAGTATGGGAAGAGCCCATCTTTTAAGGATGTTAAGCTTTGGGGTTGTCCGGCCTATGTCAAAAGAAAAATCCGGACAAACTTGAGGCAAGGTCAAATCTGTGGAAGTTTTTTGGATATCCCAAGTATACGCAAGGCAATATCTTCTACCAAACCGAGGAACAAAAAGTTGTTTTGTTTCTCTGCATGCCACCTTTGAGAAAGGGAATTTCTTGTGAAGAAATTAGTGGTCATGAGGTAGAACTGGAAGGAGTTCCAGATATAAAAACTGCAACTGATGATTTGGTAAACCCGGAGGATTCAATAGTTTCCAACGAACCTCAGCCTCTCCGCTGATCTGGTAGGGTTCCTCATCAACCTGAGAGATACTTCGGTTTCTCTATGACAGTTGGAGCGAGGGTTGCATCATGAGATGATGACCCAACTAGTTTTGAGCAGGCCATCAAGAGTGGGGACTCTACAAGAATGGCTGGATGCTAAGAGATTTGAGATGGAATCCATATACACCAACAAAGTATGGACTTTGGTTGCTTTATCTGAATGGTTAAATCCCCATTAGAAGCAAGTATATCTTGAGAAGATTACTAAGTGTACATGGAAAAGTTGAGACTTTCAAAGCTAAGGCTTATATGCAAAAGGTTTTCATCATCGACCAGGTGTGGATAATGATGAAACCTTTTCTAGTGTCTATGCTTAAGTCCATCCAGATCCTACTTGCCACTGCTACATACCATAACTACGGTATCTGGTGGTTGGGTGTCATGACTGCTGTTCTAAATGATGATTTAGAAGAATGCGTCTATAAGTACACAGCCAGATGGCTTCGTAGACAGTGGGAGCAGCGGAAACGTATGCAAGTTGTTTTATGGGATAAAACAGGCATCGTGGAGTTGGAACGTCTGTTTTGATGTAGTAGTCAAAGAGTTTGACTTCATCAAAATGGTAGATGAACCAAGTATATACAAAAGGATAGTAGGGAGTATGGTGGTGATCCTCGTATAGTATGTGGATGACATACTCTTGATAGGGAAGAAGTTTCCTATGCTACGCTCGGTCAATCTCCTTTTATCACAAAGATTCTCCATATAGGATTAAGGTGATGCCTCCTAAATCCTGGGTTATGGATCTATGAGATAGATCTAATTGGATGTTAGGATTATCACTAGATGTAGTGAGATGGTATCAATTGATCCTGGGGAGAATCACTGGAAAGGTTCCAGGGTGATAAGGAAGACTAAATGTCTGTCGCACGCATTGTCTTTACCCTCAGTGGAGGGACGGTATGTTGGAAGAGTTCCAAGCTAGATACCGTGACTTACTAGACGATTAAAGGCAAGATACATCGTTACCAAGGATGCTGCCAAAGAGGCAGTCTGGATATATATATAAGTTCATGAGATGAACTTCATTCCTGCCATTGTATGACAATGGAGTTGTGTCTTATGCCTAGGAAACCCCGTCCCATCAGTGATCCAGACATATTCTTAGGCAGTATCACCTGATCATGGAGATGGTTGATCTCCAAGGAGATCGAGGTTACGAGAGTATACACAGACGACGACAGTGCGGATCCACTCAGAAAGGCCTATTTCCCGGTAGAGTCTTTTATGGGATGGTTGTTTATGAGATATTTCAACCACAGCTGATTGTTGGGTATGTGATACCACAACAGATGGCCCTAGTGCAAGTGGGAGATTGTTAGTGATATGTATGCCCTAGTGGCCATTACTGTACATGCGATGTATATTGTAGTGTATGCTTGGACATATATAGGGAGGACTTTCTTGCTCGACATGATAGTATGCTATCTGGTTACTCTTTGTCTTAACATGTACTCTGATTGTCTCTATGTTACTTGTTGATAAAGCCCTTAGGATGAGTACTTGACTACCAGGACTGTGATGCAGATCATACTAGTGGGGACAGTGTAGTCGCTAAGTACATCCTTCAAATGTTCCTAGTCGTAGGTGTATCGAGACAGGTCATCGATATACCAGAGTAGACTAGCGTATGCTTCTCGACCCATGTAGATGGGCGATGGATGATCCCATATCCATTGGTGTTTGACATCAGAGACAGTATACGAGTGCTCAGTAGAGACTGGGTACACTAGACGGACTCGCTGAGAAATCCCAAATGGTATTATACCTAACGTCAGATGGCAGTTCTCTAGTGACACTGGTATAGGTTAGTCTATAGACCCGAGATCGTCATAGAGTCTTGTGTGATTCCCACTGTGCTTTGATTTGCATCATACCATGTCCAAGAGGGCGTGCAAAATGGTGGCTTTTGGGTACAGTCCCGAATCACATGAAGGCAATGAGCGATAGGAGGGGTTTCGTCTCTCCCGGTATTTGGAGTTGATGTTGCGCTGTGTTCGATTGGCTATAACTAAAAATCCCTGGCCAAGGTTGCTGAGATTTACCGTTAAGTGTTATCAGTAATTTCTCGAACTGTTATGGACCTCATATCGACACGACTTATCAAGCTACTGGGGTCTGACGTTTACCACCCCTAGGCGAGATATGCGGCATATCAGACGAAGAGACCGGACTGTACGGTAGTGTTACTGATTGGATTCGCAGGAGAATGTATAGTCTTGCTTGTTGATCTTCTGATTGCTCAATATCTGGGTAGCTGTTACGTTTAGTTGACCGCTTGCAGCTTGTGGGTGTTTTATATGATCATCACCTACTGCCGGCGTATTGACGATTCTTTAGAGTCCTACACAGAGGTTTCCAGGCTCAGGAAAAATGGAGTAGGAGCATATATGTGATATGTGCAGGACCAAGAATAATACGATATGAGATATCGTATTCTATTCTCGCAATATGAGATATCGGCCGGGTATATGTGATATAGCCGGTACATCAGATCTGTAGGGTTACTAGGCACTTTAACAAGGGTTAAGAAAGCATCAACCACGCCCGATTAAAATTTTAGCCATGCCTAACAACCCTAAACAAGATCTTTGCTAGAAAATTAGGGTTTCACATGCAAGTAAATAGCATCTATGATTAAGTGAATACGAAATACAACCTTTGTAGATCGGTCATTCACTTCTTTAGCTCCTTGTTGAAGTCCCTTCGCTGCGATCGTGGTTCTCCCAGACTCTTGCATGGCTTCACAAGGAAAAAGGAGCGTCCTTGCTTGAAGTCTTCGAGGCCGAAGATGATCTGCGTTGAGGGGATGCCAACTCAAGCTTCTACTTCACCAACTAGAGAATTAGTGAAGAAAACACCCTAAACTAAAGTGCTAGTCTAGTAGAGGATGGAGAAATAAGAAGTGGGTTCACTTTAGAATTTAGTTTCTCATAATGTTTCTCACTTTGGATCAAACCCTAGAGAGCTTTTTAGCTCAAGGAAGAAGATGAAGAAAATAATATGAGAAGAGATAATGATCAAGTGAGAAAGCTAACCATGGTGAGTGAGTATCATATACTAACTCATATAGAGACATAACCATGGCTAATCCTTATGGTTGGGTTAACAAATATCCATAGTAAAAACAAACTTAGTGGACTTAGTCAATGCATCCACAAGTTTCCACAAGTTTCATGCATTTTGCTAATCCTCCACTAATTTTGTAATTACTTTAAATATTAAAACCCAACATAATAAATAGCATGGTGTAAGTCTCATACACGCAAGTCATGTGTTTCATCAACCATGATACAAAAAGAAAACACATTTTTAATATATATCACATATATATTAAAGTTGTGCACATGTGAGAAAAATCCTTAAGTGAACAAGTGTTAGTTAATGTAAACTAGTATATCTAATATACAATTATACACTAAATTATTAAATCAACACTTGAATTAATAATCCGGTCATATCTCATATAACCGACTAACATCCATTGTATCGACTTATCGAATCAACAGTTGATTCGATAACCCGGCTATATCATATATAACCGACCGATACAAAAAGTCGCGAGAATAGAATACGGTATCACATACACGCATTATTCTCGGTCCCACACTTATAACATACGTGCTCCTATTTCGTTTTGCCTGAGCCAGTAAAACCTCTATGTAGGACTCTAAAGACTCGTCAATACGCCGGCAGTAGGTGATGATCACATCAAGCACCCACAAGCCGTCAGCGGTACTAGCTGGACGTAACGGCCACCCGGGTATTGAGCGATCAGAAGATCAGCAAGCAAGCCCGCTGCAACTCCTGTAAAAAGCCTGCCGGTAACACTTGCCGTACAGTCCGGTCTCCTCGTCTGATATGTCGCATATCAAGTCTAAGGGTGGTAAACGTCAGACCCCAATAACTGATAAGTCGTACCGATATGAGGCTCATAACGGGTCGAGAAACTCTTGGTAACACTTACCAGTAAATCTCTATATCAGCCATGGCCAGGGACTTCCCTGTTATGGCCAATCGAGCACAGCGCAACATCAACCCCCAATACCGGGAGAGACGAAACCCCTCCTATCGCTCATTGCCTCCATGTGACTCGGGACTGTACCCAAAAACCACCGTTTTGCACGCCCTCATGGACGTGGTAAGGTGGAAATCAAAGCACAGTGGGAATCACCCAAGACTCTATGACGATCTCGGGTCTACAGACTAACGTGCACAAGTGTCACCAGAGAACTGCCATCTAACGTGAGGTATAATACCATCTGGGAGTTCTCGGCGAGTCCGTCCAGTGTACCCAGACATCTCTGAGCACCCGTATACCATCTCTGATGTCAAACACCAATGGATATGGGATCATCCATCGCCCATCTCATGGGTCGAGAAGCGTATACGCTAGTCTACTCTGGTATATCGATGCCCTGTCTCGATATACCTATAACTAGGAAC
This sequence comes from Agapanthus africanus, assembly GCA_030015575.1. Lineage (NCBI taxonomy): Eukaryota > Viridiplantae > Streptophyta > Magnoliopsida > Asparagales > Amaryllidaceae > Agapanthus > Agapanthus africanus. Next base: position 300,716,413 of record JASDDO010000008.1, read on the forward strand.
ATTAAAGGATGTACTTATGTAATACTCTATCCCCACTAGTATGATCTGCATCATAGTCCAGATAGTCAAGTACACATCCTAAGGGCTTTACCAACATGTAACTATAAGACAGTATCAAGAGACAAGTATACATGTTAAGCTAAAGAGCAACCAGATAGCATACTATCATGTCGAGCAAGAAAGTCCTCTCTATATATGTCCAAGCATCTAATATAATATACATCATATGTACAATACTGGCCTCTCGGGCATACATACAACTAACAATCTCCCACTTGCACTAGGGCCAGCTACTGTAGTATCGCATATCAAGCATCCCGAAGAGTCTCTTAAACTGTATCTGGGGAATGGCCTTCGTAAGTGGATCCGTAGTGTTGTACTTCGTATCAACCCTCCTGACCTCGATCTCCCGGCAATCAACTATCTCCCGGATTAGGTGATACCGCCTCAGAATATGCCTGGATCGCTGATGGGACCTGGGTTCCTTGGCCAAAGCCACCGCTCCATTGTTATCACAATACAAAGGTATTAGATGCTCAATGGATAGAACCACTCCAAGTTCAGTAATGAACTTCTTGATCCAGACAGCCTCTTTGGCAGCATTGTTGGCAGCGATGTATTCAGCCTCCATCGTCGAGTCTGCCACGGTTTCCTTCTTGGAACTCTTCCAGCTAACCGCCTCTCCATAAAGGGTAAAGACAAATCCCGAGTGCGACTTAGAGTCGTCCTTATCACTCTGGAAGCTCGAATCGGTAAAGGACTCCACTTGGAGTTCTCCGTTACCATACACCAAGAGCATCTCTTTAGTCCTTCGCAAGTACTTGAGAATGCTCCTCACAGCTGTCCCGTGACTCTCTCCAGGATCAGCTTGATACCTACTCACTACACTTAGTGAGTATGCTACATCGGGTCTGGTACATAGCATCGCGTACATGAAAGAGCCTACAGCCGAAGCATAGGGTATCCCTTGCATGCGAGCTCTCTCCAAATCAGTCTTGGGAGACATCTCTTTGGAGAGAGTGAGCCCTGAGATCGTGGGTAAAAACCCACGTTTGGACTCTTCCATATTAAACCTCTTTAGTATGGTGTCAATGTACCTAGATTGGGACAATCCCAATATCATTTTAGATCTATGTCTATAGATCATAATTCCCAGTATGCAGGAGGCATCACCTAGATCTTTTATTGAGAATCTTTGTGACAAGAAGAGCTTGACCGATTGCAGCCTAGGAATGTCATTTCCTATCAAGAGTATGTTATCCACGTACAATACGAGGAAGACAACCTTACTCTCTGCCACCTTCTTGTAGATACAAGGTTCATCTACGTTTTTGACGAAATCAAACTCATTGATAACGACGTCAAAGCAGATGTTCCAACTCCGTGATGCTTGCTTTAATCCATAAATGGATTTAAGCAGCTTGCACACCTTCCCGCTGCTCCCACTATCTACGAAGCCCTCTGGCTGAGTCATGTACACGCACTCTTCCAAATCACCGTTTAGAAAGGCGGTCTTAACATCCATTTGCCAGATTTCGTAGTTATGATATGCAGCGATGGCAAGCATGATCTGGATGGATTTAAGCATAGCCACTGGAGAAAAGGTTTCGTCATAGTCCACACCAGGTCTTTGACGAAAACCCTTTGCAACAAGTCTAGCTTTGAAAGTCTCCACTTTCCCATCTACACCAAGTTTTTTCTTGAAGATCCACTTGCTCCCAATGGGTTTTACCCCTTCAGGGGCAACTTCCAAAGTCCATACTTTGTTGGTGTACATGGATTCCATCTCAGACCGCATTGCATCCAGCCATTTCACTGAGTCCCCACTCGTGATGGCCTGCTCGAAGCTAGTTGGGTCATCATCAACCATGATGCAATCCTCGCTCCCACCATCCATGAGAAAACCGTAGTATCTCTCAGGTGGGTGAGGAAGCCTACTAGATCGGCGGAGAGGCTGAGGTTCGTTGGGAACTACTGAATCCTCTGGTTCTACTAAATCTTCAGTTGCAGTTTGTGTATCTGGAACCTCTTCCAGCTCTGCCACTTTGCCACTAATTTCTTTTACAAGAAATTCCTTTTCTAAAAAGGTGGCATGTTGAGCAACAAACACCTTTTGTTCCTCACTGTGGTAGAAAAAATACCCATATGAGTTCTTTGGATATCCCACAAACTTGCAAAGAACTGACCGTGCCTCGAGTTTGTCCGGATTTTGTCTTTAGACATAGGCCGGACAACCCCATATCTTATCACGTTTAAGATATGGCTTCTTCCCACTCCATATCTCATATGGTGTGGTAGGTACAGATTTAGATGGAACTTGATTCAATAGGTATGCTGCTGTCTCCAGCGCATATCCCCAAAACAAAATAGGTAACTCAGCTGTGCTCATCATAGAGCGCACCATATCTAATAGGGTGTGATTCCTCCGTTCTGATACACCGTTGTGCTGTGGTGTATATGGAGGAGTCAGCTGAGAGAGAATCCCATTCTCTTTTAGGAAGTCCAGGAATTCATTGCTCAAGTATTCTCCTCCTCGATCCGATCGAAGGATTTTAATACTTTTCCCGGTTTGGTTCTTGACTTCTTGTTTATATTCTCTAAATTTCTCAAAAGCATCTGATTTGTGTTTCATCAGGAACACATATCCGAATCTAGAGAGATCGTCAGTGAATGTAATGAAGTACGCAGAACCATTCCTTGCATGTGTAGACATGGGGCCGCATACATCACTATGTACCGGTCCCAAGAGTTCCGTAACTCTCTCTCCGTGTCCCGTAAACGGAGTTTTGGTCATCTTGCCTTTGAGACATGACTGGCAAGTGTCATAAGATGAAAATTCAAACGGATTCAAATATCCATCCTTATGCAACTTAACTAGTCGTTTCGCATTGATGTGACCCAGTCTACAATGCCACAAGAAGGATTCGTTCATTTCTGAACTCTTCCTCTTGTGTGTGTTTGTTATGCTCAGAACTGTTGATTGATTTAGAACATAAATTCCATTGCACAACGTGCCTGATCCAACCAACTTTTGGTTTAGGAAAATGTTCATACCATTATCCTGTAATACAAAATTATATCCCTCTTTACTCAACAAAGAAACCGATATAATGTTGCATATCAAGTTCGACATGTAATAGCATTCGTTCAGAATCAATGTATTCCCAGTTGGCAATACAAGGTGATATTCCCCGATGGTTTTAGCTGCAACAATTGCACCATTTCCAACCCTTGTGTCTTTATCACCTTCTCCAAGTTCTCTACCTTTCCTAAGCCCATGTAATTGATTACATATATGGGATCCTGACCCGGTATCTAATACCCATGACGTAGAGCAAATTGAGAAACAGTTCTCTGTAACGAACACACCCGAAGAAAATGCATCAACATGTACTTTCTTTATTCGGGTGGCATGGGAATCCCGGCATTCCCCTATATCATGTTCAGTCTTATAGCTTTTATAAGAAAGAACGGAACCAACGTTCCCCAGCACAGTATAACATGCGGGTTCGGTCAATACATCCATATTATTATCTTTATTAAGGCATGATATGGTCGCTAGCTGGAGAGAGAGAGAAGAAAACACTTTAGCGTATGCTCTTGCAAGATCAGATTGATTATTATTTTATCTAATCAGGATGGCTCCCACTGTTTTTATCAAATCTTCCTTCAAACCCTAAAAGGTAAGACTAGCCGGGATTAATTACACCCTACAACTTCGCCAATCTTTCAGCCAGGCCAGTGTCGGTACTTTGAGGGAGGTTCCCCGTGCTTTCGCACAGACCTAATTAAAGTAAACCTCGTTTTCCCAGAGGCGTAACCCCGTTGACACCTTTCTAGACACCTACTTGATCGGCTAATTGTCCTGTGTAAAACTCTCCCAGGAGTAACTCTTACTCGCAGTGGGTATCGGGATCCAACTATCTCATAGAAGGTATGCAATCTCATTGCAAATTTCAACACTTGAAATTCCCGATAATATTTTGCCCCAAACGATCTATGACCTTGACAAGGTCAACAAATCATAGACCGTAAGTCAAGTTCAACCCGTCATTTCTTGATTGAATTAAACCTACTCCCACGACCCTTGAGAAGGTCAACAAGGCCGTATGACTACCCTAATCCAATCTGCATCATATGCATAAGCAGATAAATACTGGTCAGCTACCGCACACTGCGCCTTGACAAGGTCAACAAACGCAGTACGAATACTAAGCAGGACTTATCTGAAATGACGGAGGGCTACGACAGGTTTTTCTGAAAACCTATTGCGTAATGAACTTGATATCGTTGTAGAATCGAGTGAATTTTGAAATGGAGTGATTTTGAGGCTTTCATTAGTTTTGCTAAAGAGGTCACTCCCGGTGAAGGGATCTCGGCTCTTTTCTTATGGAATAAGGTGCAGGATATATCATATATATCACTATGCAAAGTAAAACTTTAAAAGCAATCAAAAACAATACGAGTGTTGTAGCATCTGCCAGTTTTGCGAAAGAGGTCACTCCCGGTGAAGGGATCTCGGCTCTTTCCTCATCGAATAAGGTGCATGATATATCATATATATCACTATGCAAAGCAAAAACTGTAGCTACTCATTTTGAAAATTTGATTCTACAACATCTTTTAGGTTTCTTTTCTTTCGTTAATCATATTAATGAAGTCCCATCATTTAAGTCACCTAAACATCACAGATAAATACGACGTACACTTATGCCATCCGCATTCGCCTCGATGTCCCCTCATGCACCGTTAGGTTAGATAAATAACGACAGAGCGGGGCAGGGCTAGCGCGTGTGTAAAACATAAGTAACGTCTATATAATATATCATATATACTATATACAGTATTTATCACAACATATCAAATGATCACATCACAGATATCGCAGCAGAAGAAACATTGGATATGCTAGGACGTCCGTATTTATTTTGAGCCTCTATAAAACACGGATTCCACGGTCGCGATGAATAGCCAAACCCACACCCCTAGACCCCTACGAGAGCGCCAAGCAACCCTACCAATTCTAGAGTTAGGAGACCCGGACTCGACTCCTCGAGTTGGTCTCCCATTGGACTCTCGAACCCGGTTACTTGTGCTCTCCTCCTTGGGTCTATCCTAGTGCGGAAAAGTAAATAATATACAAATGGTAACATCAACCTCATCCCTGAAGTGCCCCAATAAAAGAATATTACATACATTTAATTTTACATGAATGAAAATAAAAACTCTCATCTCACATAAAAAAAACCTGGCTATTCAGAACGCGACGATCCAATATAACATATCCAGCAACACATAACATCACATGTCATCAACGTAAGTAAATATGCGCATCCCAATTGTCGTTGACATATAGCAACGAAACCGGCGATATCACATATTACACTTACGGTCGCAGAAAAGAAAGTGTAAAACTACAACATTTGGAATCCACAATCTCATTAGACATCGTAAATCCGAAATATCGCATACTTCGCATTTCATGCCTAACTATATGAATTCCATATATTGTATCACATTCAAGATAAATAGATAGTATTAAACTTTCCAATCGAATAATCAAATACCCAAGATTTCCATAAATAGCTCAACACTTGAGCAGAGTTCAAAAATTCCAGAATACGTCACAGTAGCAACGGTCCAACCGTAGAAGGGTCAAGCCAACGCCTCACATGTGGCACGCCGTACTGCCCCAAACCCTAAGGTTCAAAAGGCAGTTCAAGACGGTCACAAAATCGAGTTAAGGTTTGTTGTCTTCTAAAGGGTCCATCGCGTTACATGCACGTTTTTCCGAAAGATTTAAACTTAAGAAAAAATTCAACACTTGAAAGTTTTTCGTGCCGGGAAATAATGAGTTAATGATATCCGTTCGAACATTTTAATAGTTTCTAAATATCCGGAAAACATAACGAAATTAAATATTCCGATCGAATCAACGAATACAAAATAATCCCCAGAACACTCAACACTTGAGTCATTTTAAAAATACCCAGAAAATACAAATCACAGAAATAGATATTATAGTGTAAAAATTAGGGCATAAATCCTCGGTGCTGCCGTGGATCCGCGGCCCAAGCGCGGTACGGCCGCGGTTCCGCGACTCTTTGTACAGTGTATGCTCTCGTTTTTCACTACAATTCTTATATTTCCCTGCTGATTTTTTTATGCATTTTTAATTCACTAAAATTTTTTTATGCGTTTCGGGTTTCGATCGGGGTTTTAACTCCGTATACAAGTCGCCTAATGCTCTAGCTTGGCTCTGATACCACTGTAGGGTTACTATGCACTCTAACAAGGGTTAAGAAAGCATCAACCATGCCCGATTAAAATTTTAGCCGTGCCTAACAACCCTAACAAAGATCTTTGCTAGAAAATTAGGGCTTCACATGCAAGTAAATAGCATCTATGACTAAGTGAATACGAAATACAACCTTTGTAGTGTTAGTTATATGTATGCCCTAGAGGCCATTACTGTACATAGGATGTATATTGTAGTGGATGCTGGGACACATATATGGAGGACTTTCTTGCTCGACATGATAGTATGCTATCTGGTTACTCTTTACCTTAACGTGTGCACTGATTGTCTCTCTGTTACATGTTGGTAAAGCCCTTAGGATGTATACTTGACTACCTGGACTATGATGCGGATCATACTAGTGGGGACATGGTAGTCCATAAGTACATCCTTCAAAGTCCTTAGTCGTGGGTATATCGAGACGGGGCATCGATATACCAGAGTAGACTAGCGTATACCTTCTCGACCCATACAGATGGGCGATGGATGATCCCATATCCATTGGTGTTTGACATCAGAGATGATATACGGGTGCTCAGTAGAGACTGGGTACACTGGACGGACTCGCCAAGAACTCCCAGATGGTATTATACCTTACGTCTGATGGCAGTTCTCAGGTGACACTGGTACAGAGTAGTCTGTTGACCCGAGATCGTCATAGAGTCTTGTGTGGTTCCCACTGTGCTTTGATTTCCATCTTACCACGTCCAAAAGGGCGTGCAAAACGGTGGTTTTTGGGTACAGTCCCGAGTCACATGGAGGCAATGAGCGATAGGAGGGGATTCGTCTCTCCCGGTATAGGGGGTTGATGTTGCGCTGTGTTCGATTGGCTATAACAGGAAATCCCTGGCCAGGGTTGCTGAGATTTACTGGTAAGTGTTACCAGTAGTTTCTCGAATTGTTATAGACCTCATATCGACACGACTTATCGAGCTATTGGGGTCTGACGTTTACCACCCTTAGGCAAGATATGCGACATATCAGACGACGAGACCGGACTGTACGGTAGTGTTACTGGTTGGATTCACTGGAGTGTGAGCAGGCTTGCTCGTCGATATTCTGATCGCTCAATACCCGTGTGTCCGTTACGTTTAGCAGACCGCTTGCGGCTTGTGGGTGTTTGATATGATCATCATTTGCTACCGGCGTATTGACGAGTCTTTAGAGTCCTACACAGAGGTTTCCTGGCTCAAGCGAAACGAAATAGGAGCGCATATGAGATATGTGCGGGACCGAGAATGATACCAGTATGTGATACTGTATTCAATTCTCGCGATATGTGACATTGATCGGTTATATGCGATATAGCCGGGTTATCGGATCAAGTATTGATTCGATAAGTTGTTACTGTTGATATTTGTCGGTTATATGCGATATGACCTGATCATTGAATCAAGTGTTGATTTAATGATTTAATGCATAATTATATATTTGATATATTACTTTGCATTAACTAGTATTGGTTCACTTTAAATGGATTTTCTCACTTGGATGTGCACATTGTATATTTGATATAGTTTTGTGCACTTGATTGTATCATGTTTGATGATACATGTTTACTTGTGTTTGTGTGAAGATTGAACCATGGTTATATGAATGGTTAGGGTTATGATTATTTATTCATTCATTTATTTATTTATTAGTTTTGGAAAATAATTAGCATAATGAGAAAATGGTGGCTTTCTTTGTTTGTATTATGAAGCTTCATGAAGACTTTGACCAAGTGACCATTTTGTCTCATGCTTAACCCTAACCATTCCATTCAACCATGATTAACTCTCTACACTAAACCATGGTTCAATTATGCTAAGTATTCTTTTTACTTTTCATTTTAATTATTCTTATCATAATATTCTTCTTCTTCTTCTTCATTTCTTCAAGTGAAGAAAGCTTGCCTCCATCAATGGCAAGTGATGAAAAAGAGTGAGAAATCCAATTCTAAAGTCTACCCACTTCCTATTTTTTCATCCTCTACCTCTTTCCAAGTAGTATAGGGTGTTTCCTTCACAAGTTTTCATGGCTTGGTGAAGGTGGAGCTTGATCTAGCGATGCCTCGACGTAGATCATCTTCGGCATGGACATCGACGACCTAGCTCGCCATTTCTCCGACGAAGCCGACGCTAGAGCCCGGGAATTCATTTGGACAGCGAAGGGACTTCGTTGCGGAGCTATGGAGGTGGAGCACCAGATCTACAAAGGTTGTATTTCCGTATTCTTTTAGTTAAGTGTTAACTAGTTAGCTTTTTCGCCTTGAAATCTAGCCAACGATCCATATTAGGGTTTCTCGGCACCCCGTATTTTTGAAATTGGCATGGTTGATGCCTTGTGAGACCTCACTAGAGTGCCTAGGAACCCTACAGTGGTATCAGAGCCTAGCTAGAGCCTTAGGCGAAGTCTAGACGGAGTTTGAAAGCCGGACGAACCGAAAACCTAACCCCAAAATAGCTCTCTGGACTTTTTCTAAAAACAGGTTTTTTTCCAGATTAAAAATTCGTAAAAAATTCAGCATGGAATTATAAGAATTACGGCGCAAAAATTATTTCATGAACAGTGTAAACGGCGGCGGAACCGCGGCAGAAGCCTGGCTTCTGCGGCGGTTCCGCGGCATGATGGTGACGTCATCCTTCACTTTTTGCACAGTAATTCATGTTTTCAGATGCTGAGTTTTCTGGGAATTTTTTAAATTTTATTCAAGAGTTGAATTTTCTGGAGTTGTTTTGGGGGTTCGGTGTTTCGATCGGGGTATCAAATTTTGTCTATTTGCCTTTCCGGATAAATTTTAGAATATGTTAAAAAGTTCGACCGGATAAAAATACCCAATTTTTCCCCTGTCGGGAAATTTCCAAGTGTTGGACTTTTCCGTAGTTTAACGAAGTTCTAAGTAGTGCAAGTAACTCGATGGACCCTCTAGAAGACAACAAACCTTAACTCGATTATGTGACCGTCTTGAACTGCCCTTTGAACCTTCGGGTTTGGGGCAGTACGGCGTGCCACATGTGAGGCGTTGGCTTGACCCTTCTACGGCTGGACCGTTGGTATTGAGGCACGAACTGAATGTTGTTAGACTTATTTCATGTGTTGGACTGTATCGGGAAAACTTGGGTGTTTGAATGTTCGATCGGAAAGTTTAACATTTTCTAATTATCTGGAATGTGATACAATACTTGGAATTCACAAACAGTTATGAGATAACTGAATGAATGTTATAAACATAGCAGTTTAGTCTCACTTGATCGGTTGCCATGGAATTTTGATGTGATCAAAAGTCCGTCGCAATCACGTAGCGTACGCGGATACTCGCCGGATAAACTTAATAGACATCCTCACTCCATAGCCCCGACCAAGTGACTGTAGAAGAACCCTGTCGCCGAAAGCATCCGTTCGGGTGCTCGCGGTAGCGGTGTTCCGCCTTGGTGCACTTCGTCGTCGGTATCGGGGGTGTGACCATCTACTGAAGTTTGCGACGAGCATTCGATCAGGATGTCGGGAATCTTGTTGAATTACTCGACTTGATATTGAAAAGTGTTTTCGATAATGAGACTAAAATGCGGGGTTTATAATTGTTAGGCATACGATGTCTAAAGAATTCATTTGATTAGGCATGCGATGTCTATATAGGTTGCGGATTCCAACTGTTGTAGTTTTACACTTTCTTTTCTGTGACCGTAAGTGTAATATGTGATATCGCCGGTTTCGTTGCTATATGTCAACGACAATTGGGATGCGCATATTTACTTACGTTGATGACATGTGATGTTATGTGTTGCTGGATATGTTATATTGGATCGTCGTGTTTGAATAGCGGGGTTTTTTTTATGTGAGATGAGTGTTTTTTCATTTTCATTCACGTAAAAACTTGTATGTAATATTCTTTTATTTGGGGCACTTCCAGGTTGCGGAAGTTGTCACCGTTGATGTATATTATTTACTTTTCCGCACCAGGATAGACACAAGGAGGGGAGCACAAGTAACCGGGTTCTGGAGTCCAGAGGGAGACCAACTCGAGGAGTCGAGCCCGGGTCTCCTAACTCCAGAATTGGTAGGGTTGCTTGCCGCTCTCGTAGGGGTCTAGAGGGGTGGGTTTGGCTATTCATCGCGACCGTGGAATCCGTGTTTTATACTGGCTCGTATTGAAAACACGGACGTCCTAGTATATCCAATATTTCATATGTTTCTTCTGCTGCGGTATCTGTGATGTGATCATGTGATGTTCTGTGATAGATACAGTATATAGTATATATGATATATTATATAGACGTTACTTATGTTTTACACCCGCGCTAGCCCTTCCCCGCTCTGCCGTTAGTTACCTAACCTAACGGTGCACGAGGGGACATCGAGGCGAATGCGGATGGCATAAGTGTACGTCGTATTTATCTGTGATGTTTAGGTACTTAAATGATGGGACTTCATTAATGAGATTAATGAAATAAAAGAAACCTAAGATGTTGTAGAATCGAATTTCAAAATAAAACAGGTAGCTACAGTTTTTGCTTTGCACAGCGGTATATATGATATATCCTGCACCTTATTCGATAAGGAAAGGACCGAGATCCCTTCACCGGGAGTGACTCCTTTAGCAATAACTGGCAGATGCTACACCCTCGGTTTGTCTTTTGATTGCTTTTAAGAGTTTTTGCTTTGCACAGTGATATATATGATATATCCCGCACCTCATTCGACGAGGAAAGGACCGACGATCCCTTCACCGGGAGTGACTCCTTTAGCAAAACTAGAAAAGCCTCAAAGACACTCCATTTCAAAATTCATTCGATCCTACAACGATATCAAGTTCATTACGTAATAGGTTTTCAGAAAAACCTGTCGTAGCCCTCCGTCTTTTCAGATAAGTAGTAGTTAGTATTCGTGCTACGTTTGTTGGCCTGCGTCAGGCGTAGTGTGTGGTAGCTAACTGGTATTTATCTGCTTATGCATATGATGCAGATTGGATTAGGGTAGTCGTGCGACTTTGTTGGCCTGCGTCAAGGGTCGTGCGGGTAGGTTTAATTCAATCAGGAAATGACGGGTTTAACTTGACTAGCGGACTATGGTTTGTTGGCCTGCGTCAAGGTCATAGGACGCTAGGGGCAAAATAACATCGGGAATTTCAAGTGTTGAAATTTGCAATGAGATTGCATACCTTCTATGAGATAGTTGGATCCCGATACCCGCTGCGAGTAATTGTTACTCCTGGGAGAGTTTTATACATTACAATTAGCCGATCAAGTAGGTGTCTAGAAAGGTGTTAACGAGGTTACGCCACTGGGAAAAAGAGGTTTACATTAATTAGGTTCGTGCGAAAGCACGGGGGACCTCCCTCAAAGTACCGACACTGGCCTGACTGAAAGATTGGCGAACTTGTAGTGTGTAATTAATCCCGGCTAGTCTTTCCTTTTAGGGTTTGAAGGATGATTTGATAAAAAGCAGTGGGAGCCATCCTGATTAGATAAAATAATAACCAATCTATTCTTGCAAGAGCGCACGCTGAGTGTTTTCTTCTCTCTCTCTCCAGGTAGCGACCATATCACGCCTTAATCAAGATAATAATACGGAATTTTGACCGAACCCGCTTGTTATACTGAGCTGGGGAACGTTGGTCCCGCTCCAACTTATAATTGTTATAAGACAGAGCAGGAAATTGGGGAATACTAGATTTCCCGTGCCGCCCAAACGAAGAGAGTGCATTTTGATGCATCATCTTCGGGCGTGTTCATTACAGAACTGTTTCTCAGTATCCTCTATGTCCTGGGTATATGATACCGGATCAGGATCCCAGATATGTAATCTGTTACATAGGGCTACAAAAAGGTAGAAAACTGAGAACGGTTGATGACTTTCATGAGGCAGAAAACAGGGCAAGTGTTGCAGCCAAGTCTGTCGGTCACTGTCACCCTGTATTACCAATACATTGATTCTGAACGAATGTTATTAGATACCGAACCTGATATACAAAATCATATCAGTCTCTTTATTAGTAAAGAAATGATAAAATTTTTTATAGTTGGATAATGTTTTGAACATTTCCTATATCAAAAGTTGATCGGTTCAGGCACGTTATCTAAAAGCATTGATGTACTAAATCAAACTACAGTTCTCAGTATACAGAACATACACAAGAGGAAGAGTCCAGAAATGAATGAATTCTTCTTGAGGCATTGTAGACTAGGTCATATCAATGCGACCCGACTAGCTAGAGTTACATAAAGATGCATATTTAAATTAGTTTGAATTTACATCTTATGAAACTCGCCAGTCATGTCACAAAGATAAGATGACCACAACTCTGTTTATTGGAAACAGAGAAAGAGTTAGTGAACTCTTGGGACTGATACATGATGATGTATGTAAGGTCTCCTGTCTACACATGCCAGGACTGATTCTTTATACTTCATTATATTCTCTGATAATCTCTCAAGATTCGTCATATGTTCCTGTTGAAACATGAGTCCGAACCTTTTGAGATATTCACAGAATATAAGCGAGAAGTAGAGAACCAAAATACGGGTAAAAGTATTATGTCCTTTGATGAGATCAAGGAGGAGAATACTTGAGCACGGAAATCCTGGACTATTTTAAAGGAGAATGAGATTCTCTCTCAGAATTACTCCTCTGTATACACCATAGCACGATGGTATATCGGGGCGGAGCAATTTCACCCTATTCGATATGGTGTGCTCTATGATGAATACTACTGAGTTACCTATTTCCTTTTGGGAGTTATGCACTTATGAAGCTGCATACCTATTGAATTAGGGTTCGAATCAAATCAAAGCCTACCATCTCATATGTGATATGGAAAGGGAAGAACCCATCTCTTAAGATAGTTAAGATTTGGGGTTGTCCGGCCTATGTCTAAAAGCAAAATCCGGACAAGCTCGAGGCAACATAAGTTATGTAGAACTGGAAAGGTTCCAGCTATACAAACTACAGCAGATGATTTGGTAGAACCAAAGGATTCAGTAGATTCCAACGAACCTCAGCCTCTCCGCCGATCTAGTAGGGTTCCTCACCCACCTGAGAGATACTTCAGTTTCTCTATGACAGTGGGAGCGAGGATTGCATCATGAGATGATGACCCAACTAGTTTCGTGCTGGCCATCAGGAGTAAGACTCTGTAAGAATGGCTGGATGCTTAGTGATCTGAGATGGAATCCTTATACACCAACAAAGTATGGACTTTGGTTGCTATATCTGAAGGGTTAAATCCCCATCAGGAGCAAGTATATCTTGAGAAGATTACTTGGTGTACATGGAAAGGTTGAGACTTTCAAAGCTAGACTTGTTAACGGTTTTCGTCATTGACCAGGCGTGGATAATGATGAAACCTTTTCCAGTGCCTATGCTTAAGTCCATCCAGATCCTACTTGCCACGGCTACATACCATGACTACGATATCTGGTGGTTGGGTGTCATGACAGCTTTTCTAAATGATGTTTTAGAAGAGAGCGTCTATAAGTACACAGCCAGAGGGCCTCGCAGACAGTGGGAGCAGCGGAAACGGAAGCAAGATGCTTTATAGGATAAAGCAGGCATCGCGGAGTTGGAACATCTGTTTTGATGGATTAGTCAAAGAGTTTGACATCATCAAAATGGTAGATGAACCTTGTATAAACAAAAAGGTAATAGGGAGTATGGTAGTGATCCTCGTGTAGTACGTGGATGACATACTCTTGATGGGGAAAGAGTTTCCTATGCTACGCTCGATCAATCTCCGCTTATCACAATGATTCTCCACATAGGATCAAAATGATACCTCCTAAATCCTGAGTTTTGGATCTATGAGATAGATCTAATTGGATGTTAGGATACTCACTAGTAGTAGTGAGATGGTATCAATCGATCCTGGGGAGAATCACTGGAAGTGTTCCAGGGTGATAAAGACGACTGAATGTCAGTCGCAGGCATTGTCTTTACCCCCAGAAAAGGGACGGTATGTTGGAAGAGTTCCAAGCTAGATACCGTGACATACTAGACGATAAAGGCAGGATACATCGCTACTTAAGATGCTACCAAAAAGGCTGATTGGATGTATAATGGTTCATGAGATGAACTATGTTCCTACCATTGTGAGACAATGGAGTTGTGGCTTATGCCAAGGAACACCGGTCCCAACAGTGATCCAGACTTATTCTAAGGCAGTATCACCTGATCATGGAGATGGTTGATCTCTAAGGTGATCGAGGCAAGGAGAGCAGACTCAGAGGATAACACGGCGGATCCACTCACGAAGGCCTATTCCCAGAGAGAGACTTTTATGGGATGGTTGAGTATGAGATACTTCGACCACTGCTAAAGATGGCCCTAGTGCAAGTGGGAGATTGTTAGTTATATGTATGCCCTAGAGGCCATTACTGTACATAGGATGTATATTGTAGTGGATGCTGGGACATATATAGGGAGGACTTTCTTGCTCGACATGATAGTATGCTATCTGGTTACTCTTTACCTTAACGTGTGCACTGGTTGTCTCTCTGTTACATGTTGGTAAAGCCCTTAGGATGTATACTTGACTACCTGGACTATGATGCGGATCATACTAGTGGGGACATTGTAGTCCATAAGTACATCCTTCAAAGTCCCTAGTCGTGGGTATATCGAGACGGGGCATCGATATACCAGAGTAGACTAGCGTATACCTTCTCGACCCATACAGATGGGCGATGGATGATCCCATATCCATTGGTGTTTGACATCAGAGATGATATACGGGTGCTCAGTAGAGACTGGGTACACTGGACGGACTCGCCGAGAACTCCCAGATGGTATTATACCTTACGTCAGATGGCAGTTCTCAGGTGACACTGGTACAGAGTAGTCTGTTGACCCGAGATCGTCATAGAGTCTTGTGTGGTTCCCACTGTGCTTTGATTTCCATCTTACCATGTCCAAGAGGGCGTGGAAAACGGTGGTTTTTGGGTACAGTCCCGAGTCACATGGAGGCAATGAGCGATAGGAGGGGATTCGTCTCTCCCGGTATAGGGGGTTGATGTTGCGCTGTGTTCGATTGGCTATAACAGGAAATCCCTGGCCAGGGTTGCTGAGATTTACTGGTAAGTGTTACCAGTAGTTTCTCGAATTGTTAAAGACCTCATATCAACACGACTTATCGAGCTATTGGGGTCTGACGTTTACCACCCCTAGGCAAGATATGCGACATATCAGACGACGAGACCGAACTGTACGGTAGTGTTACTGGTTGGATTCACTGGAGTGTGAGCGGGCTTGCTCGTCGATCTTCTGATCGCTCAATACCCGGGTGGCCGTTACGTTTAGCAGACCGCTTGCGGCTTGTGGGTGTTTGATATGATCATCATCTGCTACCGGCGTATTGACGAGTCTTTAGAGTCCTACACAGAGGTTTCCTGGCTCAAGCGAAACGAAATAGGAGCGCATATGAGATATGTGCGGGACCGAGAATGATACCAGTATGTGATACTGTATTCAGTTCTCGCGATATGTGACATTGATCGGTTATATGCGATATAGCCGGGTTATCGGATCAAGTGTTGATTCGATAAGTTGTTACTGTTGATATTAGTCGGTTATATGCGATATGACCGGATCATTGAATCAAGTGTTGATTTAATGATTTAATGCATAATTATATATTTGATATATTATTTTGCATTAACTAGTATTGGTTCACTTTAAATGGATTTTCTCACTTGGATGTGCACATTGTATATTTGATATAGTTTTGTGCACTTGATTGTATCATGTTTGATGATACATGTTTACTTGTGTTTGTGTGAAGATTGAACCATGGTTATATGAATGGTTAGGGTTATGATTATTTATTCATTCATTTATTTATTTATTAGTTTTGGAAAATAATTAGCATAATGAGAAAATGGTGGCTTTCTTTGTTTGTATTATGAAGCTTCATGAAGACTTTGACCAAGTGACCATTTTGTCTCATGCTTAACCCTAACCATTCCATCCAACCATGATTAACTCTCTACACCAAACCATGGTTCAATTATGATAAGTATTCTTTTTACTTTTCATTTTAATTATTCTTATCATAATATTCTTCTTCTTCTTCTTCATTTCTTCAAGTGAAGAAAGCTTGCCTCCATCAATGGCAAGTGATGAAAAAGAGTGAGAAATCCAATTCTAAAGTCTACCCACTTCCTATTTCTTCATCCTCTACCTCTTGCCAAGTAGTATAGGGTGTTTCCTTCACAAGTTTTCATGGCTTGGTGAAGGTGGAGCTTGATCTAGCGATGCCTCGACGTAGATCATCTTCGGCATGGACATCGACGACCTAGCTCGCCATTTCTCCGACGAAGCCGACGCTAGAGCCCGGGAATTCATTTGGACAGCGAAGGGACTTCGTTGCGGAGCTATGGAGGTGGAGCACCGGATCTACAAAGGTTGTATTTCCGTATTCTTTTAGTTAAGTGTTAACTAGTTAGCTTTTTCGCCTAGAAATCTAGCCAACGATCCGTATTAGGGTTTCTCGGCACCCCGTATTTTTGAAATTGGCATGGTTGATGCCTTGTAAGACCTCACTAGAGTGCCTAGGAACCCTACATGTAGATCGGTCCTTCACTTCTTTAGCTCCTTGTTGAAGTCCCTTCACTGCGATCGTGGTTCTCCCGGACTCTTGCATGGCTTCACAAGGCAAAAGGAGCGTCCTTGGTTGAAGTCTTCGAGGCCGAAGATGATCTACGTCGAGGGGATGCCAACTCAAGCTTCTACTTCACCAACTAGAGAATTCGTGAAGAAAACACCCTAAACTAAAGTGCTAGTCTAGTAGAGGATGGAGAAATAGGAAGTGGGTTCACTTTAGAATTTTGTTTCTCACAATGTTTCTCACTATGGATCAAACCCTAGAGAGCTTTTTAGCTCAAGGTAGAAGATGAAGAAAATAATATGAGAAGAGATAATGATCAAGTGAGAAAGCTAACCATGGTGAGTGAGTATCATATACTAACTCATGTAGAGACATAACCATGGCTAATCCTTATGGTTGGGTTAACAAATATCCATAGTAAAAACAAACTTAGTGGACTTAGTCAATGCATCCACAAGCTTCCACAAGCTTCATGCATTTTGCTAATCCACCACTAATTTTGTAATTACTTTAAATATTAAAACCCAACATAATAAATAGCATGGTGTAAGTCTCATACACCCAAGTCATGTGTATCATCAACCATGATACAAAAAGAAAACACATTTTTAATATATATCACATATATATTAAAGTTGTGCACATGTGAGAAAAATCCTTAAGTGAACAAGTGTTAGTTAATGTAAACTAGTATATCTAATATACAATTATACACTAAATTATTAAATCAACACTTGACTTAATAATCCGGTCATATCTCATATAACCGACTAACATCCATTGTATCGACTTATCGAATCAAGACTTGATTCGATAACCCCGCGACTGTATATACATACCCGAATCGGAATGCAAACTGGCAACTTCAAAAAAGCGATCCAGTAATAAATTACAGGAAAACCCCGCGACTGTATATACATACCCGCATTTTTATTCCGACTGAGTACAAATGCAATAAGACAAAATCTACACTGTACAATACTAGGATCCGGCTTAAACCAAAGCCCGCTAGTATTATCTGTCCGATCCATGACACGTGCACAAGTGCACGCGTATGTTCGAACCCTGCCATAAATCCATACGGCCTCTACAGCGTTTCGCCTGAAACTTGAGAAACTTTCTGTGGGGGACTCTAAAGACTCGTCAATACTTTGGCTGTGGATTTAACCACTACCACGTCAGAGGTATTAGTCGTACGTAACGGGCTACCAGGTATTGACCAAAAGGGATGTCGATGAGCGAACTCATCCTGACACCCTACTGAGCCTGTCAGTGACAATATCCGTACAGTCCGGTCCGTTCGTCTATGAGCATCGCATGGCGGGCCTATGGGGTTGGTAAAAGTCAGACCCCCAAAAGCGGTACAAGTCGTGTCGGAGTGTAGCCCAGAACACCCTTAGATACTACTGGAATACCTACCAGTAAATCTTCTGCCTTGGCCAAGGACTTTGTGCAATGGTTCTCCTAGACACAGCGCGATCTCACCCCCAATACCGGGAGAGACGAAACCCCTGCCGATCCGCTCACTGCCTCCATGTGGCTCGAGACTTGATCAGTTGAAAATATTGCATATTTTAACTGGCAATTTCCCTATCATCTGCATACATATAGAAGTGTGCGGTATTCAATCTTCACATATTAGCAAATCGGTCGCAAAATATCAGATTACATGTATTCGACCTTAAAACCGGCATTTCTAGGGAAATTGACTGCATTACATGGCATCGCAATATTTCTATATGTCGCAACCCGTGTTTCAAAGTCTGTGCAGGAAAAGGAAAGCTTGCTTGAACATTACACCGCTCAAAAGATACGTCAACTCACTAATTTCAAATCTGGTATCAACCCAAAGGAGTAATCACAGTTCAGCATATCAGGCAAAGCCCTAAACAGCAGTCCAAGACAGCACCTGAAAGACCAAGGCCCAAGCCCCTCAAGGAGCCGCGGATCCACGGCAATGGCTTGCTTGTGCCGCGGATACGCGGTGGGCCCAGGGAATCAGTTCCTCAATTTTGGTGCACAACTCCTGTTTCATCTGCTACAGTTCAGAAATGTACTTCAGATTCCAGAAGACTCCAGGGACTTCTACCAGATCAGCAAACACTTTGAGCTTCACTAAATTAGCCTATCATTCTAGAACTATCCCTAAACCCTAGCTTAAACCCTAAGCTAGTTCCTAACAAACTCTTTCAACAAACTTTGGGAGGGAAACTTCTAATTCAAACCTAAACCTAGAATTTGGGAGTTCTATAAATAAGACCCTAAACTCAAGGATCAAACATCTATGATTGATCTTAGAAAAATCATTTTATCATAAAGAGAGGGTGTGATTCATTCCTTTAGCCCATCTCTTTCTTCATCTTCTTCTTCCTTCACAACTCTTGTGAAAGGAAACCCTAACCCTACTCCAAGCCAACATCAAGATCCCGAGTACCCTTTAGGCAAGAAATCCTACAATCTTTACGAGCGAAGCCGATCTTCAAGGGAGCAAGTGATCCAAAGCTGATCCACGACTCAAGAAGCCGAGCAACGCCCTATCAACAACTAGATTCATTCTCTTGTAGTTCTCAAGCAAATGTAATCGAAACTTGTTGAGATAAATAAAGGTGATATTCTTTTATCTTGTTTTCCTTAAATTCCGCATCATGTTATCTTTACAATTCTTGAATATAGTCTGTGTGGTGATGTGTGAATAAAACTCCGCTCGTTAAGGAGTTGAGACGATCTTTAGTATGATGATGTAACAAATTTTCAATCGATTCTTGAATCCCACGAGTTTGTAAATCCTAGCAAGTTCAAGAATCGACGACCCAATTCGTTGCGATGCTTTCTTGATCGACATCGCTCGAGATTGGGGAGTTCCGATCGTTACTTGAAATTGCTAGAGGCTAGAATATAAATGGTATCCACGAAAGAACAAGGGTTAAGAGATGAAACCCTAGTTTCATCAAGAAAGCCCTAACTCTCGTCGATCATCATTGATCTAGTATCAATTCTTCGAAGGACAAGAACACGAAATCTTTTAGATTACATCACGTCTAAAGATCTGATCGATTCCTACGAGCCTCTCTTAGATTCTTGATTGTTGATTGGAAATACTATAGAAACCCTGATTCTTGATTGTTTATAGTTTCTTAATTCTTGAATAAAGAATAGTGACACTCGAATACAAATCATTCTTGAATCATGTTTTCTTTTATAGTTACTTAACTTTTCAATTCAAGCATATCATAATACAAACGAATCGTGAAATCCCTGTGGACGATCCGCACTCACTCAAAACACTACAGCTGACACCGTGGTTTGATTGCGGTCAAAATATTTTTTTTGGTTGTGATGTTCTTTATAAATTTTCTGATTACCGACACAAGAAACAGTTTCAATCAATTGGTGCCTTTTAGGAGACCTTTTGAATTGATTCATACTACACAACGGAAAAAATCTATCAATCAAAATGGCGCCGTTGCCGGGGATCGCGCGCTAATTCGTTTACATTTTATAGTTTGAATTGAAAGAATTATTCCATTGTTATTTTGAGATCAAAATTCGTGCAAACCCTAAACAATTTGTCGTGTTTCATTGCAAGGAGATCTGGAGCTTGCTGGGAATTGATAAAATTTTTTGGAAAATACCAGAAAGCTAAGGGAGTTCACAGAAGCTCCCTGAAGAAATTTGGTCGATTGATCCCTTGAAAGAACCGCGGAAGGGCGGTATTAGGAGGCATACGCGGCGGAACCGCCGCGCATTAGGGGGTTCTCTGCAAAATTTTTCCTGCAGGTGACTTCTTGCTCTCTCCCCTCTCTTCTTTTTAGCTCCAACTAACACTTTGCTGCAGGATTCTTTGCAAATAATCGCAGCTCGCAAATTGCAAATTAAAATTGTGCGTGATTTTTTTTCTTGGTTGTTTTGCATTCTAAATACGGATACTAAGGGGCACGGCCAAATCCAAATTAGGTGGGGATTTCATTACCCTTCCTAGGCCCCGAAAACCACCAAACTTGCATCCGCATTGACCCACATTAACTAAAAGAAATCTAGAGATGACTCTAAGGACTGTCGCGCTCAATTAGGACAAGAGAAGGCCGTGGGTAATTCATTGCTTATCCGCGTTTTCTTGTGGTGCCTAAGGCGAGTGTGTCTAAGGCTAGTGGTTATTAATTAGGCCCACTACTTACGTAGTGGAGTACCTTCCCACTTACCTGGCACTCATCCGGCCACAGGGGGACAAAGAGGCAGTGGAGGATTCTATCCCGCGACTTGTCTTTTGGCAGTTAGGAGCGGTCTAGAGCCGGACCTAGGTGACCAATAGATTCTAGGGTTGGTGTGCTGCATTTGTTGTGTTGCATCATATTTTTAAAAAATCCGTCCCTTTTTCAAAGCAAACACCGCATTCATTTACCCCTAATTATAAGCCAACGCTGCCACTTGTACTAACCCTTTTTAGTACAAGATAGGCTGGACACGGGATTCTAGTGCCCGTTTAGTCCGCGTACCCTTTATCGACTCCGAAGTCGATATTTCTCCATATACCTTTTATTTACCTACTACCACACCCACACCGATGGACCCGAATCCATCAAATTTCTTTAACCCTAATCTGCCGCCGTCCGTTTGTGCGCAAAATCCACCCCGCATCTCCCTCCAGGAGAGATGCTATCCACTGAGAGGTCCTCTTTCGACCTGCTTATCCACACCACCAGCCAATGGGGATAACTTTGAGATTAAGCCCCAGTATATCAATCTTTTACCCATATACCACGGACTCGAGACTGAGGACGCTTACGTTTTCATTACCAAATTTGAAAACGTATGCGCAATGATGGGTACGTCACAACTTTCTGTGGATGCGATGCGTCTACGACTTCTTCCATTTACATTGTGCGATATAGCCGAGAAGTGGCTATACAACACTACCGCACATTCTATCACGAATTGGGAAGAATTCGTCGCTGCATTCCTTAAGAAACTTTACCCGATCCAAAAGACGGCTCGAATCCGTAGCGAACTGAATCAATTTGCCCAGCTCCCTACCGAACCATTTTCAAAATGCTTTGAACGTTTCAAGGATCTATTGGTTCAGTGTCCTCATCACGGCATCCCGAAATGGGAGCTTTGCCGAATCATTTATGAGGGCATTAACCCAAACACTAAACAGAGCCTTGAAAACATGTGTCAAGGTACTTTTATGACTAAGGATGATGGGGAAGCTTGGAAGTACTTAGAAGAATTCGCTGAAAAGTCACTACAGTGGGAGAGTGGAACCCAACCATTGAATAGGGGTGGCGTACACCAGATAGATGTGTCCATAGGTGTTCGAGCTGAGATGGCAGCAATGCAAAAGAAGCTCGACGCTATGGAACACAAATTTTCTGCAGCCTCCCTAAACCCAATGTCGCTCCCCAAAACTGTTTGTGGGTGCTGTTCTGATCCGTAACATTTAACGGAAGAATGTCCATTAAACTCGGCGTTTCAAGGTCACGAGCATTCTAATGCCGCATTTCAAAGACCTCGAAACGATCCATATTCTTCCACGTACAATCAGGGTTGGAGGAACCACCCGAATTTTGCTTGGAACAAAAATCAATCTCAAAACACGGTTCCAAACACGAATCAAATTCAAGGGGCTCTTCCTCCACCACAACAGCAACCCCTTCAACTCACTCAGCACCCCTATCAGTCACAAAATTTCCAAAACCAGGGCAATAATCCTGCACAGTCTAATCCTATGCAGTCCTGTTCTGACGAGTTTTCTCAATTCACTCAAACCACGAAATCACTTTTATCAAATTTCATAGAGGTTTCGACTGAGGTTAGATCTTCCGTCAGTGAGATAAAGAAAAACTCAGCGTCCCAAGCTAAGAGTATCAAATCGATGGAAGCTAAAATCGCACGCCTCAAAGCCGAAATGAGTGCGAGAGAAAAAGGGAAACTTCCCTCTCAACCCCTACAGAATCCTGGGCATTACAATGTAAATGCCATCACAACGTTGAGATCGGGAAGAATGCTGAATAATAATGTCGGGAAAGGTATTGATGATACTGAAAATCATATCAACACCCCGGCTGAGACCTTTCCACACACACACACTTCTCCTTCTGATCCTTCTTCTTCTACCATACCACCTTCTCGAGAGCCTATTCTCCATTTCCCATTAGGCTCAACACCTTCATCCAACCCTTATAGTTCTCCACAGACGGTCCCCACACCTCCTTTGGGACCTCGTCTACCCCCTTTTCCTTCTCCTATGATGGACCCAGCGCTTATTGCGAAAGCTCCTTACCCGAACCGGTTAAGGGGTAATAGAACGAGTCCTCATATGGAGAAAATTTTAGAAATGTTCAAACAGGTTAACATCAATATCCCTCTCCTAGATGCGATTCAACAAGTCCCCGCTTATGTGAAAATTCTTAAGGACTTGTGCACTAGGAAGAGGAAGACTCAAGTGCCGAAGAAGGTCTTTATGTCTAATAATATCAGCGCTGCTTTTATTCCCCAGCTACCAAAGAAACGAAAGGACCCAGGATGTCCTACAATATCGATTTCGATTGGGGGTAAAAACATAAATCGTGCTCTTTTAGACCTTGGCGCGAGTGTTAACCTGCTCCCTTATTCTGTCTTTGAGCAACTAGGGATTGGAGAGCTGAAACCTGCTCACTGCACTCTCCAGATGGTAGACCGATCTATCACCAAACCAAGGGGTGAATTAGTGGATGTGTTGATAAAGGTCGGGGAATTTGTTTTCCCTGTAGACTTCATTGTGCTCGACACACATCCTGTTGCAAACCCCCGGGGCCAAATTCCGGTGATTCTAGGTCGTCCTTTCCTTGCCACTTCCAACGCTGTTATAAACTGTAGAAACGGTTCAATGAACTTATCATTTGGAAATATGACCATTGAACTAAATATCTACAAAGTTGGAAGTCAGCCATCAGAACCTAGTGCTCATATTTTAGATGTGTGCTCTGTCCATGAGATCGCTCCCGATAGTTGTGGAGCTGAGGAACTTTGCTTTACTGATCTCGATGACATTACCACATCTCTGCTTGACTTTACACAAGATCTTAGTGAGGACACGTCACCTACACTTGAGTCCTGCACTTCTGACTTTTCTCCACCCGAGTCTGTATCTTTCACAGGCTCTGAGCTTCTTTGTAAATCCAAAAATCACTCAATGATCCTTCCTTCTATCATTTCTCCGCCTGAATTAGATCTCAAGGTTTTACCTTCTCACCTTAAATATGGATATCTTGGTGAGAACGAGTCATTACCGGTTATCATTTCCGCTTCTCTTGCATCAGAGCAAGAGAATGCACTTTTATTGGTATTGAGATCTAACAAAGAGGCGTTTGGTTGGAGTATGGCGGACATCAAAGGGATCAGTCCCTTGATAGTTGAACATCATATACATGTGATGGATGATGCCAGACCAACCCAAGAACCACAGAGACGGTTGAATCCCGTCATGAAGGAAGCTGTCATGAAAGAGATCGTCAAATGCTTAGATAATGGTATTATATACCCCATCTCCGATAGCCAGTGGGTGAGTCCTATACATGTCGTTCCTAAGAAATCCGGCATCACAGTTATCACCAATGAGGCGAATGAGTTGATTCAGACACGCACCCAAACTGGATGGCGTGTATGTATCGATTATAGAAAACTCAATGCTGCTATGAGGAAAGATCATTTTCCTCTACCATTCATTGATCAAATGCTGGAACGCTTAGCGGGACGACAGTTTTATTGTTTTATGGACGGATACTCAGGCTACAATCAGGTCCCCATCGCCAAAAAGGATCAAGATAAAACCACTTTTACTTGTCCTTTTGGTACCTTTGCTTACAGTCGCATGCCTTTTGGGCTATGCAATGCTCCCGCTACCTTTCAGCGGTGTATGATGGGGATATTCTCTGATATGGTAGAGAATTTTCTGGAGATCTTTATGGACGACTTCTTAATTTTTGGAGACTCTTTTTCTGATTGCCTAGAAAATCTTGACGCTGTTCTTACTCGATGCAAAGAGAAGAACTTGACTTTGAACTGGGAAAAATGCCACTTTATGGTCCAAGAAGGAATAGTCCTTGGACATGTCATTTCACAGAAGGGCATTGAGGTTGACAGAGCTAAAGTAGATGTCATTCAAAACCTCCCTCATCCCAAAAGCGTCAAAGATATTCGCTCTTTCCTTGGCCATGCAGGCTTTTATAGGAGATTCATTAAGGATTTTAGCAAAATTGCTAGACCTTTAACTCTTCTCCTGGCCAAGGATATGACCTTCCATTTTGACTCGGATTGCGAGACAGCTTTCGACTCACTTAAACACTCACTCACTTCAGCCCCCGTTCTATCATCACCAAATTGGGACTACCCCTTTGAGCTGATGTGTGATGCATCTGATTTTGCAGTAGGTGCAGTCTTAGGACAGCACATCGAAAAGATGCCACACGTGATTTACTATGCTAGTAAGACCCTGAATGATGCGCAAATCAATTATACAACCACAGAAAACGAACTTTTAGCTGTTGTATTTGCATTAGAAAAATTCAGGCCTTACTTAATCGGCTCACCTATAGTTGTATATACTGACCATTCCGCTTTAAAACATCTTTTGGCGAAGAAAGATGCAAAAGGTCGACTAATACGTTGGATCCTTCTGTTGCAAGAATTCGATCTTGTTATCAAAGATAAGAAAGGATGTGAAAACGTAGTAGCTGGCCACCTTTCACGCATCATTTCTTCCCCTGTGACCCTGCCGATCAATGACTCGTTTCCTGACGAGCAACTCTTGAGCGTATTCGCTGAACCATGGTTCAGGGATATCGTGAACTATCATGCCACGGGACTGATACCCAGCGAGTGGTCAAAACAGGACAAATACCGCTTTCTATCCCAAGTAAAACACTTTTACTGGGACGAACCCTATTTGTTTAAATATTGTCCTGATCAGATCATTCGCCGGTATGTCCTGAATGAAGAGTTCAAGAGTGTTCTTTCTTTTTGTCATGATCAGTCCTATGGGGGTCACTTTGGTCCTAGAAAGACAGCGGAAAAGGTTTTGCAATATGGATTTTATTGGCCGACCTTATTCAAGGACGCATTTGAACATTGCAAAACCTGTACACAATGTCAGTATACGGGTAGAATATCCCAGAGGAATGAAATGCCTCAGCAACCCATCTTGGTTGTTGAAATGTTCGATGTTTGGGGCATAGATTTTATGGGTCCTTTTCCCAACTCCTTTGGGAACTTGTACATATTCCTGGCGGTTGATTATGTCTCCAAATGGGTAGAAGCCATTCCAAGTCGCACTAATGACAAGAAAGTTGTCATTAAGTTCTTAAAAGAAAATATCTTCTCGCGATTTGGACACCCACGCGCTATTATTAGCGATAATGGGACACACTTCTGCAACAGGTCTTTCGAGACTCTGATGCGGAAATACTCAATCAACCACCGACTATCTACACCCTATCACCCCCAAACAAGCGGGCAGGCTGAAATCTCAAACAGACAAATCAAACATATCCTGGAGAAAACTGTTGCTAAAAATAGAAAAGACTGGTCGACCAAACTGACGGATGCTCTTTGGGCATTCCGAACTGCATATAAAACCGACCTAGGAATGTCTCCTTATAGGATAGTGTTTGGAAAAGCTTGTCACTTACCCGTCGAGATAGAACATAAAGCATTGTGGGCTATTAAAGAAATAAATTTTGATTTAAACCTTGCTTGCAACTTTCGGAAGCTGCAACTTAACGAGCTAAGCGAACTCCGCGATGAAGCTTATGATAATGCTGTAATCACAAAGAATAGGACTAAGGTTTTTCACGATAAAAACATTTTGAGAAAAACATTTTCACCTGGTCAACAAGTCCTTCTTTATGATTCACGATTACACCTTCATGCGGGTAAGCTTCGATCTCGATGGAAGGGACCTTTTGTTGTGCGGTCTGTATACCCGCACGGGGCAGTAGAAGTTGAAAATGTTAAAAACGGCACTGTTTTCAAAGTAAATGGACATAGATTAAAGCCGTATTTTTCCACTGACCCCACGGAGGAGCTCTTGTTCTTACAAGAGCCAGTTTATTTTGATTAAAATTCCTCCGTCTCACCTTCATATCCAGTATATCACTACATCATCTTTTGAATGGAGGTAAGTGAAAAAAATAAGTTTGGAGGAAGTTCTTCACTTATATATTTTGCCCCCACTAATAATTCCTCCCAGACTTACAGGTTTTGTAGATATAACTGCCGGCAACAGTGAGGACACTGTTGAAAACAAGTTTGGGGGAGGTTTGTGCTTATTTTCGCATCATTTGCATATCATCTGCATAAGCACAAAACATTTCTTTTAAAAATCTATAAAAATTGAAAAAATTTCAAAACCCATAAAAATTTAAAAATTTTCAAGTATAAAAATAATTTTAATATTTACACTTTTTTGTACATAAATAAGATAATAAAAGTTTAGATAGTGAACAATTACATCCATGAGATTAGAAAAATTTTAGAAAACTAAGAAAATTAGAAGTTTTCTTATACGAACTAGTAATAAGTAGTTATGAGCCGTTGTCCCAAGGGTTAGTAAGATGAAAGACGTCACTAATCTGAGGATAAAAATAAGTCTGAAAAATAGTTTCTATTCTGGAAGCCAAACATTTTGAACGTTGCTACCCTGCTATTCGCACTTACACACGTCTTGAAGCCTGGGATAGTAGAGGATACCTTGAAATGCTCTTGTCTTAAAGCCAAAAGTATGAAGGAAATAAAAAAATGAAAAGTGGTGAGAAAAATGGACACTGGTTTTGTTATCACCAAGGGAAATAATAAAAAAAATATATATAGCAAGGGTGCTTCTTCACCTAGTGCCCTAAGGCCAACTGGTCTGGGAGTCACTGCTATGCCTGAGGTGGTGCAAGACGAGGAAAATACACCAAGTTAGCAAGCACATGAGTAATCGGTCGGTTAGTACCTCAAGAAGTATTATTGGTCGCATGAAAGTGTGTGAGCAATCTCGTTTATCAAAAAGTACTGAAGCTGATGGGCAAGAGTATGATAGCTTGAATTGAATTCTCCGGGTGTAGGGATGTCCTTTACACACACGCAGGGTTATATGATCGATGTTTGGAAGAAAGATAGGAATGAAAAATAAGACGATGTTTTATTGAGGGAGGACGTGATTTCTGACATCTTTTCATGACCATTAAGATAGGGCTCATGACAACCGAAAAGCTAGCTTAGTTGGAAATCCTAATTTTCAAGGCTTTTCTTTTACGATTCTTTTCTTTAAATGTAATATTCATGATCTGCCTTTTATTTTTGGATTTTGTTGGTGCAATCCGCTGAAAAACCCTCAGGAGACAACACTCCTTCTACTAGAGACACCTAGAGGTTTAAAGGCTTGTTGCACGTGCTCAGTGCAATCGTGTTGCCTACGAAAGTGTGCTAGTTAGTTTTTCTCTTTCTTTATTTTCTCCTTCTCTTTTTCTTTAATAAAACATTCGCTCGAGACGATCGAAATTAAGTTTGGGGGTATTTGATCAGTCGAAAATATTGCATATTTTAACTGGCAATTTCCCTATCATCTGCATACATATAGAAGTGTTCGGTATTCATAATTCACATATTAGCAAATCGGTCGCAAAATATCAGATTACATGTATTCGACCTTAAAACCTGCATTTCTAGGGAAATTGACTGCATTACATGGCATCACAATATTTCTATATGTCGCAACCCGTGTTTCAAAGTCTGTGCAGGAAAAGGAAAGCTTGCTTGAACATTACACCGCTCAAAAGATACGTCAACTCACTAATTTCAAATATGGTATCAACCCAAAGGAGTAATCACAGTTCAGCATATCAGACAAAGCCCTAAACAGCAGTCCAAGACAGCACCTGAAAGACCAAGGCCCAAGCCCCTCAAGGAGCCGCGGATCCGCGGCAATGGCTTGCTTGTGCCACGGATACGCGGTGGGCCCAGGGAGTCAGTTCCTCAATTTTGGTGCACAACTCCTGTTTCATCTGCTACAGTTCAGAAATGTACTTCAGATTCCAGAAGACTCCAGGGACTTCTACCAGATCAGCAAACACTTTGAGCTTCACTAAATTAGCCTATAATTCTAGAACTTTCCCTAAACCCTAGCTTAAACCCTAAGCTAGTTCCTAACAAACTCTTTCAACAAACTTTGGGAGGGAAACTTCTAATTCAAACCTAAACCTAGAATTTGGGAGTTCTATAAATAAGACCCTAAACTCAAGGATCAAACATCTATGATTGTGTAGGGTTCCTAAGCACTCTCAAGAGGTCTCACAAGGCATCAACCATGCCAATTTCAAAAAAAACACGGTGCCGAGAAACCCTAGACTAGATCGTTGGCTAGATGTTTAGGCGAAACATGAGCTAGTTTACAACTAAACTATAAGATACGGAAATACAACCTTTGTAGATCCGGTCCTCCACCTCCACGGCTCCGTAATGAGGTCCTCTCCGCTGTCCAAATCGAAAACCCGGGCTCAAGCGTCGGCTTCATCGGAGAAGAAGCGGGCTAGGTCATCGACGACGAGCCGAAGATGATCTACGTCGAGGCATCACTAGATCAAGCTCTCACTTCACCAAGTCATGAAAACTTGTGAAGGAAACACACTCTACTACTTGGCAAGAGGTAGAGGATGAAGAAATAGGAAGTGGGTAGACTTTAGAATTGGATTTCTCACTTGTTTCCATCAATCACCATTGATGGAGCTTGCTTTCTTCAAGTGAAGAAAGGAAGAAGAAGAAGATGAAAATTGTGATAAGTTCTTTTCCAAAAAGAAATAATAAGAATACTTATCATAATGTAACCATGGTAATGTGTAGAGAGTTAATCATGGTTGAATGGAATGGTTAGGGTTAAGCATGAGACAAAATGGTCACTTGGTCAAAGTCTTCATGAAGCTTCATAATACATACAAAAAAAGCCACCATTTTCTCATTATGCTAATTATTTTCCAAAACTAATAAATGAATAAATGAATGAATAAATAATCATAACCCCAACCATTCATTTAACCATGGTTCAATCTTCACACAAACACAAGTAAACATGTATCATCAAACATGATACAATCAAGTGCACAAAACTATATCGAATATACAATGTGCACATTCGAGTGAGAAAATCCATCTTAAATGAGCCGATACTAGTTAATGCAAAGTAATATATCAAACATATAATTATGCATTAAATTATTAAATCAACACTTGATTTAATGATCCGGTCATATCGCATATAACCGACTAATATCAACAGTAACAACTTATCGAATCAACACTTGATCGGATAACCCGGCTATATCGCATATAACCGATCAGTGTCACAAATCGCGAGAATCGAATACAGTATCACATACTGGTATCATTCTCGGTCCCGCACATATCTCATATGCACTCCTATTTCGTTTCTCTTGAGCCAGGAAACCTCTGTGTAGGACTCTAAAGACTCGTCAATACGCCGGTAGAAGATGATGATCATATCAAACATCCACAAGCCGCAAGCGGTCTGCTAAACGTAACGGCCACCCGGGTATTGAGCGATCAGAAGATCGACGAGCAAGCCCGCTCACACTCCAGTGAATCCAACCAGTAACACTACCGTACAGTCCGGTCTGATCGTCTGATATGTCGCGTATCTCGCCTAGGGGTGGTAAACGTCAGACCCCAATAGCTCGATAAGTCGTGTCGATGTGAGGTCTATAACAATTCGAGAAACTACTGGTAACACTTACCAGTAAATCTCAGCAACCCTGGCCAGGGATTTCCTGTTATAGCCAATCGAACACTGCGCAACATCAACTCCCTATACCGGGAGAGACGAATCCCCTCCTATCGCTCGTTGCCTCCATGTGACTTGGGACTGTACCCAAAAACCACCGTTTTGCACGCCCTCTTGGACATGGTAAGATGGAAATCAAAGCACAGTGGGAACCACACAAGACTCTATGACGATCTCGGGTCAACAGACTACTCTGTACCAGTGTCACCAGAGAACTGCCATCTGACGTGAGGTATAATACCATCTGGGAGTTCTCGGCGAGTCCGTCCAGTGTACCCAGTCTCCACTGAGCACCCGTATATCATCCCTGATGTCAAACACCAATGGATATGGGATCATCCATCGCCCATCTGTATGGGTCGAGAAGGTATACGCTAGTCTACTCTGGTATATCGATGCCCCATCTCGATACACCCACGACTAGGGACTTTCAAGGATGTACTTATGGACTACCATGTCCCCACTAGTATGATCCGCATCATAGTCCAGATAGTCAAGTACACATCCTAAGGGCTTTACCAACATGTAACAGAGAGACAATCAGTGTACACGTTAAGGTAAAGAGTAACCAGATTGCATACTATCATGTCGAGCAAGAAAGTCCTCCCTATATATGTCCCAACATCCACTACAATATACATCCTATGTACTGTAATGGCCTCTAGGGCATACATATAACTAACAATCTCCCACTTGCACTAGGGCCATCTGTAGCAGTGGTTGTAGTATCTCATACTCAACCATCCCATAAAAGTCTCTCTCTGGGAATAGGCCCTCGTGAGTGGATCCGCTGTGTTATCCTCTGAGTCTACTCTCCTTACCTCGATCACCCTGGAGATCAACTATCTCCATGATCAGGTGATACTGCCTTAGAATATGTCTGAATCACTGATGGGACGGACGTTCCTTGGCATAAGCCACAACTCCATTGTCACATAATGGAAGGAACTAAGTTCATCTCATGAACAAATATACACCCAGGCAGCCTCTTTGGTAGCATCTTAAGTAGCGATGTATCCAGCCTTTATCGTCTAGTATGCCACGGCATCTAGCTTGGAACTCTTCCAACATACCGTCCCTTTACTGAGGGTAAAGACAATGCCTGCGACTGACATTCAGTCGTCTTTATCACTCTGGAACACTTCCAGTGATTCTCCCCAGGATCGATTGATACCATCTCACTACTACTAGTGAGTGTCCTAACATCCAATTAGATCTATCTCATAGATCCAAAAACCAGGATATATGAGGTATCACTTTGATCCTATATGGAGAATCATTGTGATAAGCGGAGATTGACCGAGCGTAGCATAGGAAACTCCTTTCTTATCAAGAGTATGTCATCCACGTACTCTACGAGGATCACCACCATACTCCCTACTACCTTTTTGTTTATACAAGGTTCATCTACCATTTTGACGATGTCAAACTCTTTGACTACTACATCAAACAGACGTTCCAACTCCGCGATGCCTGCTTTATCCTATAAAGCATCTTGTTCACGTTTCCGCTGCTCCCACTTTCTACAAAGCCCTCTGGCTGTGTTCTTATAGACCTTCTCTTCTAAATCATTATCTAGAAAAGGAGTCATGGCACCCAATCACCAGATATCGTAGTCATGGTATGTAGCCGTGGCAAGTAGGATCTGGATGGACTTAAGCATAGATCCTTAGAAAAGGTTTCATCATGATCCACACCTGGTCAATGATGCAAACCTTTAATAAGTCTAGCTTTGAAAGTCTCAACTTTTCCATGTACACCAAGTAATCTTCTCAAGATATACTTGCTCCTGATGGGGATTTAGCCCTTCAGATATAGCAACTAAAGTCCATACTTTGTTGGTGTATAAGGATTCCATCTCAGATCGCTAAGCATCCAGCCATTCTTACAGAGTCTCACTCCTGATGGCCAGCTCGAAGCTAGTTGGGTCATCATCTCATGATGCAATCCTCGCTCCCACTGTCATAGAGAAACCAAAGTATCTCTCAGGTGGATGAGGAACCCTACTAGATCGGCAGAGAGGATGAGGTTCGTTGGTATCTACTGAATCCTTTGGTTCTACCAAATCTTCTGCTGTATTTTGTATAGCTGGAACATTTCCAGTTCTACATAACAGACCTTGCCTCGAGCTTGTCCGGATTTTGCTTTTAGACATAGGCCAGACAACCCTAAATCTTAACTAACTTAAGTTATGGGCTCTTCCCATTCCATATCACATATGAAGCGGTAGGCAACTGATTTGATTGGAACCCAATTCAATAGGTATGCAACTTCTCAAGTGCATAACCCCTTAAGGAAAAAGGTAACTCAGTATTACTCATCATAGAGCACACCATATCAAATAGGGTGTATCTGCTCCGCCCCGATATACCATCGTGCTACGGTGTATACGGAGGAGTAATTCTGAGAGAGAATCTTATTCTCCTTTAGAATAGTCCAGGAATTTCCGTGCTCAAGTATTCTCCTCCTCGATCACATCAAAGGACATAATACTTACACCCGTATTCTGGTTCTCTACTTCTTAATCATATTCTGTGAATATCTCAAAAGGTTCGGACTTATGTTTCAACAGGAACATATGTCTGAATCTAAAGAGATTATCAGAGAATGTAATGAAGTACAAAGAACCGGTCTTGGCATGTGTAGACAGGGGACCTTACATACATCAACATGTATCATTCCAAGAGTTCACTAACTCTTTCTCTGTTTCCTATAAACAGAGCTATGGTCATTTTATCTTTGTGACATGATTGGCGAGTTTCACAAGATGTAAATTCAAACTGATTTAAATATGCATCTAAATGTAACTCCAGCTAGTCGGGTCGTATTGATATGACCTAGTCTACAATACCTCAAGAAGAATTCGTTCATTTCTGAACTCTTCCTCTTGTGTGTTTTACATATACTAAGAACTGTAGTTTGATTTAGAACATTAATGCTTTTAGATAACGTGCCTGAACCGATCAACTTTTGATATAGGAAATGTTCAAAACATTATCCAACAATACAAAATATTATCGTTTCTTTACTAATAAAGAGACAGATATGATTTTGTATATCAGGTTCGGTATCTAATAACATACGTTCAGAATCAATGTATTACAATACAGGGTGACAGTGACCAACAGACTTGGCTGCAACACTTGCCCCGTTTTCTGCCTCATGAAACTTATCACCCTTTCTCAGTTTTTCTACCCTTTTGTAGCCCTATGTAACAGATTACATATCTGGGATCCTGATCCGGTATCATATACCCAGGATTCAGAGGATACTGAGAAACAGTTCTGTGTAACGAACACACCCGAAGATGATGCATCAACATGCACTCTCTTCGTTTGGGCGGCACGGGAATTCTGGTAATCCCCAATTTCCTGCTCTGTCTTATAACAATTGTAAGTTGGAGCGGGACCAACGTTCCCCAGCTCAGTATAACAAGCGGGTTCGGTCAATATTCCGTATTATTATCTTGATTAAGGCGTGATATGGTCGCTACCAGGAGAGAGAGAGAAGAAAACACTCAGCGTGCGCTCTTGCAAGAATAGATTGGTTATTATTTTATCTAATCAGGATGGCTCCCACTGCTTTTTATCAAATCTTCCTTCATACCCTAAAAGGAAAGACTAGCCGGGATTAATTACACACTACAAGTTCGCCAATCTTTCGGCCAGGCCAGTGTCGGTACTTTGAGGGAGGTCCCCCGTGCTTTCGCACGAACCTAATTAATGTAAACCTCGTTTTCCCAGAGGCGTAACCTCGTTAACACCTTTCTAGACACCTACTTGATCGGCTAATTGTAATGTGCAAAACTCTCCCAGGAGTAACTCTTACTCGCAGCGGGTATCGGGATCCAACTATCTCATAGAAGGTATGCAATCTCATTGCAAATTTCAACACTTGAAATTCCCGATAATATTTTACCCCTAGTGTTCTATGACCTTGACGAATGCCAAACAACCCATAGTCCACTAGTCAAGTTCAACCCATACATTTCCTGATTGAATTAAACCCACCCGCACGACCCTTGACGAATGCCAAACAACGCCGTACGAATACCCTAATCCAATCTGCATCATATGCATAAGCAGATAAATACTAGTTAGCTACCGTACACTACGCCTTGACGAATGCCAAACTACCGCAGCACGAATACTAACTAGTACTTATCTGAAATGACGGAGGGCTACGACAGGTTTTTCTGAAAACCTATTGCGTAATGAACTTGATATCGTTGTATGATCGAATGAATTTTGAAATGGAGTGTTTTTGAGGCTTTTCTAGTTTTGCTAAAGGAGTCACTCCCGGTGAAGGGATCGTCGGTCCTTTCCTCGTCGAATGAGGTGCGGGATATATCATATATATCACTGTGCAAAGCAAAAACTCTTAAAAGCAACCAAAAGACAAACCGAGTGTGTAGCATCTGCCAGTTATTGCTAAAGGAGTCACTCCCGGTGAAGGGATCTCGGTCATTTCCTCATCGAATAAGGTGCAGGATATATCATATATACCGCTGTGCAAAGCAAGTACTGTAGCTACCTGTTTTATTTTGAAATTCGATTCTACAACATCTTAGGTTTCTTTTATTTCATTAATCACATTAATGAAGTCCCATCATTTCAGTACCTAAACATCACAGATAAATACGACGTACACTTATGCCATCCGCATTCGCCTCGATGTCCCCTCGTGCACCGTTAGGTTAGGTAACTAACGGCAGAGCAGGGCAGGGCTAGCGCGGGTGTAAAACATAAGTAACGTCTATATAATATATCATATATACTATATACTGTATTTATTACAGAACATCTCATGATCACATCACAGATATCGCAGCAGAAGAAACATATGAAATATTGGATATACTAGGACGTCCGTGTTTTCAATACGAGCCAGTATAAAATACGGATTCCACGGTCGTGATGAATAGCCAAACCCACACCCCTAGACCCCTACGAGTGAGGCAAGCAACCCTACCAATTCTAGAGTTAGGAGACCCGGACTCGACTCCTCGAGTTGGTCTCCCACTGGACTCCAGAACCCGGTTACTTGTGCCCTCCTCCTTGGGTCTATCCTAGTGCGGAAAAGTAAATAATATACAACAACGGTGACAACTTCCGCAACCTGGAAGTGCCCCAATAAAAAAATATTACATACAAGTTTTTACGTGAATGAAAATGAAAAACACTCATCTCACATAAAAACCCCCGGCTATTCAAACACGACGATCCAATATAACATATCCAGCAATACATAACATCACATCTCATCAACGTAAGTAAACATGCGCATCCCAATTGTCGTTGACATATAGCAACGAAACCGGCGATATCACATATTACACTTACGGTCACAGAAAAGAAAGTGTAAAACTACAACAGTTGGAATTCGCAACCACCTCAGACATCGCATGCCTGACCAAATGAATTTCTTAGACATCGCATGCTTAACATTTATAAACCCCACATTTTAGTCTCATTATCGAAAATACTTTTCAATATCAAGTCGGGCAATTCAACAGGATTCCCGACATCCTGATCGAATGCTCGTCGCAAACTTCAGTAGGCGGCCGCACCCCTAATGCCGTCGACGAAGTGCACCAAGGCGGAACACCGCTGCCGCGAGCACCCGGACGGATGCTTTCGGCGACGGGGTTCTCCTACAGTCACTTGGTCGGGGCTAAGGAATGTAGCTGTCTAATAAGTTTATCCGGCGAGTATCCGCGTACGCTACGTGATTGCGACGGACTTTTGATCACATCAAAATTCCGTGGCAACCGATCAAGTGAGACTAAACTGCTATGTTTATAACATTCATTTAGTTATCACATAACTCCTTGTGAATTCCAATTATTGTATCCCATTCCAGATAAGCAGAAAATGTTAAACTTTCCGATCGAACAATCGAACACCCAAGTTTTCCAAAACAGATCAACACATGAAACAAGTTTAAAAACATCCACTTCGTGCCTCAGTACCAACGGTCCAGCCGTAGAAGGGTCAAGCCAACGCCTCACATGTGGCACGCCGTACTGCCCCAAACCCTAAGGTTCAAAGGGTAGTTCAAGACGGTCACATAATCGAGTTAAGGTTTGTTGTCTTCTAGAGGGACCATCGTGTTACTTGCACTACTTAGAACGTGATTAAACTACAGAAATATCCAACACCTGGAAATTTCCCGACAGGGGAAAAATTGGGTATTTATATCCGGTCGAACTTTTTAACATATTCAAAAAATTATCCGGAAAGACACATAGACAAAGTTTGACAATCCGATCGAATGTACGAACTCCCAATACAACCCAAAATACTCAACTCTTGATTTCAGATTAAAAAAATATCCCAGGAAAACCAGCACTGCAAAATAGGAATTACTGTGCAAAATTCAATGGGAGATAAGACAAAAGGGCCGCGGAACAGCCGCATTAGCACGATAATGCCGCGGTTCCGCCGCACTTTAGAAAGATCATTAGGTAATTTTTGCATCGTAATTCTTAGAATTTCCTGCTGAATTTTCTGCATATTTTTAACTCTGAAGAAAACCCGAATTTAAAAAATGTCCAAAGAGCAAATTCCAATTAGGGTTTCGGGTCGATCGGGTTTCAAACTTCGTCTACGCATCGCCTAAGGCTCTAGCTAGGCTCTGATACCACTGTAGGGTTCTTAGACACTCTCAAGAGGTCTCACAAGGCATCAACCATGCCAATTTCAAAAAAAACACGGTGCCGAGAAACCCTAGACTAGATCGTTGGCTAGATGTTTAGGCGAAACATGAGCTAGTTTACAACTAAACTATAAGATACGGAAATACAACCTTTGAAGATCCGGTCCTCCACCTCCACGGCTCCGTAATGAGGTCCTCTCCGCTGTCCAAATCGAAAACCCGGGCTCAAGCGTCGGCTTCATCGGAGAAGAAGCGGGCTAGGTCATCGACGACCTGCCGAAGATGATCTACGTCGAGGCATCACTAGATCAAGCTCTCACTTCACCAAGTCATGAAAACTTGTGAAGGAAACACACTCTACTACTTGGCAAGAGGTAGAGGATGATTAAATAGGAAGTGGGTAGACTTTAGAATTGGATTTCTCACTTGTTTCCATCAATCACCATTGATGGAGCTTGCTTTCTTCAAGTGAAGAAAGGAAGAAGAAGAAGATGAATATTATGATAAGTTCTTTTCCAAAAAGAAATAATAAGAATACTTATCATAATGTAACCATGGTAATGTGTAGAGAGTTAATCATGGTTGAATGGAATGGTTAGGGTTAAGCATGAGACAAAATGGTCACTTGGTCAAAGTCTTCATGAAGCTTCATAATACATACAAAGAAAGCCACAATTTTCACATTATGCAAATTATTTTCCAAAACTAATAAATGAATAAATGAATGAATAAATAATCATAACCCCAACCATTCATTTAACTATGGTTCAATCTTCACACAAACACAAGTAAACATGTATCATCAAACATGATACAATCAAGTGCACAAAACTATATCGAATATACAATGTGCACATTCGAGTGAGAAAATCCATCTTAAATGAGCCGATACTAGTTAATGCAAAGTAATATATCAAACATATAATTATGCATTAAATAATTAGATCAACACTTGATTTAATGATCCGGTCATATCGCATATAACCGACTAATATCAACAGTAACAACTTATCGAATCAACACTTGATCCGATAACCCGGCTATATCGCATATAACCGATCAGTGTCACAAATCGCGAGAATCGAATACAGTATCACATACTGGTATCATTCTCGGTCCCGCACATATCTCATATGCACTCCTATTTCGTTTCGCTTGAGCCAGGAAACCTCTGTGTAGGACTCTAAAGACTCGTCAATACGCCGGTAGCAGATGATGATCATATCAAACATCCACAAGCCGCAAGCGGTCTGCTAAACATAACGGCCACCCAGGTATTGAACGATCAGAAGATCGACGAGCAAGCCCGCTCACACTCCAGTGAATCCAACCAGTAACACTACCGTACAGTCCGGTCTGATCGTCTGATATGTCGCATATCTCGCCTAGGGGTGGTAAACGTCAGACCCCAATAGCTCGATAAGTCGTGTCGATGTGAGGTCTATAACAATTCGAGAAACTACTGGTAACACTTACCAGTAAATCTCAGCAACCCTGGTCAGGGATTTCCTGTTATAGCCAATCGAACACTGCGCAACATCAACTCCCTATACCGGGAGAGACGAATCCCCTCCTATCGCTCATTGCCTCCATGTGACTCGGGACTGTACCCAAAAACTACCGTTTTGCACGCCCTCTTGGACGTGGTAAGATGGAAATCAAAGCACAGTGGGAACCAAACAAGACTCTATGACGATCTCGGGTCAACAGACTACTATGTACCAGTGTCACCAGAGAACTGCCATCAGACGTGAGGTATAATACCATCTGGGAGTTCTCGGCGAGTCCGTCTAGTGTACCCAGTCTCCACAGAGCACCCGTATATCATCCCTGATGTCAAACACCAATGGATATGGGATCATCCATCGCCCATCTGTATGGGTCGAGAAGGTATACACTAGTCTACTCTGGTATATCGATGCCCCATCTCGATACACCCACGACTAGGGACTTTCAAGAATGTACTTATGGACTACCATGTCCCTATTAGTATGATCCGCATCATAGTCCAGATAGTCAAGTACACATCCTAAGGGCTTTACCAACATGTAACAGAGAGACAATCAGTGTACACGTTAAGGTAAAGAGTAACCAGATAGCATACTATCATGTCGAGCAAGAAAGTCCTCCCTAAATATGTCCCAGCATCCACTACAATATACATCCTATGTACAGTAATGGCCTCTAGGGCATACATATAACTAACAGATTGATCTTAGAAAAATCATTTTATCATAAAGAGAGGGTGTGATTCATTCCTTTAGCCCATCTCTTTCTTCATCTTCTTCTTCCTTCACAACTCTTGTGAAAGGAAACCCTAACCCTACTCCAAGCCAACATCAAGATCCCGAGTACACTTTAGGCAAGAAATCCTACAATCTTTACGAGCGAAGCCGATCTTCAACGGAGCAAGTGATCCGAAGCTGATCCACGACTCAAGAAGCCGAGCAATGCCCTATCAACAACTAGATTCATTCTCTTGTAGTTCTCAAGCAAATGTAATCGAAACTTATTGAGATAAATAAAGGTGATATTCTTTTATCTTGTTTTCTTTAAATTCCGCATCATGTTATCTTTACAATTCTTGAATATAGTCTGTGTGGTGATGTGTGAATAAAACTCCGCTCGTTAAGGAGTTGAGACGATCTTTAGTATGATGATGTAACAAATTTTCAATCGATTCTTGAATCCCACGAGTTTGTAAACCCTAGCAAGTTCAAGAATCGACGACCCAATTCGTTGCGATGCTTTCTTGATCGACATCGCTCGAGATTGGGGAGTTCCGATCGTTACTTGAAATTGCTAGAGGCTAGAATATAAATGGTATCCACGAAAGAACAAGGGTTAAGAGATGAAACCCTAGTTTCATCAAGAAAGCCCTAACTCTCGTCGATCATCATTGATCTAGTATCAATTCTTCGAAGGACAAGAACACGAAATCTTTTAGATTACATCACGTCTAAAGATCTGATCGATTCCTACGAGCCTCTCTTAGATTCTTGATTGTTGATTGGAAATACTATAGAAACCCTGATTCTTGATTGTTTATAGTTTCTTGATTCTTGAATAAAGAATAGTGACACTCGAATACAAATCATTCTTGAATCATGTTTTCTTTTATCGTTACTTAACTTTTCAATTCAAGCATATCATAATACAAACGAATCGTGAAATCCCTGTGGACGATCCGCACTCACTCAAAACACTACAGCTGACACCGTGGTTTGATTGCGGTCAAAATATTTTTTTTGGTTATGAAGTTCTTTATAAATTTTCTGATTACCGACACAAGAAACAGTTTCAATCAACTGGTGCCTTTTAGGAGACCTTTTGAATTGATTCATACTACACAACGGAAAAAATCTATCAATCAGGACTGTACCCAACTAAAACCTATTTGCATGACTCCTTTGAGCCGTGGTAGGGTAGTAATCAAAGTACAGTGGGAACTCACACGAGACAAATGATGATCTCAGGTCGATGAACTAACCTGTACACATGTCACCAGGGAACTGCTATCTGACGTCAGGTATAATACCAACTAGCATGTTCCCGGCGAGTCCTATCCGGTGTACTTATAACCCAATAAGCACCTGTATACATCTTAGGTGAACCAACTGACACCAGAGGCTTGTGAGACCGGCCACCGCCCCTCGTCGGGGTCTCGACTGTATACACTAGTCTACTCTGGAGTATCGATACCATGTCTCGAAAACTCCCACGACTAGGGACCTTTTAAGGATGTGCTTATAGACCCCAGCTCCCACGTATATGATCGCCATCATACTGTTGGCCGTCAAGCAAGAATTGTAAGGGCTCTATCAACGCGCAATAGTGACCTGTAAGGTCACCTGAAGCAGTACACGATGATAAAGATAAACCATGCTAGCATACTATTCTCTATCAACGTGTAATAGTGAACTACAATGTCACCTAAAGCATGTACACGATGATAAAGACAAACCAGATAGTATACAAACCTCTCGAGTAAGACTGTCCTACCAGTATAGGAACTCCCTCAATCATTGCAATCACGTGCCTGTGATCTAATAATTGACTCTGAGGGCACTATATCCAACAATCTCCCACTTGCACTCAAGGATAATTATTGCGATGCCGCATACTCACAGCCCCGTGTGATACCGAACACCCAAGTCCTCTACTAATCAGTTTCATAAAGCCCGTTTGAGAAACTATTGCGTTTGGGGAATAGCCTTAGCTAGTGGATCCACCCTGATGTTTCTTTCTATGTCTCTCTTTATCTAAAGTTCGCGGAGAAAGCCATCTCCCGAAATGAGCAATACCTGTCTTAGAATATGTCTGGATATCTGATGGGACCTCGTTCATAAATGAACTCCAAATCCAAACTTCTTAGACTGTATCGTCAACTGAACTTAATCAGTATCCTGCGTAAAGCCTCCCTCAGTGTCCGCTTGGATCACCTGTCCAAAACACTGCCCCTTGTCAGAGGGAAAACTACAACTCTGACAGTCACTCTGTCATCTAGGTCACCTTGGAAGCCTTGAATGATAACTGCCTCCCAAAGGAGGATATCGTTATCATATCCCCAGAACATCAACTTATGTTCTAAAACTTCTTCCGAATGTTTCTCCAGGATAAGATCAATATCAACTTATTACGTCTACTGCAAAAACAACATCTGGTGTGGTACTTGACATCTTAAGATTGACTCAATTGCCCAAGCAAGTGATCTGCCAATCATTCACATCCCTCTCCCCTTTAGTCTGTAAGACACCTTTAGAGAGGGTGACTCCATCACCTGCAGATACACTACCGTGCCAGGAGTCGTCCATTCTAAATACCTTTAGGATGCTGTCTAAGTACCCCGATTGGGAAACTACCCAAATCTAGATCTAAAACCATAGATCTAGTAACCAGAATGTCTGGTATTATATCTATAGCCTTATGTGGAGAAACCACTGTGTGACAACCAAAGTACAACCGATCGTAGTATAGGAATTTCACTTCCTACTCTGTGTATGTCATCCAAATACCAGGACATCATACCCTACTGCCCTCTTAACAGATCCATCCCCTATTCTGATGAAGTCAAACCAATGACTGTCACATCAGAAATAGATGATCTATCTCCGCTATTTCTTCTTTAGTCTATAAATAGACATAAGCCTCTTATCCACCAATGCTTCCGCTGCTCGCACTGACTACGACAACCCTCTGGCAGAATCATATACACGTACACTTCTAAAGCTAGTTTAGAACGACGCTATACTCATCCTCCTGCCGGGCCTCATAGCCTGGAACAACAGCAATGGCAAGTCTGGGTAAACAAGAACCTCCCTGTCACCGTCCTTGAGGCTACCGGAGTACTTCTCGGGTGCCTGAGGTTACCCACCTTATCTGCGGAGTGGCCAATGGAATGTCAAATCAGATTGAAACTTTAGGTTCTTATCAAATTTTCAGTAATCGTCTGCGGTTCTCGAATCACTTCAAGTTCTACCATACTCCCACTACTGTTTTCTGAAGAAAAAAATATTTTTATCAAAATTGTGGAGAGTCAAGAACAATATCACTATTGATCTTCTAGATGGTAGAAAGTCAACCATCGTCATAGCCCGGGTCAACCCACGAACAGCCATTACAGAAACGTGCCTTGAGTTATCCTGAGTCTGGTTTTAAGCATAAGCCGGACAACTCCCCGTACCTTAACAATGTTAAGATATGAACTATTCTATATCCAATGTAGAAACATAGGCAATGATTTAATTGGAACCATATTCAAATCATGCAGCTGTCTCCAGTGCATGTCAACTAAATGGAGAGAGGCCGATCAACATTACTCAACTTAGGAGTGCTTCCAATTATGAGTAACCTGAAAGAGAAGCAAGTTCTCTTAATCGTTACTATCAACTTAATACCATACACAAGTATCTACATCTTCGATCACCTTGAAGAATCCTGATACTTGCAATACCTGGTTCTCTACTTTACCTGGTTCTCTACTTTATTCTTATACCTATAACTTCTTAAAACTTAGACCTTGCATT
The DNA here is from genome assembly GCA_030015575.1 of Agapanthus africanus. Taxonomy (NCBI): domain Eukaryota; kingdom Viridiplantae; phylum Streptophyta; class Magnoliopsida; order Asparagales; family Amaryllidaceae; genus Agapanthus; species Agapanthus africanus. The sequence continues at coordinate 300,759,786 of JASDDO010000008.1, forward strand.
TCTACGAAACATATGTCTAAGAACCAGAGAAGTCACAAGTAAACAGAATATAGTACGAGTACCAACCCCTCTGTCCTTATGGACACTAGACAACATACAATACTCTGTATAAGTCATTGAGTCTAATAATTCATTCCTTGTGTGTCGTAGGTTGAAAACTGTACTTATGGTTAAAAAGAATTACACCGCTGTTTAATGCACCTTACCTAACAATCCACTGATATAGGTAAATGTCATAGACATAATTTCAAAAAGTTATATCTCACTTTATAAAAATAAACGTACAGATATATTAATTTGAAATTGGTGCATAACAACGAATATTCAAAACCAAATATTCGCCGTCCGGCGAACAACCCAGGTGATTTCCTCAAATATCACCAATTACAATGAATTCCGATAGAATGAGGATGATCACCCAATTCCCAATAACTTACTCCCACTCATCATCTGTAACACCATACATATGTGAGAATCACACCAGGTAAATACATACCGTGGAGCAAGGACTAATTAGGAAATCAGTTTTCTTTTAACAATACACAGTGAAACTGAAACATGTAAATGTTTCGAAGGGGTATCCGGGTATTCCCCGTAATGCCTCTTCCATTATCCAGATTCACAACTGTAACCGTATATTACTTCGCCATCTCTCCAAATCCCTTTATATGTCTTTAGTCATTACTTTCTGTACACCTTTGTTAGGCTAAATGGTTTTCTTCCTTCCCTACTTTTCGGCACCAGCCTATGGTTTGAAAGAAGACTATCCAATAAGCATAATAGGTGTACTATCCTAATCCTAGGAGCACTCGCAACCCGATAGAAGGTGAAGATAAAAGACAACTGAATAAAACCTTATTTTTATTTCTCCTGAACCAGAATCCATCCCCGAACTAGAACAAGTTCCTTCAAGTTCGTATATAACCATACGATGGAGTATCCAAATAACTGTGGATCTTCGTAGTGATACGGAGTGTTCTGAAGAAATACAAAGGTGAATGTGGAGTGGCGATGAAATACTTGGTTTGGTCGTTAATAGCAGTTACAATTTACTTTGCCCTCTTTCTAATCCCTTTATTTGTCTTTACTTAATACCTTCTGTACACCTCACTTAGGCTAGTCGGTTTTCTTCATTCCCTACCGTTCGGCACCTGCTTATGGTTTGGAAGAAGACTATCTAATAAGCGTAATAGGTGTACTGTCCTAATCCAAGGAGCACTCGCAACCTGAGAGAAGGTAAATGGAAAAGACAACTGAATAGTCCTATTCGTTTTCTCCGGAACCGGAAACCATCCTCAAATCTGGAACAAGTTCCTTCGAGTTCGTATATAACCACACGATGGTTTTATCCAATAGAAGTGGATGTTCATAATAATACGGGGTGTTCTGGAGAAAAAGGGTAAAAGTAGGAGTGACAATGAGGTATGAAATTCTAACAATCCAAAAGCCAGTGTTTTAAGAAGGTTCGGTTAACTTGGTCACTGAGTCATAGTCAAGGGTCGGGTTATGGTCGCTGCCAAAGAGAGAGAGAGAAAAGAAACACTCAGCATGCACTCTAACCTAGATTAGAATGGTTATCACTTTATCCAATCTGGAAACCTCCCACTGTAACCTCAAATTCTCCTCCAAACCTGAAAGAAGAATTAGTTGGGATCACCCGAGGAGTAATCCAACTCATCAGTAGGAATCGGGATCCAACTATCATCGCATGATAACGTGATGGAATCCACTCACGTTATCACACTCTAGAAAGTATGCGCATATCTGGCAAGTTTCAGTTTCTTTAGAAACTCCCGATGTGATTTTTTTTACCCCATGCTCTTATGACCTTGACGAAGGTCAACAAATCACAAGTCACATGTCAAGTTCTACCCGTCATTGTCCAGGTTAATTTGAAGCCACCCGTACAAGCCCTTGACGAAGGTCAACAAGGCTATAGACTGTCCCAAACCAACGCATCTATCTATGCAGCAGAAAAGTAACAAGCAGCTACCATTCACTATGCCTTGACGAAGGTCAACAAACATAGCATGAATACTACGTGCTACCCGTCTGAAATGACGGAGGGCTACGAATGGTTTTTTGCGGAAAACCTTTAACGTAATGAACTTGATATCGTTGAAGGAACCAGATAGCTTTTTATAAAAATATAGTGGCGAAAAACCTTTGCTAAAGAGGTCACTCCCGGTGAAGGGATCTCGGCTCTTTCCCCGTAGAATGAGGTGCAGGATATTCCAACTGAATACCACGATGCAAAGAAAAAAGTAATCGGCTATAGTGAAGTTATTACCCTGACGCAAACTTCTGTCCAAGGGGTCACTCCCGATGAAGGGATCTCGACCCTTGCCTCGTCGACCGAGGTGCTGGATATTCATAACCGAATACCACTGTGCAAAACAAAAGAGAACGTCCTTGCAATAACAACTTTTTGAAAAATCTTCCAACAACATCAAACAGGTTTGTTTAGCTTGCATTGATCCGAATCAATGCAGTCCCATCAATTGATCACACCAATAAAGAACAAAAATACGATGTACGTATATGCCATCCGCATTCGCCACTGGGCCCCGTCATCACCCGTTAGGTAACTTAACTAACGACAGAGCGGGGACTAGACTAGCGCGGGTGTAAAACATATACAACATCTACTAGTATATATATCAATATATAATAATCGCTTATGGCGTGATAAAATGCAACATCACAGAAATGTAATAAGCATCACAGAAAAATACAGATATCTGGGATCCCCGGGTTTCATAGAGCCGCTACTGAAACCCGACGTTCCCCCGGTCGTGTGGATAGCCTGTGCAATGAAATCCTAGACCCTTACAGGCGTGGTAAGTTACCCGCCAAAACTTGAAGCGAGGCAGCCCCCTTCAACAACGTAAATGGACCACCCAGCACTTCACGGAATCCAGTAACTTGAGCACCCGTCCTTGGGTCAACCTATACCCCCTACGAGTACGGCGAATAGCCCGCCAATTCTAGAGTGAAGTGTTAGTGTATATGCCCTAGAGGCCATTACTGTATCATACTAGTTTGTATATTACTTGATGGAAGCTTGGGATATTCACAGTTGTATATACAATCTTGCTCGAAATGGTAGTATGCTACTTGGTTTGTCTCTACTTTAATATGTGCATGTGTTTCTTTTAGCATATTGCTGATATACATATTAGTAGAGCCCTTAGGATCTTTGCTTGATTACCAGCGTTGTGATGGCGCTCGCACTCGTGGGAGCTGGGTGATCTATAAGCACATCCTTATACAGGTCCCTAGTCGTTGGACTATCGAGACAGGGCATCGATACTCCGGAGTAGACTAGCGTATGCGCTTCTCATCCCAGTGTGGGAGACGGTCTGTCCCACAGCCGTCAGTACGCCGTACTTGAGATAGTATACGGGTGCTTGTTAGGTTATGAGTACACTGGACAGGACTCGTCGGGAACTGTTGGTTGGTATTATACCTATCGTCAGTTATCAGTTCCCAGGTGACATGAGTACAGCTTAGTCCGCTGACTTGACACTGTCACTTCGCCTCGAGTGTGTTCCCACTGCACTTTGATTACTACCCTACCACGGCTCAAAGGAGGCGTGCAAACAGGTAGTTTTTGGGTGCAGTCCCGAAGCACTTGGAGGCAGTGACGGTTAGACAGGATTCGTCTCTCCCGGTATTGGGGGTTGACATCGCGCTGTGTCCAGGAGAGCCATTACACGAGTAGTCCCTGGCCAGGGCAAGCGAGATATACTGGTAGGTTTCCAGTGTTATCTCAGGGTGTTCTGGGCTTCACTCCGACACGACTTGTACCGCTATTAGGGGACTGACGTTCACCGCCCTCCTAGGCCCGCCATGCGATGTATCAGACGAACAGACCGGACAGTACGGAGATTGTCACATACAGGCTCAGTAGGAGTCCAGATGGGGTTCACCTCGTCAGTCTTCTTATCGACATCTACCTGGGGACCGTTACGTACAGCTAGTGCCGCTTGCGGTCTGTGGTTAAACCCACTGCCAGCGTAGTGTCGAGTCTTTAGAGTCCCACACAGAGAGCTATTCGCCTTTAGGCAAAATGAGTAGAGGTCGCGTGGTTTTGCGACAGGGTTCGTTCACATTCGCGCACTTGTGCACGTTTGCTGTCCGGACAGTTTATACTAGCGGGCTTTGGTTTAAGCCGGATCCTAGTATATGATTTGAGATTGGTTTTTCTCAGTGTATTCGTGTTCCTCGGATCACGAATGCGGGCGCGTATGCACAGTTGCTTGAGATTGAGGGAGAGGACCTTGATTAGGGTTAATGGCTATTGTCATTTTATTAACCCTAATGTTTATGTGTGTATTATTGTTAATTAATAATTAGTTTAATAATTGTCCATGGTTATGGTTGTTGACCATTTGACTTCTTTGACTTGTTGACCTAGGTAGACACTTTGACCATCATCATTTCTTTTGGAAGATGATTTTTGATCTTTGCAAATTGAAATGATAATGGTCATGTCATGATATACCCTGACAATTATCTAGCTAATTATTCAATTAAAATAATTCACACATATTAGTGAGAATGGCTCAATTATTTCTTATTCTATCATATCCTTTCTCTCTCTTTTTCTTCCTCTCCCTCAAGCTCTCTCCCTCTCATGTGTTGAGAAACACTTGAGCTTGAGAAAAACCCTCTCTTGATTTTCACTACTCTCATCTAGGGTTGAAGGACTAGCACTTCTTGAACCCTAGTTACTTCTAGCTTGGAGTTGAAGCCAAAGGTTGAGGCTTTCGGGTGGATCTTTCTTCGGCGTGAGGAGACGAGCAAGGTGACCTCCTTCCACTACTCCAAGGAGCAAGGAGAGAAGGACTAAGAGACCAAAGGTATAACCTTTCTACCACTTAGCTACTTTCAAGTTTGCTTTAGCAAGTTTTTGTTTAGTAAAGATCCTTAAAGCATAGTCCATAGTTGATAAAAATCCGATTTTTATTATGTTTTCCGCCTCCCCGTAAGCACCGGTGTGGGCAACGTGGACTTACAGTGGTATCAGAGCCTAACTAAACATAAACTAGCTAAGTAGTGAAGTGTGTCGAAGTTCGAAACCGAAAAATCGAAAAACCAAAGTTTTAAAAACCCTAGTTTCTGTAAAAAAAATTTCTGGTCAAAACAAAATTTGTTATACTGCTAAAATCGTCTCAGGGTTTTTTAAAGAAAACCACCAAACCCGGTCCAGTGAATCGTCTAAACCGCCGCGGTTCAGCGGCAATAGTAAGCTATTGCCGTGGAACCGCCGCCGTTTTAACTCTTCACTGAGTCGAGTTTGGTGCAGTTTATTTCTGGCTTGGTTTTAGGATTTTTCAGATGGTTTATTTGTGCCCAGATTTTCCATAATAGAAATTTATTTTTGGGGGCCTATAAATCCGTATTTTTTTTCGAACTTCAATACACTTTGACTACAAAGGTTATATCTGTGATGTTTGCTTGTATTGAACGTCGGCTAATCGCTATATGTCGATTTGTCGGGGTTATACATCTTTGTGATCTGTGTTTGATACTGGTTTGTGTATATGAATTGGTTGGATTGTCGCGGGTGAATAGCCAGGATGGATGTGAGATGAGTGTTGTTTTTCTTTCATTCATTTGTAATATGTAAATTGATGTAATATTATTATTTGTTTGGCCGCACAACCGGGTCGGGGTTGTAGCCGTCATTGTATAATTCTTTTTACTGTTTATGCTCCTAGGATAGACCCATGGAGGGGGTGCACAAACTACCAGGTATCTCGAAGTGCCGAGTGGCCTACTCACGGTGGTGAGGGAGGTTGCTTCGCTTCGGGTACTTGGCGGGTAGTTTGCCGCACCCGTAAGGGTCTTGGGTGGGGTATTTGGCTATTCACCGCGACCGTGTAATCCGCTTTTCGTTGCAGGCTCGAACGGATTACGGATTCCTAGTATATCCAATGTATTCATCTGTGATCTGTAATGTCTATCATTGCTATATATTTATATATGATAATTATTTAGGCGTTGCTTATGTTTTACAGCCGCGCTAGCCCAGCCCCCGCTCTGTCGTTAGTTAAGTAACCTAACGGGTGATGACGGGGCCCCGTGGCGAATGCGAATGGCATAAGCGACGTCATATTTTGGTTGTTTTCTGCAATGGTAGGATTAAATGATGGGATGCATTAAAAGAACTAATGCAAGAAAATAAACCAAGTAAAAGTCGATTGGAACACTTTGAAAACCACTCGGTTCTTTTCAAAACCAAACTTTTAAACGCGGAGCTTGAACCACTCCTTTTAAAAGCTATCTCGTTCCATCGATTAGATCAAGTTCACTACGTTCACGATTTCGCCAAAACCATCCGTAGCCCTCCGTCATTCCACATGAATGGTCAAAAAGTATTCAAGCTATGTATTTTGGCCAAAGTCAAGGCATAGTGATTGGTAGCTATTGGGTATTCATGTGCAGCATAGATAGATGTGTTGGTTTGGGACAGTCGTGCTGCCATTTTGGCCAAAGTCAAGGGTAGATACGGGTGGGTCCAAATTAACCAGGAGAATGACGGGTAGAACTTGACATGTGACTTATGATATTTTGGCCAAAGTCAAGGTCATAAGAGCATGGGGCAAAAATCCACATCGAGAGTTTCATAAGTACTGAAACTTGCTAGCTTTGCATACCATTTGGACTGTGATGATTCTGGTAGGATTCCTTCGGTTTTATCACGCGATGATATTTGGATCCCGATCCTACTGTGAGTATATGCTACTCCTCTGGAAAACTCTCACTTAACGATCAATGCTATAAACTTAGTAGGTGTCTAGAAAGGTGTTAGCGGGACTACGCCCACAGGGAAAAGAGGTTACTTAATTAAGGAACTTCGCGAAAGCGTTGGAAAACCTCCCTCGAAGTACCGACACTGGCCTAGCTGAACGGTTAAGCAAGTATTGTACGGTGAGAGTAATCCTGACTATTCCTTTATTTACGGTTTGAGAAGGGATTCGGGAGAGAGTGGGAGCCATCCAGTTCAGACAATTAAAAACCACTCTAAACTTGCAAGAGCATCATGCTAAAGTGTTTCTTTTCTCTCTCCTAATTGCAGCGACCATTCAAGATGACCGGACTTAAGTTATTACTAGATAAAAACATATTGACAGGGCCAAACTACAAAGATTGGCTCAGGAATGTCAAGATGGCAATCACTTACGACAAGTTGGGGTATGTCCTTACCACCAAAGCACCCCCTGTCCCGGGTCCCACCTCTTGCGTCGCGGATAAGGAAATCCGTAAGACATGGGAGATAGATTGCGCGAAGGCCAAATGCCTCGTATTAGCCTCGATGGACAATGAACATCAGCGAAGGCACGAGAATATGGACCTAGAGTCCATATTTCTTCAAACAAAAGAACTGTATGGGGAGCAGTCTCGTATCGCAAGATACGAAGTGTCGAAGAAGCTATTTTCGGCAAGGTTGGCCGTCGGATCATCGGTAGCGGAACACGTGCTTAAGATGATTGGCTACATTGAGGAGCTCGCGGACCTTGAGACCACGTTGGAGAATGAACTCTATACTGATTTGATTCTCCAGTCCCTTCCTTCCACTTACGCCCAGTTTATTCTTAACTTCAACATGCAAGGAAAGGAGGTAGAACTTTCCGAACATCTGAACATGTTGAGGAGTGCTGAGGGCACCCTACAGAAAGGTAGGGAGACATCCACTTTGTTTGTAGGAGGATCTTCCTCTTCTAGATCCAGGGCGAAAGCCAAGGGTAAGAAGAAGAAAGCCCCCGCCAAACCAAGAGGCGGTGTCGGTAAAGTGGATACGAAGGGAAAAGGTAAAGCAACAAAGATAGCGGGGAAGCTAGTGGGGAAGGAAGAATGCTTCTATTGTCACAAAAGTGGTCACTGGAAACAGGATTGCAAGGCTTGGAAAGCCAGAACACATGATTTGAAGCGAGTTGCAGCTTCAGCTTCAGGTGTGTATGTTATTGAAAACTGTCTATCAATAAACTCTACTTCCTGGGTATTGGATACCGGATCAGGATCTCATATCTGTAATTCTTTGCAGGCGTTGAGAAAGCGTAGAGTTTTGAAGGCAGGTGACATGACCCTCAGAGTTGCGAACGGTGCAAGCATGGATGCTAAGGCCGTGGGGGACTATCACCTGGGATTGTCGGATGGACATTTTTTGGTTTTGCGTAGTTGTTATTATGTACCAAATGCAACCTGTAATATCATTTCTGTATCTTTATTATCTAAAGAAGGTTATGAATTTGCATTTGTAAGTAATGTAGTGAACATTCACCTTAATCAAGCTTTGATTGGGTCAGGTACATTGAACAACGGTATATACGTATTAAACCAACCACAGATTTTCAATGTCCAGAATACACACAAAAGAAAGTCTCCAGAAATCAATAAAACTTTCTTATGGCATTGTACTCTGGGTCACATCAATGAGAGATGGTTGACTAAGTTACACACAGAAGGATATTTGGATTCGTTCGAATATCAATCGTATGCAACTTGTCAATCCTGTCTCAAGGGAAAGATGACAAAGACGCCGTTTACTGGACACGGAGAAAGAGCGAGCGAGCTCTTAGGACTCGTACACAGTGACGTGTGCGGTCCAATGTCTACACATGCGCGAAGCGGTTATTCTTACTTCATTACTTTTACGGATGACTTTTCAAGGTACGGTTATGTCTTCTTAATGAAACATAAATCCGAGGCTTTTGAAAAATTCCAGGAATATAAGAATGAAGTAGAAAAACAAACAGGCAAAAGTATAAAGACACTGAGATCTGATCGAGGTGGTGAATACTTGAGTGCCGAGTTCCTGGGTTACTTAAAAGAGAATGGAATTCTCTCTCAGCTTACTCCTCCATACACTCCGCAACATAATGTTGTATCGGAGAGACGGAACCGAACCCTATTGGATATGGTACGGTCCATGATGAGTAACGCTGAGTTGCCGCGATCGTTTTGGGGATATGCACTAGAATCAGCTGCATACCTTTTGAACCGGGTTCCAACTAAGACTGTGCCTACTATACCATATCAGATGTGGTGTGGGAAAAGACCCTATCTTAATCACATTAAGACATGGGGATGTCCAGCTTTTGTAAAAAAGCAGCATGCGGACAAGCTCGAGGCACGCTCAGTACAGTGCAAGTTTGTGGGATATCCAAAGAGCTCCAAGGGATATTACTTCTATTGCGAAGAGGAACAAAAAGTACCCGTTTCTCATCATGCCCACCTTCTAGAACACCAGTTCATAGAAAAAGAATTAAGTGGGAGCACAATAGAACTGGAAGAAATTCCAGAACCACGAGCTATTACTGAAAGCTTGGTTGAACCAGAGGGTTCGAAAGATCAGGACATTCCCACGCCACTCCTCAGGAGTAGTAGGCAGTCTCATCCGCCCGAGAGATACTACGGTTTTCTCATTGACGGGGATAGAGAGGATTGCATCATAGACTGTGATGAGCCTACTAGCTTCCAGCAAGCCATTCAGAGCGTCGACTCGGAAAAATGGCTGGATGCAATGCGGACCGAGATGAAGTCCATGTACACCAACAAAGTATGGACGTTGGACATTGCTCCAGACGGGGTAAAACCCGTAGGATGCAAGTGGATCTTCAAAAGGAAGATTGGTGTAGATGGACAGGTTGAGACCTATAAAGCTAGACTGGTAGCAAAGGGTTTTCGTCAGCGACCTGGTTTGGACTATGACGAAACCTTTTCTCCAATAGCTATGCTGAAATCCATTCGGATCCTTCTTGCCATTGCTGCCTTCCACGATTATAAGATTTGGCAGATGGACGTAAAGACAGCTTTTCTAAATGGTCATTTAGAGGAGTGTGTCTATATGGATCAGCCAGAGGGTTTCATTCAGAGTGGGAGCAGCGGAAAGGTGTGCAAGTTGCTTAAGTCCATTTATGGACTAAAGCAGGCATCGCGGAGTTGGAACATCTGTTTTGAATAGACGGTCAAGGAATTTGGCTTTATCAAAAATCCAGATGAACCATGCATCTATTGTAGATTTGTAGCGAGAACTGTAGTATTCCTCGTTTTATACGTGGAAGACATTCTCTTAATAGGAAATGACATTCCTATGCTACAATCTGTCAAGGGGTTCTTGTCACACAGGTTCTCCATGAAAGACCTGGGTGATGCCTCATACATTCTGGGTATCCGAATCTACCGTGACAGATCCAAGAGGATATTAGGACTTTCGCAGTCCAGGTACATCGACGCCATACTGAAGAGATTCGGTATGGAAGATTCCAAGCGCGGTAATCTACCGGCTTGTCACGGGATCACCCTCTCCAAAGAGATGTCTCCCAAGAACGATTTGGAGAGGGATCACATGTCTATTATACCCTACGCTTCTTCGGCAGGCTCTATAATGTATGCGATGTTGTGTACCAGACCGGATGTGGCTTATGCACTGAGTGTGGTAAGCAAGTATCAGTCAAACCCAGGGGAGAAACATTGGATAGCAGTAAAGAACATTCTCAAGTACCTGAGAAGGACTAAGGAGATGTTCTTGGTGTATGGCGGAAAAGACCTGCAGATTGAGGCCTTTGCTGACTCCAGCTTCCAGAGTGACAAGGATGATTCCAAGTCCATGTCGGGTTTTGTCTTCACCCTCAATGGAGGGGCGGTGTGTTGGAAGAGTTCCAAACAGGAAACCGTTGCGGACTCGACTATGGAAGCGGAATACATCGCTGTATCTGATGCCGCAAAAGAAGCTGTCTGGATGAGGAAGTTCTTGACAGAACTTCAGGTGGTTCCGTCCATTGTTGACGCAATACCTCTGTATTGCGACAACAACGGGGCTATAGCTTTAGCGAAGGAACCCAGATCCCATCAGAAATCCAGACACATCTTAAGGCGGTATCACCTGATCAGGGAGATCGTGGATCGCCAGGAGATCGAGGTCCGGAGAGTTGCATCAGAGGATAACACAGCAGATCCATTCACCAAGGCCTTTCCCCAGACTCAGTTCGAGCGGCTGATCGTGATGATAGGTCTTCGATACGCCAGTACATGGCCTTAGTGCAAGTGGGAGATTGTTAGTGTATATGCCCTAGAGGCCATTACTGTATCATACTAGTTTGTATATTACTTGATGGAAGCTTGGGATATTCACAGTTGTATATACAATCTTGCTCGAAATGGTAGTATGCTACTTGGTTTGTCTCTACTTTAATATGTGCATGTGTTTCTTTTAGCATATTGCTGATATACATATTAGTAGAGCCCTTAGGATCTTTGCTTGATTACCAGCGTTGTGATGGTGCTCGCACTCGTGGGAGCTGGGTGATCTATAAGCACATCCTTATACAGGTCCCTAGTCGTTGGACTATCGAGACAGGGCATCGATACTCCGGAGTAGACTAGCGTATGCGCTTCTCATCCCAGTGTGGGAGACGGTCTGTCCCACAGCCGTCAGTACGTCGTACTTGAGATAGTATACGGGTGCTCGTTAGGTTACGAGTACACTGGACAGGACTCGTCGGGAACTGTTGGTTGGTATTATACCTATCGTCAGTTATCAGTTCCCAGGTGACATGAGTACAGCTTAGTCCGCTGACTTGACACTGTCACTTCGCCTCGAGTGTGTTCCCACTGCACTTTGATTACAACCCTACCACGGCTCAAAGGAGGCGTGCAAACAGGTAGTTTTTGGGTGCAGTCCCGAAGCACTTGGAGGCAGTGACGGTTAGACAGGATTCGTCTCTCCCGGTATTGGGGGTTGACAACGCGCTGTGTCCAGGAGAGCCATTACACGAGTAGTCCCTGGCCAGGGCAAGCGAGATATACTGGTAGGTTTCCAGTGTTATCTCAGGGTGTTCTGGGCTTCACTCCGGCACGACTTGTACCGCTATTAGGGGACTGACGTTCACCGCCCCCTAGGCCCGCCATGCGATGTATCAGACGAACAGACCGGACTGTACGGAGATTGTCACATACAGGCTCAGTAGGAGTTCAGATGGGGTTCACCTCGTCAGTCTTCTTATCGACATCTACCTGGGGACCGTTACGTACAGCTAGTGCCGCTTGCGGTCTGTGGTTAAACCCACTGCCAGCGTAGTGTCAAGTCTTTAGAGTCCCACACAGAGAGCTATTCGCCTTTAGGCAAAATGAGTAGAGGTCGCATGGTTTTGCGACAAGGTTCGTTCACATTCGCGCACTTGTGCACGTTTGCTGTCCGGACAATTTATACTAGCGGGCTTTGGTTTAAGCCGGATCCTAGTATATGATTTGAGATTGGTTTTTCTCAGTGTATTCGTGTTCCTCGGATCACGAATGCGGGTGCGTATGCACAGTTGCTTGAGATTGAGGGAGAGGACCTTGATTAGGGTTAATGGCTATTGTCATTTTATTAACCCTAATGTTTATGTGTGTATTATTGTTAATTAATAATTAGTTTAATAATTGTCCATGGTTATGGTTGTTGACCATTTGACTTCTTTGACTTGTTGACCTAGGTTGACACTTTGACCATCATCATTTATTTTGGAAGATGCTTTTTGATCTTTGCAAATTGAAATGGTAATGGTCATGTCATCATTAACCATAACAATTATCTAGCTAATTATTCAATTAAAATAATTCACACATATTAGTGAGAATGGCTCAATTATTTCTTATTCTATCATATCCTTTCTCTCTCTTGTTCTTCCTCTCCCTCAAGCTCTCTCCCTCTCATGTGTTGAGAAACACTTGAGCTTGAGAAAAACCCTCTCTTGATCTTCTCTACTCTCATCTAGGGTTGAAGGACTAGCACTTCTTGAACCCTAGTTACTTCTAGTTTGGAGTTGAAGCCAAAGGTTGAGGCTTTCGGGTGGATCTTTCTTCGGCGTGAGGAGATGAGCAAGGTGACCTCCTGCCACTACTCCAAGGAGCAAGGAGAGAAGGACTAAGAGACCAAAGGTATAGCCTTTCTACCACTTAGCTACTTTCAAGTTAGCTTTAGCAAGTTTTTGTTTAGTAAAGATCCTTAAAGCATAGTCCATGTTTCCTATAGTTGATAAAAATCCGATTTTTATTATGTTTTCCGCCTCCCCGTAAGCACCGGGGTGGGCAACGTGGACTTACATGAAGCCCCCTCCGTCTCAAAGCCATGAGGTGCGGGCCCGTTGCCCTGTAGAACCCGGCTATCCGTGCACCCCACCGCGGGATAATCTTAGTACAGAAAGTAAAAATATATACAACGGGTACATCGACCTCAGCCCTGTCGTGCCCCAAAAGAATAATAGACAAACAGGCAGTGACGGCAGTCCACATATCGGACGCTCGCCCCGCAATATCAAATGTACATAAAAATACCAAAACTGTACTACCATTGCATCCAGGCTATCCACCACGACAAATACGCAACATCACAGCACAACACAGAACATCAACATGAATGTCACGTTCGCAAATCCGTCTAAAAGGGCTATAGCAATTAGACAGGATTTACCGATCAAATGACATTCACGGTCGCAGATATAATGTAAATACTTTGAACTAACATGTTTAAAATTTTTGATCGAAAAAATTTCCCGAAGTGGGCCCTAAGCACAATACCCAGAACTCAAAAAAATCTGGGCCCAAACAAAAATTACCAGAAACCCCATTTCCAAGGAAGAGACACCTGTAGAAAATTTGGTGCAGTAAGCAGATAGAATGGCGGCGGAACCGCGGCCAATGCATGGGTGGGGCCGCGGTTCCGCGGCGGAACAGTGGCAACAAGCTACCAAATTTTCCCAGAACTCTTTAAAAACCCTGTACGAATTTCTGCAACACTCAAAACAATTTTTCGAGCACATAAAAAATTCGACAGAAACTGCACTTTGAAATTGTGGTTTTTAGAAAATTCGTTCGATCGAACTTGTAAACACATTAGAGGAAGCTAGTGAAATTTAATGTCCTGGCTCTGATACCATGTAAGTCTACGGTAGCGCCTCGGCCGTCTGTCCGAGGCCAGAAGGAGGAAACAAAAACTTTTCTTTAACTACAAACCGGCGCTACCGCGGACTATAAAACCCGGATCGGACCATTAACCTACTTCTAGCTAATAGGAGAAAGGGTAGAGAGGCTATACCGAGCGATCCGTGTCCATCGGTCTTCGGCCACCATCCCAAGCTCCTCGCGGCATCTCCGGTCTCGATCTCCTCGTCGGAAAGGGCTCCACATCACCGAGTCTTTTTTACGTGCTCCCACCTCTGAACCGAGGCAACTCGGACACGAAGTTGGCAAGCCGACGTGTCCAAGATTGCTGTAGACTGAGTGTAGAACGCTATGTATCGAGGGTTAATGAAGTTTCCATTTTTGGATGGAGGAATGAAAATGAGCAAGAGGAATGAGCTTGAGGAATTTTTCTTTTGCAATGAGAATGAACCAAAAATTCCTCACACCAAAATGTATATGTCCCCCTTCAAAAATAGTGGCCGGCCATCATCAAAGAGAGAGAGGGAAGAGAATAATGCAAGAGAGAAAAATGAGTGATCATCATGAAAAATGCCACACCAAAGTCCTTTTCAATCCCATCTCCATAAAGCAAGTAATGATGAACAAAACAAATCATAACATGCTAAAACCATCCTGAAGCAACCATGTGCCACAAAAACCATCTCCATTACTAATTTCCACTTTTGCAAATAAGCCCCTCCAATCAAAGGAATTTAAGCCAAGAAGGAATAAAGAAAAAAGGCCGAAACGGAATGCAAACTGGCAACTTCAAAAAAGCGACCCCGTAATAAATTACAGGAAAACCCTGCGACTGTATATACATACCCGCATTTGTATTCCGACTGAAGACAAATGCAATGAGACAAAATCTACACTGTACAATACTAGGATCCGGCTTAAACCAAAGCCCGCTAGTATTATCCGTCCGAACCATGATACGTGCACAAGTGCACGCGTATGTACGAACCCTGCCATAAATCCATATGGCCTCTACAACGTTTCGCCCGAAACTTGAGAAATTGTCAGTGGGGGACTCTAAAGACTCGTCAATACTTTGGCTATGGATTTAACCACTAGCACGTCAGAGGTATTGGCCGTACGTAACGGGATACCAGGTATTGACCAAAATGGATGTCGATGAGCGAACTCATCCTGACACCCTACTGAGCCTATCAGTGATAATATCCGTACAGTCCGGTCCGTTCGTCTATGAGCATCGTATGGCAGGCCTAGGGGGTTGGTAAAAGTCAGACCCCCAAAAGCGGTACAAGTCGTGTCGGAGTGTTTCCCAGAACACCCTGAGATACTACAGGAATACCTACCAGTAAATCTCCTGCCTTGGCCAAGGACTTTGTGTAATGGCTCTCCTAGACACAGTGCGATCTACCCCCAATACCGGGAGAGACGAAACCCCTGCCGATCCGCTCATTGCCTCCATGTGCTTCGGGATTGAACCCAACTAAAACCTGTTTGCATGACTCCTCTGAGCCGTGGTAGGGTAGTAATCAAAGTACAGTGGGAACTCACACGAGACAAATGACGATCTCAGGTCGATGAACTAACCTGTACACATGTCACCAGGGAAATGCTATCTGACGTCTGGTATAATACCAACTAGCATGTTCCCGGCGAGTCCTGTCCGGTGTACTCATAACCCAATGAGTACCTGTATACATCTTAGGTGAACCAACTGACACCAGTGGCTTGGGAGACCGGCCACCGTGCCTCGTCGGGGTCTCGACTGTATACACTAGTCTACTCTGGAGTATCGTTGCCCTATCTCGAAAACTCCCATGACTAGGGACCTTTTAAGGATGTGCTTATAGACCCCAGCTCCCATGTATATGATCTCTATCATACTGCTGGACGTCAAGCAAGAATCCTAAGGGCTATATCAACGCGCAATAGTGACCTGTAAGGTCACATGAAGCAGTACATGATGATAAAGATAAACCATGCTAGCATATTATTCTCTATCAACGTGTAATAGTTGTAAGTCCACGTTGCCCACCCCGGTGCTTGCGGGGAGGCGGAAACTTTATGAAAAAACTGATTTTTTACAACACTAGGCAACATGGACTATGTAAAGGAGGGATCTTTGCTAAACAAAACTAACTACCAAGCTAAAAAGAGTTAGCTACTCGGAAAGGGGGTTATACCTAGGTCTTCAAGTCCTTCTCTTCTTGCTCCTTAGAGTGAAAGAACGGGTTCTCCTTGTCGCCTTCTCTTGCCGAAGAAAGATCCACCCGAGGGCCTCTACCTTTGGCTCCAACCTCAAACTAGAAGTAACTAAGGTTCTTGGTGTGCTAAACCTAGGACCTTAGAAAGAGTAGAGAGTATTTTTGAGAGTTTTATCTTAAGCTCAAATGGTTCTCAACTCATGAGAGGGGAGAGCTAGAGAGAGAGAGGAAGAGGAGGAGAGAGAATGAAAATGATAAAGTGAGAAGAATAATCCAACCTTCTCACATATATGTGAATTATGAAAAATAGATAATTAGCTAAAGATAATTGTGATGGTTAATCAAGAAATGACCATTATCATTTCACATTAAATGCTTTTGCAAGGATCAAAGAGCATCTTTCATATGGAATGATGATGGTCAACTTGTCAACCTAGGTCAACAAGTCAAGTATAGTCAAATGGTCAACAACCCTAAACATGCACAATTATAATTAACTAATATTAATAAATCGTATTTCACACATAAAATTAGGGTTAAGAAAATGACAATGGTCATCAACCCTAATGAAATTCCTCTGCCTCTGCCTCAGTCTACTGTGCATACACACCCGTATCCGTGTTCCGAGGAACACGAATACTATGAGATAAAACCAATCCCAAATCATATACTAGGATATGGCTTAAACCGAAGCCCACTAGTATAAGCTGTCCGGACACCAATTGTGCACAAGTGGGCGGATGTGAACGAACCCCGTCGCAAAACCATGCGACCTCTACTCATTTTGCCTAAAGGCGAATAACCCTCTGTGTGGGACTCTAAAGACTCGACACTACGCTGGCAGTGGGTTTAACCACAGACCGCAAGCGGTACTAGCTGTACGTAACGGTCCCCAGGTATATGCAGATAAGAAGACTGACGAGGTAAACCCATATGAACTCCTACTGAGCCTGAATGTGACAGTCTTCGTACAGTCCGGTCTGTTCGTCTAAGAACATCGCATGGCGGGCCTAGGGGAAGGTAAACGTTAGTCCCCGACTAGCGGTACAAGTCATGTCGGAGTGTAGCCCAGAACACCTGAGATAACACTGGAAACCTACTAGTCTGTCTCGCTTGCCCTGGCCAGGGACTTTGTGTAATGGCTCTTCTAGACATAGCACGATATCAACCCCCAATACCGGGAAAGACGAATCCTGTCTAACAGTCATTGCCTCCAAGTGCTTCGGGACTGCACCCAAAAACTACCTGTTTGCACGACTCCTTTGAGCCGTGGTAGGGTAGTAATCAAAGTACAGTGGGAACACACTCTAGGAGAAGTGACAGTGTCAAGTCAACGGACTAAGCTGTACTCATGTCACTTAGGAACTGATAACTGACGTTAGGTATAATACCAACCAACAGTTCCCGACGAGTCCTGTCCAGTGTACTCGTAACCTAACGAGCACCCGCATACTATCTCAAGTACGACGTACTGACGGCTGCAGGACAGGCCGTCTCCCAAGCTGGGATGAGAAGCGCATACGCTAGTCTACTCCGGAGTATCGATGCCCTGTCTCGATAGTCCTACGACTAGGGACCTGCATAAGGATGTGCTTGTGGATTACCCAGCCCCCATGAGTGTGACTGCCATCACAATGCTGGTAATCAAGCAAAGATCCTAAGGGCTCCACTAATGTGTAAAGGCGATATGCTAAAAGAAACACATGCACACATTAAAGCAGAAACAAACCAAGTAGCATACTACTATTTTGAGCAAGAATGTCAATATAAGGTGAATATCCCAAGTTTCCATTAAGTAATATACATACTAGTATGATACAGTAATGGCCTCTAGGGCATATACACTAACAATCTCCCACTTGCACTAAGGCCATGTACTGGCGTATCGAAGACCTATCATCTCGATCAGCCGCTCGAACTGAGTCTGGGGTATGGCCTTGGTGAATGGATCAGCAGTGTTATCTTCCATAGAAACTCTCCGAACCTCGATCTCCTGGCGACCCACGATCTCCCTGATCAGGTGATACCGCCTCAAGATGTGTCTGGACTTCTGATGGGACCTGGGTTCCTTCGCTAAAGCTATAGCCCCGTTGTTGTCGCAATACAGAGGTACTGGATCAACAATGGACGGAACCACCTGAAGTTCTGTTAGGAACTTCCTTATCCAGACAGCTTCTTTTGCGGCATCTGCAGCAGCGATATATTCCGCATCCATCGTCGAGTCAGCAACGGTTTCATGTTTAGAACTCTTTCAACACACCGCCGCTCCATAGAGGGTAAATACATAACCCGACATGGACTTGGAATCATCCTTGTCACTCTGGAAGCTGGAGTCAGCAAAGGCCTCAATCTGGATGTCTTTTCCGCCATACACCAAGAACATCTCCTTAGTCCTTCTCAGGTACTTGAGAATGTTCTTTACCGCTATCCAGTGTTTCTCCCAAGGGTTTGACTGATACCGGCTTACCACACTTAGTGCATAAGCTACATCTGGTCTGGTACACATCGCATACATTATAGAGCCTACCGCAGAAGCGTAGGGTATAATAGACATGCGATCCCTTTCCAAATCAGTCTTGGGAGACATCTCTTTGGAGAGGGTGATCCCGTGACAAGCCGGTAGATTACCG
Organism: Agapanthus africanus; assembly: GCA_030015575.1. Classification (NCBI taxonomy): domain Eukaryota; kingdom Viridiplantae; phylum Streptophyta; class Magnoliopsida; order Asparagales; family Amaryllidaceae; genus Agapanthus; species Agapanthus africanus. The sequence continues at coordinate 300,778,549 of JASDDO010000008.1, forward strand.
CGCTTGGAATCTTCCATACTGAATCTTTTCTGTATGGTGTCGATGTACCTGGACTGTGAGAGTCCTAATATCCTCTTGGATCTGTCACGATAGATCCGGATCCCCAGAATGTATGAGGCATCACCCAGGTCTTTCATGGAGAACCTGTGTGATAAGAACCCTTTGACCGATTGTAGCATAGGAATGTCATTTCCTATCAAGAGAATGTCATCCATGTATAATACGAGGAATACAACAGTTCTTGCTACAAATCAACTATAGATGCATGGTTCATCTGGATTTTTGATAAAGCCAAATTCTTTGACCGTCTCATCAAAACAGATGTTCTAACTCCGCGATGCCTGCTTTAGTCCGTAGAAGGACTTAAGCAACTTGCACACCTTTCCGCTGCTCCCACTCTGAATGAAACCCTCTGGCTGGTCCATATAGACACACTCCTCTAAATTTCCATTTAGAAAAGCGGTCTTTACGTCCATCTGCCAAATCTCATAATCGTGGAAGGCAGCAATGGTAAGAAGGATCCGAATGGATTTCAGCATAGCCACTGGAGAAAAGGTTTCGTCATAGTCCAAGCCAGGTCTTTGACGAAAACCCTTTGCAACAAGTCTAGCTTTATAGGTCTCAACCTGTCCATCTACACCAATCTTCCTTTTGAAGATCCACTTGCATCCTACAGGTTTTACCCCATCTGGAGCAATGTCCAACGTCCATACTTTGTTGGTGTACATGGACTCCATTTCGGTCCGCATTGCATCCAGCCATTTTACCGAGTCAACGCTCTGAATGGCCTGCTGGAAGCTAGTCGGCTCATCACTATCAATGATGCAATCCTCTCTATCCCCGTCTATGAGAAAACCGTTGTATCTCTCGGGCGGATGAGACTGCCTACTACTTCTGCGGAGCGGCGCAGGAATGTCCTGATCTTTCGAACCCTCTGGTACTTCTAAGCTTTCACTAATAGCTCATGGTTCTGGAATTTCTTCCAGTTCTATTGTGCTCCCACTTATCTGATTTTCCAAAAACTCAGTTTCCAAGAAGTGGGCATGACGAGAAACAAAAACCTTTTGTTCCTCTTCGCAATAGAAGAAATATCTCTTAGAGTTCTTTGGATATCCTACAAACTTTCACTGTACTGAGCGTGCCTCGAGCTTGTCTGCATGCTACTTTTTGACAAAAGCTGGACATCCCCATGTCTTAATATGATTAAGATAGGGTCTCTTCCCACACCACATCTGATATGGTGTAGTAGGCACAGTCTTAGTTGGAACTCGGTTCAAAAGGTATGCAGCTGATTCTAGTGCATATCCCCAGAATGATCGCGGTAACTCAGCGTTACTGATCATGGACCGTACAATATCCAATAGGGTTCGGTTCCGTCTCTCCGATACACCGTTATGTTGCGGAGTGTATGGAGGAGTAAGCTGAGAGAGAATTCCATTCTCTTTTAAGTAATCCAGGAACTCGGCACTTAAGTATTCACCACCTCGATTAGATCTCAGTGTCTTGATAGTTTTGCCTGTTTGTTTTTCTACTTCATTCTTATATTCCTGGAAGTTTCCAAAGGCTTCGGATTTATGTTTCATTAAGAAGACATATCCGTACCTTGAAAATTCATCCGTAAAAGTAATGAAGTAAGAATAACCGCTTTGTGCATGTGTAGACATTGGACCGCACACGTCGCTGTGTACAAGTCTCTCGCTCTTACTCCGTGTCCAGTGAACAGAGCCTTTGTCATCTTTCCTTTGAGACAGGATTGACAAAGTTGCATATGATTGATATTCGAACGGATCCAAATATCCTTCTGTATGTAACTTCGTCAACCTTCTCTCATTGATGTGACCCAGTCTACAATACCATAAGAAAGTCTGATTTGTTTCCGGAGACTTTCTTTTATGTGTATTCTGGACATTGAAAATCTGTGGTTGGTTTAATACGTATATACCATTGCTTAATGTACCTGACCCAATCAGAACTTGATTAAGGTGAATGTTTACAACATTACTTACAAACACAAATTCATAACCTTCTTTAGAAATTAAAGATACAGAAATGATATTACAAGTTGCATTGGGTACAAAAAAAAGCAATTACGTAAAACCAAAACATGTCCATCTGACATTCCCAGGTGATAGTCCCACACGGCCTCAGCATCCATGCTAACTCCGTTTGCAACTTTGAGGGTCATGTCACCTTCCTTCAAAAACCTACGCTTTCTCAACGCCTGCAAAGAATTATAGATATGAGATCCTGATCCGGTATCCAATACCCAGGACGAAGAGTTTATTGATAGACAGTTTTCAGTTACATACACACCTGAAGCTGAAGCCGCAACCTTCTTCAGATCCTGTGTTCTGACCTTCCAAGCCCTGCAATCTTTCTTCCAGTGTCCACTCTTGTGACAGTAAAAGCACTCTTCCTCATCCACAAGCTTCCCCGCTACCTTTGTTGCTTTTGCCTTTCCCTTCGTATCCACTTTACTAACACGGCCCCCTGGTTTGGCGGGGGTTTTCTTCTTCTTTCCCTTGGCTTTCGCCCTGGACCTAGAAGAGGAAGATCTAACAATAAACAAAGTGGATGTTTCCCTACCTTTCTGTAGTGCCCTCTGCACTCCTCAGCATGTTGAGAAGTTCTGAAAGTTCAACTTTCTTTTCCTGCAAGTTGAAGTTCAGGATGAACTGGGCGTAAGTGGAAGGAAGGGACTGAAGAATCAAGTCCGTATAGAGATCATTCTCCAACGTGGTCCCAAGGTCCGCGAGCTCCTTTATGTAGCCAATCATCTTAAGCACGTGTTCCGCTACCGATGATCCGACGGCCAATCTCGCCGAAAACAGCTTCTTCGACACTTCGTATCTTGCGATACGGGATTGCTCTCCATACAGTTCTTTTGTATGGAGAAATATGGATTCGAGGTCCATATTCTCGTGCCTCCTCTGATGTTCATTGTCCATAGAGGCAAGCACGAGGCACTTGGCCTTCGCGTAGTCGATTTCCCAGGTCTTACGGATTTCCCTATCCGCGACACTGGTTTTGGGACCTGGGACAGGGGGAGCTTTGGTGGTAAGAAGATACCCCAACTTGTCATAAGTGATTGCCATTTTGACATTCCTGAGCCAATCTTTGTAGTTTGGCCCGGTCAGTATGTTTTTCTCTAAAAGTAATTTAAGTCCAGTCATGATAAATGGTCGCTGCAATTAGGAGAGAGAGAAGAAACACTTTAGCATGATGCTCTTGCAAGTTTAGAGTGTTTTTAATTTGTCTAAACAGGATGGCTCCTACTGTCTCTCGAATCCCTCCTCAAACCATAAAGGAAGAACTAGTCGGGATCAATCTCACCGTACAATACTTGCTTAACCGTTCAGCCAGGCCAGTGTCGGTACTTCGAGGGAGGTTTTCCAAAGCTTTCGCGAAGTTCCTTAATTAAGTATCCTCTTTTCCCTGTGGGCGTAGCCCCGCTAACACCTTTCTAGACACCTACTTGGTTTATAGCATTGATCGTTAAGTGAGAAAGTTCCGGAGGAGTAGCATATACACACAGTAGGATCGGGATCCAAATATCATCGCGTGACAAAACTGAAGGAATCCTACCAGAATCATCACACTGCAAATGGTATGCAGCACTAGCAAGTTTCAGTTTCTTTTGAAACTCCCGATGTGGATTTTTGCCCCATGCTCTTATGACCTTGACTTTGGCCAACAAATCATAAGTCACATGTCAAGTTCTACCCGTCATTCTCCAGGTTAATTTGAGCCCACCCGCACATACCCTTGACTTTGGCCAACAAGGTAGAACGACTGCCCCAAACCAACACATCTATCTATGCTGCACATGAATACCCAATAGCTACCAATCACTATGCCTTGACTTTGGCCAACAAACATAGCTTGAATACTTATTGACCATTCATGTGAAACGACGGAGGGCTACGAATGGTTTTGGCGAAACCGTGAACGTAGTGAACTTGATATAATCGATGGAACGAGATAGCTTTCAAAAAGGAGTGGCTCAAGCTCCGCATTTAAAATTTGGTTTTGAAAAGAACCGAGTGGTTTTGAAAGTGTTTCAACGACTTTTACTTGGTTTATTTTTTCTTGCATTAATTCCAATGCGTCCCATCATTTAATCCTACCATTACAGAAAACAACGAAAATATGACGTACGTTTATGCCATCCGCATTCGCCACGGGGTCCCGTCATCACCCGTTAGGTTACTTAACTAACGACAGAGCGGGGGCTGGACTAGTGCGGATGCAAAACATAAGCAACGCCTAAATAGATATCATATAGATATATATAAACATTCGTCACATGCAATGATAGCCATTCCAGATCACAGATGAATACATTGGATATACTACGAATCCGCAATTCGTACGAGCCTGTAACGAAGAACAGATTACACGGTCGCGATGAATAGCCAAACCCCACCTTAGACCCCTACGTGTGCGGCAAACTACCCGCCAAGTACCCGAAGCGAAGCAACCTCCCTCAACACCGTGAGTAGGCCACTCGGCACTTCGAGATACCCAGTAGTTTGTGCACCCCACCTTGGGTCTATCCTAGGAGCAAAAACAGTAAAAAGAAATTATACAATGACGGCTACAACCCCGACCCGGTTGTGCGGCCATACAAATAATATTACATCAATTTACATATTACAAGAATTGAAAGAATAAGAAAACTCTCATCTCACAACCCCCCGGCTATTCATCTGCGACAATCCAACGAATTCATACACACAAACCATCAACATTATAGATCACAGATATGTATAACCCCCACTAATCGACGTATAACGATTAGCAGACGTTCAATAAATATATCACATCACAGATATAACCCATTAGCCAAAGTGTAAAGAAGTTCGATCAATAATACGGATTTTTGACCACCCCAAAAACCAACTTGTTCTCTGGAAAATCTGGGCAGAAACAAACCATCCTAAAAATCCCAAAACAACAACAGAAGAACACCGCAGGAAAAACGACCCACGGCCGAGTCAACTCGGCCGCGGAACCGCGGTGAGTTGGTCGACTCCCTGGTTCGTTTTTCTTGGGTGTTCTGTAAAATCCCTGAGCCGATTTTTAGTGTATGATTTATTATTTTTAAAGCAGAAATAAAAATCGGCAAAAACTTAGGGTTTTTGAAAAATGTTTTGCGATTTTTTCCGATCGAAGTTCTAGATACTTCGCTAACTAATTAGTTTGTGTTTAGCTAGGCTCTGATACCACTGTAAGTCCACGTTGCCCACCCCGGTGCTTGCGGGGAGGCGGAAACGTTATGAAAAAACTGATTTTTTACAACACTAGGCAACATGGACTATGTAAAGGAGGGATCTTTGCTAAACAAAACTAACTACCAAGCTAAAAAGAGTAAGCTACTCGGAAATGGGGTTATACCTAGGTCTTCAAGTCCTTCTCTTCTTGCTCCTTAGAGTGAAAGAACGGGTTCTCCTTGTCGCCTTCTCTTGCCGAAGAAAGATCCACCCGAGGGCCTCTACCTTTGGCTCCAACCTCAAACTAGAAGTAACTAAGGTGCTTAGTGTGCTAAACTTAGGACCTTAGAAAGAGTAGAGAGTATTTTTGAGGATTTTATCTCAAGGTCAAATGGTTCTCAACTCATGAGAGGGGAGAGCTAGAGAGAGAGGAAGTGGAGGAGGGAGAATGAAAATGATAAAGTGAGAAGAATAATCCAACCTTCTCACATATATGTGAATTATGAAAAATAGATAATTAGCTAAAAATAATTGTGATGGTTAATCAAGAAATGACCATTATCATTTCACATTAAATGCTTTTGCAAGGATCAAAGAGCATCTTTCATATGGAATGATGATGGTCAACTTGTCAACCTAGGTCTACAAGTCAAGTATAGTCAAATGGTCAACAACCCTAACCATGCACAATTATAATTAACTAATATTAATAAATCATATTTCACACATAAACATTAGGGTTAAGAAAATGACAATGGTCATCAACCCTAATGAAAGTCCTCTGCCTCTGCCTCTGCCTCAGTCAACTGTGCATACACACCCGTATTCGTGTTTCGAGGAACACGAATACTATGAGATAAAACCAATCCCAAATCATATACTAGGATATGGCTTAAACCAAAGCCCACTAGTATAAGCTGTCCGGACACCAAACGTGCACAAGTGCGCGGATGTGAACGAACCCCGTCGCAAAACCATGCGACCTCTACTCATTTTGCCTAAAGGCGAATAACCCTCTGTGTGGGACTCTAAAGATTCGACACTACGCTGGCAGTGGGTTTAACCACAGACTGCAAGCGGCACTAGCTGTACGTAACGGTCCCCAGGTAGATGATGATAAGAAGACTGACAAGGTAAACCCATCTGAACTCCTACTGAGCCTGAATGTGACAGTCTCCATACAGTCCGGTCTGTTCGTCTAAGAACATCGCATGGCGGGCCTAGGGGGGCGGTAAACGTCAGTCCCCAACTAGCGGTATAAGTCGTGTCGGTGTGTAGGCCAGAACATCTGAGATAACACTGGAAACCTACCAGTCTATCTCGCTTGCCCTGGCCAGGGAATTTGTGTAATGGCTTTCCTAGACACAGCGCGATATCAACCCCCAATACCGGGAGAGACGAATCCTGTCTAATCGTCCCTGCCTCCAAGTGCTTCGGGACTGCACCCAAAAACTACCTGTTTGCACGACTCCTTTGAGCCGTGGTAGGGTAGTAATCAAAGTACAGTGGGAACACACTCGAGGCGAAGTGACAGTGTCAAGTCAACGGACTAAGCTGTACTCATGTCACCTGGGAACTGATAACTGACGATAGGTATAATACCAACCAACAGTTCCCGACGAGTCCTATCCAGTGTACTCGTAACCTAACAAGCACCCGCATACTATCCCAAGTACGACGTACTGACGGCTGTGGGACAGGCCATCTCCCAAGCTGGGATGAGAAGCGCATACGCTAGTCTACTCCGGAGTATCGATGCCCTGTCTCGATAGTCCTACGACTAGGGACCTGCATAAGGATGTGCTTGTGGATTACACAGCCCCCACGAGTGTGACTGCCATCACAACGCTGGTAATCAAGCAAAGATCCTAAGGGCACCACTAATGTGTAAAGGCGATATGCTAAAAGAAACACATGCACACATTAAAGCAGAAACAAACCAAGTAGCATACTACTATTTTGAGCAAGAATGTCAATACAAGGTGAATATCCCAAGCTTCCATTAAGTAATATACATACTAGTATGATACAGTAATGGCCTCTAGGGCTTATACACTAACAATAGTGAACTACAATGTCACCTAAAGCATGTACACGATGATAAAGACAAACCAGATAGTATACAAACCTCTCGAGTAAGACTGTCCTACCGGTATAGGTCCTCCCTCAATCATTGCAATCACGTGCCTGTGATCCAATAATTGACTTTGAGGGCACTATATCCAACAAATGGTTAGCGAAGTTGTAGACTGTAATTAATCCTGGCTAGTTTTCCTTTTAAGGTTTGAGGGGAAATTTGATAAAAGCTGTGGGAGACATCGATTAGATTAGATAATAACCAATCTGATTTTTGCAAGAGCTTTCGCTGAGTGTATTCTTTTCTCTCTTTTAATAGCAGATACCAATGACAGGGCTCAAGCTTCTACTAGATAAAAATAAACTGAATGGGACCAATTATAAAGACTGGCTGAGGAACATTAACATTGCCTTAACTTATGATAAGGTATCATATGTCCTCACGGCTCCAGACCCGCCCGTCCTAGGTCCTAAATCATCAGTTGCGGATAAGGAAGTCCGCAAGACATGGGATGTTGACTGTGCCACGGCCAAATGCCTCGTGCATGCATCGATGGATAACACACATCAAAAGCAGCACAAGCAGATGGATGTCCAATCCTTTTTTCTCCATACAAAGGAGTTGTATGGGGAGCAATCTCATGTCCTACGATACGAAGCATCAAGAAAGCTACTTCAGATACGGATGGCTCCTGGTACACCAGTAGGTGACTATGTTCTGAAGATGATAGCTCTTATAGATGAGCTTGAGGACCTCGGTTGGATAATGGACAACGAACAATATACTGATATTATTCTGCAGTCTCTCCCCTCAACCTTTGCTCAATTTGTAGTAAACTTCAACATGCACAACATGGAGAAGGAACTACCTGAACTCCTTAATACGTTAAGGAATGCAGAGAGCACGCTCAAGTCAGTGAAGACTCCCGCCTTGACTGTTGGGCCATCTTCCTTCTCTCGCCCGAATGCTAAGGCCAAGGGAAAGACGAAGAAGAAACCCACCAAACCTATAGGTGGAGTTAAAAAATTAAGGGAAAAGACAAGTCCATGGCTGGGGAATCGGGGAAAGGGGAATGTTATCACTGCCACAAAGTGGGACACTGGAAGCGCAATTGCACTGAGTACTTGGAGCTCAAGAAGAAGAAGCATGGGGATGCTTCCGCTTCAGGTGTGTTTGTGACAGAAAACAGTTTTTCAATAAACTCTACTTCCTGGGTATTAGATACCGGTTTAGGTTCTCACATATGCAATTCTATGCAGGGGTTGAAAAATAGCAAGGTTTTGAAGACAGGTGACCATACTCTCAGGGTTGGAAAAGGTTCCAATGTACATACAGTTGCAGTAGGAGAGTATCATTTGGGGTTGCCGTCTGAATGTATATTTTTTTTGAACCCATGTTATTATATACCTAGTATGCTTTGTAATATAATATCCATTTCTTTGTTAGACAATGAAGGATATAATTTTGTATTGCAGAATAATGTTATGAACATTAACCTGAATCAAATGTTGGTTGGGTATGGTACACTTAATAACGGGATATACGTCCTAAATCAACACACAGTTTTCAGCATACAACACGCTTCTCAAAGAATATTTTCAGAAATAAATGAATCTTTTCTTTAGCACTGTAGACTTGGTCATATTAATGGAATAAGACTAAACAAGCTACATAAAGATAGATATTTAAAACCCTTTGAATATAAATCTTATGCGACTTGCCAGTCTTGTATCAGGGTAAAATGACCAAAACTCCATTTACAGGACACGGAGAAAGTGCCGCTGAGCTCTTAGGCCTCATACATAGTGATGTATGTGGCCAATGTCTACACAGGCAAGAGGCGGTTTTTCATACTTCATTACTTTCACTGATGATTTCTCAAGATTCGGTCATGTATTTTTATTAAAGCACAAGTCCGAAGCTTTTGAGAGTCTTGTGTGATTCGGTCATGTATTTCTCACTAATGAAACCTTTTCTAGTGTCTATAGCTTCTCGACCCATGTAGCTGGGCGATGGATGATCCCATATCCATTGGTGTTTGACATCAGATATGGTATACGGGTGCTTAGTGGAGACTGGGTACACTGAACGGATTCACCGAGAACTCCCAGATGGTATTATACCTCACGTCAGATGGTAGTTCTCTGGTGACACTGGTACAGGTTAGTCTGTACACTCGAGATCGTCATAGAGTCTTGTGTGATTCCTACTGTGCTTTGATTTTCATGTTACTACGTTCAAAAGAACGTGCAAAACGGTGGCTTTTGGGTACAGTCCCGAATCACATGGAGGCAGTGAGCGATATGAGGGGTTTCGTCTTTCCCGGTATTGGGGGTTGATATTGCGCTATGCTCGATTGGCTATAACAGGAAGTCCCTGGCCAGGGCTGCATCAGAGATATACTGGTGAGTGTTATCAGTAGTTTATCGCCCCGTTATGAGCCTCACATCGGCAAGACTTATCGAGTTACTGGGGTCTGACGTTTACAACCCCTAGACGAGATATGCGACATATCATACGAAGAGACCGGACTGTACGGTAGTGTTACTGATTGCATTTGCAGGAGTATGAGCAGGCATGCTTGTTGATCTTCTGATCGCTCAATACCCGGGTGGCCGTTAGGTTTAGCAGACCGCTTGCGGCTTATGGGTGTTTGATATGATCATCACCTTCTGCCGGCGTATTGACGAGTCTTTAGAGTCCTCCACAGAGGTTTTCAGGCTCAAGCGAAACGGAGTAGGAGCACATATGTGATATGTGGGGGCCGAGATTGATACGATATGAGATACCGTATTCTATTCTCGCAATTTGTGACATTGGTCGGTTATATGCGATATAGCTGGGTTATCGGATCAAGTGTTGATTCGATAAGTTGTTACATATGATATTAGTCGGTTATATGTGATATAGTGTAACGTTTGAAAAACCGTTTAGGTGAAATTTCGGAAAATAGGTAAAATAACGGGTGTTTTCCGTAAAAATCAAGATATAATTATCTTTCATCATAAAATCAAATATACATATTCTAGCTATGTAATTGCTAGTATTTGGTGTTTATTGAGCCACTTGTAAAATTTCTAGTTTACTGGAAAACTTTCAGAAATTAATTATTTTAATATTATTTTAAGCCGTCACTAATACATTTAATTAGGGATAATTACAAATTGGAATGGGTTGATACAAATTTTTTGCATCATAACACATTAAACTAAAATGTAAAATATTTTTTTTGAAATGAACAGAAATTATTAAGACGGTTTTATAAAATATAAACTTTAAAGGCATAAATGGTGAAAAATAGCTAAATAGAATTGGGGTATGGTTGCATGTTACTTGGTATTCCTCATTTGAACACACACACCCTCACCCTCTCCCCTAACATGGCAGAATTCAGCAGCCCCCTCCCTAAACTTTCCCCACTTCTGTTGGATAAAAGAAAAGAAATTGGGAAAAGAAAAGAATGAATAAAGAAAGAAAGTCAAATGAGGCATGGGCTTTATTTTTCTTCTCACTTTGAACACCTCACTCTCTCTCCTCCTCCTCCCCCCCACCAAATACTTGGCCGAGCCCTCCCCATGCTCCTGCAGCAACAGCCCCCCCAAAAATGCCACTCAATTTTGCATAAAAAATCCACAAAATCACTTCAAAATCCATACAAATTCAAAGCTAATTCCAATTCCAAGCCTTACCCATTATTCTTTGATCAATCTTGCTTGAATCCTTGGACCAAAGAGAGCATCTTGGAGGCTAGGTTGTATGTTTGATCCATGTATTATGAGGTATAAATCTTGACCTTTTGTTAAATTGTTTGTTATTACTTCAAACTAAGTTAATGAAGGGTTTAATTTAGGTTTAAAATTGCAAGTCCAAATTCGAGATTAGGGTTTGTGAAATACTAAGTTAGGGTTTAGGTCAATTGATCATGGTCTAATTGTGTGGTTAACATCTAGTGGGCATGCTAAAACAAAACTAGTTACTTGTTTGCTAATTGTATTTTTAAATTTGTTCTAATTATGCTAATTTTGCTAACTAGGTTTTTGGAAATTTATTAAATAATTTAGATTCAAATATAATTAGGGTTTTATGTCATTATTAGCATTATAAATTGTAGTTTAACCCCTTAGGTCATGCAAAAACCTAGTCTAGTTGTTGATTTGTGTATTGTTACCTTAAAATCATTAAAATGGGTTAATTTAATGCAAACTAGAATTTTCGGGTTAATGAAAATGGGTGAGATTAATTTGTGGAAATGGTTTATATGGCTTATTTATGATGTTTAATAAGTATTATGGCCATCAGAATTGTTAAAACATCAAGTTTTGTTTTAAAACGGCTAATTGATGCTTACTAGGTTTCTTGTAATAAATCGATTTAATCAATTTATTGGTTTTGATGATTTCACCCTATTTCATATATATGTTTAGTGTGTTGCGAAACCACGAATGGTGCGTTTGAGTTTTTCTCGATCACTCGGCGTTTGTACGCCGATCTCGAGGGTTTTTGAGTTGATTTGAGGGAGCAAACCATAGGTTTTGACCTATGTGAGATTCGTGTGTCGTTTTGGTCATGAGTCGGATTTTAATGCGATACGATGTGTTATGATACGTAGGTACCCACACGAGGACTTCGAGACGACAAGAAAGCGAATGGCGACATCGGTATCAGCAAGTGAAGGTCAAGGTGAGTAGATATATATTTACGGGGGAAGTCGGGTGGATGGCGTATAGCACCCCCGCAGTTTCGTAGTGATGTATACGAATACGTATATATATATATATATCAATACATAGTATATGTTGTTATATAATTATGGTTTGTCATGATAAGGTGATATGTTCCTGGATTAGTTTAGTGTTAGTTATGAAACCCTAGAGTAGTTGTTACACCCACACACACCCTTGCATACATTTACTTTATTACCTGTGAGTATATGGGGATATGTATATATATATATACACACACATATAGGTATGGGACTATGTATATATGTATATACATATACATATACGGGATTATAAGGATAGTACTTGGGATTGGAGATGAGTCGATGAGTTTGGGCTTGAGGCCGTGAGATCGGTGATGTGACGTGGATCGTATTTTGAGATACGACACGATGTTTTAGCGGGTCCTTTGACGGGGTGTTTTCATACACACGCATGCATACATATGTGGTATCAGTGTTGTAATAGACGTATATCAGTACCCCAGATCATGATATTTGATAAAGAGGATACTAGATGAATAATGTGATAGATGTGAAATTTGACCCGTACCCAGATTTAGGAGGCCGTACGACCGATTTACTGTACGAGCTATATATTGATGATAGATCCGCACTCTTGACTTGAGCATGCCATATTATAGATATTGTATCGTATGGGATACTTTGGAGGCAGGATCACCGACTATTATATTTATATATATATATATATATATATATATATATATATATATATATATATCGACTCAGATGTTAGGCGGTTTTCTTACCTTTCAATCAGCCTTTTAGTTTAACCCTGCAGTTTACTTGTAAATGGTAGATGAGACTTGACTCATACCTATTTCAAAACTAACGAATCGTGAGTATTTTAAAGACAGGCCAAAGGATTCTACGGATATTTCAAAGGACGTATCTTTTCTTAAAAACACCGTAGCCCTTATTTTCAAACACCACGATTCGTGTTATTTCAAATGGCAAAACTGTGTGACTCATATTTATATAAATGCAGATTAGTTATCATTGTGTTTATTATTCAGCTCCCGTATATTATTACTGTTCGCATCGCATTTGCAAGTTTATATTGTATTTCCATATGCCATTATTGAGATCATACTGTCAGGACACCAGCACCATTACCGATGATGCGTATGTTCACATACACTTACCTGCCGGCTCACACACATCATCATCGGTAATTACCATGTCACGTACACTTTAGAGAATATTACACATTGACAAAGCTTGTTAACTGATAGTTCGACATGGTATTAGCGTACTAGTCTTTATATGCTAGTTTAGACATTGCAGTTGTTACTTGCTACTTCATGCATATTATTATTCACTGTTATGCGGTATTATGGAGTTTTATGCCGATATTCACTGTTTACTTGCTATTGATGATTGGATTTCGGATTTTCATGAGATTCCTGGATTTGGGGCAAAACCGCAGAATATATATAAACTTCTCTCTCTCTCTTTTTAAAAATGAAAAGTGCGGTTTTCTCGTGATGTATGAGTCGTCCACCATGATGTTTTCTCGGTTATAAGATGGATTTCGTGACCCGATTCGAGGAGACGTATGAACCGTCTCGGGTACATGGTGAACCCGGTATGGCACCCTGGGGCGAGAGTGATTTCATGGTGGATGATGAGCCTGGCAGGTGCAGACTGCCTACCGGTGATTTTACCTGGTGCGGCGGATATCCAGAGGATACCGTACGTGGTCGTGTGATTGATGATATGGGCCGATCTGGACTGACGGAGCCCGGGGTATTGAGATATCGAGATATTGAGATTTGAGATACAGAGATATTGAGATTTGATATTGAGATACTGGGATTTATGTTTTGTGTCGATACTTGACACTGATTTCTCTGTTGCTTTCATTGATGATACTTGATTGATATACATATAGAAATCTCATTGATTAAAGAAAACAGTTGTCTCACTCATGATATATTATGTTTCCATTCGTAATGTATTCATACATCATATATCTGATATGTTGCTATCTGAGGCACTGACACGAGCATGTGGTATTGCACGTATATGTAGATGGATCAGGATATTATTTGAGGATATTACTTGATATGACCTAGGATAGCGTCATACATGTGATTTCTGCTCTGTGATGTTTTCTAGTCATGAGTTGGGAACTCACCCCCGTTGTGCCACAGTTCCTTGCAGGTTTTGCCGTACAGGTTTCGTTGCGGCTTTGCTGACACACTGTTCCTTCCGGGTGATTACTTTGGCAGGTGGGTTTTTTTTCATCAGGACCATCATTGTATATTTGTTATTTCAGTTGTACCTAGTAAAACAACATCAACCAGATTGTATATTTGATAGAGATAGAAGACCGGACTTGTTATTATTTCGATCTTAGAGTCGCGCGTTGTATTATTATGTTTTTCATGTTGTTTTGAGTTTCTTTTGAGTTTTGATCCTCGCCCTTTTGCGTTGTATATTATATTTCTTGCGTGGTTGTGACCGTCGATTGACGAAGAGCTAGCTCTTTCTTGGGGATGCCTTTTATCATTTCGTATACTATTCATGTTGTACCCCGTTTGGGGGCCAGTATTTACAAAGGAAACTCTGCCGAAATTTTTACAAAATACTTGAGATTTTAAAAATGCATACTTCGGCCTATGCTGTTAAAACTACTTGCTTTAAATTGGTTTTTCCTTCACTCTACTGTTCCTTTGGTTTTGATTTCTGGGTTTTGGCTTACTTAGATTTTGTATGCCTCGAGATGTTTCGTAATTTAAGTGCCGGTCATGTTCCGTACTTTTCGGGTCGTGACAAAGTTGATATCAGAGCGTTAAGTTTTACCTTCAGAGTGTAGGATGACCCATGGTTGATGGAGTAGGTGACTCAAGTAGAGTGACGTACCGTGTGTATGTTCCGCGGTATACTTACGATACGCTACTCCGCTTAAGAAGTCTTAGGCTGTACATTTCTTTGCACAATATTATATTAATTTTTATGATCTATCCTCATCAGTATCAGTAATTGTTTTGTTACCACGGTTACACGGGCAGAGAGAGCTACGGCTAGAGTTGCGGTCAGCACGAGCTCGTCACGGACGAGGACTGACCAGGGTGTGATTCCAGGGACATACGATTTCATATAGAGGCGTCGTTTTATTGTGTTTTCGCGTCATGAGCGTTTGATGGATTGCTGTTACAAGATTACCCGGACGTGCAGATCGGCACCAGAGGATTGAGCCACAGATAGAGGCCAGCCAGATTGTGATGACCGTCAAGGCATAGATTATTTTGATGATTTAGGCACTGTTTAGCGTGCGGACGAATGAGCTAGTTGTTGCAGCGAATGAGGAGATATCGCCCCAGATGTTTGAAGCTAATGCCGCACAAGTTATACTTCGAGATATGATAGAAGATCGCTAGTCACCAAGATGGAAGACTAGGACATGTGATTCATTGCTTACCACGATGCGAGGTCATCAGGTTGATTGATTTCAGTTAGAGACGACTACATGCTGATACGTTGAGAGTCGATAGAGACGATCGAATATCAAGGACCCATTTTCCAAGTTTAAGTATTCGGAAAACAATGCAAGCAATTCTATGGACCCTCTAGAAGAATGAAACCCTAACTCGACGTAATGACCATGGAACGCCTTTGAACCTTAGTGTTTGCGGCAGTTCAGCGGTGCCATTTGTGAGGCTTGGGTTTGCCCTTCTACGGCTGGTCCACAGGTGCTGTCGCATATATTCAATACTATTAAACCGTACCCAAGATATTAGGCTCTTGGGGGATTATGTAACCTTGACGAATCGATAGAAAAGTTTGACATCATTCGGATATCATGTGATGGGATACATTGCTTGGGAGACTCCAGATTCAAGTATAACCGTTGGAGCGCGGTCCATGCAGCCATAAGGAGACGAGTCCGAAGCAGTCGACAATAGAGAAAAGTGGAGTAAGAGGTTCGTATGAGATCTTGATGAGGTGATGTTCCACTCCGTTGACATCAAAGATGTGATACGCAAGCAGAAACGTTGACTAAGGATATATCTTCTAGGAGGAGTCGTGATGAGTATGTAGCCGTTCTGGAACAAGAAAAAGATATAGTAAAAGATGATAACTTCCGGGCTGTTCTGCAGAAACGAGGTTTGGGGAGAGACCTCGATAGGACTTTTTTGGAATACTATACGAGAAGACTTAGACCCAGGATAAGTTGTATTGCACATGCCCAGCAGGCCAGAGTTCACCATCGTCGACGAGACATGTTATGAGTGACCATGACAGTTGGCCAGAGATCTTTAGAGGATGTGATGGAGCGGGACTTTTTCCGTCATCTTTGATTTAGATGTTTGGAAGATTTATTTGCATGATTGAGATTTTGTGCACCACAGTTGCACTTGACTTCGATTTGATGTCATTCGAGATGCTTATTTTGATTTCATACATATGGTATGCATGTGATTTGACTTATGCTTTCGGTATAGTTTTCATGCACTTTTAGCCTTCGGTTTGATTTTGTGCACGCTGATGCACATGGTCGTGAGATTATATACAACGGTATACCTGATTTGGATTTGGATGGATGTGTTGTATACCGTCGATTTCGATTTTGAAATTCGATATTTGTTTCCGTGCACCTATTGCACTTGATTTGGATTCTTGCGCATACTTGGGCGCTTGAGGCGATTTTGGTGCACACCAGATGCACCAAATCGAGAATTTTGTGCATATCAGATGCACCTGGTATTACTGTCAGGCACATCGTTGCCTCTGACAGGTGTTTCGTGCACACCCGTTGCATTTAAATGTTGTTTATGTGCACATGTATGGCACGTTCATGGATTTCGATTTCTGTGCACACCAAACGCATGTGGCATTCATATATATTTGGGATTGATTTCTTTTGGAGCAGTATATTTTATGATACTTGCTATTTGGTTTAGTACTGAGCAGGACTAGTCAGAGGGCAGTACCTGAGTATATTTTTACATGCATTGATAGTTATCGAAGGGATTTCTAAAGAGGAGCTATAGTCTCAGTATTTATCTACGTGTTAGTGATGACACGAAACTTTTTTAAAGGGAAACCCTTCTAAATTGTTTTCAAAACGGCGGGACGTATATGTTAAACAATATATATATATATATATATATATATATAAATATATATATATAGTTATTTTCTTACAATGGACGTCCGCCACTGTGCAGTGATACACACATCGCATAGCAATTTCAAAAAAAAGGTTTGGCATGCATTGCTTCAAGATGTTTTAATGATGTTTACATGTATAGTTCGATGTGTTAGTTGTATGTATGCCCTAGAGGCCAGTATTTTACAGATGACGTATATTATATTGGATGCTTGGACATATATAGAGAGGACTTTCTTACTCGATATGATAGTATGCTATCTCGTTGCTCTTTATCTTAACATGTATACTTGTCTCTTGATATTGTCTTATAGTTACATGTTGGTAAAGACCTTAGGATGTGTACTTGACTACCTAGATGATGATATGGATCATACTAGTGGGGACATGGTAGTCCATAAGTACATCCTTCAAGGTCCCTAGTCGTGGGTGTATCGAGACGGGGCATCGATATACCAGAGTAGACTAGTGTATACCTTCTCGACCCATATAGATGGGAGATGGATGATCCCATATCCATTGGTGTTTGACATCAAAGATGATATACGGGTGCTCAGTGGAGACTGGGTACACTGGACGGACTCGCCGAGAACTCCCAGATGGTATTATTCCTCACGTCAGATGGCAGTTCTCTGGTGACACTTGTGCAGGTTAGTCTGTAGACCCGAGATCGTCATAGAGTCTTGTGTGATTCCTACTGTGCTTTGTTTTCCACCTTACCACGCCCAAGAAGGCGTGCAAAACGGTTGTTTTTGGGTACAGCCCCGAGTCACATGGAGGCGATGAGCGATAGGAGGGGTTTCGTCTCGCCCGGTTTTGGGGGTTGATGTTGCGCTGTGCTCGATTGGCCATAACAGGGAAGTCCCTGGCCAGGGCTGATTTAGAGATTTACTGGTGAGTGTTACCAGTAGTTTCTCGACCCGTTATGAGCCTCACATCGGCACGACTTATCGGTTATTGGGGTCTGACGTTTACCACCCCTAGACTTGATATGCGACATATCAGACGAGGAGACCGGACTGTACGAGAAGTGTTACCGTTTGGCTTTTACAGGAGTTGGAGCGGGCTTGCTTGCTGATCTTCTGATCGCTCAATACCCGGGTAGCCGTTACGTCCAGCTAGTACCGCTGACGGCTTGTGGGTGCTTGATGTGATCATCACCTACTGCCGGCGTATTGACGAGTCTTTAGAGTCCTACATAGAGGTTTTACTGGCTCATGCAAAACGAAATAGGAGCGCATATGTGATATGTGCGGGACCGAGAATAATGCGTGTATGTGATACCGTATTCTATTCTCGCGACTTTCTGTATCGATCGGTTATATGTGATATAGCCGGGTTATCGAATCAAGTGTTGATTCGATAAGTCGATACATTGGATGTTAGTCGGTTATATGAGTTATGACCGGATTATTAAGTCAAGTGTTGATTTAATAATTTATTGTATAATTGTATATTGGATATACTAATTTACATTAACTAACATTTGTTCACTTAAGGGTTTTTCTCACATGTGCACAACTTTAATATATATGTGATATATATTAAAATGTGTTTTCTTTTTGTATCATGGTTGACATGGGTGTGTAAGACATACACCGTTCTATTTATTATGGTGGGTTATAATTATTTAAGGTAATTACAAAATTAGTGGAATTTTGGAAAGAGCATGAAGCTTGTAGAAGCTTGCTTTGCTTTGACAAAGTCCACTAGCTTTGTCTTTACTTTAGATTTTTGTTAACCTAACCATTTGGATTAGCCATGGTTATGTATCTACATGAGTTAGTATATGATACTCACTCACCATGGTTAGCTCACTCACTTGATCATTATCTTCATCTTTTCTTTTGTTTATTTTCTTCTTCTTTGAGCAAAAGAAAAGCTAGCAAGCGTTTTCAAGAGAGAGTGAAACATTGTGAGAAAATAAATTCTAAAGTGAACCCACTTCTTATTTATCCATCCTCTACTAGACTAGCACTTTAGTTTAAGGTGTTTGCTTCACTAATTTACTAGTTAGTGAAGTAGAAGCTTGAGTTGATATTCCCTCGACGTAGATCTTCTTCGGCCTCGAAGACTTCAAGCAAGGACGCTTCTTTCGCCTAGTGAAGTCATGCAAGAGCCCGAGAGAACCACAATTGCAGCGAAGGGACTTCAACAAGGAGCTAATGAAGTGAAGGACCGATCTACAAAGGTTATATTTCGTATTCACTTAGTCGTAATTTTCTTTTACTAGTATGTGAAACCCTAATTTTCTAGCAACGATCTTGTTTAGGGTTATTCGGCACGGCTAAAATTTTAAACGGGCATGGTTGATGCATTGTAGAACCTTATTAGAGTGCCTAGTAACCCTACAGTGGTATCAGAGCCTAGCTAGAGCATTAGATGACGAGTATACGAAGTTAAAACTCCGATCGAACCCGGAAACGTCAATTTAACCCCCTCTCTGTACATTTTTTAAAAACTGTGTTTTTTCTGTATTAAAAATACATAAAAAATCAGCAGGAAATTCTAAGAATTACCACAAAATTCGAGCCTCTAATTCCGTACAACCGCCGCGGAACCGCGGTCCCATCCCACTTTAGGCGGCGGTTCCGCGGCGGTAAAAGTGAGCTGTGGGCAGAATTTTGTGCAGTAATTTCTGTAGCTATTCCTTATATTTTATGGGTATTTTTTTTCTAACTCAAGTGTTGAGTGTTTTGGGATTTATTTTGTAATTGTTGATTCGATCGGAAAATTTAAATTCGTTATTGTTTTCCGGATAATTTAGAAAGTATTAAAATGTTCGAACGGATATCATTAACTCATTTTTTCCCGGCACGAAAAACTTTCAAGTGTTGAATTTTTCTTGGGTTTAAATCTTTCGGAAAAACGTGCAAGTAATGTGATGGACCCTCTAGAAGAACACAAACCTTAACTTGATTATGCGACCGTCTTGAACTGCCTCTAAACCTTAGGGTTTGGGGCAGTACGGTGTGCCTCATTTGAGGCGTTGGCTTGACATTTCTACAGCTGGACCATTGCTACTGTGACGTATTCTGGAATTTTTGAACTCCGCTCAAGTGTTGAGCTATTTAGGTAATCTTGGGTATTTGATTATTCGATCGGAAAGTTTAATACTGTCTATTTATCTGGAATGTGATAAAATATGTGGAATTCATATAGTTAGGCATGAAATGCGAAGTATGTTATATTTCGGATTTACGATGTCTAAAGAGAATGTGGATTCCAAAAGTTGTAGTTTTACACTTTCTTTTCTGCGACCGTAATTGTAATATGTGATATCGCCGGTTTCGTTGCTATGTGTCAACGACAATTGGGATACGCATATTTACTTAAGTTGATGACATGTGATGTTATGTGTTGCTGGATATGTTATATTGGATCGTCGCGTTCTGAATAGCCGGGTTTTTTTTATGTGAGATGAGGGTTTTTTATTTTCATTCATGTAAAATTAAATGTATGTAATATTCTTTTATTGGGGCACTTCCGGGATGAGGTTGATGTCACCATTTGTATATTATTTACTTTTCCGCACTAGGATAGACCCAAGGAGGAGAGCACAAGTAACCGGGTTCTAGAGTCCGGTGGGAGACCAATTCGAGGAGTCGAGTCTGGGTCTCCGAACTCTAGAATTGGTAGGGTTGCTTGCCGCTCTCGTAGAGGTCTATGGGTGTGGGTTTGGCTATTTATCGCGACCGTGGAATCCGTGTTTTATAGAGGCTCAAAATAAAACACGGACGTCCTAGAATATCCAATGTTTCATATGTTTCTTCTGCTGCGATATCTGTGATGTGATCATTTGATATGTTGTGATAAATACTGTATATAGTATATATGATATATTATATAGACGTTACTTATGTTTTACACCCGCGCTAGCCCTGCCCCGCTCTGTCGTTAGTTACCTAACCTAACGGTGCACGAGGGGATATCGAGGCGAATGTGGATGGCATAAGTGTACGTCGTATTTATCTGTGATGTTTAGGTGAATTAAATGATGGGACTTCATTAATGTGATTAATGAAAGAAAAGAAACCTAAAAGATGTTGTAGAATTAAATTTTCAAAAAGGGTAGCTACAGTTTTTGCTTTGCATGGCGATATATATGATATATCCTGCACCTTATTCGATGAGGAAAGAGCTGAGATCCCTTCACCGGGAGTGAGCTCTTTAGAAAAACTGGCAGATGCTATAGCACTCGGTTTGTATTTTGATTGCTTTTGGAGTTTTTGCTTTGCATAGCGATATATATGATATATCTTGCACCTTATTCCATAAGGAAAGAGCCGAGATCCCTTCACCGGGAGTGACCTCTTTAGCAAAACTAATAAAAGCCTCAAAATCACTCCATTTCAAAAATTCACTCGATTCTATAACGATATCAAATTCATTACGCAATAGGTTTTCAGAAAAACCAGTCGTAGCCCTCCGTCATTTCAGATAGGAACTGTTTAGTATTCGTGCTGCGTTTGTTGGCCTTTGTCAAGGCGTAGTGTGCGGTAGCTGAATGGTGCTTATCTGCTTATGCATATGATGCAGATTGTTTTGGGGTAGTCGTACGACCTTGTTGGCCTTTGTCAAGGGTCGTGTGGGTGGGTTTGATTCAATCAAGAAATGACGGGTTGAACTTGACTAGCATCCTATGATTTGTTGGATTTTGTCAAGGTCATAGGGGTTAGGGGAAAAATATTATCGGGAATTTCAAGTGTTGAAATTTGCAATGAGATTGCATACCTTTTATGAGATAGTTGGATCCCGATACCCACTGCGAGTAATTGTTACTCCTGGGAGAGTTTTACACAGGACAATTAGCCGATCAAGTAGGTGTCTAGAAAGGTGTCAACGGGGTTACGCCTCTGGGAAAACGAGGTTTAATTTAATTAGGTCCGTGCGAAAGCACGGGGAACCTCCCTCAAAGTACCGACACTGGCCTGGCTGAAAGATTGGCGAAGTTGTAGGGTGTAATTAATCCCGGCTAGTCTTTCCTTTTAGGGTTTGAAGGAAGATTTTATAAAAACAGTGGGAGCCATCCTTATTAGATAAAATAATAACCAATCTGATCTTGCAAGAGCATACGCTAAAGTATTTTCTTCTCTCTCTCTCTCTCTAGATAGCGACCATATCATGCCTTAATAAAGATAATAATATGGATGTATTGACCGAACCCGCATGTTATACTGTGCAAGGGAACATTGGTTCCCTTCTTTCTTATAAAAGTTATAAGACTGAACAGGATATAGGTGTAACATCTCAGGATGTGTCTTGTGGCTAATTATACTTTAATAAAAAGTTTACCAAATTGAGTTTCCAATATTTTTCCAAATTTAATAAATATTTTTCTAGAATTTTCCTAGGCTTGCACACACATGTGCATGTAAACTAGGGTTTAAAATGAGGTTATACCATGATTAGCAACCATAGTGGGTTAATAATGGGGATTAAGTCTTTTGGGTTTTAATTAAGTTTATTTAGTTAATTGATGGTTGTTTTAATTTGAATTTTTGTTTTGGGGTGTTGACTTGAGAGAATGAGAGAGAGAGAGAATGCATCATGGCAAAGCCATGCTTGCATTTAATGATGAGAGAGAAAGGAGGGGTTGACATTGGGAGTTATCATTTCCTCTCATTCTTGTGCTCATTTCTCTCAACCTCACTCATACACCCACACACCCACACCCACAGCAGCAGCACAGCAGCAGAAGCAAGCAGCACAGCAGCAGCAAGCATCACAGCAGCAGCAAGCAGCACAGCAACAGCAACAGTGAGCAGCAGCAACAACACAACTTCAACTGCAGCTCCTTCCCTCTACTCCTTCTTCTTCCTCCAGCTCCCAAAGGTCGAGTGTGGGGTATACTTCTTGAACTTACCCCCTAGTATGCTTAATTAGTGTAGCTTAGCTTCGATTAGTGATTAATGGTGCGTTTTAGTGCGATATGTGGTAATTAGGGGGAACCTTGATCAAGTGAAGTATGAATTGGTTTTAGTAAGTTGATGGAGTGTTGTTAGGGCCATGTTAACCTAGCATAGCCCCCAATTGCACTAAAATACCCCCAGATTCCTATTCGATGCAAATTCATCGTTTTTGAGCAAAATCTAGCTTTCTGCAAACTGCTATCGACCCAGTGAGTTCAGATTAAAATTAAGATGACTGCAGTATAGTTGTTAGGAGCTGATCCCATGTGTAGAACACGACCCCAAAATTCCGTACTATGGCTGCCGAAATATTAGTTCTGGCCGCAATTTGCGACCAAATGGGGAGGGAATGGGGTTTGGTTTGGCTCTATAGGTGTCTGCTGCTACCCTTAGACTCATGGCATGTGTAATTTTATTTAATTGTTGCTGTAGAAAAATCTGGAGCTAAATACCTGTTTCTCGTATTTTTAAACCTTCACGACACGCGTGATACGTGTGTGGGTTTGGGGTTTCTGCGTATCGTGACATGTCGGAGTAGTTTCAGGCGCGTAATCACACGTTTTAGCGTATCACGCACACGCGCGCTTGGTTTGCGACGCGGGTTTCTAGTTTGACCTTAATATCACGTTTTTGTGGATTTGAGCTTATATGTGATATATTGTGTGATTCTAGGTTCGCAGGCGAGTGAGACGGACACTGCGAAGAAGGGGAAGCAAGTCGTCGGCTACACTTAGCGCGAGACTTCAGTGAGTAGATTTAACATCTACGGGGATATCGCCCGCATGGCGTTATGCGTCAGGGCTGATAGGACCTTATAGCTATATGTTGCATTTACCCCATTGACTGTCATGGATACTGTTGTTGCATACTGCATTCCCTGCTATATATATGTAAACTTAGAATTGATAGAACACCGCACTATTACTAACGGTTCATGTTGCACGAGCACTAATCTGCATGTTACACACACACCGTTAGTAATTGCCATGACACACTCACTGTAGAATTGCCATGATTATATTGCTGTTGTTCATTTCACATATGATTCGATATGATTTTCATAGAAATTGGGAGCCGCATGATGTCTTTAAAAACTGAAACTATTTTAAAAAGCGGTTTCCCCTTGTACCTATATTATGGCTTGATGTACATAGCACATCGCATTTGATTTACTTATTGGTGTTGGATTTTCATGTGATTTCTGGTTTTGAGGACCGTGGGATTATTTAAGAAAAGATGCACTATTTCAAAAACCCGGTTCCTCATGATATGATATTTTGGTGCGTCCACCACGTATTTTCTCGGTGCTGAGAAGTGTGCTTGAAACCCGATTCGAGGTGTTGGATGATCCGTTTGCGGGTTCGTGGTGGACCCAGTATGGTTCCCCTCGGCAAGATGATCGATGGACTTTGCCGATTGAGCCTGGAGGCGGGCGCGTACCTACCAGTGATTGGTTGGAGCTGGCGGTTATCCGGAGGATACCGACCAGAGTCGAGAGATGGATGCAGGATGATCCGTACTGCCGGGGCCGAGGGCCGATACCGCAGACGGAGCCCGTGGGCTGATCCGGACTTACGGAGCCCGATATATGAGGATTTGCGTGCCGATGCTGGACACGAGTATTTTATGATATTTTGAGTGCCGATGTTGGACACTCGTGATTCTCAAAGATTTACAGGATTTGAGGGCCGAGGAGAGAGTGCCGGCGCCTGAGTTATTTGGGATTTGGGGTGCAGTTTTGGGCACCGATTATCTTTCCACGTTGATATTCCGTGTAGATGTTATTTATCCCATGCTCAGCAATGATTATCATGTATCTCATCCTGTACTTATTTTACCTGACAGAGACTTTGCATGATTATTGCACCTACTGCTTGTCGCAATAGATCTTACTTGCTGGCATATGATAGAGTACCACAGTACGTGCATGCTCGCGATTACCTTTATATGTTATCTCTATTCACGAGTTGGCAACTCACCCCCGTTGTGCCACAGTATTTGCAGGTTGCCCCTCAGAGTAGTCGCGGCAGGCTGCCTTTTGCATCTTTTGGCTACAGATACCACTACAGTTGGTGCGAGAGCTGTTTTGCTTTTAGGTGGGTTGTGGTATCTGATTACTTTTATTGTACCCTTTTGTATCTAGTATTCTCCATCTACCATATATGTACTGGACTTAGATACAGTGTGAGGACGATGATGTATAATTTTGTATTCCGGTGTCGAGCTCGTGGGAGCCGACTGTCTTTATATGCAGTTTGTTATTCTGTGATGTTTACTTATTGCTCATTCTTCGCTACGGCGTCGTATATTATTCTTGTGATGATGGTTTCCGCCGTTGGGCGTGATTGCTCCCGTTTGGAAATGTTTTGTTTCATTATATCTCATTTTCACTCATATCCTATTTTATACCCGATTTCGGGGTTACTTTTACAAAGGAAATGCTGCCAAAATTATTTAAATGATGACGTAACTTTAAAAGAACTTATTGAGCTATTTAAGGTTTTCAAAATGTTTTAACTCAATGTTTTCAACACTCGCTATTTTTATGTGGTTTTGATTTCTGGGTTCGTCTTACTTAGTCGCGTTACGCCTGTAGACGTTGCGTGGTTAAGTGCCGGTCACGAGTCGAAATATTTGGGTCGTGACAAAGTTGGTATCAAAGCGTAGGTTTTACCTTTCGAAGTGTAGGATGACCTTGGTATGATGGAGTAGGTAGCTGAAGCAGAGTGGCGTAGCGTGTGTATGTTCCGCAGCATACTCACGACACGGTACTACGCCAAGGCGACCTTAGGACTTATTGATTTAAATTCCTTCTTGAGTATATATATTCTTGTGATTCGATTTCCGTATTCTTATCGAATCCTAATTTCCTTTCAGCCATTATGCCGCCAAAGACTACGAGGGCGCAGAGAGCGGCCGCGAGTGCCGAGATTCGAGTTGATTCGTCTGAGACGGGGACTGATCCGGGCAGTACACCGGTTGTACCCGAGCAGGTTGTTCCTCCCGTGACAGATCAGATCGCCACGCTAGGGGCTGGTATGCAAAAGATGCGCCAGACGGTGGGATCCAGCATGTAGGAGATGCGCCAGATGATAGGATCGCTAGTTGAGACGCTTCGAGCACAGCGACCAGAGGTAGCTCCACCCGTTACAGAGACCGCGATGGTACCTACCGCACAGCCAGTTGCCCCTGCAGCCACGGAGGTGATTACAGTATCGCTATCATAGTTTATGAGGCAGAAGCCTCCGGTCTTCACAGGCACCGATATAGCCGAGGACCCACAATCTTTCATTGATAGGATGGCCCGGATATGCCGTTCCCTCAGATGCGCAGATGCGAGATGGGTTGAGTTCGCGAGCTTTCGCCTGGAAGGTCTTGCGCAGAAACGGTGCGAATCAGTTGAGAAGGGTAGAGAAGCAGGTCTTCCTCCTATGATCTGGACAGAGTTCGTGGCACTGTTCCTTGCCCGCTTCCTCCCACTGAGTGTCAAAGATGCTAGAGCACACAGGTTCGAGTCCTTACGCCAGACTCCGGAGATGTCAGTGGCAGAGTATGATGTGCTGTTTACAGAGATAGCAGTTTATGCCCCGTATTTAGTGGCTACCGAGGAGTTGCGAGTCAAGAGATTTGTTCGAGGCTTGCTTACACCACTGTTCCTTGCGATCAGCGCGCAGCATTACGAGACATATGCCGCAGCGGTAGACGCAGCCCTATTAGTCGAGGAGCACCTTGCAGAGACATGGGTAGTTCCAGAGCCGAAGAGAGTTCGTACTGGTATATCAGCACGGAGACAGACATTCAGACGCCGCGGCAGGTATCGTTCAGATACTAGGAGTGGCAGAGATTCGGGACGAGGCCAGATGTTTAGTTCATATCCACGGGAGAGTCAGCAGTCGTCGCGAGGTTGCTATAGATGCGGCAGTCTACTTCACCTCGTCAGAGATTGTCCTAAGATACACCGTAGGGAGACAGCAACACCGCATGTTACCTTACTACCTTCAGAACCCCAGAGGGCGTTGCCGGTTGTACCTATTGTCGCTCCGCGTCAGACTCATACATAGAGAGGTCGTGAGCGTGGAGGAGTTGCTCAGAGAGGACGGGATGACCGAGGCAGAGGGCTTTCAGTCATCGGTGGAGGACAGGCGCGAGTTTTTGCTTTGACGCATCGGGACACGCAAGCATCCAATGCGGTGGTCTCAGGTATCCTTCCAGTATGTTCTGTTGATGCACACATGTTGTTCGATCCTGGATCCACGCACTCGTACGTATCCACACACTTTGTGCCGAGTTTGGGTAGAGAGTCCGGTTTGCTTGATCAGCCGCTTGTTGTGACCACTCCTGTGGGAGAGTCGTTTGTTGCTAGGCACGTGTTCCGATCCTGTACCGTCTGTATTGGCGAGAGAGAGTTGCCTGTCGACTTGATCCTTCTTGAGATGTTGGACTTCGACGTTCTTTTGGGCATGGATTGGTTAGCCACGTGCTATGCTTTTGTAGACTGCCGTGAGAAGACAGTTAGATTCTGTTTTTCCGGCGAGTCGGTTTTTGTTGTGTTGGGGGACCGTGGTGCCGCCCCTCACAATGTGATTTCTTCTTTTCGTGCTGGACAGCTTTTGAGGAAGGGATGTCAGGGATTTCTCGCCTATGTTTACGATGCTAGCGCTACAGAGGTTCTATTGGATCAGGTTCCGGTTGTTAGCGAGTTTCCTGATGTGTTCCCTGACGAGCTTCCTGGGCTACCGCCCGAACGTGACATTTCTTTCTGTATTGATTTGGTTCCTGGCATGGGGCCTATTTCCATACCGCCTTATGGGATGGCCCCGGCGGAACTTCGAGAATTGATAGGTCAGTTGCAAGATTTGCTGGATAAGGGACTTATTCGACCCAGTGTTTCTCCTTGGGGTGCTCCAGTCCTGTTCGTCAAGAAGAGGGACGACAGTTTGCGTCTGTGTATCGACTACCGCCAGCTGAACAGGGTGACAGTGCGGAACAGATATCCCTTGCCACGTATCGACGATTTGTTCGACCATCTTCAGGGGGCAGGATACTTTTCGAGGATCGATTTACGATCAGGCTATCATCAGCTGCGGGTTCGACATGAGGACATTACTAGAACAGCTTTCCGTAGGCGCTACGGCCATTATGAGTTTTTGGTGATGTCGTTCGGACTCACCAATGCGCCAGCAGCATTCATGGACTTGATGAGCCATATTTTCCGGCCATATCTGGATCTATTCAACATAGTATTCATTGACGATATCTTGGTGTATTCCTGCAGTAGTGAGGAGCACGAGCAGCACCTGCGGATTACACTGCAGACTTTGAGGGAGCACCAGCTTTACGCAAAATTCTCCAAGTGTGCT
Organism: Agapanthus africanus; assembly: GCA_030015575.1. Taxonomy (NCBI): domain Eukaryota; kingdom Viridiplantae; phylum Streptophyta; class Magnoliopsida; order Asparagales; family Amaryllidaceae; genus Agapanthus; species Agapanthus africanus. Next base: position 300,806,971 of record JASDDO010000008.1, read on the forward strand.
TTCTGGATGGACAGCGTAGACTTCTTGGGACATGTGATGTCACGAGACGGTATATGTGTAGAACCGAGGAAGATCGAGGCCGTTCAGCGATGGCCCAGACCATCATCAGTTACGGAGATTCGCAGCTTTTTGTGGTTGGCCGGTTACTACAGGCGATTCATGCAGGACTTCTCCAGTATTGCTACACCTTTGACCGGGTTGACCCGGAAAGGAGTTCCTTTCGATTAGATGGAGGAGTGCGAGCACAGTTTTCAGCAGCTACGGACTCGGCTGACTACGGTACCGGTGTTATCATTGCCTTCAGGATCAGGCAGATTTGTGGTCTATTGTGATGCTTCTCGAGTGGGGCTAGGATGCGTATTGATGCAGCATGACAGGGTGATCGCGTATGCTTCGCGACAATTGAAGAAACATGAACAGAACTACCCTACTCACGATTTGGAGATGGCTGCAGTGGTCTTTGCACTTAAGGTCTGGCGACATTACCTATACGGCGAGTCGTGCCAGATATTGACTGATCACAAGAGTTTAAAGTATATATTTCAGCAGCGAGACCTGAACCTTAGACAGCGCCGATGGATGGTGTTAGTGAAGGATTACGACTGCGAGATCTTGTATCACCCGGGCAAGGCGAATATAGTGGTGGATGCTTTGAGCAGGAGGCCCGGAGGACAGATTGCGCATGTTTGTGCACGCCCACAGTTGCTTGACCGTATATATGAGGCACAGCACAGTGATGACCGATTTTCAGAGATCAGGACGCAGATTGGACATGGCAGATTTTCCGAGTTCGTGATCGATGATCAGGGGATACTGAGATTTAGGACTAGACTATGCATACCAGATGCTGAGGGGCTGCGGCGTGAGATTCTTGAGGAGGCACAACGATCGGTGTACAGCGTCCATCCCGGTTCCACCAAGATGTATCATGATATGAGAGATGTTTACTTATGGGACGGAATGAAGAGGGACATCGTAGATTTCGTGTCGAGATTCCTGACTTGTCAGCAAGTCAAGGCCAAGCACCAGAGGCCCGCGGGAGAGCTACAGCCGTTGCCCATTCCGGAGTGGAAATGGGAGAAAATTTTGATGGATTTCGTTGTGGGTCTACCCAGGACTAGGCGAGGGTATGACTCCATTTGGATGATCGTGGATCGTTTGATGAAAGCGGCTCACTTCCTGCCAGTGAAGACGACTTTCGGATTTGCTCGGTACGCCCAGATTTACATCGACGAGATAGTACGACTGCATGGAGTCCTGACGTGTATCGTGTCCGACAGAGGCACCCAATTTACCAGCCGACTATGGCAGAGACTTCAGGAGGCTTTGGGCACACGCTTGAGTTTCAGCACAGCATTTCATCCGCAGACCGACGGCCAGGCAGAGCGGATGATTCAGACTCTCGAGGACATGCTCCGAGCGTGCGTTTTCGACTTTGGTGGTAGCTGGGATCATCATTTACCCTTGGTGGAGTTCTCCTACAACAATAGTTTTCAGGATACTATTCAGATGGCACCTTTTGAGGCTCTGTATGGGAGGAGATGTAGATCGCCCGTCTGCTGGACAGAGCTCAGTGAGAGCAGTATTTTGGGGCCCCAGATCGTACAAGAGACGACTGAGAAGATACAGCTTTTTCGAGACAGGATGAGAAGAGCTCAGAGCAGGCAGAGATCGTATGATGATAGGCGCCGCCGTAGATTAGAGTTCGCAATTGGAGATCACGTTTTTCTGAGGTTCTCTCCGATGAAGGGAGTGATGAGGTTTGGACGGAAGGGGAAGCTTAGCCCCAGATTCATAGGTCCTTTTGAGATCCTCGAGCGTGTGGGCGCAGTAGCTTATCGTTTGGCTCTTCCACCGGACTTCCCAGATGTTCACCCCGTATTCCACGTGTCGATGCTTCGCAGATACCTATATGATCCTTCGCACATGATTCAGCATCAGACCATTCAGCTCGAGCGCGATTTTTCGTTCACCGAGCAGCCAGTCGTGATATTGGACCGGCAGGTGAAGAAACATAGATCGAGGGTCTTGCCATCAGTGAAGGTGCTTTGGCGGGGCCCGAGAGGCGAAGAGATCACTTGGGAAGCCGAGGGCGTGATGCGGAACAAGTTCCCTCATCTCTTTGAAGGTATGCGTAGCTTTATATTTTAAAATTCGGGGACGAATTTCTTTTAAGGGGGGAAGATTGTAACACCTCAGGATGTGTCTAGTGGCTAATTATACTTTAATAAAGGGGTTTTAATAAAAAGTTTACCAAATTGAGTTTCCAATATTTTTCCAAATTTAATAAATTTTTTCTATAATTTTCCTACGCTTGCACACACATGTGCATGTAAACTAGGGTTTAAAATGAGGTTATACCATGATTAGCAACCATGGTGGGTTAATAATGGGGATTAAGTCTTTTGGGTTTTAATTAAGTTTATTTAGTTAATTGATGGTTGTTTTAATTTGAATTTTTGTTTTGGGGTGTTGACTTGAGAGAATGAGAGAGAGAGAGAATGTATCATGGCAAAGCCATGCCTGCATTTAATGATGAGAGAGAAAGGAGGGGTTGACATTGAGAGTTATCATTTCCTCTCATTCTTGTGCTCATTTCTCTCAACCTCACTCTCACACTCACACACCCACACCCACACCCACAGCAGTAGAACAGCAGCAGAAGCAAGCAGCACAGCAGCAGCAAGCATCACAGCAGCAGCAAGCAGCACAACAACAACAAGCAGCACAGCAACAGGAGCAGTGAGCAGCAGCAACAGCACAACTTCAACTGCAGCTCCTTCCCTCTACTCCTTCTTCTTCTTCCTCCAACTCCCTAGGGTCGAGTGTGGGGTATACTTCTTGAACTTACCCCCTAGTATGCTTAATCAGTGTATCTTAGCTTCGATTAGTGATTAATGGTGCGTTTTACTGCGATAGGTGGTAATTAGGGGGAACCTTGATAAGTGAAGTATGAATTGGTTTTAGTAAGTTGATGGAGTGTTGTTAGGGCCATGTTAACCTAGCTTAGCCCCCAATTGCACTAAAATACCACCAGATTCCTATTCGATGCAAATTCATCGTTTTTGAGCAAAATCTAGCTTTCTGCAAACTGCTATCGACCCAGTGAGTTCAGATTAAAATTAAGATGACTGCAGTATAGTTGTTAGGAGTTGATCCCATGTGTAGAACACGACCCCCAAATTCCGTACTATGGCCGCCGAAATATTAGTTCTGGCCGCAATTTGCGGCCAGATGGGGAGGGAATAGGGTTGGGTTTGGCTCTATAGGTGTCTGCTGCTACCCTTAGACTCATGGCATGTGTAATTTTATTTAATTGTTGCTGTAGAAAAATCTGGAGCTAAATACCTATTTCTCGTATTTTAAAACCTTCACGACACGCGTGATACGTGTGTGGGTTTGGGGTTTCTGCGTATCGTGACACGTCGGAGTAGTTTCAGGCGCGTAATCACACGTTTTAGCGTATCACGCACACGCGCGCTTGGTTTGCGACGCGGGTTTCTAGTTTGACCTTAATAACATGTTTTTGTAGATTTGAGCTTATATGTGATATATTGTGTGATTCTAGGTTCGCAGGCGAGTGAGACGGACGCTGCGAAGAAGGGGAAGCAAGTCGGCTACACTTAGCGCGAGACTTTGGTGAGTAGATTTAACATCTACGGGGATATCGCCCGCATGGCGTTATGCGACAGGGCTGATAGGACCTTATAGCTATATGTTGCATTTACCCCATTGACTGTCATGGATACTGTTGTTGCATACTGCATTCCCTGCTATATGTATGTAAATTAGAATTGATAGAACACCGCACAATTACTAACGGTTTATATTGCACGAGCACTAATCTGCATGTTACACACACACCGTTAGTAATTGTCATGACACACTCACTGTAGAATTGCCATGATTATATTGCTGTAGTTCATTTCACATATGATTCGATATGATTTTCATAGAAACTGGGAGCCGCATGATGTCTTTAAAAACTGAAACTATTTTAAAAAGCGGTTTCCCCTTGTACCTATATTATGGCTTGATGTACATAGCACATCGCATTTGATTTACTTATTGGTGTTGGATTTTCATGTGATTTCTGGTTTTGAGGACCGTGGGATTATTTAAGAAAAGATGCACTATTTGAAAAACCCGGTTCCTCGTGATATGTTATTTTGGTGCGTCCACCACGCGTTTTCTCGGTGCTGAGACGTGTGCTTGAAACCCGATTCGAGGTGTTGGATGATCCGTTTACGGGTTCGTGGTGGACCCGGTATGGTTCCCCTCGGCAAGATGATCGATGGACTTTGCCGATTGAGCCTGGAGGCGGGCGAGTACCTACCGGTGATTGGTTGGACCTGGCGGTTATCCGGAGGATACCGACCAGAGTCGAGAGATGGATGCGGGATGATCCGTACTGCCGGGGCCGAGGGCCGATACCGCAGACGGAGCCCGTGGGCTGATCCGGACTTACAGAGCACGATATATGAGGATTTGCTTGCCGATGCTGGACACGAGTATTTTATGATATTTTGAGTGCCGATGTTGGGCACTAGTGATTCTCAGAGATTTACAGGATTTGAGGGCCGAGGAGAGAGTGCCGGCGCCTGAGTTATTTGGGATTTGGAGTGCAGTTTTGGGCACCGATTATCTTTCCACATTGATATTCCGTGTAGATGTTATATATCCCATGCTCAGCATTGATTATCATGTATCTCATCCAGTAGTTATTTTACCTGACAGAGCATTTGCATGATTATTGCACCTACTGCTTGTCGCATATAGATCTTACTTGCTGGCATATGATAGAGTAGCGCAGTACGTGCATGCTCGCGATTACCTTTATATGTTATCTCTATTCACGAGTTGGCAACTCACCCCCGTTGTGCCACAGCATTTGCAGGTTTCCCCTCAGAGTAGCGTGACAGGCTTCCTTTTGTATCTTTTGGCTACAGATACCACTAGAGTTGGTGCGAGAGCTGTTTTACTTTTAGGTGGGTTGTGGTATCTGATTACTTTTATTGTACCCTTTTGTATCTAGTATTCTCCATCTACCCTATATGTACTGGACTTAGATACAGTGTCTGGATGATGATGTGTATTTTTGTATTCTGGTGTCGAGCTCGTTGGAGCCGACTGTCTTTATATGCAGTTTATTATTCTGTGATGTTTACTTATTGCTCATTCTTTGCTACGGCGTCGTATATTACTCTTGTGATGATGGTTTCCGCCGTTGGGCGTGATTGCTCCCGTTTAGGAATGTTTTGTTCATTATATCTCATTTTCACTCATATCCTGTTTATACCCGATTTCGGGGTTACTTTTACAAAGGAAATGCTGCCAAAATTATTTAAATGATGACGTAACTTTAAAAGACCTTATCGAACTATTTAAGGTTTTCAAAATGTTTTAACTCAATGTTTTCAACACTCGCTATTTTTATATGGTTTTGATTTCTGGGTTCGGCTTACTTAGTCACGTTACGCCTGTAGACGTTGCGTGGTTAAGTGCCGGTCACGAGTCGAAATATTCGGGTCGTGACAATAAGGGAATACCAGGATTCTCATGCCACCCGAATGAAGAAAGTACTTGTTGATGCATTTTCTTCGGGTGTGTTCGTTACAGAGAACTGTTTCTCCATTTGCTCTACGTCCTGGGTATTAGATACCGAGTCAGGATCCCATATATGTAATCAGTTACAAGGGCTTAGGAAAGGTAGAGAACTTGGAGAAGGTGATAAAGACATAAGGGTTGGAAATGGAGCAATTGTTGCAGCTAAAACCGTCGGGGAATATCTGTAAGTCCACGTTACCTCTCCCGGTTCTTTCGGGCTTGGGGAAATGGTGAAAAACAATCTTTAGGACTTAGGTAACATGGACTACAAAAACGGATCTTGGCTAAACTACACACTAGCAACCTAACAAGAGATTTGTCTACTCGGTTAGGGGTTATACCTCACTTGAACTCCTTCTTCTTGAACTCTTTGTAGTGGTTGGATGGTGCTTTCCTCGTCTCCTTCTTTCGTCAAAGATGGATCCACCCGAGGGTTTCTTCCTTTGAGCTCCTTTCTCGAACTTTGAGAGAACTAGGGCATCCGGATTGTTAAACCTTTTACCTTAGAGAGAGTAGAGAGTGTCTTAGGGTGTTTTATCTTCAAGGAGATGTTTCTCAACATATGAGATTTGTTCTCCTTGAACTAGAGGAGGAAGAAGATGAAGAGAAGAGAGAGAAGCAATATGATAGAATGAGATGGTATTTTACAACCATAACATATATGTGATTTATCTAATAATAATATTAATTGAAAATGAAAAAGGTGATGGAAAGTTTGAAGAGACCATTATCATATCACAATAAATGTATTTTGCAAATATCAAAGAGCATCTTGAAAGGTAATGATGATGGTCAATGTTTCAAACCTAGTCAACTAGTCAACCTTGGTCAACAAGTCAACAAACCCAACCATGATACAATTTCATTTAATTAATAATATTAATTGATAAATGACAAGATCATTAGGGTTTGGAAAAAGACGACTGTCAACAGTGCATATACACCCGTTCCAAAACCCTAATGAAAAACCTCTTCCTCCGCCTCAAACAACTGTGCATACACACCCGCATTCATGTTCCGAGGAACATGAACACAATGAGATAAAACTAACCCCAAAGCATATACTAGGATCTGGCTCAAACCAGAGCCCGCTAGTAATGACCGTCCGGACACTAGACGTGCACAAGTGCGCGTATGTGAACGGACCCTGTCGCAAAACTATGCGACCTCTACTCTGTTTTGCCCAAAGGCGAATAGCCCTCTATGTGGGACTCTAAAGACTCGACACTACGCTGGCAGTAGGTTTAACCACAGATCGCAAGCGGCACTAGCTGTGCGGAACGGTCCCCAGGTAGATGCCGATAAGAAGACGGACGAGATGAAACCCATCTGAACTCCTACTGAGTCTGAATGTGACAATCTCCATACAGTCCGGTCTATTCGTCTGATACATCGCATGGCGGGCCTAGGGGGCGATAAACGCCAGTCCCCTAATAGCGGTACAAGTCGTGTCGCAGTGAAGCCCAGAACACCCTGAGATAACACTGGAAACCTACCATTATATCTCGCTTGCCCTGGCCAGGGACTACTCGTGTAATGGCTCTCCTAGACACAGCACGATGTCAACCACCAATACCGGGAGATACGAATCCTGTCTAACCGTCACTGCCTCCAAGTGCTTCGGGACTGCACCCAACTACTACCTGTTTGCACGACTCCTTTGAGCCGTGGTATGGTAGTAATCTAAGTACAGTGGGAACACACTCGAGGCGAAGTGACAGTGTCAAGTCAGCGGACCTAAGCTGTACACATGTCACCTGGGAACTGATAACTGACGATAGGTATAGTACCAACCAACAGTTCCCGACGAGTCCTGTCCAGTATACTCGTAACCCAACGAGCACCCGCATACTATTTCCAGTACGACGTACTGATGGTTGTGGGACAGACCATCTCCCACATTGGGATGAGAAGCGCATACGCTAGTCTACTCTGGAGTATCGATGCCCTCTCTCGATAGTCCTGCGACTAGGGACCTACATAAAGATGTGCTTATAGATTACCCAGCCCCCACTAGTGTGACTGCCATCACAACGCTGGTAATCAAGCAAAGATCCTAAGGGCTCCACTAATGTGTATAAGTGATATACTAAAATAAACGCATGTACACATTGAAGTAGAAACAAACCAAGTAGCATACTACTATATTGAGCAACATTGTCTATACAACTGTGAATATCCCAAGCTTCCATTAAGTAATATACAAACTAGCATGATACAGTAATGGCCTCTAGGGCATATACACTAACAATCTCCCACTTGCACTAAGGCCATGTACTGGCGTATCGAAGACCTATCATCTCGATCAGCCGCTCGAACTGAGTCTGGGGTAAGGCCTTTGTGAATGGATCTGCTGTGTTATCTTCTGAAGCAACCCTCCGAACCTCGATCTCCTTGCGATCCACGATCTCCCTGATCAGGTGATACCGCCTCAAGATGTGTCTGGATTTCTGATGGGACCTGGGTTCCTTTGCTAAAGCTATAGCCCCGTTGTTGTCGCAATACAGAGGTATTGGGTCAATAATGGACGGAACCACTTGAAGTTCTTTCAAGAACTTCCTTATCCAGACGGCTTCTTTTGCGGCATTAGATGCAGCGATATATTCCGCTTCCATAGTCGAGTCAGCAACGGTTTCCTGTTTGGAACTCTTCCAACGCACCGCCCCTCCGTTGAGGGTAATGACAAAGCCTGACATGGACTTGGAATCATCCTTGTCACTCTGGAAGCTGGAGTCAGCAAAGGCCTCAATCTGGAGGTCTTTTCCACCATACACCAAGAACACCTCCTTAGTCCTTCTCAGGTACTTGAGAATGTTCTTTACTGCTATCCAATGTTTCTCCCCTGGGTTTGACTGATACCGGCTTACCACACTCAAGGCATAAGCTACATCTGGTCTGGTACACAACATCGCATACATTATAGAGCGTACCGCAGAAGCGTAGGGTATAATAGACATGCGGTCCCTTTCCAAATCAGTCTTGGGAGACATCTCTTTGGAGAGGGTGATCCCGTGACAAGCCGGTAGATTACCGCGCTTGGAATCTTCCATACTGAATCTTTTCAGTATGGTGTCGATGTACCTGGACTGTGAAAGTCCCAGTATCCTCTTGGATCTGTCACGATAAATCCGGATCCCCAGAATGCATGAGGCATCACCCAGGTCTTTTATGGAGAACCTGTGTGACAAGAACCCCTTGACAGAATGTAGCATAGGAATGTCATTTCCTATTAAGAGAATGTCATCCACGTATAAAACGTGGAATACTACAGTTCTCGCTACAAATCTACTATAGATGCATGGTTCATCTGGATTTTTGATAAAGCCAAATTCCTTGACCGTCTCATCAAAACAGATGTTCCAACTCCGCGATGCCTGCTTTAGTCCATAGATGGATTTAAGCAACTTGCACACCTGTCCGCTGCTCCCACTCTGAATGAAACCCTCTGGCTGGTCCATATAGACACACTCCTCTAAATTTCCATTTAGAAAAGCGGTTTTTACGTCCATCTGCCAAATCTCATAATCATGGAAGGCAGCAATGGCAAGAAGGATCCGAATGGATTTCAGCATAGCTACTGGAGAAAAGGTCTCGTCATAGTCCAAACCAGGTCTTTGACGAAAACCCTTTGCAACCAGTCTAGCTTTATAGGTCTCAACCTGTCCATCTACACCAATTTTCCTTTTGAAGATCCACTTGCATCTTACGGGTTTTACCCCATCTGGAGCAACGTCCAACGTCCATACTTTGTTGGTGTACATGGACTCCATTTCAGTCCGCATTGCATCCAGCCATTTTACCGAGTCAACGCTCTGAATGGCTTGCTGGAAGGTAGTCGGCTCATCATAATCAATGATGCAATCCTCTCTATCCCCGTCTATGAGAAAACCGTAGTATCTCTCGGGCGGATGAGACTGCCTACTACTCCTGCGGAGCGGCGTAGGAATGTCATTTTCTTTTGAACCCTCTAGTTCCACTAAGCTTTCAGTAATAGTCTGTGGTTCTGGAATTTCTTCCAGTTCTATTGCGCTCCCACTTATCTGATTTTCCAAAAATTCATTTTCCAAGAAGTGGGCATGACGAGAAACATAGATCTTTTGTTCCTCTTCGCAATAGAAGAAATATCCCTTGGAGTTCTTTGGATATCCCACAAACTTGCACTGTACTGAGCGTGCCTCGAGCTTGTCCGCATGCTGCTTTTTGACAAAAGCTGGACATCCCCATGTCTTAATGTGATTAAGATAGGGTCTCTTCCCACACCACATCTGATATGGTGTAGTAGGCACAGTCTTAGTTGGAACTCGGTTCAAAAGGTATGCAGCTGATTCTAGTGCATATCCCCAGAATGATCGCGGTAACTCAGCGTTACTCATCATGGAACGTACCATATCCAATAGGGTCCGGTTCCGTCTCTCCGATACACCGTTATGTTGCGGAGTGTATGGAGGAGTAAGCTGAGAGAGAATTCAATTCTCTTTTAAATAGTCCAGGAACTCGGCACTCAAGTATTCACCACCTCGATCCGATCATAGAATCTTGATACTTTTGCCGGTTTGTTTTTCTACTTCATTATTATATTCCTGGAATTTTCCAAAGTCTTCGGACTTATGTTTCATTAAGAAGACATAACCGTACCTTGAAAAGTCATCCGTAAAAGTAATGAAGTAAGAATAACCGCTTCGCGCATGTGTAGACATTGGACCGCACACGTCGCTGTGTACGAGTCCCAAGAGCTCGCTCGCTCTTACTCCGTGTCTAGTAAACGGAGTCTTTGTCATCTTTCCTTTGAGACAGGATTGACAAGTGGCATACGATTGATATTCGAACGGATTCAAATATCCTTCTGTATGTAACTTCGTCATCCTTCTCTCATTGATGTGACCCAGTCTACAATGCTATAAGAAAGTATGATTTATTTCCGGAGACTTTCTTTTGTGTGTATTATGGACATTGAAAATCAGTGGTTGGTTTAGTACGTATATACCATTGCTTAATGTACCTGACCCAATCAGAACTTGATTAAGGTGAATGTTTACAACATTACTTACAAACGCAAATTCATAACCTTCTTTAGAAGTCAAAGATACAGAAATGATATTACAAGTTGCGTTGGGTACAAAATAGCAATTACGCAAAACCAAAACATGTCCATCTGACAACCCCAGGTGATAGTCCCCCACGGCCATAGCATCCATGCTAGCTCCGTTTGCAACTTTGAGGGTCATGTCACCTGCCTTCAAAACTCTACGGTTTCTCAACGCCTGCAAAGAATTACAGATATGAGATCCTGATCCGGTATCCAATATCCAGGAAGTAGAGTTTATTGATAGACAGTTTTCAATAACATACACACCTGAAGCTGAAGCCGCAACTTGCTTCAGTTCCTGTGTCCTGGCTTTCCAAGCCCTGCAATCTTTCTTCCAGTGTCCACTCTTGTGACAGTAAAAGCATTCTTCTTTATCCACAAGTTTCCCCGCTACCTTTGTTGCTTTCGCCTTTCCCTTCGTATCCACTTTACTAACACCGCCCCTTGGTTTGGTGGGGGTTTTCTTCTTCTTTCCCTTGGCTTTTGCCTTAGACCTAGAAGATGAAGATCCTCCTACAAACAAAGTGGATGTTTCCCTACCTTTCTGTAGGGTGCCCTCTGCACTCCTTAGCATGTTGAGGAGCTCTGAAAGTTCAACTTCCTTTTCTTGCAAGTTGAAATTCAGAATGAACTGGGCGTAAGTGGAAGGAAGGGACTGAATAATCAAGTCCGTATAGAGCTCATTCTCCAACGTGGTCCCAAGGTCCGCGAACTCCTCAATGAAGCCAATCATCTTAAGCACGTGTTCCGCTACCGATGATCCGACGGCCAATCTTGCCGAAAACAACTTCTTCGACACTTCGTATCTTGCGATACGAGATTGCTCTCCATACAGTTCTTTTGTATGGAGAAATATGGATTCGAGGTCCATATTCTCATGCCTCATCTGATATTCGTTGTCAATAGAGGCAAGCACAAGGCATTTGGCCTTCGCGCTATCGATCTCCCAAGTCTTACGGATTTCCTTATCCGCGACGTTGGAGGTGGGACCTGGGACGGGGGGAGCTTTGGTGGTAAGGAGATACCCCAACTTGTTGTAAGTGATTGCCATCTTGACATTCCTGAGCCAATCTTTGTAGTTTGGCCCTGTCAGTATGTTTTTATCTAGTAGTAACTTAAGTCCAGTCAAGATGAATGGTCGCTGCAATTAGGAGAGAGAGAAGAAACACTTTAGCACGATGCTCTTGCAAGTTTAGAGTGGTTTTTAATTTGTCTAAACAGGATGGCTCCCACTGTCTCTCGAATCCTTCCTCAAACCAAAAAGGAAGAATTAGTCAGGATTAATCTCACTGTACAATACTTGCTTAACCGTTCGGCTAGGCTGGTGTCGGTACTTCGAGGGAGGTTTTCCAACTCTTTCGCGAAGTTCCTTAATTTAAGAACCTCTTTTCCCTGTGGGCGTAGCCCCGCTAACACCTTTCTAGGCACCTACTAGGTTTATAGCATTGATCGTTTTAGTGAGAAATTTCCCGAGGAGTAGCATATACTCACAGTAGGATCGGGATCTAAATATCATTGCGTGGCAAAACTGAAGGAATCCTACCAGAATCATCATACTCTAAATGGTATGCAGCGCTAGCAAGTTTCAGTTCTTTTGAAACTCCCGATGTGGATTTTTGCCCCATGCTCTTATGACCTTGACTATGGCCAACAAATCATAAGTCACATGTCAAGTTCTACCCGTCATTCTCCAGGTTAATTTGAACCCACCCGCACCTACCCTTGACTTTGGACAACAAGACAGTACGACTGTCCCAAACCAACACATCTATCTATGCTGCACATGAATGCCCAATAGCTACCAATCACTATGTCTTGACTTTGGCCAACAAACATAGCTTGAATACTATTGACCATCCATGTGAAACGATGGAGGGCTACGAATGGTTTTGGCGAAACCGTGAACGTAGTGAACTTGATATAATCGATGGAACGAGATAGCTTTTAAAAGGAGTGGTTTAAGCTCCGCGTTTAAAAGTTATTTTGAAAAGAAACCGAGTGGTTTTTGAAAGTCTTCCAACGACTTTTACTTTGGTTTATTTTTCTTGCATTAGTTCTTTTAATGCGTCCCATCAATTAATCCTACCATTGCAGAAAACAACCAAAATATGACGTACGCTTATGCCATTCGCATTCGCCACGGGGCCCCGTCATCACCCGTTAGGTTACTTAACTAACGACAGAGCGGGGGCTGGGCTAGCGCGGCTGCAAAACATAAGCAACGTCTAAATAATATCATACATAGATATATTGCAATGATAGCCATTTCAGATCACAGATGAATACATTGGATATACTAGGAATCCACAATTTGTACGAGCCTGTAATGAAAAGCGGATTACACGGTCGCGATGAATAGCCAAACCCCACCCTAGACCCCTACGGGTGCGGCAAACTACCCGCCAAATATCCGAAGTGGAGCAACCTCCCTTAATGACGTGAGTAGGCCACTCGGCACTTTGAGATACCCGGTAGTTTGTGCACCCCATCTTGGGTCTATCCTAGGAGCAAAAACAGTAAAAAGAAATTATACAATGACGGCTACAACCCCGACCCGGTTGTGCGGCCAAAAAAATAATATTACATCAATTTACATATTACAAGAATTGAAAGATAGACAAAACTCTCATCTCACAATTTCCCCCGGCTATTCATCCGCGACATTCCAACGAATTCATATACACAAACCAACAACATCACAGATCACAGATATGTATAACCCCCACGAATCGACGTATAGAGATTAGTAGACGTTCAATACATATAAAACATTACAGATATAACCATTAGCCAAAGTCTACAGAAAATCGACCAAAAATACGGATTTGTAACCACCCTAAAAACCAACTTGTTCTGTGGAAAATCTGGGCAGAAACAAACCATCCCAAAAATCACAAAATACCCCCAGAAACATTCTGTAGGAGAAACGATCCACGGCCGAGTCAACTCGGTCGCGGATCCGCGGCAGAAGCAAGCTTCTGCCGTGGAACAGCGGCGAGTTGGTCGGCACGTGCGATCGTATTTCTTGCCTGTTTATAGAAAAGCCTGAGCTGATTTTTAAGACATGATTTTTTATTTTTAGAGCAGAAAAAAAATCGGCAGCAACTAGGTTCCGGGGTGTATTCTAAATACTTTGCTAACATGCTAGGGTTTGTTTAGTTAGGCTCTGATACCACTGTAAGTCCACGTTACCTCTCCCGGATCTTTCGGGCTTGCGGAAATGGTGAAAAACGATTTTTAGGACTTAGGTAACATGGACTACAAAAACGGATCTTGGCTAAACTACACACTAGCAACCTAACAAGAGATTTGTCTACTCGGTTAGGGGTTATACCTCACTTGAACTCCTTCTTCTTGAACTCTTTGTAGTGGTTGGATGGTGCTTTCCTCGTCGCCTTCTTTCGTCAAAGATGGATCCACCCGAGGGTTTCTTCCTTTGAGCTCCTTTCTCGAACTTTGAGAGAACTAGGGTATCCGGCTTGCTAAACCTTTTACCTTAGAGAGAGTAGAGAGTGTCTTAGGGTGTTTTATCTTCAAGGAGATGTTTCTCAACACATGAGATTTGTTCTCCTTGAACTAGAGGAGGAAGAAGATGAAGAGAAGAGAGAGAAACAATATGATAGAATGAGATGGTATTTTACAACCATAACATATATGTGATTTATCTAATAATAATATTAATTGAAAATGAAAAATATGATGGAAAGTTTGAAGAGACCATTATCATATCACAATAAATGTATTTTGCAAAGATCAAAGAGCATCTTGAAAGGTAATGATGATGGTCAATGTTTCAAACCTAGTCAACTAGTCAACCTTGGTCAACAAGTCAACAAACCCAACCATGACACAATTTCATTTAATCAATAATATTAATTGATAAATCACAAGATCATTAGGGTTTGGAAAAAGACGACTGTCAACAGTGCATATACACCCGTTCCAAAACCCTAATGAAAAACCTCTTCCTCCGCCTCAAACAACTGTGCATACACACCCGCATTCATGTTCCGAGGAACATGAACACAATGAGATAAAACTAACCACAAAGAATATACAAGGATCTGGCTCAAACCAGAGCCCGCTAGTAATGACCGTCCGGACACTAAACGTGCACAAGTGCACGGATGTGAACGGACCCTGTCGCAAAACAATGCGACCTCTACTCTGTTTTGCCCAAAGGCGAATAGCCTTCTGTGTGGGACTCTAAAGACTCGACACTACGCTGGCAGTGGGTTTAACCACAGACCGCAAGCGGCACTAGCTGTGCGTAACAGTCCCCAGGTAGATGCCGATAAGAAGACGGACGAGGTGAAACCCATATGAACTCCTACTGAGTCTGAATGTGACAATCTCCATAAAGTCCGGTCTGTTCGTCTGATACATCGCATGGCGGGCCTAGGGGGCGGTAAACGTAAGTCCCCTAATAGCGGTACAAGTCATGTCAGAGTGAAGCCCAGAACACCCTGAGATAACACTGGAAACCTACCAGTATATCTCGCTTGCCCTGGCCAGGGACTACTCGTGTAATGGCTCTCCTAGACACAGCGCGATGTCAACCCCCAATACCGGGAGAGACGAATCCTGTCTAACCGTCACTGCCTCTAAGTGCTTTGGGACTGCACCCAACTACTACCTGTTTGCACGACCCCTTTGAGCCGTGGTAGGGTAGTAATCTAAGTACAGTGGGAACACACTCGAGGCGAAGTGACAGTGTCAAGTCAGCGGACTAAGCTGTACTCATGTCACCTGGGAACTGATAATTGACGATAGGTATAGTACCAACCAACAGTTCCCGACGAGTCCTGTCCAGTGTACTCGTAACCCAACGAGCACCCGCATACTATCTCCAGTACGACGTACTGATGGCTGTGGGACAGACCATCTCCCACACTGGGATGAGAAGCGCATACGCTAGTCTACTCCGGAGTATCGATGCCCTCTCTCGATAGTCCTGCGACTAGGGACCTGCATAAGGATGTGCTTATAGATTACCCAGCCCCCACTAGTGTGACTGCCATCACAACGCTGGTAATCAAGCAAAGATCCTAAGGGCTCCACTAATGTGTATAAGTGATATACTAAAATAAACACATGTACACATTGAAGTAGAAACAAACGAAGTAGCATACTACTATATTGAGCAAGATTGTCTATACAACTGTGAATATCCCAAGCATCCATTAAGTAATATACAAACTAGTATGATACAGTAATGGCTTCTAGGGCATATACACTAACAATATCTCCTTGTATTGCCAACTGGTAATACATTGATTCTGAACGAATGCTATTACATGTCGAACCTGATATGCAACATTATATCGGTTTCTTTGTTGAGTAAAGAGGGATATAATTTTGTATTACAGGATAATGTTATGAACATTTTCCTAAACCAAAAGTTGGTTGGATCAGGCACGTTGTACAACGACATTTATGTTCTAAATCAATCAACAGTTCTGAGCATAACAAACACACACAAGAGGAAGAGTTCAGAAATGAAGGAATCTTTCTTGTGGCATTGTAGACTGGGTCACATCAATGCGACACGACTAGATAAGTTGCATAAGGATTGATATTTGAATTCGTTTGAATTTTCATCTTATGACACTTGCCAGTCATGTCTCAAAGGCAAGATGACCAAAACTCCGTTTACGGGACACGGAGAAAGAGTTACGGAACTCTTGGGACTGGTACATAGTGATGTATGCGGCCCCATGTCCACACATGCCAGGAATGGTTCTGCGTACTTCATTACATTCACTGACGATATCTCTAGATTCGGGTATGTGTTCCTGATGAAACACAAATCAGAAGCTTTTGAGAAATTTAGAGAATATAAACAAGAAGTCGAGAACCAAACCGGGAAAAGTATTAAAATCCTTCGATCTGATCGAGGAGGTGAATACTTGAGCAATGAATTCCTGGACTTCCTAAAAGAGAATGGGATTCTCTCTCAGCTAACTCCTCCATATACACCACAGCACAACGGTGTATCGGAACGGAGGAACCGCACCCTATTAGATATGGTGCGCTCTATGATGAGCACAGCTGAGTTACCTATTTCCTTCTGGGGGTATGCGCTGTAGACAGCAGCATACCTATTGAATCAAGTTCCATCTAAATCTGTACCTACCACACCATATGAGATATGGAGTGGAAAGAGACCATGTCTTAAACAAGTTAAGATATGGGGTTGTCCGGCCTATGTCAAAAGGCAAAATCCGGACAAACTCGAGGCACGGTCAGTTTTATGCAAGTTTGTGGGATATCCCAAACATTCACATGGATATCTTTTCTACCATAGCGCGGAACAAAAGGTGTTTGTTTATCGACATGTTTTGAAAAGGAATTTTTGCAAAAGAAATTAGTGGCGACAAGGTAGAACTGGAAGAAATTCCGGCTACACAAACTCAAACTGAAGATTTAGTGGAACCGGAGAATTCGAAAGTTCCCAACGAACCTCAGCCTCTCCGCCGATCAAGTAGGGTTCCTCACCCACCTGAGAGATACTACGGTTTTCTCATGGATGGTGGGAGCGAGGATTGCATCATGGTTGATGATGACCCAAATAGCGTCGAGCAGGCCATCACCAGTGGGGACTCAGTGAAATGGCTGGATGCAATGCGGTCCGAGATGGAATCCAGGTACACCAACAAAGTGTGGACTTTGGAAGATACCCTTGAAGGGGTAAAACCCATTGGGAGCAAGTGGATCTTCAAGAAAAAACTTGGTGTAGATGGGAAAGTGGAGACT
Source organism: Agapanthus africanus (assembly GCA_030015575.1). Lineage (NCBI taxonomy): Eukaryota > Viridiplantae > Streptophyta > Magnoliopsida > Asparagales > Amaryllidaceae > Agapanthus > Agapanthus africanus. The sequence goes on from JASDDO010000008.1 coordinate 300,824,420, forward strand.
TTCAAAGCTAGACTTGTTGCAAAGGGTTTTCGTCAAAGACCAGGTGTGGACTATGACGAAACCTTTTCTCCAGTGGCTATGCTTAAATCCATCCGGATCATGCTTGCCATTGCTACATATCATGACTACGAAATCTGGCAAATGGATGTTAAGACTGCCGTTCTAAACGGTGATTTAGATGAGTGCATGTACATGACTTAGCAAGAGGGCTTCGTAGATAGTGGGAGCAGCGGGAAGGTGTGCAAGCTGCTTAAATCCATTTATGGATTAAAGCAAGCATCGCGGAGTTGGAACATCTGCTTTGACGTTGTTATCACAGAGTTTGATTTCGTCAAAAATGTAGACGAACCTTGTATCTACAAGAAGGTGGCAGAGAGTAAGGTTGTCTTCCTCGTATTGTACGTGGACGACATACTCTTGATAGGAAATGACATTCCTATGCTGCAATCGGTCAAGCTCTTCTTATCACAAAGATTCTCAATGAAAGATCTAGGGGTGCCTCCTACATCTTGGGGATTAAGATCTATAGAGATAGATCCAAACGGATATTCGGATTGTCCCAATCCAGGTACATTGACACCATACTAAAGAGGTTTAGTATGGAAGAGTCCAAACGTGGGTTTTTACCCACGATCTTAGGGCTCACTCTCTCCAAAGAGATGTCTCCCAAGACTGATTTGGAGAGAGCTCGCATGCAAGGGATACCCTATGCTTCGGCTGAAGGCTCTATCATGTACGCGATGCTATGTACCAGACCCGATGTAGCATACTCACTAAGTGTAGTGAGTAGGTATCCAGCTGATCCTGGAGAGAGTCACTGGACAGCTGTGAAGAGCATTCTCAAGTACCTGCGAAGGACTAAAGAGATGCTCTTGGTGTATAGTAACAGAAAACTCCAAGTGGAGTCCTTTACCGATTCGAGCTTCCAGAGTGATAAGGACGACTCTAAGTCGCACTCGGGATTTGTCTTTATCCTTTAAGGAGGGGCGGTTAGCTGGAAGAGTTCCAAGCAGGAAACCGTGGCACACTCGACGATGGAGGCTGAATACATCGCTGCCAGCGATGCTGCCATAGAGGCTGTCTGGATCAAGAAGTTCATTAGTGAACTTGGAGTGGTTCCATCCATTGAGCATCCAATACCTTTGTATTGCGATAACAATGGAGCGGTGGCTTTCGCCAAGGAACCCAGGTCCCATCAGCGATCCAGGCATATTCTGAGGCGGTATCACCTGATCCGGGAAATAGTTGATCGCTGGGAGATCGAGGTCAGGAGGGTTGACACGAAGAACAACACTGCGGATCCACTCATGAAGGCCATTCCCCAGATACAGTTTGAGAGACTCTTCGGGATGCTAGGTATGCGATACTACAGCAGCTGGCCCTAGCGCAAGTGGGAGATTGTTAGTTGTATGTATGCCCTAGAGGCCAGTATTGTACAGATGATGTATATTATATTGGATGCTTGGACATATATAGAGAGGACTTTTTTGCTCGATATGATAGTATGCTATTTGGTTGCTATTTATCTTAACATGTATACTTGTCTCTTGATACTGTCTTATAGTTACACGTTGGTAAAGCCCTTAGGATGTGTACTAGACTACCTGGACTATGATGCGGATCATGTTGGAGATAGTGCCCTCAGAGTCAATTATTAGGTCACAGGTATGTGATTGCAATGATTGATGGAGGACCTATCCCGGTAGGACAGTCTTACTCGAAATGATAGTATGCTATCTGGTTTACCTTTATCATCGTGTACTGCTTTAGGTGACCTGACAAGTCGCTATTACACGTTGATAAAGCCCCTAGGATTCTTGCTTGACCACCAGCAGTATGAGGGCGATCATATAAGTGGGAGCTGGGGTCTATAAGCATATCCTTAAATGGTCCCTAGTCGTGTGAGTTTCGAGACAGGGCATCGATACTCCAGAGTAGACTAGTGTATACAGTCGAGTCCCCGACGAGGGGGGGTGGCCGGTCTCACAAGCCACTGGTGTCAGTTGGATCACCTAAGATGTATACAGATGCTCATTGGGTTATGAATACACCGGACAGGACTCGCCGGGAACATGCTAGTTGGTCATATACCAGACGTCAGATGGCAGTTCCCTGGTGACATGTGTACAGGTTAGTTCATCGACCTGGGGATCGTCATTTGTCTCGTGTGAGTTCCCACTGTACTTTGATTGCTACCCTACCACGGCTCAAAGGAGTCGTGCAAACAAGTTTTAGTTGGGTACAGTCCCGAGCCACATGGAGGCAGTGAGCGTATCTTCAGGGGTTCGTCTCTCCCGGTATTGGGGGTGAGGTCGCACTGTGTCTAGGAGAGCCATTACACGAAGTCCTTGGCCAAGGCAAGGAGATTTACTGGTAGGTATTCCAGTAGTATCTCAGGGTGTTCTGGGCTACACTCCGACACGACTTGTACCGCTTTTGGGGTTCTGACTTTTACCAACCCCCTAGGCCCGCCATGCGATACTCATAGACGAACGGACCGGACTGTACGGATATTGTCACTGACAGGCTCAGTAGGGTTGTCAGGCTGAGTTCGCTCACAGACGTCCCTTTTAGTCAATACCTGGTAGCCCGTTACGTATTGGCTTATACCTCTGACGTGCTAGTAGTTAAATCCACAACCAAGGTGTTGACGAGTCTTTAAAGTCCCCCACATTCAGTTACTCAGCTTTCGGGCGAAAGGTTGTAGAGGCCGTATGGAGATATGGCAAGGTCCGATCAGATACGTGCGGTATTGCACGGATCAGGATCGGACAGTTTGTACTATAGGCCGTAGGGATATATGGCAGAGTTCGATCAGATACGTGCGGTATTGCACGGATCAGGATCGAACAGATATTACTGGCCGGCTTTGGTTTAAGCCGGATCCTAATATAGTACAGTGTAGATTTTGTCTCATTGCATTTGTATTTCGGTCGAAATACAGATGCGGGTGTGTATGCACAGTATCGGGGTTTTCCTGTAATTTATTACGGGACCAGTTTTCTGGAGTTGCCAGTTTGCTTTCCGTTTCGGCCGAATTCCATTGTTCCGTTCATTGGCCGAAGATTGGTGGAGGAGGGCTTATTTGCATTGTTGCAAATAAGTGGTTGTGGAGGGGGTCTTTGCATTTTTATTTTATCATGATGGTTTCATGATGGAGCCCATCCCTTGACCTTCCAAGCTTCATGATGGCTTGACTTTTGCTTTCATGGTTGTTGATTGAGTGTTGGGTTTTTGTGGTGATCATTTGACTTTTCATCATCACTCACTTTCCACCCACCCCCTTGTCTTTGTTCTTTCTCTCTCCAATCACACATGGGGGGGCGGCCATTCCTTGAGGATGGATGGGATTCATTTCATAAGGTGTGGGATTTTTGTATCTTGAGCTTTGAGAAATCCCTACAACTCCCTCTCCAAAAGTTCACTTCAATTCCTCCACAAAAGGCAACTCCATAATCCCAAATGAGACATGTAATCCACATTATATTCTACAGCAAATCTTGGGCACGTCGACTAGCCAGCTTCGTGCCCGAGTTGCCTCGGCATTGAGGTGGGAGCCCGTAAAAGAAGTAGGCGATGTGGTGCACTTCCGGCGACGAGGTGGAGACCGGAGCATTCCGCAAGAGATCGGGACGACGACGAGAAGACCGGAGGACTTGGATCAGTCAGTATATCTCTATTCCCTATCTTGTAGTTAGCTAGGACTAATTAATGGTTCGATCCGGGTATTAGTGCGCGGCGGTTTGCCAGTTCAAGTAAAAATTAAAGTTTATCACCGCTTCCGTATTTGGTCGTCGGATTGACGGCCGGGGCGCCGCCGTGCACTTACAGTGGTATCAGAGCCTCGCCATTAACTTAGTCTAGCTTGGTATAATGTGTTTTGCATTTCCGATCGACCAAAATTCCAAAATCTACATTTTCACTAGCATCAGTTTCTGTTGAAAATTTTTGGTCTCGAAAAATATTTCATGTTGTAAAACATTGATGTACTGGAAAATCTAAGAGCTCTGTAAAAATTCGATGAAGTGACTCCACTGTGGGAGCGCGGAACCGCCGCAAAAACCCCCTTCTCGCCGCGGTTCCGCCGCACTACTTTGGATTCGCTGCACCAATTTTTTACAGAGGCTTTCTCGGGTGAAAATAAGGGTTTTGGAATAATTACATTGGGCCCAGAATTTCTTGATCCGCTACAGTAATGCTTGGGGGCCCACTTGTTAAAATTTGATTGATCGGATATTTTAAACACATTATTTCACAGTATTTACATTATATCTGCGACCGTGAATGTCACTTGATCGGTAAATCCGGTCTAACTGCTATAGTCCGGTTAGACGGATTTGCGAACGTGACTTTCACGTTGATGTTCTGTTTTTGCTGTGATGTTGCGGATCGGTCGTGGGGGATAGCCTGGATGCAATGCTAGTACAGTTGTGGTTGTATTATGTACATTTGATATTGCGGGGCGAGCGTCCGACATGTGGACCGCCTTCACTGCCTGTTTGTATTATTATTTTGGGGCACGGCCAGGTTGCGGTCGATGTACCCGTTGTATGTATATTTTACTTTCTGTACTAGGATTATCCCGCGGAGGGGTGCACGGATAGCCGGGTTCTAGAAGGCAACAAGCCCGCATCTCATGGCATTGAGACGGAGGGGGCTTCACTCTAGGATTGGCGGGCTATTCGCCGCACTAGTAGGGGGTACAGGTTGACCCAGGAGGGGTACCCAAGTTACCGTATTCCGTGAAGTGCTGGGTGGTCCATTCACGGCGCTGAAGGGGGCTGCCTCGCTTCAGGTTTTGGCGGGTAACTTGCCGCGCCCGTAGGGGTCTAGGATTTCATTGCGCAGGCTATCCACACGACCAGGGGAACGTCGGGTTTCAGTAGAGGCTCTGTGAAACCCGGGGTTTCCAGATATCTGTATTGTTTCTGTGATGCTGTTCATTTTCTGTGATGTTGCATTTTTTTATCACGCCTTGAGCGAATATAATATATTGGTATATATATATTAGTAGATGTTGTATATGTTTTGCATCCGCGCTAGTCCTGTCCCCGCTCTGTCGTTAGTTAGCTAACCTAACGGGTAATGACGGGACCCAGTGGCGAATGCGGATGGCATATACGTACATCAGTATATTTTCGTTCTTTTTGGTGTGATCAATTGATGGTACTGCATTGATTCGGATCAATGCAAGTTAAAAACAAACCTAATCTGATGTTGTTGGAACACTTTTCAAAAAGCTGTTATTGCAAGGACGTTCACTTTTGTTTTTGCATCGTGGTATTCAGTTGGAATATCCTGCTCCTCAGTCGACGAGGCAAGGGCCGAGATCCCTTCACCGGGAGTGACCCCTTGGACAGAAGTTTGCGTCAGGGCATTAACTTCACTATAGCCGATTACTTTTGCTTTGCATCGCGGTATTCATTTGGAATATCCTGCACCCCATTCTACGGGGAAAGAGCCGAGATCCCTTCACCGGGAGTGACCTCTTTAGCAACGGTTTTCGTCACTATATTTTCAAAAAGCTATCCGTTCCTTCGACGATATCAAGTTCTTTACGTTAAAGGTTTTCCCCAGTTTCCATTCGTAGCCCTCCGTCGTTTCAGACGGGTAGCACGTAGTATTCATGCTATGTTTGTTGACCTTCGTCAAGGCATAGTGTATGGTAGCTGCTTGTTGCCTTTCTGCTGCATAGATAAATGCGTTGGTTTGGGACAGTCGTATAGCCTTGTTGACCTTCGTCAAGGGCTTGTACGGGTGGATTCAAATTAACCTGGATAATGACGGGTAGAACTTGACATGTGACTTATGATTTGTTGACCTTCGCCAAGGTCATAAGAGCATGGGGCAGAAATCACATCGGGAGTTTCAAAAGAACTGAAACTTGCCAGATATGCGCATACCTTCTGGAGTGTAATGATGTGAGCGGATTCCGTCACGTTATCATGCGATGATAGTTGGATTCCGATTCCCACTGATGAGTTAGTTTACTCCTCGGGTGACCCCGACTAATTCTTCTTTCAGGTTTGGAGGAGAATTTGAGGTACAGTGGGAGGTTTCCAGATTAAATAAATTGGTAACCATTCTGATCTAGGTTAGAGTGCACGCTAAGTGTTTTTTTTCTCTCTCTCTTTGGCAGCGACCATTGACCCGACCCTAAGACTATGACTCAGTGACCAAAATTGACCGAACGTTCTTAAACATTGGCTTTTGGATTGTCAGAGTTGTTAATCTCATTGCCACTCCTACTTTTACCCTTTTCTCCAGGACACCCCATATTACTACGAACGTCCACTTCCATTGGACAAAACCATCGTATGGTTAGATACGAACTCGAAAGAATTTATTCGAGGATGGTTTCCGGTTCTGGAGAAAACGGATAGGATTATTCAGTTGTCTTTTCCTTTTACCTTCTCTCAAGTTGTGAGTACTCCTTGGTTTAGGAAATAGTACTCCTATTACGCAAATTGGATAGTCTTCTTCCAAACCTTAGGCTGGTGCCGAACGGTGGGGAATGAAGAAAACCAATTAGCATAACGATGGTGTGCAGAAGGTATTATGTTAAGACAAAGCAAGGGATTAGTAAGAGGGCAAAGTAAATTGCAACAGATATTCACGACCAAACCAGGTATTTCTTCGCCAATCCTAAAATCACCTTTGTATTTCTCCAGGACACTCCGTATCACTACGAAGATCCACAGTTTATTGGATATTCCATCGTATGGTTATATACGAACTCGAAAGGAACTTGTTCCAGTTCGGGGATGGATTCTGGTTCAGGAGAAATAAGAATAAGGTTTATTCGGTTGTCTTTTATCTTCACCTTCTCTCGCTTTGCGAGTGTTCCTAGGAATGGGACAGTACACCCATTATGCTTATTGGATAGTCTTCTTCCAAACCATAGGCTGGTGCCGAACGGTAGGGAAGGAAGAAAACCATTTGGCCTAAAGGGGTGTGCAGAAGGTAAAGACTAAAGACAAATGAAGGGATTTAGAGAGGTGGAAAAGAATTATACGGTTACAGTCGTGAATCTGGAAGAGGCATTACTAGGAATACCGGGATACCCCATCGAAACATTTCAATGTTTCAGTTTCACTGTGTAATGTTAAAAGAAAACTGATTTCCCAGTTAGACACATGCTCCAGGGTATGTATTTACCAGGTATGATTCTCACATCTGTATGGTTTTACAGATGATGAGTGGGAGTAAGTTATTGGGAATTGGGTGATCATCCTCAATATATCGGGATTCGTTGTAATCGGTGATATTTGAGGAAATCACCTGGGCTGTTTGCCGGTCGGCAAATATTTGGTTTTGAATTTCCGCTGTTATGCACCAATTTCAAATTGATATATCTGTACGTCTATTTTCATAGAGTGAGATATACCCTTTTGAAATTATGTCTGCGACATTTACCTATATCAGTGGATGGTTAGGTAAGGAGCATTAAGTAGCGGTGTAATTCTTCTTAACCATAAGTACAGTTTTCAACCTACGACACACAGTGAATGAGTTATCAGACTCAAGTGACTTATACAGAGTATTGTATGTTGTCCAGGGTCCGTCAGGACAGAGGGGTAGGTCCTCGTACTATATTCGGTTTACTTATGACTTCTCTAGTTTTTAGACAGGTGTTTCGTGGAAACACAGGGTCCGAATTTTGAGAAGTTATAGGTATTTGAATAGAGTAGAGAACCAAATGTAGCAAGTATCGGGATTCTTCAAAGTGATCGAAGATGTAGACACTTGTGGATGGTATTTAGTTGATAGTAATGTTGAAGAGATCTTGCTTCTCTTTCAGGTTACTCATAATTGGAAGCATTCCTAAGTTGAGTAACGCTGATCGGCCTCCTTCCATTTAGTTGGCATGCACTGGAGACAGTTGCATGATTTGAATCTGGTTCAATTAAATCAGTGCCTCTGTTTCTATATTTAGAACAGTTCATATCTTAACGGTGTTAAGGTACGGGGAGTTGTCCGGCTTATGATTAAAACCAGACACTGGACAACTCAAGGCACGATTCTGTAATGGTTGTTTGTGGGTTGACCCAGGCTATGACGAGGGTTGACTTTCTACCATCTGGATGAACAATAGCAATATTGTTCTAGACTCGCCACAGTTTTATTAAAAAATGGATTTTTCAGAAAACAGTAGTGGGAGTATGGTAGAACTGGAAGTGATTCCAGAACCACAAACGATTACTGGAGATTTGATAAGGAACCTAAAGATTCAATCTGGATTGACATTCCATTGGCCACTCCGCAGATTTGGTGGGTAACTTCAGGCACCCGAGAGGTACTCCGGTAGCCTCAAGGACGGTGACAGGGAAGTTCTTGTTTACCCACAATTACCATTGCTGTTGTTCCAGGCTGCGAGACCCGGCGGGAGGATGAGTATAGCGTCGTTCTAAACTAGTTTTAGAAGTGTACGTCTATATGACTCTGCCAAAGGGTTGTCTTAGTCAGTGGGAGCAGCGGAAGCATTGGTGGACAGGTGGCTTATGTCTATTTATAGACTAAAGCAGATATAGCGGAGATAGATCATCTATTTCTGACGTGACAGTCATGGGTTTGACTTCATCAGAATAGGGGATGGATATGTTGAGAAGGTAGTAAGGTGTGATATCCTGGTATTTGGATGACATAAACAGAGTAGGAAAAGAAACTCCTATACTACAATCGGTTATACTTTGGTCGTCACACAGTGTTTTCTCCATATGGGATTTGGACATTATGTCAGACGTACTGTTTACTAGATCTATGGTTTTAGATCTAGATTTGGGTGGTTTCCCAATTAAGGGTACTTAGACAGCATTCTAAGAGTATTTAGGATGGACGACTCCTGGCACGGTAGTGTACCTGCAGGTGATGGAGTCACCCTCTCTAAAGGTGTCTTACAGACTAAAGTAGAGAGGGATGTGCATGATTGGCAGATCACTTGCTTAGGCAATTGAGTCAATCATGACATGTCTAATACCACACCAGATGTTGTTCTTGCACTAGATGCAATAAGTTGACATTAATCCAATCCTGGAGAAACGGTCGGAAGCAGTTTTAGAACATAAGTGGATGTTCTAGGGATATGATAACGACAACCTCATTCGGGGGACAGTTATCAATCCAGGCTTCCAAGGTGACATGGACGACAAGGAGGTTGTCAGAGTTATAGTTTATCCTTCTGATGAGGGGCAGTATTTTGGACAGGTGGTCCAAGGCAATACTGAGGGTGGCATGGCGCAGGATACTGATTAAGTTCAGTTGACGATACAGTCTAAGAAGTTTGGATTTGGAGTTCATTTATGAGCTATGTCCCATCAGACATCCAGACACATTCTAAGACAGGTATTGCTCATTTCGGGAGATGGTTTTCTCCGCGAACATGAGATATAGAGAGACATAGAAAGAGACAACAAAGCGGATCCACTCACCGAGGCTATTCCTCGAACGCAATAGTTTCGCAAACGAGCTTTGTGAGACTGACAAGTAGAGGAGTTGGGTGTTCGGTATCACACGAGCTGTGAGTTTGCGACATCGCAATAATTAGCCTTGAGTGCAAGTGGGAGATTGTTGGAGATAGTGCCCTCATAGTCAATTATTAGGTCACAGGTATGTGATTGCAATGATTGATGGAGGACCTATCCCGGTAGGACAGTCTTACTCGAAATGATAGTATGCTATCTGGTTTACCTTTATCATCGTGTACTGCTTTAGGTGACCTGACAAGTCGCTATTACACGTTGATAGAGCCCCTAGGATTCTTGCTTGACCACCAGCAGTATGAGGGCGATCTTATAAGTGGGAGCTGGGGTCTATAAGCATATCCTTAAATGGTCCCTAGTCGTGTGAGTTTCGAGACAGGGCATCGATACTCCAGAGTAGACTAGTGTATACAGTCGAGTCCCCGACGAGGGGCGGTGGCCGGTCTCACAAGCCACTGGTGTCAGTTGGATCACCTAAGATGTATACAGGTGCTCATTGGGTTATGAGTACACCGGACAGGACTCGCCGGGAACATGCTAGTTGGTCATATACCAGACGTCAGATGGCAGTTCCCTGGTGACATGTGTACAGGTTAGTTCATCGACCTGGGGATCGTCATTTGTCTCGTGTGAGTTCCCACTGTACTTTGATTACTACCCTACCACGGCTCAAAGGAGTCGTGCAAACAGGTTTTAGTTGGGTACAGTCCCGAGCCACATGGAGGCAGTGAGCGTATCTTCAGGGGTTCGTCTCTCCCGGTATTGGGGGTGAGGTCGCGCTGTGTCTAGGAGAGCCATTACACGAAGTCCTTGGCCAAGGCAAGGAGATTTACCGGTAGGTATTCCAGTAGTATCTCAGGGTGTTCTGGGCTACACTCCGACACGACTTGTACCGCTTTTGGGGGTCTGACTTTTACCAACCCCCTAGGCCCGCCATGCGATACTCATAGACGAACGGACCGGACTGTACGGATATTGTCACTGACAGGCTCAGTAGGGTTGTCAGGCTGAGTTCGCTCACAGACGTCCCTTTTAGTCAATACCTGGTAGCCCGTTACGTATTGGCTTATACCTCTGACGTGCTAGTAGTTAAATCCACAACCAAGGTATTGACGAGTCTTTAGAGTCCCCCACATTCAGTTACTCAGCTTTCGGGCGAAAGGTTGTAGAGGTCGTATGGAGATATGGCAAGGTCCGATCAGATACGTGCGGTATTGCACGGATCAAGATCGGACAGTTTGTACTATAGGCCGTAGGGATATATGGCAGAGTTCGATCAGATACGTGCGGTATTGCACGGATCAGGATCGAACAGATATTACTGGCCGGCTTTGGTTTAAGCCGGATCCTAATATAGTACAGTGTAGATTTTGTCTCATTGCATTTGTATTTCGGTCGAAATACAGATGCGGGTGTGTATGCACAGTATCGGGGTTTTCCTGTAATTTATTACGGGACCAGTTTTCTGGAGTTGCCAGTTTGCTTTCCGTTTCGGCCGATTTCCATTGTTCCGTTCATTGGCCGAAGATTGGTGGAGGAGGGCTTATTTGCATTGTTGCAAATAAGTGGTTGTGGAGGGGGTCTTTGCATTTTTGTTTTATCATGATGGTTTCATGATGGAGCCCATCCCTTGACCTTCCATGCTTCATGATGGCTTGACTTTTGCTTTCATGGTTGTTGATTGAGTGTTGGGTTTTTGTGGTGATCATTTGACTTTTCATCATCACTCACTTTCCACCCACCCCCTTTTCTTTGTTCTTTCTCTCTCCAATCACACATGGGGGGGGGCGGCCATTCCTTGAGGATGGATGGGATTCATTTCATAAGGTGTGGGATTTTTGTATCTTGAGCTTTGAGAAATCCCTACAACTCCCTCTCCAAAAGTTCACTTCAATTCCTCCGCAAAAGGCAACTCCATAATCCCAAATGAGACATGTAATCCACATTATATTCTACAGCAAATCTTGGGCACGTCGACTAGCCAGCTTCGTGCCCGAGTTGCCTCGGCATTGAGGTGGGAGCCCGTAAAAGAAGTAGGCGATGTGGTGCACTTCCGGCGACGAGGTGGAGACCGGAGCATTCCGCAGGAGATCGGGACGACGACGAGAAGACCGGAGGACTTGGATCAGTCGGTATATCTCTATTCCCTATCTTGTAGTTAGCTAGGACTAATTAATGGTTCGATCCGGGTATTAGTGCGCGGCGGTTTGCCAGTTCAAGTAAAAATTAAAGTTTATCACCGCTTCCGCATTTGGTCGTCGGATTGACGGCCGGGGCGCCGCCGTGCGCTTACAGATCATACTAGTGGGGACATGGTAGTCCATAAGTACATCCTTCAAGGTCCTTAGTCGTGGGTGTATCGAGACGGGGCATCGATATACCCGAGTAGACTAGTGTATACCTTCTCGACCCATATAGTTGGGCGATGGATGATCCCATTTCCATTGGTGTTTGACATCAGAGATGATATACGGGTGCTCAGTAGAGACTGGGTACACTGAACGGACTCACCGAAAACTTCCAAATGGTATTATACCTCACGTCAGATGGCAGTTCTCTGGTGACACTTGTGCAGGTTAGTCTGTAGACCCGAGATCGTCATAGAGTCTTGTGTGATTCCCACTGTGCTTTGATTTCCACCTTACCACGCCCAAGAGGGCATGCAAAATGGTGGTTTTAGGGTACAGTCCCGAGTCACATGGAGGCGATGAGCGATAGGCGGGGTTTCGTCTCTCCCGGTATTGGGGGTTGATGTTGTGCTGTGCTCGATTGGCCATAACAGGATAGTCCCTGGCCAGGGATGATTTAGAGATTTACTGGTAAGTGTTACCAGTAGTTTCTCGACCCGTTATGATCCTCACATCGACACGACTTATCGGTTATTAGGGTCTGACGTTTACCACCCTTAGACTTGATATGCGACATATCAGACGAGGAGACCGGACTGTACGGGAAGTGTTACCGTTTGGCTTTTACAGGAGTTGGAGCGGGCTTGCTTGCTGATCTTCTGATCGCTCAATACCCGGGTAGCCGTTACGTCAAGCTAGTACCGCTGACGGCTTGTGGATGCTTGATGTGATCATCACCTACTGCCGGCGTATTGATGAGTCTTTAGAGTCCTACATAGAGGTTTTACTGGCTCAGGAAAAACGAAATAGGAGCGCATATGTGATATGTGCGGGACCGACAATAATGCGTGTATGTGATACCGTATTCTATTCTTGCGACTTTCTGTATCGGCCGGTTTTATGTGATATAGCCGGGTTATCGAATCAAGTGTTGATTCGATAAGTCGATACATTGGATGTTAGTCGGTTATATGAGTTATGACCGGATTATTAAGTCAAGTGTTGATTTAATAATTTATTGTATAATTGTATATTGGATATACTAATTTAAATTAACTAACATTTGTTCACTTAAGGGTTTTTCTCACATGTGCACAATTTTAATATATATGTGATATATATTAAAATGTGTTTTCTTTTTGTATCATTGTTGATGATACACTTGACATGGGTGTGTAAGACATACACCATTCTATTTATTATGGTGGGTTATAATTATTTAAGGTAATTACAAAATTAGTGGAATTTTGGAAAGAGCATGAAGCTTGTAGAAGCTTGCTTTGCTTTGACAAAGTCCACTAGCTTTGTCTTAACTTTAGATTTTTGTTAACCTAACCATTTGGATTAGCCATGGTTATGTCTCTACATGAGTTAGTATATGATACTCACTCACCATGGTTAGCTCACTCACTTGATCATTATCTTCATCTTTTCTTTTGTTTATCTTTTTCTTCTTTGAGCAAAAGAAAAGCTAGTTAGGGTTTTCAAGAGAGAGTGAAACATTGTGAGAAAATAAATTCTAAAGTGAACCCACTTTCTATTTCTCCATCCTCTACTAGACTAGCACTTTATTTTAGGGTGTTTGCTTCACTAATTCTCTAGTTAGTGAAGTAGAAGCTTGAGTTGATATTCCCTCGACGTAGATCTTCTTCGGCCTCGAAGACTTCAAGCAAGGACGCTTCTTTCGCCTCGTGAAGCCATGTAAGAGCCCGGGAGAACCACGATCGCAGCGAAGGTACATCAACAAGGAGCTAATGAAGTGAAGGACTGATCTACAAAGGTTGTATTTCGTATTCACTTAGTCGTAATTGTCTTTTACTAGCATGTGAAACCCTAATTTTCCAGCAACGATCATGTTTAGGGTTATTCGGCACGGCTAAAATTTTAAACTGGCATGGTTGATGCATTGTAGAACCTTATTAGAGTGCCTAGTAACCCTACACGATGTATATCATGTTGGTTTTCGTATTGGATCTAGACATTGTGTCTTCACCACAACTCCGATGATTGCTGGATGCTTGACGGAGTTTTGATTTTGGTTTATATATCTATTTTTCATGCGCATGCATTGCGCTATGATATGTTTTATGTATTTATGATTTCGGAGCCCCGACGACTTGATGGTTTTGCTGAAATGTTTTAATATTTCGGGGAGTTTAATTTAAATTCGGGGACCGAATTTCTTTAAGGGGGAAGATTGTAACGTTTGAAAAATCGTTTAGAAGAAATTTCGGAAAATCGATAAAATAACGGATGTTTTCCGTAAAAATCAAGATATAATTATCTTTCATCATAAAATCAAATATACATATTCTAGCTACGTAATTACTAGTATTTGGTGTTTATTGAGCCACTTGTAAAATTTCTAGTTTACTGAATTTTTTTCCGAAATTAATTATTTTAATATTATTTTAAGCCGTCACTAATACATTTAATTAAGGATAATTACAAATTGGAATGGGTTGATACGAATTTTGTGCATCATGACACATTAAACTAACATGTAAAATATTATTTTTGAAATGAAAAGAAATTATTAAGATGGTTTTAGAAAATATAAACTTTAAAGGCTTAAATAGTGAAAAATAGCTAAATAAAATTGGGATATGCTTGCATGTTACTTGGTATTCCTTATATACACACACACCCTCACCCTCTCCCCTAACATGGCTGAATTCAGCAGCCCCCTCCCTAAACTTTCCATACTTCTATTGGATAAAAGTAAAGAAAGTGGGAAAAGAAAAGAATGAATAAAGAAAGAAAGTCAAAAGAGGCATGGTCTTTATTTTTCTTCTCACTTTCAACACATCACTCTCTCTCCTCCCCCCCCCCCCCCAAATACTTAGCCGAGCCCTCCCCATGCTCCTGCAGCAACAGCACCCTTAAAAAATCCCACTCAATTTTGCATCAAAAATCCACAAAATCCTTACAAATTCAAAGCTAATTCCAATTCCAAGCCTTACCCATTATTCTTTGATCAATCTTGCTTGAATCCTTGGACCAAAGAGAGCATCTTGGAGGCTAGGTTGTATGTTTGATCCATGGATTATGAGGTATAAATCTTGACCTTTTGTTAAATTTTTTGTTATTACTTCAAACTAAGTTAATGAAGGGTTTAATTTAGGTTTTAAATTGCAAGTCCAAATTCGAGATTAGGGTTTGTGAAATACTAAGTTAGGGTTTAGGTCAATTGATCATGGTCTAATTGTGTGGTTAATATCTAGTGGGCATGCTAAAACAAAGCTAGTTACTAGTTTGCTAATTGTATTTTTAAATTTGTTCTAATTATGCTAATTTTGCTAACTAGGTTTTTGGAAATTTATTAAATAATTTAGATTAAAATATAATTAGGGTTTCATGTCATTATTAGCATTATAAATTGTAGTTTAACCCCTTTGGTCATGCAAAAACCTAGTCCAGATGTTGATTTGTGTATTATTACCTTAAAATCGTTAAAATGGGATAATTTAGTGCAAACTAGAATTTTCGGGTTAATGAAAATGGGTGAGATTAATTTGTGGAAATGGTTTGTATGCCTTATTTAAGATATTCAACAAGTATTATGTCCATCAGAATTGTAAAAACATCAAGTTTTGTTTTAAAACGGCTAATTGATGCTTACTAGGTTTCTTGTAATAAATCGATTTAATCAATTTATTGGTTTTGATGATTTCACCCTATTTCATATATATTTTTAGTGTGTTGCGAAACCACGAATGGTGCGTTTGAGTTTTTCTCGATCACTCGGCGTTTGTACGCCGATGTTGAGATTTTTTGGGTTGATTTGAAGGATGAATCCATAGGTTTTGACCTATGTGAGATTCGTGTGTCGTTTTGGTCATGAGTCGGATTTTAATGCGATACGATATGTTATTATACGTAGGTACCTTCATGAGGACATAGAGACTACAAGAAAGCGCGTGGCGACATCGGCATCGGCAAGCGAAGGTCAAGGTGAGTAGATATATATCTACGGCAGGGGGAAGTCGGGTGGATGACGTATAGCACCACTGCTGTTTCGTAGTGATGTATACGAATACATATACATATATATATATATATATACATACATATATATATATATACATAGTATATGTTGTTATATGATTATGGTTTATCATGATAGGGTTATATGTTCAAGGATTAGTTTAGGGGTAGTTGCGAAACCCTAGAGTAGTTGTTACACCCACACACGCACACACACCCTTGCATACATTTACTTTATTACCTGTGCGTATATGGGGATATGTATATATATATATACACACACACACATGGGTATGAGACTATGTGTATATGTATATACATATACATATACGGGATTATGAGGATAGTACTTGGGATTGGAGATGAGTTGATGAGTTTGGGCTTGAGGCCGTGAGATCGGTGATGTGACGTGGATCGTATTTTGAGATACGACACGATGTTTTAGCGGGTCCTTTGACGTGGTGTTTTCATACACACGCATGCATACATATGTGGTATCAGTGTTGTACTAGACGTAGATCAGTACCCCGGATCATGATATTTGAGAAAGAGGATACCAGATAAATAATGTGATAGATGTGACATTTGACCCGTACCCAGATTTGGGAGGCCGTACGACGGATTTACCGTACGAGCTATATATTGATTATAGATCCGCACTCTTGACTTGAGGATGTCATATTATAGATATTGTATCATATGCGATACTTTTGAGGCGGGATCACTGACTGTTATATTTATATGTATATATATATATATATATATATGTATCGACTCAGATGTTAGGCGGTTTCCTTACCTTTCGATCATCCTTTTAGTTTAGCCCTGCAGTTTACTTGTAAATGGTAGATGAGACTCGAATCATACCTATTTCAAAACTAACGAATCGTGAGTATTTTAAAGGCAGACCAAGGGATTCTACGGATATTTCAAAGGACGCATCTTTTCTTAAAAACACCGTAGCCCTTATTTTCAAAACACCACGATTCGTGTTATTTCAAATGGCAAAACTGTATGACTCATATTTATATAAATGCAGATTAGTTATCATTGTGTTTATTATTCAGCCCCCGCATATTATTACTGTTCGCATCGCATTTGCATGTTTATATTGTATTTCTAAATGCCATTATTGAGATCTTGCTTTCAGGACAGCATCACCATTACCGATGATGCGTATGTTCCACATACACTTACCTGCCGGCTCTCACACATCATCATCGGTAATTGCCATGTCACGTACACTTTAGAGAATATTACTCATTGACATAGCTTGTTAACTGATAGTTCGACATGGTATTAGCGTACTCGTCTTTATATGCTGGTTTAGACATTACAGTTATTACTTGCTACTTCATGCATATTATTATTCACTGTTATGCGGTATTATGGAGTTTTATGCCGGTATTCACTGTTTACTTGCAATTGATGATTGGATTTCGGATTTTCATGAGATTCATGGATTTGGGGGAAAACCGTAAGAATATATATAAACTTCTCTCACTCTTTTTAAAAATGAAAAGTGCGGTTTTCTCGTGATGTATGAGTCGTCCACCATGATTTTTTGTCGGTTATGAGACGGATTTCGAGACCCGATTCGAGGAGACGTATAAACCGTCTCGGGTGCATGATGGACCCGGTATAGTACCCCGGGACGAGAGCGATTTCATGGTTGATGATGAGCCTGGAAGAGGAAGACTGCCTGCCGGTGATTTTACCTGGCGCGGCGGATATCCGGAGGATATCGTACGTGGTCGTGTGATTGATGATATGGGTCGATTCGAACTGACGGAGCCCGAGATATTGAGATATCGAGATATTGAGATACATAGATATTGATATTTGATATTGAGATACTGGGATTTATGTTTTGTGTCGATGCTTGACAGTGATTTCTCTGTTGGTTTCATTGATGATACTTGATTGATATACATATAGAAATCTCATTGATTAAAGAAAACAGTTGTCTCACTCATGATATATTCTGTTTCCGTTCGTAATGTATTCATACATCATATATCTGATATGTTTCTATCTGAGGCACTGAAACGAGCACATGATATTGCACGTATATGTAAATGTATCAGGATATTATTTGAGGATATTACTTGATGTGACCTAGGATAGCGTTATACATGCAATTTCTGCTCTGTGATGTTTTCTACTCACGAGTTGGCAACTCAACCCCGTTGTGCCACAGTTCCTTGTACGTTTTTCCGTACAGGTTTCGTTGCGGCTTTGCTGGCACACTGTTCCTTCCGGGTGATTACTTTGGCAGGTGGGTTCTTTTGCATCAGGACCACCATTGTATATTTGTTATTTCAGTTGTACCTAGTAAAACTCCATCAACCAGATTGTATATTTGATAGAGATAGAAGACCGAACTTGTTATTATTTCGACCTTAGAGTCGCGCGTTGTATTATTATGTTTTTCATGTTGTTTTGAGTTTCTTTTGAGTTTTGATCCTCTCCCTTCGGCGTTGTATATTATATCGCTTGCGTGGTTGTGACCGTCGATTGATGAAGAGCTATCTCCCGCTTGGGGATGCCTTTTATCATTTCGTATACTATTCATGTTGTACCCCGTTTGTGGCCCAGTATTTACAAAGGAAACTCTGCCGAAATTTTAACAAAATACTTGATATTTTAAAAATACATACTTCGGCCTATGTTGTTAAAACTACTTGCTTTAAATTGGTTTTTCCTTCACTCTACTGTTCCTTTGGTTTTGATTTCTGGGATTTGACTTACTTTGATTACGTACGCCTCGAGACGTTTCGTAATTTAAGTGTCGGTCATGTTCCGTACTTTTCGGGTCGTGACATATATCCGGATTATTAAATCCGGATTTGATTTGATAATTTAATATATAATTATATATTTGATATATTACATTATATTAACTAGTATTAGCTCACTTATGATTTCTTTTCTCACTAGTTTGTGCATGTGTATATATGTGATATATATTAGTGTACAAAATAATGTGTCATGCTTGATGATACATGCAACTAGGGTGTGTGTGACTTACACCATGCTTAAGATGATAATTAGGGTTTTTATTTATTTTGGTAATTACAAAATGTTTGGAAATTGTCAAGGCATGAAGCTTGTAGAAGCTTGTAGAAGCTTATTCTTTGCATTGACCAAGTCCACTCTTTTGTTTTGCCAAAGATATTTATTAACCCAACCTATTATCCGAACCATGGTAATGTCTCTACAAGGGTTAGCATATGATGCTTAACTCACACATGGTTGCAATTATCTTTTGAATAATTTTTCATAAGAGCTTTCTTCTTCTTCTTCCTAAAAGCTTTCTAGCTTCAATGGAGATGTGAGGAAAATTGTGAGAAAATAAATTCTAAAGTGAGCCCACTTCCTACTTCATCATCCTCTACTACTTTCCATTTAGTATAGGGTGTTTGCTTCACTAATTTCATAAATTGGTGAAGAGATATCTTGGGCTAGTGTCTCCTCGACATAGATCATCTTCGGCCTCGAAGACTTCGATGGAAGCATGTTCATTTCTTCATGGGAGCCTCTCTAGAGTCCGGACTACATGATCGCAGTGAAGGGACGACTACACGGAGCTAATAAAGTGAAGGACCGGTCTACAAAGGTTGTATTCCTTGTTTACTTGCTTGCAAAGTTGTTTGCATTTCATTCGTCGCTTTTTCTAGTATATGATTTTATGTTAGGATCAGTTAGAACGGCTAAAATTTTAATATGGTATGGAAGATGCCTCCCGAAACCTTGCTGCCGTCCTAGGGAACCCTGCAATGAGTACACTTGACGGACTCGCCGGGAACCTGCTAGTTGGTATTATACCTATTGTCAGATAGCAGTTCACAGGTGACATGTGTACATGTCAGTCTGTCAACCTAAGATCGTCATTTGTCTCGTGTGAGTTCCCACTGTGCTTTGATTACTACCCTACCACGGCTCAAAGGAGTCGAGCAAACAGGTTTTAGTTGGGTATAGTCCCGAGCCAAATGGAGGCAGTGATCGGATCGTCGGGGATTCGCCTCTCCCGGTATTTGGGGTTGATGTCGCGTTGTGCACGGGTGGCCATCACCAGAAATCCATGGCCATGGAGGACAAGAATTACCGATCCAGGATCGATAGTTTCTCTGGTGGTGATTGGTTTCATGCCGATAGTAAATGTCGCATTATTGGGGGTCTGACTTTATCCACCACCGTATAATCGATATGCGATACTCTTAGACGAACAGACCAGACTGTTTGGATATTTTCACTGTCAGGCTCAATAGGGGTTCAGGATGAGTTTGATCGTCGGCCTCCCTTTCGTTCAATACGTGGGTAGCCGTTACATATAGCTAGTGCCGCAGACGTGCTTATGGTTAAACCCACTTCCAGCGTATAGACGAGTCTTTAGAGTCCCACACGGAGGGTTTTCACGGTTCAGGCGATATGGTATAGATGACGTATGTTGGTACATATAGGTGTCCGATTAAATATGTGCACATGCTGCGCAGATTTTAATCGGACGGTTGATAATGCTAGCGGCTTAGGATTAAGCCGGATTATTAAATCAGGATTTTATTTAATAATTTATATATGTATTTATATTCTAATATTATTGTTCACTATTCATTTTCTCTCTTGGCTATACACGTATATGTATATCGATACATGTACCGGCTTGTATTCCGTATTTATACAGAATAGCTTCTAGAAGTGGACACCTCATTTGTATGATTTTCCTTTTATAGAAATTCATTTGTTTCACAAATGAGGTTGAGGAGTGAGGTGGCATGAGCATGGGTCTTGGACATTTAGAGAGGCATGGGTCTTATTTGTTTATTTGAAAAAGGAAAAGAGAATTTTTATATGTGGATAATTGAGATGAGAGAGAGAGGGGGCAGCCTCTAGCTTTGGTGTAGACTTGGTCATTTTTCTTCACTTGCTTCATTGCTTACACTCTCATTCTCACTTCATTACTTAGCCATTTTCTTGAGTTGCTCATTCCATGGTTTCCTCACCTCCTCTTTATCATCTTGAGTCGCTCATTGATCATATAAGATGAGAGAAAAATATAGTGACACATTCCTACTCCTCCACTCTCCATTGCTAGCAACCTTGGATCATCGGTTGCCTCGTTTGTCGAGGCTGAAACTTGCGCCGTTTGCCTCAGGTGGATCATCGGAGATGGAGGAAGACCGGCAACCAAATTCGATCAAGGAACCACTAAGAGCTTGGGGATGATGGTTGAAGACCGAAGGACACGGATCAACTCGGTATAACCATCTAACTTCTTATATATAGCATGCTAGATTAGGGTTTAAGGTAGATCCGGGCATCAGGTATTGGTAGCGCCAGTTTAGTAAATTTTTGTTCTGCATTTGGCCACAGTCTGATGGCCGGGGCGCTGCCATAACCCAACAGGTATCAGAGACAACCTTTAAACTCTTAGCTAGCTAGTTTAGATAATGTTACACTATCGAAATCGAAACAACCCGAAAATGATGCACTGCAGATTTCAATCTCTGTCGATTTTCAAAGTGTTCAAATTTTTTTTTCTAGCAACTGCAGAAGAATTCTTGAGTGACCAATAGAACATACCCCAAATACGAACCCGTTCCATGCAATTTGACCCGAGCACATTGGCTCAAAAACTGAGCAGGCCTGCCAGAATAAGGAATTTCGGCTTCGTATTTTTGTTGTTGTCTGGTCTCTGGAATCTTGGTTCAGTGGTATTGCTAGTTTTGCCCATTTTTGATATTATGTTATCTGTTGTTCGGGGGCAATTCAGGGTGTTTCAAAGTCGATAATTTAACACTGTTTAAATGTTTATCAGTACATGCATTACTATCTGCGACCGTGAATGTCATTAGATCGGTGCAACTTGTCTAAATGCTATAGTTCTTTTAGACGGGGTTGCGAACGTAACATTCACGTTGATGTTCTGTGTTGTGCTGTGATGTTGGTTGGATCGTCGTGGTGGATAGCTACGGTGTAATGTTAGTACATTTTAGTTTCATTTGAACATTTGATATTGCGGGGCAAGCGTCCGACATGTGGACTGCCGTCACTGCTAGTTTCTATATTATTCGTTTGGGGCACGACCGGGTGGTGGTCGATGTCACCATTGTATATTGTTTTCTTTTCTGTACTAGGATTACTCCGCGGTGGAGTGCACGAATAGCCGGTTTCTAGAGGGTAACGGGTCCGCATCTCATGACGTTAAGACGGAGGGGACCTTAATCTAGAATTGGTGGGCTATTCGCCGCACTCGTAGGGGTTATAGGTTGACCCACAGAGGGGTGCCCAAGTTACTGGATTCCGTGAAGTGATGGGTGGCCCATTCACGTGGTTGAAGGGGGTTGCCTCACTTATGGTTTTGGTGGGTAACTTGCCGTGCTTGTAGGGGTCTAGGTTTTCAATGCACAGGCTATCCACACTACAGGGAACGTCGGGTCTCATTTGAGGCTCAAGTGAAACCCGGGGCTCCAAGATTATCCACCATTCTTTGTTGCTTCTTTGATGCTTCTTTGATGTTGCTTTATATCATGCATGGGACGATTGTTATATATATTTATATATATACTAGTAGATGTTGTATATGTTTTGCACCCGCGCTAGTCCAGTCCCCGCTATGTCGTTAGTTAAGTAACCTAACGGGTGATGACGGGACCCAGTAGCGAATGTTGATGGCATATTCGTACATTTTATTTTTGTTCTTTTCTGGTGTGATCAATTGATGGGACTGCATTGATTCTGATCAATGCAAGGATAAAACAAACCTATATGATGTTGTTGGAACCAAGATTTTAAAAACTGACATTACAGACATTCTTTTTTGCTTTGCACAGTGGTATTCGATTGGGAATAGCATGCACCTCATTCAACGAGGCAAGGGTCGAGATCCCTTCATCGGGAGTAACTCCTTTTGTAGAAGTTTGCGTCAACGTAATAACTTCACTATAGTCGATTCTTTTGCTTTGCACATGGGTATTCGATTGGGAATATACCGCATCTCATTCGACGAGGCATGGGCCGAGATTCCTTCAATGGGAGTGACCCCTTGGGCAGAAGTTTGCGTCAACGTAATAACATCACTTTAGTCGATTCTTTTTCTTTGCATAGTGGTATTCGATTGGGAATATCCTTCACCTCATTCGACGAGGCAAGGGCCGAGATCCCTTCATCGGGAGTGACCCCTTGGGCAGAAGTTTGCGTCAACGTAATAACTTCACTATAGTCGATTCTTTTGCTTTGCATCATAGTATTCAGTTAGGAATATCCTGCACCCCATTCGACGAGGAAAGAGCCGAGATCCCTTCACCGGGAGTTACCACTTTAGCAAAGTTGTCGCCACTATAAATTTGTAAAACCACTCTGTTCCTTCAACGATATCATGTTCATTACGTTAAAAGTTTTTCACCAAAAACCAGCCGTAGCCCTCCGTTATTTCGTATTGGTAGTGCTTAGTATTCGTGCTACGCATTTCGATCTTTAGTCGAGGCGT
The DNA here is from genome assembly GCA_030015575.1 of Agapanthus africanus. Lineage (NCBI taxonomy): Eukaryota > Viridiplantae > Streptophyta > Magnoliopsida > Asparagales > Amaryllidaceae > Agapanthus > Agapanthus africanus. Next base: position 300,847,723 of record JASDDO010000008.1, read on the forward strand.
AGTGTTCGGTAGCCGTGTAAAGCTTTTCTGTTGCATGGATATGCGATTGATTAGGACAGTCATGCGATCATTTTGATCTTTAGTCAAGTCTCGTACGGGTGGGTTTAATGCAATCAAGATAATGACGGGTAGAACTTGACTAGGACCTTTTGACATTTTGATCTTTAGTCAAGGTCACTTGGGTCCTAGGGGTCAAAATCATATCGGGAGTTTAAAACATACAGGAAACTTGCCAGGCTTGCGCATACCTTCTGGAGTGTGGTAATTTGAGTGGATTCCATCGAGTTATCATGCAATAATAGTTGGATCCCGATTCCCACTTATGATTAGGATTACTCCTCGGGGGATTTTAGATGATCCCGACTAATTCTCCTTTAGGGTTTGGAGGAGAATTCGAGGAAACAGTGGGAGCCATCCTGATTAGATAAAATGATAAACCATTCTGATCTAGGTTAGAGTGCACGCTGAGTGTTTCTTTTCTCTCTTTCTTTTTGGCAGCGACCATGGCCCGACCCTTGACTAAAACTCGTGAACCAGGTTAATCGAACCTTCTTAAAACACTTTGGTTTTTGGAATGTCACGGTGTCGCATACATCATTGCCACTTCTATATCACTTTTGCATTTCTCCAGAACACTCCGTATCACTACGAACATCCACTTCCATTGGATAAATCCATCATATAGTTACATACGAACTCGAAGGAACTTGTTCCAAATTCGAGGATAGATTCTGGTTCTGGAGAGATTGTATAAGATTATTAGGTTGTCTTTTCCCTTTACCTTCTCTCAGATTGTGAGGGCTCCTAGGATTAGGAGAAGGTACACCTATTGAGCCTATTGGATAGTCTTCTTCCAGACCATAGGCAGGTGTCGAAAAGTGGGGAAGGAAGAAAACCAATTAGCCTAAAGGTTGTGTTCAGAAGGTAATAAGTAAATACAAATAAAGGGATTAGAATAATGGAAAAGAAAAGTGCGACCACCATCATTCACGATAAAACCGTGTATACCCCTGCCACTCCCACATCTACTTCAAATTTCTCCAGAACACTCCGTATCACTAAGGATATCCACTCCTATTGGATATGCCATCGTATAGTTATATACGAACTCGAAGGAATTTGTTCCAGATTCGAGGATGGTTTCCGGTTAAGGAGAAATTGATTAGGATTATTCAGATGTCTTTTCCCTTTACCTTCTCTCAGGTTACGAGGGCTCCAAGGATTAGGAGAGTACACCTATTGCGCTTATTGGATAGTCTTCTTCCAAACCTTAGGCTGGTGACGATAGGTAGGGAAGGAAGAAAACCAATTAGCCTAAAGCTGGTGTACAGAAGGTAATAAATAAAGACATAATAAATGGTTTGGAGTGAGGGCATGAAAGTATACGGTTACAGTCATGAATCAGGATAGTGAAAGAGGCATTACTAGGAATACCAGTTAACCCCTTTTGAAACATTTTCATGTTTCAGTTTCACTGTGTGATGTTAATTGAAAAACTGTTTTCCCAATTAGAATCTAACTCCAGGGTATGTGTTTACCAGATTCGTTTCTCACATCTGTATAGTGTTACAGATGGTGAGTGGGAGTAAGATATTGGGAATTGGGTGATTAGATCCTTATTATATCGGAATTCGTTGTAATTGGTGATATTTGAGGAATCATCTGGATTTTGCCGCATGGCAAATATTTGGTTTTGAATATCCGTTATTATGTACCAATTTCAAACTGATATATCTATACGTTTATTTTATAAAGTGAGATATAACTTTTTGATATTTATGTCTGTGACATTTACCTATATCACTCGGTGATTAGGTAAGGTGCATTCAACAACGGTGTAATTCTTCTTAACCATAGTACAGTTTTTCAACCTACGACGCACAAGGTTTGATTTATTAAACTCAGTGGACTTATACAAAGTATTGTATGTTGTCCAGTGTCCATTAGGACAATAGGGTTGGTACTCGTACTATATTCTGTTTACTCATAACTTCTCTAGTTCGATACAAGTATTTCGTTGAAATACAAGGTTTAGATTTTGAGAAGTTATAAGTATAAGAATAAAGTAGAGAACCATTTGTTGGAAGTATGGGGATTCTTCAAGGAAGTCGAAGATGTAGATACTTGTGTTTGGTATTCCATTGATAGTAATGGTTTTGAGAACTTGCTTCTCTTTCAGGTTACTCATATATGGATGCACTCCTAGATGAGTAATGTTGATTGGCCTTTTTCCATTTGGTTGATATGTACTGGAGACAGCTGCATGATTTTGAATCTGGTTCCAATTAAATTAGTGCTTTTGTTTCTGTATTGGATATATATAGAATCAATTTATATCTTAACGATGTTAAGGTATAGGGAGTTGTCCGGCTGATGCTTAAAACCAGAATCCGGACAAACTCAAGGCACGTTTCAGTAATGCCTGTTTGTGGGTTATCCTAGGCTTTGATGAGGGTTAACTTTCTACCATCAGGAAGATCAATATTTATATTATTCTTGACCCGCCACAGCTTTAGTTAAATGGATTTTTTCAGAAAAACTGAAGTGGGAGTATTTTAGAACTGGAAGTGATTCCAGAACTACAAACGATCACTGAAGATTTAATGGAAACTAGGGATTCAATTGTTTTCAACGTTCCATTAGCCACTCCGCAGATTTGGTAGGTAAACTCTGGCACCCGAGAGGTACTTCGGTCTTCTCAGAGATGGTGACAGGTAGGTTCTTGTTTACCCATACTTTCCATTGCTGCTGTTCTAGACTATAAGACCCGTCAGGAGGATGAGTATAGTGTCGTTCTAAACTAGCTTTAGAAGTGCACGTGTATATGACTCTGCCAAAGGGTTATTGTAGTTAGTAGGAGCAGCGGAAGCATAGTGGGCAAGTTGCTTGTGTCTATTTATAGACTAAAGCACGTATAGCGGAAATAGATCATCTATTTTTGATGTGACGGTCATAGGTTTTGACTTCATCCGAATAGGAGATGGATCTGCTAAGAAGGTAGTAGAGAGTAATGTCCAGGTATTAGTATGACATGCACTTGATAGTAAGAGATATTCCTATACTACGATGGGTTATACTGTGGTTGTCACAAAGTTGTTTCTCCATATAGGATATGGATATAATATTAGAATTTCTGGTTACTAGATCTATAATTTTAGATCTAGATTTGGGAAGTATCCTAATATGGGTACTTTGACATTATTTTAAAGGTATTTTAGAATGGACGACTCCTGGCATGGTGGTGTACCTGCAGGTGATGGAGTCACCCTCTCTAAAGGTGTCTTACAGACTAAAGGGGAGAGGGATCTGCATGATGAGCATAGACTTGCTTAGGCAATTGAGTTAATCATGAAATGTCAAGTACCGTACCAGATGTTGTTTTTGCACTAGCTGCAATAAACATATATTAATCTAATCCTGGAGAAACATTGGGAAGCAGTATATGAACATAAATGGATGATCTATGATATGGTAATGGCATCCTCCTTCAGGATATGGTTATCATTACAGGCTTCCAAGGTGACCGGGATGACAGAGTGACTGTCAGAGTTATTGTTTTCCCTCTTTTGAGGGACAGTTTGTTGGACAGGTGGTCCAAGCGGATACTGTGGAAGGTATGGCACAGGATACTGATTAAATTCAGTGGATGATACAGTCTAAGAAGTTTGCTGGATTTGGAGTTCATTTGTGAACTGGGTCCCATAAGATATCCAAACAAATTCTAAGATAAGTGTTGCTCATTTTGGGAGATAGCTTTCTCCACGAAGTTGAGATATAGAAAGACACAAAAAGAAACATTGGAGAGGATCCACTCACTGAGGCTATTTCTCGAACGCAATAGTTTCGCAAATGAGCTTTACGAAACTGTTTAGTAGAGAATTTGGGTGTTCGGTATCACACGAGCTGTGAGTATGCGACACCGCAATAATTGGCCTTAAGTGCAAGTGTGAGATTGTTGGCTATATTGCCCTCAAGGCAATTATCATAGTCGCGGGTAGGTGATTATGATGATTGAGGTAGGACCTATACCGGTAGAACAGTCTTACTCGAGATGATAATATGCTATCTGGTTTGTCTTTATCATTATGTACATGTTGATAGAGCCCATATGATTCTTGCCTGACTACCAGCATTATGATGGCGATCATATACGTGGGAGCTGGGGATCTATAAGCACATCCTTAAATGTCCCTAGTCGTGGGAGTATCGAGACTGGGCATCGATACTCCAGTGAAGACTAGTGTACACTGATCGAGACCCCGACGAGGGGCGGTGGCTAGGTCACACAAGCCATTGGTGTTAGTTTGTTCACCTAAGATAGTATACAAGTGTTCATTGGGTTATGAGTACGCTGGACGGACTCGCCGGGAACCTGCTAGTTGGTATTATACCTATTGTAAGATAGCAGTTCCCAGGTGACATGTGTACAGGTTAGTCTGTCGACCTAAGATCGTCATTTGTCTCGTGTGAGTTCCCACTGTGCTATGATTACTATCCTACCACGGCTCAAAGGAGTCGTGCAAACAGGTTTTAGTTGGGTACTGTCCCGAGCCAAATGGAGGCAGTGATCAGATCGTCGGGGATTCACCTCTCCCGGTATTAGGGGTTGATGTCGCGTTGTGCACGGGTGGCCATCACAAGAAATCCATGGCCATGGTGGACGAGAATTAACGATCCAGGATCGATAATTTCTCAGGTGGTGATGGGTTTCATACCGACACTAAATGTCGTGTTATTGAGGGTCTGACTTTATCCACCCCTAGACTTGATATGCGATACTCTTAAACGAATAGGACGGACTGTACATATATTGTCACTATCAGGCTCAGTAGGGATTCAGGATGAGTTTGCTCGTCGGCCTCCCTTTCGTTCAATACCAGGGTAGCCGTTACGTAAAGCTAGTTCCGCTGACGTGCTTATGGTTATACCCACTGCCAGCGTATTGACGAGTCTTTAGAGTCCAAAACAGAGGGTTTTCACGGTTCAGGCGATATGGTGTAGATGACGTAAGTTGGTACATACAGGTGTCCGAATAAATATGTGCACATGCTGCGAGACTTTAATCGGACGGTTGATAATGCTAGCGGTTTAGGATTAAGCCGGATTATTAAATCAGGTTTTGATTTAATAATTTATATATGTATTTATATTCTATTATTATTGTTCACTATTTATTTTCTCTCCTGGCTATTCGTATTGTTGTACGAATACGCGTATATGTATTTCGATACATGTACCTGGTTGTATTCCGTATTTATACGGAATAGTTTCTAGAAGTGGACACCTCATTTGTAAGATTTTCCTTTTATGGAAATTCATTTGTTTCACAAATGAGATAGAGGAGTGAGGTGGCATGAGCATGGGTCTTGGTCATGTAGAGAGGCATAGGTCTTATTTGTTTATTTGAAAATGGAAAAGAGATTTTTTATGTGTGGATAATTGAGATGAGAGAGAGAGAGAGCAGCCACTAGATTTGGTTTCGACTTGGTCATTTTTCTTCACTTGCTTCATTGCTTACACTCTCATTCTCACTTCATCACTTAGCCATTTTCTTGAGTTGTTCATGCCATGGTTTCCTCACCTCCTCTTTATCTTCTTGAGCATATGAGATGAGAGAAAAATATAATGAATCATTCCTACACCTTCACTCTCCATTGCTAGCAACCTTAGAGCGTCGGTTGCCTCGTTTGTCAAGGCTAAAGCTTGCGCCGTTTCCCTCAGGTGGATCATCGGATATGGAGGAAGACCGGCAACCAAATTCGATCAAGGAACCACTAGGAGCTTAGGGTTGATGGTTGAAGACCGAAGGGCACGGATCAACTCGGTATAACTATCTTACTTATTACATGTAGCCTGCTAGTTTAGGTTTAAGGTAGATTCGGGTATCGGGTAATGGTAGCGCCAGATTAGAAAATTTTTGTTCCGCATTTGGCCACGGTCTGATGGTCAGGGCGCTACCGTAACCCAACAAAAGGTTGTATACGGGTGCTTAGTGGAGACGGGGTACACTGAACGGACTCGCCAAGAACTCCTATACGGTATTATATCTATCGTCAGATAGAAGTTCTCATATGACACTGGTACTGGTTAGTCTGTAGACCCGAGATCGTCATAGAGTCTTGTGTGTTCCCCAACCGTGCTTTGATTTCCACCCTACCACGACTCTACTGAGTTGTGCAAACATGTGTCTTTTGGGTACAGTCTCGAGACACATAGAGGCAATGAGAGATAGGAGGGGTTTCGTCTCTCCCGGTATTGGGGGTTGATGTTGCGCTGTGCTCGATTGGCTATAACAAGAAGTCCCTGGCCAGGGCTGATGAGATTTATTGATAAGTGTTATCAATAGTTTCTCGATCTGTTATAGGACATACATCGGCATAACTTATTGAGTTATTGGGGTCGACGATACCATCCCTAGACTCGAAATGCAATATATCTGACGAAGAGATCGGACTGTACGGTAAGTGTTGCTGGTTGGCTCTACGGGAGTTTTGACAGGTTCGTTTGTTGTTCTTCTGTTCGCTCAATACCTGGGAGCCGTTACACACAGCTAGTGCCGCTGACGGTTTTTGGGAATGCGATATGATCACTGCCTACTGCTAGCGTATTGTCGAGTCTTAGAGTCCCACAAAGGGGTTTCCCAGCTCAGGCGAAACGCTGTGGGGTGCATATGGGGATATGCGCGGGAGCTTGATTAATTACGTGTATACGATACCATATTTTAATCTGGAGTTTTCTATTGGTCGGGTCGTATGTGATATGACCGGATTATTAAATCAAGTGTTGATTTAATATTAATTGACCATTAGTTCATTTATTAATCCTTTCTTTATTTTGTATGCATGCATGTATGTATTGTTAGTGTATATGCCCTAGAGACCATTACTGTATCATACTAGTTTGTATATTACTTGATGGAAGCTTGGGATATTCACAGTTGTATAGACAATCTTGCTCGAAATGGTAGTATGCTACTTGGTTTGTTTCTACTTTAATGTGTACATGTGTTTCTTTTAGCATATCGCCTATACACATTAGTGGAGCCCTTAGGATCTTTGCTTGATTACCCGCGTTGTGATGGCAGTCACACTTGTGGGGGCTGGGTAATCTAAAAGCACATCCTTATACAGGTCCCTAGTCGTAGGACTATCGAGACAGGGCATCGATACTCCGGATTAGACTAGCGTATACGCTTCTCATCCCAGCAGGGGAGATGGTCTGTCCCACAGCCGTCAGTACGTCATACTTGAGATAGTATGCGGGGGCTCGTTAGGTTACGAGTACACTGGACAGGACTCGTCGAGAACTATTGGTTGGTACTATACCTATCGTCAGTTATCAGTTCCCAGGTGACATGAGTACAGCTTAGTCCGCTGACTTGACACTGTCACTTCGCCTCGAGTGTGTTCCCACTGTACTTTGATTACTACCCTACCACGGCTCAAAGGAGTCGTGCAAACAGGTAGTAGTTAGATTGGATTCGTCTTTCCCGTTATTGGGGGTTGATATCGCGCTGTGTCTAGGAGAGCCATTACACAAAGTCCCTGGCCACGGCAAGAGAGATATACTGGTAGGTTATCCAGTGTTGTCTAAGGGTGTTCTGGGCTACACTCCGACAGGACTTGTACCGCTATTAGGGGACTGACGTTTACAGCCCCCCTAGGTCCGCCATGCGATATTCTCAGACGAACATACCGGACTGTACGGAGATTATCATATACAGGCTCAGTAGGAGTTCGGATGGGTTCACCTCAACAGTCTTCTTATCGGCATCTACCTGGGGACCGTTGTTAGTGTATATGCCCTAGGGGCCATTATTGTATCATACTAGTTTGTATATTACTTAATGGAAGCTTGGGATATTCACATGTATATAACAGTCTTGCTAAACATGGTAGTATGCTACTTGGTTTTTCTATCATAATATATGAGTATACGTATTGATAGAGCTCTTAGGATCTTTCTTGACTACCAGCGTTGTGATGGTAGTCACACTGGTAGGGGCCGGGTAGTCTACAAGCACATCCTTATTCAGGTCCCTAGTCGTAGGATTATCAAGACAGGGCATCGATACTCCGGAGTAGACTAGTGTGTACGCTTCTCATCCCAGTTGGGGAGATGGTCTGTCCCATAGCCGTCAATACGTGGTACTGGAGATAGTATGCAGGTGCTCGTTAGGTTACGGGTATACCGGACAGGACTCACAGGGAACTGTTGGTTGGTTTTATACCAGTCGTCAGTTAACAGTTCCCAGGTGACTTGAGTACAGCATAGTCCGCAGACTTGACACTGCTACTTCGCCTCGAGTGTGTCCCACTGTTCTTAGATTGCTACCTACCACGGCTCAAAGGAGTTGTGCAAACAGGTAGCAGTTGGGTGCAGTCCCGAGCACTTGGAGGCAGTGGTGGTTAGACAGGATTCGTCTCTCCCGGTATTGGGAGTTGATATCGCGCTGTGTCAGAGAGCCATTACGCAAAGTCCCTGGCCAGGGCAAGTGAGATTTACTGGTAGGTTCCAGTAGTTTCTCAAGGTGTAATGGGCTTCACTCTGACATGACTTATACCGCAATTAGGGGACTGACGCTTGCCGCCCCCCTAGGCCCGATATGCGATAGTCTTAGACGAACAGACCGGACTGTACAGAGATTGTCACATCAGACTCAGTAGGAGTTCGAATGGGTTTCCTCATCGGCCTTCTTATCGACATCTACCTGGGGACCGTTACGTACAGCTAGTGCCGCTTGTGGTCTGTGGTTAAACCCACTACCAGCGTAGTAGTCGAGTCTCTAGAGTCCCACACAGAGAGTTTCCCTACTCCAGGCGAAGCGATATAGAGGTCGTATGGTTTTACGATAAGGGTTCAGACGCATACGTGCGTTTACGCACGTACGACATTCGGACAGTTTTTACTAGCCGACTTTGGTTTAAGCCAGTTTCTAGTATCCGGTTATTGGATTTATACAGTCTAAAGTGTTTCCGTGTTTTCACGGATTGGAGGGGCGTTCTCGTAATTACGCGAGAAGCTTCTAGAAGATGGTGACTTGGGGGTTAAGGTGGCATATGCATTAAATGAGATTAGTGAGCCGTTTGAGTGATTCATCCATGTCATTAATGCATCATAAATGCTTAATGACTCATGGAGATGAATCACCCATTTATATTTATGGAGTATGGTTGTTAAATCATTTATTTGATTTATCTTGATATTGTTTATGCTTCATATATATTATGATAGATCATTATCTCATCTCATTCTCTTGCTCACCTTCTCTCTCCTCAAGATCTCTCTCTTCAAACCATAATCCTCCCCTCTCATGTGTTGAGACCAAGGATTAGAATAGACTACTTAATTCTTAACCATTCTCTATATCACCTAGGTTACTTAGATTAGCGATTTAAGAAACCTAGTTACCTCAAGTTAGAGGTGAAGCTTGTAGTAAAGCTCTCGGGTGGATCATCTACTACATAGAGAAGGCCAGAGATGACGTGAAGAACGAAAAGACGAAGGACACGGTTCTACAGGTATAATCACTTTTCATAGTAGTTGTTAACTTCTATGATTCTTGTTAGTTATAGTTTAGCAAAGATTCTCGGTTAGTCGATGTTTACGCCTAAAATAAGATCGTTTTTCATTATTCCGCCTCCCCGCAAGTAGTGGGGTGTTGTACATCGACTTACAGTGGTATCAGAGACTCGCTAAACAATAATTAACTCATCAGCAAAGTCGTATGAATTTCGAACGCAAAACGAACCAGAAAACGACATCGATATCACAAGTTTCTGTCGAATTTAAAACAGGCTCTAAAATTTTTTCAGGTTGTTGCAGTATAAACTACAGAGAATTGTAAGAACACTGGTGAAAAATGGGTTTCTGAATCGGCCATACAGCCGCGGAACCGCGGCCGATCCCACCGATCCGCCGCGGATCCGCGGCCGAGTTGGGGCCGATTCAACCCAGTTTCCACCAGTAACTTTTCTGTGATCTTTTTGTATTTTCTGGAATGTTTATTTTCTGCTCAAGTCTCAGGTGCACAGAGAAGTTTTGGGAGTAGAATCTGATATGTTTGCTCGATCAAAATTATACAAAGTTTGCTAATTTGATTATATCTGTGTTTGTATAATGTGTTCGTAAACCTCCCCTAACTGCTAGTATGTCGGTTGGCAGGGGGTTGCACATTTCTGTAATGGTTATTTACTGTTTGTGGTTGTGAACTGTATTGGACTGTTGTGATGATTAGCCGGGGTTTGAGATGGGTTGTTATATTCATTCATTCGATGTAATTGTTGTAGGGTTGCTAGGCACGCGCACAAGGGTCTACGAGGCATCAACCATGCCCGATTAAAATTTTAGCCGTGCCGAACAAACCGAAGCCGGATCTTTAAACTAGGGTATAGGCGAAAACTAGCAAGTTAACAACTTTAACTACAAGTGAAAGGGATTACAACCTTTGTAGATCCAGTCCTTCACTTCATTAGCTCCGTGTAGACGTCCATATCGCTGCGATCGTAAAATCCGGACTCTATAGAAGCTCCACGAGAAGAACGAACGTGCTTGCTACGATGACTTCGAGGCCGAAGATGATCTACGTCGGGGAGATACAAACTCAAGCTATTCCTTCACTAGGTCATGAACTTTGTAAAGAGAACACACTCTACTACATGGCAAATGGTAGAGGATGAAGAAGTAGGAAGTGGGCTCACTTTAGAACTGATTTTCTCACTCTTTTTCTCATGATACCATTGGAGCTAGTAAGCTTTTGGATAGAGCTTGATGATGAATAATAAGAAAGAAAGAATTATCCATCCAAATGAAAACTTATCCAATAAATAATGTAACCATGGGTGAGTTAAGCTATCATGCTTAACTCATGTAGAGAATTAACCAAAGCATTAGGTTAAAGGTTAGGTTAAAGAATATCAAAAGAAATGACAAAAGAGTGGACTTTGTCAAAGCTTCTCCAAGCTTCTTCAAGCTTGATTACTTTGACTAAGTTAAACCCTTTTGTTAAATCTTAAGATAAAACAATAACCCTAATCTTTACCCTAATCTTGGTATGAGTCTCATACACCCATCTTGTGTGTATCATCAAGCATGATACAAACATGTACACTTGCATATATCACATATAAACAATGTGCACAAACATGTGAGAAAATAAATCTTAAGTGAGCTAACACTAGTTAATGTAATATAATATATCAAATATATAATTATACATTAAATTATTAAATCAACTCTTGATTTAATAATCCGGCAATAACCGACTAATATCATGTGCAACAACTTATCCAATCAACACTTCATCCGATAACCCGGCTATATCGCATACAACCGATCAATGTTACAAATCGCGAGAATAGAATACGGTATCACATATCGTATTAATCTCGGTCCCGCACATATCACATATGTGCTCCTACTCCGTTTCGCTTGAGCCAGGAAACCCCTGTGTAGGACTCTAAAGACTCGTCAATACGCCGGCAGTAGGTGATGATCATATCAAACACCCACAAGCCGCAAGCGGTGTGCTAAACGTAACGGCCACCCGGGTATTGAGCGATCAGAAGATCAACAAGCAAGCCCACTAGTTCTCTTGTGAATCCAATCAGTAACACTCCCGTACAGTCCGGTCTCGTCGTCTGATATGTCGCATATCTCGCCTAGGGGTTGTAAACGTCAGACCCTAGTAGCTCGATAAGTCGTGCCGATATGAGGTCTATTACAGTTTGAGAAACTACTGGTAACACTTACCAGTAAATCTCAGCAACCCTGGCCAGGGATTTCCGGTTATAGCCAACCGAACATAGCGCAACATCAACTCCCTATACCGGGAGAGACGAATCCCCTCCTATCGCTCATTACCTCCATGTGATTCGGGACTGTACCCAAAAGCCACCTTTTTTCACGCCCTCTTGGACATGGTATGATGGAAATCAAAGCACAGTGGGAATCACACAAGACTCTATGACTATCTCGGGTCAACAGACTACTCTGTACCAGTGTCACCGGAGAACTGCCATCTGCCGTAAGGTATAATACCATCTGAGAGTTCTCGGCGAGTCCGTCTAGTGTACCCAGTCTCTACTGAGCACCCGTACACCATCCTCGATGTCAAACACCGATGGATATGGGATCATCCATCGCCCATCATATGGGTCAAAATGCGTATACGCTATTCTACTCTGGTGCATCAATGCCCTGTCTCGATACACCCTCGACTAGGAACAGTTATAGGATGTACTCGTCGACTACCGTGGCCCCACTAGTATGATCTCATCATAGTCCTAGTAGTCGAGTACATATCCGAAGGGCTTTATCAACATGTAACATAGAGACAATCAAAATACATGTTAAGATAAAGAACAACCAGATAGCGTACTATCATGTCGAGCAAGAAAGTCATCCCTATATATGTCCAAGCATCCATTACAATATACATCGTGTGTACAGTAATGGCCTCTAGGGCATACATATAACTAACAATCTCCCACTTGCACTAGGGCCATCTGTTGTGGTATCGCATACCCAACAATTAGCTGCGGTTGAAGTATCTCATACTCAACCATCCCATAAAAGTCTCTACTGGGAAAAAGGCCTTTGTGAGTGGATCCGCGCTGTCGTCCTCTTTGTCTATTCTCCTAACCTCGATCTCCCTGGAGATCAACCATCTCCATGATCAGGTGATACTGCCTAAGAATTATATCTGGATCTCTGATGGGACGGTAGTTCCTTGGCATAAGCCACAACTCCATTGTCACATAATGGTAGGAACGAAGTTCATCTCATGAACCTATAAATATCCAGACTGCCTCTTTGGTAGCATCCTTGGTAACGATGTATCTTGCCTTTAATCGTCTAGTATGTCACGGTATCTAGCTTGGAACTCTTCCAACATACCGTCTCTCCACTGAGGGTAAAGACAATGCCTGCGACTGACATTCAGTCGTCCTTACCACCCTGGAACCTTTCCAGTGATTCTCCCCAGGATCGATTGATACCATCTCACTACAACTAGTGAGTATCCAAACATCCAATTAGATCTATCTCATAGATCCATAACTTAGGATTTAGGAGGTATCACTTTGATCCTGTATGGAGAATCCTTGTGATAAGCGGAGATTGACCGAGCGTAGCATAGGAAACTCCTTCCCTATCAAGAGTATGTCATCCACGTACTCTACGAGGATCACCACCATACTCCCTACTACCTTTTTGTATATACAAGGTTCATCTACCATTTTGATGAAGTCAAACTCTTTGACTACCACATCAAAACAGATGTTCCAACTCCGCGATGCCTGCTTTATCACATAAAACATCTTGCTCACGTTTCCGCTGCTCCCACTGTCTACGAAGCCCTCTGGCTGTGTACTTATAGACGCGCTCTTCTAAAACATCATTTAGAAAAGCAGTCATGACACCCAACCACCAAATATCGTAGTCATGGTATGTAGCCGTGGCAAGTAGGATTTGGATGGACTTAAGCATAGCTTCTTAGAAAAGGTTTCATCATAATCCATACATGGTCAATGATGCAAACCTTTAACAAGTCTAGCTTTGAAAGTCTCAACTTTTCCATGTACACAAAGTAATCTTCTCAAGATATACTTGCTCTTGATGGGGATTTAACCCTTCAGATAAAGCAACCAAAGTCCATACTTTGTTGGTGTATAAGGATTCCATCTCAGATCGATAAGCATCCAGCCATTCTTACAGAGTCTCACTCCTGATGGCCAGCTCGAAACAAGTTGGGTCATCATCTCATGATGCAATCCTCGCTCCCACTGTTATAGAGAAACCGAAGTATCTCTCAGGTGGGTGAGGAACCCTATTAGATCGGCGGAGAGGCTGAGGTTCGTTGGTTACTATTGAATCCTTCGGTTCTACCAAATCATCTGCTGCAGTTTGTATAGCTGGAACCTTTCCAGTTCTACATAACATACCTTGCCTCGAGCTTGTCCGGATTTTTCTTTTAGACATAGGCCGGACAACCCCAAATCTTAACAAATTTAAGATATGGGCTCTTCCTTTTCCATATCACATATGAAGTGGTAGGCAACTGATTTGATTTGAACCCTATTCTATAGGTATGCAGCTTCTCAAGTGCATAACTCCCAAAAGGAAATAGGAAACTCAGTAGTACTCATCATAGAGCACACCATATCACATAGGGTGCTATTGCTCCGCCCCGATACACCGACGTGTTGTGGTGTATACGGAGGAGTATTGCTGAGAGAGAATCCCATTCTCCTTTAGAATAGTCCAGGAATTCCGTGCTCAAGTATTCTCCTCCTTGATCTCATCAAAGGACATAATACTTATACCCGTATTTTGGTTCTCTACTTCTAACTTATATTCCGTGAATATCTCAAAATCTTCGGACTTGTGTTTCAACAGGAACATATGTCTGAATCTTGAGAGATCATCAGAGAATGTAATGAAATACAAAGAACCGGTCTTGGCATGTGTAGACAGGGGACCTTCATACATCAACATGTATCAATCCCAAGAGTTCACTAACTCTTTCTCTGTTTCCAATAAACAGAGCTGTGGTCATCTTATCTCTGTGACATAACCGGCAAGTTTCACAAGATGTAAATTCAAACTAATTTAAATTTGCATCTTTATGGAACTTCAGCTAGTTGAGTCGCATTGATATGACATAGTCTACAATGCCTCAAGAAGGATTCGTTCATTTCTGAACTCTTCCTCTTGTGCTTGTTCTGTATACAAAGAACTGTAGTTTGGTTTAGAACGTCAATACTTTTAGATAACGTGCCTGAACCGATCAACTCTTGTTATAGGAAATGTTCAAAACATTATCCATCAATACAAAATTATATCCTTTCTTTACCAATAAAGAAACTGATATGATTTTACATATCAAGTTCGGTATCTAATAACATTTGTTCAGAATCAATGTATTCTGGTAATACAGGGTGATAGTGACCAACAGACTTGGCTGCAACACTTGCACCGTTTTCTGTCTCATGAAACTTATCACCCGTTCTCAGTTCTCTACCTATCTGTAGCCCATATAACAGATTACATATGCGGGATCCTGATCCGGTATCTCATACCCAGGACGTAAAGGATACTGAGAAACAGTTCTCTGTAATGAACACACCCGAAGATGATGCATTAACATGCACTTTCTTCGTTTGGGCGGCACGGGAAATCTGGTATTTCCCAATTTCCTGCTCTGTCTTATAACAATTATAAGTTGGAGCGGGACCAACGTTCCCCAGCTCAGTATAACAAGCAGGTTCGGTCAATATATCCGTATTATTATCTTGATTAAGGCGTGATATGGTCGCTACCTGGAGAGAGAGAGAGAAGAAAACACTCAGCGTATGCTCTTGCAAGATTAGATTGGTTATCTAATATATCTAATCAGGATGTCTCCCACTGTTTTAATCAAATCTTCCTTCAAACCCTAAAAGGAAAGACTAGCCGGGATTAATTACACGCTACAAGTTCGCCAATCTTTCGGCCAGGCCAGTGTCGGTACTTTGAGGGAGGTTCCCCGTGCTTTCGCACGGACCTAATTAAAGTAAACCTCGTTTTCCCAAAACGCGTAACCCCGTTAACACCTTTCTAGACACCTACTTGATCGGCTAATTGTAATGTGTAAAACTCTCCGAGGAGTAACTCTTATTCGCAGCGGGTATCAGGATCCAACTATCTCATAGAAGGTATGCAATCTCATTGCAAATTTCAACACTTGAAATTCCCAATAATATTTTACCCCTAGCGTGCTATGACCTTGACACATGCCAAACAACCCATAGTCCGCTAGTAAGGTTCAACCCGACATTTCCTGATTGAATTAAACCCACCCGCACGACCCTTGACGCATGCCAAACAACGCCGTACGAATACCCTAATCCAATCGCATCGTATGCTAGCAGATAAGAACTAGTTAGCTACCATACACTACACCTTGACGCATGCCAAACTACCGCAGCATGAATACTAAGTAGTACTTAACTGAAATATCGGAGGGCTACGCAGGTTTTTAAGAAAACCATGAGCGTAATGAACTTGATATCGTTGTAGAATCGAGTGATTTTAAAAGGAATGTTTTTGAGGCTTTTCTAGTTTTGCTAAAGGGGTCACTCCCGGTGAAGGGATCGTCGACCCTTTCCTCATCGAATAAGGTGCAAGATATTTCACAAATATCACTATGCAAAGCAAGAACTACAGAAGCAATCAAAAGACAAACCGAGTTTGTAGCATCTGCTACTTCCACTAAAGAGGTCAATCCCGGTGAAGGGATCTCGGCTCTTTCCTTATCGAATAAGGTTTTGGATATTCTACAAGGAACACCGCTATGCAAAGCAAAAACTAGAGCTACCAGTTTTTAAACAAGTTTCTACAACATCTTTAGGTTTCTTTTATTTCATTAATCTCATTAATGAAGTCCCATTTTAATATGCTTCACAAGCATCATATTTGAAACGAAATCTGCAATATAACATATATCTCATATATATAATATAAACATTCGTCTCAGGCAGTAATATGATCTCATCACAGAACATTGTAGCAGAAGAAACATATATGAAATATTGGATATACTAGGACGTCCGTGTTTTCAATACGAGCCTGTATAAAACACGGATTCCACGGTCGCGATGAATAGCCAAACCCACATCCCTAGACCCCTACGAGAGCGGCAAGCAACACTGCCAATTCTAGGGTTAGGAGACCCGGTCTCGACTCCTCGAGATGGTCTCCCACCGGACCCTAGAACCCGGTTACTTGTGCTCCCCGCCTTGGGTCTACCTAATGCGGAAAAGTAAATAATATACAACGGTGACATCATCCTCAGCCCGGAAGTGCCCCAATAAAAGAATATTACATACAAGTTATTTACATGAATGAAAATGAAAAACTCTCATCTCACATAAAACCCCCGGCTATTCAAACGCGACGATCCAATATAACAT
Source organism: Agapanthus africanus (assembly GCA_030015575.1). Taxonomy (NCBI): domain Eukaryota; kingdom Viridiplantae; phylum Streptophyta; class Magnoliopsida; order Asparagales; family Amaryllidaceae; genus Agapanthus; species Agapanthus africanus. The sequence goes on from JASDDO010000008.1 coordinate 300,864,675, forward strand.
ATCCAGCAACACATAACATCACATGTCATCAACGTAAGTAAACATGCGTATCCCAATTGTCGTTGACATATAGCAACGAAACCGGCGATATCACATATTACGCTTACGGTCACAGAAAAGAAAGTGTAAAACTACAACAGTTGGAATCCGCAACCTTCTTAGACATCATATGCCTAACCAAATGAATTCCTTAGACATCGCATGCCTAACAATTATAAACCCCTCATTTTAGTCTCATTATTGAAAACTCTTTTCAATATCTAGTCGGGCAATTCAACAAGATTCCCAACAACATGATCGAATGCTAGTCGCAAACTTTAGTAGACGGCCGCACCTCTAGATGCCATCAACAAAGTGCACTAAGGCGGAACACCACTGCCGTGAGCACCCTAACGGATGCTATTGGCGACGGGGTTCTCCTACAGTCACTTGGTCGGGGCTATGGGGCGTGGCTGTCTGTTAAGTTTACCCGGCGAGTATCCGCGTACGCTACGTGAATGTGACGGACTTTTGATCACATCAAAATTCCATGGCAACCGATCATCTGAGACTGAACTGCTAGATTTATAACATTCAAATTAGTTATCTCATAACTACCCGTGGATTCCAAATATTGTATCACATTCCAGATAAATAGACAATGTTAAACTTTCCGATCGAATAATCAAACACCCAAGATTTCTCCAATATATCTCAACACTTGAAATCAGTTTAAAAACATCCATCACATGCCACAGTACCAATGGTCCAGCCGTAGAAGGGTCAAGCCAACGCCTCACATGTGGCACGCCGTACTGCCATAAACCCTAAGGTTAAGAGGCAGTTCAAGATGGTCACATAATCGAGTTAAGGTTTGTTGTCTTCTAGAGGGTCCACCGCGTTACTTGCACGACTTAGAACGTTCTTAAACCCGAGAAAAAATCCAACTTTTGAAAAAATTTCCGACTGGGGAAAAAGTGAGTTATTGATATCCGGTCGAATTTTTTAACAGTTTCTAAAAATTACCCGGACAAACTAAACAAAGTTAAATTATCCGATCGAATCAACAAGTCCCCAATACAACCCTAGAAAACTCAACACTTGAGTGGAATTAAAAAATTCCCAGAAAAAATTGCCAAGAAAGGACCTAAGAATAAATATATGAAATTCCAGGGACTAAGTCCAAATTTTGGCCGCGGAACCGCCGCCAAACCCTTAGTTTGGCCGCGGTTCCGCGGTCAAATAATTGAGTTAGTGGACCGTACTTCACAGTAATTCTTAGTTTTTCCTGCTTGTTTTTCTTAGCATTTTTAATTCATAGAAAATCAACTTTTTTAAAAATGTACAGAGAAAGGTAAACATCGGGGTTTTCGGGTTCGATCGGACTTTAAACTTCGCTTAGACTTCGCCTAAAGCTCTAGCTAGGCTCTGATACCACTGTAGGGTTGCTAGGCACGCGCACAAGGGTCTACGAGGCATCAACCATGCCCGATTAAAATTTTAGCCGTGCCGAACAACCCGAAGCCGGATCTTTAAACTAGGGTTTAGGCGAAAACTAGCAAGTTAACAACTTTAACTAGAAGTGAAAGGGATTACAACCTTTGTAGATCCAGTCCTTCACTTCATTAGCTCCGTGTATACGTCCCCATTGCTGCGATGGTAAAATCCGGACTCTAGAGAAGCTCCACGAGAAGAATGAACGTGCTTGCTACGATGACTTCGAGGCCGAAGATGATCTATGTCGGGGAGACACTAACTCAAGTTATTCCTTCACTTGGTCATGAACTTTGTGAAGAGAACACACTCTACTACATGGCAAGTGGTAGAGGATGAAGAAGTAGGAAGTGGGCACACTTTAGAATTGATTTTCTCACTCTTTTTCTCATGATACCATTGGAGCTAGTAAGCTTTTGGATAGAGCTTGATGATGAAGAAGAAGAAAGAATTATCCATCCAAATGAAAACTTATCCAATAAATAATGTAACCATGGGTGAGTTAAGCTATCATGCTTAACTCATGTAGAGAATTAACCAAAGCATTAGGTTAAAGGTTAGGTTAAAGAATATCAAAAGAAATGACAAAAGAGTGGACTTTGTCAAAGCTTCTCCAAGCTTCATCAAGCTTGATTACTTTGACTAAGTTAAACCCTTTTGTTAAATTTTATGATAAAACAATAACCCTAATCTTTACCCTAATCTTGGTATGAGTCTTATACACCCATCTTGTGTGTATCATCAAGCATGATACAAACATGTACACTTGCATATATCACATATAAACAATGTGCACAAACAAGTGAGAAAATAAATCTTAAGTGAGCCAACACTAGTTAATGTAATGTAATATATCAAATATATAATTATACATTAAATTATTAAATCAACTCTTGATTTAATAATCCAGCAATAACCGACTAATATCATGTGTAACAACTTATCGAATCAACACTTGATCCGATATCCCGGCTATATCGCATACAACCGATCAATGTTACAAATCGCGAGAATAGAATACGGTATCTCATATCGTATTAATCTCGGTCCCGCACATATCACATATGTGCTCCCACTCCGTTTCGCTTGAGCCAGGAAACCCCTGTGTAGGACACTAAAGACTCGTCAATATGCCGGCAGTAGTTGATGATCATATCAAACACCCACAAGCCGCAAGCGGTGTGCTAAACGTAACGGCCACCCGGGTATTGAGCGATCAGAAGATCAACAAGCAAGCCCGCTAGTTGTCCTGTGAATCCAATCAGTAACACTCCCGTACATTCCGGTCTCGTCGTCTGATATGTCGCATATCTCGCCTAGGGGTGGTAAACGTCAGACCCCAGTAGCTCGATAAGTCGTGTCGATATGAGGTCTATAACAGTTTGAGAAACTACTGGTAACACTTACCAGTAAATCTCAGCAACCCTGGCCATGGATTTCCGGTTATAGCCAATCGAACACAGCGCAACATCAACTCCCTATACCGGGAGAGACGAATCCCCTCCTATCGCTCATTGCCTCCATGTGATTCGAGACTGTACCCAAAAGCCACCTTTTCGCACGCCCTGTTGGACGTGGTATGATGGGAATCAAAGCACAGTGGGAATCACACAAGACTCTATGATGATCTCGGGTCAATAGACTACTCTGTACCAGTGTCATTGGAGAACTGTCATCTGACGTAAGGTATAATACCATCTGGGAGTTCTCGGCGAGTCCGTCCAGTGTACCCAGTCTCTACTGAGCACCCGTACACCATCCTTGATGTCAAACACCGATGGATATGGGATCATCCATCGCCCATCATATGGGTGAAGATGCGTATACGCTAGTCTGCTCTGGTGCATCAATGCCCTGTCTCGATACACCCTCGACTAGGAACAGTTATAGGATGTACTCCTCGACTACCGTGGCCCCACTAGTATGATCTCATCATAGTCCCAGTAGTCGAGTACATATCCTAAGGGCTTTAACAATATGTGACATAGAGACAATCAAAATACATGTTAAGATAAAGAACAACCAGATAGCGTACTATCATGTCGAGCAAGAAAGTCATCCCTATATATGTCCAAGCATCCATTACAATATACATCGTGTGTACAGTAATGGCCTCTAGGGCATACATATAACTAACAATTGTAATATGTTGTAATATTATTTTGCAGGGCGCATCCAGGTTGCGGTTGTAGCCACCATTGTATTATTTCATTTTACTGTTTTTTGCTCCTAGGATAGACCCAAGATGGGGTGCACAAACTACCGGGTACTTTGAAGTGTTTAGTGGCCTACTCACTTTGTTGAGGGAGACCGCTTCACTTCGGGTATTTGGCTGGTAGTTTGCCGTACCCGTCGGGGTCTAGGGTGGGGTAATGGCTATTCATCACAACTGTGTAATCCGTCTTTTGTTGCAGGCTCTAAACAAACGCGGATTGCTTGCAAATCCAATAAAGTTCATATGAGATCTGGAATGCCTATTATTGCGTCAGACAAATGTACAATATCTATATATGATAGCTATTTAGACGTCACTTATGTTTTACACCCGCGCTAGCCCAGCCCCCGCTCTGCCGTTAGTTAAGTAACCTAACGGGTGATGAAGGGACCCCGTGGGGAATGCGGATGGCATAAGAGGACGTTGTATTTTCGTTGTTTTCTGCAATGATAGGTTAATGATGGGACGCATTATTTATAATGCAAAGAAAATAAACCAAAAGATGAATCGTTGGAACAATTTAAAAGAAACCACTCGGTTATTTTAAAACATATGATATTTTTAAATTGCGGAGCCTTAACCACTCCTTTTAAAAAGCTATCAGGTTCCTTCGGTCATATCAAGTTCACTACGTTCACGGTTTCGCCAAAACCATTCGTAGCCCTCCGTCATTTCATTTGGGTATTCAGTAGTATTCAAGCTATGTATTTTGACCTAACGCCAAGGCATAGTGTTTGGTAGCTGCTGGGTATTCATTTGTCGCATAGATAGATGAGTTAGTTTGGTACAGTCGTATTATCATTTTGGCCGAACGTCAAGGATATATACGGATGTGTTCAAATTAACAAGATAATGATGGGTAGAACTTGACAAGTGACTTATGACATTTTGACCTAACGCCAAGGTCATAAAAGCATGGGGCAAAAATATATATCGGGAATTTCTAAAGAAACAGAAATTTGCAAAGAATTGCATACCATTTGGAGTTTGATGAATGTTGGTAGGATTCCTTCAACATTATCATACGATGATATTTGGATCCCGATCCTACTGTGAGTATATGCTACTCATCAGGATATTCGTCACTTAACGATCAATGCTATAAACCAAGTAGGTGTCAAGAAAGGTGTCAGCGGGGTTACGCCCCCAGAGAAAAGAGGTTATTTAATTAAGGAACTTCGCTAAAGTGTTGGAAAACCTCCCTCGAAGTACCGACACCAGCCTGGCTGAACGGTTAAGCAAGTATTGTACAGTGAGAATAGTCCTGGCTAATTCTTCTTTTATGATTTGAGGAAGGATTCGAGAAACAGTGGGAGCCATCCAGTTTAGATAAATTAAAAACCACTCTAAACTTGCAAGAGCATCATGCTAAAGAGTTTTCATCTCTCTCTCCTAATTGCAGCGACCCTGAAAATGACTGGACTTAAGTTACTTTTAGAGAAAAATATACTGACAGGGCCAAACTATAAAGATTGGCTGCGGAATATCAAAATGGCTTTGACCTATGACAAATTGGGGTACGTCCTCACCTCTAAGGTACCTGCAGTCCCAGGTCCCAAATCCAGTAATGCGAATAAGGAAATCCGCAAAACCTGGGAGTATGATTGCGCGAAAGCCAAGTACATCGTTCTTGCCTCGATGAACAATGAACATCAGAGGAGGAACGGGGATATGGAACTAGATGCCATATTTCTCCATACAAAGGAACTTTATGGAGAGCAATCTCGTATAGCAAGATACGAGACCTCTAAGAACTTGTTTCGAGCGAGGTTGGCTGTCGGATCATCGGTAGGAGAACATGTCCTAAAGATGATTGGCTACATAGAAGAGCTCGCAGACCTTGGGACGACGTTGGATAATGTGCTCTATACAGACCTTATTCTCCAGTCCCTTCCTTCCACCTACGCCCAGTTTATTCTGAACTTCAACATTCAAAGAAAAGAAGTTGAACTTCCGGAACTCCTTAACATGTTGAGGAGTGCAGAGGGCACCTTGCAGAAGGCAAGGGAAACACCCGCTATGTTTGTTAGCGGTGCTTCTTCTTCCGGGTCCAAGGCTAGGGCCAAAGGAAGGAAAAAGAAGGCCGCCACCAAACCTAGAGGAGGTGTAAGTAAGGTGGGAGGGAAGGGAAAGAAAATGTTTGCGGTACCGGTAGTGGCCCAGGATGAGTGCTTCCATTGTCACAGGAAAGGGCACTGGAAAAAGGATTGCAAGGCGTGGAACACCAATAACCAAGAACCGAAGCAAGCTGTTGCTTCGACTTTAGGTGTCTTTGTAATTGAGAATTGTCTGTCAATCAACTCTACTTCCTGGGTATTGGATACCGGATCAGGATCTCATATTTGCAATTCATTGCAGGCACTAAGAAACCGTAGAGTGCTGAAGGATGGTGATATGACCCTGATGGTTGCTAACGGAGCTAGCGTGGGAGCTGTGTCCGTAGGGTATTATCACCTGGGATTGACGAGTGGACACATTTTGGTTTTACAGAACTGTTTTTGTGTACCCAGCTTAACGTGTAATATCATATCTGTTTCCTTGTTATCAAATAAAGGTTATGATTTCACGTTTGTAAGTGATGTTGTTAACATCCACCTTAATCATAGTTTGATTGGGTCCGGTACACTGGATAACGGTATATATGTGTTAAACCAACTCCAAATTTTCAATGTCCAGAACAAAATAAAAAGAAAGTCTCCAGATTTAAATAAAGCTTTCTTATGGCATTGTAGACCGGGTCGCATCAATGAGAGAAGGTTGAATAAGTTACATAGAGAAGGATATTTGGACTCGTTCGAATATCAAACTTATGCCACTTGTCAATCTTGTCTCAAAGGAAAGATGATAAAGACTCTATTTACTGGACATGGAGTAAGAGCAAGCGAGCTCTTAGGACTCATACACAGCGATGTATATGGTCTAATGTCTACACATGCAAGAGGCGGTTTTTCCTATTTCATTATTTTCACGGATGATTACTCAAGGTACGAATTCATTTATCTGATGAAACATAAATCTGAGGCTTTTGAGAAATTCCAAGAGTTTAAGAATGAAGTAGAAAACCAAACCGGCAAAAGTATCAAGACACTAAGATCTGATCGAGGTGGTGAATACTTGAGTGCCGAGTTCCTAGGTTACCTAAAAGAGAAAGGAATTCTCTCTCAGCTTACTCCTCCATACACTCCACAGCATAACGGTGTATCGGAGAGAAGGAATCGAACCCTATTGGATATGGTACGTTCCATGATGAGTAATGCTGAGTTACCGCGATCTTTTTGGGGTTATGAGCTAGAATCAGCGGCATATCTTTTGAACATGGTACCTACCAAGACTGTGCCTACCACGCCATATCAGATATGGAGTGGGAAGAAACCCCATCTTCAGTATATAAAGATTTAGGGATGTCCAGCTTTTGTTAAAAAGCAGCATGTGGACAAGCTCGAGGCACGATAAGTAAAGTGTAAGTTTATGGGATATCTAAAGAACTCCAGGGGATATCTATTCTATTACGCAGAGGAACAAAAGGTATTTGTTTCTCGCAATGCCCATTTTCTACAACATCAGTTTTTAGAACAGGAAATAAATGGGAGCGAAATAGAACTGGAAGAAATTCCAAAACCACAAACTAATACTGAAAGTTTGGTAGAACAAGTAGTTCAAGAAGAACAGGACATTCCCGCACCCCTTCGCAGGAGTAGTAGGCCATCTCATCCGCCTGAGAGATACTACGGTTTTCTCATAGATGGGGATATAGAGGATTGCATCATAGATGATGACGAACCTATTGGCTTCCAGCAGGCCATCCAGAGCGGCAGCTCGGTACGATGGCTAGATGCAATGCGGACCGAAATGGAGTCCATGCACACCAACAAAGTATGGACTTTGGACTTTGCTCCAGATGGGGTAAAACCCATAGGATGCAAATGGATCTTCAAGAAAAAGATTGGTGTAGATGGACAGGTGGAAACCTATAAAGCTAGACTTGTTGCAAAGGGTTTTCGTCAAAGACCTGGTTTGGACTATTACGGAACTTTTTCTCCAGTGGCTATGCTCAAATCCATTCGGGTCCTTCTTGCTATTGCTGCCTTCCATGATTATGAAATCTGGCAGATGGACGTAAAGACGGCTTTTCTGAATGGTAATATAGAAGAGTGCGTCTATATGGATCAGCCAGAGGGTTTCAATCAGAGTGGGAGCAGTGGGAAAGTATGCAAGTTGCTTAAATCCATTATGGATTAAAGCAGGCATCACGGAGTTGGAACATCTGTTTTGATGAAACAGTCAAAGAATATGACTTTATCAAAAATCCAGATGAACCATGTATATATAGTAAAGTTGTAGCTAGAACTGTTGTATTCCTCGTCTTGTACGTGGATGACATTCTATTAATAGGAAATGACATTTCTATGCTACAATCTGTCAAAGGATTCTTGTCACACAGGTTCTCCATGAAAGACCTAGGTGATGCCTCTTACATTCTGGGGATCCGGATCTATCGTGATAGATCCAAGAGGATGTTGGGACTTTCACAGTCCAGGTATATCAACACTGTACTGAAAAGATTCAGTATGGAAGATTCTAAGCGCGGTAATCTACCGGCTTGTCACGGAATCACCCTATCCAAAGAGATGTCTCCCAAGACTGATTTGGAAAGGGAACGCATGTCTATTATACCCTACGCTTCTGCGGTAGGCTCTATAATGTATGCGATGTTGTGCACCAGACCAGATGTAGCTTACGCACTAAGAGTGGTAAGCCAGTATCAGTCAGACCCAGGGGAGAAGCACTGGATAGCAGTAAAGAACATTCTCAAGTACCTGAGAAGGACTAAGGAGATGTTCTTGGTTTATGGCAAAAAGACCTCAAGAGGGAGGCCTATGCTGATTCCGGCTTCCAGAGTGATAAGGACGATTTCAAGTCCATGTCAGGTTATGTCTTTACCCTCAATGGAGGGGCGGTGTGCTGGAAGAGTTCCAAGCAGGACACCGTTGCTGACTCGACGATGGAAGCGGAGTATATTGCTGCTTGCGATGCCGCAAAAGAAGCGGTCTGGATGAAGATGTTCCTAACAGAACTTCAGGTGGTTCCTACCATTGTTGATCCAATACCTCTGTATTGCGACAACAACGGAGCTATAGCTTTAGCGAAGGAACCAAGGTCTCATCAGAAGTCCAGACACATCTTAAGGCAGTATCACCTGATCAGGGAGATCATTGATCGTCGGGAGATCGAGGTTCAGAGAGTTGCTACTAAAGAGAACATTGCTGATCCATTCACAAAGGCCCTACCTCAGATTCAGTTCGAGAGGCTACTCGAGATCATCGGTCTTCGATATGCCAGTACATGGCCCTAGTGCAAGTGGGAGATTGTTAGTGTATATGCCCTAGGGGCCATTATTGTATCATACTAGTTTGCATATTACTTAATGGAAGCTTGGGATATTCATATGTATATAACAGTCTTGCTAAACATTGTAGTATGCTACTTGGTTTTTCTATCTTAATATGTGAGTATACGTATTGATAGAGCTCTTAGGATCTTGCTTGACTCCCAGCGTTGTGATGGCAGTCACACTAGTGGGGGCTGGGTAGTCTGCAAGCACATCCTTATTCAGGTCCCTAGTCGTAGGATTATCGAGACAGGCCATCGACACTCCGGAGTAGACTAGTGTGTACGCTTCTCATCCCAGTTGGGGAGATGGTCTGTCCCACAGCCGTCAGTACGTGGTACTGGAGATAGTATGCAGGTGCTCGTTAGGTTACGGGTACACCGGACAGGACTCACAGGGAACTGTTGGTTGGTTTTATACCAGTCGTCAGTTAACAGTTCCCAGGTGACATGAGTACAGCATAGTCCGCAGACTTGACACTGCTACTTCGCCTCGAGTGTGTCCCACTGTTCTTAGATTGCTACCCTACCACGGATCAAAGGAGTCGTGCAAACAGGTAGCAGTTGGGTGCAGTCCCGAGCACTTGGAGGCAGTGGCGGTTAGACAGGATTCGTCTCTCCCGGTATTGGGAGTTGATATCGCGCTGTTGTTAGTGTATATGCACTAGAGGCCATTACTGTATCATACAAGTTTGTATATTACATAATGCAAGCTTGGGGTATTCACCTTGTATAGACAATCTTGCTCAATATAGTAGTATGCTACTTGGTTTGTTTCTACTTTAATGTGTACATGTGTTTATTTTAGTATATCACTTATACACATTAGTGGAGCCCTTAGGATCTTTGCTTGATTACCAGCGTTGTGATGGCAGTCACACTCGTAGAGGCTGGGTAATCTATAAGCATATCCTTATGCAGGTTCCTAGTCGCAGGACTATCGAGGCAGGGCATCGATACTCCGGAGTAGACTAGCGTATGCTCTTCTCATCCCAGTGTTGGAGACGGTCTGTCCCACAGCCGTCAGTACGTCATACTTGAGATAGTATGCTAGTTCTCGTTAGGTTACGAGTACACTGGACAAGACTCGTCGGGAACTGTTGGTTGGTACTATACCTATCGTCAGTTATCAGTTCCCAGGTGACATGAGTACAGCTTAGTCCGCTGACTTGACACTGTCACTTCGCCTCGAGTGTGTTCCCACTGTACTTTGATTACTACCTTACCACGGCTCAAAGCAGTCGTTCAAACAGGTAGTAGTTGGGTGCAGTCCTGAAGCACTTGGAGGCAGTGACGGTTAGACAGGATTCGTCTCTCCCGGTATTGGGGGTTGACATCGCGCTGTGTCTAGGAGAGCCATTACACAAGTAGTCCCTGGCCAGGGCAAGCGAGATATACTGGTAGGTTTCCAGTGTTATCTCAGGGTGTTCTGAGCTACACTCCGACATGACTTGTACCGCTATTAGGGGACTGACGTTTACCGCCCCCTAGGCCCGCCATGCGATGTTATCAGATGAACAGACCGGACTGTACGGAGATTGTCACATTCAGGCTCAGTAGGAGTTCAGATGGGTTTCACCTTGTCCGTCTTCTTGTCGGCATCTACCTGGAGACCGTTACGCACAGCTAGTGCCGCTTGCGGTCTGTGGTTAAACCCACTGCCAGCGTAGTGTCGAGTCTTTAGAGTCCCACACAGAAAGCTATTCGCCTTTAGGCAAAAGAGTAGAGGTCGCATGGTTTTGCGACAGGTCGCATGGTTTTGCGACAGGGTTCGGTCACATCCGTGCACTTGTGCACGTTTAGTGTCCGGACAGTTAACTCTGGCGGGCTTTGGTTTAAGCCAGATCCTAGTGTACGTTTTAGGATTGGTTTTATCTCGTTTGTATTCGTGTTCCTCGGAACACGGATGCGGGTGTGTATGCACAGTTGACAGAGAGACAGAGGCAGAGGATTCTCATTGGGGTTGTTGACTGTTGACTGTTGATTATTGACTTTTTGCTAAACCCTAATGAGAATAAGAAATATAATTAACAATAATATTAATTAAGTATTATAGTGAAATGGTTGTTGAGGGGTTGACTTTGTTGACTTGTTGACTTTGTTGACCGGTTGACTAGGTTGGACTAGTCGACCATCATCATGACAATGGCTATCATTTCATGGCAAAGACTTTTGCTTTCTTGTTTCTTTTTGCAAAATGAGTGCATGAAATGATATAGCCATTTTGACTTGAACCATCACACAATACTTGATTACTATTATTTGTTATGATGGTTTTGGATTATGAGAGCTTGGATGGCAAAAGACTTTCTCATTCTCTCTCTTGCTTGAGCTCTCCCTCTTGCTCTTCCTCTTGCTCTCCCTCTAGCTCAAATCAACTCCCTCTCATGAGTTGAGAAACATTGCCTTAGAGATAAAAGAAAACCCAAATCACTTCTCTACTCATCCTAGTTCACAAGATTCAGCAAACCAAGTGTTCTAGTTTCTTCAAGTTCGAAGAAGAAGCTAAAGGTAGAGGCTTTCAGGTGGATCCATCTTCGACGCAAGGAGACGACGAGGTGAGGCCGATCCGTACACCGCAAAGAGTTAAAGACGAAGGAGTTCAAGAAAGGTATAACCCCCTAACCGAGTAGGTAAATCTCAAGTTAGGTTGTTAGGTAGTTGTTTAACAAAGATCCGTATTTTTAGCCCATGTTACCACCTCTTAAAAAATCGTTTTTCATCATTTTCGCAAGCCCGTAAGTACCGGGAGAGGTAACGTGGACTTACAGTGGTATCAGAGCCAAGTTAAACACTATCTAAGATGTTAGAAAGTAAGTAGAAGTTCGATCGGAGAAAAAGTCGCGAAACACGCCCGGGTTGCATACTTTCTGTCGATTTTTTTTTCTGTTCAAAAATTAATAAATCTGACACTAAAAATCGGCTCAGGCTTTTTAAAACCCACACAAGAAATTTAGTCCACCGACTCGGTCAAAGCGCCGCGGAAACGCGGCGGGAGCATGCTCCCGCCGCGATTCCGCGGCCGAGTTGACTCGGTCGTGGAACAAGTTTCCTGCAGTGTTTTTCTGGGGCTGTTTTGGGATTTTTGAGATATGTTTTTTCTGCCTAGATTTTACAGAAAGGAAAATTTATTTATGGGGTCTAAAAATTAGTATTTTGATCGAACTTCTAAAGACTTAAGCTGACGGGTATATATCTGTGATGTGTTATATGTATTGAACGTCTGTTAATCGCTATACGTCGATTAATGGGGGTTATACATATCTGTGATCTGTAATGTTGATGGTATGTTTATATGAATTCATTGGATTGTCGCGGATGAATAGCCGGGGGTTGTGAGATGAGAGTTTTCTTTTCTTTCAATTCATGTAATATGTAAATTGATGTAATATTATTTGTATGGCCGCACAACCGGGTCGGGGTTGTAGCCGTCATTGTATAATTTCTTTTTACTGTTTTTGCTCCTAAGATAGACCCAAGATGGGGTGCACAAACTACCGGGTTTCTCGAAGTGCCGAGTGGCCTACTCACGGTGTTGAGGGAGGTTGCTTCGCTTCGGATACTTGGCGGGTAGTTTGCCGCACCCGTAGGGGTCTTGGGTGGGGTATTGGCTATTCATCACGACCGTGTAATCCGCTTTTCGTTATAGGCTCGTACGAATTGCGGATTCCTAGTATATCTAATGTGTTCATCTGTGATATGAAATGGCTATCATTGCAATATATCTATATATGATATTATTTAGGCGTTGCTTATGTTTTGCATCCGCGCTAGTCCAGCCCCCGCTCTGTCGTTAGTTAAGTAACCTAACGGGTAATGACGGGGCCCCGTGGCGAATGCGGATGGCATAAGCGTATGTCATATTTTGGTTGTTTTCTGCAATGGTAGGATTAATTGATGGGACGCATTAAAATTAATGCAAGAAAAATAAACTAAGTAAAAGTCGTTGGAACACTTTCAAAACCACTCGGTTTCTTTTCAAAAATAACTTTTAAACGCGGAGCTTAAGCCACTCCTTTTAAAAGCTATCTCGTTCCTTCGATTATATCAAGTTCACTACGTTCACGGTTTTGACAAAACTATTCGTAGCCCTCCGTCGTTTCACAAGAATGGTCAATAAGTATTCAAGCTATGTATGTTGGCCAAAGTCAAGGCATAGTGATTGGTAGCTATTGGGTATTCATGTGCAGCATAGATAGATGTGTTGGTTTGGGGCAGTCGTTCTACCATTTTTGCCAAAGTCAAGGGTATGTGCGGGTGGGCTCAAATTAACCTGGAGAATGACGGGTAGAACTTGACATGTGACTTATGATATTTTGGCCAAAGTCAAGGTCATAAGAGCATGGGGCAAAAATCCACATCGGGAGTTTCAAAAGAACTGAAACTTGCTAGCACTGCATACCATTTGGAGTGTGATGATTCTGGTAGGATTCCTTCAGTTTTGTCACGCGATGATATTTGGATCCCGATCCTACTGTGAGTATATGCTACTCCTCGGGAAATTTCTCACTTAACGATCAATGCTATAAACCAAGTAGGTGTCTAGAAAGGTGTTAGCGGGGCTACGCCCCCAGGGAAAAGAGGTTATTTAATTAAGAAACTTCGCGAAAGCGTTGGAAAGCCTCCCTCGAAGTACCGACACCAGCCTGGCCGAACGGTTAAGCAAGTATTGTACGGTGAGATTGATCCTGACTAATTCTTCCTTTTTGGTTTGAGGAGGGATTCGAAAGACAGTGGGAGCCATCCTGTTTAGACAAATTAAAAACCACTCTAAACTTGCAAGAGAATCATGTTAAAGTGTTTCTTCTCTCTCTCCTAATTGCAGCGACCAAACATCATGACCGGACTTAAGTTACTACTAGATAAAAACATACTGACAGGGGCAAACTACAAAGATTGGCTCAGGAATGTCAAAATGGCAATCACTTATGACAAGTTGGGGTATCTCCTTACCACCAAAGCTCCCCCTGTCCCAGGTCCCAAAACCAGCATCACGGATATGGAAATCCATAAGACCTGGGAAATCGATTGTGCGAAGGCCAAGTGCCTCGTTCTTGCCTCTATGGACAACAAACATCAGAAGAGGCATGAGAATATGGACCTCGAATCCATATTTCCCCATACAAAAGAACTGTATGGAGAGCAATCTCGTATCGCCAGATACGAAGTGTCAAAGAAGTTGTTTTCGGCAAGATTGGCCGTCGGATCATCGGTAGAGGAACACGTGCTTAAGATGATTAGCTTCATAGAGGAGCTCACGGAACATGGGACCACGTTGGAGAATGTGCTCTATACGGACTTGATTCTTCAGTCCCTTCCTTCCACTTACGCCCAGTTCATCCTGAATTTCAACTTGCAAGAAAAGGAAGTTGAACTTTCAAAACTCCTCAACATGCTGAGGAGTGCAGAGGCACCCTAAAGAAAGGTGGGGAAACATCCACTTTTTTTATAGGAGGATCTTCCTCTTCTAGGTCCAAGGCGAAAGCCAAGGGAAAGAAGAAGAAAGCCCCCGCCAAACCAAGGGGCGGTGTTAGTAAAGTGGATACGAAGGGAAAAGCAAAGGCAACAATGATAGCGGGGAAGCTTATAGGGAAGGCAGAGTGCTTTTTCTGTCATAAGAGTGGGCACTGGAAGAAAGATTGCAGGGCTTGGAAGGCCAGAACACAGGATCTGAAGCAAGTTGCGGCTTCAGCTTCAGGTGTGTATGTTATTGAAAACTGTCTATCAATAAACTCTACTTCCTGGGTATTGGATACCGGATGAGGATATTGTAGGGTTCTTAGGCACTCTAGTGAGGTCTCACAAGGCATCAACCACGCCAATTTCAAAAATTATCGGTGCCGAGAAACCCGACTACGGATCGTTGGCTAGATTTCTAGGCGAAAATGCTAACTAGTTAACACTTAACTAATAGAATACGGAAATACAACCTTTGTAGATTCGGTGCTCCACCTCCACGGCTCCGCAATGAAGTCATCTCCGCTGTCCAAGTGAATTCCCGGGCTCTAGCGTCGGCTTCGTCGGAGAAATGGCGAGCTAGGTCGTCGATGTCCATGCCGAAGATGATCTATGTCGAGGCATCGCTAAATCAAGCTCCGACTTCACCAAGTCAAGAAACTTGTGAAGAAAACACACTCTACTACTTGGCAAGAGGTAGAGGATGAAGAAATAGGAAGTGGGTAGACTTTAGAATTGGATTTCTCACTCATTTCATCAATCCACCATTGATGAAGTCAAGGTTTTCTTCTTGAGTTCAAGGAAGAAGAAGAAGAAATGTTATGATAAGTTAATTCAAAATAAAAAGTAAAATGAATACTTATCATAACATAACCCTAGTTAAGTGTAGAGAATAGACCATGGTTTGTTTAAATGGTTAGGGTTAAGAATGAAGACAAGAAGGGTGACTAAGTCAAAGCTTCATGAATCTTTAACAAACAAACAAACAAAGCCACCATTCTTTCTTTATCTTTTCCAAAAAAAATAAATAAACAAATGAATAAGATAATCAAAACCCTAATCATTAAGTAAACCATGGTTTAATCTTTATACTTAACCAAGTTAACATGTATCATCAAACATGATACAATCATGTGCACAAAAGTATATCACATATACAAATTGCACAATTCAAGTGAGAAAATCCATTTAAAGTGAACTAATACTAGTTAATGCAAAGTAATATATCAAATATATAATTATACATTAAATCATTAAATCAACACTTGATTTAACGATCCGGTCATATCGCATATAACCGACAAGTATCATTAGTAACAACTTATCGAATCAACAGTTGATCCGATAACCCGGCTATATCACATATAACCGATCAATGTCACATCGCGAGAATCGAATACAGTATCACATACTGGTATTATTCTCGGTCCCGCACATATCTCATATGCGCTCCTATTTCGTTTCGCTTGAGCCAGGAAACCTCTGTGTAGGACTCTAATGACTCGTCAATACGCCGACAGCAGGTGATGATCATATCAAGCACCCATAAGCCGCAAGCGGTCTGCTAAATGTAACGGCCACCCGGGTATTGAGCGATCAGAAGATCGACGAGCAAGCCCGCTCACACTCCAGTGAATCCAACCAGTAACACTACCGTACAGTCCGGTCTGATCGTCTGATATGTCGCATATCTCGCCTAGGGGTGGTAAACATCAGACCCCAATAGCTCGATAAGTCGTGTTGATATGAGGTCTATAACAATTCGAGAAGCTACTAGTAACACTTACCAGTATATCTCAGCAACCCTGGCTAGGGATTTCCTGTTATAGCCAATCGAACACAGCGCAACATCAACTCCCTATACCGGGAGAGACGAATCCCTTCCTATCGCTCATTGCCTCCATGTGACTCGGGACTGTACCCAAAAACCATCGTTTTGCACGCCCTCTTGGACGTGGTAAGATGGAAATCAAAGCACAGTGGGAACCACACAAGACTCTATGACGATCTCGGGTCTACAGACTACTCTGTACCAGTGTCACCAGAGAACTGCCATCTGACGTGAGGTATAATACCATCTGGGAGTTCTCGGCGAGTCCGTCCAGTGTACCCAGTCTCTACTGAGCACCCGTATATCATCCCTGATGTCAAACACCAATGGATATGGGATCATCCATCGCCCATCTGTATGGGTCGAGAAGGTATACGCTAGTCTACTCTGGTATATCGATGCCCCGTCTCGATACACCCACGACTAGGGACTTTGAAGGATGTACTTATGGACTACCATCTCCCCACTAGTATGATCCGCATCATAGTCCAGGTAGTCAAGTACACATCCTAAGGGCTTTACCAACATGTAATAGAGAGGCAATCAGTATACACGTTAAGGTAAAGTGTAACCAGATAGCATACTATCATGTCGAGCAAGAAAGTCCTCCCTATATATGTCCCAGCATCCACTACAATATACATCCTATGTACAGTAATGGCCTCCAGGGCATACATATAACTAACAATCTCCCACTTGGACTAGGGCCATCTGTAGCAGTGGTCGAAGTATCTCATACTCAACCATCCCATAAAAGTCTCTCTCTGGGAATAGGCCTTCGTGAGTGGATCCGCTGCGTTGTCCTCTAAGTCTGCTCTCCTTACCTCGATCACCCTGGAGATCAACCATCTCCATGATCAAGTGATACTGCCTTAGAATAAGTCTGGATCACTGATGGGACCGGCGTTCCTCGGTATAAGCCACAACTCCATTGTCTCACAATGGTCGGAACGTAGTTCATCTCATGAACTAATATACACCCAAACATCCTCTTTGGTAGCATCTTAAGTAGCGATGTATCCAGGCTTTATCGTCTAGTATGTCACGGTATATAGCTTGGAACTCTTCCAACATACCGTCCCTTTAGTGAGGGTAAAGACAATGCCTGCGACTGACATTCAGTCGTCTTTATCACCCTGGAACACTTCCAGTGATTCTCCCCAGGATCGATTGATACCATCTCACTACAGCTAGTGAGAATCCTAACATCCACTTAGATCTATCTCATAGATCCAAAATCCAGGATTTAGTAGGTATCACTTTGATCCTATATGGAGAATCATTGTGATAAACGGAGATTGATCGAGCGTAGCATAGGAAACTCCTTCCCTATCAAGAGTATGTCATCCACGTACTCTACGAGGATCACCACCATACTCCCTACTACCTTTTTGTATATACAAGGTTCATCTACCATTTTGATGATGTCAACTTCTTTGACTAATCCATCAAAACAGATGTTCCTACTCCGCGATGCCTGCTTTATCCTATAAAGCATCTTGCACACGTTTCCGCTGCTCCCACTGTCTACGAGGCCCTCTGGCAGTGTACTTATAGACGCACTCTTCTAAAACATCATTTAGAAAAGCAGTCATGACACCCAACCACCAGATATTGTAGTCATGGTATGTAGCCGTGGCAAGTAGGATCTGGATGGACTTAGGCATAGGTACTGGAAAAGGTTTCATCATTATCCACGCCTGGTCAATGACGAAAACCTTTAACAAATCTAGCTTTGAAAGTCTCAACTTTTCCATGTACAATAAGTAATCTTCTCAAGATATACTTGCTCCTGATGGGGATTTAACCCTTCAGATATAGCAACTAAAGTCCATACTTTGTTGGTGTATAAGGATTCCATCTCAGATCGCTAAGCATCCAGCCATTCTTACAGAGTCATACTCCTGATGGCCAGCTCGAAACTAGTTGGGTCATCATCTCTTGATGCATTCCTCGCCCCCACTGTCATAGAGAAACCGAAGTATCTCTCTGGTGGGTGAGGAACCCTACTAGATCGGCGGAGAGGCTGAGGTTCGTTGGAATCTACTGAATCCTTCGGTTCTACCAAATCATCAACTCCAGTTTGTATAGCTGGAACGTTTTCAGTTCTACATAACAGACGTTGCCTCGAGCTTGTCCGGATTTTTCTTTTAGACATAGGCCGGACAACCCCAAATCTTAACTAACTTAAGATATGGGCTCTTCCCTTTCCATATCACATATGAAATGGTAGGCTTTGATTTGATTGAAACCCTGTTCAATAGGTATGCAACTTCTCAAGTGCATAACCCCCTTAAGAAAAAAGGTAACTCAGTAGTACTCATCATAGAGCACACCATATCAAATAGGGTGTATCTGCTCCGCCCCGACATACCATCGTGCAATGGTGTATACGGAGGAGTAATGCTGAGAGAGAATCTCATTCTCCTTTAGAATAGTCTAGGAATTCCATGCACAAGTATTCTCCTCCCTGATCTCATCATAGGACATAATACTTATACCCGTATTTTGTTTCTCTACTTCTAACTTATATTCTGTGAATATCTCAAAAGGTTCGGACTTGTGTTTCAACAGGAACATATGTCTGAATCTAAAGAGATCATCAGAGAATGTAATGAAGTATAAAGAACCAATCCTGGCATGTGTAGACAGGGGACCTACATACATCAACATGTATCATCCTAAGAGTTCATTAACTCTTTCTCTGTTTCCAATAAACAGAGCTATGGTCATTTTATCTTTGTGACATGACTGGCGAGTTTCACAAGATGTAAATTCAAACTGATTTAAATATGCATCTAAATGTAACTCCAGCTAGTCGGGTCGCATTGATATGACCTAGTCTACAATACCAAAAGAAGGATCCGTTCATTTCTGAACTCTTCCTCTTATGTGTGTTTCATATACTAAGAACTGTAGTTTGATTTAGAACATCAATGCTTTTAGATAACATGCCTGAACCGATCAACTTTTGATATAGGAAATGTTCAAAACATTATCCAACAATACAAAATATTATCGTTTCTTTACTAATAAAGAGACAGATATGATTTTGTATATCAGGTTCGGTATCTAATAACATACGTTCAGAATCAATGTATTACTATACAGGGTGACAGTGACCAACAGACTTGGCTGCAACACTTGCCCCGTTTTCTGCCTCATGAAACTTATCACCCGTTCTCAGTTTTTCTACCCTTTTGTAGCCCTATGTAACAGATTACATATCTAGGATCCTGATCCGGTATCATATACCAAGGATGCGGAGGATACTGAGAAACAGTTCTGTATAATGAACACACCCGAAGATGATGCATCAGCATGCACTCTCTTCGTTTGGGCGGCACGGGAATTCTGGTATCCCCCAATTTCCTGCTCTGTCTTATAACAATTATAAGTTGGAGCGGGACCAACGTTCCCCAGCTCAGTATAACAAGCTGGTTCGGTCAATATTCCGTTTTATTATCTTGATTAAGGCGTGACATGGTCGCTACCAGGAGAGAGAGAGAAGAAAACACTCAGCGTGCGCTCTGTCAAGAATAGATTGGTTTTTATTTTATCTAATCAGGATGGCTCCCACTGCTTTTTATCAAATCTTCCTTCAAACCCTAAAAGGAAAGACTAGCCGGGATTAATTACACACTACAAGTTCGCCAATCTTTCAGCCAGGCCAGTATCGGTACTTTGAGGGAGGTCCCCCGTGCTTTCGTACGAACCTAATTAATGTAAACCTCGTTTTCCCAGAGGCGTAACCCCGTTGACACCTTTCTAGACACCTACTTGATCGGCTAATTGTAATGTATAAAACTCTCCCAGGAGTAACTCTTACTCGTGTTCATATCAGATTTTTGCATTTTCATACCGCCCAATTTTTATCACTTTGCATATCGGTAGATACTCTTGAGCCGTGTTTGCTAGTCAATTGCAGGTTACAGGTTCTCGGTTCTAAAAACGGTCTAATTCATGGAAGACACGAAAAAAGTCCGGGTTCCTGCCAACCACAGATAAAACACGGTCTTCGCCCTTCATCCGTATGTTGCCAGATATCAGTAGGAAGACAAAATGTCAAATCAATGCACAAGGCTCAATGGTAGCACAAAATCCAAGAGATCTACGCGGAGCTCGAAGCAATCATGACAAAATCTTGACAAAAAGTCCACCTTTCCCTCAACAGAAATTCTGGAAAAATCGGGGATCCAAATTGAGAAAATACATATGCCAAAATGATGTACACAGAAAAACAGGAAAACCCAAAAAAGCCCAAAGCCCAATTCAACAACAAGGCCGCGGAACCGCGGCCAAAGGTGGGTCCAGGCCGCGGTTCCGCGGCCGTTATGGCGCCAAACAGGAAATGCTTCTGGGGGTATTTTGGTCTTTTCGTCTCTGTTCTGATGGTTGCCCAAGGTTTTCATTATCTGGCCTATAAATAGCCCAGAACTTTGTGAAGGAAAGGGTCCAATTCTTGTATCTCTTTTGCTAGGTTTTAGTTTACATGTTCTTCTTCCTCTTCTCACCTCTTCTCCATTAAACTTGTAAGTGAGCTTTTGAGTGAAGAGTGATGAATAAAGAAGACCATTTTTATTATCATGCTTGTCTCTTTCTTTACTTGTTATAATTGTTGCAATTTTAATTGTTAAGTAGTTGTTGTTATTTGTTTGATTGTTTCTTTCTTCTCTCTTTTCATTTATCCTTCATATGACAATGATACTTACGCTTGATCCTCGCCAAGGTGAGGTCGCAAATAGTTAGTCGTATTCTTCTAATCTCCTTCTTTCTATCTTCCTCCTTGTTTTGTTTTGTTTTTCCCTATCATGAAGTGTGAGTAGTTTTATACTTGTTAGGGTAGGATAAGGGAAGTTTGAGAGAAGGAAATCTCTCTCACTCTTTCCTTGCCCAACAACTTAAATCAACTCCCGTTAATTGAACCACAATCCGCTCCTTACGGCACCCTATCCTACATGATAGCGGTGATTCCGTAGTGAGACCGGTTGTGGTTGAATTAACCGGAGGTTATGGATAAGAGCCAAGAACGGACGGACAAGCACCAAAAGGAAGGACTATGCGTTGGAAAGCCTAGCTTATACTCGCAAGTTCCTTCCTAGTCGTGCTAATCCCCGTTGTTGCCGATTACCGTAACACCGATATTAAGTAGGGCAACGAAAGATGTAGAGACTCCTAACTCAAACTAACCTAATCCTAACCCTAACAAGCTCTCTTTAAATATCAACTTAACACTTAGATAACCACAACAAAATCTGAACAACCGGACTTAACTCGTCGAAAAACACTTTGAAAAAGACTCCCATCTCCCTGCGGACGACCCGTACTCAACCGGCTAGCTACAAGCGAAACTGTCTTGATTGCGGTATTTAAAACTAAACTTGACACGCACGTATCCTAACAATCAAATGGCGCCGTTGCCGGGGAGACGGTAGTCTATTTCTAAGTGAAATTTCGGGTTAATTTGTAAGTATAAATCTAACCGAAAAACAAAAAAAATATATATATATATATATATACATTGTAAACAAAACCATCTTGTTATTTTTGATTAGCTTTTGTGCAAGTGTGCAGGAAAATAAGAAGTTCAAGATCGACGCCAAAGACGTTGGATAATACGGAGTTCAAGTACAGTGCCAAAGACGTGGGAAGATAGACCCACATTTCGCGGCTACACCGCGACGGACAAAACGAAGCATCCGGTCTACTGTACAAATCTGGAGCAAAACTAGTGAGCAAATCAAGATTCAGTACATCCAGACAAGCAGAGGACACCCACCAGAGAACACCCAAGTTTTCCGGAGCCCCAAATCCACAGTACGGCCGCGGATCCGCGGCCGTTGCTTGCTTTTAGCCGCGGAAACGCGGCCATCTGTTGGCTTCAGGGCCCCAAATTTCTCTGTAAGCTCTCTGCCTCTCTCCACTCCCCTGGACTCCACTGAACTGTGTTTTCTGCAGGCTTCTTTGCGCAAATTCTTCTCCCCCTTCCAATAAACTGTTCTTGTGCAGGATTCTTTGCGCCGCAAATAAAAATTGTTTGCAGTTGATTTGTTACTGTTTTGCATTCTTTAATACGGACTTAAGGGGCTTGAAACCAATCCAGATTGGGTGGGGATTTCATCACCCTTCCCAGGACCCCAAAAATCACTAAAGCATATGCATTGTCCATTGTAAATTAAAAAATACTAGACTTCAGCCCTAAGGACTTCGCGCTCATTAGGAGAAGATAAACCGTGTTTAGAACCTCGCTTAACCGTACATTGTTTACGGGGTGTCTAGGAAAGTGTTAAAGGCGCAACCGCCGAAAGAGAAAGGGTTATTTAATTAAGGAACTTCGCGAAAGCGTTGGACAACCTCCCCTTATCTCTGCACTTACCTGGCCCCGTGATCGGTGTATTTTTAAGCCTGTTTCTCGACACTGTTTAACTTCGAAAATCAAGTTCAGGAGCAGGTCTAGTAGACCTAGGCGACCATAGATCTAGGTGTGATTGTGCATATCTTGTTTGTGATTGCTTAAGCCATATTTCCGTACATACTTCTGTAAAAATCTTTCTAAAAAAAAAAAAAAATCAAAAACTTTTATAAAAACTTGCCCTTTTGTCGCCAAATCCATTTTCACCCAACACCCATCGCCTTTCTCCATTGACGTTTTCTTACCCTCACCTTCTCCGCTTTGACTATACTAAACTCGTTTAGTGTATGTCCGCTTGGACTCGGGACACTAGCGCCCGTTTAGTCCGCGTTACGTTAGTCGCGACCGACTACGCGATCGACACCGAAGTCGATACTCCGTCCACTCCTCTTTCACCCCTTCCTTTGCCGGCCAACTCCGACGTTGACCGGAATTCTGTTCATACATCTTCACCTTCACCTTCACCTTCACCAACCTCTTCCTCCGCGATGTCGGGATTTAATCCGAACATCTCTTTGACCACCGCTGGAATGGCTCCACCTCCTACGGAGACCAATCTTCCACCACCTCCACCTGTTGTAGCGCCGCAGCGAATTGCGCTCCAGGATCGTTTCTACCCCACCCGTTCTGCACTTCCCACCTGCCTTTCTCTTCCTCCGGCCAATGGGGACAACTTTGAAATTAAACCCCATTTCATCAACATGCTTCCACGTTTTCATGGGCTTGAATCTGAAGATGCCTATATCTTCATCAACAAATTTCAAAACGTCTGTGCCATGATGAAAACAACCCAGCTATCGGACGATGCTATACGTCTACGGGTCATTCCGTTCACTTTATGCGATCTCGCAGAAAAATGGCTGTATAGCACCGCTTCCCACTCAATCACCAGCTGGGACGAGTTTGTTAAAGCGTTTCTGAAAAAATTCTATCCAAATCATAAGACCGCAAGAATTCGAAATGAAATCAACCAATTCTCCCAGCTTCCTTCTGAACCCTTCTGGAAGTGCTTTGACCGGTACAAAGACCTTCTTGTTCAGTGTCCTCACCACGGTATAGAGAAATGGCAACTCTGCCAAACCTTATACGAGGGACTAAACCCAGCAACGAAGCAGTTGCTGGAAACCATCTGTCAGGGCCACTTCCTATCAAAATCTGACGATGAAGCGTGGCAGTTCTTTGACGATCTTGCGGAGCAAACGCTACAGTGGGAGAGCACAAGACCGACTTCTTCTTCTTCTACCTCCACTTCAACCGGTCAGTCTAGGGTAGGAATCCACCAACTCGATGTCTCTATCGCGATGAAAGCTGAAATGGCTGCGATAACACGAAAGCTTGAAGCGATAGAGAGCAAATTTTCTGCTCCTTCTCCTGCCCCTGTTCTCCCCCTTCGTACCATCTGCGCTTGTTGTTCCGATCCTTCCCACTTGACCGAAGAGTGTCCTTACAATCCACCATCGCAAGGACAGGATCAGGTTAATGCATTCCAGCAAAGACCGAGGAATGATCCATACTCTTCCACCTACAATCCCGGTTGGAGGAACCACCCCAATTTCGCCTGGAATCAGAATCAGAATCAATTCCAAGGCAACAATTTCCAAAGGGCCCCTCCACCGCAACAACAAGCGCAACAACAAACTCAGTATCAGCAGCCCTTCCAACCCCAACCTTACCAAAACCAGACGAACAATTTTGCACCAAACAATTCTTTTCCACCAAATAACAACTTTGTTCCGTCAAACACTGATAAGGTTTCCTCGCTCGAGCGAAGTCTGGAGGCGTTTGTTAAACAATCGACTCAATCCACCGCCAACATCCAGTCTTCGATCCAATCTTTAGTGCAACACACCGCCGCACACGGGCAGAGCATCAAAACCATCGAGGCCCAGATTGCACAGCTGAACGCGGCCTTAAGCGAGCGAGAGAAGGGGAAGCTTCCGTCCCAGCCACTGCCAAATCCCGGTCACCCACATAATGCACATGTTGCTCTTGAACAACAAAACCATAATGTGAGTGCCGTGACTACGCTGAGATCGGGAAGGATGCTGCAAAACAACATTGGCAAGCGAATCAACGATGACACCCCGGCCGCCGCTTCTTCTTCTTCTTCTCCTTCTTCTTCTTCGTCTTCCGAGCCTATTCTCCGTTCTTCAACAGGCTCTCCTTCCTCTTCTTCTGCTCTGAACGGACCCACTTCTCACTCCACGAAAACACCTATTCTGGGATCCATTCCAACTCCAAAATCTCCTCCTCCAGCATTAGACTCAACCAATTTTCAAAATATTCCATTTCCAAACCGGTTGAGGTCTAATAAACAAAATCCTCAAATGGAGAAGATTTTGGAGTTATTCAAGCAAGTTAACATTAATATTCCTCTTTTAGATGCTGTCCAACAAGTCCCGTCCTACGCGAAAATCTTAAAGGACTTGTGCACGAAAAAGAGGAAGTCTCAGGTACCCAAGAAAGTTTTCTTGGCTAGTGCTGTGAGTGATGCCCTTACCCAATCTTTACCACAAAAACGGAAGGACCCTGGCTGTCCTACGATTTCAATTACCATTGGGGATAAGAACATCAACCGCGCACTATTAGATCTTGGTGCCAGTGTTAACCTGCTTCCGTATTCAGTATACGAGCAATTAGGCGTCGGAGAGTTGAAACCCACACACTGCACTCTCCAAATGGCTGACCGATCGATCACCCACCCTAGGGGTGAGCTAGAGGATGTGTTGATAAAAGTCGGGGACTTCATATTCCCCGTTGACTTCATTGTCTTAGATACACAGCCTGTAGCTAACCCCCGGAATCAAATTCCGGTGATACTCGGTCGACCATTTCTCGCAACCTCAAATGCTGTGATCAATTGTCGCAATGGTTCGATGAACCTCTCTTTTGGAAACATGACGATTGAACTCAACATTTTTAGGTTAGGGAATCAGCCCGCCGAACCTAATGCTCATATACTGGATGTCTGTTCAATCCAGGAGATCACACCAGAAGAGTGTGAATTCGAGGAGTTTCTGTTTGACCACGATAATCTTGACGCCACTAGTGCGTTTCTCTTCGAACCCGCTGCTGCTTCCGCGCCCAACTACGACTATGAGTGTTTTACGTTTTCACACGATCTTAGCCGCTCACCACCCGAGTTTGAATCGTTTGACTTTTCGGATGAGTTACCTAAACCATCCAACTCGGTGGCTTACACTCGTTTCGAACCTTTGTTGGAATCCTTTGAGTTCGAGACCTTTTCTCCAATCCTTCCTTCTATCATTTCACCTCCAATTCTCGAACTCAAGCCTTTGCCGTCTCACCTTAAGTACGCTTACTTAGGTGAGAACGAGACCCTCCCAGTTATCATTTCGGCTTCTCTAGCCCCTGAGCAAGAGAAAGCCCTTCTTTCGGTCTTGCACGGCAATAGGCAAGCTTTTGGCTGGTCCATGGCGGACATTAAGGGGATTAGT
Organism: Agapanthus africanus; assembly: GCA_030015575.1. Classification (NCBI taxonomy): domain Eukaryota; kingdom Viridiplantae; phylum Streptophyta; class Magnoliopsida; order Asparagales; family Amaryllidaceae; genus Agapanthus; species Agapanthus africanus. The sequence continues at coordinate 300,890,909 of JASDDO010000008.1, forward strand.
CCCCTGATCGTAGAGCATCATATACATCTGATGGATGATGCCAAACCAGCCCGGGATCCACAAAGACGTCTCAATCCAGTCATGAAGGAGGCTGTGAAGAAGGAGATCGTCAAATGTCTAGATAGTGGTATCATTTACCCTATCTCTGATAGCCAGTGGGTTAGCCCCATTCATGTTGTCCCCAAGAAGTCGGGCATTATGGTCATCACCAATGAGGCAAACGAGTTAATCCCTACTCGCACCCAAACTGGGTGGCGAGTATGCATTGATTACCGAAAACTCAACGCCGCAACGCGGAAAGACCACTTTCCGCTACCTTTTATTGACCAGATGCTCGAACGATTGGCCGGACACGAGTACTATTGTTTTCTAGATGGCTACTCTGGCTATAATCAAATTCCCATCGCCGAAAAAGACCAGGACAAGACCACTTTCACTTGTCCTTTCGGCACGTTTGCATATCGTCGCATGCCCTTTGGGTTATGCAATGCGCCCGCTACCTTCCAGCGGTGTATGATGGGAATTTTCTCAGACATGGTGGAGAAATTTCTGGAGATCTTCATGGACGACTTCTCCATCTTTGGCGATTCTTTTGACGAGTGTCTGCTGCATCTCGACGCTGTCCTTACCAGATGTAAGGACAAGAATCTCACTTTGAACTGGGAGAAATGCCACTTCATGGTGCGCGAAGGTATTGTCTTAGGACATATCATCTCGCAAAATGGCATAGAGGTTGACAAAGCAAAGATTGAAGTCATTTCTAATCTGCCTCCTCCCCGATGCGTCAGAGATATCCGAGCCTTCCTTGGCCATGCCGGTTTTTATAGACGGTTCATCAAGGACTTTAGCAAGATTGCTAGGCCCTTGACTCTTTTGCTGGCCAAGGATACACCTTTCGACTTCAACTCGAGCTGTGTGACTGCATTCGAGTCACTGAAACGCTCACTCACTTCTGCTCCCGTTCTTTCTTCTCCTGACTGGACGCACCCATTCGAGATCATGTGCGATGCATCCGACTTTGCCATCGGTACTGTCCTTGGACAGCACATCAACAAGATGCCGCACGTGATCTACTACGCTAGCCGAACCCTGAACGACGCCCAACTTAACTATACAACAACTGAGAAGGAATTCTTAGCTGTTGTATTTGCTTTAGAAAAGTTCAGGCCCTACCTCATCGGCTCTCCAGTCATCGTCTACACGGACCATTCAGCTCTGCGCCATCTTTTTGCGAAGAAAGATGCCAAGTCTCGGTTAATCCGTTGGATCCTCTTGCTTCAAGAGTTTGACCTTGTCATTAAGGACAAACGAGGATGTGAAAACGTGGTTGCCGACCATCTCTCGCGACTTCCTTCTTCGCCTTCGCTTCCAATTCCGATAAACGACGTTTTTCCGGACGAACAACTCTTGACAGTATCGTGCGAACCCTGGTTTGCAGATATTGTGAACTATCTGGCCACGGGATTGCTACCGACCGAATGGTCGAGTCAGGACAGACTTCGCTTCTTATCCCAAGTAAAACATTTTTACTGGGACGAACCCTACTTGTTCAAGTACTGTCCCGACCAGATCATTCGTCGGTGTGTCCCTAATGAGGAATTCAAGAGTGTGCTGTCATTTTGCCACGATCAAGCGTGTGGCGGGCACTTTGGGCCCAGAAAGACAGCTGAGAAGATCTTGCAATGTGGTTTCTACTGGCCACAACTTTTCAAGGACGCTCACGAATATTGCAAGACTTGCTCCCGGTGCCAACACATGGGCCGGATATCCCGGAGAAACGAGATGCCACTCCAACCGATCTTGGTTGTGGAGATTTTCGATGTATGGGGGATAGACTTCATGGGGCCGTTTCCCAGCTCTTTTGGGAACTTGTACATTCTTCTAGCTGTTGATTACGTCTCTAAATGGGTCGAGGCTGTGCCCAGCCGGACTAACGACAACAAGGTTGTCGTTAAGTTCCTTAAAGAAAACATTTTCTCCCGGTTTGGGCACCCCCGAGCGATCATTAGCGACAATGGAAGTCATTTCTGCAATAGGACTTTCGAAGCCTTGATGCGGAAGTACTCCATTAATCATAAGCTTTCTACGCCCTACCACCCCCAAACCTGCGGGCAGGCCGAAGTTTCAAATCGGCAAATCAAGCAGATACTGGAGAAGACGGTTTCCAAGAACCGTAAGGATTGGTCTCTGAAACTGACTGATGCCCTTTGGGCATTTAGAACCTCTTATAAGACCGACCTTGGCATGTCTCCCTATCGGCTTGTATACGGAAAGGCCTGCCACCTTCCTGTCGAAATCGAGCATCGCGCGTTTTGGGCGATTAAGGAGCTGAATCTATCTCTTGAGAATGCGGGCAGCCATCGGAAGCTGCAGCTGAACGAACTGAACGAGCTTAGGGATGAGGCGTACGACAACGCGGTTGTCATTAAGAATCGAACGAAGGTGTTTCATGATAAACACCTTTTGCGCAAAACCTTCGTACCTGGTCAACAGGTACTTCTTTACGACACCCGACTTCATTTCCATCCTGGAAAGCTCCGATCTCGCTGGAAAGGACCATATTTTGTGCGGAATGTGTATCCGCAGGGCGCTCTGGATTTGGAAAATCCAAAGGACGGTTCACTCTTCAAGGTAAACGGACACCGATGCAAACCGTACCTTCGCGCCGAACCAACAGAGGAGCTCCTGTTCTTACAGGAGCCGGTTTACCCTGCCTGATCTTCCTCTGCTTACCTCCAAACTTCGGTTATCCAGCCAAGAACAGTGGACACTGTTCCAAATAAGTTTGGGGGTATGTACAAACCATTTTGTGTATATTCTTTTTCTTTAAAAACAAAAACAAATAAAATTGTGTATCACTAACCGACAATTTTGAACCTTCCAACTACTCTCTTCATGCCACGACAGTGAGGACACTGTCCAGTTTAAGTTTGGGGGTACGCTCGGTACGCATTTCTTACCTTCGCATTCATATGTATATTTTGCATCTGCATATTAAAATCCATAAAATCCATAAAAATTTGAAAATTTTCTAAAAGAAATATATAAAAACTTTTTCGTCAAGTTAACTTGTGGAAGAACTCTGATTCAACATTCGACGGTTTTAGTTTGAAAAAATAGGAATAACTAAATCTTATGTTTGGATTTTGAAAACCTGAAAGATAACTCTCCTTTGAAGTTAACTATAGCTGATATACGTCTTTACATCACACTACACGTGTCGTAAGATGTTGGGAATTAGATGACAAGTCTTTCATGTTTAAACTTTTAAACAGATAAATGATTTTCTGAGGATCAAATAGGTTTGTTCTGAAATAAGTAATGTCAAGAATAGTTTATGAAGTAAAGCGAATATAAAGGAATGTTATTGATGCCGTAATTGGAGCTAAGTCTGAAAAATAACCCATCTAAAACTTGATTGGAATGATTACACACCAAACACACCAAACACGTCTTTTATCCAAAAAAATATTTGAACTGCCGGTTATATCACCGTTCGTATTAAATCATCTGATTTTCACGCCAATCTGTCTTTTGTTTTTGGACCTAGGTAACTTGAGTAATTAAGTCCGCTGGGGTGTTTTTGCACCTAATGCCCTAAAACCAACTGGTTTGGGTGCATTGGCCCAAAGCTCGCTAAGAAGCCTAGAAAGTCCAGTTTAAAACAAAGTCAAGCAAGTGTTCTCTCCGAGTTAAAATTCCTAACGGTTCTTTGTGTGAGAATAATCTTGATAAAAGACAGGCTTTTATAAAAAAAATTTTTTAACGGAGATATGAAGGTTTTACTCTTTGATAAAGACTATTGCACGTTCACAGAGGTGTGTATGAAATGAAAACAAGGAAAAGGTGGAGTGAAAAATACGACTTAGTTTCCTGTTAAGGAAGATAGAAATTCTGAAGTTGAAACCTTACTGGAAAACGAAACTTGAAAAATGCTTAACTCGTTATAAAACTTATGTGATCCTTTTAAAATTGTTATCTGGGCTTTATTGTGCAACATGATGACTTTATTCGACCTTTCGGGAACTTAACGACACTATTTGCACCGCACGTAAAGACATATAAAATCTGTAGTTAAATAAGAAGTGAGGTGTAAAAAATAAAGGTTCGATAATCTAGACTTAGGATTATAGAATTGTTATTTTCTAAAACAAAACTTTAGGATGTGAATCTTAGTTATTTTACAAAACCAACTTGACCGGATTTTGTGGGTAGTATCCGCTGAAAACCCTCAGGAGACAACACTCCTCCTACTAGGGACACCTAGAGGTTTAACGGCTTGTTGCACATGCTCAGTGCAATCGCGTTCCCTGCGAAAGTGAGGTTAGGAAATTTTTTGTGAATAAATGGACTTTGCTCGGGACGAGCAAATGATAAGTTTGGGGGTATTTGTTCATATCAGATTTTTGCATTTTCATACCGCCCAATTTTTATCACTTTGCATATCGGTAGATACTCTTGAGCCGTGTTTGCTAGTCAATTGCAGGTTACAGGTTCTCGGTTCTAAAAACGGTCTAATTCATGGAAGACACGAAAAAAGTCCGGGTTCCTGCCAACCACAGATAAAACACGGTCTTCGCCCTTCATCCGTATGTTGCCAGATATCAGTAGGAAGACAAAATGTCAAATCAATGCACAAGGCTCAATGGTAGCACAAAATCCAAGAGATCTACGCGGAGCTCGAAGCAATCATGACAAAATCTTGACAAAAAGTCCACCTTTCCCTCAACAGAAATTCTGGAAAAATCGGGGATCCAAATTGAGAAAATACATATGCCAAAATGATGTACACAGAAAAACAGGAAAACCCAAAAAAGCCCAAAGCCCAATTCAACAACAAGGCCGCGGAACCGCGGCCAAAGGTGGGTCCAGGCCGCGGTTCCGCGGCCGTTATGGCGCCAAACAGGAAATGCTTCTGGGGGTATTTTGGTCTTTTCGTCTCTGTTCTGATGGTTGCCCAAGGTTTTCATTATCTGGCCTATAAATAGCCCAGAACTTTGTGAAGGAAAGGGTCCAATTCTTGTATCTCTTTTGCTAGGTTTTAGTTTACATGTTCTTCTTCCTCTTCTCACCTCTTCTCCATTAAACTTGTAAGTGAGCTTTTGAGTGAAGAGTGATGAATAAAGAAGACCATTTTTATTATCATGCTTGTCTCTTTCTTTACTTGTTATAATTGTTGCAATTTTAATTGTTAAGTAGTTGTTGTTATTTGTTTGATTGTTTCTTTCTTCTCTCTTTTCATTTATCCTTCATATGACAATGATACTTACGCTTGATCCTCGCCAAGGTGAGGTCGCAAATAGTTAGTCGTATTCTTCTAATCTCCTTCTTTCTATCTTCCTCCTTGTTTTGTTTTGTTTTTCCCTATCATGAAGTGTGAGTAGTTTTATACTTGTTAGGGTAGGATAAGGGAAGTTTGAGAGAAGGAAATCTCTCTCACTCTTTCCTTGCCCAACAACTTAAATCAACTCCCGTTAATTGAACCACAATCCGCTCCTTACGGCACCCTATCCTACATGATAGCGGTGATTCCGTAGTGAGACCGGTTGTGGTTGAATTAACCGGAGGTTATGGATAAGAGCCAAGAACGGACGGACAAGCACCAAAAGGAAGGACTATGCGTTGGAAAGCCTAGCTTATACTCGCAAGTTCCTTCCTAGTCGTGCTAATCCCCGTTGTTGCCGATTACCGTAACACCGATATTAAGTAGGGCAACGAAAGATGTAGAGACTCCTAACTCAAACTAACCTAATCCTAACCCTAACAAGCTCTCTTTAAATATCAACTTAACACTTAGATAACCACAACAAAATCTGAACAACCGGACTTAACTCGTCGAAAAACACTTTGAAAAAGACTCCCATCTCCCTGCGGACGACCCGTACTCAACCGGCTAGCTACAAGCGAAACTGTCTTGATTGCGGTATTTAAAACTAAACTTGACACGCACGTATCCTAACAATCAACTCGCAGCGGGTATCGGGATCCAACTATCTCATAGAAGGTATGCAATCTCATTGCAAATTTCAACACTTGAAATTCCCGATATATTTTGCCCCGAACGATCTATGACCTTGACAAGGTCAACAAACCATAGACCGCAAGTCAAGTTCAACCCGTCATTTCCTGATTGAATCAAACCCACCCGCACGACCCTTGACAAAGTCAACAAGGCCGCACGACTACCCTAACCCAATCTGCATTATATGCATAAGCAGATAAATACTGGTTAGCTACCGCACACTGCGCCTTGACAAGGTCAACAAACGCAGCACGAATACTAAACAGGATTTATCTGAATTGACGGAGGGCTACGACAGGTTTTTCTGAAAACCTATTGCGTAATGAACTTGATATCGTTGTAGGATCGAATGAATTTTAAAATGGAGTGTTTTTTAGGCTTTTCTAGTTTTGCTAAAGGAGTCACTCCCGGTGAAGGGATCGTCGGTCCTTTCCTCGTCGAATGAGGTGCGGGATATATCATATATATCACTGTGCAAAGCAAAAACACTTAAAAGCTATCAAAAGACAAACCGAGTGTGTAGCATCTTCCAGTTATTGCTAAAGGAGTCACTCCCGGTGAAGGGATCTCGGTCCTTTCCTTATCGAATAAGGTGCAGGATATATCATATATACCGCTGTGCAAAGCAAGAACTGTAGCTACCTGTTTTATTTTGAAATTCGATTCTACAACATCTTAGGTTTCTTTTATTTCATTAATCATATTAATGAAGTCCCATCATTTAAGTACCTAAACATCACAGATAAATACGACGTACACTTATGCCATCCGCATTCGCCTCGATGTCCCCTCGTGCACCGTTAGGTTAGGTAACTAACGACAGAGCGGGGCAGGGCTAGCACGGGTGTAAAACATAAGTAACGTCTATATAATATATCATATATACTATATACTGTATCTATCACAGAACATCACATGATCACATCACAGATATCGCAGCAGAAGAAACATATGAAATATTGGATATACTAGGACGTCCGTGTTTTCAATACGAGCCAGTATAAAACACGGATTCCACGGTCGCGATGAATAGCCAAACCCACACCCCAAGACCCCTACGAGAGCGACAAGCAACCCTACCAATTCTGGAGTTAGGAGACCCGGACTCGACTCCTCGAGTTGGTCTTCCACTGGACCCCAGAACCCGGTTACTTGTGCCCTCCTCCTTGAGTCTATCCTAGTGCGGAAAAGTAAATAATATACAAACGGTGACTACTTCCGCAACCTGGAAGTGCCCCAATAAAAAGAATATTACATACAAGTTTTTACATGAATGAAAATGAAAAACACTCATCTCACATAAAAACCCCCGGCTATTCAATCACGACGATCCAATATAACATATCCAGCAACACATAACATCACATGTCATCAACGTAAGTAAATATGTGCATCCCAATTGTCGTTGACATATAGCAACGAAACCGGCGATATCACATATTACACTTACGGTCACAGAAAAGAAAGTGTAAAACTACAACAGTTGGAATCTGCAACCACCTCAGACATCGCATGCCTGACCAAATGAATTCCTTAGACATCACATGCCTAACAATTATAAACCCCGCATTTTAGTCTCAAAATCGAAAACTCTTTTCAATATCAAGTCGGGCAATTCGACAAGATTCCCGACATCCTGATCGAATGCTCGTCGCAAACTTCAGTAGACGGCTGCACCCCCGATACCGTCGACGAAGTGCACCAAGGCGGAACACCGCTACCACGAGCACCCGGACGGATGCTTTCGGCGACGGGGTTCTCCTACAGTCACTTGGTCGGGGCTATGGGGTGAGGCTGTCTATTAAGTTTACCCGGCGAGTATCCGCGTACGCTACGTGATTGCGACGGACTTTTGATCACATCAAAATTCCGTGGCAACCGATCAAGTGAGACTAAAGTGCTATGTTTATAACATTCATTCAGTTATCTCATAACTTATTGTGAATTCCAATTATTGTATCCCATTCCGGATAAATAGAAAATGTTAAACTTTCCGATCGAACAATCGAACACCCAAGTTTTCCCGATACAGCTCAACACATGAAATAAGTCTAACAACATTCAGTTGGTGCCTCAGTACCAACGGTCCAGCCGTAGAAGGGTCAAGCCAACGCCTCACATGTGGCACGCCGTACTGCCCCAAACCCGAGGGTTCAAAGGGCAGTTCAAGACGGTCACATAATCGAGTTAAGGTTTGTTGTCTTCTAGAGGGTCCATTGCGTTACTTGCACTACTTAGAACGTCGTTAAACTACAGAAAGATCCAACACTTGGAAATTTCCCGACAGGGGAAAAATTGGGTATTTATATCCGGTCGAACATTTTAACATATTCTAAAATTTATCCGGAAAGCCAAATAGACAAAATTTGATACCCCGATCGAAACACCGAATCCCCAAAACAACTCCAGAAAATTCAACTCTTGAATAAAATTTAAAAAATTCCAGAAAACCCAGCATATTAAAATATGAATTACTGTGCAACAATAGGAAGGTGACGTCATCACCTAGCCGCGGAACCGCCGCATAAGCTGGGCTTCTGCCGCGGTTCCGCCGCGGTTTGGATGAATCATGGGTCCAATTTTGCGCCGTAATTGATAGATTTCCCTGCTGAATTTTTTAGCACTTTTTAATTTGGAAAAATCCACGATTTTACAAAATGTCCAGAGAGCATGATTGTGATCGGGTTTCGGGTTCGTTCGGACTTCAAATTCCGTCTGGACTTCGCCTAAGGCTCTAGCTAGGCTCTGATACCACTGTAGGGTTCCTAGGCACTCTAGTGAGGTCTCAGAAGGCATCAACCATGCCAATTTCAAAAATTATCGGTGCCGAGAAACCCGACTACGGATCGTTGGCTAGATTTCTAGGCGAAAATGCTAACTAGTTAACACTTAACTAATAGAATACGGAAATACAACCTTTGTAGATCCGGTGCTCCACCTCCACGGCTCCGCAATGAAGTCATCTCCGCTGTCCAAGTGAATTCCCGGGCTCTAGCGTCGGCTTCGTCGGAGAAATGGCGAGCTAGGTCGTCGATGTCCATGCCGAAAATGATCTACGTCGAGGCATCGCTAAATCAAGCTCCGACTTCACCAAGTCAAGAAACTTGTGAAGAAAACACACTCTACTACTTGGAAAGAGGTAGAGGATGAAGAAATAGGAAGTGGGTAGACTTTAGAATTGGATTTCTCACTCATTTCATCAATCCACCATTGATGAAGTCAAGCTTTTCTTCTTGAGTTCAAGGAAGAAGAAGAAGAAATGTTATGATAAGTTAATTCAAAATAAAAAGTAAAATGAATACTTATCATAACATAACCCTAATTAAGTGTAGAGAATAGACCATGGTTTGTTTAAATGGTTAGGGTTAAGAATGAAGACAAGAAGGGTGACTAAGTCAAAGCTTCATGAATCTTTAACAAACAAACAAACAAAGCCACCATTCTTTCTTTATCTTTTCCAAAACAAATAAATAAATAAATAAACAAATGAATAAGATAATCAAAACCCTAATCATTAAGTAAACCATGGTTTAATCTTTATACTTAACCAAGTTAACATGTATCATCAAACATGATACAATCATGTGCACAAAAGTATATCACATATACAACTTGCACAATTCAAGTGAGAAAATCCATTTAAAGTGAACCAATACTAGTTAATGCAAAGTAATATATCAAATATATAATTATACATTAAATCATTAAATCAACACTTGATTTAACGATCCGGTCATATCGCATATAACCGACTAGTATCATTAGTAACAACTTATCGAATCAACAGTTGATCCGATAACCCGGCTATATCACATATAACCGATCAATGTCACATCGCGAGAATCGAATACAGTATCACATACTGGTATTATTCTCGGTCCCTCACATATCTCATATGCGCTCCTATTTCGTTTCGCTTGAGCCAGGAAACCTCTGTGTAGGACTCTAAAGACTCGTCAATATGCCGGCAGCAGGTGATGATCATATCAAGCACCCACAAGCCGCAAGCGGTCTGCTAAACGTAACGGCCACCCGGGTATTGAGCGATCAGAAGATCGACGAGAAAGCCCGCTCACACTCCAGTGAATCCAACCAGTAACACTACCATACAGTCCGGTCTGATCGTCTGATATGTCGCATATCTCGCCTAGGGGTGGTAAACGTCAGACCCCAATAGCTCGATAAGTCGTGTCGATATGAGGTCTATAACAATTCGAGAAGCTACTGGTAACACTTACCAGTATATCTCAGCAACCCTGGCCAGGGATTTCCTGTTATAGCCAATCGAACACAGTGCAACATCAACTCCCTATACCGGGAGAGACGAATCCCCTCCTATCGCTCATTGCCTCCATGTGACTCGGGACTGTACCCAAAAACCACCGTTTTGCACGCCCTCTTGGACGTGGTAAGATGGAAATCAAAGCACAGTGGGAACCACAAAAGACTCTATGACGATCTCGGGTCTACAGACTACTCTGTACCAGTGTCACCAGAGAACTGCCATCTGACGTGAGGTATAATACCATCTGGGAGTTCTCGGCGAGTCCGTCCAGTGTACCCAGTCTCTACTGAGCACCCGTATATCATCCCTGATGTCAAACACCAATGGATATGGGATCATCCATCGCCCATCTGTATGGGTCGAGAAGGTATACGCTAGTCTACTCTGGTATATCGATGCCCCGTCTCGATACACCCACGACTAAGGACTTTGAAGGATGTACTTATGGACTACCATGTCCCCACTAGTATGATCCGCATCATAGTCCAGGTAGTCAAGTACACATCCTAAGGGCTTTACCAACATGTAATAGAGAGGCAATCAGTATACACGTTAAGGTAAAGTGTAACCAGATAGCATACTATCATGTCGTGCAAGAAAGTCCTCCCTATATATGTCCCAGCATCCACTACAATATACATCCTATGTACAGTAATGGCCTCTAGGGCATACATATAACTAACAGATATCATATCTGTAATTCATTGCAGGCGTTGAGAAAGCATAGGTTTTTGAAGGCAGGTGACATGACCGTCAAAGTTGCAAATGGAGTGTTCATATCAGATTTTTGCATTTTTACACCGTCCAATTTTTATCACATTGCTTATCGGTAGGTACTCTTAAGCCGTTTTGCTAGTCAATGAAAGGATACATGTTCTCGGCTCTAAACGGTGAAATTCATGGAAAAGCACGACAAAACCCGGATTATTGCCAACCACAGATAAAACACGGGTCTCCGCTCTCTATCCGTATGTTGCCGCATACCAGTTTAAGAGACAAAATGGCAAATCAATATCATTTTCATCCACAAGGCTCAATGGCAACACAAGATCCATCATATCTACGCGGAGCTCGAGGAAATCATGACAAAAAGATCCACATTCATCACCTTTTTGTTCAACATAAATTCTGGAAAAATCGTGATGTAAATATAAGAAAAAACATATACCAGAATCATGGGCACAGCAGACCAGGGAAGTACAAAAGAGACCATGCCCTAACTCCACCATAGGGCCGCGGATCCGCGGCCAATGGGGGGTCTAGGCCGCGGATCCGCGGCCGTACAGGCGCCGCAGATGATGAGTTTTCAAGGGGTGTTTGGTCTTTTTACGTTGATCCAGAATGTTGCCCTAGAATTTCTGTTGCCTGCCTATAAATAGTCCAGAACTTGCCAAAGCCAAGGGTGCATAATCTTGTATTTAGAATTTTAGAATACATGAGTTGTTCTTCTTCCTCTTCTCATCTCTTCTCCATTAAAAACTTATAATGAGCTTTTGTGAATGAAGAATGAATAATGAGTTCTCTTTGTTATCATGCATGTCTTGTTCTTTTTATAATTGCTTGTAATTCTCTTTTGCTAATCTAGTTGTTGTTATTTATTTTTTGTTTCTTTCTTGTTCTCTTTTCCTTTATCCTTAAACAACCATGATGCTTACGCTTGATCCTTGCTGAGGTGAGGTCGCAAATAGCTAGTTGTAATCTTCTAACCTCTTTCTTTATATCTTCCTCCCTTGTTTTATTTTCATTTTTCTTGTAATGGGTGAGTAGTTTCCATACTTGTTAGGGTAGGATAAGGAAAGTTTGAGAGAAGGAAATCTCTCTCACTCTTTCCTTGCCCAACATCTTAAATCGAACTCCTGTTAATTGAACCACAATCCGCTCCCTACGGCACCCTATCCTACATGATAGCGGTGATTCCTTAGTGAGACCGGTTGTGGTTGAACTAACCGGAGGTTAAGGCTAAGAGCCAAGAACGGACGGACAAGCACCAAAAGGAAGAACTTATGCGTTGGAAAGCCTAGCTTACACTCGCAAGTTCCTTCCTAGTCGTGCTAATCCCCGTTGTTGCCGATTACCGTAACACCGATATTAAGAGTGGCAACGAAAGAAGTGAGCGACTCCTAACTCAAACTAACCTAATCCTTACCCTAACAAGCTCTCTATCTATATCATTTTAGCACATAGTTAATCTAAAAACAAACCTGAACATTTGGACTTAACTCGTTAAAGCACTTAGAAAAAGATTCCCATCTCCCTGCGGACGACCCGTACTCAACCGGCTAGTTACAAGCGAAACCGTCTTGATTGCGGTAATAAACTTAGCACACAAAAACTCTACAAATCAAATGGCGCCATTGCCGGGGAGACGGTAGTTTATTTCTTTGTGTAATTTCGGGTTAATTTTGTTGGAGATAGTGCCCTCAGAGTCAATTATTGGATCACAGGCACGTGATTGCAATGATTCAGCGATGACTTATCCCGGTAGGACAGTCTTACTCAAGATGATAGTATGCTATCTGGTTTACCTTTATCATCGTATACTGCTTTAGGTGACCTTACAGGTCACTATTGCACGTTGATAGAGCCCCTAGGATTCTTGCTTGACTGCCAGCAGTATGAGGGTGATCATATACGTGGGAGCTGGTAGTCTATAAGCACATCGTTAAAAGGTCCCTAGTCGTGGGAGTTTCGAAACAGGGCATCCATACTCCAGAGTAGACTAGTGTATACAGTCGAGACCCCGACGAGGGGCGGTGGCCGGTCTCACAAACCACTGGTGTCAGTTGGTTCACCTAAGATGTATACAGGTGCTTATTGGGTTATGAGTACACCGGACAGGACTCGCCGGGAACATGCTAGTTGGTCTTATACCTGACGTCAGATAGCAGTTCCCTGGTGACATGTGTACAGGTTAGTTCATCGACCAGAGGATCGTCATTTGTCTCGTATGAGTTCCCACTGTACTTTGATTACTACCCTACCACGCTCAAAGGAGACGTGCAAATAGGTTTTAGTTGGGTACAGTCCCGAGCCACATGGAGGCAGTGAGCGGATCTACAGGGGTTCGTCTCTCCCGGTATTGGGGGTGAGGTCGCGCTGTGTCTAGGAGACCCATTACACGAAGTACTTGGCCAAGGCAGGAGATTTACTGGTAGGTATTCCAGTAGTATCTCAGGGTGTTCTGGGTACACTCCGACACGACTTGTACCGCTTTTGGGGGTCTGACTTTTACCAACCCCCTAGGCCCGCCATGCGATGCTTATAGACGAACGGACCGGACTGTACAGATATTGTCACTGACAGGCTCAGTAGGGTGTCAGGATGAGTTCGCTCATCGACGTCCCTTTTGGTCAATAGCTCGTAGCCCGTTACGTATAGGATAATACCTCAGACGTGCTAGTGGTTAAATCCACAGCCATAGTATTGACGAGTCTTTAGAGTCCACCACACACAGTTACTCAAGTTTCGGGCGAAATGCTGTAAAGGCCGTATGGAGATATGGCAGGGTTCGATCAGATACGTGCGGTATTGCACGGATCAGGATCGGACGGTTAGTACTAGAGGCCGTATGGAGATATGGCAGGGTTCGATCAGATACGTGCGGTATTGCACGGATCAGGATTGGACGGTTAATACTAGAGGGCTTTGGTTTAAGCCGGATCCTAGTATTGCACAGTGTAGACTTTGTCTCTTCGCATTTGTATTCGGTCGGAATACAAATGCGGGTATGTATATACAGCAGCGGGGTTTTCCTGTAATTTATTACGGGATCAGTTTTATGAAGTTGCTAGTTTGTTTTCCTTTTCAGCCATATTTCTTTGTATCTTTCATTGGCTGAAGATTGGTGGAGGAGGGCTTATTTGCATTTGTGCAAATAAGCATTTTGGAGGGCTGTCTTTGCTCATTGTAGTGTCATGATGGTTGCACCATCCCTTGACTTCTTCATGGTTGATTGACTTTGGTTTCATGATGGTTGATTTGGAGTGAGGTTTTGGTTGTGATGATAATTGATCATCATCACATCTTTTTCTCTCTCATGCAAGATAGCTTTTCACTTGCTCTCCCTTGGATTAGTGAGACTCTTCCTCATTCTCTCACTCTCTTCTCTTCACCATGCCATGGCTAGAAAATCATGAGGGAGGGGCTGCCCAATTTTTGTGTGGGGGATTTTTGTTCTCTCATGCTTGCAAAAATCCCCAAGTTCATCACAAAATTCCACAAGTTCATTTCCTCCACCAAAGGCAACTTCCAATACCCCAAATGAGATATAGAGCACTACACGTTTTCTATAGCAAATCTTGGGTACGTCGGCTCGCCAACTTCGTGCCCGAGTTGCCTCGGTCCAGAGGCGGGAGCCCGTAAAAGAAGCCGGCGACGTGGTGCCCTTCCAGCGACTTGGTGGACACCGGAGATTCCGCGGGGAGATCGGGACGACGATGAGAAGACCGAAGGACACGGATCGCTCGGTATATCTCTATATCGCTTCTCTATATTGCTAGGACTAGTTTAATGGCACGATCCGGGTTTATAGTGCGCGGTGGTGCCGGTTTAAAAAGTTAAAGTAAATCATCGCTTCCGCATTCCGGCGTCGGATTGACGGCCGGGGCGCCGCCGTGCACTTACAGTGGTATCAGAGCCTCGCCATTAACCTAGTCTAGCTTTGTCTAATATGTTTACATTGCCGATCGAACAAAATTCCAAAAACCGCGTTTTCATGTGCTTCAGTTTCAGTCGAATTTTTTTTGGCTCCAAAAATTTTTCAGGTAGTTGCAGAATGATGTGCAGGGAATTCTAAGACTACTGTGAAATTTTGATTACGTGAACACACTATACGACCGCGGAACCGCGGCCAAACCCATGCTTGGGCCGCGGTTCCGCCGCAAGATTTACTCTTCAGTGCTTCAAAATTCTACAAAGAGTCTCTGTATTGAAAATAGGGGTTTTGGAACATTCTTTTTGGGCCCAGATTTTCTGTGAGTGCTACAGTAGTGCTTGGGGTCCACTTGGGTAAATTTGATCGATCGAATATTTTAAACACATTAGTTCATAGTATTTACATTCTATCTGCGACCGTGAATGTCACTTGATCGGTAAATCCTGTCTAACTGCGATAGCCCGGTTAGACGGATTTGCGAACGTGACATTCACGTTGATGTTCTGTGATTGTGCTGTGATGTTGCGGATTGGTCGTGGTGGATAGCCTGGATGCAATGGTAGTACATATTTGGTTGTATTGTACATTTGATATTGCGGGGCGAGCGTCCGACATGTGGACTACCGTCACTGCCCGTTTGTATATTATTCTTTTGTGGCACGACCAGGTTGAGGTCGATGTACCCATTGTATGTATATTTTACTTTCTGTACTAGAATTATCCCAAGGTGGGGTACACGGATAGCCGGGTTCTAGAGGGCAACAAGCCCGCATCTCATGGCATTGAGACGGGGGGGGCTTCACTCTAGAATTGGCGGGCTATTCGCCGCACTCGTAGGGGGTACAGGTTGACCTAGGAGGGGTGCCCAAGTTACCGGATTCCGTGAAGTGCCGGGTGGTCCATTAACGTTGCTGAAGGGGGCTGCCTCGCTTCAGGTTTTGGCGGGTAACTTGCCGCGCCCATAAGGGTCTAGGATTTCATTGCACAGGCTATCCACACGACCAGGGGAACGTCGGGTTTCAGTAGCGGCTCTGTGAAACCCGGGGATACCAGATATCTGTATTGTTCTGTGATGCTGTACATTTCTGTTATGTTGCATTTTATCACGCCTTGAGCGAAATATTATATATTGATATATATACTAGTAGATGTTGTATATGTTTTGCATCCGCGCTAGTCCAGTCCCCGCTCTGTCGTTAGTTAAGTAACCTAACGGGTAATGACGGGACCCAGTGGCGAATGCGGATGGCATATACGTACGTCATATTATTTTCGTTCTTTATTGGTGTGATCAATCGATAGGACTGCGTTGATTCGGATCAATGGAAGTTAAAAACAAATCTATTCTGATGTTGTTGGAACACTTTTCAAAAGGCTGTTATTGCAAGGACGTTCTCTTTTGTTTTGCATCGTGGTATTCAGTTGGAATATCCTGCTCCTCAGTCGACGATGCAAGGGCCGAGATCCCTTCACCGGGAGTGACCCCTTGAACAGAAGTTTGCGTCAGGGAAATAACTTCACTATAACCGATTACTTTTGCTTTGCATCGTGGTATTCAGTTGGAATATCCTGCACCTCATTCTACGGGGAAAGAGCCGAGACCCCTTCACCGGGAGTGACCTTTTTAGCAAAGGTTTTCGTCACTATATTTTTATAAATCTATCCAGTTCCTTCAACGATATCAAGTTCATTACGTTAAAGGTATTCGCCAGAAACTATTCGTAGCCCTCCGTCGTTTCAGACGGGTAGCACGTAGTATTCATGCTATGTTTGTTGACCTTCGTCAAGGCATAGTGAATGGTAGTTGCTTGTTACCTTTCTGCTGCATAGATAGATGCGTTGGTTTGGGACAGTCGTATAGCCTTGTTGACCTTCGTCAAGGGCTTGTACGGGTGGGTTCAAATTAACCTGGACAATGACGGGTAGAACTTGACATGTGACTTATGATTTGTTGACCTTCGTCAAGGTCATAAGAGCATGGGGTAAAAATCACATCGGGAGTTTCTGAAGAAACTGAAACTTGCCCGATTTGCGCATACCTTCTAGAGTGTGATAACGTGAGCGGATTCCGTCACGTTATCATGCGATGATAGTTAGATCCCGATTCCCACTGATGAGCTGGTTTACTCCTCGGGTGATCCCGACTAATTCTTCTTTCAGGTTTGGAGGAGAATTTGACGGTACAGTGGGACGTTTCCAGATTAGACAAATTGGTAACCATTCTGATCTAGGTTAGAGTGCATGCTGAGTGATTTCTTTTCTCTCTCTCTTTGGCAGCGACCATTGACCCGACTCTAAGACTATGACTCAGTGACCAAAATTAACCGAACCTTCTTAACACTGGCTTTTGGATTGTCAAAGTTGCTAACCTCATTGCCAGTCCTACTTTTACCCTTTTCTCCAGGACACCCCGTATTACTACGAACGTCCACTTCCATTGGACAAAACCATCGTATGGTTATATACGAACTCGAAGGGATTTATTCGAGGATGGTTTCCGGTTTTGGAGAAAACGAATAGGACTATTCAGTTGTCTTTTCCTTTTACCTTCTCTCAGGCTGCGAGTACTCCTTGGTTTAGGAGATAGTACACCTATTACGCAAATTGGATAGTCTTCTTCCAAACCTTAGGCTCGTGCCGAACGGTGGGGAATGAAGAAAACCAATTAGCATAACGATGGTGTACAGAAGGTATTGAGTAAAGACATAACAAGGGATTAGTAAGAGGGCAAAGTAAATTGCGACTGCTATTCACGACCAAACCAAGTATTTATTCGCCAATCCTAAATCACCTTTGTATTTCTCCAGAACACTCTGTATCACTACGAAGATCCACAGTTTATTGGATACTCCATCGTATGGTTATATACGAACTCGAAAGGAACTTGTTCCAGTTCGGGGATGGATTCTGGTTCAGGAGAAATAGGAATAAGGTTTATTCGGTTGTCTTTTATCTTCACCTTCTCTCCCATTGCGAGAGCTCCTAGGATTAGAACAGTACACCCATTATGCTTATTGGATAGTCTTCTTCCAAGCCATCGGCTGGTGCCGAACGGTAGGGAAGGAAGAAAACCATTTGGCCTAAAGGGGTGTACAGAAGGTAATGACTAAAGACATAGAAAGGGATTTGGAAAGATGGCAAACAATTACATGGTTAGAGTTGTGAATCTGGATAATGGAAGAGGCATTACTAGGGATACTGGGATACCCTATCGAAACATTTCCATGTTTCAGTTTCACCGTGTACTGTTAAAGAAAAACTGATTTCCCGATTAGATACTTACTCCAGGGTATGTATTTACCAGGTATGATTCTCACATCTGTATGGTTTTACAGATGATGAGTGGGGGTAAGTTATTGGGAATTAGGTGATCTTCCTCATTATATCGGTATTCGTTGTAATCGGTGATATTTGAGGAAGTCACCTGTGTTGTTTACCGGACGGCAAATATTTGGTTTTGAATATCCGCTGTTATGCACCAATTTCGAATTGATATATCTGTACGTCTATTTTCATAGAGTGAGACATACCTTTTTGAAATTATGTCTGCGACATTTACTTATATCAGTGGATGATTAGGTAAGGAGCATTGAACAGCGGTGTAATTCTTCATAACCATAAGTACAGTTTTCAACCTATGACACACAGGGATTGAGTTATCAGACTCAAGGGACTTATACAGACTATTGTATGTTGTCCAGGGTCCATCAGGATAGAGGGGTTGGTCCTCGTACTATATTCGGTTTACTTATGACTTCTCTAGTTTTTAGACAGGTGTTTCGTGCAAACACAGAGTCCGAATTTTGAGAAGTTATAGGTATTTGAATAAAGTAGAGAACCAGATATTACAAGTATCGGGATTCTTCAAAGTGATCGGAGATGTAGATACTTGTGTAGGGTATTCAGTTGATAGTAATGTTTAAGAAAACTTGCTTCTCTTTCAGATTACTCATAATTGGAAGCACTCCTAAGTTGAGTAATGCTGATCGACCTCTTTCCATTTTGATGACATGCACTGGAGACAGCTGCATGATTTGAATCTGGTTCAATTAAATCAGTGCCTCTGGTTCTATATTGGATATAGAACAGTTCATATCTTAACGATGTTAAGGTACGGGGAGTTGTTCGGCTTATGCTTAAAACCAGACTCTGGATAACTCAAGGCACGTTTCTGTAATGGCCGTTTGTGGGTTGACCCAGGCTATAACGAGGGTTGACATTCTACCATCTGGAAGATCAATAGAGATATTGTTCTAGACTCGCCACAGTTTTAATAAAAATGGATTTTTTCAGAAAACAGTAGAGGGAGTATGGTAGAACTGGAAGTGATTCCAGAACCACAAACGATTACTGAAGATTTGATAGGAATCTAAAGATTCAATCTGGTTTGACATTCCATTGGCCACTCCACAGATAAGGTGGGTAACTTCAGGCACCCGAGAGGTACTCCGGTAGCCTTAAGGACGGTGACAGGGAAGTTCTTGTTTACCTAGACTTGCCATTATTGTTGTTCCAGACCGTGAGACCCGGCAGGAGGATGAGTATAGCGTCGTTCTAAACTTGCTTTAGGA
Organism: Agapanthus africanus; assembly: GCA_030015575.1. Taxonomy (NCBI): domain Eukaryota; kingdom Viridiplantae; phylum Streptophyta; class Magnoliopsida; order Asparagales; family Amaryllidaceae; genus Agapanthus; species Agapanthus africanus. Next base: position 300,910,441 of record JASDDO010000008.1, read on the forward strand.
GTGTACGTGTATATGACTCTGCCAGAGGGTTGTCGTAGTCGGTGGGAGCAGCGGAAGCATTGGTGGACAAGAAGCTTAAGTCTATTTATAGACTAAAGCAGAGGTAGCGGAGATAGATCATCTGTTTCTGATGTGACAGTCATATGTTTGACTTCATCAGAATAGGGGATGGATCTGTTAAGAAGGTAGTAGGGTGTGATGTCCTGGTATTTGGATGACATACACAGAGTAGGAAGTGATATTCCTATGCTACGATCGGTTATGCTTTGGTCGTCACACGGTAGTTTCTCCACATGGGACTTGGAATTATATCAGACATGCTGGTTACTAGATCTATGGTTTTAGATCTAGATTTGGGTGGTTTCCCAATTAAGGGTACTTAGACAGCATTCTAAGAGTATTTAGAATGGACGACTCCTGGCACGGTAGTGTACCTGCCGGTGATGGAGTCACCCTCTCTAAAGGTGTCTTACAGACTAAAGGGGAGAGGGATGTGCATGATTGGCAGATCACTTGCTTAGGCAATTGAGTCAATCATGAGATGTCAAGTACTACACCAGATGTTGTTTTTGCACTAGATGCAGTAAGCTGACATTGATCCAATCCTGGAGAAACAGTCGGAAGCAGTTTTAGAACATAAGTGGATGTTCTAGGGATATGATAACGACAGCCTCGTTCGGGAGACAGTTAACATTCCAGTCTTCCAAGGTGCCATGGACGACAGGGAGTTTGTCAGAGTTATAGTTTTTCCTTCTGACGAGGGGCAGTATTTTGGACAGATGGTCCAAGGCAATACTGAGGGAGGCATGGCGTAGGATACTGATAAAGTTCAGTTGACGATACGGTCTAAGAAGTTTGGATTTGGAGTTCACTTGTGAGCTTGGTCCCATCAGACATCCAGACATATTCTAAGACAGGTATTGCTCATTTCGGGAGATGGTTTTCTCTGCGAACTTGAGATATAGAGATGCATAGAAAGAAACATCAAAGCGGATCCACTCGCTGAGGCTATTCCTCGAACGCAATAGTTTCGCAAACGAGCCTTGTGAGACTGACTAGTAGAGGAGTTGGGTGTTCGGTATCACACGGGCTGTGAGTATGCGACATCACAATAATTAGCCTTGAGTGCTAGTGGGAGATTGTTGGAGATAGTGCCCTCAGAGTCAATTATTGGATCACAGGCACGTGATTGCAATGATTGAGGGAGGACTTATCCTGGTAGGACAGTCTTACTCAAGATGATAGTATGCTATCTGGTTTACCTTTATCATCGTATACTATTTTAGGTGACCTTACAGGTCACTATTGCACGTTGATAGAGCCCCTAGGATTCTTGCTTGACTGCCAGCAGTATGAGGGCGATCATATACGTTGGAGCTGGTAGTCTATAAGCACATCCTTAAAAGGTCCCTAGTCGTGGGAGTTTCGAGACAGGGCATCGATACTCCAGAGTAGACTAGTGTATACAGTCGAGACCCTGACGAGGGGCGGTGGCCGGTCTCACAAGCCACTGGTGTCAGTTGGTTCACCTAAGATGTATACAGGTGCTCATTGGGTTATGAGTATACCGGACAGGACTCGCCGGGAACATGCTAGTTGGTCTTATACCTGACGTCAGATAGCAGTTCCATGGTGACATGTGTACAGGTTAGTTCATCGACCTGAGGATCGTCATTTGTCTCGTGTGAGTTCCCACTGTACTTTGATTACTACCCTACCACGCTCAAAGGAGACGTGCAAACAGGTTTTAGTTAGGTACAGTCCCGAGCCATATGGAGGAAGTGAGCGGATCTGCAGGGATTCGTCTCTCCCGGTATTGGGGGTGAGGTCGCGCTGTGTCTAGGAGAGCCATTACACGAAGTCCTTGGCCAAGGCAGGAGATTTATTGGTAGGTATTCTAGTAGTATCTCAGGGTGTTCTGGGCTACACTCCGACACGACTTGTACCGCTCTTAGGGGTCTGACTTTTACCAACCCCCTAGGCCCGCCATGCGATGCTCATAGACGAACGCACCGGACTGTACGGATATTGTCACTGACAGGCTCAGTAGGATGTCAGGATGAGTTCGCTCATCGACGTCCCTTTTGGTCAATAGCTGGTAGCCCATTACGTATAGGCTAATACCTCAGACGTGCTAGTGGTTAAATCCACAGCCATAGTATTGACGAGTCTTTAGAGTCCACCACACACAGTTACTCAAGTTTCGGGCGAAACGCTGTAGAGGCCATATGGAGATATGGCAGGGTTCGATCAGATACGTGCGGTATTGCACGAATCAGGATCGGACGGTTAGTACTAGAGGCCGTATGGAGATATGGCAGGGTTCGATCAGATACGTGCGGTATTGCACGGATCAGGATCGGACGGTTAATACTAGAGGGCTTTGGTTTAAGCCAGATCCTAGTATTGCACAATGTAGACTTTGTCTTTATGCATTTGTATTCGGTCGGAATACAAATGCGTGTATGTATATACAGTAGCGGGGTTTTCCTGTAATTTATTACGGGATCAGTTTTATGAAATTGCCAATTTGTTTTCCTTTTCAGCCATATTTCTTTGTATCTTTCATTGGCTGAAGATTGGTGGAGGAGGGCTTATTTGCATTTGTACAAATAAGCATTTTGGAGGGTTGTCTTTGCACATTGTAGTGTCATGATGGTTGCACCATCCCTTGACTTCTTGACTTCTTCATGGTTGATTGACTTTGGTTTCATGATGGTTGATTTGGAGTGAGGTTTTGGTTGTGATGATAATTGATCATCATCACATCTTTTTCTCTCTCATGCATGATAGCTTTTCACTTGCTCTCCCTTGGATTAGTGAGACTCTCCCTCATTCTCTCACTCTCTTCTCTTCACCATACCATGGCCGGCCAAGCATGAGGGAGGTGCTGCCCAATTTTTGTGTGGGGGATTTTTGTTCTCTCATGCTTGCAAAAATCCCCAAGTTCATCACAAAATTCCACAACTTCATTTCCTCCACCAAAGGCAACTTCCAATACCCCAAATGAGACATAGAGCACTACACGTTTTCTACAGCAAATCTTGGGCACGTCGGCTCGCCAACTTCGTGCCCGAGTTGCCTCGGTCCAGAGGCGGGAGCCCGTAAAAGAAGCCGGCGACGTGGTGCCCTTCCGGCGACTTGGTGGAGACCGGAGATTCCGCGGGGAGATCGGGACGACGACGAGAAGACCGAAGGACACGGATCGCTCGGTATATTTCTCTACCCCTTCTCTAGATTGCTAGGACAAGTTTAATGGCACGATCCGGGTTTATAGTGCGCGGTGGTGCCGGTTTAAAAAGTTAAAGTAAATCATCGCTTCCGCATTCTGGCGTCGGATTGACGGCCGGGGCGCCGCCGTGCACTTACAAATTTGTGAATATAAATATAACCGAAAAACAAAACAAAAAAATATACATTGTAAAAAAATCATCCTGTTATTTTTGATTAGTTTTTGTGCAAGTGTGCATGATAAAACGAAGTTCAAGTTCAGTGCCAAAGACGTGGGAAGTTAGACCCATATTTCGCAGCTACACCGCGACGGATCAAGACGGAGCAAACGGTCTACTATAAAATTCTGTAGCAGATCCAGTGAGCAAATCACAATTCGGGAGCTCCAAACAGGAAGAGGACACCCAACAGGGCACAACCCAGAAAACTGAAGGCCCAACCCCACCATATCGCCGCGGAACCGCGGCATAAGCTAGCTTAGGCCGCGGAACCGCGGCATAAGCTAGCTTAGGCCGCGGAACCGCGGCCAGTTTGTGCCTTCTGGGTGCCAAAATTTCTGTAAGTCCTCCTTTTCTCTCCCCCACTCCTCTGAACTCCACTGAACTGTGTTTTCTGCAGCATTCTTTGCATAAACTCTCTTCCCCCTTCCAATAAATTGTTTTTGTGCAGGATTCTTTGCGCCGCGCTAAAATAAAAATTGATTGCAATTGATTTGTTACTGCTTTGCATTTATTAATACGGACTTTAAGGGGCTTGAAACCAATTCAGATTGGGTGGGGATTTCATCACCCTTCCCAGGACCCCAGAAATCACAAAAGCATATGCATTGACCATTGTTAATTAAAAAATACTAGACTCAGCCCTAAGGACTTCGCGCTCAATAGGACAGAGGACTAGTTACAGGCATCGGCCGTTTATCCTATCCTGACTTTTGCGGTGTCTAGGCAAGTATGTCCAAGGCAAGTGGTTACTTAATTAGGACCACTACTTGCGTAGTGGGGAGCCTCCCACTTACCTCGCACTTACCTGGCCGCAATTGTTGGAGAAGAGGCGGTTTGAGGTCCTATTTCTAGCCCTTTGGAACAGTCAGGAGCTGTCTAGCTGACCTAGGTGACCCTAGATCTAGGTGTGATTGTGCATATCTTGTTTGTGATTGCTTGAAGCCGTAAGTCCGTACATATTTCTGTAAATCTCTTTCTAAAAAAAAACACAAAACCAAAAACTTTTATAAAAACTTTCCCTTTGTCGCCAGAATCCATTTTTTTCACCCACCACCCATCGTATTTCTCCATTGAAGTTTTCTTACCCTCGCCTTCTCCGCTTTGACTATACTAAACTCGTTTAGTGTATGTCCGCTTGGACTCGGGACACTAGCGCTCGCCTAGTCCGCGTTACGTTAGTCGCTACCGACTACGCGATCGACTCAGACGTCGAAACTCCGACCACGCCTCTTTCACCCTTACCTTTGCCGGCCAACACCGACGTTGACCGGAATTCTGTTCATACATCTTCACCTTCACCATCACCAACCTCTTCTTCCGCGATGTCAGGATTTAATCCAAACATCTCTTTGACTACCCCAGGATTGACTCCACCTCCTACGGAGGCAACTAACCCACCACCACCGCCTGTTGTAGCGCCGCAGCGAATCGCGCTCCAGGATCGTTTCTATCCCACCCGTTCTGCACTTCCCATCTGTCTTTCTCTTCCACCGGCCAATGGGGATAAATTGAAATTAAGCCCCACTTCATTAACATGCTTCCGCGATTTCATGGGCTTGAATCTGAAGATGCCTATATCTTCATCAACAAGTTCCAAAATGTTTGTGCCATGATGAAAACCACCCAGCTGTCGGACGATGCTATACAGCTACGGGTTATTCCGTTCACTTTATGCTATCTTGCTGAAAAATGGCTGTATAGCACCGCTTCCCACTCCATAACCAGTTGGGACGAGTTTGTGAAAGCGTTTCTCAAGAAATTTTATCCGAATCATAAAACCGCAAGGATCCGTAACGAAATCAACCAATTCTCTCAGCTTCCTTCTGAACCCTTCTGGAAGTGCTTTGACCGGTATAAAGACCTTCTTGTTCAGTGTCCTCACCATGGTATCGAGAAATGGAAACTTTGCCAAACCTTATACGAGGGCCTGAACCTAGCAACCAAGCAGTTGTTGGAAACCATTTGTCAGAGACACTTCCTATCGAAATATGACGAGGAAGCGTGGCAATTCTTCGACGACCTTGCGGAACAAATGCTTCAATGGGAGAGCACCTGACCAACTTCTTCTTCTTCTTCGTCCACTTCTACTGGTCAGTCTAGGGTAGGAATTCACCAACTCGATGTCTCTATTGCGATGAAAGCTGAAATGGCTGCAATAACGAGAAAACTTGAAGCGATAGAGAGCAAATTTTCATCTCCTGCTCCTGCCCCTGTTCTTCCCCTTCGCACCATTTGTGCTTGTTATTCCGATCCTTCTCACTTAACCGAAGAGTGTCCTTACAATCCACCATCTCAAGGACAGGATCAAGTTAATGCTGCATTTCAGCAAAGACCGAGGAATGATCCATACTCTTCCACCTACAATCCCGGTTGGAGGAACCACCCCAATTTCGCCTGGAATCAGAATCAGCAACAATTCCAAGGCAACAATTTCCAGAGGCCCCCTCCTCCGCAACAACAAGCGCAACAACAAACTCAACAACAGTTTCAGCAGCCCTTCCAACCCCAACCTTTTCAAAATCAGACGAACAACTTTGTACCCAACAATTCTTTTCCACAAAACAACTTTGTTCCGTCAAACAACGATAAGGTTTCCTCGCTAGAACGAAGTCTGGAGGCGTTCGTTAAACAATCGACACAATCCACCGCCAACATACAGTCGTCTATTCAGTCTTTGGTGCAACACACTGCTGCACATGGGCAAAGCATCAAGACCATCGAAGCCCAGATTGCACAGCTGAATGCGGCGTTAAGCGAGCGAGAAAAGGGGAAGCTTCCATCTCAACCACTCCCAAATCCCAGTCACCCACATAATGTACAAGTTGCTCTTGAACAACAGAACCATAATGTGAGTGCCGTGACTACACTGAGATCGGGAAGGATGCTGCACAACAACATCGGCACAGCGATTGAGGATAATGACACCCCGGCCGCTTCTTCTTCTTCTTCGTTTTCTGAGCCTATTCTCTATTCATCAAAAGGCTCTTCTTCTTCTTCTTCTTCTTCTTCTTCTTCTTCTGCTTTGAACGGACCCACTTCTCACTCCACGAAAACACCAGCTCTGGGATTCGTTCTAGCTCCACAATCTCCTCCACAAGCATTGGACTCAACCAATTTTAAAAACGTTCCATTTCCAAACCGGTTGAGGTCCAATAAACAAAATCCACAAATGGAGAAGATTCTGGAGTTGTTTAAGCAGGTTAACATTAACATTCCCCTTTTAGATGCTGTCCAACAAGTCCCGTGCTACGCGAAAATCTTAAAGGATATGTGCACGAAAAAGAGGAAGTCTCAGGTACCCAAGAAAGTTTTCTTGGCTAGTGTTGTGAGTGATGCTCTTACCCAATCTTTACCACAGAAACGGAAGGACCCTGGCTGTCCTACGATTTCTATTACCATTGGGGATAAGAACATCAACCGTGCACTATTAGATCTTGGTGTCAGTGTTAACCTGCTTCCGTACTCAGTATACGAGCAATTAGGTGTAGGAGAGCTGAAACCCACACACTGTACTCTCCAAATGGCCGACCGATCGATCACCCATCCTAGGGGTGAGCTAGAGGATGTGTTAATCAAGGTCGGGGACTTCATATTCCCCGTTGACTTCATTGTATTAGACACACAGCCTGTAGCAAACCCCCGGAATCAAATTCCGGTGATACTCGGTCGCCCATTCCTTGCAACCTCGAATGCTGTGATTAATTGTCGCAATGGTTCGATGAACCTATCTTTTGGAAACATGACAATTGAACTCAACATTTTTAGGTTGGGGAATCAGCCTTCCGAACCTAATGCTCATATACTAGACATTTGCTCAATCCAGGAGATCACCCCTGAAGAGTGTGAATTCGAGGTGTTTTTGTTCGATCACAATAACCTTAACGCCACTAGTGCGTTCCTCTTCGAACCAGCTGCTGTTTCTGCGCCCGACAATGACTACGAGTGTTTCACGTTCTCGAACGATCTTAGCCGCTCACCACCCGAGTTTGAATCCTTCGAATTTCCGGATGAGTCACCTGAACCATCCAACTAGGTCGCTTACACTCGTTTTGAACCTTTGCTGGAATCCTTTGAGTTCGAAACCTTTTCACCAATCTTGCTTTCAATCGTTTCACTTCCAACGCTCGAACTCAAGCCTTTGCCGTCTCACCTTAAGTACGCTTACTTGGGTGAGAACGAGACCCTCCCTGTTATCATCTCGACTTCTCTAGCTCCATAGCAAGAGAAAGCCTTTCTTGCGGTCTTGCACAGCAATAGGCAAGCTTTTGGCTGGTCCATGGCGGACATCAAGGGGATTAGTCCCCTGATCGTTGAACATCACATTCATCTGATGGATGATGCCAAACCAGCCAGAGATCCTCAAAGGCGACTCAACCCAGTCATGAAGGAGGCTGTGAAAAAGGAAATCGTGAAGTGTCTGGATAGTGGTATCATTTACCCTATCTCTAATAACCAGTGGGTTAGCCCCATTCACGTTGTCCCCAAGAAGTCAGGCATAACGATCATTACTAACGAGGCGAATGAGTTAATCCCTACTCGCACCCAAACTGGGTGGCGAGTCTGCATCGATTACATAAAACTCAACGCCGCAACGCGGAAAGACCACTTTCCGCTGCCTTTCATTGACCAAATACTTGAACGATTGGCCGGACACGAGTACTACTGCTTTCTTGATGGCTACTCCGGCTATAATCAAATTCCCATTGCCGAAAAAGACCAGGACAAGACCACATTCACTTGTCCTTTCGGCACGTTCGCATATCGTCGCATGCCCTTTGGGTTATGCAATGCGCCTGCTACCTTCCAGCGGTGTATGATGGGAATCTTCTCAGACATGGTGGAGAAATTCCTGGAGATCTTCATGGACGATTTCTCCATCTTCGGTGATTCCTTCAACGAGTGTTTGCTGCATCTTGACGCTGTCCTTACCCGATGTAAGGACAAGAACCTCACTTTGAATTGGGAGAAGTGCCACTTCATGGTGTGCGAAGGTATTGTCTTAGGACATATCATTTCGCAAAATGGCATAGAGGTTGACAAAGCAAAGATTGAGGTCATTTCCAATCTCCCTCCTCCCAGATGCGTCAGAGACATCCGAGCCTTCCTTGGCCATGCCGGTTTCTATAGACGGTTCATCAAGGACTTTAGCAAGATTGCTAGGCCCTTGACTCTTCTACTGGCCAAGGACATGCCATTCGACTTCAACTCGAGCTGTGTGACTGCGTTCGAGTCATTAAAAAGCTCACTCACTTCTGCTCCCGTTATTTCTTCACCTGACTGGACGCACCCATTTGAGATTATGTGCGATGCATCCGACTTTGCCATTGGTGCTGTCCTTGGACAACACATCAACAAGATGCCGCACGTAATCTATTATGCTAGCCGAACCCTGAACGACGCCCAACTTAATTATACAACAACTGAGAAGGAATTCTTAGCTGTTGTATTTGCTTTAGAAAAGTTCAGGCCTTACCTCATCGGCTCTCCAGTCATTGTCTACACAGACCATTCTGCTCTGTGCCATCTTTTTGTGAAGAAAGATGCAAAATCTCGGCTAATACGTTGGATCCTCTTGCTTCAAGAGTTTGACCTTGTCATTAAGGACAAAAGAGGATGTGAAAACGTGGTCGCCGACCATCTCTCACGACTTCCATCTTCCCCGTCGCCTCAACTTCCAATCAACGACGTTTTTCTGGATGAATAGCTCTTGACAGTATCTAGCGAACCCTGGTTCGCAGATATTGTGAACTATTTGGCCACAGGGCTACTACCGACTGAATGGTCAAGTCAGGACAGACTTCGATTCTTATCCCAAGTAAAACACTTTTACTGGGATGAACCCTATCTGTTCAAGTACTGTCCCGATCAGATTATTCGTCGGTGTGTCCCTGACGATGAATTCAAGAGTGTGCTGTCATTTTGCCACGATCAAGCATGTGGCAGGCATTTTGGCCCCAGAAAGACAGCTGAGAAGATCTTGCAATGTGGTTTCTACTGGCCACAACTCTTCAAAGACACTCATGACTATTGCAAGACTTGCTCCCGGTGCCAACACTTGGGCCGGATATCCCGAAGGAACGAGATGCCGCTCCAACCAATCTTGGTTGTGGAGATTTTCGACGTTTGGGGGATAGATTTCATGGGGGTGTTTCCCAGCTCTTTCGGGAACTTATACATCCTTCTCGCTGTTGATTACGTCTCTAAGTGGGTCGAGGCTGTGCCCAGCCGGACTAACGACAACAAGGTTGTCGTTAGGTTTCTTAAAGAAAACATTTTCTCCCGGTTTGGGCACCCCCGAGCGATCATTAGCGACAATGGAACTCATTTCTGCAATAAGAATTTCGAGGCCTTGATGCGGAAATATTCCATTAATCATAAGCTATCTACGCCCTACCACCCCCAAACCTGTAGACAGGCCGAAGTTTTAAATCGGCAAATCAAGCAGATACTGGAGAAGACGGTTTCCAAGAACCGTAAGGATTGGTCGCTGAAACTAACTGATGCCCTTTGGGCATTTCGAACCGCTTATAAGACCGATCTTGGCATGTCTCCCTATCGGCTTGTGTACGGAAAGGCTTGCCACCTACCTGTCGAAATAGAGCATCACGCATTTTGGGCGATAAAAGAACTGAATCTGTCTCTCGAAGATGCGGGCAGCCATCGGAAGCTGCAGTTGAACGAATTGAGCGAGCTTAGGGATGAGGCTTACGATAACGCGGTTCTCGTTAAAAACCGAACGAAGGTGTTTCACGATAAACACCTTTTGCGCAAAACCTTCGTACCTGGTCAGCAGGTACTGGTTTACGACACCCGGCTATACTTCCATCAAGGAAAGCTCAGATCTCGCTGGAAAGGGCCATATTTTGTACGGAATGTGTATCCGCAGGGCGCTGTGGATTTGGAGAATCCAAAGGACGGTTCATTTTTCAAAGTAAATGGACACCGACTTAAACCGTACCTTAGCGCCGAACCAACAGAGGAGCTCCTGGTCTTACAGGAGCCGGTTTACCCTGCATAATCTTCCTCTGCCTACCACCAAACTTCGGTTATCCAGCCAAGAACAGTGGACACTGTTCCAAATAAGTTTGGGGGTATGTATATACCATTTTGTATTTATTTGTGGATATTCTTTTCCATTTTTACTCTTTAAAAACATAAAAAAAAAATTGTGTAGATCTAACCGACATTTTTGACCCTTCAAATGATCTCTTCATGAAATGACAGTGAGGACACTGTCCAGTTTAAGTTTGGGGGTACGCTCGGTGCGCATTTCTAACCTTCGCATTCATATGTATATTTTGCATCTGCATATTAAAATCCATAAAATCCATAAAAATCAGAAAATTTTCTAAAAATATAAAAACTTTTCTGTCAAGTTAGCTAGTGGGTGAACTCTGATTCAACATTTCGACGGTTTTGTTAAATAAGATAAGAATAACTAAATCTTATTTTTAGATTTTGAAAACCCGAAAGATAACTATAGCTGATATACGTCTTTACATCACACTACACGTGTCGTGAGTTTTGGAAATTAGATGACAAGTCTTTTATGTCTAAAAACTTTTAAATATATAAATGATTTTCTGAGGATCAAATAGGTTTGTTCTGAAATAAGTAATATCAAGAATAGTTTATGAAGTGAAGTGAATATAAAGGAATGTTATTGATGCCTTAATTGGAATTAAGTCTGAAAAATAACCCATCTGAACCTTGATTGGAATGATTACACACCTAACCCACTGAACACGTCTTTTATCCAAAAAAATAACTGAATTGCCGGTTGTCTCTCCGTTCGCATTGAATCATCATGATTTTCACGCTAAATTGTCTTTTGTTTTTGGGCCTAGGTAACTTGAGTAATTAAGTCCGCTAGGGTGTTTCTACACCTAATGCCCTAAAACCAACTGGTTTGGGTGCATTGGCCCAAAGCTCGCTAAGAAGCCTAGAAAGTCGAGATTAAAACAAAGTCAAGCAAGTGTTCTCTCCGAGTTAAAATTCCTAACGGTTCTTTGTGTGAGAATAATCTTGACAAAAGACAAGTTTTTATAAAAAATATTTCTAGCGGAAATATGAAGGTTTTATTCTATGACAAGGTTTTATTCTATGACAAAGACTATTGCACGTTCACAGAGGTGTGTATGAAATGAAAACAAGAAAAAGGTGGAGTGAAAAATAAGACCTAGTTTCCTGTTAAGGAAGATAGAAATTCTGAAGTTGAAACTTTACTGGAAAACGAAACTTGAAAAATGCTTAACTCTTTATGAAACTTATGTGATCCTTTCAAAATTCTTATCTAGGATTTATTGTGTGACATGATGACTTTATTCGACCCTTCCGGAAATTAACGACACTATTTGCACTACACGTAAAGACATATAAAATCTTAAGTTAAATAAGAAGCGAGATGTGAAAAATAAAGGTTCGATAGTCTAGACTTAGGATCATAGAATTGTTATTTTCTGAAACAAAACTTTAGGGGTTTGAATCATAGGAATTTTACAAAACTAGCTTGACCAGATTTTTTGGGTAGTATCCGCTGAAAACCCTCAGGAGACAACACTCCTACTAGGGACACCTAGAGGTTTAACGGCTTGTTGCACGTGCTCAGTGCAATCGCGTTCCCTGCGAAAGTGAGGTTAGAAAAATTTTTGTGAATAAATTGGCTTTGCTCGGGACGAGCAAATGATAAGTTTGGGGGTATTTGTTCATATCAGATTTTTGCATTTTTGTACCGCCTAATTTTTATCACATTGCTTATCGGTAGGTACTCTTAAGCCGTGTTTGCTAGTCAATTGCAGGATACATGTTCTGGCTCTAAACGGTGAAATTCATAGAAAAGCACGACAAAATCCGGATTATTGCCAACCACAGATAAAACACGGGTTTTCGCTCTCTATCCGTATGTTGCCGAACACCAGTTTAAGAGACAAAATGGCAAATCAATGTCATTTTCATGCACAAGGTTCAATGGAAACACAAGATCCAACATATCTACGCGGAGCTCGAGGAAATCATGACAAAAAGATCCACATTCATTACCTTTTTGTTCAACAGAAATTCTGGAAAAATCGTGAAGAAAATATGAGAAAAAACATATACCAGAATCATGGGCACAGCAGACCAGGGAAGTACAAAAGGGACCATGCCCCAACTCCACCATAGGGCCGTGGATCCGCGGCCAATAGAGGGTCTAGGCCGCGAATCCGCGGCCGTACAGGCGCCGCAGATGATGAGTTTTCAAGGGGTGTTTGGTCTTTTTACGTTGATCCAGAATGTTGCCCTAGAATTTCTGTTGCCTGCCTATAAATAGTCCAGAACTTGCCAAAGCCAAGGGTGCATAATCTTGTATTTAGAATTTTAGAATACATGTGTTGTTCTTCTTCCTCTTCTCCATTAAAAACTTGTAGTGAGCTTTTGTGAGTGAAGAATGAATAAAGAGTTCTCTTTGTTATCATGCATGTCTTGTTCTTTTTATAATTTCTTGTAATTCTCTTTTGCTAATCTAGTTGTTGTTATTTATTATTTGTTTCTTTCTTGTTCTATTTTCCTTTATCCTTAAACAACCATGATGCTTACGCTTGATCCTTGCGAGGTGAGGTCGCAAATAGCTAGTTGTAATCTTCTAACCTCTTTCTTTCTATCTTCATCCCTTGTTTTATTTTAATTTTTCTTGTAATGGGTGAGTAGTTTGCATACTTGTTAGGGTAGGATAAGGAAAGTTTGAGAGAAGGAAATCTCTCTCACTCTTTCCTTGCCCAACATCTTAAATCGAACTCCCGTTAATTGAACCACAATCCGCTCCCTACGGCACCCTATCCTACATGATAGCGGTGATTCCGTAGTGAGACCGGTTGTGGTTGAATTAACCGGAGGTTAAGGCTAAGAGCCAAGAACGAACAGTCAAGCACCAAAAGGAAGAACTTATGCGTTGGAAAGCCTAGCTTATACTCGCAAGTTCCTTCCTAGTCTTGCTAATCCCCGTTGTTGCCGATTACCGTAACACCGATATTAAGAGTGGCAACGAAAGAAGTGAGCGACTCTTTACTCAAACTAACCTAATCCTAACCCTAACAAGCTCTCTATCTATATCATTTTAGCACATAGTTAATCTAAAAACAAACCTGAACATTTGGACTTAACTCGTTAAAGCACTTAGAAAAAGATTCCCATCTCCTTGAGGACGACCCGTACTCAACCGGCTAGCTACAAGCGAAACCGTCTTGATTGCGGTAATAAACTTAGCACGCAAAAACTCTACCAATCACGGAGCTAGCATGGATGCTAAGGCCGTTGGGGACTATCACCTGGGAATGTCAGATGGACATGTTTTGGTTTTACGTAATTGCTTTTTTGTACCCAACGCAACTTGTAATATCATTTCTGTATCTTTAATATCTAAAGAAGGTTATGAATTTGCGTTTGTAAGTAATGTTGTAAACATTCACCTTAATCAAGTTCTGATTGGGTCAGGTACATTAAGCAATGGTATATACGTATTAAACCAACCACAGATTTTCAATGTCCAGAATACACACAAAAGAAAGTCTCCGGAAATAAATCAGACTCTTTTATGGCATTGTAGACTGGGTCACATCAATGAGAGAAGGTTGACGAAGTTACATACAGAAGGATATTTGGATCCGTTCGAATATCAATCGTATGCCACTTGTCAATCCTGTCTCAAAGGAAAGATGACAAAGACTCTGTTCACTGGACACGGAGTAAGAGCGAGCGAGCTCTTGGGACTCGTACACAGCGACGTGTGCGGTCCAATGTCTACGCATGCACGAAGCGGTTATTCTTACTTCATTACTTTTACGGATGACTTTTCAAGGTACGGTTAGGTCTTCTTAATGAAACATAAATCCGAAGCCTTTGGAAAATTCCAGGAATATAAGAATGAAGTAGAAAAACAAACCGGCAAAAGTATCAAGACACTAAGATCTGATCGAGGTGGTGAATACTTGAGTGCCGAGTTCCTGGATTACGTAAAAGAGAATGGAATTCTCTCTCAGCTTACTCCTCCATACACTCCGCAACATAACGGTGTATCGGAGAGACGGAACCGAACCCTATTGGATATGGTACGGTCCATGATGAGTAACGCTGAGTAACCGCGATCATTCTGGGGATATGCACTAGAATCAGCTGCATACCTTTTGAACCGAGTTCCAACTAAGACTGTGCCTACTATACCATATCAGATGTGGTGTGGGAAGAGACCCTATCTTAATCACATTAAGACATGGGGAAGTCCAGCTTTTGTCACAGCATGCGGAAAAGCTCGAGGCACGCTCAGTACAGTGCAAGTTTGTGGGATATCCAAAGAACTCCAAAGGATATTTCTTCTATTGCGAAGAGGAACAATAGGTTTTTGTTTCTCGGCATGCCCACTTCTTGGAAACTCAGTTTTTGGAGAATCAGATAAGTGGGAGCGCAATAGAACTGGAAGAAATTCCAGAACCACGAGCTATTACTGAAAGCTTAGTAGAACCAGAGGGTTCAAAAGAACATGACATTCCTACGCTGCTCCGCAGGAGTAGTAGGCAGTCTCATCCGCCCGAGAGATACTACGGTTTTCTCATAGACGGGGATAGAGAAGATTGCATAATTGATTATGATGAGCCAACCAGCTTCCAGCAGGCCATTCAGAGCGTTGACTCTGTAAAATGGCTGGATGCAATGCGGACCGAAATGGAGTCCATGTGTTGGAGATAGTGCCCTCAGAGTCAATTATTGGATCACAGGCACGTGATTGCAATGATTGATGGAGGACCTATCCCGGTAGGACAGTCTTACTCAAGATGATAGTATGCCATCTGGTTTATCTTTGTCATCATGTACTGCTTTAGGTGACTTGACAGGTCACTATTGCACGTTGATAGAGCCCCTGGGATTCTTGCTTGACTGCCAGCAGTATGAGGGCGATCATATACGTGGGAGCTGGTAATCTATAAGCACATCCTTAAATGGTCCCTAGTCATGGGAGTTTCGAGATAGGGCATCGATACTCTAGAGTAGACTAGTGTATACAGTCGAGACCCCGACGAGGGGCGGTGGCCGGTCTCACAAGCCACTGGTGTCAGTTGGTTCACCTAAGATGTATACAGGTGCTCATTGGGTTATGAGTACACCGGACAGGACTCGCCGGGAACATGCTTGTTGGTCATATACCAGACGTCAGATAGCAGTTCCCTGGTGACATGTGTACAGATTAGTTCATCGACCTGGGGATCGTCATTTGTCTCGTGTGAGTTCCCACTGTACTTTGATTACTACCCTACCACGGCTCAAAGGAGTCGTGCAAATAGGTTTTAGTTTGGTACAGTCCCGAGCCACATGGAGGCAGTGAGCGGATCTTCAGGGGTTCGTCTCTCCCGGTATTGGGGGTGAGGTCGTGCTGTGTCTAGGAGAGCCATTACACGAAGTCCTTGGCCAAGGTAGGAGATTTACTGGTAGGTATTCCAGTAGTATCTCAGGGTGTTCTGGACTACACTCCGACACGACTTGTACCGCTTTTGGGGGTCTGACTTTTACCAACCCCCTAGCCCCGCCATGCGATGCTCATAGACGAACGGACCGGACTGTACGGATATTGTCACTGACAGGCTCTGTAGGGTGTCAGGATGAGTTCGCTCATCGACGTCCCTTTTGGTCAATACCTGGTAGCCCGTTACGTATTGGCTTATACCTCTGACGTGCTAGTGGTTAAATCCACAACCAAGATGTTGACGAGTCTTTAGAGTCCCCCACATTCAGTTACTCAAGCTTTCGGGCGAAAAGCTGTAGAGGCCGTATGGAGATATGGCAGGGTCCGATCAGATACGTGCGGTATTGTACGGATCAGGATCGGACAGTTTGTACTACTGGCTGTATGGTTATATGGCAGGGTTCGATCAGATACGTGCGGTATTGCACGGATCAGGATCGAACGGATATTACTAGCCGGCTTTGGTATAAGCCGGATCCTAGTATAGTACAGTGTAGATTTTGACTCATTGCATTTGTATTTCGGTCGGAATACAGATGCGGGTGTGTATACACAGTATCGGGGTTTTTCCTGTAATTAATTACGGGACCAGTTTTCTGGATTGCCAGTTTGTTTTCAGTTTCGGCCATTTTCATTTGTATCTTTCAATGGCCGAAGATTGGTGGAGGAGGGCTTATTTGCATTTGTGCAAATAAGCAATTTGGAAGGGGGTCTTTGCATATTGGTTGGATCATGATGGCTCACCATCGCTTGACTTTCTTTGTGTCATGATGGCTTGACCATTTGACGTCATCATGCTTGAGATGATGGTTGTGGTGGAGTGTTGGCCTTTGATTGTCATCATGCTTGTTGATGATGAAGTGTGATGATTGTTGTTTGAGTGTTGGACTTTCCTAGTGATCATTCCTTTGCATGATAGCCTTCTCTATCTCTCATTTTGGATGATTGTGTGGCCTCTCTCATATTTTTGATACTCTCTCTCATTCTCACTCCCCATTCCAAGCCACGGCCGGTCATTTCCCTCTTGGGCTGTCCAAAATTTGTAGTGTGGGATTTTGGTTCTTTTCATGTTAGAAAAAATCCCCAAGTTCTTCTACAAAGTTCATATATCATTTCCTCCAACAAAAGGCAACCTCCATGAACCCCATGAGACACATAGTTCTCTACACGATTCTACAGCAAATCTTGGGCACGTCGACTAGCCAGCTTCGTGCCCGAGTTGCTTCGGCATTGAGGTGGGAGCCCGTAAAAGATGTAGGCGATGTGGTGCACTTCCGGCGATGAGGTGGAGACAGAACATTCCGCGAGAGATCGGGACGATGACGAGAAGACCGGAGGACTCAGATCAGTCGGTATATCTCTATTCCCTATCTTGTAGTTAGCTAGGACTAGTTAATGGTTCGATACGGGTTTAATGCGCGTTGGTGCCGGTTTGCAAAGTTCGCAAAATTAAAGTTTATCACCGCTTCCGCATTCCGGCGTCGGATTGACGGCCGGGGCGCCGTCGTGCACTTACAGTGGTATCAGAGCCTCGCCATTAACATAGTCTAGCTTTGTTTAATGTGTTTGCATTTCCGATCGACCAAAATTCCAAAAACCCGCGTTTTCTTCACATCAGTTTTCTGTCGATTTTTTTATGGCTCGAAATTTTTTTCAGGTTGTAGAAAAGTGATGTACTGAAAGTCGTAAGAACACTGGAAAAATTTGGTGCCCTGATCCTTCCGTACGACCGCGGAACCGCGGCCATAACCCCTCTTTGGCCGCGGTTCCGCCGCAGGAATGTGGATTCATGTCATCACTGTTTTGCAGTGGGCTTGTGGGCTGAAAATAGGGGTTTTGGTATACTTTGTTTGGGCCCAGAATTTCTGTGAGTGCTACAGTATTGCTTGGGGGCCCACTTGGTAAAATTCAATCGGTCGGATATTTTAAACACATTATTTCACATTATTTACATTATATCTGCGACCATGAATGTCACTTGATCGGTAAATCCTGTCTAACTGCTATAGCCCGGTTAGACGGATTTGCGAACGTGACTTTCACGTTGATGTTCTGTGTTATGCTGTGATGTTGCGGATCGGTCGTGGGGGATAGCCTGGATGCAATGCTAGTACAGTTGTTGTTGTATTATGTACATTTGATATTGCGGGGCGAGCGTCCGACATGTGGACTGCCGTCACTGCCTGATTGTATTATTATTTTGGGGCACGACCAGGTTGCGGTCGATGTACCCGTTGTATGTATATTTTACTTTCTGTAGTAGGATTACCCCATGGTGGGGTGCACGGATAGCCGGGTTCCATAGGGCAACGGGACCGCATCTCATGGCATTGAGACGGAGGGGGCTTCACTATGGAATTAGCGGGCTATTCGCCGCACTCGTAGGGGGTACAGGTTGACCCAGGAGGGGTGCCCAAGTTACCGGATTCCGTGAAGTGCTGGGTGGTCCATTCACGGTACTGAAAGGGGCTGCCTCGCTTCAGGTTTTGGCGGGTGACTTGCCGCGCCCGTAGGGGTCTAGGATTTCATTGCACAGGCTATCCACACGACCAGGGGAACGTCGGGTTTCAGTAGTGGCTCTGTGAAACCCGGGGATCCCAGATATCTGTATTGTTCTGTGATGCTGTACATTTCTGTGATGTTTCATTTTTATCACGCCTTGAGCGAAATATAATATATTGGTATATATATTAGTAGATGTTGTATATGTTTTACATCCGCGCTAGTCCAGTCCCCGCTCTGTCGTTAGTTAGCTAACCTAACGGGTAATGACGGGACCCGGTGGCGAATGCGGATGGCATATACGTACGTCATATTATTTTCGTTCTTTGTGGTGTGATCAATTGATGGGACTGCGTTGATTCGGATCAATGCAAGTTAAAAACAAACCTAATCTGATGTTGTTGGAACACTTTTCAAAAAGCTGTTATTGCAAGGACGTTCTCTTTTGTTTTGCACGGTGATATTCGGTTATGAATATCCAGCACCTCAGTCGACGAGGCAAGGGCCGAGATCCCTTCACCGGGAGTGACCCCTTGGACAGAAGTTTGCGTCAAGGCATTAACTTCACTATAGCCGATTACTTTTTGCTTTGCATCGTGGTATTCATCTGGAATATCCTGCACCCCATTCTACGGGGAAAGAGCCGAGATCCCTTCACCGGGAGTGACCTCTTTAGTAAAGGTTTTCGTCACTATATTTTCAAAAAGCTATCATGTTCCTTCAACGATATCAAGTTCTTTACGTTAAAGGTTTTCGCCAGAAACCATTCGTAGCCCTCCGTCGTTTCAGACGGGTAGCACGTAGTATTCATGCTATGTTTGTTGACCTTCGTCAAGGCATAGTGAATGGTAGCTGCTTGTTACCTTTCTGCTGCATAGATAGATGCGTTGGTTTGGGACAGTCGTATAACCTTGTTGACCTTCATCAAGGGCTTGTACGGGTGGGTTCAAATTAACCTGGACAATGACGGGTAGAACTTGACATGTGACTTATGATTTGTTGACCTTCGTCAAGGTCATAAGAGCATGGGGAAGAAATCACATCGGGAGTTTCAAAAGAACTGAAACTTGCCAGATATGCGCATACCATCTGGAGTGTGACACAGTGAGCGGATTCCATCACGTTATCATGCGATGATAGTTGGATCCCGATTCCCACTAATGAGTTGGTATACTCCTCGGGTGATCCCGACTAATTCTTCTTACAGGTTTGGAGGAGAATTTGACGGTACAGTGGGAGGTTTCCAGATTAGATAAATTGGTAACCATTCTGATCTAGGTTAGAGTGCACGCTGAGTGTTTCTTTTCTCTCTCTCTTTGGCAGCGACCATTGACCCGACCCTAAGACTATGACTCAGTGACCAAAATTGACCGAACCTTCTTAACACTGGCTTTTGGATTGTCAGAGTTGCAAACCTCATTGCCACTCCTACTTTTACCCTTTCTCCAGGACACCCCGTATTACTACGAACGTCCACTTCCATTGGACAAAACCATCGTATGGTTAGATACGAACTCGAAGGAATTTATTCGAGGATGGTTTCCGGTTCTGGAGAAAACGGATAGGACTATTCAGTTGTCTTTTCCTTTTACCTTCTCTCAGGTTGCGAGTACTCCTTGGTTTAGGAGTAGTACACCTATTACGCAAATTGGATAGTCTTCTTCCAAACCTTAGGCTGGTGCCGACCGGTAGGGAATGAAGAAAACCAATTAGCCTAACGATGGTGTACAGAAGGTATTAAGTTAAGACAAAGCAATGGATTAGTAAGAGGGCAAAGTAAATTGCGACTGCTATTCACGACCATACCAAGTATTTCTTCGCCAATCCTAAATCACCTTTGTATTTCTCCAGGACACTCCGTATCACTACGAAGATCCACAGTTTATTGGATACTCCATCGTATGGTTATATACGAACCCGAAAGGAACTTGTTCCAGTTCGGGGATGGATTCTGGTTCAGGAGAAACAAGAATAAGGTTTATTCGGTTGACTTTTATCTTCACCTTCTCTCGCATTGCGAGTGCTCCTAGGATTAGGACAGTACACCCATTATGCTTATTGGATAGTCTTCTTCCAAACCATTGGCTGGTGCCGAACGGTAGGGAAGGAAGAAAACCATTTGGCCTAAAGGTGTGTACAGAAGGTAATGACTAAAGACATAGAAAGGGATTTAGAAAGATGGCAAATAATTACAAGGTTACAGTTGTGAATCTGGATAATGGAAGAGGCATTACTAGGAATACCAGGATACCCCATCGAAACATTTCAATGTTTCAGTTTCACTGTGTACTGTTAAAGGAAAACTGATTTCCCAGTTAGACACTTGCTCCAGGGTATGTATTTACCAGGTATGATTCTCACATCTGTATGGTTTTACAGATGATGAGTGGGAGTAAGTTATTGGGAATTAGGTGATTGTCCTCTTTATATCGGGATTCGTTGTAATCGGTGATATTTGAGGAAATCACCTGGGTTGTTTGCCGGTCGGCAAATATTTGGTTTTGAATATGCGCTGTTATGCACCAATTTCAAATCGATATATCTGTGCGTCTATTTTTATAGAGTGAGATTTATCTTTTTGAAATTATGTCTGTGACATTTACCTATATCAGTGGATGGTTAGGTAAGGAGCATTAAACAGCGGTGTAATTCTTCTTAACCATAAGTACAGTTTTCAACCTACGACACACAGTGAATGAGTTATCAGACTCAAGGGACTTATACAGAGTATTGTATGTTGTCCAGGGTCCATCAGGACAAAGGGGTTGGTCCTCGCACTATATTCGGTTTACTTATGACTTCTCTAGTTTTTAGACAAGTGTTTCGTGGAAACACAGGGTCTGAATTTTGAGAAGTTGTAGGTATTTGAATAAAGTAGAGAACCAGATATTGCAAGTATCGGGATTCTTCAAAGTGATCGAAGATGTAGATACTTGAGTATGGTATTCAGATGATAGTAATGATTAAGAGATCTTGCTTCTCTTTCAGGTTATTCATAATTGGAAGCATTCCTAAGTTGAGTAACGCTGATCGGCCTCCTTCCATTTAGTTGACATGCACTGGAGACAGCTGCATGATTTGAATCTGGTTCAATTAAATCAGTGCCTCTGGTTCTATATTGGATATAGTACAGTTCATATCTTAACGATGTTAAGGTACGGGGAGTTGTCCGGCTTATGATTAAAACCAGACACTGGACAACTCAAGGCACGTTTCTGTAATGGCTGTTTGTGGGTTGACCCAGGCTATGACGAGGGTTGGCTTTCTACCATCTGGAAGATCAATAGTGATATTGTTCTAGACTCGCCACAGTTTTAAATAAAATGGATTTTTTCAGAAAACAGTAGTGGGAGTATGGTAGAACTGGAAGTGATTCCAGAACCACAAACGATTACTGAAGATTTCATAGGAACCTAAAGATTCAATCTGGTTTGACATTCCATTGGCCACTCCGCAGATAAGGTGGGTAACCTCAGGCAACCGAGAGGTACTCCGGTAGCCTCAAGGACGGTGACAGGGAAGTTCTTGTTTACCCACAATTGCCATTGCTGTTGTTCCAGACTGTGAGACCCGGCGGGAGGATGATTATAGCGTCGTTCTAAACTTGTTTTAGAAGTGTACGTGTATATGACTCTGCCACAGGGTTGTCGTAGTCAGTGGGAGCAGCGGAAGCATTGGTGGACAGGTATCTTATGTCTATTTATAGACTAAAGCAGATATAGCGGAGATAGATCATCAATTTCTGATGTGACAGTTATAGGTTTGACTTCATCAGAATAGGGGATGGATCTGTTGAGAAGGTAGTAGGGTGTGATGTCCTGGTATTTGGATGACATACACAAAGTAGGAAGTGACATTCCTATACTACAATCGGTTATACTTTGGTCGTCACACAGTGGTTTCTCTACATGGGACTTGGACATTATATCAGACATACTGGTTACTAGATCTATGGTTTTAGATCTAGATTTGGGTGGTTTCCCAATTAAGGGTACTTAGACAGCATTCTAAGGGCATTTAGAATGGACGACTCCTGGCACGGTAGTGTACCTGCAGGTGATGGAGTCACCCTCTCTAAAGGTGTCTTACAGACTTAAGTGGAGAGGGATGTGCATGATTGGAAGATCACTTGCTCAGGCAATTGAGTCAATCATGAGATGTCAAGTACCACACCAGATGTTGTTTTTGCAGTAAATGCAATAAGTTGACATTGATCCAATCCTGGAGAAACAGTCGGGAGCAGCTTTAGAACATAAGTAGATGTTCTAGGGAAATGATAACGACAGCCTCATTCGGGAGACAGTTATCATTCCAGGCTTCCAAGGTGACCCGGACGACAAGGAGGTTGTCAGAGTTATAGTTTTCCTTCTGACGAGGGGCAGTATTTTGGACAGGTGGTCCAAGGCAATACTGAGGGAGGCATAGTGCAAGATACTGATTAAGTTCAGTTGACGATACAGTCTAAGAAGTTTGGATTTGGAGTTCATTTATGAGCTAGGTCCCATCAGACATCCAGACACATTCTAAGACAGGTATTGCTCATTTCGGGAGATGGGTTTCTCCGCGAACTTGATATATAGAGAGACATAGAAAGAAACAACAAAGCGGATCCACTCACTGAGGCTATTCCTCGAATGCAATAGTTTCGCAAACGGGTTTTGTGAGACTGAATAGTAGAGAAGTTGGGTGTTCGGTATCATACGGGCTGTGAGTATGCGACATCGCAATAATTAACCTTGAGTGCAAGTGGGAGATTGTTGGAGATAGTGCCCTCAGAGTCAATTATTGGATCACATGCACGTGATTGCAATGATTGATGGAGGACCAATCCCGATAGGACAGTCTTACTCAAGATAATAGTATGCCATCTGGTTTATCTTTGTCATCGTGTACTGCTTTAGGTGACCTGACAGGTCACTATTGCACGTTGATAGAGCCCCTGGGATTCTTGCTTGACTGCCAGCAGTATAAGGGCGATCATATACGTGGGAGCTGGTAATCTATAAGCACATCCTTAAATGGTCCCTAGTCGTGGGAGTTTCGAGATAGGGCATCGATACTCTAGAGTAGACTAGTGTATACAGTCGAGACCCCGACGAGGGGCGGTGGCCGGTCTCACAAGCCACTGGTGTCAGTTGGTTCACCTAAGATGTATACATGTGCTCATTGGGTTATGAGTACACCGGACAGGACTCCCCGGGAACTTGCTAGTTGGCCTTATACCAGACGTCAGATAGCAGTTCCCTGGTGACATGTGTACAGGTTAGTTCATCGACCTGGGGATCGTCATTTGTCTCGTGTGAGTTCCCACTGTACTTTGATTACTACCCTACCATGACTCAAAGGAGTCGTGCAAACAGGTTTTAGTTGGGTACAGTCCCGAGCCACATGGAGGCAGTGAGCGGATCTTCAGGGGTTCGTCTCTCCCGGTATTGGGGGTGAGGTCATGATGTGTCTAGGAGAGCCATTACACGAAGTCCTTGGCCAAGGCAGGAGATTTAGTGGTAGGTATTCCAGTAGTATCTCAGGGTGTTCCGGGCTACACTCCGACACGACTTGTACCGCTTTTGGGGGTCTGACTTTTACCAACCCTCTAGGCCCGTCATGGGATGCTCATAGACGAACGGACCGGACTGTACGGATATTGTCTCTGACAGGCTCAGTAGGGTGTCAGGATGAGTTCGCTCATCGACGTCCCTTTTGGTCAATACCTGGTAGCCCGTTACTTATTGGCTTATACCTCTGACGTGCTAGTGGTTAAATCTACAACCAAGGTGTTGACGAGTCTTTAGAGTCCCCCACATTCAGTTACTCAAGCTTTCGGGCGAAAAGCTGTAGAGGCCGTATGGAGATATGGCAGGGTCCGATCAGATACGTGCGGTATTGCACGGATCAGGATCGGACAGTTTGTACTACTGGCCGTATGGTTATATGGCAGGGCTCGATCAGATACGTGCTGTATTGCACGGATCAGGATCGAACGGATATTACTAGCCGGCTTTGGTATAAGCCGGATCCTAGTATAGTACAGTGTAGATTTTGTCTCATTGCATTTGTATTTTGGTCGGAATACAGATGCGGGTGTGTATACACAGTATCGGGGTTTTTCCTGTAATTAATTACGGGACCAGTTTTCTGGAGTTGCCAGTTTGTTTTCAGTTTCGGCCATTTTCATTTGTATCTTTCAATGGCCGAAGATTGGTGGAGGAGGGCTTATTTGCATTTGTGCAAATATTAAATTTGGAAGGGGGTCTTTGCATATTGGTTGGATCATGATGGCTCACCATCACTTGACTTTCTTTGTGTCATGATGGCTTGACCATTTGATGTCATCATGCTTGAGATGATGGTTGTGGTGGAGTGTTGGCCTTTGATTGTCATCATGCTTGTTGATGATGAAGTGTGATGATTGTTGTTTGAGTGTTGGACTTTCCTAGTGATAATTCCTTTGCATGATAGCCTTCTCTCTCTCTCCTTTTGGATGATTGTGTGGCCTCTCTCATATTTTTGATACTCTCTCTCATTCTCACTCCCTATTTCAAGCCATGGCCGGCCATTTCCCTCTTAGGCTGTCCAAAATTTGTAGTGTGGGATTTTGGTTCTTTTCATGTTAGAAAAAATCCCCAAGTTCTTCTACAAAGTTCATA
This sequence comes from Agapanthus africanus, assembly GCA_030015575.1. Lineage (NCBI taxonomy): Eukaryota > Viridiplantae > Streptophyta > Magnoliopsida > Asparagales > Amaryllidaceae > Agapanthus > Agapanthus africanus. The sequence goes on from JASDDO010000008.1 coordinate 300,935,532, forward strand.
TATCATTTCCTCCAACAAAAGGCAACCTCCATGAACCCCATGAGATACATAGTTCTCTACACGATTCTACAGCAAACCTTGGGCACGTCGACTAGCCAGCTTCGTGCCCGAGTTGCCTCGGCATTGAGGTGGGAGCCCGTAAAAGATGTAGGCGATGTGGTGCACTTCCGGCGATGAGGTGGAGACAGAACATTCCGCGAGAGATCGGGACGATGACGAGAAGACCGGAGCAGTCGGATCAGTCGGTATATCTCTATTCCCTATCTTGTAGTTAGCTAGGACTAGTTAATGGTTCGATCCGGGTTTAGTGCGCGGTGGTGCCGGTTTGCTAAGTCCGCAAAATTAAAGTTTATCACCGTTTCCGCATTCCGACGTCGGATTGACGTCCGGGGCGCCGCCGTGCACTTACACCTTGTACACCAACAAAGTATGGACGTTGGACGTTGCTCCAGATGGGGTAAAACCCATAGGATGCAAGTGGATCTTCAAAAGGAAAATTGGTGTACATGGACAGGTTGAAACCTATAAAGCTAGACTTGTTGCAAAGGGTTTTCGTCAAAGACCTGGTTTGGACTATGACGAGACCTTTTCTCCAGTAGCTATGCTGAAATCCATTCGGATCCTTCTTGCCATTGCTGCCTTCCACGATTATGAGATCTGGCAGATGGACGTAAAGACCGCTTTTCTAAATGGAAATTTAGAGGAGTGTGTCTATATGGACCAGCCAGAGGGTTTCATTCAGAGCGGGAGCAGCGGAAAGGTGTGGAAGTTTCTTAAGTCCATCTACGGACTAAAGCCGGCATCGCGGAGATGGAACATCTGTTTTGATGAGACGGTCAAAGAATTTGGCTTTATCAAAAATCCAGATGAACCATGCATCTATAGTAGATTTGTAGCGAGAACTGTATTATTCCTCGTTTTATATGTGGATGACATTCTCTTAATAGGAAATGACATTCCTATGCTACAATCTGTCAAAGGGTTCTTGTCACACAGGTTCTCCATGAAAGACCTGGGTGATGCCTCATACATTCTGGAGATCCGGATTTATCGTGACAGATCCAAGAGGATACTGGGACTCTCACAGTCCAGGTACATCGACACCATACTGAAAAGATTCAGTATGGAAGATTCCAAGAGCGGTAATCTTCCGGCTTGTCACGAGTTCACCCTTTCCAAAGAGATGTCTCCCAAGACTGATTTGGAAAGGGATCGCATGTCTATTATACCCTACGCTTCTGCGGTAGGCACTATAATGTATGCGATGTTGTGTACCAGACCAGATGTAGCTTATGCACTGAGTGTGGTAAGCCGGTATCAGTCAAACCCTGGGGAGAAACACTGGATAGCAGTAAAGAACATTCTCAAGTACCTGAGAAGGACTAAGGAGATGTTCTTGGTGTATGGCGGAAAAGACCTCCAGATCAAGGCCTTTGCTGACTCCAGCTTCCAGAGTGACAAGGATGATTCCAAGTCCATGTCGGGTTATGTCTTTAACCTCAATGGAGGGACGGTGTGTTGGAAGAGTTCCAAACAGGAAACCGTTGCTGACTCGACGATGGAAGCGGAATATATCGCTGCTGCAAATGCCGCAAAAGAAGCCGTCTGGATAAGGAAGTTCTTAACAGAACTTCAGGTGGTTCCGTCCATTGTTGATCCAATACCGCTTTATTGCGACAACAACGGGGCTATAGCTTTAGCGAAGGAACCCAGGTCCCATCAGAAGTCCAGACACATCTTGAGGCGGTATCACCTGATCAGGGAGATCGTGGGTCGCCAGGAGATCGAGGTTCGGAGAGTTTCTACGGAAGATAACACTGCTAATCCACTCACAAAGGCCTTACCCCAGACTCAGTTCGAGCGGCTGATCGAGATGATAGGTCTTCGATACGCCAGTACATGGCCTTAGTGCAAGTGGGAGATTGTTAGTGTATATGCCCTAGAGGCCATTACTGTATCATACTAGTTTGTATATTACTTAATGGAAGCTTGGGATATTCACCTTGTATAGACAATCTTGCTCAATATAGTAGTATGCTAGTTGGTTTGTTTCTACTTTAATGTGTACATGTGTTTATTTTAGTATATCACCCAAACACAATAGTGGAGCCCTTAGGATCTTTGCTTGATTACCAGCGTTGTGATGGCATTCACACTCGTGGGGGCTGGGTAATCTATAAGCACATCCTTATGCAGGTCCCTAGTCACAGGACAATCGAGACAGGGCATCGATACTCCGGAGTAGACTAGCGTATGCTCTTCTCATCCCAGTGTGGGAGACGGTCTGTCCCACAGCCGTCAGTATGTCGTACTTGAGATAGTATGCGGGTGCTCGTTAGGTTATGAGTACACTGGACAGGACTCGTCGGGAACTGTTGGTTGGTACTATACCTATCGTCAGTTATCAGTTCCCAGGTAACATGAGTACAGCTTAGTCCGCTGACTTGACACTGTCACTTCGCCTCGAGTGTGTTCCCTCTGTACTTTGATTACTACCATACCACGGCTCAAAGGAGTAGTGCAAACAGGTAGTAGTTGGGAGCAGTCCCGAAGCACTTGGAGGCAGTGACGGTTAGACAGGATTCGTCTCTCCCGGTAGTGGGGGTTGACATCACGCTGTGTCTAGGAGAGCCATTACAAAAGTAGTCCCTGGCCAGGGCAAGCGAGATATACTGGTAGGTTTCCAGTGTTATCTCAGGGTGTTCTGGGCTACACTCCAACACGACTTGTACCGATATTAGGGGACTGACGTTTGCCGCCCCCTAAGCCCGCCATGCGATGTTATCAGACGAACAGACCGGACTGTACGGAGATTGTCACATTCAGGCTCAGTAGGAGTTCAGATGGGTTTCACCTCATCTGTATTCTTGTCGGCATCTACCTGGGGACCGTTACGCACAGCTAGTGCCGCTTGCGGTCGGTGGTAAAACCCACTGCCAGCGTAGTGTCGAATCTTTAGAGTCCCACACAGAAAACTATTCGCCTTTAGGCAAAATAGTAGAGGTCGCAAGGTTTTGCGACAGGGTTCGGTCACATCCGTGCACTTATGCACGTTTAGGGTCCGGACAGTTAACACTGGCGGGCTTTGGTTTAAGCCACATCCGAGTGTACGTTTTGGGATTGGTTTTATCTCGTTTGTATTCGTGTTCCTCGGAACGCGGATGCGGGTGTGTATGGACAGTTGACAGAGAGACAGAGGCAGAGGATTCTCATTGGGGTTGTTGAATGTTGACTGTTGACTGTTGACTATTGACTTTTTGCTAAACCCTAATGAGAATAAGAAATATAATTAACAATAATATTAATTAAGTATTATAGTGACATGGTTGTTGAGGGGTTGACTTTGTTGACTTGTTGACTTTGTTGACCGGTTGACTAGGTTGGACTAGTTGACCATCATCATGACAATGGCTATCATTTCATGGCAAAGACTTTTGCTTACTTGTTTCTTTTTGCAAAATGAGTGCATGAAATGATATAGCCATTTTGAATTGAACCATCACACAATACTTGATTACTATTATTTGCTATGATGGTTTTGGATTATGAGAGCTTGGATGGCAAAAGACTTTCTCATTCTCTCTTTTGCTTTCTCTCTCTTGCTTGAGCTCTCCCTCTTGCTCTTCCTCTTGCTCTCCCTCTAGCTCAAGGCAACTCCCTCTCATGAGTTGAGAAACATTGCCTTAGAAATAAAAGAAAACCCAAATCACTTCTCTACTCATCCTTCACAAGGTTTAGCAAACCAAGTGTTCTGGTTTCTTCAAGTTCGAAGAAGAAGCCAAAGGTAGAAGCTTTCAGGTGGATCCATCTTCGGCGCAAGGAGACGACGAGGTGAGGCCGATCCGTACACCGCAAAGAGTTAAAGACGAAGGAGTTCAAGAAAGGTATAACCCCCTAACCGAGTAGGTAAATCTCAAGTTAGGTTGTTAGGTAGTTGTTTAACAAAGATCAGTATTTTGAGTCCATGTTACCACCTCTGGAAAAATCGTTTTTCATCATTTCCCCAAGCCCGTAAGTACCGGGAGAGGTAACGTGGACTTACAGCTGTGTCAGAGAGCCATTAGGCAAAGTCCCTGGCCAGGGCAAGCGAGATTTACTGGTAGGTTCCAGTAGTTTCTCAAGGTGTAATGGGCTTCACTCCGACACGACTTATACCGCTATTAGGGGACTCACGCTTGCCGCCCCCTAGGCCCGATATGCGATAGTCTTAGACGAACAGACCGGACTGTACGGAGATTGTCACATCAGACTCAGTAGGAGTTCGGATGGGTTTCCTCATCGTCCTTCTTATCGACATCTACCTGGGGACCGTTACGTACAGCTAGTGCCGCTTGCGGTCTGTGATTAAACCCACTGCCAGCGTAGTAGTCGAGTCTCTAGAGTCCCGTACAGAGAGTTTCCCTACACCAAGAGAAGCGATATAGAGGTCGTATGGTTTTACGACAAGGGTTCGGACGCATACGTGTGTTTACGCACGTACGACATCCGGACAGTTTTTACTATCCGGCTTTGGTTTAAGCCAGTTTCTAGTATCCGGTTATTGGATTTATACAGTCTAAAGTTTTTCCGTGTTTTCACGGATAGGAGGGGCGTTCTCGTAATTACGCGAGAAGCTTCTAGAAGATGGTGACTTAGGGGTTAAGGTGGCATATGCATTAAATGAGATTAGTGAGTTAATTGAGTGATTCATCCATGTCATTAATGCATCATAAATGCTTAATGACTCATGGAGATGAATCACCCATTTATATTTATGGAGCATGGTTGTTAAATCATTTATTTGATTTATCTTGATATTGTTTATGCTTCATATATATTATGATAGATCATTATCTCATCTCATTCTCTTGCTCACCTTCTCTCTCCTCATGCTCTCTCTCTTCAAACCCTAATCCCCCCCTCTCATGTGTTGAGACCAAGGATTAGAATAGACTACTTAATCCTTATCCATTCTCTATATCACCTAGGTTACTTAGATTAGCGATTTAAGAAACCTAGTTACCTCAAGTTAGAGGTGAAGCTTGTAGTAAAGCTCTCGGGTGGATCATCTACTACATAGAGAAGGCCGGAGAGGACGTGAAGAACGAAAAGACGAAGGACACGAATCTACAGGTATAATCACTTTTCATAGTAGTTGTTAACTTCTATGATTCTTGTTAGTTATAGTTTAGCAAAGATTCTCGGTTAGTCGATGTTTACGCCTAAAACAAGATCGTTTTTCATTATTCCGCCTCCCCGCAAGTAGTGGGGTGTTGTACATCTACTTACAACCGTTACGTACAGCTAGTGCCGCTTGCGGTCTGTGGTTAAACCCACTACCAGCGTAGTGTCGAGTTTTTAGAGTCCCACACAGAGGGTTATTCTCCTTTGGGCAAAACAGAGTAGAGGTCGCATGGTTTTGCGACGGGGTTCGTTCACATCCGCGCACTTGTGCACGTTTGGTGTCCGGACAGTTATTACTAGCGGGCTTTGGTTTAAGCCAGATCCTAGTATATGTTTTGGGGTTAGTTTTATCTCATTGTATTCGTGTTCCTCGGAACACGGATGCGGGTGTGTATGCACAGTTGACTGAGGCAGAGGCAGAGGATTCTCATTAGGGTTATGGTACGGGTGTGTATGCATAGTTGACTGTTGTTTTTTTTTCAAACCCTAATGAAAATAGGAAATATGATTAATAATATTAGTTAACAATTATTGTGCCATGGTTTACTTGAATCCTTGACTTTTGTTGACTTGTTGACCGGTTGACCAAAGTGGACTTGTTGACCATCATCATTTGCTTTCAAAGATGCTTCTTATTTTTTGCACAAGCATTTAATGAATGAAATGATAATGGTCATTCATCAACTCACCATCACAAATTGTTAATTATTATTATTGTTATCATTTTCCAAAAATATGAGAGTATGGTAGTAAAAACTTATTCATTCTCACTTGCATCTTCTCTCTCATCCTTTGCTCACCCTCTTCCTCTAGCTCAAGGAAAAAATCTCTCATGAGTTGAGAACCATTTGCCTTGGAGATAAAACACCAAAACTCATCTCTACTCATCCTAAGGCTGAAGGTTTAGCAAACCTAATACTATAGTTACCTCAAGATCGAGGAAGGAGCTCAAGGTAGAGGCCCTCGGGTGGATCTTTCTTCGGCAAAAGAAGGCGACGAGAAGAACCATTCAACCCACTCCAAGGAGAAGAAGAGAAGGAGTTCAAGACTAGGTATAACCCCCTAACCGAGTAGGTAAAGCTCGTAGTTTTTGCTTGTGTGCTGTTTAGCAAAGATCCATGTTTTCTAGTCCATGTTACCATAAACCCTAAAAATCGTTTTTCACCATTTCCGCAAACCCGAAAGAACCGGGAGAGGCAACGTGGACTTACAGTGGTATCAGAGCCTAGTTAAACACACACTAGCATGTTAGCAAAGTATCAAGAATTTCGATCGGAAAAAAAACAGCAAAACACGTCAAAAATATCAACTTTTTGCCGATTTTTATTTCTGCTCCAAAAATAATAAATCAAGTACTAAAAATCGGCTCAGGGTTTTTAAAGAACACCCAAGAAAAACGATCCAGCGAGTCGACCAACTCACCGCGGAACCGCGGCAAGAGCATGCTCTTGCCGCGGATCCGCGGCCGAGTTGACTCGGCCGTAGGTCGTTTCTCCTGCAGTGTTCTTATATTGGTTGTTTGGGATTTTTAGGATGGTTTGTTTCTGCCCAGATTTTCCAGAGAACAAATTTGCTTTTGGGGTGGTTACAAATCCGTATTTTGATCGATCTTCTCTAGACTTTGGCTAATGGGTTATATCTGTGATGTGATATATGTATTGAACGTCTGTTAATCGCTATACGTTGATTAGTGGGGGTTATACATATCTATGATCAGTAATGTTGATGCTTTGTGTATATGAATTCGTTGGATTGTCGCGGATGAATAGCCGGGGGGTTGTGAGATGGGAGTTTTCTTTATCTTTCATTTGATGTAATACGTAAATTGATGTAATATTATTTGTTTGGCCGCACATCCGGGATGAGGTTGTAGCCGCCATTGTATAATTTCTTTTTACAGTTTTTGCTCCTAGGATAGACCCAAGGTGGGGTGCACAAACTACCGGGTACCTCGAAGTGCCGAGTGGCCTACTCACGTTGCTGTGGGAGGTTGCTTCGCTTCGGGTACTTGGCGCGTAGTTTGCCGCACCCGTAGGGGTTTAGGGTGGGGTATTGGCTATTCATCGCGACCCTGTAATCCGCTTTTCGTTGCAGGCTCGAACGAAACGCGGATTCCGTGTATATCCAATGTGTTCATATGTGATCTGGAATGGCTATCATTGCATCTGATGAATGTATATATCTATATATGATATCTTTTTAGGCGTTGCTTATGTTTTGCATCCGCGCTAGTCCAGCCCCCGCTCTGTCGTTAGTTAAGTAACCTAACGGGTGATGACGGGACCCCGTGGCGAATGCAGATGGCATAAGCGTACGTCATATTTTTGTTGTTTTCTACAATGGTAGGATTAATTGATGGGACGCATTAAATTAATGCAAGAAAATAAACCAAAGTTAAAGTCGTTGGAACAATTTCAAAACCACTCGGTTTCTTTTCAAAACAACTTTTAAACGCGGAGCTTAAACCACACTTTTTAAAAGCTATCTCGTTCCTTCGATTATATCAAGTTCACTACGTTCCCGGTTTTGCCAAAACCATTCGTAGCCCTCCGTCATTTCATATGGATAGTCAATAGTATTCAAGCTGTGTTTGTTGGCCAAAGTCAAGGCACAGTGATTGGTAGCTATTGGGTGTTCATATGCAGCATAGATAGATGCGTTGGTTTGGGACAGTCGTACTGCCTTGTTGGCCAAAGTCAAGAGTAGGTACGGATGGGTTCAAATTAACTTAGAAAATGACGGGTAGAACTTGACATGTGACTTATGATTTGTTGACCAAAGTCAAGGTCATAAGAGCATGGGGCAAAATTCCACATCGGGAGTTTCTAAAGAAACTGAAACTTGCTAGCGCTGCATACCATTTGGAGTGTGATGATTCTGGTAGGATTCCTTCAGTTTTGTCAAACGATGATATTTGGATCCCGATCCTACTGTGAGTATAAGCTACTCCTCCGGAACTTTCTCACTTAACGATCAATGCTATAAACCAAGTAGGGGTCTAGAAAGGTGTTAGCGGGGCTACACCCACAGGGAAAAGAGCTTATTTAATTAAGGAACTTCGTGAAAGGGTTGGAAAACCTCCCTCGAAGTACCAACACTGGCGTGGCTGAACGGTTAAGCAAGTATTGTACGGTGAGATTGATCCCGACTAATTATTCCTTTTTGGTTTGAGGAGGGATTCGAGAGACAGTGGAAGCCATCCTGTTTAGACAAACTAAAAACCACTCTAAACTTGCAAGAGCATCATGCTAAAAGTGTTTCTTCTCTCTCTCCTAATTGCAGCGACCAAGTATCATGACCGGACTTAAGTTACTACTAGATAAAAACATACTGACAGGGCCAAACTACAAAGGTTGGCTCAGGAATGTCAAAATGGCAATCACTTATGACAAGTTGGGGTATCTCCTTTCCACCAAAGCTCCCCCTGTCCCAGGTCCCAAAACCAGCGTCGCGGATAAAGAAATCCTTAAGACCTGGGAGATTGACTGCGCGAAGGCCAAGTGCCTCGTGCTTGCCTCTATGGACAATGAACATCAGAGGAGGCATAAGAATATGGACCTGGAATCCATATTTCTTCATACAAAATAACTGTATGGAGAGCAATCCCGTATCGCTAGATACGAAGTATCGAAAAAGCTGTTTTCGGCGAGATTGGCCATCGGATCATCCGTAGCGGAACACGTGCTTAAGATGATTGGCTTCATTGAGGAGCTCGCGGACCTTGGGACCACGTTAGAGAACAAGCTCTACCCGGACTTGATTCTCCAGTCCCTTCCTTCCACTTACGCCCAGTTTATCCTGAACTTCAACATGCAAGAAAAAGAAGTTGAACTTTCAGAACTCCTCAACATGCTGAGGAATGCAGAGGGCACCCTACAGAAAGGTAGGGAAACATCCACTTTGTTTGTAGGAGGATCTTCCTCTTCTAGGTCCAAGGCGAAAGCCAAGGGAAAGAAGAAGAAAACCCCCACCAAACCAAGGGGCGGTGTTAGTAAAGTGGAAACGAAGGGAAAGGCAAAGGAAACAAAGCTAGCGGGAAAGCTTGTGGGAAAGGAAGAGTGCTTTTACTGTCACAAGAGTGGACACTGGAAAAAGGATTGCAGGGCATGGAAGGCCAGAAACCAGGACCCGAAGCAAGTTGCGGCTTCGGCTTCAGGTGTGTATGTTATTGAAAACTATCTATCAATAAACTCTACTTCCTGGGTATTGGATACCGAATCAGGATCTCATATCTGTAATTCTTTGCAGGCACTGAGAAAGCGTAGGGTTTTGAAGGCAGGTGATATAACCCTCAGAGTTGCAAATGGAGCTGGCATGGATGCTGAGTCCGTGGGGGACTATCACCTAGGATTGTCAGATGGACATGTTTTGGTTTTACGGGATTGTTATTTTGTACCCAATGCAACTTGTAATATCATATCTGTATCTTTATTGTCTAAAGAAGGTTATGAATTTGCATTTGTAAGCAATGTTGTAAACATTCACCTTAATCAAGTTCTGATTGGGTTAGGTACATTAAGCAATGGAATATACGTATTAAACCAACCACAGATTTTCAATGTCCAGAATACACAGAAAAGAAAGTCTCCAGAAATAAATTATACTTTCTTATGGCATTGTAGACTGGGTCACATCAATGAGAGAAGGTTGACGAAGTTACATACAGAAGGATATTTGGATCCGTTCAAATATCAATCATAAGCAACTTGTCAATCCTGTCTCAAAGGAAAGATGACAAAGACTCCGTTCACTGGACACGGAGTAAGAGCGAGCGAGCTCTTGGGGCTCGTACACAGTGATGTGTGCGGTCCACTTTCTACACATGTGCGAAGCGGTTATTCTTACTTCATTACTTTTACTGATGACTTTTCGAGGTACGGATATGTATTCTTAATGAAACATAAATCTGAAGCCTTCGGAAAATTCCAGGAATACAAGAATGAAGTAGAAAAACAAACAGGAAAAAGTATCAAGACACTGAGATCTGATCGAGGTGGTGAATACTTGAGTGCCGAGTTCCAGGATTACCTAAAAGAGAATGGATTCTCTCCCAGCTTACTCCTCCATACACTCCGCAACATAACGGTGTATCGGAGAGACGGAACCGAACCCTATTGGATATGGTACGTTCCATGATGAGTAATGCTGAGTTGCCGCGATTATTCTGGGGATATGCACTAGAATCAGCTGCATACCTTTTGAACCGTGTTCCAACTAAGACTGTGCCTACCACACCATATCAGATGTGGAGTGGGAAGAAACCCTATCTTAAGCACATTAAGACATGGGGATGTCCAGCTTTTGTCAAAAAGCAGCATGCGGACAAACTCGAGGCACGCTCAGTACAGTGCAAGTTTGTGGGATATCCAAAGAACTCTAAGGGATATTTCTTCTATTGCGAAGAGGAACAAAAGGTTTTTGTTTCTCGTCATGCCCACTTCTTGGAAACTGAATTTTTGGAAAATCAGATAAGTGGGAGCGCAATAGAACTGGAAGAAATTCTAGAACCACGAGCTATTACTGAAAGCTTAGTAGAACCAGAGGGTTCGAAAGAACAGGACATTCCTACGCCGCTCCGCAGGAGTAGTAGGCAGTCGCATCCGCCCGAGAGATACTACGGTTTTCTCATAGACGGGGATAGAGAGGATTGCATCATTGATAGTGATGAGCCGACTGGCTTCCAGCAGGCCATTCAGAGCGTTGACTCGGTAAAATGGCTGGATGCAATGCGGACCGAAATGGAGTCCATGTACACCAACAAAGTATGGACGTTGGACGTTGCTTCAGATGGGGTAAAACCCATAGGATGCAAGTGGATCTTCAAAAGGAATATTGGTGTAGATGGACAAGTTGAGACCTATAAGGCTAGACTTGTTGCAAAGGGATTTCGTCAAAGACCTGGTTTGGACTATGACGAAACCTTTTCTCCAGTGGCTATGCTTAAATCCATTCGGATCCTTCTTGCCATTGCTGCCTTCCACGATTATGAGATTTGGCAGATGGACGTAAATATCGCTTTTCTAAATGGAAATTTAGAGGAGTGTGTCTATATGGACCAGCCAGAGGGTTTCATTCAGAGTGGGAGCAGCAGAAAGGTGTGCAAGTTGCTTAAGTCCATTTATGGACTAAAGCAGGCATCGCGGAGTTGGAACATCTGTTTTGATGAGACGGTCAAAGATTTTGGCTTTATCAAAAATCCAGATGAACCATGCATCTATAGTAGATTTGTAGCAAGAACTGTCGTATTCCTCGTTTTATACGTGGATAACATTCTCTTGATTGGAAATGACATTCCTATGCTACAATCTGTCAAAGTGTTCTTGTCACACAGGTTCTCCATGAAAGACCTGGGTGATGCCTCTTACATTCTGGGGATCCGGATCCATCGTGATAGATCCAAGAGGATATTAGGACTTTCACAGTCCAGGTACATCGACACCATACTGAAAAGATTCAGTATGGAAGATTCTAAGCGCGGTAATCTACCGGCTTGTCACGGGATCACCCTCTCCAAAACGATGTCTCCCAAGACTGATTTGGAAAGGGATCGCATGTCTATTATACCCTACGCTTCTGCGGTAGGCTCTATAATGTATGCGATGTTGTGTACCAGACCAGATGTAGCTTATGCACTGAGTGTGGTAAGCCGGTATCAGTCAAACCCTGGGGAGAAGCACTGGATAGCGGTAAAGAACATTCTCAAGTTCCTGAGAAGGACTAAGGAGATGTTCTTGGTGTATGGAGGAAAAGACCTCCAGATTGAGGCCTTTACTGACTCCAGCTTCCAAAGTGACTAGGATGATTCCAAGTCCATGTCGGGATATGTCTTTACCCTCAATGTAGGGGCGGTGTGTTGGATGAGTTCCAAACAGGAAACCGTTACTGACTCGACGATGGAAGCGGAATATATCGTTGCATCTGATGCCGCAAAAGAAGCCGTCTGGATGAGGAAGTTCTTGATAGAACTTCAGGTGGTTCCATCCATTGTTGATCCAATACCTCTGTATTGCGACAACAACGGGGCTATAGCTTTAGCGAAAGAACCCGGGTCCCATCAGAAGTCCAGGCACATCTTGAGGCGGTATCACCTGATCAGGGAGATCGTGGGTCGCCAGGAGATCAAGGTTCGGAGAGTTGCTATGGAAGATAACATTGCTGATCCACTCACGAAGGCCTTACCCCAGACTCAGTTCGAGTGGCTGATCGAGATGATAGGTCTTCGATACGCCAGTACATGGCCTTAGTGCAAGTGGGAGATTGTTAGTGTATATGCCCTAGAGGCCATTACTGTATCATACTAGTTTGTATATTACTTGATGGAAGCTTAGGATATTCACAGTTGTATAGACAATCTTGCTCAAAATGGTAGTATGCTACTTGGTTTGTTTCTACTTTAATGAGTACATGTGTTTCTTTTAGCATATCGCCTATACACATTAGTGGAGCCCTTAGGATCTTTGCTTGATTACCAGCGTTGTGATGGCAGTCACACTTGTGGGGGATGGGTAATCTATAAGCACATCCTTATACAGGTCCCTAGTCGTAGGACTATCGAGACAGGGCATCGATACTCCGGAGTAGACTAGCGTATACGCTTCTCATCCCAGCAGGGGAGATGGTCTGTCCCACAGCCGTCAGTACGTCGTACTTGAGATAGTATGCGGGTGCTCGTTAGGTTATGAGTACACTGGACAGGACTCGTCGGGAACTGTTGGTTGGTACTATACCTATTGTCAGTTATCAGTTCCCAGGTGACATGAGTACAGCTTAGTCCGCTGACTTGACACTGTCACTTCGCCTCGAGTGTGTTCCCACTGTACTTTGATTACTACCCTACCACGGCTCCAAGGAGTCGTGCAAACAGGTAGTAGTTGGGTGCAGTCCCGAAGCACTTGGAGGCAGTGATGGTTAGATAGGATTCGTCTCTCCCGGTATTGGGGGTTGATATCGCGCTGTGTCTAGGAGAGCCATTACACAAAGTCCCTGGCCAGGGCAAGCGAGATATACTGGTAGGTTATCTAGTGTTGTCTCAGGGTGTTCTGGGCTACACCCCGACACGACTTGTACCGCTATTAGGGGACTGACGTTTACCGCCCCTAGGCCCGCCATGCAATATTCTCAGACGAACAGACCAGACTGTATGGAGATTGTCACATACAGGCTCAGTAGGAGTTCGGATGGGTTCACCTCATCAGTCTTCTTATCGGCATCTACATAGGGACCGTTACGTACAGCTAGTGCCGCTTGTGGTCTGTGGTTAAACCCACTGCCAGCGTAGTGTCGAGTCTTTAGAGTCCCACAAAGTGGGTTATTTGCCTTTGGGCAAAACAGAGTAGAGGTCGCATGGTTTTGCGACGGGGTTCGTTCACATCCGCGCACTTGTGCCCGTTTGGTGTCCGGGCAGTTATTACTAGCGGGCTTTGGTTTATGCCAGATCTTAGTATATGTTTTGGGGTTAGTTTTATCTCATTGTGTTCGTGTTCCTCGGAACACGGATGCGGGTGTGTATGCACAGTTGACTGAGGCAGAGGCAGAGGATTCTCATTAGGGTTATGGTACGGGTGTGTATGTACAGTTGACTGTTGCCTTTTTCCAAACCCTAATGAGAATAGGAAATATGATTAATAATATTAGTTAACAATTATTGTTCCATGGTTGAGTTCAATCCTTGACATTTGTTGACTTGTTGACCGGTTGACCGGTTGACCAAAGTGGACTTGTTGACCATCATCATTTGTTTTCAAAGATGCTTCTTATTTTTTGCACACGCATTTAATGAATGAAATGATAATGGTCATTCATCAACTCACCATCACAAATTGTTAATTATTATTATTGTTATCATTTTCCAAAAATATGAGAGCATGGTTGTAAAAACTTATTCATTCTCACTTGCATCTTCTCTCTCATCCTTTGCTCTCCTTCTTCCTCTAGCTCAAGGCAAATATCTCTCATGAGTTGAGAACCATTTGCCTTAGAGATAAAACACCAAAACTCATCTCTACTCATCCTAAGGTTGAAGGTTTAGCAAACCTAATACTTTAGTTACCTCAAGATCGAGGAAGGAGCTCAAGGTAGAGGCCCTCGGGTGGATCTTTCTTCGGCGAGAGAAGGCGACGATGAGAACCATTTGACACGACCCGAAATTCGGCCCGTAACCGGCACTTAAACTACGTTACGTCTACAGGCGTACGTAACTTAAGTAAGCCGAAAACCCAGAAATCTAAACCACCCAAAACTGGATCAACGGAGAAAACATAATTTAAAAGTGTTAGGAGTCGCCATTTAAAATCTCTAACTCTAGTTTTCTTTCATAAAAATTTCGGCAGCACCTCCTTTGTAAAACTAGCCCCGTAAACGGGTATAACACAGATAAAATATATAAATCATCCCAAGTGGGAGAAAAATCACGCCCACCGGCGGAGACGATCACCACAACAAGTATACGACGCCAAAGCGAAGAAATATCAAAGAGAACGACTATATCAAGAAGTAAACATCTCCAAAATAACCTGCTTCTACGAGCACGGTTCCCAAAACCAATATACAACACTGATATCTCACAAGTCGTCTCTAAGTCATATACAACAAGGGTAGATGGAGAATACTAGATCCAACCCAAAATGATATACAATGTACAACGGATAACCGCAAACCCACCTATAAAGCAACGGCCTCACTGCCCAAGGTAGCGGTATCCCCAAAAGTAATGATGATAAGCTGCCCTGCCGCGACTACTCAGAGGGTAAGTCCTGCAAAACACTGTGGCACAACGGGGGTGAGTTGCCAATTCGTGAATAGTAATTAACATCATACAGTAATCGCAAGTATGCACTAACAGCAATGATCAATAACATGTGAACTGATAGCATGAGTATGACAATATGAATATACAACTATCATGATATCCATATCAAGTGAATACTGAGTGCGGAATGGTAAATAATCTCATGCACATATCATAAGCATGGAAAATACGGTGTATCTCAACAACACCCAAATCCCAAAATACTCAGATCGGCCCCTCAAATCCTGTACATCTCATGAAACCTGAGTGTCAAACATCGACACTCAAAAACATCCTGAAAACCAGTGTCTACCATCGACACATAAATACTGATATCCATACGTTCCTCGAAAACCAAGTATCCAACCTCGATACTTGCGTTTCCACGTATCGGTCTTTCTGATATCCATACGTTCCTCGAAACCCAAGTATCCCACCTCGACACTTGTATTTCCACGTATCGGTCTGTCAAATCCCATATATCTCTCGGAAAGTAAGTTCCCAAGATCGACACTTTAATTTCCCATATCGCATCTCAAATGCATAAATCCATATAAAGTAGCATATGCAACATAAAACATCAGTATGAGCATATCACGGAACGATTCGCCAAATAATGAATCAAGTCATTAAATGTATCTCGCGGTTCCCAAAAATCCAAATCCAGAATACATATATATATACAGCGTCCCATACCACCGATATATATGCAATACAATTCATGTAAATCCAAATCCAAAATACATATATATACGGCGTCCCATACCACCGATATATATGCAATAAAAACTGATCATATAATAATAGCAAGGTATACGTGCGAACGAGTAATATAGCATGGTATACATATGAGCATGTAGGTATACAGGTATGTTCTATGTAATAACCATTGTCGCACAAGTATAACTGTTTTAATGTCGCTAACTAATAGCAAGGTATACAATAAGCATTTGTATTGTGCGTGTCATGGCAATTACCGACAGGGTGTGTGTAGCATATCATTGGTGCTCGTGCAACATGGACTGTCGATAATAGTGTAGTGTACAACAGGTACAGTACTAAGCACAAGTAACTATATGCAACATGAATCATGCAATATCTCTATATAAGCAAATGATCATACGGCTAATATTATATCATATCTAGCCCCGACGCGTAGCGCCATACGGGCGATTCCCCGTAGATGTTAAATCTACTCACACTGTGGTCTCCAGCTTTGAAGATCCGACCACCTGCTTCCCTTTGTTCGCAGCGTCTGAAGTCCCTGCTTGCGACGCTATAATATCATAAACACAAGAAATAAAGCGAACATCTCAGAAGCAATCACAATAACGTAAAACTACGTATTATAAAACGTATCAACACACTAAACCCAACACGAATACACGTCTAGTGCAAACACACGAAACGATACCTAAACCCAAACTGAGTACATCGCAGCACGACACACGACTCGTGTCGCAACACGTATCACGCGAACTCAAAACACACGATTATAGGTAATCGATCCCAGATTTTGCATACTGCATCTACTAAGTAAATCAACAGTACCAAAAGACCCAAAACCATAGCAGACAACTACCACCGAAGACCCACCCCAAAATCTCCCCAAGTCGGCCGGCGTCGCCGGCCCCCTCCTTAAGTCTCGCCGGCCCCGGCCGGTGGGATGGTCCCCGTCTCCTAGGTGGTGTCTCAGGTCAACCTGCACATCTCTCTAAAGTTGTTGATTTCATCACTAAAATTCCCAGGTCACAGCAGATACTCATATCTCTAAAAAGTGACTAAAAACCCGATATCGTCTCAAACGATATAAACTACGTTCTACGCAGAAATTAACGATCAAAACCACACAAAAACTACCAATTAACAGTAGAGGAGTTATACCTAACCACTTTGCTCTCAAGTTCCAAGCTTTCCCCTCTCCAAGTGACCAAGATCTAGAAATTCCAAAGCTTTTGGTATTTTTGTGATAGGTTTCAGAAATTTTGAGAGTTTTGTGATTTTGGAATGATAAATTGTGATGAATAATTGAACAAGGGCAGTAGAGGGTGAAGGATTTCGGCCAAGGGGTTGAGGAGGTGGAGTTGTGATGAATTTCCTAGCAATTACCTTCATTTATTGCCAATTAATGCATTTGCACACCTACACACACATGCATGCATCTAATTATTCTCTTTTCTTTTCTTTTTCTTTTAATTCCTAACTTAAATCCTAGGCCACACATAATTCCCTAGGGTGAATGAGAAGGATTTCCTTAACTTAGAGGTTTAAAGAAAAGATCGCTTAAAGAAATTTTCCCAAAATTTAAATACCGCATTAAAATAATATTAAAAATTGGGAAAAACCAAATTGAACCAAAACGTCCCATATACTCCCAAAGCTCGCGCACTAGCTTTATTTTAGCTAATCTAGGTGCTGGCAAGTCTATATGGTCGTTTGTTCACAGTCGGGTAAAAACGGAAAATACCGACAAACTTACCCTAAAACGGACGAAATCGCATAACGATTTCCAAAACGTTACAATCTCCCCCCTTATAGAAATTCGGTCCCCGAATTACAATTTCATACTAAGACGTACCTTCAAAAAGATAAGGGAATCTCTCCCGCATCTCGCTCTCGATCTCCCAAGTGATCTCCTCACCAGTCGGACTACGCCACAGAACCTTTACAGAAGGCAAGTCCCTAGACCGAAGTTTCTTCACCTGCCGATCCAAAATAACTATCGGCTGCTCGGTGAACGAAAGATCACGCTCAAGCTGAACGGTCTCGTGCTGAATCATATGAGAAGGATCATGAAGGTATTTACGAAGCATCGACACATGAAAAACGGGGTGAACATCTGGAAAACTAGGCGGGAGCGCTAAACGATAAGCAACCGGACCCACTCGCTCGAGGATCTCGAAAGGACCTACAAATCTGGGACTGAGCTTCCCTCTCTTCCCAAATCGCATAACGCCCTTCATCGGAGAAATCTTCAGGAATACATGATCTCCCACTGCGAACTCAAGTATGCGACGACGACGGTCGGCATAAGACTTCTGCCTGCACTGGGCTGCTCTCATCCTGTCCTGAATCAGCTGGATCTTCTCCGTAGTCTCCTGAACAAGCTGGGGTCCCAACACCAAACTCTCACTAAGCTCGGTCCAACAGACTGGCGATCGACACTTCCTACCATATAAAGCCTCAAAAGGTGCCATCTGAATAGTCTCCTGAAAGCTGTTATTATAGGAGAACTCAATCAACGGCAGGTGACGATCCCAACTGCCCCCAAAATGAAGCACACATGCACGGAGCATATCCTCCAGAGTCTGAATAGTCCGCTCCGTCTGACCATCTGTCTGCGGATGAAAAGCGGTGCTAAAACTCAATCTGGTACCCAAAGCTTCCTGAAGCTTCTGCCATAGACGGCTAGTAAACTGGGTACCTCTGTCGGATACTATGCATGTGGGAACACCGTGCAAACGCACAATCTCATCTATATAAAGCTGAGCGTACTGAGCATAGCCGAAAGTGGTCTTCACTGAAAGGAAGTGAGCCGCTTTCGTCAACCGGTCTACAATAACCCAAATGGAGTCATACCCTCTACTGGTCCTGGGTAGACCCACAATAAAGTCCATGGAAATCTGCTCCCATTTCCACTCCGGAATGGGTAAAGGCTGCAACTCTCCAGCCGGGCTCTGATGCTCAGCCTTGACTTGCTGACAAGTCAGGCATCTCGAAACGAAGTCCGAAATATCGCGCTTCATCCCTTCCCACCAGTAGTAGTCTCTCAAGTCTCGGTACATCTTGGTGGAACCTGGATGAACGCTAAAAGCCGACTGATGTGCCTGCTCTAGGATCTCGCGTCTCAAACCATCAACATCCGGTACACACAAGCGAGTCCCACATCGTAGCACACCCTGGTCATCAATCGTGAACTCCGAAACTGTACCCCGTCGAACAAGCTCAAGAATCTCAGACAAGCGAACATCACTGGGTTGCGCCTCACGAATACGATCAACAAGTAGTGGACGGGCGCGGACATGAGCAAACTGTCCCCCAGTGGAGGTAAACTCGAACTGCACTCTACTATCACACAAGAGCTGCCAATCTGCAGAAGACTGATACCGAACGGCGCTCAGCTGGGACAAGCTACCCACGGGCCTACGACTCAAAGCATCGGCTACCATATTCGCCCTGCCCGGGTGATAAAGGATCTCACAATCATAATCCTTCACTGGCTCCATCCATCGGCGCTGTCTCAGGTTCAGATCTCTCTACTGGAAGATGTACTTCAGACTCTTGTGATCCGTGAAGATCTGACACGACTCCCCATACAAGTAGTGCCTCCAGATCTTCAACGCAAAGACTACCGCTGCCATCTCAAGATCGTGAGTGGGGTAATTCTGCTCGTGCTTCATCAACTGCCTAGAAGCATATGCAATCACCCTATCGTGCTGCATCAAAACACAGCCGAGCCCCACTCGAGAAGTATCACAATACACAACGTAGCCTCCCGATCCAGAAGGTAAAGAAAGAACTGGTGCTGTCGTCAACCGAGTCTTCAACTGCTGAAAACTCTGCTCGCACGCATCAGTCCAGAGAAAAGGAACCCCCTTCTGGGTCAGTCCAGTCAGCGATGCAGCGATACTCGAAAAATCCTGCACAAAACGGCGATAATAACCAGCTAAGCCCAAAAAGCTGCGGACCTCAGTCACCGATACAGGTCTGGGCCAAAGCTGTACAGCCTCGATCTTCCTCGGGTCCACAAGAATACCATCACTAGTCACCACATGACCCAGGAAGTCCACTCGATCAAGCCAAAATGTGCACTTTGAGAATTTAGCATACAGCTGGTACTCTCTCAATATCTGCAAAGTAATCCCCAAGTGCTGCTCATGCTCCTCTCGACTCCTAGAGTAAACCAGTATGTCATCAATAAACACGATAATGAACTGGTCGAGGAATGGCCTGAAAATCCGGTTCATTAGATCCATGAACGCTGCTGGCGCATTGGTGAGTCCGAACGACATCACCAAAAACTCATAATGCCCATAGCGTGTACGAAAAGCAGTCTTAGGAATGTCATCATCCCGAACCCGCAACTGATGATAACCCGAACGCAAATCAATCTTCAAAAAATGTTTCGCACCCTGGAGCTGATCGAATAAATCGTCAATGCGGGGTAAAGGATACTTGTTCCGCACCGTAACACGGTTCAACTGACGATAATCCACACATAACCTCAAACTGTCGTCCTTCTTCTTGACGAACAGAACAGGAGCTCCCCACGGCGAAACACTCGGACGCACAAGTCCCAAATCAAGCAACTCTTGCAATTGATCTTTAAGCTCTCTAAGCTCTGCCGGAGCCATCCGATAAGGCGGTATAGAAATAGGCTCCGTGCCAGGAATCAGATCAATGCAAAACTCAATATCACGCTCTGGCGGCAACCCAGGTAACTCATCGGGAAAAACATCGGGAAACTCTCGCACGGTAGAAACCTGGTCCAACAACTCCACTGTGGCTCCAGTATCATGTATGAACGCCAAGAATCCCCGACATCCCCTCCTCAAAAGCCGACTAGCGCACAAAACAGAAATCAAGCTGTGAGGGGCGGCACTACGGTCCCCCTGCACAACGAACACAGACTCGCCGGGAAAACAAAATCTAACTGTCTTCTCGCGGCAGTCCACGGACGCATAGCAAGTAGCTAGCCAATCCATGCCCAACAACACGTCGAAGTCCAACATCTCCAGAAGGATCAAGTCGACGGGCAGATCTCTGTCACCAATATGGACGACACAAGATCGAAACACATAACGCGCAACAAACGACTCTCCAACAGGAGTAGTCACGATCAGCGGCTGATCCAGCAAACACGACTCTCGGCCTAACCTCGGCACGAAGTGCGTAGAAACATACGAATGCGTGGATCCTGGATCAAAAAGAACATGCGCATCATAAGAACATACAGAAAGAGTACCTGAAACCACGGCATTGGACGCCTGAGCGTCCTGGTGAGTCAAGGCAAAAACCCTAGCCTGACCTCTACCGGCTACTGGCTGTCCTCTGCCTCTGCCACCTCGTCCTCTCGGTACAAAACCTCCGCGACCACGACCTCGCTGAACAGGAGTCTGACGCGGCGCAACTACAGGAATAAGAGGCAACGCTCTCTGAGGTGGAGAAGGTGGTAAGGTAACCTGCGGTACAGCTGGCTCGTTCACACGTGGCTCTATACAATCTCGAACCCGATGACCCAAACTACCGCACCGGTAACATCCTGAAGCAAACTGCCGATCATCCTGAGGGTACGAACCATAAAGCCTACCTCGTCCCGAACCGCCGCTATCAGAACGGAAACTGTCTCGACGTCTAAACGTCTGCCTCGCTGCCAAATCACCTATACGAACTCTCTTCGGTCCCGGAACAACTGATAACTCAGCTAGACGCTCCTCTACCGAAAGAGCTGCATCCACCGCTGCTGCATACGTGTCACAATGCTGAATGCTGATGGCTAAGAATATCTGGGTAAGTAGGCCTCGAACAAACCTCTTCACCCTCATCTCCTCAGTCGCCACCAGGTATGGAGCATATATCGACAGCTCAGTAAACAATACATCATAATCCGACACCGTCATCCCCGGCGTCTGACGTAAAGACTCAAATCTGCGCGCTCGCGCATCCCTGACGCTCGGTGGAAGAAAACGAACGATAAAAGACGTCACAAACTCAGCCCAGGTCATAGGAGCAAGACCAGCGGCTCTGCCCCTCTCCAACGACTCACACCACTTCTGGGCCATGCCCTCCAGACGAAAACTGGCAAACTCTACCCATCTCTCGTCGGAACATCGGAGTGAGCGACAAATCCTGGCCATCCGGTCGATAAACGACTGCGGATCCTCGGTAACATCTGTACCCGTAAACACCGGAGGTCTCAACCTCATGAAATCCGTCAACGACACAGCAATAACCTCCGGAGCTGCAACTGCGACTATCGGAACCGTAGGTACCATCGTAGCCTCCGCAGCGGGTGGAACAACTGCCTGCCCCTGCGCTCGGATGGTCTCTACCAAAGTCCCCACAATCTGGCGCAGATCCTGCATACCAGCTCCAATCAAAGCAATATACTCCGGTACAACAGGCGTACCACCCTGGTCAGTTCTCGCCTCCGGCGAGTCAACTCTGACCTCGGCCCTCGCGGCCGCTCTCTGAGCCCTCGTAGTCTTCGGCGGCATATGGGCTATAAATTGAAATAAGATTCGATAAGGAAACGGAAATCGAATCACAAGATGTATATCAATCACGGAAGGAATATCAATCAACAAGTCCTAAGGTCACTTAGGCGGAGTACCGTGTCGTAAGTATGCCGCGGAACATACGCACGCTACGTCACTCTGCTTAAGCCACCTACTCCATCATACCAAGGTCATCCTAGACTCCGAAAGGTAAAACCTAAGGCTCTGATACCAACTTTGTCACGACCCGAAATTCGGCCCGTAACCGGCACTTAAACTACGTCACGTTTACAGGCGTACGTAACTTAAGTAAGCCGAAAACCCAGAAATCTAAACCACCCAAAACTGGATCAACGGAGAAAACATAATTTAAAAGTGTTAGGAGTCGCCATTTAAAATCTCTAACTCTAGTTTTCTTTCATAAAAATTTCGGCAGCACCTCCTTTGTAAAACTAGCCCCGTAAACGGGTATAACACAGATAAAATATATAAATCATCCCAAGTGGAAGAAAAATCACGCCCACCGGCGGAGACGATCACCACAACAAGTATACGACGCCAAAGCGAAGAAATATCAAAGAGAACGGCTATATCAAGAAGTAAACATCTCCAAAATAACCTGCTTCTACGAGCACGGTTCCCAAAACCAATATACAACACTGATATCTCACAAGTCGTCTCTAATTCATATACAACAAGGGTAGATGGAGAATACTAGATCCAACCCAAAATGATATACAATGTACAACGGATAACCGCAAACCCACCTATAAAGCAACGGCCTCACTGCCCAAGGTAGCGGTATCCCCAAAAGTAATGATGATAAGCTGCCCTGCCGCGACTACTCAGAGGGTAAGTCCTGCAAAACACTGTGGCACAACGGGGGTGAGTTGCCAACTCGTGAATAGTAATTAACATCATACAGTAATCGCAAGTATGCACTAAAAGCAATGATCAATAACATGTGAACTAATAGCATGAGTATGACAATATGAATATACAACTATCATGATATCCATATCAAGTGAATACTGAGTGCGGAATGGTAAATAATCTCATGCACATATCATAAGCATGGAAAATACGGTGTATCTCAACAACACCCAAATCCCAAAATACTCAGATCGGCCCTCAGATCGGCCCCTCAAATCCTGTACATCTCGTGAAACCTGAGTGTCAAACATCGACACTCAAAAACATCCTGAAAACTAGTGTCTACCATCGACACATAAATACTGATATCCATACGTTCCTCGAAAACCAAGTATCCAACCTCGATACTTGCGTTTCCACGTATCGGTCTTTCTGATATCCATACGTTCCTCGAAACCCAAGTATCCCACCTCGACACTTGTATTTCCACGTATCGGTCTGTCAAATCCCATATATCTCTCGGAAAGTAAGTGCCCAAGATCGACACTTTAATTTCCCATATCGCATCTCAAATGCATAAATCCATATAAAGTAGCATATGCAACATAAAACATCAGTATGAGCATATCACGGAACGATTCGCCAAATAATGAATCAAGTCATTAAATGTATCTCGCGGTTCCCAAAAATCCAAATCCAGAATACATATATATACAGCGTCCCATACCACCGATATATATGCAATACAATTCATGTAAATCCAAATCCAAAATACATATATATACGGCGTCCCATACCACCGATATATATGCAATAAAAACTGATCATATAACAATAGCAAGGTATATGTGCGAATGAGTAATATAGCATGGTATACATATGAGCATGTAGGTATACAGGTATGTTCTATGTAATAAGCATTGTCGCACAAGTATAACTGTTTTAATGTCGCTAACTAATAGCAAGGTATACAATAAGCATTTGTATTGTGCGTGTCATGGCAATTACCGACAGGGTGTGTGTAGCATATCATTGGTGCTCGTGCAACATGGACTGTCGATAATAGTGTAGTGTACAACAGGTACAGTACTAAGCACAAGTAACTATATGCAACATGAATCATGCAATATCTCTATATAAGCAAATGATCATACGGCTAATATTATATCATATCTAGCCCCGACGCGTAGCGCCATACGGGCGATTCCCCGTAGATGTTAAATCTACTCACACTGTGGTCTCCAGCTATGAAGATCCGACCACCTGCTTCCCTTTGTTCGCAGCGTCTGAAGTCCCTGCTTGCGACGCTATAATATCATAAACACAAGAAATAAAGCGAACATCTCAGAAGCAATCACAATAACGTAAAACTACGTATTATAAAACGTATCAACGCACTAAACCACAACACGAATACACGTCTAGTGCAAACACACGAAACGATACCTAAACCCAAACTGAGTACATCGCAGCACGACACACGACTCGTGTCGCAACACGTATCACGTGAACTCAAAACACACGATTATAGGTAATCGATCCCAGATTTTGCATACTGCATCTACTAAGTAAATCAACAGTACCAAAAGACCCAAAACCATAGCAGACAACTACCACCGAAGACCCACCCCAAAATCTCCCCAAGTCGGCCGGCGTCGCCGGCCCCCTCCTTAAGTCTCGCCGGCCCCGGCCGGTGGGATGGTCCCCGTCTCCTAGGTGGTGTCTCAGGTCAACCTGCACATCTCTCTAAAGTTGTTGATTTCATCACTAAAATTCCCAGGTCACAGCAGATACTCATATCTCTAAAAAGTGACTAAAAACCCGATATCGTTTCAAACGATATAAACTACGTTCTACGCAGAAATTAACGATCAAAACCACACAAAAACTACCAATTAACAGTAGAGGAGTTATACCTAACCACTTTGCTCTCAAGTTCCAAGCTTTCCCCTCTCCAAGTGATCAAGATCAAGAAATTCCAAAGCTTTTGGTATTTTTGTGATAGGTTTCAGAAATTTTGAGAGTTTTGTGATTTTGGATTGATAAATTGTGATGAATAATTGAACAAGGGCAGTAGAGGGAGAAGGATTTCGGCCAAGGGGTTGAGGAGGTGGAGTTGTGATGAATTTCCTAGCAATTACCTTCATTTATTGCCAATTAATGCATTCGCACACCTACACACACATGCATGCATCTAATTATTCTCTTTTCTTTTCTTTTTCTTTTAATTCCTAACTTAAATCCTAGGCCACACATAATTCCCTAGGGTGAATGAGAAGGATTTCCTTAACTTAGAGGTTTAAAGAAAAGATCGCTTAAAGAAATTTTCCCAAAATTTAAATACCGCATTAAAATAATATTCTCCCAAAGCTCGCGCACTAGCTTTATTTTAGCTAATCTAGGTGCTGGCAAGTCTATATGGTCATTTGTTCACAGTCGGGTAAAAACGGAAAATACCGACAAACTTACCCTAAAACGGACGAAATCGCATAACGATTTCCAAAACGTTACACCATTCAACCCACTCCTAGGAGAAGAAGAGAAGGAGTTCAAGACTTGGTATAACCCCCTAACCGAGTAGGTAAAGCTCGTAGTTGTTGCTTGTGTGTTGTTTAGCAAAGATCCGGGTTTTCTAGTCCATGTTACCATAAACCTTAAAAATCGTTTTTCACCGTTTCCGCAAACCCGAAAGAACCGGGAGAGGTAACGTAGACTTACATGTATATATGTTTATATTGATATGTATGCATACATGCACCGGGCGAACCCGTTCAAACTCCAAGTAGAACCAAGGAGTCAAGGAGGAGAGGTCTACAAAGGTTGTATTTCGCCCCTCTTAGTATTAGACACTAACTAATATGTGATACTTGTTTAGTTTTACCCTAATCCTCTAGTTCGATTCTAGGTTAGGTTTGGTTAGCACCCAAGAATTTTAAAGTTACATGTTTTATGCTTGCTAAAACCTAATGAGGGTGCTAAGAAAACCCAGCAGTGGTATCAAAGCCAAGGCTAGAGAATTAGACGATGTTAGTTAAATTACGTAAACGAAATAACACCGAAACCTGGAATCTGAAACCTTAGTTTCTGTTGAAATTTTTAAGCCCTCTAAAAATTTTTTAAACATGTGCAGAAAGCTAGTTATGAAGTACCAGAACACCAGAAAAATTTGAAGCAAAACCACAAAAATTTGGTCGGCCATATTTCCTCAGAAACCGGCCTCACTTTTTTCTTGTGGCAAAAAATCATGAAATTTTTGTGGTGTTCTGATATCTTGGTTTTTGGGTTTCGGGTTATGTTTGGTTTTGCTAAGATTGCATGTGATATTATCTTTCTGTAGTGGCAATACGTAGTGTTTCGTAGTCGTAATTTAACATCGTTTCGGGTTTGATATTGAAATATGATACAATATTTAGAATCCACGATAATTAGTTTTGTGAAAACTAGTTAGTGTTATGTAAATATAGCAATTTATTCTCTTTTGATAGATTACCACAGAATTGCGTTTCGAATCAAAACTCCATTGCAATCTCGTATAGTACACGAATATTCGATGGGTAACACTACTAGATAGCCATACTCCATAGCCCCGACCAAGTGACTATAGGAGAACCCCGTTGTCAAAAGCTCCCCTCGGGTGATCACGGCTATGGTGTTCTTCCTAAGTGCACTTCGTCGACGGCATCGGGGGTACGACCATCTACTAATGTTTTCGACGAGTATTCGGTCAAGTAGTCGGGAATCTTGTTGAATTACCCGACTAGGTTATTGAAAATGTGTTTTCAATATGAGACTAAAATGCAAGGTTTATATATTGGGCATGAAATTCGGGGTATGAGATATTCCGGGTATATGATGTCTAAGGATGTTGCGGATTCTAATTATTGTAGTCTTCGGTTTCTTTTCTGCGACCGAAAGTGTAATATGTGGTGTATCTCCGGTTTCGTTGCTATACGTCAACGATAATTGGGATACACATATTTGCTTATGTTGATGACATGTGATGTTATGTGTTGCTGTGATATGATGTATAGGATCGTCGTGAATAGATAGCCGGGTGTTTTATATGAGATGAGAGTTTTTCTTTTCATTCCTGTAATATTGATTGTATGTAATATTCTTTTATTAGGGCACTTCCTGGTTGAGGATGATGTCACCATTGATGTATATTATTTACTTTTCTGTATTAGGATAGACCCAAGGTGGAGAGCACAAGTGAACAGGTTCTAGAGCCCAGTGGAAGGCCATCACGGGGAGTCGAGACCGGGTCTCCTAACTCTAGAATTGGCGGGGTCTCTTGCCGCTCTCGTAGGGATCTAGGGGTGTGGGCTTGGCTATTCATCACGACCATGGAATCCGTATTTTCTATCGTTGGCTAAATACAAAATATGGACCACCTAGTATATCCTATATTTTCATATATGTGCTTTTACTGTTGTTATTCTGTAATGTGATCAATTTATAAGCTGAGACGAATGGTGTATTATATATATATATGATATATAATAAATGTTGCTTATGTTTTACATCCGCGCTAGTCCTGCCCCCGCTTTGCCATTAGTTAAGTAACCTAACGGTGCATGACGGGACACCGTGGCGAATGCGGATGGTATAAACGTACGTTCTATTTTCGTTTCTTTTCTGTGATGGCTTAAAGACTTAAATGACGGGACTACATTAATGAGATTAATGTAAAGAAAAAGAAACCTAAAAGATGTTGCAGAATCGAATTTGAAACTTACTCGGCCTTTTTATGAAAAAGCAAGATTCAAAAATGCGGAGTTTAAGTCACTCCTTTTAAAACTATTTGATTCTACAACGAGATCAAGTTCAAAGCGTTAAAGGTTTTCTTAAAAACCATCCGCAACCCTCCGTCATTTTAGGAAGTAAAGTGCTTAGTATTCATGCTACGTATGTTGATCATAGTCAAGGCGTAGTGTACGGTAGCTAAGTGATGTCTTCCTACACAGCATATGGTCCGATCAGTTTGGACATTCATGTGATTATGTTGATCATAGTCAAGGGTCATGTGAATGGGTCTAATTAATCACGAAATGATGGGTAGAACTTGACTAGTGCTTATGATATGTTGACCATAGCCAAGGTCATAAGCTGCTAGGGGTAAAAAACCATATCAGGAGTTTCAAGACTTGAAATTTGCAATGAGATTGCATACCTTCCATATGATAGTTGGATCTTGATCCTACTGTGAGTAAGAGTTACTCCCAGGAGAGTTTTGCAATTTACAATTAGCTAACCCATTAGGTGTCTAGAAAGGTGTCAATGGGGTTATGCCTCTGGGAAAACGAGGTTTACTTTAATTAGGTTCGTGCGAAAGCACGGGGAACCTCCTTCAAAGTACCGACACTGGCCTGGCTGAACGGTTAGCAAACTTGTAGAATGTAATTAATCCTGGCTTATTTTCTTTTTAAGATTTGAAGGAAAATTTGATAAAAGTAGTGGGAGATATCGATTAGATAAGATAATAACCAATCTAATCTTTGCAAGAGCTTTCGCTGAGTGTATTATTTTCTCTCTCCTAATAGCAGATACCCATGACTGGACTTAAGCTTCTGTTAGAGAAAAATAAACTGACAGGACCCAATTATAAAGACTGGCTGAGAAACATAAACATTGCCCTTACATATGATAAGGTATCATGTGTCCTCACTGCCCCAGCCCCTCTTAGCCCAGGCCCTATATCTTCTGGTGCGGATAGGGAGATCCTTCCACTGCCAAATGCCTCATGATTGCTTCGATAGATAATGTACATCAAAAACAGTATGAGAAGATAGACGTTCAATCCATCTTTCTCCATACAAAGGAGTTGTATAGAGAGCAATCTCATACCTTGCGCTACAAGAATGGCTCCTGGCACACCAGTTGGTGATCATGTCATGAAGATGATAGCTCTTATTGAAGAGCTTGAGGGCCTCGGATGGACAATGGAGAACGAACAATATATTGATATTGTTATGCAGTCTCTCCCCCTGCCTTTGATCAGTTCATAGTAAACTTCAACATGCATAATATGGAGAAGTCATTACCTGAACTTCTCAATATGTTGAGAAGTGCAGAGAGCACGCTGAAGAAAGCGAAAACTCCTGCTTTGCTATCTGGGCCATCTTCCTCTTTCTCCCAAAATCCAAGGCCAAGGAAAAGGTGAAGAAGAAACCTACCAAACCAAGAGGTGGAGTGAAAAGGGAAAAAGGGAAAGACAAATCCAAGGCTGAAGAGTCAGGAAAAGGAGAATGTTTCTATTAAAAAATGTCGGGACACTGGAAGCGAAATCGTATTGAGTACATCGCTGATCTCAAGAAAAAGAAGTATGGTGATGCTTCCGCTTCAGGTGTGTTTGTGACTGAAAACTGTTTTTCTATAAACTCTGCTTCCTGGGTATTGGATATCGGTTCGGGTTCTCACATCTGCAATTGTATGCAGAGATTGAGAAATAGCAGTGTTTTGAAGACTGGTGATCACACACTCCGGGTTGGAAATGGTTCCAATGTACATGCAGTATCAGTAGAAGAGTATCACCTGGGGTTGCCATCGGGATGTATATTGGTTTTGAACCCATATTATTATGTACCAAGCATGCTATGTAATATAATATCCGTTTCTTTGTTAGACAATTAAGCATATAATTTTGTGTTGTAAAATAATGTTATGAACATTAATCTTAATCAAGAGTTGATTCGGTATGGTGCACTAAATAACGGGATATACGTTCTAAATCAACACACAGTTTTCAACATACAACACACAAATAAAAGAAATTTTTCAGATAAAAATGAAGCTTTTCTTTGGCATTATAGACTTGGTCATATTAATGAAACAAGACTAAACAAGCTACATAAAGATGGATATTTGAATCCTTTCGAATATAAATCTTATGCGACTTGTCAGTCTTGTATCAAAGGTAAAATGACCAAAACTCAGTTTACTTGACATGGAGAAAGTGCTACAGAACTCTTAGGCCTCATACACAGTGATGTATGCGGACCAATGTCTACACACGCTAGAGGCAGTTTTTCTTACTTCATAACTTTTACTGATGATTTCTCAAGATTCGGACATGTGTTTTTATTAAAGCATAAGTCTGAAGCTTTGGAGAAATTAAAAGAGTACAAACTTGAAGTAGAAAAACAAACAGGTTTAAGCATTAAGAAACTTCGATCAGATCGAGGTAGAGAGTATCTGAGTACAGAGTTTTCGGACTTCCTAAAAGAGAATGGGATTTTCTCTCAGCTCACTCCCCCTTACACACCACAGCACAACGGTGTGTCAGAGCGGCATACCCTACTAGATATGGTGCGATCCATGATGAGTGATTGATCAGTCAAAAATATTGCATTTTTAACACATCAATTTACCTATTCTTTGCAATCATCTAAAGGTGTTTGGTATAAATATATCACATATTAGCAATTCGTCTACAAAATATCAAATAACCTGTGTTATACATTATAACCGGCATTATGAGGGAAATTGTCTGTTTATTACTGCATGCATGATATTGTTTATCTCAATGCTGTTTATCATGATTGTGTGCAGAAAATCCTTCAGGTTAAAGTGCCGGAATCACAAAAGTGCCAATAAAATGCATCAAGTACAAGATTTGAGATCTGGCAGCAAACAAGAATGAAATGTCAGATTCCAGGTATCAGAAGAAGATCCCAACATTGTCAGACGAAGAACATAGAAATTTCATGCAGTGAGCCCATTATATGGCCATGGATCCGTAGCCGAGTTGGCCGATCCGCCGCGGTTCCGCGGCCTAGTTAGCTCCTTGGCGCTCCAAAATCCTCTGAAAAATTCCCTGTAACAACCCTAGCTTCCAGAAGACGCTCAATTACCACGTGGCTTCTTCCAGAAGGCTCTACATAACAAACTCACTCTAGAATATTCCTTGTAACAACCTCATTCTAGAATATTCTCTCTAACAACCTCATTCTAGAATATTCCCTCTAACAAACTCATTCTAGATGACTCTCTCTAACAATCTAGCTTTGGAGGGAAGATTCAAATGAGGTGGTTATAAAAAGAGATCTAGATATAGGGTTTTAGAGGTTACACAATTAATGAGTGTGGAGTTAGTTATATTTTTGGAGCCAAAATTCAAATTCAAGTTGAGTGACACAACTTGATACTAAAACCCTAGCACAAATTCAAATCAAAAGCCAAATCAAGATCATTTTGAGAAGAAAATCAAGCAAGCAACCATCGATCCTTTATCCGCGAAGCCAATCTTCATCCGAGCAAGAGGTCCACGACGATCCATGACTCACGGAGATCGAGCGGAGCGAAATTCGACGGATCTAGTTACATCTTCAAAAGGAGCGATCGAGAGCAACATCTTGTAATCTCGAATTGAGGGAATGTGTAATTAGTCGTTGATTGAATAAAGGTGATAATTGTAATTCTTTCTTTCTTTACATTCTTGCTTTATGAAACTTCTTGATTCTTGATTCAATAATTTTTATGATGTGTGAGTGAAATCTCCACTTGTGGAGGATTCGAGAGAATCGGTAGATCTAGTGATGATAAGATCCTTTTACCAATCTTAAGTCTTATGAGATTTTTGAAATTTAGGAAAAAGAATCATCAATGACCTAATTTGGAGTGAGATCACATTCTTGATAATTTTGTTTCAAACTAGGGATTAAATAATTGATGATTCTCGTTGCTAAAGGCTAGATCCAGATGATGATCAATGAAAAGACAAGGGATAGAGTAGGAGAAACCCTAGTTTCATCAATAGATCCCTAATCTTCATTTGTCACCATCGTTCTAGCTACAAATTATCAATAGATATGATTAGTCATCTTTAGATTCATCACTACTACTAATTTGATCGAATCCTATAAGCTATTCTACAAATCTTGATAACTAAATTGATTGGGACATTTCTTGATTCTAGATCTATTTTTTTGATGTTTCTTGAGATCAAATCTTACAAATCTTGAATCAACTTTCTTGAATTTTCTTTTATGTTTTAAATTTCGACTCATCTAAAATAAGATCGATCAAAACACACATCTCAGTGGACGATCCGTATTCATTAACACGCTACATCGATACCGTTAATTGATTGCGGTATAAATTTCTTTGGTTGTGATTAAAACTTTTCCAAATACACACGAAGAATGATCAATCAAATGGCGCCGTTGCCGGGGATGTGTACTATTTTGTTCGTTTTTGTTATTTGAGTTGAAAATTTATTATTCCATCAGAATTTTTAGATCAATGTTCGCAACAAGCGCTTAACGATTTGTTGTGATTTTTGTGAGGGGATCTGGAATCGTCGGAGCAAAGGGAAAAATATTCAGATCATTTCAGGAAGTCCAGTGGAGTCAAAGGAGCAACTGTACAAAATTTTGTGCAGAGATCTCATCAAGTCACTGCGGAACCACGACCATAGCAAGCAATTCGTGGCGGATCCGTGGTGATATTGAAGCTTCAGAATTTCATTTCTCTGTGGTAACTTCTATACTTTCTTATCTCCTCCCTGCTTTGTCCATTAACCAATTTCTTCAGGATTCTTTGCAAAAATTCGCAGCGCCGCAAAAAGAAAAATTGTTGCGTGTTTGATCTTGGTAGTTTTCATATTTTAATACGGAAATTAAGGGGCAAAGACCAAATTCAGATTAGGTGGGGAGTTCATTAACCTTCCTAAGCCCCGGAAATCACAAACTTGCATCCGCATCACCCTCATTAACTAAAAAAGATCTAGACATGACTCTAAGGACCGTCGCGCTCACTTAGGACAGAAGGAGGTCATGGATAATCTATTGCTTATCTGCGTTTTTTTTGTGGTGTCTAAGGAAAGTGTGTCTAAGGCAAGTGGTTACTTAATTAGGCCCACTACTTACGTAGTGGAGAACCTCCCACTTACCTGGCACTTACCTGGCCATAGAAGGGGCAAAGAGGCAGTAGAGGATTTATCTTACGACTTGTCTTCTGGAAGTCTAGCAGCGGTCTAGAGCCTTGACCTAGGTGACCACTAGATCTAGGGTGGTGTGTGCATTTTTGTGATTTGATTTTTCAAAAACCGTATTTTTCAAAACAAACACCAACCAACTTTTCCCCTAATTATCACAACGCTGCCACTTATGCAAAACCCTTTAGTGCAAGCTCGGCTGGACACGGGATTCTAGTGCCCGTCTTTTCTGCGTTTCCCCCAACGACCCCAAAATCGGTATTTCTACATTTTCTTTTTCCCACCACCCACCACGACCATGAAGGATGGATTTCCATCAAACTTTAACACCACTATGCCACCGCCCGCAGGTGCGCAGAATTCTCCACGCATTTCTCTCCAAGAGAGATGCTATCCAACACGTGTTCCCCTTCCCACCTGTCTTTCTATATCACCTGCCAACGGGGAAAATTTTGAAATCAACCCCCAATTTATCAAACTGTTACCCAAATTTCACGGTCTTGAGTCTGAAGACGCATACGTTTTTATATCTAAATTTGAAAATGTATGCGCAATGATTGGAACGTCACAACTGTCTTTGGATGCTCTACGTTTACGTTTTCTCCCATTCACTTTGTGCGATTTAGCCGAGAAATGGGATGAATTTGTTGCAGTATTCCTTAAGAAATTTTATCCCAATCACAAGACCAGCCGTGTTCGGAGTGAAATCTTCAAATTCACCCAACTTCCCAATGAACCATTCTAGAAATGCTTTGAACGGTTCAAGGATCTTCTTTTACAATGCCCTCATCATGGAATCCCTAAATGGGATCTCTGTCGAATTATCTATAAGGGTATTGATCTCACGACTAAACAGATGCTTGAAACCATGTGTCATTGCCAATTCCTATCTAAAGATGATGGTGAAGCTTGGAAATACCTAGAAGATTTAGCTCAAAACACATTACAATGGGAAAGTGTTAGACCACCATCGTCTATGGATGACATCAATCAGCTCGATATTCCCGTCACAATGAGAAACGAAATGGACGCAATACAAAGGAAACTCGACGCTCTAGAAAACAGAATTTCTTCAGTCTCCCTAAACCATTACACACTTCCCAAAACCGTGTGTGGCTGCTGTTCAAATCCATCACATTTGACGGAAGAATGTCCTTTGAATGTACGGTTTCAAGATCACACTAATGTTGCATTTCAGCAAAGACCTGGAAACGATCCTTCTTCTTCCTCATATAATCAAGATTGGAGGAATCACCCTGATCTTTCTTGGATCCAACACCAAACTCAATACTCGGATCTAAACCAGAATAACTTTCAATGGGTCCCTGCCCCACAACAGCAACCACCACAACTGAGTCAGCACCCCTTTCAATAGCAACCTTTTCAAAACCCGGTCAACAATTTTGATCCTTTTTCTGCCGGTACCAATAACACCTCTGCACTTGAAGAAACCATTAGTTTGCTTCTGACAAATTCTATTCAAATGTCGGCTGATTTTAAGTCTACTATCGATGATATAAAGAAAACCACCGCCTCCCAAGGTGAGATTATTAAATCGATGGAAACACAAATTGCACAGTTAACAGCCGAAATAAGTGCTAGAGAGAAAGGGAATCTTCCATCTCAAACTCTACCTGATCCTGGACCTTCACATTACACTAATGTGAATGCACTTACCATGTTGAGATCTAGAAGAGTGCTAGATAATCATGTGGGTGAACAGATTGATGTTGAGGAATCAATTGAACCCCAGGCTTCCACTTCCACTTCCAGTCCCACTTCTACTTCTTACCCTATTTCGTCTAATTTACCTTCTTCTTCCGAGCCTATTCTCGGTTTTCCCAAAGGCTCGAACCCTCCACCCACTTCATCCTTTCCACCCCCACAACCCTCTCCACAAATGTGGGACCCAACACTTATTGTTAGAGCTCCATTTCCGGAAAGGTTGAGGCCCAACAAACCCAATGCCCAAATGGAGAAGCTTGTGGAAATGTTTAAGCAAGTTAACATCAACATCCTTCTCCTAGATGCTATACAACAAGTTCCGTCCTTTGCGAAAATTCTGAAGAACTTGTGCACTAGGAAGAGGAAGTCTCAAGTGCCTAAAAAAGTTTTCATGTCAAGTACTGTAGACACGGCTTTTCCCCAACAATTACCAAGGAAACGTAAGGACTCTGGCTGTCCTACTATTTCTATTTCTATTGGGGATAAACACATTAATCATACTTTACTTAACCTTGGCGCTAGTGTTAACTTGCTACCATATTCATTCTATGAGCAACTAGGTATCGGAGTGTTAAAGCCCTCGAACATAACTCTCCAAATGGCCGACCGATCAATCACCAAACCTAGGGGTGAACTTGAGGATGTGTTGATAAAAATCGGGGAATTTGTATTCCCTATGGACTTTATTGTTCTTGATACACAGCCTGTAGCGAACCCACGGAACCAAATTCCGGTGATTCTAGGTCGTTCCTTTTTGGATACTTCCAACGTTGTAATCAACTATAGAAATAACTTTATGAACCTATCTTTTGGGAATAGGTCAATTGAGCTCAACATTTATAAGTTAGGAAGTCAACCCTCCGATCCTCATGCTCGAGTATGTTCTGTCGAATTAATGGATGTCGACGGTAGTGAATTTGATCAGCCTCATGATACTGATCTAGACTCTTTTCATATGTTTTGTTTGACCCAACTATGTATCATACACATACGGACTCTTCCACTGAGCTGTCCGGGTCAACATCTAACACAGATTATGAACCGTTTTTGGAGTCTGAACATCACCCCGCACTTTTTGATGACATTATTCTTCGGGGTATCGATGAGAGTTTTGAGGAAATCTTCGCTGATGAACTCGCATTTTTAAAAGACACGGGTGTTGAGATGAATCACCCGCAATACAATGAAATTGAACCTCCAACCCTTCTTCTGGGCTATAAAAGGATTGCGAGTAATGTTAGTTGTATGTATGCCCTAGAGGCCAGTATTGTACAGATGATGTATATTATATTGGATGCTTGGACATACATAGAGATGACTTTTTTGCTCGATATGATAGTATGCTATCTTGTTTCTCTTTATCTTAACATGTATACTAGTCTCTTTAAACTATCTTATAGCTACATGTTGGTAAAGCCCTTAGGATGTGTACTTGACAGCCTGGATTATGATGCAGATCATACTAGTGGGGACATGGTAGTCCATAAGTACATCCTTCAAGGTCCCTAGTCGAGGGTGTATCAAGACGGGGCATCGATATACCAGTGTAGAGTAGCGTATACGCTTCTTGACCCATGAGATGGGCGGTGGATGATTCCATATCCATTGGTGTTTGACATCAGAGATGGTATACGGGTGCTCAGTGGAGACTGGGTACACTCGAAGGACTCGCCGAGAACCCCCAGATGGTATTATACCTCACGTCAGATGGCAGTTCTCAGGTGACACTTGTGCAGGTTAGTCTGTAGACCCGAGATCGTCATAGAGTCTTGTGTGATTCCCACTGTGCTTTGATCTCCACCTTACCACGTCCATGAGGGCGTGAAAAACGGTGGTTTTTGGGTACAGTCCCGAGTCACATGGAGGCAATGAGCGATAGGAGGGATTTCGTCTCTCCCGGTATTGGGGGTTGATGTTGCGCTGTGCTCGATTGGCCGTAACAGGGAAGTCCCTGGCCAGGGCTGATCAGAGATTTGCTGGTAAGTGTTACCAGTAGTTTCTCGACCCGTTATGAGCCTCACATCGGCACGACTTATCGGTTATTGGGGTCTGACGTTTACCACCCCTAGACTTGATATGCGACATATCAGACGAACAGACCGGACTGTACGGTAAGTGTTACTGGTTGGATTCACAGGAGTGTGAGCGGGCTGGCTCGTCGATCTTCTGATCGCTCAATACCCGGATGGCCGTTACGTTTACCAGACCGCTTGCGGCTTGTGGGTGCTTGATATGATCATCATCTGCTGCCGGCGTATTGACGAGTCTTTAGAGTCCTACACAGAGGTTTCCTGGCTCAAGCGAAACGAAATAGGAGCGCATATAAGATATGTGCAGGACCGAGAATAATGCGTGTATATGATACCGTATTTCATTCTCGCGATGAATGTATCGATTGGTTATATGCGATATAACCTAGATATCGAATCAAGGATTGATTCGATAAGCCGATACATAGGATACTAGTCGGTTATATGCGATATGACCGGATCGTTAAATCAAGTATTGATTTAATGATTTAATGTATAATTATATATTTGATATATTACTTTGCATTAACTAGTATTGGTTCACATTAAATGGATTTTCTCACTTGGATGTGCAAGTTGTATATGTGATATACTTTTGTGCACATGATTGTATCATGTTTGATGATACAAGCTTATTTGGTTAAGTGTAAAGAATTAAACCATGGTTAAGTTGATGATTAGGGTTTTGCTTATTCATTTATTTATTTGTTTATTCAATCTTTTGATAGATAAACATGAATGGTGGCTTTGTTTGTTTTTAGTTGAAGATTCATGAAGCTTTGACTTAGTCACCATTCTTGTCTCATGCTTAACCCTAACCATTTGAACTAACCCTAGTTCATTCTCTACACTTAACTATGGTTGAGAATATGATAAGAATGAATTCTTTTTCAATTATTCAAAAAAAGACATATCATATTCTATCTTCTTCATCATCTTCTTCTTCAAGAAAAAGCTTGCCACCATTAATGGCATCTTGAGCAAAAGTGTGAGAAATCCAATTCTAAAGTGAACCCACCTCCTATTTCTTCACCCTCTACCTCTTTCCAAGTAGTATAGGGTGTTTTCTTCACAAGTTTCACAACTTGGTGAAGTTGGAGCTTGATCTTGTGTAACCTTGACGTAGATCATCTTCGACATCGTAGCCGACGACTAGTCCGTTCATTTCTCCGATGAAGCCGATGCTAGAGTCCGAGTTCCGACTTGGACAGTTAGAGGACGTCTACGTGGAGCTAAGGAAGTGGAGAACCGGATCTACAAAGGTTGTAGCTTCTTACTTTTAGTTAAGATGTTAACTAGTTTCACTTTTCGCCTAAAATTCTAGTTAACGATCCGTATTAGAGTTTCTCGGCACTTGTAAAAATTTGATATTGGCATGGTTGATGCCTTGTGAGACCTCTTGAGAGTGCCTAGGAACCCTACAGTGGTATCGGAGCCTAGCTAGAGCCTTAGGCAAAGTGTAGACGACGTTTGAAACCCGATCGAACCGAAACCCTAATTCTAAAATGCTCTCTGGACTTTTTTCAAAAACTGGGTTTTTTCCAGATTAAAAATTCTTAAAAAATTCAGCAGGAAATTCTAAGAATTACGGTGCAAAATTTTCAAAATGATACCCCCAAAGCGCGGCGGAACCGCGGCAGAAGCCTGGCTTCTGCGGCGGTTCCGCGGCCATCTGATGACGTCAGCCTTCCAGTTTTGCACAGTAATTTGTTATTTGAGGTTCTGGGTTTTCTGGGAGTTTTTAATCTGAACTCAAGTGTTGAGTTTTCTGGGGTGTTTTGGAGCTTGGATGATTCGATCGGATTATCAGATTTTGTCGATGTGGTTTTCCGGAAATTTAGAATATGTTAAAAGTTTCGACCGGATGTAAATACCCAATCTTTCCCCTGCCGGGAAATTTCCAATTGTTGGACTTTTCCGTAGTTTAATGACGTTCTAAGTAGTGCAAGTAACGCGATGGTCCCTCTAGAAGACAACAAACCTTAACTCGATTATGTGACCGTCTTGAACTGCCCTTTGAACCTTAGGGTTTAAGGCAGTACGGCGTGCCACATGTGAGGCGTTGGCTTGACCCTTCTACGGCTGGACCGTTGGTACTGAGGCATGAAGTGAATGTCTTTGAACTTATTTCTTGTGTTGAACGGTTTTGGGAAAATTTGGGTGTTTAAATGTTCGATCGGAAAGTTTAATATTTTCTATTTATCCGGAATGGGATACAATAATTGGAATTCACAAACAGTTATGAGATAACTGAATGAATGTTATAAATCTAGCGGTTTAGTCTCACTTGATATTGAAAAGTGTTTTCGATAATGAGACTAAAATGCGGGGTTTATAATAGTTAGGCATGTGATGTCTAAGTATTTCATTTGATTAGGCATGCAATGTCTAAAAAGGTTGCGGATTCCAATTGTTGTAGTTTTACACTTTCTTTTCTGTGACCGTAATTGTAGTATGTCGATATCGCCGGTTTCGTTGCTATACGTCAACGAAAATTGGGGTATGCATACTTACTTACGTTGATGACATGTGATGTTATGTGTTGCTGGATATGTTATATTGGATCGTCGTGTTCAAATAGCCGGGGTTTTTTATGTGAGATGAGTGTTTTTCTTTTTCATTCGTGTAAAAACCTGTATGTAATATTCTTTAATAGGGACACTTCCAGGTTGCGGAAGTTGTCACCTTTTGTATATTATTTACTTTTCCGCATTAGAATAGACCCAAGGAGGGGAGCACAAGTAACCGGGTTCTAGGGTCCAGTGGGAGACCAACTCGAGGAGTCGAGTCCGGGTTTCCTAACCCTAGAATTGGTAGGGTTGCTTGCCGCTCTCGTAGGGGTCTAGGGGTGTGGGATTGGCTATTCATCACGACCGTGGAATCCCTGTTTTATACTGGCTCGTATTGAAAACACGGACGTCCTAGTATATCAAATGTTTCATATGTTTCTTCTGCTGCGATATCTGTGATGTTCTGTGATAGATACTGTATATAGTATATATGATATATTATATAGGCGTTACTTATGTTTTGCACCCGCACTAGCCCTGTCCTGCTCTATCGTTAGTTACCTAACCTAACGGTGCACGAGGGGACATCGAGGCGAATGCGGATGGCATAAGTGTACGTCGTATTTATCTGTGATGTTTAGGTGACTTAAATGATGGGACTTCATTAATATGATTAATGAATGGAAAGAAACCTAAGATGTTGTAGAATCAAATTTTAAAATAAAATAGGTAGCTATAGTTCTTGCTTTGCACAGCGGTATATGTGATATATCCTGCACCTTATTCGATGAGGAAAGGACCGAGATCCCTTCACCGGGAGTGACTCCTTTAGCAATAACTGGCAGATGCTACACACTCGGTTTGACTTTTGATTGCTTCTATAGTTTCTGCTTTGCACAGTGATATATATGATATATCCCGCACCTCATTCGACGAGGAAAGGGCCGACGATCCCTTCACCGGGAGTGACCCCTTTAGCAAAACTAGAAAAGCCTCAAAAATCACTCCATTTCAAAATTTCACTTGGTTCTACAACGATATCAAGTTCATTACGCAATAGGTTTTCAGAAAAACCTGTCGTAGCCCTCCGTCATTTCAGATAAGAAATGTTT
The DNA here is from genome assembly GCA_030015575.1 of Agapanthus africanus. NCBI lineage: Eukaryota > Viridiplantae > Streptophyta > Magnoliopsida > Asparagales > Amaryllidaceae > Agapanthus > Agapanthus africanus. The sequence goes on from JASDDO010000008.1 coordinate 300,975,886, forward strand.
AGTATTCGTGCTGCGTTTGTTGGCCTTTGTCAAGGCATAGTGTGCGGTAGCTGAATAGTACTTATCTGCTTATGCATGTGATGCAGATTGTTTCAGGGTAGTCGTACGAACTTCTTGGCCTTTGTCAAGGGTCGTGCGGGTGGGTTTGATTCAATCAAGAAATGACGGGTTGAACTTGACTAGCATCCTGTGATTTGTTGGGCTTTGTCAAGGTCATAGGACACTAGGGGCAAAATATTATCGGGAATTTCAAGTGTTTTAATTTGCAATGAGATTGCATACCTTCTATGAGATAGTTGGATCCCGATACCCACTGCGAGTAAGAGTTACTCCTGGGAGAGTTTTGCACATTACAATTAGCCGATCAAGTAGGTGTCTAGAAAGGTGTCAATGGGGTTACGCCTCTGGGAAAACGAGGTTTACTTTAATTAGGTCCGTGCGAAAGCACGGGGAACCTCCCTCAAAGTACCGACACTGGCCTGGCTGAAAGATCGACGAAGTTGTAGGGTGTAATTAATCCCGGCTAGTCTTTCCTTTTAGGGTTTGAAGGAAGATTTGATAAAAAACCAGTGGGAGCCATCCTGATTAGATAAGATAATAACCAATCTGATCTTGCACGAGCATACGCTAAAGTGTTTTCTTCTCTCTCTCTCCAGGTAGCGACCATGTCATGCCCTAATAAAGATAATAATATGGATGTATTGACCGAACCCGCATGTTATACTGTGCTGGGGAACGTTGGTTCCGTTCTTTCTTATAAGAGTTATAGGACTGAACAGGATATAGGGGAATACCAGGATTCCCATGCCACCCGAATAAAGAAAGTACATGATGATGCATTTTCTTCGGGTGTGTTCGTTACAGAGAACTGTTTCTCCATTTGCTCCACGTCCTGGGTATTAGATACCGGGTCAGGATCCCATATATGTAATCAGTTACATGGGCTTAGGAAAGGTAGAGAACTTGGAGAAGGTGATAAAGACATTAGAGTTGGAAATGGTGCAATTGTTGCAGCTAAGACTGTCGGGGAATATCACCTTGTATTACCGACTGGTAATACATTGGTTCTGAATGAATGCTATTACATGCCGAACCTGATATGCAACATTATATCGGTTTCTTTATTGATTAAAGAGGGATATAATTTTGTATTACAGGATAATGTTATGAACATTTTCCGTAACCAAAAGTTTGTTGGATCAGGCACGTTGTGCAATGGCATTTATGTTCTAAATCAATCAACAGTTCTGAGCATAACAAACACACACAAGAGGAAGAGTTCAGAACTGAACGAATCCTTCTTATGGCATTGTAGACTGGGTCACATCAATGCGACACGACTGGCTAAGTTGCATAAAGATAGATATTTAAATCCGTTTGAATTTTCATCTTATGACACTTGCCGGTCATGTCTCAAAGGCAAGATGACCAAAACTCCGTTTACGGGACACGGAGAAAGGGTTGCTGAACTCTTGGGACTGATACATAGTGATGTATGCGGTCCCATGTCTACACATGCCAGGGATGGTTCTTCGTACTTCATTACATTCACTGACGATCTCTCTAGATTCGGATATGTGTTCCTGATGAAACACAAATCAGAAGCTTTTAAGAAATTTAGAGAATATAAATAAGAAGTCGAAAACCAAACCGGAAAAAGTATTAAAATCCTTCGATCTGATCGAGGAGGTGAATACTTGAGCAATGAATTCCTGGACTTCCTAAAAGAGAATGGGATTCTCTCTCAGCTGACTCTTCCATATACACCACAGCACAACGGTGTATCAGAACGGAGGAACCGCACCCTATTAGATATGGTGCGCTCTATGATGAGCATAGCTGAGTTACTTATTTCCTTCTGGGGATATGCGCTGGAAACAGCAGCATACCTATTGAATCAAGTTCCAACTAAATCTGTACCTACCACACCATATGAGATATGGAGTGGGAAGAGATCATGTCTTAAACGAGTTAAGATATGGGGTTGCCCGGCCTATGTCAAAAGGCAAAATCCGGACAAACTCGAGGCACGGTCAGTTCTATGCAAGTTTGTGGGATATCCCAAACATTCACATGGATATCTTTTCTACCATACAGAGGAACAAAAAGTGTTTGTTTCTCGACATGCCACCTTTTTGGAAAAGGAATTTCTTGCAAAAGAAATTAGTGTGGATAAGGTAGAACTGGAAGAAATTCTGGCTACACAAACTCAAACTGAAGATTTAGTGGAACCAGAGGATTCAGTAACTCCCAATGAACCTCAGCCTCTCCGCCGATCTAGTAGGGTTCCTCGCCAACCTGAGAGATACTACGGTTTTCTCATGGATGGTGCGAGCGAGGATTGCATCATGGAGGATGATGACCCAACTAGTTTCGAGCAGGCCATCACGAGTAGGGACTCGGTGAAATGGCTGGATGCTATGCGGTCCGAGATGGAATCCATGTACACCAACAAAGTATGGACTTTGGATGTTGCTCCTGATGGGGTAAAACCCATTGGGAGCAAGTGGATCTTCAAGAAAAAACTTGGTGTAGATGGGAAAGTGGAGACTTTCAAAGCTAGACTTGTTGCAAAGGGTTTTCGGCAAAGACCAGGTGTGGACTATGACGAAACCTTTTATCCAGTGGCTATGCTTAAATCCATCCGGATCATGCTTGCCATGGCTGCATATCATGACTACGAAATCTGGCAAATGGATGTTAAGACCGCCTTTCTAAACGGTGATTTAGAAGAGTGCGTGTACATGACTCAGCCAGAGGGCTTCGTAGACAGTGGGAGCAGCGGGAAGGTGTGCAAGCTGCTTAAATCCATTTATGGATTAAAGCAAGCATCGCGGAGTTGGAACATCTGCTTTGACGTCGTTATCAAAGAGTTTGATTTCGTCAAAAACCCAGATGAACCTTGTATTTACAAGAAGGTGGCAGAGAGTAAGGTTGTCTTCCTCGTATTGTACGTGGAAGACATACTCTTGATAGGAAATGATATTCCTATGCTGCAATCGGTCAAGCTCTTCTTATCACAAAGATTCTCAACGAAAGATCTTGGTGATGCCTCCTGCATATTGGGAATTAGGATCTATAGAGATAGATCCAAACGGATATTGGGATTGTCCCAATCCAGGTACATTGACACCATACTAAAGAAGTTTAGTATGGAAGAATCCAAGCGTGGGAACTTGCCCACGATCTCTGGAGTCACTCTTTCCAAAGAGATGTCTCCCAAGACTGATTTGGAGAGAGCTCGCATGCAAGGGATACCCTATGCTTCGGCTGTAGGCTCTATCATGTACGCGATGATATGTACCAGACCCGATGTAGCATACTCACTAAGTGTAGTGAGCAGGTATCAAGCTGATCCTGGAGAGAGTCACTGGACAGCTGTGAAGTGCATTCTCAAGTACTTGCGAAGGACTAAAGAGAAGCTCTTGGTGTATGGTAACGGAGAACTCCAAGTGGAGTCCTTTACCGATTCGAGCTTCCAGAGTGATAAGGACGACTCTAAGTCGCAGTCGGGATTTGTCTTTACCCTTTACGGAGGGGCGGTTAGCTGGAAGAGTTCCAAGCAGGAAACCGTGGCAGACTCGACGATGGAGGCTGATTAGATCGCTGCCAACGATGCTGCCAAAGAGGCTGTCTGGATCAAGAAGTTCATTACTGAACTTGGAGTGGTTCCATCCATTGAGCATCCAATACCTTTGTATTGCGATAACAATGGAGCGGTGGTTTTGGCCTAGGAACCCAGGTCCCATCAGCGATCCAGGTATATTCTGAGGCGGTATCACCTGATCCGGGAGATAGTTGATCGCCGGGAGATCGAGGTCAGGAGGGTTGACACGAAGAACAACACGGCGGATCCACTCACGAAGGCCATTCCCCAGATACAGTTTGAGAGACTCTTCGGGATGCTCGGTATGCGATACTACAGCAGCTAGCCTTAGTGAAAGTGGGAGATTGTTAGTTGTATGTATGACCTAGAGGCCAGTATTGTACAGATGATGTATATTATATTGGATGCTTGGACATATATAGAGATGACTTTCTTTCTCGATATGATAGTATGCTATCTGGTTTCTCTTTATCTTAACATGTATACTAGTCTCTTTAAACTGTCTTATAGTTACATGTTGGTAAAGCCCTTAGGATGTGTACTTGACTGCCTGGACTATGATGCAGATCATACTAGTGGGGATATGGTAGTCCATAAGTACATCCTTCAAGGTCCCTAGTCGAGGGTGTATCGAGACGGGGCATCGATATACCAGTGTAGAGTAGCGTATACGCTTCTCGACCCATGAGATGGGCGGTGGATGATCCCATATCCATTGGCGTTTGACATCAGAGATGGTATACGGGTGCTCAGTGGAGACTGGGTACACTGGACGGACTCGCCGAGAACTCCCAGATGGTATTATACCTCACGTCAGATGGCAGTTCTCAGGTGACACTTGTGCAGGTTAGTCTGTAGACCCGAGATCGTCATAGAGTCTTGTGTGATTCCCACTGTGCTTTGATCTCCACCTTACCACGTCCATGAGGGCGTGCAAAAAGGTGGTTTTTGGGTACAGTCCCGAGTCACATGGAGGCAATGAGCGATAGGAGGGATTTCGTCTCTCCCGGTATTGGGGGTTGATGTTGCGCTGTGCTCGATTGGCCGCAACAAGGAAGTCCCTGGCCAGGGCTGATTAGAGATTTGCTGGTAAGTGTTACCAGTAGTTTCTCGACCCGTTATGAGCCTCACATCGGCACGACTTATCGGTTATTGGGGTTTGATGTTTACCACCCCTAGACTTGATATGCGACATATCAGACGAACAGACCGGACTGTACGATAAGTGTTACTGGTTGGATTCACTGAAGTGTGAGCGGGCTGGCTCGTCGATCTTCTGATCGCTCAATACCCGGATGGCCGTTACGTTTAGCAGACCGCTTGCGGCTTGTGGATGCTTGATATGATCATCATATGCTGCCGGCGTATTGACGAGTCTTTAGAGTCCTACACAGAGGTTTCCTCGCTCAAGCGAAACGAAATAGGAGCGCATATGAGATATGTGCAGGACCGAGAATAATGCGTGTATATGATACCATATTTCATTCTCGCGATGAATGTATCGATTGGTTATATGCGATATAACCTAGATATCGAATCAAGGATTGATTCGATAAGCCGATACATAGGATACTAGTCGGTTATATGCGATATGACCGGATCGTTAAATCAAGTATTGATTTAATGATTTAATGTATAATTATATATTTGATATATTACTTTGCATTAACTAGTATTGGTTCACATTAAATGGATTTTCTCACTTGGATGTGCAAGTTGTATATGTGATATACTTTTGTGCACATGATTGTATCATGTTTGATGATACATGCTTATTTGGTTAAGTGTAAAGAATTAAACCATGGTTAAGTTGATGATTAGGGTTTTGCTTATTCATTTATTTGTTTATTCATTTTTTTGATAGATAAACATGAATGGTGGCTTTGTTTGTTTTTAGTTGAAGATTCATGAAGCTTTGACGTAGTCACCATTCTTGTCTCATGCTTAACCCTAACCATTTGAACTAACCCTAGTTCATTCTCTACACTTAACTATGGTTGAGAATATGATAAGAATGAATTCTTTTTCAATTATTCAAAAAAAGACATATCATATTCTATCTTCTTCATCATCTTCTTCTTCAAGAAAAAGCTTGCCACCATTAATGGCATCTTGAGCAAAAGTGCGAGAAATCCAATTCTAAAGTGAACCCACCTCCTATTTCTTCACCCTCTACCTCTTGCCAAGTATATAGGGTGTTTTCTTTACAAGTTTCACAACTTGGTGAAGTTGGAGCTTGATCTTGTGTAACCTCGACGTAGATCATCTTCGGCATCGTAGCCGACGACTAGTCCGTTCATTTCTCCGATGAAGCCGATGCTAGAGTCCGAGTTCCGACTTGGACAGCGAGAGGACGTCTACGTGGAGCTAAGGAAGTGGAGAACCGGATCTACAAAGGTTGTAGCTTCTTACTTTTAGTTAAGATGTTAACTAGTTTCACTTTTCGCCTAAAATTCTAGTTAACGATCCGTATTAGAGTTTCTCGGCACTTGTAAAATTTGATATTGGCATGGTTGATGCCTTGTGAGACCTCTTGAGAGTTCCTAGGAACCCTACAAGTAATCCATCACAATCATTGTGTCGTCTCTCCAAAACGTGACGCAAACACATTCTATCCTACCATTTATCTTTTCCCTACCTCTTCCTGGCTCCTTTTAACATGTTCTTCCACCAACCGATGCACTACACTGATAAATTCTTCGAATAGTTGGTGTTGACTTTCAGTCATTGTAAAACTTGGCATTGGCCAGCAATTTTTGACCCCCTCTTATGATTTTCAATTCACTCAAGTTTGGGGGGGTATATTTTTGGCTCTTGAAAATAAAAGTTATCCTCAAAAATTGTGAGCCAAAAAATCAGTTTGGGAGAGGATTTTTCACTTTCACTTATTCTTGCCCCCATTAATAATGTCCTCCCAAGCTTACAGGTTTTTTGAGGTTTAGCAGAAGACAACAGTGAGGACACTGTTCTAGAAAAGTTTGGGTGAGGTTTGTGCTTATTTACGCATCACTTTGCATCATACTTTGCATAAGCACAAAACATATAAAAAAAATGAATATTTTTTTTTTACATAAATAAGATAATAAAAGATTAGATAGTGAAAAATTACATCCAAAATACTGGAAAAGTTTAAGAAAACTAAGAAAATTAGAAGTTTTCATAAACGAAAGTAGTAATAAGTAGTTATGAGCCGTTGTCCCAAGGGTTAGTAAGATGAAAGAAGTCACTAATCTGAGGATAAAAATAAGTCTGAAAAATTGTTCTTATTCTGGAAGCCAAACATTTGAATGTTGATACCCTACTATACACACTTACACATGTCTTGCAACTCGGGATAGTAGAGGATACCTTGAAATGCTCTTGTCTAAAAGCCAAAGTATGAAGAAAATAATAAATGAATAAAAGATAAAATGGTGTTAAGAAAAAAATGAACACTGGTTTTGTTATCACCAAGGCAGCAACTCAAGAAGATACTAATACACCTAATAAGCAAGCACATGAGTAATCGGTCAGTTAGTAACTCAAGAAGTATTAATGGTCGCATGAAAAATGTGTGAGCAATCTCATTTAAATATGTTAGTTATATGTATGCCCTAGAGGCCATTACTGTACATACGTTGTATACTGTAGTGGATGCTTGGACATATATAAGGAGGACTTTCTTGCTCGACATGATAGTATGCTATCTGGTTACTCTTTATCTTAACATGTACTCTGATTGTCTCTGTGTCACATGTTGATAAAACCCTTAGGATGAGTACTTGACTACCAGGACTATGATGCAGATCATACTAGTAGGGACAATATAGTCGCCAAGTACATCCATCAAATGTTCCTAGTCGTGGGAGTACCGAGACAGGGCATCGATACACCAGAGTAGACTGGCATATGCGCTTCTTGACCCATATGATGGGCGATGGATGATCCCATATCCATTGGTGTTTGACATCAGAGAAGGTATACGGGTGCTCAGTGGAGACTGGGTATACTGGACGGACTCGCCGAGAACTCCCAGATGGTATTATACCTCACGTCAGATGGCAATTCTCTGGTGACACTGGTACAGGTTAGTCTGTAGACCCGAGAACGTCATAGAGACTTGTGTGATTCCCACTGTGCTTTGATTTCCATCATACCACGTCCAAGAGGGCGTGCAAAAAGGTGGATTTTGGGTACAGTCCCGAATCACATGGAGGCAATGAGTGATAGGAGGGGTTTCGTCTCTCCCGGTATAGTGAGTTGATGTTGCGCTGTGTTCGATTGGCTATAACTGGAAATTGTTGGATATAGTGCCCTCAGAGTCAATTATTGGATCACAGGCACGTGATTGCAATGATTGATGGAGGACCTAAGCCGGTAAGACAGTCTTACTCAAGATGATAGTATGCTATCTGGTTTATCTTTATCATCGTGTACTGTTTCAGGTGACCTTACAGGTCACTATTGCACGTTGATAGAGCCCTTAGGATTCTTGCTTGACGGCCACCAGTATGATGGCGATCATATACGTGGAAGCTGGGGTCTATAAGCACATCCTTAAAAGATCCCTAGTCGTGGGAGTTTTCGAGACAGGGCATCGATACTCCAGAGTAGACTAGTGTATACAGTCGAGACCCCGACGAGGGGTGGTGGCCGGTCTCACAAGCCACTGGTGTCAGTTGGTTCACCTAAGATGTATACAGTTGCTCATTGGTTTATGAGTACACCGGACAGGACTCGCCGGGAACATGCTAGTTGGTCTTATACCTGACGTCAGATAGCAATTCCTTGGTGACATGTGTACAGGTTAGTTCATCAACCTGAGATCGTCATTTGTCTCGTGTGAGTTCCCACTGTACTTTGATTACTACCCTACCACGCTCAAAGGAGACGTACAAACAGGTTTTAGTTGGGTACTGTCCCGAGCCACATGGAGGCAGTGAGTGGATCTGCAGGGGTTCGTCTCTCCCGGTATTGGGGGTGAGGTCACGCTGTGTCTAGGAAAGCCATTACACGAATTCCTTGGCCAAGGCAGGAGATTTACTGGTAGGTATTCCAGTAATATCTCAGGGTGTTCTGGGCTACACTCCGACACGACTTGTACCGCTTTTGGGGGTCTGACTTTTACCAACCCCCTGGGCCCGCCATGCGATGCTCATAGACGAACGGACCGGACTGTACGGATATTGTCACTGACAGGCTCAGTAGGGTGTTAGGATGAGTTCGCTCATCGACATCCCTTTTGGTCAATACCTGGTAGCCCGTTATGTATGGCTAATACCTCTGACGTGCTAGTGGTTAAATCCACAACCAAAGTATTGACGAGTCTTTAGAGTCCCCCACAGACCGTTTCTTAAGTTTCGGGCGAAACGCTGTAGAGGCCGTATGGAGATATGGCAGGGTTCAATCAGATACGTGCGGTATTGCACGGATCATGATCGGACGGATAATACTAGCGGGCTTTGGTTTAAGCCGGATCCTAGTATTGTACAGTGTAGATTTTGTCTCATTGCATTTGTATTCGGTCGGAATACAAATGCGGGTATGTATATATAGTAGCAGGGTTTCCTATAATTTATTACGGTATCTGTTTTTTGAAGTTGCCAGTTTGCTTTCCGTTTCGGCCATTTTCCTTTGTTTCTTTCCTTGGCTGAAAATTGGTGGAGGATGCTTATTTGCAATTGTGCAAATTAGCATTGTGGAGGGTGGTCTTTGTATATTGTTGCTTCATGATGATTCTACTTTCATTTGACTTCTTTACTTCATCATTGCTTGACTTTTGTGCTGTGAGATGGTGATGGGTTTATGAGTGTGGATTTTGTTGTAATGATATTTCGTCATCATCACCTTTTCTCTCTCTTGCATTATTTTTGGGCTCACTCATTTTCATTCTCCATTCTCTCCATTCTATCACCCCTGAAGAGATGGTCGGCCACACAAGGGAGAGGGGGCTGTTCAATTTTTGGGTGAGGGGAAAAATGTTTGTCTCATTTTTGTTTTGCAACAAAAATTCTAGTTCATCTCCGTAGTTCATTCCTCCATTCTAAAGGCAACTTCTTACAACCCCATGAGAAAAAGAGTTCCACACTATTCTACAGCAATTCTTGGAGACGTCGACTCGCCAACTTCATGCCCGAGTTGCCTCGGTCCAAAGATGGAAGCCTGTAAAACAACCCGGCGATGTGGTGCCCTTCCGATGAGGAGATGAAGACCGGAGATTCTCCGGGGAGGTCGGGACGACGACGAGAAGACCGAAGGACACGGATCGCTTGGTATATCTCTCTACCCCTTCTCTAGTTAGCTAGGAGTTGGTTAATGGCCCGATCCGGGTTTTTAGTGCGCGGTGGTGCCGGTTTACAAGTTTCGTAAAAGTATCGTTTCCGCATTTTAGCCTCAGATTGACGGCCGGGGCGCCGCCGTGCACTTACACAAATCCCTAGACATGGTTGCTGAGATTTACTGGTAAGTGTTATCAGTAGTTTCTCGAACTGTTATGGACCTCATATCGACATGACTTACTACTGGGGTCTGACGTTTACCCCCCCTAGACGAGATATGCGACATATCAGACGAAGTGACCGGACTGTACGGGAGTGTTACTGGTTGGATTCATGGGAGAATGTACATGCTTGCTTGTTGATCTTCTGATTCCTCAATACCTGGGTGGCTGTTACGTTTAGCTGAGCGCTTGCAGCTTATGGGTGTTTGATATGATCATCACCTACTGCCGGCGTATTGACGATTCTTTAGAGTCCTACACAGAGGTTTCTTGGCTCAGGCAAAACGGAGTAGGAGCAAATAAGTGATATGTGCGGGACCGAGAACGATACGTGTATGTGATACCGTATTAGATTCTTGCGATATGAGATATCGGCCGGGTATATGTGATATAGCCGGGTCATCGGATCAAGTGTTGATTCGATCAACTGATACAGATTATATTAGTCGGTTATTTGTGAAATAGCCGGATTATCGGATCAAGTGTTGATTCGATAATTTAATGTATAATTATATATTTGATATATTAAATTACATTAACTAATATAAGCTCACTTAAAGATTCTTTTTCTCACTCGGGTAATAAATTGATATATATGTGATATATTTTAATAGTATTATTTTATTTTGTTACAAAATATATTATATATGTGATATATAATATTGTAACAAGTTAAGGTTACAAATGCAATATGTTTTGTGGAGTTTAAACATGGTTAGGGTTTGGATTAGGGTTAAGCTTTCTTGAAGATTCTAGAAGCTTTGTTTTTGTTTTTAAACAAAGATATTTTGTAAAGATATTTTGTTGATATTTCTTAACCAAACCCTTCACCATAGTAAATTCTCTACATGGGTTAAGTCTTCATTCTTAACCCATGGTTGCATTTCTAACCTCACAAAAGTTTTCATTATTCATCACAAATGAAATTGTTCTTCTTCTTCCTCTTGAAAAAAGCTTTCTAACTTTTTGACATGTGATGAAAATGAGTGAGAAATTGAAAAAAAGAGAGAGCTAAATTCCTACTTCATAATCCTCATCTATTCTAGCCACTTAGATTAGGGTGTTTGCTTTTCTAATACTTGATTAGCAAAGCAAAAGCTTGGGCTTGAGTTTCTTCAAGGTAGATCATCTTAGTTATTGAAGATCGGAAGCAAGATTGCATCTTTCTCTTCGTGGAGCCTCTCTAGAGACCGGGTACTCGATGATCGCAGCGAAGGGACCTCAACACGGAGCTTTAGAAGTGAAGGAACGGACTATAAAGGTTGTAATCCCAAACTCTTAGAAGTAAAGTTGTTTACTTGCCTTGTTTCGCCTAATCTCTAGTCTAAGATCTTGGTTAAGGTTGTTCGGCACATGAAAAATTTGATTTTGGCATTGTTGATACCTTGTAGATCCTTGTTCTAGTGCCTAGTAACCCTATAGTGGTATCAGAGCCAAACTAGAGCTTTAGGTGAAGTCTAGACGAAATTTAAAGTCCGATCGAACCCCGAAACGTCGCAATACCACCCCTCTCTGGAAATTTTTTAAAATGTTGATTTTTTCAGTATTAAAAATTAAGCAGGGAATTCTAATGATTACTGTGAAAAACGAACCACTAATCCTCTGAAGTCGCAGCGGAACCGCGGCAATACCATGCCTGGCGCGGCGGTTCCGCGGCCGAAAATGTGTATTAGGGTTAGATTTTTCAAAGTAACATCCGTAGGTATTTCTACTTGCTTCTGTGAATTTTTAATATTACTCAAGTGTTGAGTTTTCTGGAGTTCTTTTGGGAATTCGTTGATTCGATCGGAAAGTTTGACTTCGTTTAAGTTTTTCCGGGTAATTTAGAACGTGTTAAAAAGTACGAACGGATATCAATAACTCACTTTTTCCCCCGTCGGAAAATTTCCAAGTGTTGGATTTTTCCTTAGTTAAAGAACGTTCTAAGTCGTGCAAGTAACGCGGTGGACCCTCTAGAAGAACACAAACCATAACTCGATTATGTGACCGTCTGAACCACCTCTAAACCTTTGGGTTTGGGGCAGTACGGCGTTGCCACATGTGAGGCGTTGGTTTGACCCTTCTATGGCTGGACCATTGGTACTGTGGCATGTGATGGATGCTTTTAAACTAATTTCAAGTGTTGAGAACTATTTGGGAAATCTTGGGTGTTTGTTTATTCGATCGGAAAGTTTAACATTGTCTATTTATTTGGAATGTGTTGCAATATTTGGAATCCACATGTAGTTATGAGATAACTAGTTTGAATGTTATAAATCTAGCAGTTTTTAGTCTCATTTGATCGGTTGCCATGGGATTTTGATGTGATCAAAAGTCCGTCGCAATCACGTAGCATACGCGGATACTCGCCGGGTAAACTTAATAGATAGACACGCCCTATAGCCCCGACCAAGTGACTGTAGGAGAACCCCGTACCCAAAAGCATCCGTTCGGGTGCTCGCGGCAGCGGTGTTCCACCTTAGTGCAATCCGTCGACGGCATCCGGGGGTGCGGCCGTCTACTAAAGTTTCCGACGAGCATTCGATCAAGATGTCGGGAATCTTGTTGAATTGCCCGACTAAATATTGAAAACTGTTTTCGAGATCGAGACTAAAATGCAGGGTTTATAATTGTTAGGCATGCGATGTCTAAGGAATTCATTTGATTAGGCATGAGATGTCTAATGAGGTTGCGGATTCCAACTGTTGTTGTTTTACACTTTCTTTTCTGTGACCATAAGCGTAGTATGTGGTGTTTCGCCGGCTTCGTTGCTATACATCAACGACAATCGGGATATGCATACTTGCTTACGTTGATGATATGAGATATTATGTGTTGCTGTGATATGTTATATTGGATCGTCGCGTTCTGAATAGCCGGGGGTTTTATGTGAGATGTGGGTTTTTATTTTCATTCATGTAAAATTCATTATATGTAATATTCTTTTATTGGGGCACTTCCGTTGAGGATGATGTCACCATTGTATATTAATTACTTTTCTGCATTAGGATAGACCCAAGGCGGAGAGCACAAGTAACCGGGTTCTAGGGTCCAGTGGGAGACCATCTCGAGGAGTCGAGACTGGGTGTCCTAACTCTAGAATTGGTAGGGTTGCTTGCTACTCTCGTTGGGGTCTAGGGATATGGGTTTGGCTATTCATCACAACCGTGGAATCCGCGTTTTATACAGGCTCTCATAAAACACGGAAATCCTAGTATATCCAATATTTCATATGTTATCTTCTGCTGCAATCTTCTGTGATGAGATCATATTACTGCCTGAGACGGATGTTTATATTATATATATGAGATACATGTTATATTGCTGATTTCGTTTCAAATGTGATGCTTGTGAAGCATAATAAAATGGGACTTCATTAATGAGATTAATGAAACTAAAAGAAACCTAAAGATGTTGTAGAAACTTCTCTCAAAAACAGGTAGCTCTAGTTCTTGCTTTGCATAGTGGTATTCCTTGTAGAATATCCAGCACCTTATTTGATAAGGAAAGAGCCGAGATCCCTTCACCGGGAGTGACCTCTTTAGCGAAACTAGCAGATGCTACAAATTCGGTTTGTCTTTTGATTGTTTTTATAGTTTTTGCTTTGCATAGTGATATTTATGAAATATCCTGCACCTTATTCGATGAGGAAAGAGCCGAGATCCCTTCACCGGGTGTGACCTCTTTGGATAAACTAGAAAAGGCCTGAAAAACATTCCATTTAAAATCACTCGATTCTGCAACGATATCAAGTTCATTACGCAAAGGGTTTTCTTAAAAACCTGTCGTAGCCCTCTGTCATTTTAGGAAGTAGAGTACTTAGTATTCGTGCTGCGTATGTCGACTATAGTTGAGGCGTAGTGTACGGTAGCTAAGTGATGTCTTCCTACACAGCATATAATGCGATTAATTAGGACAGTCATGTGATTATGTCGACCATAGTTAAGGGTCATGTGGGTGGGTCTAACTAATCATGAAATGACGGGAAGAACTTGACTAATGCTTATGATATGTTGACCATAGTTAAGTACTAGGGGCAAAATATTATCGGGAATTTCAAGTGTTGAAATTTGCAATGAGATTGCATACCTTCTATGAGATAGTTGGATCCCGATACCCACTGCGAGTAAGAGTTACTCCTGCGAGAGTTTTACACATTACAATTAGTCGATCGAGTAGGTGTCTAGACAGGTGTTAACAGCGTTATGCCTCTGGGAAAACGAGTTTTATTTTAATTAGGTCCGTGCGAAAGCACGGGGAACCTCCCTCAAAGTACCGGCACTGGCCTGGATGAAAGATTGGCGAACTTGTAGGGTGTAATTAATCCCGGCTAGTCTTTCCTTTTAGGGTTTGAAGGAATATTTGACTAAAACAGTGGGAGACATCCTGATTAGATATATTTATAACCAATCTAATCTTGTAAGAGCATACGCTGAGTGTTTTCTTTTATCTCTCTCCAGGTAGCGACCATGTCACGCCTTAATCAAAATAATAATACGTATGTATTGACCGAACCCGCTTATTATACTGCGCTAGGGAACGTTGGTCCCGCTCCAACTTATAATTGTTATAAGATAGAGTAGGAAATAGAGGATTACCAGAATTCCCGTGCCGCCCAAACGAAGAAAGTACATGCTGATGCATCTTCTTTGGGTGTGTTCATTACCGAGAACTGTTTCTCAGTATCCTTTACGTCATGGGTATGAAATACCAGATCAGGATCCCGTAAATGTAATTTGTTACATGGGCTACAAATAGGTAGAGAACTGAGAACGGGTGATAAGTTTCAAGAGTTTGAAATGATGCAAGTGTTGCAGCCAAGCCTGTTGGCAGTTATCACCCTGTATTACTAGAATGCATTGATTCTGAACGAATGTTATTAGATACCGAACCTGATATACAACATCATATCAGTCTCTTTATTAGTAAAGAAGGATATAATTTTTTATTGTTGGATAATGTTTTGAACATTTCC
Organism: Agapanthus africanus; assembly: GCA_030015575.1. Taxonomy (NCBI): domain Eukaryota; kingdom Viridiplantae; phylum Streptophyta; class Magnoliopsida; order Asparagales; family Amaryllidaceae; genus Agapanthus; species Agapanthus africanus. Next base: position 300,990,925 of record JASDDO010000008.1, read on the forward strand.
TATATCAATAGTTGATCGGTTCAGGCACGTTATCTAAAAGCATAGACGTTCTAAATCAAACCACAGTTCTTAACGTATAGAACACACACAAGAGAAAGAGTTCAGAAACGAACGAATCCTTCTTGAGGCATTGTAGACTAGATCATATCAATGCTACCCGACTAGTTGAAGTTACATAAAGATGCATATTTAAATTAGTTTGGATTTACATCTTGTAAAACTTGTCAATCATGTCACAAAGATAAAATGACCACAGCTCTGTTTATTAGAAATAGAGAAAGAGTTAATGAACTCTTAGGATTGATACATGCTGATGTATGAAAGTCCCCTGTCTAAATATGCCAGGACCGGTTCTTTGTACTTCATTACATTCACTGATGATCTCTCAAAATTCAGACATATGTTCCTATTGAAACACAAGTCCGAAACTTTTGAGATAATCACAGAATATAAGTTGGAAGTAGAGAACCAAAAATGGGTATAAGTATTATGTCCTTTGATGAGATCAAGGAAGAGAATACTTGAGCACGGAATTCATGGACTATTCTAAAGGAGAATGAGATTCTCTCTCAGCATTACTCCTCCGAATACACCACAACACGTCGGTGTATCGGGGCGGAGCAATCGCACCCTATGTGATATGGTGTGCTCTATGATGAGTACTACTGAGTTGCCTATTTTCTTTTGGGGTTATGCACTTGAGAAGTTGCATACCTATTGAATAGGGTTCCAACCAAATCAGATGCCTACCACTCCATATGTGATATGATATGGAAAGAGCCTATCTCTTAAAGATGTTAAGATTTGGGGTTGTCTGGCCTATGTCAAAAACAAAATCCGGACAAGCTCGAGTCAAGGTCAGTTCTGTAGAAGTTTGTTGGATATCCCAAGCATTCGCAAGGGAATATCTTCTACCACACCGAGGGAAAAAATGTTTTATTTTTCGGCATACCACTTTTTGAGAAAAAGGGAATTTCTTGTGAAGAAATTAGTAGTTATGAGGTAGAACTGGAAGGAGTTCCAGCTATACAAACTGCAGCTGAGGATTTAGTAAACCCGGAGGATTCAATAGTTTCCAACGAACCTCAGCCTCTCCGTCGATCTGGTAGGGTTCCTCATCCACCTGAGAGATACTTCGATTTCTCTATGACAGTGGGAGAGAGGATTTCATCATTAGATGATGACCCAACTAGTTTCGAGCAGGCCATCAGGAGTGGGGCCTCTGTGAGATTGGATGGATTCTTAGCGATCTAAGATGGAATCTATATACACCAACAAAGTATGGACTTTGGTTGCTTTATCAGAAGGGTTAAATCCCCATCAGGAGCAAGTATCTCTTGAGAAGATTACTTGGTGTACATAGAAAAGTTGAGACTTTCAAAGCTATGCTTAAGTCCATCCAGATCCTACTTGCCACGGCTACATACCATGACTACGATATTTGGCGGTTGGGTGTCATGACTACTTTTCTAAATGATAATTTGGAAGAGAGCGTCTATAAGTACACAGCTAGAGGGCTTCGTAGACAGTGGGAGAAGCGGAAACGTGAGCATGATGTTTTATGGGATAAATCAAGCATCGCGGAGTTGGAACGTCTGTTTTGGTGTAGTAGTCAAAGAGTTTGACTTTATCAAAATGGTAGATGAACCTTGTATATAGAAAAGTTAGTAGGGAATATGGTGGTGATCCTCGTATAGTACGTGAATGACATACTCTTGATAGGGAAGAAGTTTCCTATGCTACGCTCGGTCAATCTCCACTTATCGGAAAGATTCTCTATAGGATCAAGGTGATACCTCCTAAATCCTTGGTTATGGATCTATGAGATAGATCTAACTGGATTTTAGGATTCTCACTAGTTGTAGTGAGATAGTATCAATCGATCCTGGGGAGAATCACTGGAAAGGTTCCAGGGTGATAAGGACGACTGAATATCAGTCACAGGCATTGTCTTTACCCTCAGTGGAGGGACGGTATGTTGGAAGAGTTCCAAGCTAGATATCGTGATATACTAGACGATTAAAGGAAAGACACATCGTTACCAAGGATGCTACCAAAGAGACAGTCTGGATATATTTTAGTTCATGAGATGAACTTCGTTCCTGCCATTGTGTAACAATGGAGTTGTGGCTTACGCCAAGGAACCCCCGTCCCATCAGAGATCCAGACATATTCTTAGGCAGTATCGCCTGATCATTGAGATGGTTGATCTCCAGGAAGATCTAGGTTAGGAGAGTAGACACAGAGGACAACAGCGCGGATCCACTCACAAAGGCTTATTTCCCAGTAGAGACTTTTATGGGATGGTTGAGTATGAGATACTTCAACCACAGCTTATTGTTGGGTATGAGATACTACAACAGATGGCCCTAGTGCAAGTAGGAGATTGTTAGTTATATGTATGCCCTAGAGGCCATTACTGTACATACGTTGCATATTGTAGTGGATGCTTGGACATATATAAGGAGGAATTTCTTGCTCGACATGATAGTATGCTATCTGGTTACTCTTTATCTTAACATGTACTCTGATTGTTTCTTTGTCACATGTTGATAAAGCCCTTAGGATGAGTACTTGACTACCAGGACTATGATGCAGATCATACTAGTGAGGACAGTATAGTCGCCAAGTACATCCTTCAAATGTTCCTAGTCGTGGGAGTACCGAGACAGGGCATCGATACTCCAGAGTAGACTAGCGTATGTGCTTCTTGACCCATATGATGGGCGATGGATGATCCCATATCCATTGGTGTTTGACATCAGAGAAGGTATACGGGTGCTCATTGGAGACTGGTTACACTGGACGGACTCGCCGAGATCTCCCAGATGGTATTATACCTCACGTCAGATGGCAGTTCTCTGGTGACACTGGTATAGGTTAGTCTGTAGACCCAAGATCGTCATAGAGTCTTGTGTGATTCCCACTGTGCTTTGATTTCCATAATACCACGTCCAAGAAGGCGTGCAAAAAGGTGGATTTTGGTTACAGTCCCGAATCACATGGAGGCAATGAGCGATAGGAGGGATTTCGCCTCTCCCGGTATAGCGAGTTGATGTTGCGCTTGTTCGATTGGCTATAACTGGAAATCCCTGGCCAGGGTTGCTGAGATTTACTGGTAAGTGTTATCAGTAGTTTCTCGAACTGTTATGGACCTCATATCGACGCGACTTATCAAGCTACTGGGGTCTGACGTTTACCACCCCTAGGCGAGATATGCGACATATCAGACGAAGAGACCGGACTGTACGGGAGTGTTACTGGTCGGATTCACGGGAGAATGTACAGGCTTGCTTGTTGATCTTCTGATTTCTCAATACCTGGGTGGCTGTTACGTTTAGCTGACCGCTTGCAGCTTGTGGGTGTTTGATATGATCATCACCTACTGCCGGTGTATTGACGATTCTTTAGAGTCCTACATAGAGGTTTCCTGGCTCAGGCAAAACGGAGTAGTTGCACATATGTAATATGTGCGGGACCGAGAACAATACATGTATGTGATACCGTATTAGATTCTGGCGATATGAGATATCGGCCGGGTATATGTGATATGGCTGGTTCATCGGATCAAGTGTTGATTCGGTGAACTGATACAGATTATATTAGTCGGTTATTTTTGAAATAGCCGGATTATCGGATCAAGTGTTGATTCGATAATTTAATGTATAATTATATATTTGATATATTAAATTATATTAACTAATATAAGCTCACTTAAAGATTCTTTTTCTCATGCGGGTAATACATTGATATATATGTGATATATGTTAATTGTATTATTTTATTTTGTTACAAAATATATTATATATGTGATATATAATATTGTAACAAGTTAAACTTACAAACGCAACATGTTTTGTGGAGTTTAAACATGGTTAGGGTTTGGATTAGGTTTAAGCTTTCTTGAAGCTTCTAGAAGCTTTGTTTTTGTTTTTAAGCAAAGATATTTTGTAAAGATATTTTGTTGATATTTCTTAGCCAAACCCAAACCCTTCACCATAGAAAATTATCTACATGGGTTAAGTCATCATTCTTAACCCATGGTTGCATTTCTAACCTCACACAAGTTTTTATTATTCATAACAAATGAAATTGTTCTTCTTCTTTCTTTTGAAAAAAGCTTTCTAGCTTTTTGACATGTGATGAAAATGAGTGAGAAATTGAAAGAAAAAGAGAGCTAAATTCCTACTTCATCATCCTCATCTATTCTAGCCACTTAAATTAGGGTGTTTGCTTTGCTAATACTTGATTAGATAAGCAAAAGCTTTGGCTTGAGTTTCTTCAAGGTAGATCATCTTAGTTATTGAAGATCGGAAGCAAGATTGCATCTTTCTCTTCATGGAGCCTCTCTAGAGTCCGGGTACTCGATGATGGCAGCGAAGGGACCTCAACACGGAGCTTTAGAAGTGAAGGAACGGACTACAAAGGTTGTAATCCCAAACTCTTAGAAGTAAAGTTGTTTACTTGCCTTTTTCGCCTAATCTCTAGTCTAAGATCTTGGTTAGGGTTGTTCGACACATGAAAAAGTTGATTTTGTCATGGTTGATGCTTTGTAGAACCTTGTTCTAGTGCCTAGTAACCCTACAAAATATTCATTGATTAAAAATTTCTGAGGCAGATGGACAAGAGTATGATAGCTTGAATTGAATTCTCCGAGTGTAGGGATGTTTTTTACACAAACGTAGGGTTATATGATCAATGTTTGGAAGGAAGATAGGAATGAAGAATAAAGACGATGTTTTATTGAGAGATGATGTGATTTCTAACATCTTTTCATTACTATTAAGATAGGGCTCATGACAACTGAAAAGCTAGTATTAGTTGGAAACTCTAATTTTCAAAGTCTTTCTTTTACAAATCTTATCTTTACATGTAACTTTCACGGTCTTCCTTTTATTATTGGATTTTGTGGGTGCAATCTACTGAAAACCCTCAGGAGACAACACTCCTCCTACTAGTGACACATAGAGGTTTAAAAGGTTTGTTGCACGTGCTCAGTGCAATCGTGTTGCTTACGAAAGTTTGCTAGTTAGTTTTTCTTTTTCTTTATTTTCTCCTTCTCTTGAATAAAAGTTGTTTGCTCGAGACGAAAAAAATTAAGTTTGGGGGTATTTGATTTGTCGAAAATATTGCATTTTTAACACATCAATTTCCCTATTCTTTGCAATCATCTAAAGGTGTTTGGTATAAATATATCACATATTAGCAATTCGTCTACAAAATATTAAATAACATGTGTTATACATTATAACCGGCATTATGAGGGAAATTGTGTGTTTTTTACTGCACGCATGATATTGTTTATCTCAACACTGTTTATCAAGATTGTGTGCAGAAAATCCTTCAGGTTAAAGAGCCGGAATCACAAAAGTGCCGATAAAATGCATCAAGTACAAGACTTGAGATCTGGCAGCAACCAAGAAAGAAATGTCAGATTTCAGGTAACTGAAGAAGATCCCAACATTGTTAGAAAAAGACCACAGAAATTTCATGCTGTGAGCCCATTATATGGCCGCGGATCCTCGGCCGAGTTGGCCGATCCGCCGCGGTTCCGCGGCCTGGTTAGCTCCTTGGCGCTCCAAAATCCTCTCAAATATTTCCTGTAACAACCCTAACTTCCAGAAGACTCTGAATTACAACGTGGCTTCTTCCAGAAGGCTCTGCATAACAAACTCACTCTAGAATATTCCTTGTAACAACCTCATTCTAGAATATTCTCTCTAACAACCTCATTCTAGAATATTCCTTCTAACAAACTCATTCTAGAAGGCTCTCTCTAACAACCTAGCTTTGGAGGGAAGATTCAAATGAGGTGGTTATAAAAAGAGATCTAGATCTAGTGTTTTAGAGGTTACACAATTAATGAGTGAGGAGTTAGTTACATTTTTGGAGCCAAAATTCGAATTCAAGTTGAGTGACACAACTTGATACTAAAACCTTAGCCCAAATTCAAATCAAAATCCAAATCAAGATCATTTTGAGAAGAAAATCAAGCAAGCAACCATCAATCCTTTATCCGCGAAGCCAATCTTCATCCGAGCAAGAGATCCACGACGATCCACGACTCACGGAGATCGAACGGAGCGAAATTCGACGGATCTAGTTACCTCTTCAAAAGAAGCGATCGAGAGCAATATCTTGTAACCTTGAATTGAGGGAATGTGTAATTAGTCGTCGATTGAATAAAGATGATAATTGTAATTCTTGCTTTCTTTACATTCTTGCGTTATGAAACATCTTGATTCTTTATTCATTAATTTTCATGATGTGTGAGTGAAATCTCCGCTTGTGGAGAATTCGAGAGAATCAGTAGATCTAGTGATGATAAGATCATTTTACTAATCTTAAGTCTTATGAGATTTGTGAACTTTAGGAAAAAGAATTATCAATGACCTGATTTGGAGTGAAATCACATTCTTGATAATTTCGTTGCAAACTAGGGATTAAATAATTGATGATTCTCTTTGCTAAAGGCTCGATCCAGATGATGATCAATGAAAAGACAAGGGATAGAGAAGGAGAAACCCTAGTTTCTTCAATAGATCCCTAATCTTCATTCGTCACCATCGTTCTAGCTACAAATTATCAATACATAAGATTAGTCATCTCTAGATTCATCACTACTACTAATTTAATCGAATCCTACAAGCTATTCTACAAATCTTGATAACTAAATTGATTGGGACATTTCTTGATTCTAGATCTATTTTCTTGATGTTTCTTGAGATCAAATCTTACAAATCTTGAATCAACTTTCTTGAATTTTCTTTTATCTTTTAAATTTCGACTCATCTAAAACAAGATCGATCAAAACACATATCTCAGTGGACGATCCGTATTCATTAACACGCTACATCGACACCGTTAATTGATTGCAGTATAAATTTCTTTGGTTGTGATTAAAACTTTTCCAAATACACATGAAGAATGATCAATCAGTGATGATGAGCTACCTCTCTCCTTTTGGGGGCATGCATTGGAGACTGCAGCATATCTATTGAACAGGGTTCCAAACAAGACCGTGTCTAACACTCCATATGAGATATGGTATTGGAAGAGACCATCTCTTAAACGAGTTAGGATTTGGGGTTGTCCGGCTTTTGTCAAAAAGAAGAATCCAGAAAAATCCGTGACACGATCGGTTCAGTGTATATTTGTGGGATATCCAAAACATTCGTATGGATATCTTTTCTACCACAAGGACGAACAAAGAGAGTTTGTTTCTCAACATGCCACAATTTTAGAAAATGATTTTTTTTCAAATAACACTGATGGCAAAGCGGTGGAACTAAAATAAGTTCTAGTGACACAAGTTACAAATGACGACTTGGTTGAAGCTGATGTTGCAACAGAAACTTATGAACCTCAGCCACTACGTAGATCTAGTAGGACTTCTTTCCCATCGGAGAGATACTACGGTTTCCTCATTGATGGTGATAGAGAAGATTGCATCATGGATGATGATGACCCTACTAGTTTTCAGCAAGCTATCATGAGTGGTGACTCTGTGAAGTGGCTGGATGCCATGAGATCCGAAATGGAGCCTATGTACACCAACAAAGTGTGGACTTTGGAAGTTGTACCCTCTGGGGTAAAACCCGTAGGGTGCAAATGGATCTTTAAGAGAAACATCGGTGTAGATGGGCAGGTGGAGACCTATAATGAAAGGCTTGTGGCGAAAGGATTTCGTCAAAGACCAGGACTGCACTATGACGAAATTTCTCTCCTATAGCCATGCTTAAATCCATTCGGATACTACTTGCTATTGCTGCTCACTATGACTATGAAATCTGACAGATCGACGTTAAAACTGCATTTTTAAATGGTGATTTAGAAGAGTGCATTTATATGGACCACCAAGAGGGCTTCATTGATAGCGGGAGCAGCGGGAAAGCATGTAGATTGCTTAGATCCATTTATGGATTAAAGAAGGAATCACGGAGTTGGAACATCTGTTTTGATGATGCGATCAAAGAGTTTGATTTCGTCAAAAATCCAGATAAGCCATGTATTTATAAGAAGATTGTAGGGAGTACTGTCATGTTCCTCGTATTATACGTAGATGACATTCTCCTGATAGGAAACGATGCTCCTATGCTACAACCGGTCAAACTTTTCTTATCACAATGGTTCTTCATGAAGGATCTCGGTGATGACTCGTACATATTGGACATTAAGATCTATAGAGATAGATCTAAAAGGTTGTTTGGATTGTCCCAATCCAGGTACATTAACACCATCCTAAAGAGGTTTAGTATGGAAGATTCCTAGCGAGGTACCTTACCCGCTTGTCACGGAATCACTCTCTCGAAGGACTTTTGCCTAAAGTCTGATGAAGAGAGAGCTCGCATGAGCATTATACCCTACACTTCAGCCGTAGGATCTATAATATATGCGGTGTTATGTACTCGCCCTGATGTATCTTATGCACTAGGTGTAGTAAGTAGGTATCAATCCAACACAGGGGAGAAACACTGGACAGCTGTGAAGAACATTCTTAAGTACTTACGAAGGACTAAAGAAATGTTCTTGGTGTATGGTAACGGAGATCTCCAAATGGTGGCCTTTACCGATTCGAGCTTCCAGAGTGATAAGGATGATAACAAATCTATCTCAGGGTTTGTATTTACCCTCAATGGAGGGGCGGTATGTTGGAAGAGTTCCAAGCAGGATACCGTTGCAGACTCCACGATGGAAGCTGAGTATATTGCTGCAAATGATGCTGCCAAGGAAGCCGTCTCGATGAGGAAGTTCATTTCGGAGCTAGGAGTATTTCCAACCATTATTAATCCAATACCATTGTATTGTGATAATAATGTGGCTGTGGCGTTGGCCAAAGAATCCAGGTCCCATCAGCAATCCAGACACATCCTGAGGCGATATCATTTGATCGGGGAGATAGTTGATCGCCGCGAGATCGTAATTCAGAGAGTAGATACGAAGAATAACACCGCGGATCTACTCACAAAGGCCCTCCCTCAGCCGCAACATGAGCAACTTTTTGAGATGTTGGGTATGAGATACGCCAATAATTGGCCTTAGTGCAAGTGGGAGATTGTTTGATATATGTATGCCCTAGAGGCCATTATTTGATAGTGGATATATCGGCATGTGTATATATATATATTAAGAGGACATTCTTCCTCGACATGATAGTATGCTATCTGGTTACTCTTTATCTTGACATGTTCACTTCATCATACATATTATTCATTGGATACATGTTGATAAAGTCCTTAGGGTATTTGCTTGACTACGGTGATTATGATGCAGATCATACTAGTAGGACATATGTAGTTTATAAGCATATCCTTAAAATGATCCTAGTCATGGATGTATCGAGACGGGGCATCGATATTCCAGAGTAGACTAGCGTATACGTTTCTTGACCCATATGATGGGTGATAGATGATCCCATATCCATTGGTGTTTGACATCAAAGATAGTAAACGGGTGCTCAGTGGAGACTGGGTACACTGAACGGAATCGCCGATAACTCCTATATGGTATTATATATATCGTCGGATAGCAGTTCTCAGGTGACACTGGTACAGGTTAGTCTGTAGACCCGAGATCGTTATAGAGTCTTATGTGTTCTCCCGTTGTACTTTGATTTCCACCCTACCGCGGCTCTACCGAGTCGTGCAAACAGGTGGCTTTTGGGTACTGTCTTGAGACACATGGAGGCAATGAGCGATAGGAGGGGTTTCGTCTCTCCTGGTATTGGGGGTTGATGTTGCGCTGTGCTCGATTGGCTATAACAGGAAGTCCCTGGCCAGGGCTGATGAGATTTACTGATAAGTGTTATTATTAGTTTCTCTATCTGTTATAGGCCGTATATCGACATGACTTATTGAGTTACTGGGGTCGACGATACCATACCTAAACTCGATATGCAGCATATCTGACAAAGAGACCAGACTGTACAGTAAGTGTTGCTGGTTGGCTCTACGGGTGTTTTGACAGGCTTGCTTGTTGTTCTTCTGTTCGCTCAATACCTACGAGCCGTTACGTACAGCTAGTACCGCTGACGGTTTGTTGGTATTGTAACTCTACGGTAGCGCCCCGGCCAAGAATCTGATGCCAGAAGCGGAACAAAAACTTTTACAACTGGCTCTATCGCATAGTATAACCCGGATCTAACCATTAACGCTAAACTAACAAACTGTAAAGAGGTAGAAAGGCTATACCGATCGATCCGTGTCCTTCGGTCTTTAGCCATCATCCCACGCTCCTCGCTGCGACTCTGATCTTCTCGTTGAGGTGGCACCACGTCATCGATTCTTTATACGAGCTCCCGCCTCTATACCGAGGCAACTCGGACATCAAGTCTGCTAAAAGAGATGACCAAGATGAAGTAGAGAAATAGTAGAATACTTTGTCTCATTACACCCTAGGGTTCTCATCACATGAAAGGGTTAGGGTGGAGGTTGAAGAAGATGCAAAGAGATGGAAATTGTGAGCTCAAGAAACTATCAAGAGAGCAAAAAAAAACCAAGCATCAAAAATTGCCTTGGCTACCCTTTTCTTTTGTGTGTGATATATATAAGGTTTTGTGTTGGAAAAACAAAGAAAATATCTTACCAAAATATCTCCAACTCAACCCTAAAGAAATCACACCCAAAATAAAACTCATTAACTCTTCATGACTCACTACATGACTCATTAGCATGAGTCATTAGTGAACATGCTAGAACTAACGAGTCACCAAAAATGAGTCACACTTTCCAAATCCAATAATCATTTAAACCAAAATGATTAACCCAAAAAGAAATGCATCTTCTAAAGCAATCTCGTAACGGATTACGAGAATACCCCACCTGTATATTCATACCTGTATCCGTATTCTGACCGAAAATGAATACGATGAGACTAAAATATTCTGACTCAATAAAATACTTGGATCCGGCTTAAACAAAAGCCCACCAGTATTATCCGTCCGAATCATGACACGTGCACAAGTGCACGTGCATGTTCGAACCCTGCCATAAAATCATACGGCCTCTACAACGTTACGCCCGAACTTGGGAAACAATCTGTAGGAAACTCTAAAGACTTGTCAATACCCTGCCAGTGGGTTTAACCACAAGCACGTCAGAGGCAATAGCTGTGCGTAACGGCTGCCCATGTACTGACCAAAAGGGAATCCGATGAGTGAACTCATCCTGGAACCCTACTGAGCCTATCAGTGACAATATCCATACAGACCGGTCCGTTCGTCTATGAACATCACATATTGGGCCTAGGGGGCTGGTTGTAAGTGCACGGCGGCGCACCGGCCGTCGATCCGACGCCGGAAATGCGGAAATGAAAAACTTTGCAAACTAGCCAACCGGCACCACCGCGCACTTTTAACCCGGATCGGGCCATTAACCTAGCTACTAGCAAATAAGAAAAGGAGTGGAGAAGTATACCGAGCGATCCGTGTCCTTCGGTCTTCGTCTCCACTCCGATCTCCCGCGGAATCTCCGTCCGTCACCTCCTCGTCGGAAAGGGCACCACGTAGCCGGATTCTTTTACGGGCTCCCACTTCTGGACCGAGGCAACTCGGGCGCGAAGTTGGCTAGCCGACGCGTCCAAGATTTGTTGTAGATGAGTGTAGTGGCTATGTCTCTTTGGGGTTCGAAGTTATCATGATGGAGGTGGAGTAGAGAATGACTAAGGGAAAAATGGTGATATCAATTTTTGGCAAGCAAAATGAGATGATCAATATCCCTCACTCAAAATGAAAACCTCTCTCTCTCTTGCAATGTGGCCGGCCCCCTAATAGGAATGAGGAGGGAAAAAACAAAGGGAGGTGAGTGTAGGAGATCAAGGGTGGTGACCACATCAAAAAGAAAGCTTCACATCATACACTAAATCAACTCTAATCTCATTAATGCATGTAATGATGCATGAAAAGAAAAGATGACATCATAATCTATGCATATGCAAGATACCCCTCCACAATGAGTTATTTGCAAACTTGCAAATAAACCCCTCCATCAGAAAGTCCGGTCGTGAAGGAACAAAGGAAAACTGGCCGGAACGGAATGCAAACTGGCAACTTCAGAAAACTCATCCCGTAATAAATGACAGGAAAACCCCGCTACTGCTTATACATGCCCGCATCTGTATTCCCACTGAATACAAATGCAAAGAGACAAAACTACACTGTCTAATACTAGGATCCGGCTTAAACCAGAGCCGGCAAGTAAAATCCGTCCGATCACGATCCGTGTAATACCGCACGTATCTGATCGAACCCTGCCATGTATCCATTCGGCCTGTAGTACTACCCGTCCGATCCTGATCCGTGCAATACCGCACGTATCTGATCGAACCCTGTCATATCTCCATACGGCCTCTACAGCGTTTCGCCCGAAACTTGTGTAACTAAATGTGGGGGACTCTAAAGACTCGTCAATACTATGGCTGTGGATTTAACCACTAGCACGTCAGAGGTATTAGCCATACGTGACGGGCTACCAGCTATTGACCAAAAGGGACGTCGATGAGCGAACTCATCCTGACACCCTGCTGAGCCTGTCAGTGACAATATCCGTACAGTCCGGTCCGTTCGTCTATGAGCATCGTATAGCGGGCCTAGGGGGTTGGTAAAAGTCAGACCCCCAAAAGCGGTACAAGTCATGTCGGAGTGTAGCCCAGAACACCCTGAGATACTACTGGAATACCTACCAGTAAATCTCCTGCCTTGGCCAAGGACTTCGTGTAATGGCTCTCCTAGACACAGCGCGGCCTCACCCCCAATACCGGGAGAGACGAACCCCTGAAGATCCGCTCACTGCCTCCATGTGGCTCGGGACTGTACCCAACTAAAACCTGTTTGCACGTCTCCTTTGAGCGTGGTAGGGTAGTAATCAAAGTACAGTGGGAACTCATAAGAGATAAATGACGATCCTCAGGTCGATGAACTAACCTGTACACATGTCACCAGGGAACTGCTATCTGACGTCAGGTATAAGACCAACTAGCATGTTCCCGGCGAGTCCTATCCGGTGTACTCATAACCCAATGAGCACCTGTATACATCTTAGGTGAACCAACTGACACCAGTGGCTTGTGAGACCGGCCACCTCCCCTCGTCGGGGTCTCGATTGTATACACTAGTCTACTCTGGAGTATCCATGCCCTGTCTCGAAACTCCCACGACTAGGGACCTTTTAAGGATGTGCTTATAGACTACCAGCTCCCACGTATATGATCGCCCTCATACTGCTGGAAGTCAAGAAAGAATCCTAGGGGCTTTATCAACGTGCAATAGCGACCTGTCAGGTTACCTAAAGCAGTATACGATGATAAAGGTAAACCAGATAGCATACTATCATCTTAAGTAAGACTGTCCTACCGGGATAGGTCCTCCCTCAATCATTGCAATCACGTGCCTGTGATCCAATAATTGACTCTGAGGGCACTATCTCCAACAATCTCCCACTTGCACTCAAGGCTAATTATTGCGATGTCGCATACTCACAGCCCGTGTCATACCGAACACCCAACTCCTCTACTAGTCAGTCTCACAAAGCTCGTTTGTGAAACTATTGCGTTTGAGAAATAGCCTCAGTGAGTGGATCCGCTTTGATGTTTCTTTCTATGTCTCTCTATATCTCAAGTTCGCGGAGAAAGCCATCTCCCGAAATGAGCAATACCTGTCTTAGAATGTGTCTGGATGTCTGATGGGACCTAGCTCATAAATGAACTCCAAATCCAAACTTCTTAGACTGTATCGTCAACTGAACTTAATCAGTATCCCGTGCCATGCCTCCCTCAGTATCGCCTTGGACCACCTGTCCAAAATACTGCCCCTCGTCAGAAGGAAAACTATATCTCTGACAACCTCCTTGTCGTCCAGGTCACCTTGGAAGCCTGGAATGATAACTGTCTCCCGTATGAGGCTGCCATTATCATATCCCTAGAACATCCACTTATGTTCTAAAACTGCTTCCGACTATTTCTCCAGGATTGGATCAATGTCAACTTATTGCATCTAGTGCAAAAGCAACATCTGGTGTGGTACTTGACATCTCATGATTGACTCAATTTCCTAAGCAAGTGATCTGTCAATCATGCACATCCCTCTCCCCTTTAGTCTGTAAGACACCTTTAGAGAGGGTGACTCTATCACCTGCAGGTACACTACCGTGCCAGAAGTCGTCCATTCTAAATACTCTTAGAATGCTGTCTGAGTACCCTGATTGGGAAACCACCCAAATCTAGATCTAAAACCATAGATCCAGTAACCAGAATGTCTGATATAATATCCAAGTCCCATATGGAGAAACCACTGTGTGACGACCAAAGTATAACCGATCGTAGTATAGGAATATCACTTCCTACTCTGTGTATGTCACCCAAATACCATGACATCACACCCTACTACCTTCTCAACAGATCCATCCCCTATTCTGATGAAGTCAAACCTATGACTGTCACATCAGAAATTGATGATCTATCTCCGCTATATCTGCTTTAGTCTATAAATAGACATAAGCCACATGTCCACCAATGCTTCCGCTGCTCCACTGACTACGACAACCCTCTGGCAGAGTCATATAGACGTACACTTCTAAAGTCTGTTTAGAACGACGCTATACTCATCCTCCTGCCGGGTCTCACAGTCTGGAACAACAGCAATGGCAAGTCTGGGTAAACAAGAACTTCCCTGTCACCGTCCTTGAGGCTACCGGAGTACCTCTCGGGTGCCTGAGGTTACCCACCTTATCTGCGGAGTTGCCAATGGAATGTCAAACCAGATTGAATCTTTAGGTTCCTATCAAATCTTCAGTAAGCGTTTGTGGTTCTGGAATCACTTCCAGTTCTACCATACTCCCACTACTGTTTTCTGAAAAAATCTATTTTTAATAAAACTGTGGTGAGTCTAGAACAATATCGCTATTGATCTTTCAGATGGTAGAAAGTCAACCCTCGTCATAGCCTGGGTCAACCCACAAACAGCCATTACAGAAACGTGCTTTGAGCTATCCGAGTCTGGCTTTAAGCATAAGCCAGACAACTCCCCGTACCTTAACATCGTTAATATATGAACTGTTCTATATCCAATATAGAACCAGAGGCACTGATTTAATTGAACCAGATTCAAATCATGCAGCTCTCTCTAGTGTATGTTTACAAAATGGAAGGAGGTCGATCAGCGTTACTCAACTTAGGAATGCTTCCAATTATGAGTAACCTGAAAGTGAAGCAAGTTCTCTTAACCATTACTATCAACTGAATACCATCAACAAGTATCTACATCTTCGATCACCTTGAAGAATCATGATACTTGCAATACCTGGTTCTCTACTTTATTCAAATACCTATAACTTCTCAAAATTCGGACCCTGTGTTTCCATGAAACACTTGTCTAAAAACTATAGAAGTCATAAGTAAACTGAATATAGTACGAGGACCAACCCCTCTGTCATGATGGACCCTGGACAACATACAATACTCTGTATAAGTCCCTTGAGTCTGATAACTCATTCACTATGTGTCGTAGGTTGAAAATTGTACTTATGGTTAAGAAGAATTACACCGTTGTTTAATGCTCCTTACCTAACCATCCACTAATATAGGTAAATGTCACAGACATAATTTCAAAAAGGTATATCTCACTCTATGAAAATAGACGTACAGATATATCAAATTGAAATTGGTGCACAACAACGGATATTCAAAATCAAATATTTGCCGACCGGCAAACAACCCAGGCGATTTCCTCAAATATTACCGATTACAACGAATCCCGATATAATGAGGATGATCACCCAATTCGCAATAACATACACCCACTCATCATCTGTAAAACCATACAGATGTGAGAATCATACCTGGTAAATACATACCCTGGAGTAAGTATCTAATCGGGAAATCTGTTTTCTTTTAACATTACACAGTGAAACTGAAACATTGAAATGTTTCGATGAGGTATCCTGGTATTCCTAGTAATGCCTCTTCCATAATCCATATTCACAACTGTAACCGTGTAATTCTTTGCCACCTCTCCAAATCCCTTTATATGTCTTTAGTCATTACCTTCTGCACACCCCTTTAGGCCAAATGGTTTTCTTCCTTCTCTACCGTTCGGCACCAGCCTATGGTTTGGAAGAAGACTATCCAAGAAGCATAATGGGTGTACTGTCCTAATACTAGGAGCACTCGCAATGCGAGAGAAGGTTAAGATAAAAGACAACCGAATAAAGCTTATTCCTATTTCTCCTGAACCAGAATCCATCACCGAACTGGAACAAGTTCCTTTCGAGTTCGTATATAACCATACGATGGAGTATCCAATAAACTGTGGATCTTCGTAGTGATACGGAGTGTTCTGGAGAAATACAAAGGTGATTTAGGATTGGCGAATAAATACTTGGTTTGGTCGTGAATAGCAGTCGCAATTTACTTTGCCCTATTACTAATCCCTTGTTATGTCTTTACTTAATACCTTCTGTACACCATCGTTATGCTAATTGGTTTTCTTCATTCCCTACCGGTCGGCACCAGCCTAAGGTTTGGAAGAAGACTATCCAAGAAGTGTAATAGGTGTACTATCTCCTAAACCAAGGAGTACTCGCATCCTGAGAGAAGGTAAAATGAAAAGACAACTGAATAGTCCTATCCGTTTTCTCCAGAACTGGAAACCATCCTCGAATTCCTTCGAGTTCGTATCTAACCATACGATGGTTTTGTCCAATGGAAGTGGACGTTCGTAGTAATACGTGGTGTCCTGGAGAAAAGGGTAAAAGTAGGAGTGGCAATGAGGTTTGCAACTCTGACAATCCAAAAGCCAGTGTTTAAGAAGGTTCGGTTAATTTTGGTCACTGAGTCATAGTCTAGGGTCGGGTCAATGGTCGCTGCCAAAGAGAGAGAGAAAAGAAACACTCAGCGTGCACTCTATCCTATATCAGAATGGTTACCAATTTATCTAATCTGGAAACCTCCCACTGTACCGTCAAATTCTCCTCCAAACGTGAAAGAAGAATTAGTCGGGATCACCCGAGGAGTAAACCAACTCATCAGTGGGAATCGGGATCCAACTATCATCGCATGATAACGTGACGGAATCCGCTTACGTCATCACACTCCAGAAGGTATGCGCATATCTGGCAAGTTTCAGTTTCTTTAGAAACTCCCGATATGGATTTTTGCCCCATGCTCTTTTGACCTTGACGAAGGCCAACATATCATAAGTCACATGTCAAGTTCTACCCATCATTATCCAGGTTAATTTGAACCCACTCGTACATACCCTTGACGAAGGCCAAAATAGTAGTACGACTGTCCCAAACCAACGCATCTATCTATGCTGCAGAAAAGTAACAAATAGCTACCATACACTATGCCTTGACGAAGGCCAACATACATAGCATGAATACTATGTGCTACCTTTCTGAAACGACGGAGGGCTACGAATGGTTTTTGGCGAAATACCTTTAACGTAATGAACTTGATATCGTTGAAGGAACCGGATAGCTTTTTAGAAAAAAATATAGTGACGAAAACCTTTGCTAAAGAGGTCACTCCCGGTGAAGGGATCTCGGCTCTTTCCCCGTAGAATGAAGTGCAGGATATTCCAACTGACTACCTCGATGCAAAGCAAAAGTAATCGGCTATAGTGAAGTTATTGCCCTGACGCAAACTTCTGTCCAAGGGGTCACTCCCGGTGAAGGGATCTCGGCGCTTGCCTCGTCGACTGAGGAGCAGGATATTCCAACTGAATACCACGATGCAAAACAAAAGAGAATGCCCTTGCAATAACAGCTTTTTGAAAAGTGTTCCAACAACATCAGAATAGGTTTGTTTAGCTTGCATTGATCCGAATCAATGCAGTCCTATCAATTGATCACACCAATAAAGAACGAAAATAATGATGTATGTATATGCCATCCGCATTCGCCACTGGGTCCCGTCATCACCCGTTAGGTTACTTAACTAACGACAGAGCGGGGACTGGACTAGCGCGGATGCAAAACATATACAACATCTACTAGTATATATATCAATATATAATATTTCGCTCAAGGCGTCATAAAATGCAACATCACAGAAATGTACAGCATCTCAGAACAATACAGATATCTGGGATCACCGGGTTTCATAGAGCCGCTACTGAAACCCGACGTTCCCCTGGTCGTGTAGATAGCCTGTGCAATGAAATCCTAGACCCCTACGGGCGCGGCAAGTTACCCACCAAAACCTGAAGCGAGGCAGCCCCCTCCAGCAACGTGAATGGACCACCCAGCAATTCACGGAATCCGGTAACTTGGGCATCCCTCCTGGATCAACCTGTACCCCTACGAGTGCGGCGAATAGCCCGCCAATTCTAGAGTAAAGCCCCCTCCGTCTCAATGCCATGAGATGCGGGCTTGTTGCCCTCTAGAACCCGGCTATCCGTGCACCCCTCCGCTGGGTAATCCTAGTACAGAAAGTAAAATATACATACAACGGGTACATCGACCGCAACCTGGTCGTGCCCCAAAATAATAATACAAACAGGCAGTGACGGCAGTCCACATATCGGACGCTCGCCCCGCAATATCAAATGTACATAATACAACCAAATATGTACTAGCATTGCATCCAGGCTATCCCCCACGACCAATCCGCAACATCACAGCATAACACAGAACATCAACGTGAATGTCACATTCGCAAATCCTTCTAACCGGGCTATAGCAGTTAGACTGGATTTACCGATCAAGTGACATTCACGGTCGCAAATATAATGTAAATACTGTGAACTAATGTGTTTAAAATATCCGATCGATTAAATTTTACCAAGTGGGCCCCCAAGCAATACTGTAGCAATCACAGAAATTCTGGGCCCAAACAAAGTATACCAAAACCCCTATTTTCAGCCTAAAAGCCCACTGCAAAAAATTGGTGAAGTGAAGCCAAATTCCTGCGGCGGAACCGCGGCCAAAGAGGGGTTATGGCCGCGGTTCTGCGGTCGTATGGAATGATCAGGTCACCAAAATTTTACAGTGTTCTTAGGATTCCCTGCACATCATTCTGCAATTACCTGAAAAAATTTTGGAGCCAAAAAAATTTCGACAGAAAACTGATATGCATGAAAACGCGGTTTTAGGATTTTTGTTCGATCGGAAATGTAAACACGTTAGACCAATCTAGACTAGGTTAATGGCGAGGCTCTGATACCAATGTAAGTGCACGGCGGCGCCCCGGCCGTCGATCCGACGCCGGAAATGCGGAAACGAAAAACTTTGCAAACTAGCAAACCGGCACCACCGCGCACTTTTAACCCGGATCGGGCCATTAACCAAGCTACTAGCAAAAAAGAAAAGGAGTAGAGAAGTATACCGAGCGATCTGTGTCCTTCAGTCTTCGTCTCCACTCCGATCTCCCGCGGAATCTCCGTCCGTCACCTCCTCGTCGGAAAGGGCACCACGTAGCCGGATTCTTTTACGGGCTCCCACTTCTGGACCGAGGCAACACGGGCGCGAAGTTGGCTAGCCGACGCATCCAAGATTTGCTGTAGATGAGTGTAGTGGCTATGTCTCTTTGGGGTTCGAAGTTATCATGATGGAGGTGGAGTAGAGAATGACTAAGGGAAAAATGGTGATATCAATTTTTGGCAAGCAAAATGAGATGATCAATATCCCTCACTCAAAATGAAAACCACTCTCTCTCTCTCTTGCAATGTGGCCGGCCCCCTAATAGGAATGAGGAGGGAAAACACAAATGGAGGTGAGTGTAGGAGATCAAGGGTGGTGACCACATCAAAAAGAAAGCTTCACATCATACACTAAATCAACTCTAATATCATTAATGCATGTAATGATGCATGAAAAGAAAAGATGCCATCATAATCTATGCATATGCAAGATACCCCTCCACAATGAGTTATTTGCAAACTTGCAAATAACCCCCTCCATCAGAAAGTCCGGCCGTGAAGGAACAAAGGAAAACTGGCCAGAACGGAATGCAAACTGGCAACTTCAGAAAACTGATCCCGTACTAAATTACAGGAAAACCCCGCTACTGCATATACATGCCCGCATCTGTATTCCCACTGAATACAAATGCAAAGAGATAAAACTACACTGTCTAATACTAGGATCCGGCTTAAATCAAAGTCGGCAAGTAAAATCCGTCCGATCACGATCCGTGTAATACTGCATGTATCTGATCGAGCCCTGCCATATATCCATACGGCCTCTAGTACTACCCGTCCGATCCTGATCCATGCAATACCGCACGTATCTGATCGAACCCTGCCATATCTCCATACGGCCTCTACAGCATTTCGCCCGAAACTTGAGTAACTGAATGTGGGGGACTCTAAAGACTCGTCAATACTATGGCTGTAGATTTAACCACTAGCACGTCAGAGGTATTAGCCATACGTGACGGGCTACCAGCTATTGACCAAAAGGGACGTCGATGAGCGAACTCATCCTGACACCCTACTGAGCCTGTCAGTGACAATATCCGTACAGTCCGGTCCGTTCGTCTATGAGCATCGCATGGCGGGCCTAGGGGGTTGGTAAAAGTCAGATCCCCAAAAGCGGTACAAGTCGTGTCGGAGTGTAGCCCAGAACACCCTGAGATACTACTGGAATACCTACCAGTAAATCTCCTGCCTTGGCCAAGGACTTCGTGTAATGGCTCTCCTAGACACAGCGCGACCTCACCCCCAATACCGGGAGAGACGAACCCCTGAAGATCCGCTCACTGCCTCCATGTGGCTCGGGACTGTACCCAACTAAAACCTGTTTGCACGTCTCCTTTGAGCGTGGTAGGGTAGTAATCAAAGTACAGTGGGAACTCACACGAGACAAATGACGATCCTCAGGTCAATGAACTAACCTGTACACATGTCACCAGGGAACTGCTATCTGACGTCAGGTATAAGACCAACTAGCATGTTCCCGGCGAGTCCTGTCCGGTGTACTCATAACCCAATGAGCACATGTATACATCTTAGGTGAACCAACTGACACCAGTGGCTTGTGAGACCGGCCACCTCCCCTCGTCGGGGTCTCGACTGTATACACTAGTCTACTTTGGAGTATCGATGCCCTGTCTCGAAACTCCCACGACTAGGGACCTTTTAAGGATGTGCTTATAGACTACCGGCTCCCACGTATATGATCGCCCTCATACTGCTGGCAGTCAAGCAAGAATCCTAGGGGTTTTATCAACGTGCAATAGCGACCTGTCAGGTCACCTAAAGAAGTACACGATGATAAAGGTAAACCAGATAGCATACTATCATCTTGAGTAAGACTGTCCTACCGGGATAGGTCTTCCCTCAATCATTGCGATCACGTGCCTGTGATCCAATAATTGACTCTGAGGGCACTATCTCCAACACTGGTAACGTCAGACCCCCAAAAGCTGTATAAGTCGTGTCGGAGGGTTGCCCTAAACACCCTGAGAAACTACTGGATTACCTACCAGTAATTCTCACCTGCCTTGGCCAAGGACTAAGGGTAATGGCTCTCCTAGACACAGCGTGATCTCATCCCCACTACCGGGAGAGACGAATCCCCTGCCTATCTGCTTACTGCCTCTATGTGGCTCGAGACTGTACCCAACTAAAACCTGTTTGCACGACTCCTTTGAGCCGCGGTAGGGTAGTAATCTAAGCACAGTGGGAACTCACACGATACAAATGAAGACCTCTGGTCGATGAACTAACATGTACACATGTCACCAAGGAACTGCTATCTGACTCTAGGTATAAATACCAACTAGCAGGTTCCCGGCGAGTCCTGTCCGGTGCACTCATAACCCAATGAGTACCTGTATACATCTTAGGTGAACCAACTGACACCAATGGCTTGTGAGACCGGCCGCCGCCCTTCGTCGGGGTCTTGACTGTATACACTAGTCTACTCCGGAGTATCGATGCCCTGTCTCAAAACTCCCACGACTAGAGACAGCTTTTAAGGATGTGCTTATGGACTACCCAACTCTCACGTATATGATCGCCATCATACTGCTAGTAGTCAAGCAAGAATCCTAAGCTCTCTATCAACGTCTAATAGTGATCATGTCACCTAAAGCTGTACACAATGATAAAGGCAAACCAGATAGCATACTATCATCTCGAGTAAGACTGTCCTACCGGTATAGGTCCTCCTCAATCATTGCAATCACGTGCCTGCGATCCAATAATTGACTTTGAGAGCACTACGACCAACAATCTCTCACTTGTACTTAAGGCTAATTATTGCGATTTCGCATACTCACAGCCCGTATGATACCGAACACCTAACTCCTCTACTAACCAGTTTCACAAAGCTCGTTTGTAAAACCCTCGTGTTCGAGAGATAGCCTCAGTGAGTGGATCCGCCATGATGTTTATTTCTATGTCTCTCTTAATCTCAAGTTCGCGGAGAAAGCCATCTCCCGAATTGAGTAATACCTATCTTAGAATATGTCTGGATATCTGATGGGACCTAGTTCATAAATGAACTCTAAATCCAAACTTCTTAGACTGTATCGTCAACTGAACCTAATCAGTATCCTGCACCATGCCTCCCACGGTATCCTCTTGGACCACCTGTCCAAACTACTGCCCCCTTCGATAGAGGGAAAACTATAACTCTGACAATCACTCTGTTATCTATGTCACCTTGGAAGCCTGGAATGATAACCGTCTCCGAATGAGGCTACCGTCATCAAATCCGTAGAACATCCACTTATGTTCTAAAACTGCTTCCGAATGTTTCTCCAGGATTGGATTAATATAAACTTATTGCAGCTAGTGCAAAAACAACATTTGGTGTTGTACTTGACATCTCATGATAAACTCAATTGCCTAAGCAAGTGATATGTTAATCATGCACATCCCTCTCCTCTTTAGTCTGTAAGACACCTTTAGAGAGGGAGACTCCATCACCTGCAGGTACACCACCATGCCAGGAGTCGTCCATTCTAAAACACCTTTAGAATACTGTCTAAGTACTTAGATTGGGAAACTACCCAAATCTAGATCTAAAGCCATAGATCTAGTAAGCAGAATGTATGATATTATATCCATATCCTGTGTGGAGAAACAACTGTGTGGCAACTACAGTATAATCGATCGTAGTATAGGAATTTTACTTCCTACCCTGTGTATGTCATCCAAATACCAGGACATCACACCCTACTACCTTCGTAATAGATCCATCCCATACTCTGATGAAGTCAAAGCCATGACTGTCACATCAAAATTAGATGATCTATCTCCGCTACATCTGCTCTAGTCTATAAATAGACATAAGCTACATGCCCATTATGCTTCCGCTTCTCCTTCTGACCACAACAACCCTCTGGCAGAATAATAAATACGTGCACTTCTAAAGCTAGTTTAGAACGATGCTATACTCATCCTCCTGCCGGGTCTAATAGCCTGGAATAACAGTAGTGTCAAGTCTGGGTAAACAAGAACCTCCCTGTCACCGTCCTTGAGGCTACCACAGTACCTCTCGGGTGTCTGAGGTTACCCACCATATCTGCGGAGTGGCTAATGGAATGTCAAACATGATTGAATCTTTAGGTCCTATTAAATTTTCCGTAATCGTTTGCGGTTCTGGAACCTCATCCAGTTCTACCATACTCCCACTACTGTTTTTTGAAAAAAATCTATTTTACTAAAACTTTGGCGAGTCAAGAACAATATCACTATTGATCTTCCAAATGGTAGAAAATCAACCATCGTCATAGCCTGGGCCAACCACAAACTGCCATTACAAAAACGTGCCTTGAGTTATCCAGAGTCCAGTTTTAAGCATAAGCCGGACAATTCCCCGTACCTTAACATCGTTAAGATATGAACCATTCTATATTCAATATAGAAACTTTGGCACTGATTTAATTGGAACAAAATTCAAATAATGCAGTTGTCTCCAGTGCATGTCAACTTAATGGAAAGAGGCTAGTCAGCATTACTCAACTTAGTAATGCATCCAATTATGAGTAACCTGAAAGAGAAACAAGTTTCTTAAAACCATTACTATCAACTGAATACCATACACATGTATCTATATCTTCGATCACCTTGAAGAATCCCGATACTTGCAATACCTGGTTCTCTACTTTATTCTTTTACCTATAACTTCTTAAACCTTAGACCTTGTATTTCTACGAAACACTTGTCTAAAAACTAGAGAAGTCACAAGTAAACAGAACATAGTACGAGGACCAACCCCTTTGTCCTAATGGACATTGGACAACATACAATACTCTGTATAAGTCCGCTGAGTTGAATAACTCAAACCTATGCATCGTATGTTTAAAACTGTACTTATGGTTAAGAACTACTCCGCTGTTCAATACTCCTTACCCAATCGTCAACTGATATACGTAAATGTCACGGACATAATTTCAAAAAGTTATATCTCACTTTATAAAAATAAACGTACAAATATATCAGTTTGAAATTGGTGCACAACAACGGATACTCAAAACCAAATACTTGCCGTCCGGCAAAAAACCCAGGCGATTTCCTCAAATATCACCAATTACAATGAATTCCGATATAATGAGGATGATCACCTAATTCCCAATAACTTACTCCCACTCATCATCTGTAAAACCATACGGATGTGAGAATTATACCTGGTAAATACATACCCTGGAGTAAGCATCTAATCGGGAAAACAGTTTTCCTTTAACAACGCATAGTGAAACTGAAACATGAAAATGTTTCGTAGGGGTATCCTGGTATTCCTAGTAATGCCTCTTCCATAATCCAATTCATGACTGTAACCGTATATTTCTTTGCCATCTCTCCAAATCTCTTTATTTGTCTTTAGTCGTTACCTTCTGTACACCATCGTTAGGCTAAATGGTTTTCTTCCTTCCCTACCGTTCGGCACCAGCCTATGGTTTGGAAGAAGACTGTCCAATAAGCATAATAGGTGTATACTCCTAATCTTAGGAGTACTCGCAATCTGAGAGAAGGTGATGATAAAAGACAACTGAATAAACCTTATTCTATTCCTCCTCAACTGGAGAAAAGCAAAGGTGAAATAGGAGTGGCAATGATATACGTTGTTTGGTCGTGAATGATACCTGTCGCATTTTACTTTGCCCTCTTTCTAATCCCTTTATTTGTCTTTACTTATTACCTTCTGTACACCCTACTTAGGCTAATTGGTTTTCTTCATTCCCTACCTTTCGGCACCTGCCTATGGTTTGGAAGAAGACTATCCAATAAGCGTAATAGGTGTACTCTCCTAAACCAAGGAGCCCTCGCAACCTGAGAGAAGGTGATGATAAAAGACAACTGAATAAACCAATTCAATTTCTCCTGAACCTGGACCCATCATCGAAGAAGTCCCTTCGAGTTCGTATATAACCATACGATAGATTTATCCAATGGAAGTGGATGCTCGTAGTAATACGAGGTGTTCTGGAGAAATGCAAAGGGTAAAAGAAGGAGCAGCAATGATGTATGCAACTCCGATAATCCAAAAGCCAGTATTTTAAGAAGGTTCGGTCAACTTGGTCATTGAGTCATAATCTAGGGTCGGACAATAGTCGCTGCCAAAGAGAGAGAGAGAAAAGAAACACTCTGCGTACACTCTAACCTAGATCAGAATGGTTATCACTTTATCTAATCCGGAAACCTCCCACTGTAACCTCAAATTCTCCTCCAAACCTGAAAGAAGAATTAGTCGGGATCACCCGAAGAGTAAACCAACTCATCAGTGGGAATCGGGACCCAACTCTCATCGCATGATAACGTGAAGGAATCCACTTACGTTATCACACTCCAGAAGGTATGCGCATTCCTGGCAAGTTTCAGTTTCTTTAGAAACTGCGGATATGGATTTTTGCCCCATGCTCTTATGACCTTGACTAAGGGCCAACAAATCATAAGTCACATGTGAAGTTCTTCCTGTCATTATCCAGGTTGATTTGAACCCATCCGTACTTACACTTGACTAAGGGCCAACAATGTAATACGACTGTCCCAAACCAACGCATCTATCTATGCAACATGTGAACACCCCAGCAGCTACCAATCACTATGTCTTGACTAAGGGCCAAACAAACATAGCTTGAATACTACTGACCATTCATATGAAATGACGGAGGGCTATTGCTGGTTTTTGGCGAAAAACCTTTAACGTAATGAACTTGATCTCGATGAAGGAACCTGATAGCTTTCTACAAAAATATAGTGGCGAAAACCTTTGCTAAAGAGGTCACTCCCGGTGAAGGGATCTCGGCTCTTTCCTCGTGGAATGAGGTGCAGGATATTCCAACTGAATACCGCGATGCGAAGCAACAAGTAATCGACTATAGTGAAGTTATTACACTGACGTAAAATTCTGCCCAAGGGGTCACTCCCGGTGAAGGGATCTCGGCCCTTGCCTCGTCGAATGAGGTGCAGGATATTCCAACTGAATATCATTGTGCAAAACAAAAGAAAACGTCCTTGTAATAACACTTTTTGAAAACTGTTCCAACAACGTCAAACAGGTTTGTTTTCCTTGCATTGATCAAAATCAACGCAGTCCCATCAATTAATCACACCAGAAAAGAACGAAAATAAAATGTACGTATATGTCATCCGCATTCGTCACTGGGTCCCATCATCACCCGTTAGGTTACTTAACTAACGATAGAGCGGGGACTAGACTAGCGCGGGTGTAAAACATATACAACATCTACTAGTATATATACCAATATATAATAATCGCTACAGGCGTGATAAATGCAACATTACAGAAAAGTAATAAGCATCACAGAACAATATAGATCAACTGGGAGCCCCGGGTTTCACAGAGCCGCAACTGAAACCCAACGTTCCCCTGGTCGTGTGGATAGCCTGTGCAATGAAACCTAGACCCCTACGAGTGCGGCAAGTTACCCGCCAAAAACTGAAGCGAGGAACCCCCCTACAGCAAAGTGAATGGACCACCCTGCACTTCACGGAATCCGGTAACTTGAACACCCCTCCTTGGGTCAATCTGTACCCCCTACGAGTGTGGCGAATAGTCTGGCAATTATAGAGTGAGGCCCCTTACCTCTCAAAACCATGAGATGCGGACCCGTTGCCATCCAGAACCCATCTATCCTTGCACTCCGTCGCGGGGTAAACCTAGTACAGAAATGGAAATATATACAACGGGCACATCGACCTCAACCCGGTCGTGTCCCAAAAGAATAATATACAAACAGGCAGTGACGGCAGTCCACATGATGGACGCTCGCCCCGCAATATCAAATGTACAAATAAATCCAAACTGCACTACCATTGCACACAATTATCCACCACGACAAATCCGCAACATCACAGCACAACACAGAACATCAACGCGAATGTCACGTTCGCAAACCTGTCTAAAAGGACTATAGCAATTAGAAACGATTTACCGCTCGAATGACATTCACGGTCGGAGATATAATATAAGTACTGTTAACTAACATATTTAAAATTTCGATCGACAAAACTTCCCTAAGTGGGCCCCAAGTACAACTCCAGTACTCAAACAAAATATGGGCCCAAACAAAATATTCCAGAAACCACAATTCCACATGAAAGACACCCAGAAGAAAAATGGTGCACTGAAGCCCCAAAACGGCGGCGGAACCGCGGGCAATACAAGGATTGTGCGGCGGTTCCACGGCGTTCTTGAAGTTTCAGTCGACCAAATTTCTACAGTAGTCATAGAAAAGCCTGCTCGATTTTCTAACATACTCAAAATAATTTTTAGATCGGTTTAAAAATTCGACAGAAACTTTAACATCGAAAATGCGGTTTTGAAAATTACGTTCGCTCGACGTTTTAAACACGTTAGAACAAGCTAGTAAAGGTTAATGGCGTGGCTATGATACCATGTAAGTCTACGGTGGCGCCCCGGCCAAGAATCTGAGGCCAAACGCGGAACAAAAACTTTTACAACTGGTGCTATCGCATAATAAAACCCGGATCTAACCATTACCGCTAAAATAACAAACTGTAAAGAGGTAGAAAGGCTATATCGATCGATCCATGTCCTTCGGACTTTAGCCATCATCCCACGCTCCTTGCTGCGACTCCGATCTTCTCGTCGAGGTGGCACCAAGTCATCGATTCTTTATACGGGCTCCCGCCTCTATACCAAGGCAACTCGGACATCAAGTCTGCTAAAAGAGATGACCAAGATGAAGTAGAGAAAGAGTAGAATACTTTGTCTCATTACACCCTAGGGTTCTCATCACATGAGAGGGTTAGGGTGGAGGTTGAAGAAGATGCAAAGAGATGGAAATTGTGAGCTCAAGAAACTATCAAGAGAGCAAAAAAACCACCAGAATTATCTGTCCGAATCATGACACGTGCATAAGTGCACGTGCATGGTCGAACCCTGCCATAAAACAATACGGCCTCTACAACGTTTCGCTCGAACTTGGGAAACAATCTGTGGGGAACTCAAAAGACTCGTCAATACTCTGGCAGTGGGTTTAACCACAAGCACGTCAGAGGCACTAGCTGTGCGTAATGGCTGCCCATGTACTGACCGAAAAGGAATCCGATAAGAGAACTCATCCTGGAACCCTACTGAGCTTATCAGTGACAATATCCATACAGTCCAGTCCGTTCGTCTATGAGCATCGCATATTAGGCCTAGGGGGCTGGTACCGTCAGACCCCCAAAAGCTGTATAAGTTGTGTCGGAGGGTAGCCCTGAACACCCTGAGAAACTACTGGAATACCTACCAGTAGTTCTTGTTAGTGTATATGCCCTAGAGGCCATTACTGTATCATACTGGCTTGTATATTACTTAATGGAAGCTTGGGATATTCACCTTGTATAAACAATCTTACTCAATATAGTAGTATGCTACTTGGTTTGTCTCTACTTCAATGTGTACTTGTGTTTATTTTAGCATATCACTTATACGCATTAGTGGAGCCCTTAGGATCTTTGCTTGATTACCAGCGTTGTGATGGCAGTCACACTAGTGGGGGCTGGGTAATCTATAAGCACATCCTTATACAGGTCCCTAGTCGCAGGACTATCGAGACAGGGCATCGATACTCCGGAGTAGACTAGCGTATGCGCTTCTCATCCCAGTGTGGGAGATGGTCTGTCCCACAGCCATCAGTACGTCGTACTGGAGATAGTATACGGGTGCTCGTTGGGTTACGAGTACACTGGACAGGACTCGTCGGGAACTGACAGGTTGGTATTATACCTATCGTCAGTTATCAGTTCCCAGGTGACATGAGTACAGCTTAGTCCGCTGACTTGACACTGGCACTTTGCCTCAAGTGTGTTCCCACTACACTTTGATCACTACCCTACCACGGCTCAAAGGAGTCGTGCAAACAGGTGGTGGTTGGGTGCAGTCCCGAAGCACTTGGAGGCAGTGACGGTTAGACAGGATTCGTCTCTCCCGGTATTGGGGGTTGACATCGCGCTGTGTCTAGGAGAGCCATTACACGAGTAGTCCCTGGCCAGGGCAAGCGAGATATACTGGTAGGTTCCAGTGTTATCTCAGGGTGTTTTGGGCTTCACTCCGGCACGACTTGTACCGCTATTAGGGGACTGACGTTTTACTGCCCCCTAGGCCCGACATGCGATGTATTAGACGAACAGACCGGACTGTACGGAGACTGTCACATTCAGACTCAGTAGGAGTTCAGATGGGGTTTCACCTCGTCAGCCTTCTTGTCGACATCTACCTGGGGACCGTTACGCACAGCTAGTGCCGCTTGCGGTCTGTGGTTAAACCCACTGCCAGCGTAGTGTCGAGTCTTTAGAGTCCCACACAGAGGGTATTCGCCTCTGGGCAAAACAGAGTAGAGGTCGCATGGCTTTGCGACAGGGTTCGTTCTCATCCGCGCACTTGTGCACGTTTGGAGTTCGGACGGATTTTACTGGCTGGCTCTGGTTTGAGTCAGATACTGGTATAAGTTTTGGGGTTGCTTTTATCTCTCAGTATTCATGCTCCTCGGAACAAGAATGCAGGTGTGTATGCACAGTTATTTGAGGAGGAGGAAGATGACTTTCATTAGGGTTTCGGAACGGGTGCGTATGCACAGTTGACAGTCGTCTTTTTCCAAACCCTAATGGATTTGTATTATATCAATTAATAATATATAATAAAATGAAATTGTGTTATGGTTGGTTTTTGTTGACTTGTTGACCATGGTTGACTTGTTGACCATGGTTGAAGTTTTGACCATCATCATTACAAAAGCAAGATGCTTTTTGATTCTTGCAAAACCATTTAATGTTTGAAATGATAATGGTCATTCTAAAACTTTCCATCAACCTTTTTCATTTTCATTATTATTATTATTTGATAATTTCTTTTGCTTTATGTTATGGTTGCAAAAGAAAAGAGCTCATTATCTCATTTAGCTTCTCTCTCCTCACTTCATCTTCTTCTTCCTCTAGCTAAAGAGAACCCTTCTCATGTGTTGAGAATCCTTCTCTTTAAAAAGAAAAGCACCCCTTAGACACTCTCTACTCATTCTAGGTTCAAGGTTTAGCAAGCCGGAAACCCTAGTTCACTCAAAGCACGAGGAAGAGCCCAAAGGTTGAACCCTCGAGATGGATCCATCTTCGACGAAAGAAGGCGACAAGAAGAGAACCATCAACCTCTACAAAGTTTGAAGAAGAAGGAGTTCAACTTTAGGTATAACCATCTTCATCCGAGTAGCTAACTCTCTTTAGCAAAGTATGCTAGTTTTAGTTTAGTTAAAGATCCCGACTTTGCATAGTCCATGTTGCCCCTTGCGCTAAAAATTCGATTTTTATACCGTTTCCGCCTCCCCGTAAGAACCGGGGGTCGCAACGTGGACTTACAGTGGTATCAGAGCCTAACTAAACTTAAACTAGCTTGGTAGTGAAGTGTAACGAAGTTCGGAACCGAAAAAAAATCCAAAAACCAAACTTTTTCAAAATCCAAGTTTCTGTTAAAATTTTTTCTGGTCAAAACAAGATTTGTTATACACCTAAATTCGGCTCAGGGTTTTGTGTGAACACCCAAGAAAAACGATCCCCTAATTCGTTCAAACCGCCGCGGATCCGCCGCCTCACCTATTCATTGAGCCGCGGATCCGCCGCCGTTTGTCGTCTTCTGTGCATCGTTTTTCGTGCAGTGTGTGTCTGTGTTGGTTTTGGGATTTTTAAAATATGTTATATGTGCCCAGATTCTCCAGAACAGAAATTTACTTTTGGGGGCCTATAATTCCGTATTTTTTCCGAACTTCACTTCACTTTGACTATGATGGTTATATCTGTGATGTTTGCATGTATTGAACGTCGGCTAATCGCTATAAGTCGATTGGTCGGGGTTATACATGATCTGTGTTTGATATTGGAATGTGTATATGAATGTGTTGGACTGTCGCGGGTGAATAGCCGGGGTGGATGTGAGATGAGCTTTTGTTTTTCTTTCATTCATTGTAAATGTAAATTGATGTAATAATATTATTTGTTTGGCCGCACAACCGGGTCGGGGTTCTAGCCGTCATTGTATAATTCTTTTTACTGTTTTTGCTCCTAGGATAGACCCATGGAGGGGTGCACAAACTGCCGAGTACTTGGCGGGTAGTTTGCCGCACCCGTAGGGGTCTTGGGTGGGGTATTTGGCTATTCACCGCGACCGTGTAATCCGCTTTTCGTTGCAGGCTCGAAAGGATTGCGGATTGCTAGTATATCCAATGTATTCATCTGTGATCTGTAATGTCTATCATTGCTTTCTATTTAGGCGTTGCTTATGTTTTACAGCCGCGCTAGCCCAGCCCCCGCTCTGTCGTTAGTTAAGTAACCTAACGGGTGATGACGGGGCCCCGTGGCGAATGCATATGGCATAAGCGTACGTCATATTTTGGTTGTTTTCTGCAATGGTAGGATTAAATGATGGGACGCATTAAAAGAACTAATGCAAGAATATCACGCATTAAAAGAACTAATGCAAGATAATAAACCAAGCTAAAGTCGTTGGAACACTTTCGAAAAACCACTCGGTTCTTTTCAAAACTAACTTTTAAATGCGGAGTTTGAGCCACTCCTTCTAAAAGCTATCTCGTTCCATCGATTATATCAAGTTCACTACGTTCACGGTTTCGCCAAAACCATTCGTAGCCCTCCGTCGTTTCGCATGAATAGGCAATAGTATTCAAGTTATGTATGTTGACCAAAGTCAAGGCATAGTGATTGGTAGCTATTGGGTGTTCATGTGTAGCATAGATAGATGCGTTGGTTTGGGACAGTCGTGCTGCCATTTTGGCCAAAGTCAACGGTATGTACGGATGGATCCAAATTAACCTGGATAGTGACGGGTAGAACTTGACATGTGACTTATGATATTTTGGCCAAAGTCAAGGTCATAAGAGCATGGGGCAAAAATCCACATCGGGAGTTTCATAAGTACTGAAACTTGCTAGATTTGCATACCATTTGGAGTGTGGTGATTCTGGTAGGATTCCTTCAGTTTCGTCACGCGATGATATTTGGATCCCGATCCTACTGTGAGTATATGCTACTCCTCGGGAAATTTCTCACTAAACGATCAATGCTATAAACCTAGTAGGTGCCTAGAAAGGTGTTAGCGGGGCTACGCCCCCAGGGAAAAGAGGTTATTTAATTAAGGAACTTCGCGAAAGCGTTGGAAAACCTCCCTCGAAGTACCGACACTGGCCTGGCTGAACGGTTAAGCAAGTATTGTACGGTGGGATTGATCCCGACTAATTCTTCCTTTATGGTTTGAGGAGGGATTCGAGAGACAGTGGGAGCCATCCTGTTTAGAAAAACTAAAAACCATTCTAAACTTGCAAGAGCATCGTGCTAAAGTGTTTCTTCTCTCTCTCCTAATTGCAGCGACCAATCAACATGACTGGACTTAAGTTACTTCTAGATAAAAATAAACTGACAGGGCCAAACTACAAAGATTGGCTCAGGAATGTCAAAATGGCAATCACTTACGACAAGCTGGGGTATCTTCTTACCACCAAAGCTCCCCCCGTCCCAGGTCCCACCTCCAGCGTCGCGGATAAGGAAATCCGTAAGACTTGGGAGATTGATTGCGCGAAGGCCAAATGCCTCGTGCTTGCCTCTATGGACAACGATCACCAGAGGAGGCACGAGAATATGGATTTGGAATCCATATTTCTTCATACAAAAGAACTGTATGGAGAGCAGTCTCGTATCGCAAGATACGAATTATCGAAGAAGTTATTTTCGGCAAGGTTGGCCGTCGGATCATCGGTAGCAGACCACGTGCTTAAGATGATTGGCTACATTGAGGAGCTCGCGGAACTTGGGACCACGTTGGAAAGTGAACTCTATACGGATTTAATCCTCCAGTCCCTTCCATCCACTTACGCCCAGTTTATACTGAACTTCAACTTACAAGAAAAGGAAGTTGAACTTTCAGAACTCCTCAACTTGCTGAGGAGCGCAGAGGGCACCCTACAGAAAGGTAGGGAAACACCCGCTTTGTTTGTAGGAGGATCTTCTTCCTCTAAGTCCAAGGCGAAAGCCAAGAGAAGGAGGAAGAAAGCCCCCGCCAAACCAAGAGGCGGTGTTAGTAAAGTGGGTACGAAGGGAAAGGAAAAGGCAACAAAGATTGCGGGGAAGCTTGTGGGTAAAGAGGAATGCTTCTATTGTCATAAGAGTGGACACTGGAAGAAAGATTGCAGGGCTTGGATGGCCAGGACACAGGAACTGAAGCAGGTTGCGGCTTCAGCTTCAGGTGTGTATGTTATTGAAAACTGTCTTTCTATAAACTCTACTTCCTGGGTATTGGATACCGGATCAGGATCTCATATCTGTAATTCTTTGCAGGCGTTGAGAAACCGTAGGTTTTTGAAGGCAGGTGACATGACCCTCAAAGTTGCGAACGGAGCTAGCATGGATGCTAAAGCCGTGGGGGACTATCACCTGGGAATGACAGATGGGCATATTTTGGTTTTGCGTAATTGCTTTTTTGTACCCAACGCAACTTGTAATATCATTTCTGTATCTTTGGTTTCTAAAGAAGGTTATGAATTTGCGTTTGTAAGTAATGTTGTAAACATTCACCTTAATCAAGTTCTGATTGGGTCAGGTACATTGAGCAATGGTATATACGTGTTAAACCAACCACAGATTTTCAATGTCCAGAATACACACAAAAGAAAGTCTCCAGATATTAATCAGGCTTTCTTATGGCATTGTAGACTGGGTCACATCAATGAGACACGGTTGACTAAGTTACATAAAGAATGATACTTGGATTCGTTCGAGTATCAGTCTTATGCCACTTGTGAATCTTGTCTCATGGGAAAGATGAAAAAGACTCCGTTCACTGGACACGGAGTAAGAGCGAGCGAGCTCTTGGGACTCGTACACAGCGACGTGTGCGGTCCAATGTCTACACATGCGCGAAGCGGTTACTCTTACTTCATTACTTTTACGGATGATTTCTCAAGGTACGGTTATGTCTTCTTAATGAAACATAAGTCCGAAGCCTTTGAAAAGTTCCAGGAATATAAGAATGAAGTAGAGAAACAGACCGGCAAAAGTATCAAGATTCTAAGATTGGATCGAGGTGGAGAATACTTAAGTGCCGAGTTCCTGAATTATTTAAAAGAGAACGGAATTCTCTCTCAGCTTACTCCTCCATACACTCCGCAACACAACGGTGTATCGGAGAGACGGAACCGAACCCTATTGGATATGGTACGGTCCATGATGAGTAACGCTGAGTTACCGCGATCATTCTGGGGGTATGCGCTAGAATCAGCTGCGTACCTTTTGAACCGAGTCCCTACTAAGACTGTGCCTACTACACCATATGAGATGTGGTGTGGGAAGAGGCCCCATCTCAGTCACATTAAGACTTGGGGAAGTCCAGCTTTTGTTAAAAAGCAGCATGCGGACAAGCTCGAGGCGCGCTCAGTACTGTGTAAGTTTGTGGGATATCCAAAGAACTCCAAGGGATATCTCTTCTACTACGCAGAGGAGCAAAAAGTTCTTGTTTCTCGTCATGCTCACTTTCTAGAACACCAGTTCTTAGAAAAAGAAATAAGTGGGAGCGCAGTAGAACTGGAAGAAATTCCAGAACCACAGACCATTACTGAAAGCTTAGAGGAACCAGAGGGTTCGAAAGAACAGGACATTCCTACGCCGCTCCGCAGGAGTAGTAGGCAGTCTCATCCGCCCGAGAGATACTACGGTTTTCTCATAGACGGGGATAGAGAGGATTGCATCATAGATTATGATGAGCCTACTAGCTTCCAGCAGGCCGTTCAGAGCGTTGACTCGGTAAAATGGCTGGATGCAATGCGGACCGAAATGGAGTCCATGTACACCAACAAAGTATGGACGTTGGACATTGCTCCAGACGGGATAAAACCCGTAGGATGCAAGTGGATCTTCAAAAGGAAGATTGGTGTAGATGGAAAGGTTGAGACCTATAAAGCTAGACTTGTAGCAAAGGGTTTCCGTCAAAGACCTGGCTTGGACTATGACGAAACCTTTTCTCCAGTGGCTATGCTGAAATCCATTCGGATCCTTCTTGCCATTGCTGCCTTCCACGATTATGAGATTTGGCAGATGGACGTAAAGACCGCTTTTCTGAATGGAAATTTAGAGGAGTGTGTCTATATGGATCAGCCAGAGGGTTTCATTCAGAGTGGGAGCAGCGGAAAGGTGTGCAAGTTGCTTAAGTCCATCTATGGACTAAAGCAGGCATCGCGGAGTTGGAACATCTGTTTTGATGAGACGGTCAAGGAATTTGGCTTTAGCAAAAATCCAGATGAACCATGCATCTATAGTAGATTTGTAGCGAGAACTGTAGTATTCCTCGTTTTATACGTGGATGGCATTCTCTTAATAGGAAATGACATTCCTATGCTACAATCTGTCAAGGGGTTCTAGTCACACAGGTTCTCCATGAAAGACCTGGGTGATGCCTCATACATCCTGGGGATCCGGATCCATCGTGATAGATCCAAGAGGATATTAGGACTTTCTCAGTCCAGGTACATCGACACCATAGTGAAGAGATTCAGTATGGAAGATTCCAAGCGCGGTAACCTACCGGCTTGTCACGGGATCACCCTCTCTAAAGAGATGTCTCCCAAGACTGATTTGGAGAGGGATCGCATGTCTATTATACCGTACGCTTCTGCGGTAGGCTCTATAATGTATGCGATGTTGTGTACCAGACCGGATGTAGCTTATGCACTGAGTGTGGTAAGCCGGTATCAGTCAAACCCTGGGGAGAAACACTGGATAGCGGTAAAAAACATTCTCAAGTACCTGAGAAGGACTAAGGAGATGTTCTTGGTGTATGGAGGAAAAGACCTCCAGATCGAGGCCTTTGCTGACTCCAGCTTCCAGAGTGACAAGGATGATTCTAAGTCCATGTCGGGTTTTGTCTTTACCCTCAATAGAGGGGCGGTGTGTTGGAAGAGCTCCAAACAGGAAACCGTTGCAGACTCGACTATGGAAGCGGAATATATCGCTGCATCTGATGCCACAAAAGAAGCTGTCTGGATGAGGAAGTTCTTGAAAGAACTTCAGGTGGTTCCGTCCATTGTTGATCCAATACCTCTGTATTGCGACAACAACGGGGCTATAGCTTTAGCGAAGGAACCCAGGTCCCATCAGAGATCCAGGCACATCTTAAGGCGGTATCACCTGATCAGGGAGATCGTGGATCGCAAGGAGATCGAGGTTCGGAGGGTTGCTTCAGAAGAGAACACTGCAGATCCATTCACCAAGGCCCTACCCCAGACTCAGTTCGAGCGGCCAATCGAGATGATAGGTCTTCGATACGCCAGTACATGGCCTTAGTGCAAGTGGGAGATTGTTAGTGTATATGCCCTAGAGGCCATTACTGTATCATACTGGCTTGTATATTACTTAATGGAAGCTTGGGATATTCACCTTGTATAAACAATCTTGCTCAATATAGTAGTATGCTACTTGGTTTGTCTCTACTTCAATGTGTACTTGTGTTTATTTTAGCATATCACTTATACGCATTAGTGGAGCCCTTAGGATCTTTGCTTGATTACCAGCGTTGTGATGGCAGTCACACTAGTGGGGGCTGGGTAATCTATAAGCACATCCTTATACAGGTCCCTAGTCGCAGGACTATCGAGACAGGGCATCGATACTCCGGAGTAGACTAGCGTATGCGCTTCTCATCCCAGTGTGGGAGATGGTCTGTCCCACAGCCATCAGTACGTCGTACTGGAGATAGTATACGGGTGCTCGTTGGGTTACGAGTACACTGGACAGGACTCGTCGGGAACTGACAGGTTGGTATTATACCTATCGTTAGTTATCAGTTCCCAGGTGACATGAGTACAGCTTAGTCCGCTGACTTGACACTGGCACTTCGCCTCAAGTGTGTTCCCACTACACTTTGATCACTACCCTACCACGGCTCAAAGGAGTCGTGCAAACAGGTGGTGGTTGGGTGCAGTCCCGAAGCACTTGGAGGCAGTGACGGTTAGACAGGATTCGTCTCTCCCGGTATTGGGGGTTGACATCGCGCTGTGTCTAGGAGAGCCATTACACGAGTAGTCCCTGGCCAGGGCAAGCGAGATATACCGGTAGGTTCCAGGGTTATCTCAGGGTGTTTTGGGCTTCACTCCGGCACGACTTGTACCGCTATTAGGGGACTGACGTTTTACCGCCCCCTAGGCCCGACATGCGATGTATTAGACGAACAGACCGGACTGTACGGAGACTGTCACATTCAGACTCAGTAGGAGTTCAGATGGGGTTTCACCTCGTCAGCCTTCTTGTCGACATCTACCTGGGGACCGTTACGCACAGCTAGTGCCGCTTGCGGTCTGTGGTTAAACCCACTGCCAGCGTAGTGTCGAGTCTTTAGAGTCCCACACAGAGGGTATTCGCCTCTGGGCAACACAGAGTAGAGGTCGCATGGCTTTGCGACAGGGTTCGTTCTCATCCGCGCACTTGTGCACGTTTGGAGTCCGGACGGATTTTACTGGCTTGCTCTGGTTTGAGTCAGATACTGGTATAAGTTTTGGGGTTGCTTTTATCTCTCAGTATTCATGTTCCTCGGAACAAGAATGCAGGTGTGTATGCACAGTTATTTGAGGAGGAGGAAGATGACTTTCATTAGGGTTTCGGAACGGGTGCGTATGCACAGTTGACAGTTGTCTTTTTCCAAACCCTAATGGATTTGTATTATATCAATTAATAATATATAATAAAATGATATTGTGTTATGGTTGGTTTTGTTGACTTGTTGACCATGGTTGACTTGTTGACCATGGTTGCAGTTTTGACAATCATCATTACAAAAGCAAGATGCTTTTTGATTCTTGCAAAACCATTTAATGTTTGAAATGATAATGGTCATTCTAAAACTTTCCATCAACTTTTTTCATTTTCATTATTATTATTATTTGATAATTTCTTTTGCTTTATGTTATGGTTGCAAAAGAAAAGAGCTCATTATCTCATTTAGCTTCTCTCTCCTCACTTCATCTTCTTCTTCCTCTAGCTAAAGAGAACCCTTCTCATGTGTTGAGAATCCTTCTCTTTAAAAAGAAAAGCACCCCTTAGACACTCTCTACTCATTCTAGGTTCAAGGTTTAGCAAGCCGGAAACCCTAGTTCACTCAAAGCACGAGGAAGAGCCCAAAGGTTGAACCCTCGAGGTGGATCCATCTTCGACGGAAGAAGGCGACAAGAAGAGAACCATCAACCTCTACAAAGTTTGAAGAAGAAGGAGTTCAAGTTTAGGTATAACCATCTTCATCCGAGTAGCTAACTCTCTTTAGCAAAGTATGCTAGTTTTAGTTTAGTTAAAGATCCCGACTTTGCATAGTCCATGTTGCCCCTTGCGCTAAAAATTCGATTTTTATACCGTTTCCGCCTCCCCGTAAGAACCGGGGGTCGCAACGTGGACTTACAGTTCTCCCCTGCCTTGGCCAAGGACTTGGTGTAATGGCTCTCCTAGACACAGCGCGATCTAACCCCCAATACCGGGAGAGACGAATCCCCTATCGATTCGCTCACTGCCTCTATATGGCTCGGGACTGTACCCAACTAAAACGTGTTTGCACGACTCCTTTGAGCAGTGGTAGTGTAGTAATCTAAGCATAGTGGGAACGCACACGAGACAAATGATGACCTCAGGTCGATGAACTAACCTGTACACATGTCACCAAGGAACTGCTATCTTACGCTAGGTATAAATACCAACTAGCAGGTTCCCGGCGAGTCCTGTCCGGTGCACTCATAACCCAATGAGCACCTGTATACATCTTAGTTGAACCAACTGACACCAATGTCTTGTGAGACCGGCCACCGCCCCTCGTCGGGGTCTCGATTGTATACACTAGTCTACTCCGGAGTATCGATGCCCTGTCTCGAATCTCCCACGACTAGGGACCACTTTTGAGGATGTGCTTATGGACTACCCAACTATCATGTATATGATCTCCATCATACTGCTGGTAGTCAAGAAAGAATCCTAAGGGCTCTATCAACGTGTAATAGTGATCATGTCACCTAAAGCTGTACACGGTGATAAAGGCAAACCAGATATCATATTATCATCTCGAGTAAGACTGTCCTACCGGTATAGGTCCTCCTCAATCATTGCAATCACGTGCCTGCGATCCAATAATCGACTTTGAGGGCACTATGACCAACAGGTATGTGATATGATCACTGCCCACTGCTTGCGTATTGACGAGTTTTAGAGTCCCACAAAGGGGTTTCCTAGCTCAGGCGAAACGATGTGGGGTGCATATGGGGATATGCGCGGGAGCTTGATTAAATGCGTGTATATGATACCGTATTTTAATGTGGCGTTTTCGATTGGTCGGGTCGTATGTGATATGACCGGATTATTAAATCTAGTGTTGATTTAATATTAATTGACCATTAGTTCATTTGTCAATCCTTTATTTATTTTGTATGCATGTATGTATGTTTATATTGATATGTATGCACACATGCATGCATACATGTGTCATGGTTGATAATACATTGGAGATGGCTATGCAAGACTCACATGGAAACTATTATGATATTTTTAATTATTGAGTTAAAGAAAATGGGAAATAAATCATGGTTGATTTGTTCTTTCTACACACTTCTAAAAATATCTTATACTAACCATGGTTTCATTTCTAATTATCTATTAACTCAACTTCAAAAATATCTAGATATTTTCCTAGCTTTAGTTAAGAGTGAGTGTGACTCTCTCTTCTCTCATTATTATCTTGAGTTTATTTCTTTTGAGCTCAAGCAAGCCATTTCCATCTCCTTCTTCCTCCAAGCTCTCTACCATTTTCAAAGTGAGTGAAGAGAAAGAAAAAAAAGGTTTTTAAGTGAGAATATTACCTACTTCACCTATCTATATTAGTCTCGCCCACTGGTGTAGGTTGTTTGCATCACTTCCATTTAGGTCAAGTGAAGCCAGGTGCTTAAGCAAACGGACTCCGTGGTGGATCGTCATGGACTTCGAAGGCTTCAAGCGCACCCGTTCAAACTCCAAGTAGTACCAAGGAGTCAAGAAGGAGAGGTCTACAAAGGTTGTATTTCTCCCCTGTTAGTGTTAGACACTAACTAGTATGTGATACTTTTTTAGTTTTACCCTAATCCTCAGGATCGATTCTAGGTTAGGTTTGGTTAGCACCCTAGATTTTTAAAGTTGCATATTTGATGCTTGTTAAAACCTAGTGATGGTGCTAACCAAACCCAACAGCTATTCATATCATAATTTTGCATTATTATATTCCCCATTCTTATTCATTTTACAAATAAACAGGTTCTTTTGATACATGTCTGCTACATAGTTGCAGGTTACAGGTTCTCGGAACAAAACAGTGGAAATGATGAAAAGACGATACAAAAGTGAGACTACGACCAACAAATAGAAGAATCTTGATCATGCCTACAGTTTAAGGGACCAATGAAGATCAATGAACAATTTCACAAAGTACAAAGGCAGCGCAAAGATTCAAGACTTCGACACGAAGCAAACCGTAAAAGTCAACAACATTCTGCACTGTGGAATTCTGGAAGAAACTAGAAGACAATCTGTGAAACTAATTGAAGAAACCAGAAGCCAAATGCAACAGGAAGCAGCCCAGAAAAATCCAGCCAAAGACCCCACTATATGGCCGCGGATCCGCGGCCAAACAGGGCATATGGCCGCGGATCCGCGGCCATGGTGAGCACATGTCGGTGCAAAATTCAACGGTGGTGGTGGTGTGTTGACCAAGCTTCTCAGGGTAGTTTTCCAAATGTAGATAAGGATCAGAATGTAACCTAGGGTTTCTATAATCTATAAATAGGAACCCAAAAGCTCTTTTTGGTGCAAGCCTCTTCTTGTCCCTCTTTTTATTTATCAAATTCAGAATTTCAATTCCTGTAATAGTTGAAGAGTGCATCAAATAAAAGATAAAGTAACTCTTTCTTTTCTTGCCTTAGTTAATTTTCCTTTCTGCCCTAGTTAATTTTATTTATCTGCCCTAGTTTAGCACTTTTATTTATCCGCCGTATATTAGATAATTAGGTTATTAGAAACAATCATAAAAATGTCTCTTGTTATCAATTCTCTAATGAGTGAGTAGTTCCTCACTTGTTAGGGTTAGGAATGGGAAAGGTTTGAGAGATGAAAATCTCTCACTCCTTTCTTGCCCGTCATACATTTTAATAGGACTCTATCCATACATACACACACCGCTCACTATGGCACCCTATCCCACGAGGTAGCGTTGATATCGTAGTTTAAAAGACCGGTTGTGTATGTTTTCCAAGGAGGTTAGGGTAAGAGTTAAGAAAGTGTTAGTTATATGTATGCCCTAGAGGCCATTACTGTACATTGGATGTATATTGTAGTGGATGCTTGGACATATATAGGTAGGACTTTCTTGCTCGACATGATAGTACGCTATCTGGTTGCTCTTTATCTTAACATGTATACTTTCTGTCTCTCTGATTACATGTTGATAAAGCCTTTAGGATGTATACTCGACTTCCAGGACTATGATGCAGATCGTACTAGTGAGGCCTGGGTAGTCAAAGAGTACATCCTTTATTGTTCCTAGTCGTGGGAATATCTAGACGGGGCATCGATATTCCAGAGTAGACTAGCGTATATCTTCTCGACCCATGTGATGGGCGATATATGATCCCATATCCATTGGTGTTTGACATCGGAGATGGAATGCGGGTGCTCAGTGAGGACTGGGTACACTGAACGGACTCGCCGAGAACTCCCAGATGGTATTATACCTCACGTCAGATGGCAGTTCACTGGTGACACTGGTACAGCTTAGTCTGTTGACCCGAGATCGTCATAGAGTCTTGTGTGTCTCCCACTGTGCTTTGATTTCCACCCTACCACGGCTCTACTGAGTTGTGCAAACAGGTGGTTTTTGGGTACAGTCCCGATTCACATGGAGGCAATGAGCGATAGGAGGGGATTCGTCTCTCCCGGTATTGGGGGTTGATGTTGTGCTATGCTCGACTAGCCATAACAGGAAATCCCTGGCCAGGGTTGCAGTGATATACTGGTAAGAGTTATCAGTAGTTTCACGAATGTTATGGACCTTACGTCGGCATGACTTATCGAGCTATTGGGGTCTGACGTTTACCACCCCTAGGCGAGATATGCGACATATCAGACGAACAGACCGGACTATATGGTAAGTGTTACTGGTTGGATTCACAGGAGTGTGAGCGGGCTTGCTCGTCGATCTTCTGATCGCTCAATACCCGGGTGGCCGTTACGTTTAGCAGACCGCTTGCGGCTTGTGGGTGTTTGATATGATCATCATCTGCTGCCGGCGTATTGACGAGTCTTTAGAGTCCTACACAGAGGTTTCCTGGCTCAAGCGAAACGAAATAGGAGCGCATATGAGATATGTGCGGGACCGAGAATAATGCGTGTATGTGATACCGTATTCCATTCTCGCGATGAATGTATCGATTGGTATATGCGATATAACCTAGTTATCGAATCAAAGATTGATTCGATAAGCCGATACATTGGATACTAGCCGGTTATATGCGACATGACCGGATCGTTAAATCAAGTATTCATTCAATGATTTAATGCATAATTATATATTTGATATATTACTTTGCATTAACTAGTATTGGTTCACTTTAAATGGATTTTCTCACTTGAATTGTGCAAGTTGTATATGTGATATACTTTTGTGCACTTGATTGTATCATGTTTGATGATACATGTTTACTTGGTTAAGTGTAAAGAATTAAGCCATGGTTAAACTAATGATTAGGGTTTTCTTTTCTTACTTATTTATTTATTTATTTATTTTGAAAAGATGAGAAAAGAATGGTTGCTAGTTTTGTCTTTTTCTTTGAAGCTTCTTGAAGCTTTGAACTAGTCCACCATTCTTGTCTTATACTTAACCCTAACCATTCAAGTTAACCATGGTCCATTCTTTACAATTAACCAAGGGTTAATATATGATAAGTATTGATTTATTTATCTAATTATTCAACACTTATCATATCTTTTCTTCTTCTTCTTCATCTTCTTCTTCCATGAAGAAAAGCTTGCTACATCAATGGCAAGTGATGAAAACAAGTGAGAAATCCAATTCTAAAGTCCACCCACTTCCTATTTCTTCATCCTCTACCTCTTGCCAAGTAGTATAGGGTGTTTCCTTCACAAGTTTTCAAGACTTGGTGAAGTTGGAGCTTGTTC
Organism: Agapanthus africanus; assembly: GCA_030015575.1. Classification (NCBI taxonomy): domain Eukaryota; kingdom Viridiplantae; phylum Streptophyta; class Magnoliopsida; order Asparagales; family Amaryllidaceae; genus Agapanthus; species Agapanthus africanus. The sequence continues at coordinate 301,034,555 of JASDDO010000008.1, forward strand.
TTGTGATGCCTCGACGTAGATCATCTTCGCCATCGAACCGACGACCAAGCCCGCCCATTTCTCCGATGAAGCCGATGCTAGAGTCATGGATTTGATTTGGACAGCGGAGGGACCTCATCACGGAGCCTAGGACGTGGAGGACCGGATCTACAAAGGTTGTAGCTTCTTTCCTTTAGTTAAAAGTCGTTAACTTGCATCGCATCGCCTCATTATCTAGTTAACGATCCGTATTAGGGTTTGTAGGCACTTGTAAAATTACAATTGAGCATGTTTGATCACTTGTGATACTTCATTAGTTTGCCTAGGAACCCTACAGTGGTATCAGAGCCTAGCTAGAGCCTTAGGCGATGCGTAGACGGAATTAGAAGTCCGATCGAATCAAAACCCAAACCCAAAAGTGCTCTCTGGACAATTTTGAAAATCGTGGTTTTTTCCAGATTAAAAATATGCAGAAAAACCATCAGGAATATCTAAGAGTTACTGTGAAATTCGACAGCCCAATTCCTCTAAGTCGCCGCGGTTCCGCGGCTCGAGCATGGCTCGTGCGGCGGTTCCGCGACCGTACGGCCTCATTATATAAAGAATTTTGCACAGTAATTCTTAGTTTCCAGTGGTGGTTTTCCTGGGAATTTTTAATATTTATTCAAGAGTTGAATTTTCTGGGTTGTATTGGGGACTCGGTGTTTTCGATCGGATTGTCTAATTTTGTCTTTGTGTTTTCCGGATATTTTTGAATATGTTAAAAAGTTCGACCGGATATAAATACCCAATTTTTCCCCTGCCGGGAAATTTCCAATTGTTGGATTTTTCCGTAGTTTAACGACGTTCTAAGTAGTGCAAGTAACGCGATGGACCCTCTAGAAGACAACAAACCTTAACTCGATTATGTGACCGTCTTGAACTGCCCTTTGAACCTTAGGGTTTGGGGCAGTACGGCGTGCCACATGTGAGGCGTTGGCTTGACCCTTCTACGGCTGGACCGTTGGTACTGAGGCACGAACTGAATGTTGTTAGACTTATTTCATGTGTTGAGCTGTATCGGGAAAACTTGGGTGTTCGATTGTTCGATCGGAAAGTTTAACATTTTCTATTTATCCAGAATGTGATACAATACTTGGAATTCGAAAATAGTTATGAGATAACTGAATGAATGTTATAAACATAGCAGTTTAGTCTCACTTGATCGGTTGCCACGGAATTTTGATGTGATCAAAAGTCCGTCGCAATCACGTAGCGTACGCGGATACTCGCCGGGTAAACTTAATAGACAGCCTCGCCCCATAGCCCCGACCAAGTGACTGTAGGAGAACCCCGTCGCCGAAAGCATCCGTTCGGGTGCTCGTGGGAGCGGTGTTCCGCCTTGGTGCACTTCGTCGACGGTATCGGGGGTGCTGCCGCCTACTAAAGATTGCGACGAGCATTCGATCAGAATGTCGGGAATCTTGTTGAATTGCCCGACTCGATATTGAAAAGAGTTTTCGATAAATGAGACTAAAATGCGGGGTTTATAATTGTTAGGCATGTGATGTCTAAGAAATTCATTTGATTGGGCATGCGATGTCTAAAAAGATTGCGGATTCCAACTGTTGTAGTTTTACACTTTCTTTTGTGTGACCGTAAGTGTAATATATGATATCGCCGGTTTTCGTTGCTATATGTCAACGACAATTGGGATACGCATGTTTACTTACGTTGATGACATGTGATGTTATGTGTTGCTGGATATGTTATATTGGATCGTCGTGTTCGAATAGCCGGGGGTTTTTATGTGAGATGAGTGTTTTTCATTTTCATTCATGTAAAAACTTGTATGTAATATTCTTTTATTGGGGCACTTCCAGGTTGCGGATGTTGTCACCATTTGTATATTATTTACTTTTCCGCATTAGGATAGACCCAAGGAGGGGAGCACAAGTGACCGGGTTCTGGGCTCCAGTGGGAGACCAACTCGAGGAGTCGAGCCCGGGTCTCCTAACCCTAGAATTGGTAGGGTTGCTTGCCGCTCTCGTAGGGGTCTAGGGGTGTGGGATTGGCTATTCATCACGACCGTGGAATCCGTGTTTTATACTGGCTCGTATTGAAAACACGGACGTCCTAGTATATCCAATATTTCATATGATATTTTCTGCTGCGTTATCTGTGATGTGATCATGTGATGTTCTGTGATAGATATAATATATAGTATATATGATATATTATATAGACGTTGCTTATGTATTACACCCGCGCTAGCCCTGCCTCATTCTGGCGTTAGTTACCTAACCTAACGGTGCAGACGGGATATCGAGGCGAATGCGGATGGCATAAGTGTACGTCATATTTATCTGTGATGTTTAGGTAACTTATATGATGGGATATTCATTAATGAGATTAATGAAAGAAAATAAACCTAATTGATGTTGTGGAATCGAATTTCAAAATAAAAACAGGTAGCTACAGTTCTTGCTTTGCATCGCGGTGTTCCTTGTAGAACATCCTGCACCTTATTCGATAAGGAAAGGACCGAGATCCCTTCACCGGGAGTGACTCCTTTAGCAATAACTGGCAGATGCTACAACTCTCGGTTTGTCTTTTGATTGCTTCTATAGTTTTTCTTTGCACAGTGATATATATGATATATCCCGCACCTCATTCGACGAGGAAAGGGCCGACGATCCCTTCACCGGGAGTGACCCCTTTAGCAAAACTAAAAAAGCCTCAAAAACATTCCATTTAAAACCATTTGATTCCGCAACGAGATCAAGTTCAAAGCGTTAAAGGTTTTCATAAAAACCAGACGCAACCCTCCGTCATTTTAGGAAGTAGAGTACTTAGTATTCATGCTGTGTTTGTTGACTTTAGTTAAGGCACAGTGTACGGTAGCTAAGTGATGTCTTCCTACACCGCATATGATGCGATTAGTTAGGACAGTCGCGTGACTTTGTTGACCTTAGTTAAGGGTCATGTGGGTGGGTCTAATTAATCACGAAATGACGGGTAGAACTTGACTAGTGCTTATGATTTGTTGACCATAGTTAAGGTCATAGGTGCTAGGGGTAAAAATCTTTATCGGGAGTTTCAAGTGTTGAAATTTGCAATGAGATTGCATACCATCTATATGATAGTTGGATCCCGATACCCACTGCGAGTAATTGTTACTCCTAGGAGAGTTTTGCACTTTGCAATTAGCCGATCAAGTAGGTGTCTAGAAAGGTGTCAACGGGGTTACGCCTCTGGGAAAACGAGGTTTACTTTAATTAGGTCCGTGCGAAAGCACGGGGAACCTCCCTCAAAGTACCGACACTGGCCTGGCTGAAAGATTGGCGAACTTGTAGAGTGTAATTAATCCCGGCTAGTATTTCCTTTTAGGGTTTGAAGGAAGATTTGATAAAAACAGTGGGAGCCATCCTGATTAGATAAAATAAATAACCAATCTGATCTTGCAAGAGCGCACGCTGAGTGTTTTCTTCTCTCTCTCTCCAGGTAGCGACCATATCACGCCTTAATCAAGATAATAATATGGATGTATTGACCGAACCCGCTTGTTATACTGAGCTGGGGAACGTTGGTCCCGCTCCAACTTATAATTGTTATAAGACAGAGCAGGAAATAGGGGAATACCAGATTTCCTATGCCGCCCAAACGAAGAAAGTGCATATGATGCATCTCCTTCGGGTGTGTTCATTATAAAGAACTGTTTCTCAGTATCCTCTGAATCCTGGGTATTTGATACCGGATCAGGATCCCAGATATGTAATCTGTTACATAGGGCTACCGAAAGGTAGAAAACTGAGAACGGGTGATAAGTTTCATGAGACAGAAGACGGGGCAAGTGTTGCAGCCAAGTCTGTTGGTCACTGTCACCCTGTATTACCAATACATTGATTCTGAATAAATGCTATTAGATACCGAACCTGATATACAAAATCATATCAATCTCTTTATTTATTAAAGAAATGATAAAATTTTGTATTGTTGGATAATTTTTGTACAATTCCTATATCAAGAGTTGATCGGTTCAGGCACGTTATCTAAAAGCATTGATGTTCTAAATCAAACTACAGTTCCTTGTATACAGAACACACACAAGAGGAAGAGTTCAGAAATGAACGAATTCTTCTTGAGGCATTGTAGACTAGGTCATATCAACGCGACCCGACTGGCTGAAGTCACATTTTAGATGCATATTTAAATCAGTTTGAATTTACATCTTGTGAAACTTGCCAGTCATGTCACAAAGATTAGATGACCATAGCCCTGTTTATCGAAACAGAGAAAGAGTTGGTAAACTCTTGGGACTGATACATGATGATGTATGTAAGGTCTCCTGTCTACACATGCCAGGACTGGTTCTTTATACTTCATTATATTCTCTGATAATCTCTTAAGATTCAGTCATATGTTTCTGTTGAAACATGAGTCCGAACCTTTTGAGGTATTCACAGAATATAAGTCAGAAGTAGAGAACCAATAACCGGGTATAAGTATTATGTCCTATGATAAGATCAGGGAGGAGAATACTTGTGCATAGAATTCCTGGACTATTCTAAAGGAGAATGAGATTCTCTCTCAGTGTTACTCCTCTGAATACACCACAGCACAAGGGTGTATCGGGGTGGAGCAATCGCACAATATTAGATATGGTGTGCTCTATGATGAGTACTACTGAGTTTCCTATTTCCTTTTGGGAGTTATGCGCTTGAGAAGCTGCATACCTATTGAATTAGGTTCGAATCAGATCACTGCCTACCATTCCATATGAGATATGGTATGGGAAGAGCCTATCTCTTAAGCGAGTTAAGATTTAGGGTTGTCTAGACTATGTCAAAAGCAAAATCCGGACTAAATCGAGGCAAGGTCAGTTCTGTAGAACTGGAAAGGTTCCAGCTATACAAAACTGCAGCTGATGATTTGACAGAACCAAAGGATTCTATAGTCCCCGACGAACCTCAGCCTCTCCGCCGATCTGGTAGGGTTCCTCACCTGCCTGAGAGATACCTCGGTTTCTCGATGACAGTGGGAGCGAGGAATGCATCATGAGATGATGACCCAACTAGTTTCGAGCAGGCCATCAAGAGTAGGGACTCTGTAAGAATGGCTGGATGCTTAGTGATCTGAGATGGAATCCATATACACCAACAAAGTATGGACTTTGTTTGCTATATCTGAAGGGTTAAATCCCCATCAGGAGCAAGTATATCTTGAGAAGATTACTTGGTGTAGATGGAAAAGTTGAGACTTTCAAAGCTAGACTCGTTAATGGTTTTCGTCATCGACCAAGCGTGGATAATGATGAAACCTTTTCCAATAGCTGTGCTTAAGTCCATCCAGATCCTACTTGCCACTGCTACATACCATAACTGCGATATCTGGTGGTTGGGTGCCATGACTACTTTTCTAAATATTGATTTAGAAGAGAACGTCTATAAGAACACAGCCAGAGGGCTTCGTAAACAGTGGGAGCAGCGGAAACGTGTGCAAGTTGCTTTACAGAATAAAGCAGGCATCGCGGAGTTGGAACATCTGTTTTGATGTGGTAGTCAAAGAGTTTGACTTCATCAAAATGGTAGATGAACCTTGTATGTACAAAAGGGTAGTATGGAGTATGGTAATGATCCTCGTAGAGTACGTGGATGACATACTCTTGATAGGAAAGGAGTTTCCTATGCTACGATCGGTCGATCTCCTCTTATCACATAGATTCTCCATATAGGATCAAAGTGATACCTCCTAAATCCTGAGATTTGGATCTATGAGATAGATCTAAATGGATGTTAGGATTCTCACTAGCTTTAGTAAGATTGTATCAATTGATCCTGGGGAGAATCACTGGAAAGGTTCCAAGGTGATAAGGACGACTGAATGTCAGTCGTGGGCATTGTCTTTACCCTCAGTGGAGGGACGGTATGTTGGAAGAGTTCCAAGCTAGATACAGTGGCAAACTAGACGATAAAGGCTGGTAACATCGCTATTAAGGATACTACCAAAGAGGCAGTTTGGGTGTATAATGGTTCATAAGATGAACTAGGTTCCTACCATTATATGACAATGGAAGTGTGGCTTTGGCCCAGGAACCCCGATCCCATCAGTGACCCAGACATATTCTGAGGCAGCATCACCTGATCATGGAGATAGTTGATCTCCAGGGTGATCGAGGTAAGGAGAGTAGACTCAGAGGACAATACAGCGGATCCACTCACGAAGGCCTTTTCCCAGAAAGAGACTCATATGGGATGGTTGAGTATTAGATACGGCAACCACTGCTATAGATGGCCCTAGTGCAAGTGGGAGATTGTTAGTTATATGTATGCCCTAGAGGCCATTACTGTACATTGGATGTATATTGTAGTGGATGCTGGGACATATATAGGTAGGACTTTCTTGCTCGACATGATAGTACGCTATCTGGTTGCTCTTTATCTTAACATGTATACTTTCTGTCTCTCTGATTACATGTTGATAAAGCCTGTAGGATGTGTACTCGACTTCCACGACTATGATGCAGATCGTACTAGTGGGGCCTAGGTAGTCAATGAGTACATCCTTCATTGTTCCTAGTCGTGGGAATATCGAGATGGGGCATCGATATTCCAGAGTAGACTAGCGTATATCTTCTCGACCCATGTGATGGGCAATAGATGATCCCATATCCATTAGTGTTTGACATCGGAGATGGTATGCGGGTGCTCAGTGGAGACTGGGTACACTGAACGGACTCACCGAGAACTACCAGATGGTATTATACCTCACGTCAGATGGCAGTTCTCTGGTGACACTGGTACAGCTTTGTCTGTTGACCCGAGATCGTCATAGAGTCTTGTGTGTCTCCCACTGTGCTTTGATTTCCACCCTACCACGGCTCTACTGAGTTGTGCAAACAGGTGGTTTTTGGGTACAGTCCCGATTCACATGGAGGCAATGAGCGATAGGAGGGGATTCGTCTCTCCCGGTATTGGGGGTTGATGTTGTGCTATGCTCGACTGGCCATAACAGGAAATCCCTGGCCAGGGTTGCAGTGATATACTGGCAAGAGTTATCAGTAGTTTCACGAATGTTATGGACCTTACGTCGGCATGACTTATCGAGATATTGGGGTCTGACGTTTACCACCCCTAGGCGAGATATGGGACATATCAGACGAACAGACCGGACTATATGGTAAGTGTTACTGGTTGGATTCACAGGAGTGTGAGCAGGCTTGCTCGTCGATCTTCTGATCGCTCAATACCCGGGTGGCCGTTACGTTTAGCAGACCGCTTGCGGCTTGTGGGTGTTTGATATGATCATCATCTGCTGCCGGCGTATTGACGAGTCTTTAGAGTCCTACACAGAGGTTTCCTGGCTCAAGCGAAACGAAATAGGAGCGCATATGAGATATGTGCGGGACCGAGAATAATGCGTGTATGTGATACCGTATTCCATTCTCGCGATGAATGTATCGATTGGTATATGCGATATAACCTAGTTATCGAATCAAAGATTGATTCGATAAGCCGATACATTGGATACTAGCCGATTATATGCGACATGACCGGATCGTTAAATCAAGTATTCATTCAATGATTTAATGCATAATTATATATTTGATATATTACTTTGCATTAACTAGTATTGGTTCACTTTAAATGGATTTTCTCACTTGAATTGTGCAAGTTGTATATGTGATATACTTTTGTGCACTTGATTGTATCATGTTTGATGATACATGTTTACTTGGTTAAGTGTAAAGAATTAAGACATGGTTAAACTAATGATTAGGGTTTTCTTTTCTTACTTATTTATTTATTTATTTATTTTGAAAAGATGAGAAAAGAATGGTTGCTAGTTTTGTCTTTTTTTTTTAAGCTTCTTGAAGCTTTGAACTAGTCCACCATTCTTGTCTTATACTTAACCCTAACCATTCAAGTTAACCATGGTCCATTATCTACAATTAACCAAGGGTTAATATATGATAAGTATTGATTTATTTATCTAATTATTTGTCACGTCCCGAAAGTACGGAACATGACCGGCACTTAAACTACGAAACGTCTCGAGGCGTACGTAATCTAAGTAAACCGAAAACCCAGAAATCCAAACCAAGAAAAGAAGTAGAGTGAAGGAAAACCAATTTAAAACAAGTAGTTTTAATAGCATAAGCCGAATTATGCGATTTTTAAGAACATCAAAATTTACTGAAAATTTCGGCAGAGTCTCCTTTGTAAAAACTGGCTCCCAAACGGGATACAACATGAATAGTATACGAAATCAATAAAAAGGCATCCCCAAGCGGGAGCTAGCTCTTCGTCAATCGACGGTCACAACCACACAAGCAATATAATATACAACGCCAACGGCGAGGTTCAAAACTGAAAAGGAACTCAAAACCACCAGAAATATAACGAGCGACTCTAAGGTCGAAAGAATAAACAACACTGGTCTCTAACTCAATAAATACAAGTTTGGTTGATGGAATTTACTAGATACAACTGAATAATATCATACAAGGTAAATAATGGGAGTATGATACAATTAAACCCACCTACTAGCAAATCACCCGAATGAAACTATGCCCGCAAAGCCGTAAGGAAACCTGTACGGCAAACCTGCAAGAAACTGGGGCACAACGGGGGTGAGTTGCCAACTCGTGAATAGAAAATATCTACGCACAGAAATCGCATAAATAACGCAATCCTAGGTCAATGATCATAATATAGCCTCAAAAATGTATATAACATGTAGCCTATAACAAGGCTAGGGTAATATCTAACCGAGTGAAATCTCTTGTGCCCGTGTCGGTGCCTCAGGTAGAAATATATCGTATGAATGAGGTATGAATGCATGAAACCGAATACATGTAATGAAGAAACTGTTTTCATAAATTAGTGAGATTTCCTTCGTATTTTTAAACTGAGGTATCATAATGAAATCAGTATCAACAGTGTCTAGCATCGACACAAAACATAAATCTCACTGTCTCGAAATATCAATGTCTCAATCTCAATATCTAGGGCGCCGTCAGTCCGGACCGGCCCCTACCATCCATCTCAAGACCACGACGGTATCCTCCGGATATCCGACGCGTCGGATAATATCACCGGTAGGTAGTGCTCCCCAGCCAGGCTCAACGTCAACACCACATTCCTCTTGCTCCGGGGTACCATACAGGGTCCACCATGTACCCGTGACGGTTCCTCCACTCCTCGACACGGATCTCCAAAACCACAGCAAACTCATGGTGGACGACACTTTACATCACTAGAAAACCGCAACATTTTATATTTTAAAAGATCATAAGTTGTAAATTTTGCGGCTTTCCCCGAAATCCAGAAATATCATAAATCTCAAGAAATCATCACAAGTGCATATGTCAATGATAATGAACTAGGCGTGAACAACTGAATAACAGTATGCATGAAGTGGTAGGTAATAACTACAATGTCTAATATGGCATATAAGGGAAGTACACTAATATCATGTCAAAACTACCAGCTAACAATCTAAGTCAAGCAATTATATTCTCTAAAGTGTACGTGACATGGCAATTACCGATGAAGATGTGTGTGAGCCGGCAAGTAGGTGTACGTGGTACATACGCATCATCGGTAATGTTGCTGGTGTCCTAACAGCATGATATCAATAATGGAATATGCAGCAAAATAAATATGCGAGGCAGAGCGAGCAGCAATAATGTGCGGGAGCTGAATACTAGACACAACGATAACTAATCTACAATAATCTAATATAAGTCCTACGAATGGTGCCTTTTGAAATAACACGAATCATGGGGTTTTGAAAATAGGGCTACGGTGTTTTTATGAAAGGATACGTCGTTTTTGAAATATCCGTAGATTCGCTTGAGCTGTCTTTAAAAATGCCCACGATTCGTTAGTTTTTGAAATAGGTAAGAAGTCTAATCTAATCTAACAACTACACTAAATTATACGGCTGAACTAACAAGCTGAATTACAGGTAAGGAAACCGCCTATCATCTGAGCCGATACATATACATACCTGTATATGTATAGTCGGTGATCCCGCCTCAACAATATCATATCCGATACCATATCTATAATCAGGCATCCCAAGTCAAGAGTGCGGATCAATCATCAATATAGCTCGTATGTAAATCTGTCGTACGACATCCCAAATCTGGGTACGGGTCAATATCACATTCATCATACTATTCACCTGGTATCCTCTTTATCAAATATTATGATCGGGGTACTGATCTACGTATAGTACCATACTGGTACCCGCCTACGTATGCATGGACGTGTGTGAAACACTACGTCAAGGACCCGCTACAACGTCATGTCGTATCTAAGATACGAACCCTGCTATATCACCGATCTCACGGCCTCAAATCGAATCTCATCGACACAGCTCAATCCCAAGTATCATCCTCAATCCGTATGTGAACACATAGCCCCATACCCATGTGAACACATAACTATAAAGAATCCCATGAGTACATATCAATAGGAATGTATGCATGTATGTGTGTATGTGTAGTGCAACACTACCCTAGGGTTCGCAACACTAAAAATAGTCCAACACACCAATATCCATCCTAAGAATCGTTATTAATCCTAAATAAAATATAATAATTGTTGGTGTGTATACGCATCTGTATACACCACCACGGACTGCGGGGGTGCTATACGCCATCCACCCGACTTCTCCCCGTAGATATAAATCTACTCACCTGGTCCTCGCTAGCCGGTGCCGACGTTGCCACGCGCTTGCTTGTCGTCTCGAAGTCCACATGGGGGTACCTACATATCATAACGGACCATATCTCATTAAAATCCGACTCATGATCAAAACGACGCACGAATCCCACATAGGTCAAAACCTATGGTTGCATTCACAAATCAACCCAAAAACCCTCGGCATCGGCGTACAACCGCCAAACCATCGAGAAAAACCCAAATACACTCATTTGCACATTCACGAACACTAATTTTAATACAAACTAGGTTAAAATTCACAAAAACCTCAATTTTGCTTAAAAAGTCATTTTTCCGAAAATCTAGCAAGCACAAATCACCGTTTTAGTACAAAACTCGATGTATAAATGAATCTAGCGGCCACAATATTCGCTAAATATCTTAAATAAGTCATAAAAATAATTCCCATAATTTAATCTCATTAAATTCCAAAAGCCCTAAAATTCTAGTTTACAAAATACCTAAATTTTAACAATTTTATAGCAAAAATGCACAAACTACAATCTATCTTGGATTTTCATGAACTAAAAGCATTAAACCACTCAATATAATATTTATAATGACATGAAACCTTAATTTGAATTTTATCTCACAAGAATATATTTATTTTAAAACCCTAGTTTACAATTTAGCATAATTAACAAATTTTTTTAAACTAACCAATAACAACTAGCTACTAATCTTGTTTTAACATGTCATAAGAGCCTAAAAACATCACACAACCATACACCAATCTCACAAAACCCTAACTTGATTTTAAAACCTAAATTCTAGAATTTCCAAACCCTAACTTGAAGATTTATACCTAGCAATTCAACCACTTTAACACTTAACTAAGCTAACATAAATATTAATCAACAATTTAACTACAAGGTTAACATTATACCTCCACAATTTTGTAGATCCCATTTGTAATCTAGCCATCCAAAATGCTCTCTTGTCACCCCAATCCATGCTTGAAATGCTAAGGAATAATGGGTAAGAGTCGGATTTGGTTTTAGATTTGAATTTGCATGGATTTTGAAGTGATTTGTGGATTTTTTTTTGATGAAGAAAAGAGTGGGATTTGGGGGGGGCTGCTGCTGTTGGGAGGGGGAGAATTTCGGCCAGAAATGGGAGTGAGGAGAGAGAGGGAGGTAGAGAAAATACAAGGGAGGAAAGTCCAAGTCAACATAAAGTCAAAAGTCCACCTAATTCATCCATTTTCTTTTCTTTTCTATCATTTCTTTTCCTTTGAAATTCAAGTGGGGAAAAAATGGGGGCTGCTGAATTTGGCTAAGGGGAGGAGTAAATGGGGGTGTGTGGGTGTGGGTCGGGTGTGGGGTGATGAAAAATGATAAATACAATACCCCAAACATCCATTTACGCTAAAAAAGCCTTTTTTTCTTCAATAATTTCTAAACCGTTTTGGCAAATGATTTCGTTCCAAAAACCACATGACAAATTTTTATTTAATGTTTTATGATGCACAAAATTTGTTTCAACTCATTCCAATTTGTAATTTTCCCTAATTAAATGTAATAGTGACGGCTTAAAATAATAATAAAATAATATTTTTTTCAGAAAATTTGAAATTTCACCAGCGGCTCAATAAACACCAAATAATAGCAATTACATAGCTAGAATATGTATATTTAATTTTTATAATAAGATATTTGTATTTTGACTTTTTACAGAAAACCCCTTATTTTACTGATTTTTTCGAAATTTCACCGAAACGATTTTCAAAACGCTACAATCTTCCCCCCTTAAAGAAATTCGGTCCCCGAATTTAAATTCAAACCTCCCCAAATACTAAAACATCTAAGAAAAACCATCAAGTCGTCGGGGCTCCGAAACTGTAAATATATAAAACAAATCGTAGCGCAGTGCATGCGCTTGAAAAAAAATGAGTATATAACTCAAATCAAAACTCCGTCAAGCATCCCACAATCATTGGAGTCATGGAGAAGACATCAATGCCAAATCCAAATCAAACCAATATGATATAACTCGAAACTATACATGTAAATATCGAATCTATATCTGTAAGTATCTGAAGGAAATGCATGCCAAATCTCTTTAAGTCGCTGTGCAACGCGTATAACACTGCACAGTGGCGGACGTCTACCATAAGAAAATAACTATATACATATATACTTTTGTTTGAAATGTACGTTCCGCCGTTTTGGAAACAATTTAGAAGGGTCTCCTTGTTTTAAACATTTCGTGTCATATCAGACACGTTGGTAAATACTGAGGCTATAGCTCGCTTTTTGGAAATCCCTTCAATAACTATCAATGCATGCAAAATGTATTCAGGTACTGTCCTCTGACTAGTCCTGCTCAGTACGGAAACACATAGCAATATCATAAAAACGTACCGCTCTATAAGAAATCAATCCCAAAATATGCACATGAATACTACGTGCGTCTGGTGCGCACGGAAATCAAAATCCATGAATGTGCCATACATGCGCACAGAAACAACATCTAAGTGCATCGGGTGTGCACGAAACATCTGTCGTAGGCAACATGTGTGCCTGACAGCAAAATCAGGTGCATCTGACATGCACGAAAAATATTGATTTAGTGCATCTGGTGTGCACCAAAATCGCATCTGAAGACATGCGCGAAAATTCAAATCAGGTGCATCCATCGTGCATGAAATCATGAAATCCAATATCAAGCGCCGAACGTGCGCAAAATCAATCAGGTGCACAAGGTGCACAAAACAAATATCGAGTATCACAATCGAAATCGAAGTCCAGTGCATCTAAGTGCACAAAAGGCGTATCACTGCACTGCAAGCATATATAAACTATACAGAGTGCAGGAACGAAATCGTGTGCGTGCATACGCACAAAATCAACTCAAATGTCTGAAACCGTAAAATCACAAACATGTGAAACCCAAGCACGAAAACGATATCAAGTGCAACACTGTGCAAGAATCGTAAATTCTCAATCATCAAAATCAAATCATGCGAATAAATCACCCAAAACATCGAAATCGATAATGGCGAAATAGTACCGCTCAAGTGCATCCTCTAAGAATCTCGGGCCAACTGTCGCGGTCACTAGTGGGACGTCTCGTCGATGATCATGAACTCTGTCCTGCTGGCGTGCGTAACCAAGACCACTCCTGGGTCAAGGTCTTCACTGTGAATTACCAATCATTCGGTCCATCGGCTCATCGGTCCTGTCAGGTGTGCTAACGGGGACGATTCCGTTCTGGCACTTCTCTGGTCATCTCTTGGTCAATCATCGCGACCACTCGTAAGACAGCATATTACTGGCGTGGGCCTCTGGGTCTCTGAATGTACGTGATACATCTGATCCTGGGTGCAAGTATCATTGCAGCAGTGTCCTGAAAGGAATCCTGCTCACGGTCTCTTCCATGTCTTATCCCTGCCAACTGTCCGGAAGTCATTGTCCTTTCCTATATCTGCATCTTGCTCTGGAACGACTGCATACTCATCGCGACTCCTTCTGGAAGGTAAGTCCAAGTACCATGCCTCGGCATGCGCAACGCCTCTCTGATGTCGGCGGAGTGGAACGTCATCTCATCTAGATCTGGTGCGAACCTCTTACTCCACTTTTCTCTAATGTCGTCTGCTTTGGAATCGTCTCGTCACGGCTGCATGGACTGAGCTCCAACGGCTATCCTCGTATCTGGAGTCTCCCAAGAATGCATCTCACCACCTAGCATCCGAATTAAGTCGAGCCATCCGATCGAGTCGTCAAAACCTCATAATCCCCCCCAAGAGCTCAACCTCTTGGGCACAGTTTAATAGTATCGAGTACATACCACAGCATCGGTGGTCCAGCCGTAGAAGGGCAAACCCAAGCCTCACTAATGGCGCCGTAGAATTGCCGCAAGCCCGAAGGTTCAAAGGCTTTCACACGGTCATTAAGTCGAGTTAGGGTTTCATTCTTCTAGAGGGACCATAGAATTGCCTGCATGTCTTTCCGACTACTTAAAACTTGGAATAATAGGTTGCTGACATTCGATCGTCTCTGTCGACTCTCAACGTCTCCGCGTGAAATCGTCTCCAGCTGGAATCAATCTATCTGATGACCTCGCATCGGGGTAGGCGAACGATCCACAAGTCCTAGTCATTCATCCTCGATGACTAGTGACCTTCTATCATCTCTTAGTACAACTCGTTCTGCACTAACACCAGCATCTGGGGCAATATCTCGTCGTTCGCAGCAATAACTAGCTCGCTCGTCTGCACGCTGAACAGTGCCTCGACCATCATGAATAAGCAACACACCAACGGTCATCAAAATCTGGTTGGCCTCTGTCAGTGGCCCAATCCTTTGATACTGATCGGCACGTCCGAGAAATCTCATAAAGGCGATCCGCCAAACGCTCGTGGCGCGGAAACACAGTCAAAAGACACCTCTCCACAATCGGGTGTCGCCGGAATCATGCCCTGGTCAGTCCTCGTTCGTGCCGAGCTCGTGCTGACCGCAACTCTAGCCGTAGCTCTCCCTGCCCATAATCATGGCAGCAAAACCAAACTGGTACCGACGAGGCTAGATCAGGAAGGAATATAATACTGAACAAGGAAATGTACATCCTAAGGCGTCATAAGTGGAGTGGCGTGTCGTAAATATGCCGCGGAACATACCAACGATACGTCACTCTACTTTAGTCACCTATTCCATCAACCAAGGGTCATCCAACACTCCGAAGGTAAAACCTAACGCTCTGATACCAACTTTGTCACGTCCCGAAAGTACGGAACATGACCGGCACTTAAACTACGAAACGTCTCGAGGCGTACGTAATCTAAGTAAACCGAAAACCCAGAAATCCAAACCAAGAAAAGAAGTAGAGTGAAGGAAAACCAATTTAAAACAAGTAGTTTTAATAGCATAAGCCGAATTATGCGGTTTTTAAGAACATCAAAATTTACTGAAAATTTCGGCAGAGTCTCCTTTGTAAAAACTGGCTCCCAAACGGGATACAACATGAATAGTATACGAAATCAATAAAAAGGCATCCCCAAGCGGGAGCTAGCTCTTCGTCAATCGACGGTCACAACCACACAAGCAATATAATATACAACGCCAACGGCGAGGATCAAAACTCAAAAGGAACTCAAAACCACCAGAAATATAACGAGCGACTCTAAGGTCGAAAGAATAAACAACACTGGTCTCTAACTCAATAAATACAAGTTTGGTTGATGGAATTTACTAGATACAACTGAATAATATCATACAAGGTAAATAATGGGAGTATGATACAAGTAAATCCACCTACTAGCAAATCACCCGAATGAAACTATGCCCGCAAAGCCGTAAGGAAACCTGTACGGCAAACCTGCAAGAAACTGGGGCACAACGGGGGTGAGTTGCCAACTCGTGAATAGAAAATATCTACGCACAGAAATCGCATAAATAACGCAATCCTAGGTCAATGATCATAATATAGCCTCAAAAATGTATATAACATGTAGCCTATAACAAGGCTAGGGTAATATCTAACCGAGTGAAATCTCTTGTGCCCGTGTCGGTGCCTCAGGTAGCAATATATCGTATGAATGAGGTATGAATGCATGAAACCGAATACATGTAATGAAGAAACTGTTTTCATAAATTAGTGAGATTTCCTTCGTATTTTTAAACTGAGGTATCATAATGAAATCAGTATCAACAGTGTCTAGCATCGACACAAAACATAAATCTCACTGTCTCGACATATCAATGTCTCAATCTCAATATCTAGGGCGCCGTCAGTCCGGACCGGCCCCTACCATCCATCTCAAGACCACGACGGTATCCTCCGGATATCCGACGCGTCGGATAATATCACCGGTAGGTAGTGCTCCCCAGCCAGGCTCAACGTCAACACCACATTCCTCTTGCCCCGGGGTACCATACCGGGTCCACCATGTACCCGTGACGGTTCCTCCACTCCTCGACACGGATCTCCAAAACCACAGCAAACTCATGGTGGACGACACTTTACATCACTAGAAAACCGCAACATTTTATATTTTAAAAGATCATAAGTTGTAAATTTTGCGGCTTTCCCCGAAATCCAGAAATATCATAAATCTCAAGAAATCATCACAAGTGCATATGTCAATGATAATGAACTAGGCGTGAACAACTGAATAACAGTATGCATGAAGTGGTAGGTAATAACTACAATGTCTAATATGGCATATAAGGGAAGTACACTAATATCATGTCAAAACTACCAGCTAACAATCTAAGTCAAGCAATTATATTCTCTAAAGTGTACGTGACATGGCAATTACCGATGAAGATGTGTGTGAGCCGGCAAGTAGGTGTACGTGGTACATACACATCATCGGTAATGGTGCTGGTGTCCTAACAGCATGATATCAATAATGGAATATGCAGCAAAATAAATATGCGAGGCAGAGCGAACAGCAATAATGTGCGGGAGCTGAATACTAGACACAACGATAACTAATCTACAATAATCTAATATAAGTCCTACGAATGGTGCCTTTTGAAATAACACGAATCATGGGGTTTTGAAAATAGGGCTACGGTGTTTTTATGAAAGGATACGTCGTTTTTGAAATATCCGTAGATTCCCTTGAGCTGTCTTTAAAAATGCCCACGATTCGTTAGTTTTTGAAATAGGTAAGAAGTCTAATCTAATCTAACAACTACACTAAACTATACGGCTGAACTAACAAGCTGAACTACAGGTAAGGAAACCGCCTATCATCTGAGTCGATACATATACATACCTGTATATGTATAGTCGGTGATCCTGCCTCAACAATATCATATCCGATACCATATCTATAATCAGGCATCCCAAGTCAAGAGTGCGGATCAATCATCAATATAGCTCGTACGTAAATCTGTCGTACGGCATCCCAAATCTGGGTACGGGTCAATATCACATTCATCATACTATTCACCTGGTATCCTCTTTATCAAATATTATGATCGGGGTACTGATCTACGTATAGTACCATACTGATACCGCCTACGTATGCATGGACGTGTGTGAAACACTACGTCAAGGACCCGCTACAACGTCATGTCGTATCTAAGATACGAACCCTGCTATATCACCGATCTCACGGCCTCAAATCGAATCTCATCGACACAGCTCAATCCCAAGTATCATCCTCAATCCGTATGTGAACACATAGTCCCATACCCATGTGAACACAAAACTATAAAGAATCCCATGAGTACATATCAATAGGAATGTATGCAAGTATGTATGTGTGTATGTGTAGTGCAACACTACCCTAGGGTTCGCAACACTAAAAATAGTCCAACACACCAATATCCATCCTAAGCATCGTTATTAATCCTAAATAACATATAATAATTGTTGGTGTGTATACGCATCTGTATACACCACCACGGACTGCGGGGGTGCTATACGCCATCCACCCGACTTCTCCCCGTAGATATAAATCTACTCACCTGGTCCTCGCTAGCCGGTGCCGACGTTGCCACGCGCTTGCTTGTCGTCTCGAAGTCCACATGGGGGTACCTACATATCATAACGCACCATATCTCATTAAAATCCGACTCATGATCAAAACGACGCACGAATCCCACATAGGTCAAAACCTATGGTTGCTTTCACAAATCAACCCAAAAACCCTCGGCATCGGCGTACAACCGCCAAACCATCGAGAAAAACCCAAATACACTCATTTGCACATTCACGAACACTAATTTTAATACAAACTAGGTTAAAATTCACAAAAACCTCAATTTTGCTTAAAAAGACATTTTTCCGAAAATCTAGCAAGCACAAATCATCGTTTTAGTACAAAACTCGATGTATAAATGAATCTAGCGGCCACAATATTCGCTAAATATCTTAAATAAGTCATAAAAACAATTCCCATAATTTAATCTCATTAAATTCCAAAAGCCCTAAAATTCTAGTTTACAAAATACCTAAATTTTAACAATTTTATAGCAAAAATGCACAAACTACAATCTAGCTTGGATTTTCATGAACTAAAAGCATTAAACCACTCAATATAATATTTATAATGACATGAAACCTTAATTTGAATTTTATCTCACAAGAATATATTTATTTTAAAACCCTAGTTTATAATTTAGCATAATTAACAAATTTTCTTAAACTAACCAATAACAACTAGCTACTAATCTTGTTTTAACATGTCATAAGAGCCTAAAAACATCACACAACCATACAACAATCTCACAAAACCCTAACTTGATTTTAAAACCTAAATTCTAGAATTTCCAAACCCTAACTTGAAGATTTATACCTAGCAATTCAACCACTTTAACACTTAACTAAGCTAACATAAGTATTAATCAACAATTTAACTACAAGGTTAACATTATACCTCCACAATTTTGTAGATCCCATTTGAAATCTAGCCATCCAAAATGCTCTCTTGTCACCCCAATCCATGCTTGAAATGCTAAGGAATAATGGGTAATAGTCGGATTTGGATTTAGATTTGAATTTGCATGGATTTTGAAGTGATTTGTGGATTTTTTTTTGATGAAGAAAAGAGTGGGATTTGGGGGGGGGGGGGCTGCTGCTGTTGGGAAGGGGAGAATTTCGGCCAGAAATGGGAGTGAGGAGAGAGAGGGAGGTAGAGAAAATACAAGGGAGGAAAGTCCAATTCAACATAAAGTCAAAAGTCCACCTAATTCATCCATTTTCTTTTCTTTTCTATCATTTCTTTTCCTTTGAAATTCAAGTGGGGAAAAAATGGGGGCTGCTGAATTTGGCTAAGGGGAGGAGTAAATGGGGGTGTGTGGGTGTGGGTACGGGTGTGGGGTGATGAAAAATGATAAATACAATACCCCAAACATCCATTTACGCTAAAAAAAGCCTTTTTTCTTCAATAATTTCTAAACCGTTTTGGCAAATGATTTCGTTCCAAGAACCACATGACAAATTTTTATTTAATGTTTTATGATGCACAAAATTTGTTTCAACTCATTCCAATTTGTAATTTTCCCTAATTAAATGTATTAGTGACGGCTTAAAATAATAATAAAATAATATTTTTTTCAGAAAATTTGAAATTTCACCTGCGGCTCAATAAACACCAAATAATAGCAATTACATAGCTAGAATATGTATATTTAATTTTTATAATAAGATATTTGTATTTTGACTTTTTACAGAAAACCCCTTATTTTACCGATTTTTTCGAAATTTCACCGAAACGTTTTTCAAAACGCTACATTATTCAACACTTATCATATCTTTTCTTCTTCTTCATCTTCTTCTTCCATGAAGAAAAGCTTGCTACATCAATGGCAAGTGATGAAAACAAGTGAGAAATCCAATTCTAAAGTCTACCCACTTCCTATTTCTTCATCCTCTACCTCTTGCCAAGTAGTATAGGGTGTTTCCTTCACAAGTTTTCAAGACTTGGTGAAGTTGGAGCTTGTTCTTATGATGCCTCGACGTAGATCATCTTTGCCATCGAACCGACGACCAAGCCCGCCCATTTCTCCGATAAAGCCAATGCTAGAGTCATGGATTTGATTTGGACAGCGGAGGGACCTCATCACGGAGCCTAGGACGTGGAGGACCGGATCTACAAAGGTTTTAGCTTCTTTCCTTTAGTTAAAAGTCGTTAACTTGCATCGCATCGCCTCATTATCTAGTTAACGATCCGTATTAGGGTTTGTAGGCACTTGTAAAATTACAATTGAGCATGTTTGATCACTTGTGAGACTTCATTAGTTTGCCTAGGAACCCTACAGTAAGGACAGACAAGGACCTAGAGGAAGAAACCTAGTTTCTTCACGATGGTACTAATCCACTTTGTTAATTATTACCTTAACACCTAAAAGATCTTAATTAGGGTAAAGAAAGCGGTGAGAAATATTGAATTTCCAAACTTAACCTAAACCTAACCGTAGCAAGATTTTGATCCTAATCAAACTCATTTTGGTTTTTAGTGATAATCAATCCAACCCCAATTGAAATTAACTCGTTAGAACAAATAGAAAATACACAAAATCCCAGTGGACCGACCCGTACTCACCGGCTAGCTACCAAGCGACGCCGTTCTTGATTACGGTTAAAATTCTTTGATTCATCTTTTAAAAGCGCACGCACGCATAAAACATCGAACAATCAAATGGCGCCGTTGCCGGGGATGGCGTAGTTATTTTCTTTTTGCAATTTCGGGTTAATATAAAAATCATAAAAATCATAAAAACTGAAAAAATTTTAAAATATAAAAATTTATCATCTTGTTATTTTTTGAAGGGTTTTTCGTTTGAATTGTGCAGGATCAATGAACCGATTCAGATCTGGAAAAATCTAGTGAGCAAAACAGCAGATCTGAACCAACAGAGGAGAACCACAGCAGAGAAACAGAAGAAAAAGGAGATCTGAAGAGACAAAGCCACCGCGGAACCGCCGCAATATCCCTCTTTAGACCGCAGAAGCACGGCTTGGTGGTGACGTCAGCAATCAAAAATATCTCTAAGCTTTCTTTTCTTCTTCTGAACCCCTTTATCTCCTCTGAAAAATTTTCCTGCAGGGTTCTTTGCGCAAGAACTCCTCTTCCCTTCTCCAATAACTTGATCTTGTGCCGGATTCTTTGCGCCGCAACAATAAAAAAAAATTAGCAAGTGTTTGATTGTGTTTACAACTTTGCATCTTTAAAATTGACTTTAAGGGGCTTTTACACCAATCTAGATTGGGTGGGGATTTCATTACCCTTCCTAGGACCCCAAATATCACAAAAAGCATATTGCATTGACCATCGAGTTAAATTAAAAAAGATTAGACTCAGCCTATAAGGACTTCGTGCTCAATAGGACAAAGGAATAGTTGTAGGCATCGATCGCTTATCTAAACCAGACTTTGTGATGCCTAGGCTAGACAAGGGGGGAAAGGTGACTTCAAAAGGCCCGTCTCACGGTGATTCGTGAGCGGATCCCTCCTTTCTCTACTTGTGCTTACCTGGCCAAAATTTCCGGTTAAGAGGCGATTTGAGGTCCTCACAACTTGCCCTTTGGAACAGTTAGGAGCAGTCTAGTTGACCTAGGTGACCCTAGATCTAGGCTTGATTGTGCATATTGTGATTGATTGAACTTGTGTCTAAGTTTTTTATTGAAAATCTTTTTGCAAAAAGCTCCGTATAAAAAAAAAACACAAAACGGAATTTTTTTTACAAAAACTTGCCACTTTTCACTAAGAAATCCATTGCACCCCACTTGCACCCACTTCCTTCCATTGACGTTTTCTTACCTTCACCTTCTGTTTTTACCTTTTGACTACACTACACCTCTTTAGTGTATGTCCGGTTGGACTAGGGACACTAGTTCCCGTTTAGTCCGTGTCTCGTTAGTACCGACTGACGACGCTTTCGACTCCGAAGTCGAAATTCCTTCCACTTCTTTACCTTCACCTTTATATTCTTCGTCTTCTAAGGAGATGTCGGGATTTAATCCTAACAACCCCTTACCCGCGGGACTGATTCCACCTCCACTAGGTGCGAATAACCCACAACACCCACCTGTTGAAGCGCCATAACGAATCGCGTTTCAGGATCTTTTCTACCCTATCCGCACCGCTTTACCCACTTGTCTTTCACTTCCACCGGCTAATGGGGATAAACTTGAGATTAAACCCCACTTCATCAACATGTTGTCCAAATTTCACGGACTGGAATCCGAAGATACCTATATCTTCATAAAAAAATTCCAGAATGTTTGCGCAATGATGAAGACAACACAACTTTCTGATGATGCTATAAGGCTACATGTCATTCCATTCACCTTATGTGACCTGGCCGAAAAATAGTTATATAGCACAGCATCACACTCAATAAAAAATTGGAAAGAGTTTGTTAAGGCTTTTTCTTAAAAAGTTTTACCCACATCACAAGACCGCGAGAATTCGCAACGAAATCATTCAATTTTCCCAGCTTCTTTCCGAACCTTTTTGGAAGTGTTTTGAAAGATTTAAAGACCTACTTGTTCAATGCCCTTACCACGGTATCGAGAATTGGCAACTTTGCCAAACTTTAAACGAAGGATTGAACCCAGCAACTAACCAGTTGTTGGAAACCATTTGTCAATGTCACTTTCTTACAAAATCAAGCGAGGAAGCATGGCAGTTTCTCAACGATCTTGTTGAACAAACACTTCAGTGGGAAAGCACTAAGACCACCTCATCTACTTCATCAGGTCAATCTAGGGCAGGCATACATCAACTTGATATGTCGATTGCAATGAAGGTCGAAATGGCCGAACTTACGAAAAAGCTAGAAGCAATTGAGAGCAAATTCTCATCGCCTTCTCCTGCCCCTGCTTTACCCCCACGCACTGTTTGCGCTTGTTGTTCGGATCCATCCCATCTTACTGAAGAGTGTCCTTACAATCCACCTGTTCAAGGACAAGATCAAGTCAATGCTGCCTTTCAGCAAAGACAAAGAAATGATCCATACTCTTCGACTTATAATCCTGGTTGGAGGAGCCACCCAAATTTTGCTTGGAATCAAAATCAACAATTCCAAGGTAATAACAACTTTCAAAGGCCTCCTCCTCCACAACAACAAGCACTTCAACAAGCTCAATACTAGCAACCTTTCCAACCCCAACCTTACCCAAACCAAATGAACAATTTCGTACCCAACAACTCTTATCCTAAAAATAATTTTGTTCAACCAAATGACGATAAGGTTTCCTAGCTTGAACGAAGTCTAGATGCGTTTTTAAAACAATCTACACAATCTCCAGTAAGGTTGGAGACTTCCATTCAGTCTTTGGTGCAAAACAGTGCTTCACATGAACAAAGTATCAAATCAATTGAGGCCCAAATTTCACAACTAAATGCTGCATTGAGCGAGCGAGAAAAGGGAAGCTTCCGTCTCAATCATTGCCAAATCCCGGTCACATACACAACGCACATGTTGCTTATGAACAACAAAATCATAATGTAAATGTTGTGACCACGTTGAGATCTGGAAGAGTGTTGCACAATAACGTGGGTAATAGTAATGACACCCCTGCCGGTTCTTCTTCATCTTCTTCTTCTTCATCTTCTTCTTCGTCAGAGCCTATTCTTCATTCTTCATAAGGCTCTACTTCTTCTACTTCTAACGGACCCACATCTCACTTCACGAACACACCAACAATGGGATCCGATCCAACTCCGCAATCTACTCCACAAACATTGGACTCAACAAATTTTCAAAATATTCCATTTCCAAATAGGTTGAGATCCAATAAAGCAACTCCCCAAATGGAGAAGATTGTGGAGTTATTCAAGCAGGTTAGCATTAACATACCTCTCTTGGATGCAATCCAACAAGTCCCTTCTTACGCGAAAATCTTAAAGGGCTTATGCACCATGAAGAGAAAGTCTCAGGTACCCAAGAAAGTGCTCGTAGCTAGTGCCGTGAGCAATGCTATTACCCAACCTCAACCTTTGCCCCAAAAACGAAAGGACCCTGACTATCCTACAATTTCAATAACAATTGGGGATAAGAACTTCAATCGAGCACTTTTAGATCTTGGTTCCAGTGTTAACCTGCATCCCTATTCCGTTTATGAGCAATTAGGTGTTGGAAAGTTGAAACCCACTCATTGTACTCTCCAAATGGTTGATCGATCCATCACCCATCCTACGGGTGAGTTAGAGGATGTGTTGATCAAAGTAGGGGACTTCATATTCCTCGTTGATTTCATTGTTATGGAAACACAGCTTGTGGCTAACCTACGGAACCAAATTCCGGTGATCCTCGGTCGACCATTTTTGGCCACTTCCAATGCTGTAATCAACTGTCGCAACGGCTCTATGACTCTATCATTCGGGAAGATGTCAACTGAGTTCAACATTTACAAGATAGGAAGTTTGCCCTCCGTGCCTAAATCTATTATACTTGATGTTTGCTCAATCCACGAAATCAAGAAGGAGGACTGTGAGCTTGAAAAATTTCTGTTCGATCACAGCAGTTTTGATGCCACTAGTGCGTTCCTACTTGAACCTGACACAGTTTGCACAACCGATAACGATTACGAGTGTTTCACTTTTTCGGACGATTTTGAAGACTCACGACACGAGTTTGAGTCCTTTGAACTTTCGGATGAGTTAGTTGAGCTATCCGACTCGGTTGCTTATAGTCATTTTGAACCATTGATGGAATCCTTCGAGTTCGAGACAGTTTCACCTATTTTACCTTCAATTGTTTCACCTCCAAAACTCAAACTCAAGTTGTTGCCATCTCACCTTAAATACGCTTACTTAGGTGAGAATGAGACCCTTCCTGTTATCATCTCGGCATCTCTAGCTCTCGAGCAAGAGAAAGCCCTTTTTAATGGTCTTACAAAACAACCGGCAAGCTTTTGGCTAGACTATGGCAGACATCAAGGGGATTAGTCCCCTCATAATTGAACATCATATACATATGATGGATGATGCCAAGCCAGTAAAGGATCCACAGAAACGCCTCGAGGATTTTGTGGTTAATCAACCTCCACCTATAGAAGTTGAACCACCATCTTTTCTTCTAATAAAATACGAGAATGCCAATATTCCACTCATTTCTGATCATTCACATTCTCGTTTCTATTTATCATCACCGTTTATCTCCTCACATTCACGTTCACGCAAACCTTGTCCATACCATCACTTATCTCTTCCCCACTTCTTCTTCCCTCTATACAACATGTTCTTCCACCGCCTGATACTTTACACTGATAAATTCTTCAAATGGTTGGTGTTGACTTTTGGTCTTTGCAAAGCTTGGTATCGACCAATAACTTTAAACCCCCTCTTTAAAAGCATAGCATTGTTTAACTCAAGTTTAGGGGGGGTATGATTTGGCTTTCAAAAATAACATTAAAAAATAATAATAAAAATTTTTAAAAAAAATAATTGGGTAATTTTGTAAATTTTCAGATTTTAAAATAAAATAAAATTTTATTTGAAAATAATTTCCTCTTTTTAGAGGGGTTTATTAGCAAATATCCATCACTCTCCCCCTATATAAAGAACCCGACCCCCTCTGTTCTAAACCTAAAAACTTTTATGTTCTCCTCAAACCCTAGCCGCCGTCGTTGTTTCTGCAATGAGATACCACCAGAGCGCCGCTGAACCGCCGCCGAAACGCCCTTCCCGCCGCGCTTACGCCGCGCATCGCTGCCGTCAACCTCTGAAAATTTCAAAGGAGGTTTGATCTCTGTAACCCATCTCCATTTTTAAATTTTTAGATCTGTAGTTATCTGATGGCACCTAATATGCAACTAGAGCGAGACTTTTCGCACATTTTTTCACATGAGGTGTATGGAAGTTATTTTGCAAATGAGATAGCACGTAGGGGCTGGAACTTTTTGATATATAATCACCCAAACGCCTATGCCCTTCCGGAATTAGTCACTTGTTTTTGCGAGTGTATGGAAGATGGGTGTCTCACCTAATTCGGCTTTATAAACATGCAGTTGGGTGACAGGGAATTTATCATTGATAGTGACTTCATACATGAAGTCACCTTAATCCCTCGGATACCCGCTCATGATCAACCATTACAATTTGAGGATTACATGTCCTTGATGGGGAATGATTGCTCAAGGGAACTGCGGAAGGGGATCCAAGCGAGAACCATTTTCGCCAATGTTTTAATTGT
Organism: Agapanthus africanus; assembly: GCA_030015575.1. NCBI lineage: Eukaryota > Viridiplantae > Streptophyta > Magnoliopsida > Asparagales > Amaryllidaceae > Agapanthus > Agapanthus africanus. Next base: position 301,060,844 of record JASDDO010000008.1, read on the forward strand.
GTGCCGGTGGTCACAAAACAATATTTTTGGTAGTTCCCACAACACCATATTTTTTACACCCTCACTGCATATCGTGCATACCCTCATAACAAGAAACCCTCGTTTCGACATGTGCACGATTTTACTAAACTCTATTGGTGCGGGCAAAAGGGCCGCAAATTACCCTTGTCCCATGCTTGTGACACAACCGTGTCGACATTTCCTCCCCGTGGTGGAGTTTGAATTTTACATGCTTGGAGGCTGTCTCATTTCAAAATAATAAAATACTATTTTTGGGAAATTTTATAAATTAATATTACTTTATTGAATATTTTAATAATTCGGTATAATTAAATACAAATAAATGGGGAAATATTTTGGAAAATTATGGAAAATTCTAAAATAGGGTAAATTAGAGAATTATGCCATTTCTAAGTTTAATTGATTAGTTATATGCTAATTTAGTGCTAATCGCAATTAAAAATCGCTAATCGGTTTTTTAGTAATTTTGTCCAAAACATGCACATATCTTTTATTTTCCTACACTTGTGCATTTTCTACCATGGTTTCTCATTTGGGTTTACTATTTGAGTGAGAAGGAATTTGGAGAAAAGAAAAAGAAAAGAAAAGAGAAAGGGGAATATTATATGAGGTATGGTGAGATAGAGAGAGGTATGGGCTTCTTTGACCAAGGACTTAGCCATTTCCTTTGATCCCAACACTCATTTTCTCTCCCTCTCCCTCAACTCCCTGCTGTTGCTGCTGCTCCTCACCTCCCTCCCCACTTCACCTCCTCAAAACATCTTAAAAACATCACCAAAACCCCATATTCATTTCAATAAAAGTGTGCACAAGCTCAAGATCTACACATTGGACCAAGAAAGCAAGGATTTTGGCCAGTAGGGGCAACTCAAGAAAATTCTTGAGTTGCCAAATGAGGTATTTTCTGGACCTTAAAGCTTAGTTATGCATTACCTTTACCCCATGTTTAGTTTTGAACCGATATTGTTGGATTTTGTGGAGTTAAGGAAAACCTAGTTAGGGTTATGGGAAATGTTGTGTTGTAATATGAATTTGAGCTCAGTAGAGGTTATATAAATACCATAGTGCATGAATTGAGACCCAAACCTGAGACTTAAGGCCCGGAATACGGATTTAGAAACCGATATCGGAAAGCTTGTGGAATCTGTGAAGGTTATATGAGATCTGCTATCACCCGAGACATCCTAAAATAAAATTGATTGGACAGTGAGATGTGCAGGCACCCAGGAACCACCACACAAGACCCTAGCCCCTAACTCTATGACCCGGCCACAGATTTAATCCCATTGGCCGCAATTTGCGGCCAGACCTGCCCCATTTTGGTTCGTCTTGGTTTTGGTGTTCCCTCATCAGTAGATTAGGCCCCTGGTATGTGTCGATTTGTCTAGTTTGACCTAGGGTGAAATCTGGAGCCTATTTACTTAGTTGCTGTTTTGGATTCGTGTTTCCATATTCCGTATTTTTAGTTCTGAAATTGTGTATTGTGTTTTACCTCGACTATTTGGCGTTTATACGACGATAACGAGGATTGATTGATGGTTTTGAAGGGGTGCCCATAGGTTCTAACCTATAGACCCCTTATCGTATCATTTTGGGTTTCATGTACCGTTTTAGCTTTGATTCGGTTTTAATATGCATTTACGATACTTTGATGTGTAGGTACCCCATGAAGATTTCGAGACGACGAGCAAGCGCTTGGCGACGTCGACAAATGAAGACGCAATGTGAATAGATTATATCTAACGGGGGAAGTCGGGTGGATGGCGTAAAGCACCCCCGCAGTCCGTAGTTGATATACTATATTGTATGATAGTTATAGTGTGTCATGGATATTGTGTTAGGTGTATTATGGATAACTTAGGGTTAGAAGTAAACTAGTATAGTTCATAGTCGCGAACCCTAGAATAGGTTTACACCCACATGCGCACCCTTGCATTTCACTATACTTACACAGTGTTGATGATGATATTGGATGACATTGGAGATGAGTAGATGATTTTGGGCATTGTGCCGTGAGAATCGGTGATGTGATGTGATTCGTACTTGCGATATGACATGTGATCTTAGCGGGCCGTTGGGCATGCGTTTTACCCCCGCTTTCATACTTATATAGATGGTATTGATTTGTACTAGACTTAGATCTGTACCCCAGATTATGTGATATGATGATAATGATACCTGATATTTGATGAGAGGAATGTGATACTGACCCGTATCCTGCTATTGGGATGCCGTACGACAATTTACCGTACGAGCTTTATATTGATCATAGATCCGCACTCATGACTTGAGGATGCCATATGACATACTGTATCGTACTCAATACTATTGAGGCGGGATCACCGACTATATATATATATCGACTCAGATTTAGGTGGATTCCATACCCCTCCCGGTTGAATTGATACTTAGATCTGTAGTTTGCATAGTAGATGTTAGACTAGACCCGAGTCATACCTATTTCAAAAACTAACGAATCGGGAATATCTGAAAAAACACTGTCGCCCTTAGTTTACAGAAAACCCCGATTTGTCTTAATTCAAATGGCAAGCTGCATTACTATTCATTTACCATTTACTCTACGGCTCGCATTGCATTGCATGCTTATATGTTATTGATTCATATTCCTTGTATATATGCCTTTACATAGTTGCATGCTCATATTAGTGTTCATGTTGCATGTATTATAATTCATGTATTTCGCACTGTGATATGGTTGCATATGATGATTCTGGATTTTTTTTAATCCTACGTATATATATCAGTGGTATGGGACGCTGAAATATATATGTACACCCATAGAGTATATATATATATTAGTGGTATGGGACGCTGATATATATATACGCCTACTTAATATATCATCATGATGATCTATTCAAATTTACATAAGCATTATGAGAGGAGCCTATGAGCTCGATGTGAGAGGAACCTATGTGCTCGGAGCCTATGAGCTCAATGTGAGAGGAGCCTATGTTCTTGGAGCCTATGAGCTCGATGTGAGAGGAGCCTATGTGCTCGATGTGAGAGGAGCCTATGTGCTCGGAGCCTATGAGCTCGATGTGAGAGGAGCCTATGTGCTTGGAGCCTATGAGCTCGATGTGAGAGGAGCCTATGTGCTCGGGGCCTATGAGCTAGATTTGAGAGGAGCCTATGTGCTCGGGGTATTTATGGTTGATGGCATATTATATCTCCCCTACCCCACATTTATTTTATATGCATTGCATCATATATTAGTAGTACTTGATAGAGTACCTTCATGAATGCTGCATACATATCGGATACATGATATATGGGTTTCACTTGATATTGAGATATATAGTTTGTTTCGATGCTCGATATTGGTTTCCTGATGATTTCATTCATGATATCTTCTGTTTTCATTTTACCGCATACATACATCCTATTTATGATATGTTTTTACGTGAGGCACTGGCACGAGTTCTTGGCACTACACTTATGTTCAGATGTTACATTGCCACTTTACCATGCTTCAGACTTATTCATTTCTGATTGTAGATATTTTCTATTCACGAGTTGGCAACTCACCCCCGTTGTGCTACAGTTCATGCAGGTTTTGCCGTATAGGTTCCATAGCGGCACTTCCGGCACATTGCTTCCTTTACGGGTGATTTTCTTCGTAGGTGGGTTCTTTGCATCAGAACCACCCCTGTATATGTATTATTCTTTGTATCTAGAAATTCCATCAACCAAAACTTGTATATTGTTTCAGACTTAGACACAAGTGATGTATTATTTCGACCTTAGAGTCGCGCTTAGTAGTTTTACAGTTTTCATGCTTATCTGGGTTTTCTTTTGAATTTTGATCCTCGCCATTCGGCGTTGTATAGTATATTGCTTGTATGTTCATTTATCCTTAAAATGGTTTTAGATTTCTGGGCTTTTGGCTTACTTGGATCAGATGGAGTCCTATAGACTTCATACGGTTCAAGGGCCAGTCACGTGCTCTTTCGGGTCGTGACAAAGTTGGTATCAGAGCGCTAGGTTAACCTTAGTTCGAGTCTAAGTTTGACTATGTGGAGCCTAGGGTGTCTATATATATACGGAACTTAGGCTTGACCTTACGGAACTTAGACTTAGTCGAGGGGGTATTAGACCCGAACTTTCGTCGCGTAGGATGACCCTTGGTTGATGGAATAGGTGACTAAAGTAGAGTGACATACCGTGGGTATGTTCCGCGGCATACTTACGATACGCTACTCCGCTTAAGGAACCTTAGGATGTACATATTTTCGAGATCAGTGATTCTCTTCATATCCATGATTATACATCCATTTGAGATCCTCGATTCTATTAGTTTCATGATCATACCTTCATTGATGTTGTTCCTTCTTATGATCATGTATCCACTCTGGATCTGTTGTTCTCTTTCTTATCATTGATCTGCTCTCTTCGATACTCGATTGAGGTTCCTATCGCCATGTTTGAGCGCAGTTTGGGCTGCTGCTAGGGTTACGGTCAGTGCGAGCTCTTCTGGTACGAGGGCCGACCATTATGTTTTCTGGTGACATGGGAACGTCTCAAGTTAGTATTGGTGACTGTGACCTCTCGTGGAGGCGAGTGCTTGGTTTTGCACCGGATGATCGGGCCATTGTTAGAGCTGCCAGTTGAGAGGGGACTGTTGATGTACAACATACCTTAGAGATTATGATGTCGCCTACCGTGCAGACAGATGGACCAGCTGTTGCTGAGATTCATAGGATGTCGCTTCCGGAGCTTACAAGCTGAGATCGCCGGAGCTTCCAGGCAGATATGAGACAGATGATAGCTAGTCTACCCGATTTGAGAGACGAAGGTGATTCGTCCGATTTATGCGCCATAGCAGGCCCAGTTGAGTTGAAGATTTCCAGTGCGGAGAGTCTTACTCAGATCTAGAGCAGACCGATTTAGAGATGACCGCCAATGTATTGCCTTTCCTGGAGGATTGAGACGCTGTTCAGCGTACAGATGAATGAGCCAGTTGTTGCTGCAAATGACGAGATATCGCCCATATGATTGGAGCTACTGCAGCATGAGTATATACTTAGAGATATGATGGATGGCCGCTAGTCACCGAGGGTGGATGACTAGTGCGTGCGATTCGTTCGCTTACCGATGCGAGGTCATCAGATAGGTTGCTTCCAGCTAGAGACGACTTCACGCAGAGACGTTGAGAGTCGACAGAGACGATCGAATGTCAGAAACCTGCTATTCCAAGTTTAAAGTATTCGGAAGGACATGCAGGCAATTCTATGGACCCTCTAGAAGAATGAAACCCTAACTCGACATAATGACTGTGTGAAAGCCTTTGAACCTTAGGGTTTGCGGCAGTTCTGCGGCGCCATTAGTGAGGCTTGGGTTTACCCTTCTATGGCTGGATCATTGATATTGTGGTATGTACTCGATGCTGTTAAACTGTACCCAAGATGTTGAGCTCTTGGGGGATTAAGAGGTTTTGACGAATCGATCGAATGGTTCGACTTCCTTCGGATGATAGGTGGTGAGATGGATTTCTTGGGAGACTCCAGATACGAGAATAGCCGTTGGAGCGCAGTCCTTGCAGCCACGATGAGACGAGTCCGAAGCAGTCGACATTGAAGCAGAGTGAAGTAAAGAGTTCGCAAGAGATTTCAACGAGATGACGTCCCACTCCGCTGACATCAGAGATGCGATACGCACGCAGAGGCGTTGTATATGGATATATCTTCCAGAAAGAGGCGTGTTAAGTATGCAGCCGTTCCGGAATAAGAATTAGCTTCAGCAATGGATGATGACTTCTGGGCAATCCGGCAGGAATGAGATTTGAGAGAGAGACCTCGACAGGACCTTTCTGGAATACTATACGAGAAGACCTGGGCCCAGGAGTGGTCATATTGCGCACACCCAGCAGGCCAGAGTTCGGCATCGTCGACAAGATAGTTGACCAGGTTCGGATAAAGGACCTTACCCAGATGCGTTGCAAGTTGATCGAGGACGGACGGGTATTTAGTATTCCTCCGATGGTTGGGACGCGTTTCCGAGGACCGGTTTGGCCAGACATCTTCTACAGAATGATGAAGCTACAGAGTACGCGATTTTGAGTCCGTGCAAGAGACTTCGGATAGACCGTGTCCGAGAACAGTGCAGTGCGTAGATAGCATGGCGTGACGTTATAGTGGACGACGATAGAGATAAGTGGAACCAGAGGTTCGTGCGAGACGCTGACGAGCTGTCATTACTTCCCGTCGAGGCTAGAGATCTGATATGCTTACAAAGGCGTTAGGATGCGACCAATTTCCGAGAAAATATTGTGCTGAGGACACAGATGTCCATTGAGTGAGAAGAGATTATGTAAGAGAGTCAGCCTCCGTACAGTTCGGCATAGGCAAGATAGGAAGAGACCTTGAGCAGGATTCCTTCCAGGACACTGCTGCAATGATATTTGCACCCGGGATCAGATGTGTCACGGGCATTCAGAGAACCAGAGGCCGACGCCCATGACATGCTGCTTTACGAGTGGTCGTGAGGATTGACCGAGAGATGACCAGTGAAGTGCCAGAACGGAATCGTCCCCGTTAGCACACCTGACAGGGCCGATGAACCGATCGATTGTGAGATTGGTAATCCACAGAGAAGATAAGGACCCAGAGGCAGAGGACGCCGGACTGTGAGCAAGAAGCAAGTGGATATCTTGCGCCGTTAGCATTGGATGCACCTTTAGTGTTTTGAGGTACGATTTTGGTGCACACCAGATGCACTAAATCGGGTTTCCTTATGCATGTCAGATGCATCTGGTTTTGCTGTCAGGCACACACGTTGCATACGATAGATGTTGTGTGCACACCCGTTGCACCTGATTGGTACTTATGTGGATTCTGTTTTCCGTGCGCACCTGACGCACGGGGTATTCTTATATACGCCTTAGGATTGATGTTTGTGGAGCCCCGACAATTTGGATTTTTGCTGAAATGTTTTAGTACTTGGGGGTTTAAATTTAAATTCGGGGACCGGATTTATTTAAGGGGGGTAGATTGTAACATTTCAAAATAATAAAATATTATTTTTGGGAAATTTTATAAATTAATATTACTTTATTGAATATTTTAATAATTCGGTATAATTGAATACAAATAAATGGGGAAATATTTTGGAAAATTATGGAAAATTCTAAAATAGGATAAATTAGAGAATTATGCCATTTCTAAGTTTAATTGATTAGTTATATGCTAATTTAGTGCTAATCGCGATTAAAAATCGCTAATCTGTTTTTTAGTAATTTTGTGCAAAACATGCACATATCTTTTATTTTCCTACACTTGTGCATTTTCTACCATGGTTTCTCATTTGGGTTTACTATTTGAGTGAGAAGGAATTTAGAGAAAAGAAAAAGAAAAGAAAAGAGTAAGGGGAATATTATATGAGGTATGGTGAGACAGAGAGAGGTATGGGCTTCTTTGACCAAGGACTTAGCCATTTCCTTTGATCCCACACTCATTTTCTCTCCCTCTCCCTCAACTCCCTGCTGTTGCTGCTGCTCCTCACCTCCCTCCCCACTTCACCTCCTCAAAACATCTCAAAAACATCACCAAAACCCCATATTCATTTCAATAAAAGTGTGCACAAGCTCAAGATCTACACATTGGACCAAGGAAGCAACGATTTTGGCCACTAGGGGCAACTCAAGAAAATTCTTGAGTTGCCAAATGAGGTATTTTCTGGACCTTAAAGCTTAGTTATGCATTACCTTTACCCCATGTTTAGTTTTGAACCGATATTGTTGGATTTTGTGGAGTTAAGGAAAACCTAGTTAGGGTTATGGGAAATGTTGTGTTTTAATATGAATTTGAGCTTAGTAGGGGTTATATAAATACCATAGTGCATGAATTGAGACCCAAACCTGAGACTTATGGCCCGGAATACGGATTTAGAAACCGATATCGGAAAGCTTATGGAATCTGTGATGGTTATATGAGATCTGCTATCACCCGAGATATCCTAAAATAAAATTGATTGGACAGTGAGATGTACAGGCACCCAGGAACCACCCCACAAGACTCTAGCCCCTAACTCTATGACCCGGCCGCAGATTTCATCCCATTGGCCGCAATTTGCGGCCAGACCTGCCCTATTTTGGTTCGTCTTGGTTTTGGTGTTCCCTCATCAGTAGATTAGGCCCCTGGTATGTGTAGATTTGTCTAGTTTGACCTAGGGTGAAATCTGGAGCCTATTTCCTTAATTGCTGTTTTGGATTCGTGTTTCCGTATTCCGTATTTTTAGTTCTGAAATTGTGTATTGTGTTTTACCTCGACTATTTGGCATTTATACGACGATAACGAGGATTGATTGATGGTTTTGAAGGCGTGCCCATAGGTTCTAACCTATAGGCCCCTTATCGTATCGTTTTGGGTTTCATGTACCGTTTTAGCTTTGATTCGGTTTTAATACGCATTTACGATACTTTGATGTGTAGGTACCCCATTAAGACATCGGGACGACGAGCAAGCGCGTGGCGACGTTGACAAATGAAGACGCAATGTGAGTAGATTATATCTACTGTGGGAAGTCGGGTGGATGGCGTATAGCACCCCCGCAGTCCGTAGTTGATATACTATATTGTATGATAGTTATAGTGTGTCATGGATATTGTGTTAGGTGTATTATGGATAACTTAGGGTTAGAAGTAAACTAGTATAGTTTATAGTCGCGAACCCTAGAATAGGTTTATACCCACACGCGCACCCTTCCATTTCACTATACTTACACAGTGTTGATGATGATATTGGATGACATTGGAGATGAGTCGATGATTTTGGGCATTGTGCTGTGAGAATCGGTGATGTGATGTGATTCGTACTTGCGATACGACATGTGATCTTAGCGGGCCGTTGGGCATGTGTTTTACCCCCGCTTTCATACTTATATAGATGGTATTGATTTGTACTAGACTTAGATCTGTACCCTAGATTATGTGATATGATGATAATGATACCTGATATTTGATGAGAGGAATGTGATACTGACCCGTATCCAGCTATTGGGATGCCGTACGACGATTTACCGTACGAGCTTTATATTGATGATAGATCCGCACTCATGACTTGAGGATGCCATATGACATACTGTATCGTACTCAATACTATTGATGCGGGATCACCGACTATAGATATATATATCGACTCAGATTTAGGTGGATTCCATACCCCTCCCGGTTGACTTGATACTTAGATCTGTAGTTTGCATAGTAGATGTTAGACTAGACCCGAGTCATACCTATTTCAAAAACTAACGAATCGGGAATATATGAAAAAACACTGTAGCCCTTAGTTTACAAAAAACCCCGATTTGTCTTATTTCAAATGGCAAGCTGCATTACTATTCATTTACCATTTAGTCTACGGCTCGCATTGCATTGCATGCTTATATGTTATTGATTCATATTCCTTGTACATATGCCTTTACATAGTTGCATGCTCATATTAGTGTTCATGTTGCATGTATTATAATTCATGGATTTCGCACTGTGATATGGTTGCATACGATGATTCTGGATTTGTTTTACTCCTATGTATATATATCAGTGGTATGGGACGCTGAAATATATATGTACACCCATAGAGTATATATATATATATTAGTGGTATGGGACGCTGATATATATATATATATACGCCTACTTAATATATCATCATGATGATCGATGCAAATTTACTTATGCATTATGAGAGGAGCCTATGTGCTCGGAGCCTATAAGCTCCATGTGAGAGGAGCCTATGTGCTCGGAGCCTATGAGCTCGATGTGAGAGCAGCCTATGAGCTCGATGTGAGAGGAGCCTATGTGCTCGGAGCCTATGAGCTCGATGTGAGAGGAGCCTATGTGCTCGGAGCCTATGAGCACGATGTGAGAGGAGCCTATGTGCTCAGAGCCTATGAGCTCGATGTGACGGGAGCCTATGTGCTCGGAGCCTATGAGCTCGATGTGAGCGGAGCCTATGTGCTCGGAGCCTATGAGCTCGATGTGAGAGGAGCCTATGAGCTCGATTTGAGAGGAGCCTATGTGCTCGGGGTCTTTATGGTTGATGGCATATTATATCTCCCCTACCCCACATTTATTTTATATGCATTGCATCATATATTAGTAGTACCTGATAGAGTACCTTCATGAATGATGCATACATATCGGATACATGATATATGGGTTTCACTTGATATTGAGATATATAGTTTGTAAGTCTACGCTAGCACCCCGGTAGTCTACAGACGCCAAAATGCGGAACAAAACTTTTAAACTGGCGCTATCGTATACTTTAACCCGGATCTGCCATTATTGCTAAACTAACAAACTGTAAAGAGTGTAGGAATGTTATACCGAATGATCCGAGTCCTTCGTTCTTCAACCATCATCCCACGCTCCGTTGCGGCTGCTCCGATCTCGTCGATCTCCGATATCCTCGTCGAGGTGGCACCACATGATCGGTTCTTTAAACGGGCTCCCGCCTCTGACTCGAGGCAACTCAATCGTCAAGTTTGCTAAAAGAGACGACCAAGATTGATGTAGAGAATGAGTAGATGACTTTGTCTCACTTCGTCCAAGTCCGTGGACGATCGGTTAATGAAGTTGCCGAAGGAATCGGGTGATAGAATGAAATGGACTGTGAAATTCCATACACCGATAAAACCTATCATATCTTTTCTAGCAAATGAAAACTCAAGTGAGAGAGAGAATGAGGAGAGAGAGAGGGCAAGCCATATATAGCAAGAGGGAGGTGACCGTAGGAGAAGGGGGTGACCTTAAGCAAAAGCTTCTCACTTTTAAAATATCTTGAAGAAATATCAAGCATAAAGATCTTTAGCTAAACAAGAAATGGTTAAAATCAAAGCATGAGTCACATGACACCTCTCCAATTCTAGAACCTTCTAGAAGCTTCTAGAAGCATGACTCACTCTCATCCAAGAAAAGATAAATCCGTCTTTAACCAAATGTTAAAAGACGGCTGATAGAAAACTGGAAACTGGCAACTTCCAAAAGTGATCCTGAAACGAATTTCAGGACAACCCCGAAACTGTATAAATATACCCGCATTTGTATTACGACCGAATACAAATGCAACTGAGACAAAGATATTAAACCTACTCAATATAATACTCGGATCCGGCTTAAACCAAAGCCGACCAGTATCATCTGCCCGAAAACTGACACGTGCGTAAACGCACGTGCATTTTCCGAACCCTGCCATAAAACCATAAGGCCTCTACAACGTTTCGCCCGAACTTGGGAAACTGTCTGTGGGGGACTCTAATGACTCGTCAGCACCCTGGCAGTGGGTTTAACCACAAACCGTCAGCGGCACTAGCAATGCGTAACGGCTGCCCATGGACTGACCTCAAGGGATGCCGATGAGCGCACTCATCCGGAAAACCCTACTGAGCCTAACAGTGACAATGTATATACAGTCCGGTCCGTTCGCCAATGAGTATCGCATATCTGCCTAGGGGGCTAGTAACGTCAGACCCCCAATAAGAGTATAAGTCGTGTCGGAGTGAAGCCCAATTACACCCTGAGATACTACTGGAGTACCTACCAGTAAATCTCCTGCCATGGCCATGGACTTTGTGTAATGGCTCTCCTAGACACAGCACGACCTCGCCCCCAATACCGGGAGAGACGAATCCCCTGCCGATCCGCTCACGTGCCTCCATATGGCTCGGGACTGTACCCAAAAGCTACCGGTTTGCACGACTCCTTTGAGCCGTGGTAGGGTAGAAATCAAAGCACAGTGGGAACTCACACGAGACAAATGACGACCTCAGGTCGATGAACTAACCTATACACATGTCACCAGGGAACTGCTATCTGACGATAGGTATAGTACTAACTAGCAGATTCCCGGCGAGTCCTGTCCGGTGTACTCATAACCCAATGAGCACCTGTATACATCTTAGGTGATCCAACTGACACCAGTGGCTTGTGAGACCGGCCACCGCCCCTCATCGGGGTCTCGACTGTACACACTAGTCTACTCCGGAGTATCGATGCCCTGTCTCGAAACTCCCACGACTAGGGACTACAATTAAGGATATGCATATAAACTACCTAACTCTCACGTATATGATCGCCATCATACTGTTGGTAGTAAAGCAAGATCCTAAGGGCTCTATCAAAGTGTAACATGCAATCAGTCACCTGAACATGTACACGACTGATAAAGGCAAACCAGATAGCATACTATCATCTCGAGTAAGACTGTGCTACCGGGATAGGTCCTCCGCAATCATTGCAATCACGTACCTGCGATCCAATAATTGACTATGAGGGCACTATCTCCAACAATCTTCCACTTGCACTCAAGGCTAATACTGCGATGTCGACTACTCACAGCCCGTGTGAAACCGAACATCCAACTCTTCTACTAATCAGTTTCACAAAGCCCGTTTGTAAAACTATTGTGTTCGAGAAATAGCCTCGGTGAGTGGATCCGCCTAGAAGTTTCTTTCTGTATCTCTCTTAATCTCAAGTTCGCGGAGAAATCCATCTCCCGAATTGAGTAGTACCTGTCTTAGAATATGTCTGGATATCTGATGGGACCTCAGTTCATAAATGAACTCCATATCCAAACTTCTTAGACTGTATGGATCACTGAACCTAATCAGTATCCGGCACCATGCTACCCACAGTATCCTCTGGAACCACCTGTCCATAATACTGTCCCTCGTCAGAGGGAAAACTAAAACTCTGACAATCACTCTGTCATCCATGTCACCTTTGAAGCCTGGAATGATAACCGTCTCCCGAAAGAGGCTGCCGTTATCAAATCCGTAGAACATGTACCAATGTTCTAAAACTGCTTCCCTATGTTTCTCCAGGATTGGATTAATACAAACTTATTGCATCTAGTGCAAAAACAACATCTGGTGTGGTACTTGACATCTCATGATTGACTCAATTGCCTAAGCAAGTGATCTGTCAATCATGCACATCCCTCTCCCCTTTAGTCTATACGACACCTTTAGAGAGGGTGACTCCATCACCTGCAGGTACACCACCATGCTAGGAGTCATCTATTCTAAAAACCATTAGAATACTGTCAAAGTACCCACATTGGGAAACTACCCAAATCTAGATCTAAAACCATAGATCCAGAAACCAGAATGTCTAATATTATATCCATGTCCTGTCTGGAGAAACAACTGTGTGACGACCATAGTACAACCGATCGTAGTATAGGAATTTTACTTCCTACTCTGTGTATGTCATCCTGATATCATGACATCACACCCTACTACCTTTTTAACTGATCCATCCCCTATTCTGATTGAAGTCAAACCCATGACTGTCACATCAAAATTAGATGATCTATCTCCGCTATAGCTGCTCAAGTCTATAAATAGACATAAGCTACTTGCCCACCATGCTTCCGTTGCTCCCACTGACTACGACAACCCTCCTACCGGGTCTCATAGCCTGGAACAACAGTAGTGTCAAGTCTGGGTAGATAAGAACCTCCCTGTCACCGTCCTTGAGCCTACCGAAGTACCTCTCGGGTGTCTGAGGTTACCTACCAAATCTGCGGATTGGCTATTGGAATGTCAAACCAGATTGTATAGGTCCTATTAAATTTTTCCGTAATCGTTCGCGGTTCTGGAATCACTTCCAGTTCTACCATACTCCCACTACTGTTTTCTGAAAAAGATCCATTTTACTAAAACTGTGGCAAGTCAAGAACAATATCACTATTGATCTTCTAAATGGTAGAATATCAACCCTCGTCATAGCCAGGGTCAACCCACAAACAGCCATTACAGAAACGTGCCCTGAGTTATCCAGTGTCTGGTTTTAATCATAAGCTGGACAACTCCCCGTACCTTAATATCTTTTAAGGTACGAACTATTCTATATCCAATATAGAAACTTTGGCACTTATTTAATTGGAACCATATTCAATCCATGCAGCTGTCTCCAGTGCATATCAACTTAATGGAAAGAGGCTAATCAGCATTACTCAACTTAGGAATCCATCCAATTATGAGTAACCTGAAAGAGAAACACGTTTCTCAAAACCATCACTATCATCTGAGTACCAATCACAAGAATCTACATCTTCGATCTCTTTGAAGAATCCCGATACTTGTGATACCTGGTTCTCTACTTTATTCTTATACCCACAACTTCTCAAAACTTAGACCTTGTATTTCTACGAAACACTCGTCTAAATACTAGAGAAGTTATAAGTAAACAGAACATAGTACGAGGACCTACCCCTTTGTCCTGATGGACACTGGACAACATACAATACTCTGTATAAGTCCGCTGAGTTAAACAACTCAAAACCTGTGCGTTGTAGGTGGAAAACTGTACCCTGGCGATTTCCTCAAATATCACCAATTACAACGAATTCCGATATAATGAGGATGATCACCTAATTCCCAATATCTTACTCCCACTCATCATCTGTGAAACCATACAGATATGAGAATGAAACCTGGTAAATACATACCCTTGGAGTAAGTGTCTAATCGGGAAAACAGTTTTTCCTTTAACAATGCACTGAAACATGAAAATGTTTCGTAGGGGTATCCTGGTATTCATAGTAATGCCTCTTCCATAATCCAATTCATGACTTCAACCGTATATTTTATTGCCATCTCTCCAAATCCCCTTTATTTGTCTTTAGTCGTTACCTTCTGTACACCATCGTTAGGCTAACTGGTTTTCTTCCTTCCCTACCGTTCGGCACCAGCCTATGGTTTGGAAGAAGACTATCCAGTAAGCATAATAGGTGTACCCTCCTAAACCAAGGAGTACTCGCATCTCGAGAGAAGGTGACGATAAAAGACAACTGAATAATACCTTATTCTTTTTAAAGGTGAAATAGGAGCGGCGATGAAGTACGCGGTTTTGCTCGTGAATGATATCAGTCGCAATTTACTTTGCCCTCTTTCTAATCCCTTTATTTTGTCTTTACATATTACCTTCTGCACACCCTACTTAGGCTAATTGGTTTTCTTCATTCCCTACCTTTCGGCACCAGCCTATGGTTTGGAATAAGACTATCCAATAGGCGTAATAGGTGTACTCTCCTAAACCAAGGAGCTCTCGCAACCTGAGAGAAGGTGATAATAAAAGACAACTGAATAAACCAATTCTATTTCTCCTGAACCTGGATCCATCCCCGAAGAAGTCCCTTCGAGTTCGTATATAACCATACGATGGATCTATCCAATGGAAGTGGATATTCGTAGTAATACGGGTGTTCTGAGAAATTCAAAGGGTAAAAGAAGGAGTGGCAATGACTTATGCAACTAAGACAATCCAAAAGCAAGTATTTTAAGAAGGTTCGGTCAACTTGGTCACTGAGTCATAGTCTAGGGTCGGTCAAAGGTCGCTGCCAAAGAGAGAGAGAGAAAAGAAACACTCTGCGTGCACTCTAACCTAGATCAGAATGGTCATCATTTTATCTAATCCGGAAACCTCCCACTGTCCTGTCAAATTCTCCTCCAAACCTAAAGAAGAATCAATCGGGATCACCCGAAGAGTAAACCAACTCATCAGTGGGAATCAGGATCCAACTCTCATCGCATGATAACGTGATGGAATGCATCCACGTTACTCATACTCCAGAAGGTATGCGCATACTTGGCAAGTTTCAGTTTCTTTAGAAACTCCCGATATAGTTTTTGCCCCATGCTCTTATAACCTTGGCGTTTGGTCAAAATGTCATAAGTCACATGCCAAGTTCTACCCATCACTATCTTGTTAATTTGAACCCACCCGCACATGCCCTTGGCGTTAGGTCAAAATGGCAGAACGGCTGTCCCAAACTAACTCATCTATCTATGCAACAATTGAATACCCAGCAGCTACCAAACACTATGCCTTGGCGTTTGGTCAAAATACATAGCTTGAATACTACTGAATACCCAAAAGAAGTGACGGAGGGCTACGGCTGGTTTTTGGCGAAAAACCTTTAGCGTAGTGAACTTGATATCGCTGAAGGAACCTGATAGCTTTTTAAAAATATAGTGGCGAAAACCTTTTGCTAAAGAGGTCATTCCCGGTAAAGGGATCTCGGCTCTTTCCTCGTGGAATGAGGTGCAGGATATTCCACTGAATACCGCTATGCAAAGCAACATGTAATCGACTATAGTGAAGTTATTACCCTGACGCAAACTTCTGCCCAAGGGGTCAGTCCCGGTGAAGGGATATCAACCCTTGCCCCGTCGAATGAGGTGCAGGATATTCCACTGAATACCGCTATGCATAACAAAAGAAAACGTCTTTGCAATAACACTTTTTAAATTGTTCCAACAACTGTATACAGGTTTGTTTTTACTTTGCGTTGATCAGAATTAACGCAGTCCCATCATTCGATCACACCAGAAAAGAACGAAAATAAAATGTACGTATATGCCATCCGCATTCGTCGCTGGGTCCCGTCATCACCCGTTAGGTTACTTAACTAACGACAGAGCGGGGACTGGACTAGCGCGGGTGTAAAACATATACAACATCTAATAGTATATAAACCAATATACATAATCGCTCCAGGCGTGATAATATGCAACATTAAAGAAAAGTAATAAGCATCACAGAACAATACAGATAATCTGGGATCCCCGAGTTTCATAGAGCCGCTGCTGAAACTCGACGTTCCCCTGTCGTGTGGATAGCCTGTGCAATGAAACCTAGACCCCTACGGGTGCGGCAAGTTACCCGCCAAAACCTGAAGCGAGGCAGTCCCCCACAGCATAGTGAATGGAACACCCGGCACTTCACGGAATCCGGCAAATTGAGCACCCCTCCTTGGGTCAACCTGTACCCCCTACGAGTGCGGCGAATAGTCTGCCAATTCTGAAGTGGGGTCCCTCTGCCTCTCAAAGCCATGAGATACGGACCCGTTGCTTTCCCGAACCCGGCTATCCGTGCACTCCGTCGCGGGGTAAAACCTAGTACAGTAATGAAAAATAGTACAATAGGTACATCGACCGCAACCTGGTCGTGCCCCAAAAAGAATATTATACAACAGGCAGTGACGGCAGTCCACAAGTTGGACGCTCGCGCCGCAATATCAAATGTATAAATAAACACAAACTGTACTACCATTGCACACTGCTATCCACCACGACAAATCCACAACATCACAGCACAACACAGAACATCAACGCGAATGTCACGTTCGCAAACCCGTCTAAAAGAACTATAGCAATCAGACGCAGTTTACCGATCAAATGACATTCCCGGTCGGAGATATAATGTAAGCACTGTAAACTAACGTGTTTAAATTTCGATCGACCAAAGACCAAATATCAAAAGTGGGCCCTACTGCTTACTGGTGAACAGTAACAAAACCTGGGCCAAAATGATATATAACAAAAATAACAAAATCCAACAGAGAAGACACTGAGAAAATTTGATGCAGTAATTCATTAGGATGGCCGCGGATCCGCGGCCAAACCATGGGTTTGGCCGCGCTTCCGCGGCTATATAGTGGATTCACTTGCCCAAATTTTGTCGTGTGCCTTAGAAAACCCTGCACAGATTTTTAAGACATACAGAAATGAATTTTGAGACCGTTTAAAATTAACAGAACTGTCGAGCTAGGATTTTGTGTTTTTCGATTTTCGGTCGGATCGATGTTGTAAACACGTTAGCACAAGTTAGTATAGCAAAATGGTTAGGCTCTGATACCACTGTAAGTCTACGCTAGCGTCCCGGCAGTCTACAGACGCCAAAATGCGGAACAAAACTTTTAAACTGGCGCTATCGTATACTTTAACCCGGATCTGCCATTATTGCTAAACTAACAAACTGTAAAGAGTGTAGGAATGTTATACCGAACGATCCGAGTCCTTCGTTCTTCAACCATCATCCCACGCTCCGTTGCGGCTGCTCCGATCTCGTCGATCTCCGATATCCTCGTCGAGGTGGCACCACATGATCGGTTCTTTAAACGGGCTCCCGTCTCTGACTCGAGGCAACTCGATCGTCAAGTTTGCTAAAAGAGACGACCAAGATTGATGTAGAGAATGAGTAGATGACTTTGTCTCACTTCGTCCAAGTCCGTGGACGATCGGTTAATGAAGTTGCCGAAGGAATCGGGTGATGGAATGAAATGGACTGTGAAATTCCATACACCGATAAAACCTATCATATCTTTTCTAGCAAATGAAAACTCAAGTGAGAGAGAGAATGAGGAGAGAGAGAGGGCAAGCCATATATAGCAAGAGGGAGGTGACCGTAGGAGAAGGGGGTGACCTTAAGCAAAAGCTTCTCACTTTTAAAATATCTTGAAGAAATATCAAGCATAAAGATCTTTAGCTAAACAAGAAATGGTTAAAATCAAAGCATGAGTCACATGACACCTCTCCAATTCTAGAACCTTCTAGAAGCTTCTAGAAGCATGACTCACTCTCATCCAAGAAAAGATAAATCCGTCTTTAACCAAATGTTAAAAGACGGCTGATAGAAAACTGGAAACTGGCAACTTCCAAAAGTGATCCTGAAACGAATTTCAGGACAACCCCGAAACTGTATAAATATACCCGCATTTGTATTACGACCGAATACAAATGCAACTGAGACAAAGATATTAAACCTACTCAATATAATACTCGGATCCGGCTTAAACCAAAGCCGACCAGTATCATCTGCCCGAAAACTGACACGTGCGTAAACGCACGTGCATTTTCCGAACCCTGCCATAAAACCATACGGCCTCTACAACGTTTCGCCCGAACTTGGGAAACTGTCTGTGGGGGACTCTAATGACTCGTCAGCACCCTGGCAGTGGGTTTAACCACAAACCGTCAGCGGCACTAGCAATGCGTAACGGCTGCCCATGGACTGACCTCAAGGGATGCCGATGAGCGCACTCATCCGGAAAACCCTACTGAGCCTAACAGTGACAATGTATATACAGTCCGGTCCGTTCGTCAATGAGTATCGCATATCTGCCTAGGGGACTAGTAACGTCAGACCCCCAATAGCAGTATAAGTCGTGTCGGAGTGATGCCCAATTACACCCTGAGATACTACTGGAGTACCTACCAGTAAATCTCCTGCCATGGCCATGGACTTTGTGTAATGGCTCTCCTAGACACAGCACGACCTCGCCCCCAATACCGGGAGAGACGAATCCCCTGCCGATCCGCTCACGTGCCTCCATATGGCTCGGGACTGTACCCAAAAGCTACCTGTTTGCACGACTCCTTTGAGCCGTGGTAGGGTAGAAATCAAAGCACAGTGGGAACTCACACGAGACAAATGACGACCTCAGGTCGATGAACTAACCTGTACATATGTCACCAGGGAACTGCTATCTGACGATAGGTATAGTACTAACTAGCAGATTCCCGGCGAGTCCTGTCCGGTGTACTCATAACCCAATGAGCACCTGTATACATCTTAGGTGATCCAACTGACACCAGTGGCTTGTGAGACCGGCCACCGCCCCTCGTCGGGGTCTCGACTGTACACACTAGTCTACTCCGGAGTATCGATGCCCTGTCTCGAAACTCCCACGACTAGGGACTACAATTAAGGATATGCATATAAACTACCCAACTCTCACGTATATGATCGCCATCATACTGTTGGTAGTAAAGCAAGATCCTAAGGGCTCTATCAAAGTGTAACATGCAATCAGTCACCTGAACATGTACACGACTGATAAAGGCAAACCAGATAGCATACTATCATCTCGAGTAAGACTGTGCTACCGGGATAGGTCCTCCGCAATTATTGCAATCACGTACCTGCGATCCAATAATTGACTATGAGGGCACTATCTCCAACAATGTTTGTGTCGATGATCGATATTGGTTTCCTGATGATTTCATTCATGATATCTTCTGTTTTCATTTTACCGCATACATACATCCTATTTATGATATGTTTTACGTGAGGCACTGGCACGAGTTCTTGGCACTACACTTTTGTTCAGATGTTACATTGCCACTTTACCATGCTTCAGACTTATTCATTTGAGGTTAATATTATATCTGATCGTTTGACTTAGGATTATGTCATGCTTCCAATTTCTTCTTGTAGATATTTCTATTCACGAGTTGGCAACTCACCCCCGTTGTGCCACAGTTCTTGCAGGTTTTGCCGTACAGGTTCCATAGCGGCACTTCCGGCACATTGCTTCCTTTACGGGTGATTTGCTTGGTAGGTGGGTTCTTTGCATCATAACCACCTCTGTATATGTATTATTCTTTGTATCTAGAAATTCCATCAACCAAAATTTGTATATTGTTTCAGACTTAGACACAAGTGATGTATTATTTCGACCTTAGAGTCGCGCTTAGTAGTGTTACAGTTTTCATGCTTATCTGGGTTTTCTTTTGAATTTTGATCCTCGCCATTCGGCGTTGTATAGTATATTGCTTGTATGTTCATTTATCCTTAAAATGGTTTTAGATTTCTGTGCTTTTGGCTTACTTGGATCAGATGGAGTCCTATAGACTTCATATGGTTCAAGAGCCAGTCACGTGCTCTTTCGGGTCATGACAGAGGCATACCTGTCAGGCTTCTCATTGAGGGCGTTTCTACGTTCTATACACGATTGACGGATGTGTGGTCAAGAACTGAACCGGTAGAGCACATGCCCGCCCGTACACCTAGCTCTAGCTCTACCGCGAGCGAAGGAGAACTCACTCCTTTAGAACATGCAAATTTGATGCGGAGAGCTGTTAGGGGCATTGATGAGTTTAGGGGGATATCGAGGGAGCATGATCGGCGGTTGACTGAGGTAGAGCAGGGGATCCGAACCCTGCTGGCTAGGGAGGAGCGTTCCCGTTCACGCTCGAGGGCGCGGCGTGGGGCCGAGCAGTGAGGGCACTGCTTGTGGTTTGTTTGGGGGAGTTGGTGGTTGTAAATAGTTATCGTTTGCATTACATATATTTTTTTTAAAATTTTTGTATATATTTTTCTTTTTCTTTTGCATGTTTAAATTCTGCATTGCATCTTTATATAAAAATCATAAAAATTAAAAAAAAAATTTAAAAATAGAAATTAAATAAATAAATATAAAATTATAAAAATCGAATAAAAACTGAAAAATTATTAAAATTTAAATATTCAATTTCGGACATAATTGACTTAAGTTTGACAAGACGGTTAACAAGCTAAAAGAAAAACTAGATCCTAAACTTAGTAAATTAAAATCCCTAAAAATAACCTTCCTTAAAATTTAACGGTAGAAAATATATGTCTTTGTAGTTTACTTAGAAATAGGCAAATTTAGAGTTCACTTCTTGGGCTAAGTCAAAAATAAGGGAAGAGTATTGATATTTTTATTAAAGTAAAAGTCTGAAAAATAATTCCGAAACTTAAGTCTAAATTCTGAAAATATATACGCTACAAATTGCACAAACACGAACCTTGAAACTTGGAATAGTAGAGGTGTCCATGAAATGCTCTTGTCTTAAATCCTTAGTATGAAGGAAAATAAAATAAAAGTACAAGTGTGAATAAAGAGAGAAAAAATGAACACCGGTTTTGTAATTACTTAAGGCTGCATAAATAAAAAAAATATACAGCGAGGGTGCTTTATCACCTAGTGCCTTAGACCAACTGGTTTGGAAGTCACTGCTAAAGCCTTAGGTGTTACAAGACTAGGAATTACGCATTAATATGTAAACACATTTTGTAATCAGTCGTTAGTACCTCAAGAAGTATTAACGATTGCATGAAAGATGTGTGAGAAATTTCATCTAAAAATTCACCAACTAAAAGTACTTTGGATGATGGATAAGAGTATAAGAGCTTGAATTGAATTTCCAAGTGTAGGGGTGATACATATACACACGTAGGGGTATATGATTGGGGTTTGGATGAGAGATAGGAATGAAAAATAGGACTTATACCTTTAGTAGAGATGATAAAAATTCCTAAGTTTAGATGGAACCTTAGAAGAAAAACTCAAAAGATGCTAAAAGCTAAGTAAATTTACAAAACATATATAATCTTAAGTTAAATGATAAAGAAGCGTGAAAAATACGGGTTGATAATTTCTGAGTCGAAGATAATAGAATTTCTTGTTAGAAAACCGAATTGGAGAATAAAAGTCAAAATGCTAAATTGATACGATTTTGTGGGTATTATCCGCTGAAAACCCTCAGGAGACAACACTCCTCCTACTAAGGACACCTAGAGGTTTAACGGCTTGTTGCACGAGCTCAGTGCAATCGCGTTTCCCTGCGAAAGTGAGATAGGTCTTTTTCGAAGAATAAAACTAGTTTTGCTCGAGGACGAGCAAAAGATAAGTTTAGAGGTATTTGTTCATATCATAATTTTGCATTATTATATTCCCCATTCTTATTCATTTTACAAATAAACAGGTGCTTTTGATCCATGTCTGCTACATAGTTGCAGGTTACAGGTTCTCGGAACAAAATAGTGGAAATGATGAAAAGACGATACAAAACTGAGACTACGACCAACAAATAGAAGAATCTTAATCTTGCCTACAGTTTGAGGGACTAATGAAGATCAATGAACAATTTCACAAAGTACAAAGGAGGCACAAAGATTCAAGACTTCGACACGAAGCAAACAGTAAAAGTCCACAACATTCTGCACTGTGGAATTCTGGAAGAAACTAGAAGACAATCTGAGAACCCAATTGAAGAAACTAGAAGCCAAATGCAACAGGAAGCACCCAGAAAAATCCAGCCAAAGACTCCACTATATGGTCGCGGATCCACAGCCAAATAGGGCATATGGCCGCGGATCCGCGGCCATGGTGAGCACGTGTCGGTGCAAAATTCAACGGTGGCGGCGGTACGTTGACCAGGCCTCTCAGGGTAGTTTTGTAAATGTAGATAAGGATCAGAATGTTACCTAGGGTTTTTATAATCTATAAATAGGAACCCTAAAGCTCTTTTTAGAGCATGCCTCTTCTTGTACCTCTTTTTATTTATCAAATTCAGAATTTCAATTCCTGTAATGTTTGAAGAGTGCATCAAATAAAAGATAAAGTAAGTCTTTCTTTTCTTGCCTTAGTTAATTTTCCATTCTGCCCTAGTTAATTTTATTTATCTGCCCTAGTTTAGCACTTTTATTTATCCGCTGTAGATTAGATAATTAGGTTATTAAAAACAATCATAAAAATTTCTCTTGTTATCAATTCCCTAATGAGTGAGTAGTTCCTCACTTGTTAGGGTTAGGAATGGGAAAGATTTGAGAGATGAAAATCTCTCACTCCTTTCTTGCCCGTCATACATTTTAATAGGACTCTATGCAAACATACACACACCGCTCACTACGGAACCCTATCCCATAAGGTAGCGGTGATACCGTAGTTTAAAAGACCGGTTGTGTTTGTTTTCAATGGAGTTTAGGGTAAGAGTTAAGAAAGAACGGACAAGGACCTAGAGAAAGAAACCTAGTTTCTTCCCGATGGTACTAATCCACTTTGTTAATTATTACCTTAACACCTAAAATGTAACATTTCCAAATAATAAAATATTATTTTTGGGAATTTTTATAATTTAATATTATTTTAATGAATATTTTAATATTTTGGCATAATTAAATACAAATAAATGGAGAAAAATTATGGAAAATTCTAAAATGGGGTATTTATTGGAATTATGCCATTTTTAAGTGTTTGTGATCAATTATATGCTAATTTAGTGCTAATCGCGATTAAAAATCGCTAATCGGATTTTTAGCAATTTTGTGCAAAGCATGCACATATCTTTTTCTACACTTGTGTTGCATTTTTCTTGCATTGGTTTTACTTTGGGGTTACTATTCTTGTGAGAAAGGAATTTGAATAGAAAAGAAAATGGAAAAGGAATAAAATATGAGGTTTGGTGAGAGAGAGAGGTATGGTCTTCTTTTGACCCAAAGACTTAGCCATTTCCTTTGATTCCAACACTCATTTCCCTCATCTCTCCCTCTCCATTCTCAGCTGAGGTGCTGCCCTCTTCCTTCTCCCCTCTTCAAATCCCAAAATCATCATAAAAACAACACCAAAACCCTACCCCGATTTCATTAAAAGTGTGCACAAGCTCAAGATCTACACATCGGACCAAGAAAGCAAGGATTTTGGCCACTAGGGGCAACTCAAGAAAATTCTTGAGTTGCCAAATGAGGTATTTACTGAACCATTAGATTAGTTTTTGCATTACTTATACCCTTATGTTAAAATTTAATCGATATCGGGTGGTGTTGTGGACTTAAAGGAAACCTAGTTAGGGTTTGAGGAAATTGTGAGTTGTAGTGTGAAATTGAGCTTAGTGGAGGCTGCACAAACACCCTAGTGATGGAATTGAGACCCAAACCTGAGATTTGAAACCCGGAATACGGATTTAGAAAACCGATATCGGAGATATTGTGAAATCTGTGAAGGTTTTAGGAATCTGCTATCACCCCGAGACCCCTAAAATAAAATTGAGCTGACAGTGAGTCGTGCAGGCACCTAGGAAGCTACCACCAAGACCCCAGCCCCTAATTCAAACCCATGGCCGCAGATTTAATCATTCTGGCCGCAATTTGCGGCCAGAGTAGAGGGGAATGGGTTCATTTTTGTTCTAGAGCTCATTTTGCACTATATTAGACCCCTCCTATATGCAGTTTTGGCTAATTGTCACCAGGGGAAAATCTGGGAGCATTTTGGTGTGTTTTAGGCGACGTTTTCCGTATTTTAAAATGTACTTTCTTGATATTTGGATTTGTATTTGGTTGTCGGGTGTTCGTACATCGACAACAGGGATTGTGTGATTGATTTGCACGTTTAGGCCATAGGTTCCAACCTATGAGCACACTGTGCGCTGTATTGGTTTTCTGCCTCGATTTTAATACGTATTGTGACGGTTTATTATTGTAGGTACCATCGCAAGGATTCCAAGGCGAAGAAGCACGGCATCATCGATTTCGGCGAGCGAAGACCAGGTGAGTAGATTATATCTACGGGGGAAGTCGGGTGGATGGCGTATAGCACCCACGCAGTCCGTGGTGATGTATACGAATACGTATACACACATATATTTACTATATGTTCTTTGAGATTATTGATGATAGGATGGATTGATTTAGTGTATTGCGAAACCCTAGAGTAGGGGTTGCACCCATACACACACGCATGCATGCACTTGCATACATACCTTCTTTCGCATGTGTGTATGGGAATATTATATTTGTATGTGTTCACATGGGTATGGGACTATGTGTACATATACTGGATTATGAGGATAGTACTTGGATGTGAGTTGAGTCGATGAGATTCGATTTGAGGCCGTGAGATCGGCGATATGACAGGATTCGTATGGGAGATACGACGGAATGCTTTGGCGGGCTCTGGGACGTGTGTTTACACATGCATTTATATAGATGGTATCGAATGTACTAGACTTAGATCTGTACCCTAGATTATGTGATATGAGGGTAGTGATACCTGATATGTGAAGAGATAATGTGATATTGACCCGTACCCAGCTATTGGGATACCGTACGACGATTTACCGTACGAGCCTATATTGATGATAGATCCGAGCTCATGACTCGAGGATGTTATATCGTTTGTGATACCATTGAGGCTGGATTATTGACTATTATATTTATATATATATCGACTCAGATGTAGGTGGTTTCCATACCCCTCCCGATTGACTTGATAGTTGGGTCCGTAGTTCGCATAGTAGGCGTTAGACTAGACCCAAGTCATACCTATTTCAAAACTAACGAATCGGGGATATTTTAAGGATAGGCAAAAGGGATTCTATGGATATTTTCAAACGACACATCTTTTCTTAAAACACCGTAGCCCTTATTTTACCAAAAACCCTGATTCGTCTTATTTCAAAAGGCAAGGCTGCATGATATATTTATTGTGGTAGATTCTTCACTATTGCGTTGATTATTCGATTTCCGCATATTCATGCTATTCACGTTGCTTTGCATATGTTTATCGCTATATTATTATCATGTTGTTAGGACACCAGCACCATTATCGATGATGCGTATGTTCCACGTACACTAATTGCCGGCTCACACACTTCATCATCGATAATTTCCATGCCACTACACTGTAGTATTGTTGCATTCATGATATGATTCTTGCATGGCATATTGTACACTTATACCTGTATACAAACATAGATGATTCTGACTTGATTAGAGATTTGGGAACCGCAAGATGTTCTTCAAAAACTGATTCGTTTTAAAAGAGCGGTTTCCCTCGACATGTGCACATTACTATTCCATGTTGCATGACTCCTGATATGCTTACCTTTCTTTACATGTCGCATACATCATGTTTTGATTATACGCATTGAAATATGTTGTTTCCATGATATTTCTGGATTTGGGAACCGTGGGTATTTCAAAAGAGAATATATAATTGTGTTAAAAACCCGGTAACCCTTGATATGATATTTCAGTGCGTCCACCATGTGTTTTCTCGGTGCTGAGTGCGATATGTGAAACCCGATTCGAGGAGGGGGATGAGGCCGATTGCGGGTACATGGTGGACCCGGTATGGTACCCCGGGGCGAGAACGGTTTCTCTGTGTTGTAGACGGTGAGCCTGGCAATGGGAGCACTACCTACCGGTGATTGGTTGGACCTGGCGGTTATCCGTAGGATACCGACCAGAGTCGATAGATGGATATGGGCGTACTGCTGGGGCCGAGGGCCGATTCCGCAGACGAAGCCCGTGGGCTGACCCGGACTGACGGAGCCCGATATATGAGGATTTATGTGCCGATGCTGGGCATAGATTTCATGATGTTTTCGAGTGTCGATGCTGGGCACTCCGGTTCCATGATTTTGACGTGTCGCGAGGGACACAGGTGGTTTATATCCTCATATTTCCATGCATATGCTGATGATATTTACATGCATGATGGTTATTATCATTGGGTGACGAGTGGACGGGATCCACGTATATGCAGATTGATTACCTTGATCATACCTCATATTTATGATATGCTATTACCTTTGGCACTGGCACAAGCACTTGGCACCACACTCATGTATTGAGATTACATTGCCAGTTTAGCATGCTTCAGCTTTATTCATATTGAGGTTTATATATATCTGATCGTATTGACCTAGGATGGGTCATATATTCGATCTCTGCTTGTAGATATTTTCTATTCACGAGTTGGCAACTCACCCCCGTTTTGCCACAGTTCTTGCAGGTTTTGCCGTACATATTTCATTGCGGCTTTTCGGGCACATTGCTTCCATTACGGGTGACTTGCTTTGGTAGGTGGGTTCTTTGTATCAGAACCGCCATTGTACATTATTTATTCATTGTATCTAGAAATTCCATCAACCAAAACTTGTATATTGTTTCAGACTTAGAGACAGTGATGTATTATTTTGACCTTAGATGTCGCGCTTGTAGTATTACGATTTTCTGGCTGTTTTGACTTTCTTTTTTATGGGTTTTGATCCTCGCCCTTTGGCATTGTATATTATTATTGCTTGCGTGGTTGTGACCGTCGATTGATGAAGAGCTAGCTCCCGCTTGGGGATGCCTTTTATCATTTCACATATATTATTCTTGTTGTACCCCGTTTGGGGCCAGTTTTTACAAAGGAAACTCTGCCGAAATTTTCAGAAAAGAATACACATTTTAGAAATGCATATTCGTCTTAGTTATTCAAAGGCTTGATTTCAAAACATGTTTCTTTACTTTTTAAAAACTAGTTTTCTTTATTAACTCCCTAAAATGGTTTTAGATTTCTGGGCTTTTGGCTTACTTAGATTAGATGGGGTCCTATAGACGTCATATGATTCAAGTGCCAGTCACGGGCTATTTCGGGTCGTGACAAACTTGGTATCAGAGCGCTAGGTTAACCTTGGTTCGAGTCTAAGTTTGACTATGTGGAGCCTAGGGCGTTTACATATATACGGAACTTAGGCTTGACCTTACGGAACTTAGACTTAGTCGAGGGGGTATTATACCCGAACTTTCGTCGCATAGGATGACCCTTGGTTGATGGAGTTGGTAGCTTGAGTAGAGGGACGTACCATACGTATGTTCCGCGGCATACTTACAACACGCCACTCCGCTTAAGAAACCTTAGGATGTACATTTTCCTTGCACAATCTTATATTCCTTCCTATGATCTATCCTTATCGATACTGGTTATGTTTTTGCTGCCACGATTGCACGGGCAGAGTGAGCTACGGCTCGAGTTGCGTCAGCATGAGTTCGTCATGGACGAGGACTGATCAGGGCGTGATTCCAAAGACATACGATTACATATAGAGGCTTGTTTATTGTGTTTTCGCGCCGTGAGCATTGGACTGATCGCTTTTATGAGATTTCTCGGACGTGCCGATCAGTATCAAAGGATTGAGCCACTGATAGAGGCCAGCCAGGATGTGTTGACCATTGATGTATCGCCTTTCCTGGAGGATTGAGGCGTTGTTCAGCGTACGGATGAATGAGCCAGTTGTTGCTGCAAATGATGAGATATCGCCCAGATGATTGGAGCTACTGCAGCATGGGTATATACTTAGAGATATGATGGTGAGTCGCTAGTCACCGATGATGAATGACTAGGACATATGGTTCGTTCGCTTACCCGATGTGAGGTCATCAGATAGATTGATTTCAGCTAGAGGCGACTTCACGCAGATTCGTTGAGAGTCGATTGAGACGATCGAGTGTCAGGAACCCATTTTTCCAAGTTTACAGTATTCGGAAAGACATGCAAGCGATTCTATGGACCCTCTAGAAGAATGAAACCCTAACTCGACTTAATGACCGTGTGAAAGCCTTTGAACCTTAGAGTTTGCGGCAGTTCCGCGGCGCCATTAGTGAGGCTTGGGTTTGCCCTTCTACGGCTGGACCACCGATGCTGTGGTTTGTACTCGATACTATTAAATTGTACCCAAGATGTTGAGCTCTTAGGGGATTATGAGGTTCTGACGAGTCGATCGGATGGTTCGACATCATTCGGATATCATGTGATGGGACACACTGCTTGGGAGACTCTAGATACGAGCATAGCCATTGGAGCACAGTCCATACAGCCACGATGAGACAAGTCCGAATCAGTCGACATTGGAACAAGATGGAGTAAAGAGTTCGCACGGGATTTCGATGTGATGACGTTCTACTCCGCTGACATCAGAGACGCGATATGCACGCTGAGGACGTGTTCGGCTAGATATCTTCTACTGAGTGATGAAGATACCGAGTTCGTGATTTCGAGTCCGTGTGAGAGACTTCGGATAGACCGCAGCCGAGAACATTACAGTGTGCAGATAGAGACGTGACGTCGAAGTGGATGATGATACAGACAAGCGGGACAAGTGGTTCGTGCGAGATACAGACGAGCTGTTGTTACTCCCCGTTAAGATTAAAGGTCGGATATGCATACAGAGGTCGGCGCCAGTGACGTGCTGCTTTACGAGTGGTCGTGAGGATTGACCGAAAAATGACCAGAGAAGTGCCAAAACGGAATCGTTCCTGTTAGTATATCTGACTGGGCCGTTGAGCCGATGGATTGCGAGATTGGTAATCCACAAAGAAGATAAGGATGCCAGACCGTGAGCAAGATGCAAGTAGATATCTTACGCTGCTAGATTGGATGTACCGGCACCTTCTCGACTTTGAAGGAGGATATACCGACGACAGTATTTATGATTTGTAGTTTTGTGATTTGACTATCACGTATCCGTCACTTTGGATTTCGGTATTTTGGGTGATCTATTCACATGATTTATTCTTGATGACTGAGTTTTATGGATTTCATACGGCTGATTGGATGTGGTTTATATGTTATGCTCACGATTTGATTTTTGCACCGGTATAGCTTATATGTGCTTTGTGCACGCAGTTGCACACGTTTATGATTTTCTTTACACCTGGGTACGCTTGGTGTTGCTGCTTTCGCATTTGAGTTATTGTTGGGTATTTGTGCATGGGATGCACCAGTTCTATGTTTCTTGCGTTTATCGCACCAGATTTGTATTTCGTGCCTTTGTTGCATCGGATTTATATTTTGTGCACCATGGTTGCACCTACTGGGTATTTATACCTTGCGCATAGTTATTATTCTTGAGGTATTGATTATGATTTCATGCCTACTTTATGCCGGTGATTTGATTTACGCTTCCAGCATAGTTTTCATGCACTTTTAGCGTTTTGATTTGATTTGTGCACGTTGATGTACACGGTTGTGAGATTTTCCCTCGCGCTACACCTGATTTTGATCGAGCCCCATTATATCGTCGATTTTGACCCTGATATTGATGATTGATTCTTGCACTCCGTGCTTTTGATTGGACTTATGCATGTTCGGCGTTTGCTATTGGATTTGGTGATTTCGTGCATGTTGAGCGCGCAGGATTTAGCTTTTATTCGTGCATGATGGATGCACTGATTTGGATTTTCGCGCATGTTGGGCGCATGTTTTGGGATACGATTTTGGGTGTGCACCAGATGCACTAAATCGAGATTCTTCGTGAATGTCTGATGCACCTGGTTTTGCTGTCAGGCACACCCATTGCCTATGACAGATACTTCGTGCACACCCGTTGCACCTAGATGTCGTTTTGTGCACCTGTATGGCACATATATGGATTTTGATTTCCGTGCGCACCAGACGCACAGGGTGGTGTTATGTGCATTTTTGGATTTATTCCTTTTGGAGCAGTACATCTTTATGATATTTGATATTCGTTTTGTACTGAGCAGGACTAGTCAGAGGACAGTACCTGGATATATTTGGCATGCAGTTACATCAGCTATTCACATGTATAGTTCTGATCTATATCATATTGGTTTTGTTTTGGATTTGACGTTTGTGTCTTACCATGACTCCGATGATTGCGGGATGCTTGACGGAGTTTTGCTTTAGAGTTATCTGCTCATTGCTCAGACGCATGCATTGCGCTATGATGTTATATGTATTGATGATTCGGAACCACGACGACTTGGAATTTGTATCGAAATGTTTTAGTATTTGGGGGTTTAAATTTAAATTCGGGGACCGAATTTCTTTAAGGGGGGTAGATTGTAACATTTCCAAATAATAAAATATTATTTTTGGGAATTTTTATAATTTAATATTATTTTAATGAATATTTTAATATTTTGGCATAATTAAATACAAATAAATGGAGAAAAATTATGGAAAATTATGGAAAATTCTAAAATGGGGTATTTATTGGAATTATGCCATTTTTAAGTGTTTGTGATCAATTATATGCTAATTTAGTGCTAATCGCGATTAAAAATCGCTAATCGGATTTTTAGCAATTTTGTGCAAAGCATGCACATATCTTTTTCTACACTTATGTTGCATTTTTCTTGCATTGGTTTTACTTTGGGGTTACTATTCTTGTGAGAATGGAATTTGAAGAGAAAAGAAAATGGAAAAGGAATAAAATATGAGGTTTGGTGAGAGAGAGAGAGGTATGGTCTTCTTTTGACCTAAAGACTTAGCCATTTCCTTTGATTACAACACTCATTTCCCTCATCTCTCCCTCTCCATTCTCAGCTGAGGTGCTGCCCTCTTCCTCCTCCCCTCTTCAAATCCCAAAATCATCACAAAAACAACACCAAAACCCTACCCCGATTTCATTAAAAGTGTGCACAAGCTCAAGATCTACACATCGGACCAAGAAAGCAAGGATTTTGGCCACTAGGGGCAACTCAAGAAAATTCTTGAGTTGCCAAATGAGGTATTTACTGAACCATTAGATTAGTTTTTGCATTACTTATACCCCTATGTTAAAATTTAATCGATATCGGGTGGTGTTGTGGACTTAAAGGAAACCTAGTTAGGGTTTGAGGAAATTGTGAGTTGTAGTGTGAAATTGAGCTTAGTGGAGGCTGCACAAACACCCTAGTGATGGAATTGAGACCCAAACCTGAGATTTGAAACCCGGAATACGGATTTAGAAAACAGATATCGGAGATATTGTGAAATCTGTGAAGGTTTTAGGAATCTGCTATCACCCCGAGACCCCTAAAATAAAATTGAGCTGACAGTGAGTCGTGCAGGCACCTAGGAAGCTACCACCAAGACCCGAGCCCCTAATTCAAATCCATGGCCACAGATTTAATCATTCTGGCCGCAATTTGCGGCCAGAGTAGAGGGGAATGGGTTCATTTTTGTTCTAGAGCTCATTTTGCACTAAATTAGACCCCTCCTATATGCAGTTTTGGCTAATTGTCACCTGGGGAAAATCTGGGAGCATTTTGGTGTGTTTTAGGCGATGTTTTCCGTATTTTAAAATGCACTTTCTTGATATTTGGATTTGTATTTGGTTGTCGGGTGTTCGTACATCGACAACAGGGATTGTGTGATTGATTTGCACGTTTAGGCCATAGGTTCCAACCTATGAGCACACTGTGCGCTCTATTGGTTTTCTGCCTCGATTTTAATACGTATTGCGACGGTTTATTATTGTAGGTCCTCGCAAGGATTCCGAGGCGAAGAAGCACGGCGTCATCGATTTCGGCGGGCGAAGACCAGGTGAGTAGATTATATCTACGGGGGAAGTCGGGTGGATGGCGTATAGCTCCCCCGCAGTCCGTGGTGATGTATACGAATACATATACACACATATATTTACTATATGTTCTTTGAGATTATTGATGATAGGATGGATTGATTTAGTGTATTGCGAAACCCTAGAGTAGGGGTTGCACCCATACATACACGCATGCACGCACTTGCATACATACCTTCTTTCGCATGTGTGTATGGGAATATTATATTTGTATGTGTTCACATGGGTATGGGACTATGTGTACATATACTGGATTATGAGGATAGTACTTGGATGTGAGTTGAGTCGATGGGATTCGATTTGAGGCCGTGAGATCGGCGATATGACAGGATTCGTATGGGAGATACGACGGAATGCTATGGCGGGCTCTGGGACGTGTGTTTACACATGCATTTATATAGATGGTATCGATTGTACTAGACTTAGATATGTACCTTAGATTATGTGATATGAGGGTAGTGATACCTGATATGTGAAGAGATAATGTGATACTGACCCGTACCCAGCTATTGGGATGCCGTACGACGATTTACCGTAGGAGCCTATATTGATGATAGATCCGCGCTCATGACTCGAGGATGTTATATCGTTTGTGATACCATTGAGGCGGGATTATTGACTGTTATATTTATATATATATCGACTCAATGTAGGTGGTTTCCATACCCCTCCCGATTGACTTGATAGTTGGGTCCGTAGTTCGCATAGTAGACGTTAGACTAGACCCGAGTCATACCTATTTCAAAACTAACGAATCGGGGATATTTTTAGGATAGGCAAAAGGGATTCTACGGATATTTTCAAACGACACATCTTTTCTTAAAACACCGTAGCCCTTATTTTACCAAAAACCCTGATTCGTCTTATTTCAAAAGGCAAGGCTGCATGATATATTTATTGAGGTAGATTCTTCACTATTGCGTTGATTATTCGATTTCCACATATTCATGCTATTCACGCTGCTTTGCATATGTTTATCGCTATATTATTATCATGCTGTTAGGACACCAGCACCATTATCGATGATGTGTATGTTCCACGTACACTAATTGCCGGCTCACACACTTCATCATCGATAATTTTCATGCCACTACACTGTAGTATTGTTGCATTCTTGATATGATTCTTGCATGGCATATTGTACACTTATACCTGTACACAAACATAGATGATTCTGACTTGATTAGAGATTTGGGAACCGCAAGATGTTCTTCAAAAACTGATTCGTTTTAAAAGAGCGGTTTCCCTCGACATGTGCACATTACTATTCCATGTTGCATGACTCCTGATATGCTTACCTTTCTTTACATGTCGCATACATCATGTTTTGATTATACGCATTGAGATATGTTGTTTCCATGATATTTCTGGATTTGGGAACCGTGGGTATTTCAAAAGAGAATATATAATTGTGTAAAAAACCCGGTTACGCTTGATATGATATTTCAGTGCGTCCACCATGTGTTTTCTCGGTGCTGAGAGCGACATGTGAAACCCGATTCGAGGAGGCGGATGAGGCCGATTGCGGGTACATGGTGGACCCGGTATGGTACCCCGGGGTGAGAACGGTTTCGCTGTGTAGTAGACGGTGAGCCTGGCAGTGGGACCACTACCTACCGGTGATTGGTTGGACCTGGCGGTTATCCGTAGGATACCGACCAGAGTCGATAGATGGATATGGGCGTACTGCTGGGGCCGAGGGCCGATTCCGCAGACGGAGCCCGTGGGCTGACCCGGACTGACGGAGCCCGATATATGAGGATTTTTGTGCTGATGTTGGGCACAGATTTCATGATGTTTTCGAGTGTCGATGCTGGGCACTCCGGTTCCATGATTTTGACGTGTCGCGAGGGACACAGGTGGTTTATATCCTCATATTTCCATGCATATGCTGATGATATTTACATGCATGATGGTTACTGTCATTGGGTGACGAGTGGACGGGATCCACGTACATGCAGATTGATTACATTGATCATACCTCATATTTATGATATGCCATTACGTGAGGCACTGGCACGAGCACTTGGCACTACACTCATGTATAGAGATTACATTGCCAGTTTAGCATGCTTCAGCTTTATTCATATTGAGGTTTATATATATCTGATCGTATTGACCTAGGATGGGTCATACATTCGATCTCTGCTTGTAGATATTTTCTATTCACGAGTTGGCAACTCACCCCTGTTATGCCACAGTTCTTGCAGGTTTTGCCGTACAGATTTCATTGCGGATTTTCGGGCACATTGCTTCCATTACGGGTGACTTGCTTTGGTAGGTGGGTTCTTTGTATCAGAACCGCCATTGTACATTATTTATTCATTGTATCTTGAAATTCCATCAACCAAAACTTGTATATTGTTTCAGACTTGGAGACAGTGATGTATTATTTTGACCTTAGATGTCGCGCTTGTAGTATTACGATTTTCTGGCTGTTTTGAAATTCTTTTTTATGGGTTTTGATCCTCGCCCTTTGGCGTTGTATATTATTATTGCTTGCGTGGTTGTGACCGTC
Source organism: Agapanthus africanus (assembly GCA_030015575.1). Classification (NCBI taxonomy): domain Eukaryota; kingdom Viridiplantae; phylum Streptophyta; class Magnoliopsida; order Asparagales; family Amaryllidaceae; genus Agapanthus; species Agapanthus africanus. Next base: position 301,095,849 of record JASDDO010000008.1, read on the forward strand.
GATTGATGAAGAGCTAGCTCCCGCTTGGGGATGCCTTTTATCATTTCACATATATTATTCTTGTTGTACCCCGTTCGGGGCCAGTTTTTACAAAGGAAACTCTGCCGAAATTTTCAGAAAAGAATACACATTTTAGAAATGCATATTCGGCTTAGTTATTCAAAGGCTTGATTTCAAAACATGTTTCTTTACTTTTTAAAAACTAGTTTTCTTTATTAACTCCCTAAAATGGTTTTAGATTTCTGGGCTTTTGGCTTACTTGGATTAGATGGGGTCCTATAGACTTCATATGATTCAAGTGCCAGTCACTGGCTATTTCGGGTCGTGACATAAAAGATCTTAATTAGGGCAGAGAAAGCGGTGAGAAATATTGAATTTCCAAACTTAACCTAAACCTAACCCTAGCAAGATTTTAATCCTAATCAAACTCATTTCATTTTTTAGTGATAATCAATCCAACTCCAATTGGAATGAACTCGTTAGAACAAATAGAAAATACACAAAATCCCTGTGGACCGACCCGTACTCACCGGCTAGCTACCAAGCGACGCCGTTCTTGATTGCGGTTAAAATTCTTTGATTCATATTTTAAAAGCTCACGCACGCATAAAACATCGAACAATCAGCAGCCATGCCATCTTTACACCCCATTTTTCTATTTTTCAATAAATAGAAATACACATTATGAGGTGTCCCCTTCTAGAAGGTATTTTGTATAAATACAAAATACTTTCTACCCATACCTATATTCGTATCAAAATACGAATACCCAAGAGATAGAATAATACCACTAAAACAATACTAGTATTAAATCAATATTTGATTTAATGAACCGGCTTAATCGTAAGCCCGCCAGTATTAAAATCCGCCCAATTAAATTTTGCGCATTTAGTATACATAATCAATCGGAACCCTGCATGTATAAACATACGGCCTCAACATCGTTTCGCCTGAACTAGATACACCCTCTATGTGGGACTCCAAAGACTCGATAGTACGCTAGCAGTGGGTTTAACCATAAGCGCGTCAGCAGTACTAGCTGTGCATAATCGCTACCAAGGCACTTGTCGAAGAGAATGTTGAAGAACAAACTCATCTGAATCCCTACTGAGCCTAACCGTGACAATATCCGCACAGTACGGTCTGTTCGTCTGAGAGTATTGTTGGAGATAGCGCCCTCAGAGTCAATTATTGGATCACAGGCACGTGATTACAATGATTGAAGGAGGACCTATCCCGGTAGGACAGTCTTACTCAAGATGATAGTATGCTATCTGGTTTACCTTTATCATCGTGTACTGCTTTAGGTGACCTGACAGGTCGCTATTGCACGTTGATAAAGCCCCTAGGATTCTTGCTTGACTGCCAGCAGTATGAAGGCGATCATATACGTGGGAGCTGGTAGTCTATAAGCACATCCTTAAAAGGTCCATAGTCGTAGGAGTTTCGAGACAGGGCATCGACACTCCACAGTAGACTAGTGTATACAGTCGAAACCCCGACGAGGGGCGGTGGCCGGTCTCACAAGCCACTGGTGTCAGTTGGTTCACCTAAGATGTATACAGGTGCTCATTGGGTTATGAGTACATCGGACAGGACACGCCGGGAACATGCTAGTTGGTCTTATACCTGACGTCAGATAGCAGTTTCCTGGTGACATGTGTACAGGTTAGTTCATCGACCCGAGGATCGTCATTTGTCTCGTGTGAGTTCCCACTGTACTTTGATTACTACCCTACCACGGCTCAAAGGAGTCGTGCAAACAGGTTTTAGTTGGGTACAGTCCCGAGCCACATGGAGGCAGTGAGCGGATCTTCAGGGGTTCGTCTCTCCCGGTATTGGGGGTGAGGTCGCGCTGTGTCTAGGAGAGCCATTACACGAAGTCCTTGGCCAAGGCAGGAGATTTACTGGTAGGTATTCCAGTAGTATCTCAGGGTGTTCTGGGCTACACTCCGACACGACTTGTACCGCTTTTGGGGGTCTGACTTTTACCAACCCCCTAGGCCCGCCATGCGATGCTCATAGACGAACGGACCGGACTGTACGGATATTGTCACTGACAGGCTCAGTAGGGTTTCAGGATGAGTTCGCTCATCGACGTCCCTTTTTGGTCAATAGCTGGTGGCCCGTCACGTATTGGCTTATACCTTTGACGTGCTAGTGGTTAAATCCACAGCCATAGTATTGACGAGTCTTTAGAGTCCACCACACTTACAGTTACTCAAGTTTCGGGCGAAACGCTGTAGAGGCCGTATGGAGATATGGCAGGGTCCGATCAGATACGTGCGGTATTGCACGGATCAGGATCGGACGGTTAGTACTAGAGGCCGTATGGATATATGGCAGGGTTCGATCAGATACGTGCGGTTTTGCACGGATCAGGATCGGACGGATATTACTAGCCGGTTTTGGTTTAAGCCGGATCCTAGTATAGTTGTCACGACCCGAAAAAACGGAACATGACCGGCACTTAAACTACGAAACGTCTCGAGGCGTACGTAATCTAAGTAAGCCGAAAACCCAGAAATCCAAACCAAGAAAAGTAGTAGAGTGAAGGAAAACCAATTTAAAACAAGTAGTTTTAATAGCATAAGCCGAATTATGCGTTTTTAAAACATCAAGTATTTTCTGAAAATTTCGGCAGAGTCTCATTTGTAAATACAGGCCCCCAAACGGGATACAACATGAATAGTATACGAAATCAATAAAAATGCATCCCCAAGCGGGAGCTAGCTCTTCGTCAATCGACGGTCACAACCACACAAGCAATATAATATACAACGCCAACGGCGAGGTTCAAAATTCAAAAGGAAACTCAAAACCATAAGAAAACCACAGAAATACAACGCGCGACTCTAAGGTCGAAAGAATAAACATCACTGGTCTCTATCTGAGATAAATACAAGTTTGGTTGATGGAACTTCTAGATACAACTGAATAATAATATACAAGTTATATAATGGGGGGTACGATACAAGTAAACCCACCTACTAGCAAATCACCCGAAGGAAACTATGCCCGCAAGCCGTAATGAAACCTGTACGGCAAACCTGCAAGAAACTGGGGCACAACGGGGGTGAGTTGCCAACTCGTGAATAGAAAAACATCTACGCACAGAAATCGCATAAATAACGCAATCCTAGGTCAATGATCATAATATATCCTCCATTATATATAACATGCAGCCTATAACAAGGCTAGGGTAAATATCTAACCCGAGTGTAATCTCATTTACCCGTGTCAGTGCCTCATGTAGCAATATATCATATGAATGAGGTATGAATGCATGAAAATAGAATACATGTAAATGAAGAACTGTTTTCATAGTTTAGTGAGATTTCCTTATTTTTAAATAGGAGGTACCATAAATGAAATCAGCATAAACAGTGCCCAGCATCGACACAAATCAAGTATCCAAATATCTCGATATCTCTGTGTCGTAATCTCTGTACCTCAAAATCTCAAAAATCTCAATGTCTTAATCATAATATCTAGGGCGCCGTCAGTCCAGACCGGCCCCTACCATCTATCTCAAGACCACGACGGTATCCTCCGGATATCCGACGCGTCAGGTAAAATCACCGGTCGGTAGTGCTCCCCTGCCAGGCTCAACGTCATCACCACATTCATCTTGCCCTGGGGTACCGCACCGGGCCCACCATGTACCCGAAACGGTTCATCCAACTCCTCGAATCGGGTCTCGAAATCCATCAGCAAACTCATGGTGGACGACTCATACATCATAAGAAAACCGCATTTTTTTATTTAAAAAGAGGGAAAGCAGTTTATATATGTTTTTGCGGTTTTCCTCCAAATCCAGAAAATATCATGGGAATCCGAATCATCAATAGCATGTAAAACCATGAATATAAATATGAGAATCCATGAATACGGCATAACAATGAATAACAGTATGCATGAAGTGACAAGTAATAACTACAATATCTAAGCTGGCATATAAGGTAAGTACACTAATATTATGTCAAACTACGAGTTATCAAGCTAAGTTAAGCAATAATATTTCTAAGGTGTACGTGACATGGCAATTACCGATGAAGATGTGTGTGAGCCGGCAAGTAAGTGTATGTGGTACATACGCATCATCGGTAATGGTGCTGGTGTCCTAACAGCATGATATCAACATTTCAATAAGAAATTATAACATAAGTATGCGATGAGAAGCGAACCACAATAATAAGTGATAGCTGAAAACTAGACGCAACTATAACTAATCTGCATTAATCTAATAAAAGTTCTACAAATGGTGCCTTTTGAAATAGCACGAATCATGGGGTTTTGAAAATAGGGGATACGGTGTTTTTATGAAAAGATACGTCTTTTGAAATATCCGTAGGATCCCTTGGGCTGTCTTTTAAAATACCCACGATTCGTTAGTTTTTGAAATAGGTAAGAATCGAATCTAATCTAACAACTAAACTAAACTAAAGGGCTAAGCTAACCAGCTGGACTACAGGTAAGGAAACCGCCTAACATCTGAGTCGATATATATACATACCTGTATATATATTAGTCGGTGATCCCGTCTCAATAATATCATATCCGATACCATATCTATAATTAGACATTCCAAGTCAAGAGTGCGGATCAATCATCAATAAATAGCTCGTACGTAAATCCGTCGTACGGCATCCCATATCTGGGTACGGGTCAAAATCACATTCATCGTACTATTCATCTGGTATCCTCTTTATCAAATATCATGATCGGGGTACTGATCTATGTCTAGTATAATACTGATACCGCCTAAGTATGCATGCAGGTGTAAGAATCACTACGGCAAAAGACCCGCTAAAACATCATGTCGTATATCAATACAAACCAAATCACATCACCGATCTCCTGGCCTCAAGCCCAATCTCATCGACTCATCTCAAATTCCAAATACTATTCTCAAATCCAGTATATCAACATATAGTCCCATACCTACGTGAACACATAAACTATAGAGAGTCCCATGAGCACATATAAATAGGAATGTATGCAAGTATGTATGTGTGTATGTGTAGTGCAACACTACCCTAGGGTTCGCAACACTAAAATAATCCAACACACCAATATCCATCCTAAACATCGTTATTAATCCTAAGTAACATATAATAACTGTTGGTGTGTATACGCATCCGTATACACCACCACGGACTGCGGGGGTGCTATACGCCATCCACCCGACTTCTCCCCGTAGATATAAATCTACTCACCTGGTCCTCGTTCGCCGGTGCCGATGTCGCCATGCGCTTGCTTGTCGTCTCGAATTCCACATGGGGTACCTACATATCATAACGCACCGTATCGTATTAAAATCCGACTCATGACCAAAACGACGCACGAATCCCTCATAGGTCAAAACCTATGGTTGCTTTCACAAATCAACACAAAAACCCTCGACGTCGGCGTACAAACGCCAAACCATCGAGAAAAACCCAAATACACTCATTTGCACATTCACGAACACTAATTTTAATATAAAATAGGTTAAAATTCACAAAAACCCCAATTTCACTTAAAAAGTCATTTTTCCGAAAATCTAGCAAGCACAATTCGCCATTTTTGTACAAAACATGATGTTTAAACAATTCTAGCGGCCATAATACTTATTAATTAACTTAAATAAGTCATAAAAACAATTCTCATAATTTAATCTCATTAAATTCCAAAAACCCTAAAATTATAGTTTACAAAATACCTAAATTTTAACAATTTTATAGCAAAATGTACAAACCACAATTTAGGTTGGATTTCCATGAACTAAAGTGTTAAACTACACTTAATAATGTTAATGAAGTCATGAAAAACCTAATTAGATTTTTAGTCTAACATTTGCAATAAATTTTAAAAACCTAGTTTACAAATTAGCGTAATTAACACAATTTAAATTAACAAAAATACAACTAACAACTAGATTTGCTTTAGCATAACATTAACATGTCAAAAATATCACACAACCATAATCTCACATCATAAAACCCTAAGTTGCATTCAAAACCCTTTCTTGAAAGTTAAATATTTAATATCAAAACCACAATTAACTCCTAATTAAACACATAATAGCTAGATTGAAGTAATCAAACAATAACTTATGCAAAATGCTAAGATTATACCTCACAAAATTAGAGACCTAGCACCAAAATCTTGGCCTCCAATTTGCTCTCTTGATCCATGATCCACACTAGAATAGGTCAAGAAGAAATGGGTAGGGATTAGAATTTGATTTTGTGGAATTTTTTTGAAGCATTTTGGATGGAGTTTTGAAGAGAAAAGAGGAGAAGAAATGGGGGCTGTTGTGGTGCAGATTTTCGGCTGAGGAGAGAGTGGGTAGAGGTGTGGGGGATTTGTGGAAAAGAATCCAAGTCAAAGCCCCTCCCAAATTACCATAATACCCTCACCTACTTTACTATAAAAACCTTATTTTAACCCATTTCTCACATGATTTAAGGTCAAAAAGAGAGAAATAAAATTCTTGGGCTGATACAATAGTGTGGGGCCGGCCAAGGGGAGTGAGGGTGAGTGTGAGAGACTTTACAAAAAAATTCTATGCAAAAAGACCCCCCACAATACCATATTTGCAAGTTTTAGTTCAAAATAACTATATTTTTGTTTTCCATAAAATAAATCAATTAAAACTTGAAATAAAATACTAAAAATTTATATTACAACTAGATTTTAATTAACATGATTTTAAAGATTAAAATTAGCCCATTTAGATTTGTATTTATCGCCAATTTAATGTATTTTCTTACCGGCTTAAAATAATATTAAAATAATATTTTTTTCAGAAAATTTAAAATTTCACCAGTGGCTCAATAAACACCAAATACTAGTAATTACATAGCTAGAATATGTATATTTAATTTTATAATAAAGATATTTGCATTTTGACATTTTACAGAAAACCCCCTTATTTTACCGTTTTTTTCGAAATTTCACCGAAACGATTTTCAAAACGTTACAATCTTCCCCCCTTAAAGAAATTCGGTCCCCGAATTTAAATTAAAACTTTCCCCAAATACTAAAATATTTCAGCCAAAACCATCAAATCGCCGGGGCTCCGAAATCATAAATACATAAAACAAATCGTAGCACAACGCATGCGCATGAAAAATGAGCATATAACTCAAATCAGAACTCCGTCAAGCATCCCGCAATCATCGGAGTCATGGGGAAGACATCAATACCAAATCCCAAGAAAAACCAATATGATATAACTCGAAACTATACATGTAAAATATATTCAGGTACTGTCCTCTGACTAGTCCTGCTCAGTACGAAAACACATAGCAATATCATAAAAACGTACTGCTCTATAAGAAAAATCAATCCCCAAAATACGCGTATGAATACTACGCGCGTCTTGTGCGCACAGAAATCAAAATCCATATATGTGTCATACCTGCGCACAGAAACAACATCTAAGTGCATCGGGTGTGCACGAAACATCTGTCGTAGGCAACATGTGTGCCTGGCAGCAAAATCAGGTGCATCTGACATGCACGAAAAATCTCGATTTAGTGCATCTGGTGTGCACCAAAATCACACTTCAAAACATGCGCCCAACATACGCGAAAATCCAAATCAGGTGCATCCATTGTGCACGAAATCATGAAATCCAATATCAAGTGCCGAACATGCGCAAAATCAAATCAGGTGCACAAGTTGCACATAACAAATATCGCACATCACCATCGAAATCAAAGTCCAATGCATCTAAGTGCACAAAAGGCGTATCACTGCACTGCAAGCATATATAAACTATACAGAGTACAGGAACCAATCGTGTGCGTGCATACGTATAAAATCAACTCAAATGTCTAAAACCGTAAAATCACAAACATATGAAACCCAAGCACGAAAACGATATCAAGTGCAACACTGTGCAAGGATCGTAAATCCTCAATCATCAAAATCAAATCATGCGAATAAATCACCCAAAACATCGAAATCAATAATGGCGGAATAGTACCGCTCAAGTGCATCCTCTAAGAATCTCGGGTCAACTGTCGCGGTCACTAGTGGGACGTCTCGTCGATGATCATGAACTCTGGCCTGCTGGTGTGCGTAACAATGACCACTACTGGGTCAAGGTCTTCACTATGAATTACCAATCTCTCGGTCCATCGGCTCATCGGCCCTGTCAGGTGTGCTAACGGGGATGATCCCATTCTGGCACTTCTCTGGTCATCTCTCGGTCAATCATCGCGACCACTAGTAAGACAGCATATCACTGGCGTCGGCCTCTGCCTCTCTGAATGTACGTGACACATCTGATCCTGGGTGCAAATATCATTGCAGCAGTGTCCTGGAAGGAATCCTGCTCACGGTCTATTCCATGTCTCGTCTCTGCCAACTGTCCGGAAGTCATCGTCCTTTCCTATATCTGCATCTTGTTCCGGAACGGCTGCATACCCATCGCGACTCCTTCTGGAAGGTATATCCAGTACTCTGCCTCGGCATGCGTATCGCATCTCTTATGTCGGCGGAGTGGAACGTCGTCTTATCCAGATCTTGTACGGACATCTTTACTCCACTTTCTCTAATGTCGACTTCTTCGGACTCGTCTCATCGTAGCTACATGGACTGAGCTCCAACGGCTATCCTCATATCGGGAGTCTCCCAAGAAATGCTTCTCACCACCTAGCATCCGAATTAAGTCGAGCCATCCAATCGAGTCGTCAAAACCTCATAATCCCCCAAGAGCTCAACATCTTGGGTACAGTATAATAGTATCGAGTACATACCACAGCATCGGTGGTCCAGCCGTAGAAGGGCAAACCCAAGCCTCACTAATGGCGCCGTAGAACTACCGCAAACCCGAAGGTTCAAAGGCTTTCACACGGTCATTAAGTCGAGTTAGGGTTTCATTCTTCTAGAGGGACCATAGAATTGCCTGCATGTCTTTCCGACTACTTTAAACTTGGAATAATAGGTTTCTGACATTCGATCGTCTCTGTCGACTCCCAACGTCTCCGCGTGAAGTCGTCTCTAGCTGGAATCATTCTATCTGATGACCTCGCATCGGGATAGGCGAACGATCCACATGTCCTAGTCATTCATCCTCGATGACTAGCGACCTTCTATCATCTCTTAGTACAACTCGTTCTGCACTAATTCCAGCATCTGGGGCAATATCTCATCGTTCGCAGCAAAAACTGGTTCGCTCATCTGCATGCTGAACAGTGCCTCGACCATCATGAATAAGCAACACACCAGCGGTCATCAAAATCTGGCTGGCCTCTATCATTGGCTCAATCCTCTAGTGCTAATCTGCACGTCCGAGCAATCTTATACGGCGATCCATCCAACGCTCGTGGCGTAAAACACAATCAAAAGACACCTCTCTACAATCGGGTTTCGCCGGAATCATGCCCTGGTCAGTCCTCGTTCATGACGAGCTCGTGCTGACCGTAACTCTAGCCGTAGCTCTCCCTGCCCGTAATCGTGGCAGCAAAACCAAACTGGTACCGATGAGGCTAGATCAGGAAGGAATATAATATTGAACAAGGAAATGTACATCCTAAGGCTTCTTAAGTGGAGTGGCGTGTCGTAAATATGCCGCGAAACATACCAACGGTACGTCACTCTACTTTAGTCACCTATTCCATCAACCAAGGGTCATCCTACGCTCCGAAGGTAAAACCTAACGCTCTGATACCAACTTTGTCACGACCCGAAAAAACGGAACATGACCGGCACTAAAACTACGAAACGTCTCGAGGCGTACGTAATCTAAGTAAGCCGAAAACCCAGAAATCCAAACCAAGAAAAGTAGTAGAGTGAAGGAAAACCAATTTAAAACAAGTAGTTTTAATAGCATAAGCCGAATTATGCGTTTTTAAAATATCAAGTATTTTCTGAAAATTTCGGTAGAGTCTCATTTGTAAATACTGGCCCCCAAACGGGATACAACATGAATAGTATACGAAATCAATAAAAATGCATCCCCAAGCGGGAGCTAGCTCTTCGTCAATCGACAGTCACAACCACACAAGCAATATAATATACAATGCCAACGGCGAGGTTCAAAATTCAAAAGGAAACTCAAAACCATAAGAAAACCACAGAAATACAACGCGCGACTCTAAGGTCGAAAGAATAAACATCACTGGTCTCTATCTGAGATAAATACAAGTTTGGTTGATGGAACTTCTAGATACAACTGAATAATAATATACAAGTTATATAATGGGGGGTACGATACAAGTAAACCCACCTACTAGCAAATCACCCGAAGGAATCTATGCCCGCAAGCCGTAATGAAACCTGTACGGCAAACCTGCAAGAAACTGGGGCACAACGGGGGTGAGTTGCCAACTCGTGAATAGAAAAACATCTACGCACAGAAATCGCATAAATAACGCAATCCTAGGTCAAAGATCATAATATATCCTCCATTATATATAACATGCAGCCTATAACAAGGCTAGGGTAAATATCTAACCCGAGTGTAATCTCATGTACCCGTGTCAGTGCCTCAGGTAGCAATATATCATATGAATAAGGTATGAATGCATGAAAATAGAATACATGTAAATGAAGAACTATTTTCATAGTTTAGTGAGATTTCCTTATTTTTAAATAGGAGGTACCATAAATGAAATCAGCATAAACAGTGCCCAGCATCGACACAAAACAAGTATCCAAATATCTCGATATCTCTGTGTCGTAATCTCTGTACCTCAGAATCTCAAAAAATCTCAATGTCTCAATCACAATATCTAGGGCGCCGTCAGTCCAGACCGGCCCCTACCATCTATCTCAAGACCACGACGGTATCCTCCGGATATCCGACGCGTCAGGTAAAATCACCGGTCGGTAGTGCTCCCCTGCCAGGCTCAACGTCATCACCACATTCATCTTGCCCCGGGGTACCGCACCGGGCCCACCATGTACCCGAAACGGTTCATCCAACTCCTCGAATCGGGTCTCGAAATCCATCAGCAAACTCATGGTGGACGACTCATACATCATAGGAAAACCGCATTTTTTTATTTAAAAAGAGGGAAAGCAGTTTATATATGTTTTTGCGGTTTTCCTCCAAATCCAGAAAATATCATGGGAATCCGAATCATCAATAGCATGTAAAACCATGAATATAAATATGAGAATCCATGAATACGGCATAGCAATGAATAACAGTATGCATGAAGTGACAAGTAATAACTACAATATCTAAGCTGGCATATAAGGTAAGTACACTAATATTATGTCAAGCTATGAGTTATCAAGCTAAGTTAAGCAATAATATTTCTAAGGTGTACGTGACATGGCAATTACCGATGAAGATGTGTGTGAGCCGGCAAGTAAGTGTATGTGGTACATACGCATCATCGGTAATGGTGCTGGTGTCCTAACAGCATGATATCAACATTTCAATAAGAAATTATAACATAAGTATGCGATGAGAAGCGAACCACAATAATAAGTGGTAGCTGAAAACTAGACGCAACTATAACTAATCTGCATTAATCTAATAAAAGTTCTACAAATGGTGCCTTTTGAAATAACACGAATCATGGGGTTTTGAAAATAGGGGCTACGGTGTTTTTATGAAAAGATACGTCTTTTGAAATATCCGTAGGATCCTTTGGGCTGTCTTTTAAAATACCCACGATTCGTTAGTTTTTGAAATAGGTAAGAATCGAATCTAATCTAACAACTAAACTAAACTAAAGGGCTAAGCTAACCAGCTGGACTACAGGTAAGGAAACCGCCTAACATCTGAGTCGATATATATACATACCTGTATATATATTAGTCGGTGATCCCGCCTCAATAATATCATATCCGATACCATATCTATAATTAGACATTCCAAGTCAAGAGTGCGGATCAATCATCAATAAATAGCTCGTACGTAAATCCGTCGTACGGCATCCCAAATCTGGGTACGGGTCAAAATCACATTCATCGTACTATTCATCTGGTATCCTCTTTATCAAATATCATGATCGGGGTACTGATCTATGTCTAGTACAATACTGATACCGCCTAAGTATGCATGCAGGTGTAAGAATCACTACGGCAAAAGACCCGCTAAAACATCATGTCGTATATCAATACAAACCAAATCACATCACCGATCTCCTGGCCTCAAGCCCAATCTCATCGACTCATCTCAAATTCCAAATACTATTCTCAAATCCAGTATATGAACACATAGTCCCATACCTATGTGAACACATAAACTATAGAGAGTCCCATGAGCACATATAAATAGGAATGTATGCAAGTATGTATGTGTGTATGTGTAGTGCAACACTACCCTAGGGTTCGCAACACTAAAATAATCCAACACACCAATATCCATCCTAAACATCGTTATTAATCCTAAGTAACATATAATAACTGTTGGTGTGTATACGCATCCGTATACACCACCACGGACTGCGGGGGTGCTATACGCCATCCACTCGACTTCTCCCCGTAGATATAAATCTACTCACCTGGTCCTCGTTCGCCGGTGCCGATGTCGCCATGCGCTTGCTTGTCGTCTCGAAGTCCACATGGGGTACCTACATATCATAACGCACCATATCGTATTAAAATCCGACTCATGACCAAAACGACGCACGAATCCCTCATAGGTCAAAACCTATGGTTGCTTTCACAAATTAACACAAAAACCCTCGACGTCGGCGTACAAACGCCAAACCATCGAGAAAAACCCAAATACACTCATTTGCACATTCACGAACACTAATTTTAATATAAAATAGGTTAAAATTCACAAAAACCCCAATTTCACTTAAAAAGTCATTTTTCCGAAAATCTAGCAAGCACAATTCGCCATTTTTGTACAAAACATGATGTTTAAACAATTCTAGCGGCCATAATACTTATTAATTAACTTAAATAAGTCATAAAAACAATTCTCATAATTTAATCTCATTAAATTGCAAAAACCCTAAAATTCTAGTTTACAAAATACCTAAATTTTAACAATTTTATAGCAAAATGCACAAACCACAATTTAGGTTGGATTTCCATGAAATAAAGTGTTAAACTACACTTAATAATGTTAATGAAGTCATGAAAAACCTAATTAGATTTTTAGTCTAACATTTGCAATAAATTTTAAAAACCTAGTTTATAAATTAGCGTAATTAACACAATTTAAATTAACAAAAATGCAACTAACAACTAGATTTGCGTTAGCATAACATTAACATGTCAAAAATATCTCACAACTATAATCTCACATCATAAAACCCTAAGTTGCATTCAAAACCCTTTCTTGAAAGTTAAATATTTAATATCAAAACCACAATTAACTCCTAATTAAACACATAATAGCTAGATTGAAGTAATCAAACAATAACTTATGCAAAATGCTAAGATTATACCTCACAAAATTAGAGACCTAGCACCAAAATCTTGGCCTCCAATTTTCTCTCTTGATCCATGATCCACACTAGAATAGGTCAAGAAGAAATGGGTAGGGATTAGAATTTGATTTTGTGGGATTTTTTTGAAGCATTTTGGATGGAGTTTTGAAGAGAAAAGAGGAGAAGAAATGGGGGCTGTTGTGGTGCAGATTTTCGGCTAAGGAGAGAGTGGGTAGAGGTGTGGGGGATTTGTGGAAAAGAATCCAAGTCAAAGCCCCTCCCAAATTACCATAATACCCCCACCTACTTTACTATATAAAAACCTTATTTTAACCCATTTCTCACATGATTTAAGGTCAAAAAGAGAGAAATAAAATTCTTGGGCTGATACAATAGTGTGGGGCCGGCCAAGGGGAGTGAGGGTGAGTGTGAGAGACTTTAGAAAAAAATTCTATGCAAAAAGACCCCCCACAATACCATATTTGCAAGTTTTAGTTCAAAATAACTATATTTTTGTTTTTCCATAAAATAAATCAATTAAAACTTGAAATAAAATACTAAAAATTTATATTACAACTAGATTTTAATTAAAATGATTTTAAAGATTAAAATTAGCCCATTTAGATTTGTATTTATCGCTAATTTAATGTATTTTCTTACCGGCTTAAAATAATATTAAAATAATATTTTTTTCAGAAAATTTAAAATTTCACCAGTGGCTCAATAAACACCAAATACTAGTAATTACATAGCTAGAATATGTATATTTAATTTTATAATAAAGATATTTGCATTTTGACTTTTTACAGAAAAACCCCTTATTTTACCGTTTTTTTCGAAATTTCACCGAAACGATTTTCAAAACGTTACAATAGTACCGTGTAGATTTTGTCTCTTTGCATTTGTATCCGGTTGGAATACAGATGCGGGTGTGTATGCACAGTATCGGGGTTTTTCCTGTAATTTATTACGGGACCAGTTTTCTGGAGTTGCCAGTTTGCATTCAGTTCCGGCCGGTTTTCCTTTGTTCTTTCCCGGCCGGACTTTTCTGATGGAGGGGGTTATTTGCAAGTTTTCAAATAACATTTGTGGAGGGGGTATCTTGCATTTGTGGGGTTTCATGATGGTTCATAATCATGAGATGCTTTCTTAGTCTTTTCCTTTGCATTAATTAAGATATGAAAGGATTAGAAATTGATTTGAGTTTTGTTATCTTGATGTTTGGGTGTGATCACCCCTTCACCTTTTACTACCATCACCTCCCTTCTTGTATTTGTTTTTTCCCTCCACCATTCTCACTAATGAGAGGCCGGCCACACATTTGGAAAGAGAGAGGAAAAATGAGAGAGATTCATTTTGGTTGTGGTGGCATATTTCTTCATATCATTTTTCTTGCTAGAAAATTGAAAGCACCAATTTTCCTCAAACCCTTCCTCCATCCTCCATGGCAACAAAACCCCAAATGAGACATAGCCTCTACACTACATTCTATAGCATATCTTGGGCACGTCGACTTGCCAGCTTCGTGCCCGAGTTGCCTCGGTATTGAGGTGGGAGCCCGTAAAAGATGCAGGCGATGTGGTGCCCTTACGGCGAGGAGGCGACGACCGGAGTTTCCGCAGGAGATCGGGACGACGACGAGAAGACCGGAAGACTCGGATCACTCGGTATATCTCTAACCCGTCTTGTAGTTATCTAGATCTAGTTTAATGGCCCGATCCGGGTGTTTAGTGCGCGGTGGTGCCGGTTTGCTAAGTTTGCAAAATTAAAGTTTATCACCGCTTCCGCATTCCGGCGTCAGTTTGACGGCCGGGGCGCCGCCGTGCACTTACAGTGGTATCAGAGCCTCGCCATTAACATAGTCTAGCTTTGTTTAATGTGTTTGCATTTCCGATCGACCAAAATTCCAAAAACCGTATTTTTCTTCACATCAGTTTCTGTCGAAATTTTTTGAAGTCCAAAAATTTTTTCAGGTTGTCTCAGAATGATGTGAAGAGAATCATAAGAACACTGCAAAAATTTGGTAACGTGATCCTTCCGTACAACCGCGGAACCGCGGCCTTAGCCCTTCTTTGGCCGCGGTTCCGCCGCAGGAATTTGGCTTCACTTCACCAATTTTTTGCAGTGGGCTTGTGGGCTGAAATTAGGGGTTTTGGTATACTTTGTTTGGGCCCAGATTTTCTGTGAGTGCTACAGTATTGCTTGGGGGTCCACTTGGTAAAATTCAATCGATCAGATATCTTAAACACATTATTTCACAGTATTTACATTATATCTGCGACCGTGAATGTCACTCGATCGGTAAATCCTGTCTAGCTGCTATAGCCCGGTTAGACGGATTTGCGAACGTGACTTTTCACGTTGATGTTCTATGTATTGCTGTGATGTTGCGGATCGGTCGTGGGGATAGCCTGGATGCAATGCTAGTACAGTTTTTATTGTATTATGTACATTTGATATTGCGGGGCGAGCGTCCGACATGTGGACTGCCGTCACTGCCTGATTGTATTATTATTTTGGGGCACGACCAGGTTGCGGTCAATGTACCCGTTGTATGTATATTTTACATTCTGTACTAGGATTACCCCGCGGAGGGGTGCACGGATAGCCGGGTTCTGGAAGGCAACAAGCCCGCATCTCATGGCATTAAGACGGAGGGGGCTTCACTCTAGGATTGGCGGGCTATTCGCCGCACTCGTAGGGGGTACAGGTTGGCCCAGGAGGGGTGCCCAAGTTACCGGATTCCGTGAAGTGCTGGGTGGTCCATTCACGGTGCTGAAGGGGGCTGCCTCGCTTCAGGTTTTGGCGGGTAACTTGCCGCGCCCGTAGGGGTCTAGGATTTCATTGCACAGGCTATCCACATGACCAGGGGAACGTCGGGTTTCAGTAGTGGCTCTGTGAAACCCGGGGATCCCAGATATCTGTATTGATCTGTGATGCTGTACATTTCTGTGATGTTGCATTTTATCACGCCTTGAGCGAAATATAATATATTGGTATATATATTAGTAGATGTTGTATATGTTTTGCATCCGCGCTAGTCCAGTCCCCGCTCTGTCGTTAGTTAGCAACCTAACGGGTAATGACGGGACCCAGTGGCGAATGCGGATGGCATATACGTACATCAGTATATTTTCGTTCTTTGTGGTGTGATCCATTGATGGGACTGCATTGATTCGGATCAATGCAAGTTAAAAACAAACCTAATCTGATGTTGTTGGAACACTTTTCAAAAAGCTGTTATTGTAAGGACGTTCTCTTTTGTTTTGCATCGTGGTATTCAGTTGGAATATCCTGCTCCTCAGTCGACGAGGCAAGGGCCAAGATCCCTTCACCGGGAGTGACCCCTTGGACAGAAGTTTGCGTCAGGGCATTAACTTCACTATAGACGATTACTTTTGCTTTGCATCGTGGTATTCATTTGGAATATCCTGCACCCCATTCTACGGGGAAAGAGCCGAGATCCCTTCACCGGGAGTGACCTCTTTAGTAAAGGTTTTCGTCACTATATTTTCTAAAAAGCTATCCGTTCCTTCAACGATATCAAGTTCATTACGTTAAAGGTTTTCGCCAGAAACCATTCGTAGCCCTCCGTCGTTTCATATGGGTAGTCAATAGTATTCAAGCTGTGTTTGTTGGCCAAAGTCAAGGCACAGTGTTTGGTAGCTGTTGGTTATTCATATGCAGCATAGATAGATGAGTTGGTTTGGAACAGTCGTACTGCCTTGTTGGCCAAAGTCAAGGGTAGGTACGGGTGGATTCAAATCAACCTGGAGAATGACGGGTAGAACTTGACATGTGACTTATGATTTGTTGGCCAAAGTCAAGGTCATAAGAGCATGGGGTAAAAAAATCACATCGGGAGTTTCAAAAGAACTGAAACTTGCCAGATATGCGCATACCTTCTGGAGTGTGATGACGTGAGCAGATTCCGTCACGTTATCATGCAATGATAGTTGGATCCCGATTCCCACTGATGAGTTGGTTTACTCCTCGGGTGATCCCGACTAATTCTTCTTTCTGGTTTGGAGGAGAATTTGACGGTATAGTGGGAGGTTTCCTGATTAGATAAAGTGATAACCATTCTGATCTAGGTTAGAGTGCACGCTGAGTGTTTCTTTTCTCTCTCTCTTTGGCAGCGACCATTGACCCGACCCTAGACTATGACTCAGTGACCAAGTTGACCGAACCTACTTAACACTGGCTTTTGGATTGTCTGAGTTGCAAACCTCATTGCCACTCCTACTTTTACCCTTTTCTCTAGGACACCCCGTATCACTACGAACGACCACTTCCATTGGACAAAACCATCGTATGGTTATATACGAACTCGAAGGAATTCGAGGATGGTTTCCGGTTCTGGAGAAAACGAATAGGACTATTCAGTTATCTTTTCCTTTTACCTTCTCTCTCAGATTGCGAGTACTCCTTGGCTTAGGAGATAGTACACCTATTACGCAAATTGGATAGTCTTCTTCCAAACCTTAGGCTGGTGCCGAACGGTGGGGAATGAAGAAAACCAATTAGCATAACGATGGTGTGCAGAAGGTATTAAGTTCAGACAAAGCAAGGGATTAGTAAGAGGGCAAAGTAAATTGCGACTGCTATTCACGACCAAACCAAGTATTTCTTCGCCAATCCTAAATCACCTTTGTATTTCTCCAGGACACTCCGTATCACTACGAAGATCCCAAGTTTATTGGATAATCCATCGTATGGTTATATACGAACTCGAAAGGAACTTGTTCCAGTTCGGGGATGGATCCTAGTTCAGGAGAAATAGGAATAAAGTACATTCGGTTGTCTTTTATCTTCACCTTCTCTCGCATTGCGAGTGCTCCTAGGATCAGGACAGTACACCCATTATGCTTATTGGATAGTCTTCTTCCAAACCATAGGCTGGTGCCGAACGGTAGGGAAGGAAGAAAACCATTTGGCCTAAAGGGGTGTACAGAAGGTAACGACTAAAGACATATAAAGGGATTTGGAGAGGTGGCAAAGAATTATACGGTTACAGTTGTGAATATGGATAATGGAAGAGGCATTACTAGGAATACCAGGATACCCCATCGAAACATTTCAATGTTTCAGTCTCACTGTGTACTGTTAAAAGAAAACTGATTTCCCAATTAGACACTTGCTCCAGGGTATGTATTTACCAGGTATGAGTCTCACATCTGTATGGTTTTACAGATGATGAGTGGGAGTAAGTTATTGGGAATTAGGTGACCATCCTCATTATATCGGGATTCATTGTAATCGGTGATATTTGAGGAAGTCACCTGGGCTGTTTGCCGGTCGGCAATTATTTGGTTTTGAATATCCGCTATTATGCACCAATTTCAAATTGATATATCTGTACGTCTATCTTTATAGAGTGAGATATACCTTTTTGAAATTATGTCTATGACATTTACCTATATCAGTGGATGGTTAGGTAAGGAGCTTGAACAACGGTGTAATTCTTCTTAACCATAAGTACAGTTTTCAACCTACGACACACAGTGAATGAATCACTAGACTCAGGGGACTTATACAGAGTATTGTATGTTGTCCAGGGTCCATCAGGACAGAGGGGTTGGTCCTCGTACTATATTCGGTTTACTTATGACTTCTCTAGTTTTTAGACAGGTGTTTCGTGGAAACACAGGGTCTGAATTTTGAGAAGTTATAGGTATTTTAATAAAGTAGAGAACCAGGCATTGCAAGTATCGGGATTCTTCAAAGTGATCGAAGATGTAGATACTTGTGTATGGTATTCAGTTGATAGTAATGATTAAGAGAACTTGCTTCTCTTTCGGGTTACTCATAATTGGAAGCATTCCTAAGTTGAGTGACGCTGATCGGTCTCCTTCCATTTAGTTGACATGCACTGGAGACAGCTGCATGATTTGAATCTGGTTCAATTAAATCAGTGCCTCTGGTTCTATATTGGATATAGAACAGTTCATATTTTAACGTTGTTAAGGTATGGGGAGTTGTCTGGCTTATGATTAAAACCAGATTCTGGATAACTCAAGGCACGTTTCTGTAATGGCTGTTTGTGGGTTGACCGAGGCTATGACGAGGGTTGATTTTCTACCATCTGGAAGATCAATAGCGATATTGTTCTTGACTCGCCACAGTTTTAATAAAAATGGATTTTTTCAGAAAACAGCAGTGGGAGTATGGTAGAACTGGAAGTGATTCCAGAACCACAGACGATTACTGAAGATTTGATAAGGAACCTAAAGATTCAATCTGGATTGACATTCCGTTGGCCACTCCGCAGATAAGGTGGGTAACCTCAGGCACCCGAGAGGTACTCCGGTAGCCTCAAGGACGGTGACAGGGAGGTTCTTGTTTATCCACACATGCCATTGCTGTTGTTCCAGACTGTGAGACCCGGCAGGAGGATGAATATATCGTCGTTCTAAACTTGCTTTAGAAGTGTACGTCTATATGACTCTGCCAGAGGGTTGTCGTGGTCAGTGGGAGCAGCGGAAGCATTGGTGGACAGGTAGCTTATGTCTATTTATAGACTAAAGCAGAGTAGCGGGGATAGATCATCTATTTCTGATGTGACAGTCATAGGTTTGACTTCGTCAGAATAGGAGATGGATCTGTTGAGAAGGTAGTAGGGTGTGATGTCATGGTATTTGGATGACATACACAGAGTAGGAAGTGATATTCCTATAATACGATCGGTTATACTTTGGTCGTCACACAGTAGTTTCTCCTCAAAGAATTTGGATATTATATCAGACATTCTGGTTACTAGATCTATGGTTTTAGATCTAGATTTGGGTGGTTTCCTAATCTGGGTACCTTGACAGCATTCTATGAGTATTTAGAATGGACGACTCCTGGCATGGTGGTGTACCTGCAGGTAATGGAGTCACCCTCTCTAAATGTGTCTTACAGACTAAAGGGGAGAGGGATACGCATGATTGACAGATCACTTGCTTAGGCAATTGAGTCAATCATGAGATGTCAAGTACCACACCAGATGTTGTTCTTGCGGTAGATGCAATAAGTTGATATTGATCCAATCCTGGAGAAACAGTCGGGAGCAGCTTAAGAACATAAGTAGATGTTCTATGGAAATGATAACGACAGCCTCATTCGGGAGACAGTTATCATTCCAGGCTTCCAAGGTGACCTGGACGACAAGGAGGTTGTCAGAGTTATAGTTTTCCTTCTGACGAGGGGCAGTATTTTGGACAGGTGGTCCAAGGCAATACTGAGGGAGGCATGGCGCAGGATACTGATTAAGTTCAGTTGACGATACAGTCTAAGAATTTTGGATTTGGAGTTCATTTATGAACTAGGTCCCATCAGACATCCAGACACATTCTAAGACAGGTATTGCTCATTTCGGGAGATGGCTTTCTCCGCGAACTTGATATATAGAGAGACATAGAAAGAAACATCAAGGCGGATCCACTCACTGAGGCTATTCCTCGAACGTAATAGTTTCGCAAACGAGTTTTGTGAGACTGCCAAGTAGAGGAGTTGGGTGTTCGGTATCACACGGGCTGTGAGTATGCGACATCGCAATAATTAGCCTTGAGTGTAAGTGGGAGATTGTTGGAGATAGTGCCCTCAGAGTCAATTATTGGATCACAGGCACGTGATTACAATGATTGAGGGAGGACCTATCCCGGTAGGACAGTCTTACTCAAGATGATAGTATGCTATCTGGTTTACCTTTATCATCGTGTACTGCTTTAGGTGACCTGACAGGTCGCTATTGCACGTTGATAGAGCCCCTAGGATTCTTGCTTGACTGCCAGCAGTATGAGGGTGATCATATACGTGGGAGCTGGTAGTCTATAAGCACATCCTTAAAAGGTCCCTAGTCGTAGGAGTTTCGAGACAGGGCATCGACACACCACAGTAGACTAGTGTATACAGTCGAGACCCCGACGAGGGGCGGTGGCCGGTCTCACAAGCCACTGGTGTCAGTTGGTTCACCTGAGATGTATACAGGTGCTCATTGGGTTATGAGTACATCGGACAGGACTCGCCGGGAACATGCTAGTTGGTCTTATACCTGACGTCAGATAGCAGTTCCCTGGTGACATGTGTATAGGTTAGTTCATCGACCCGAGGATCGTCATTTGTCTCGTGTGAGTTCCCACTGTACTTTGATTACTACCCTACCACGGCTCAAAGGAGTCGTGCAAACAGGTTTTAGTTAGGTACAGTCCCGAGCCACATGGAGGCAGTGAGCGGATCTTCAGGGGTTCGTCTCTCCCGGTATTGGGGGTGAGGTCGCGCTGTGTCTAGGAGAGCCATTACACGAAGTCCTTAGCCAAGGCAGGAGATTTACTGGTAGGTATTCCAGTAGTATCTCAGGGTGTTCTGGGCTACACTCCGATACGACTTGTACCGCTTTTGGGGGTCTGACTTTTACCAACCCCCTAGGCCCGCCATGCGATGCTCATAGACGAACGGACCGGACTGTACGGATATTGTCACTGACAGGCTCAGTAGGGTGTCAGGATGAGTTCGCTCATCGACGTCCCTTTTTGGTCAATAGATGGTGGCCCGTCACGTATTGGCTTATACCTCTGACGTGCTAGTGGTTAAATCCACAGCCATAGTATTGACGAGTCTTTAGAGTCCACCACACTTACAGTTACTCAAGTTTCGGGCGAAACGCTGTAGAGGCCGTATGGAGATATGGCAGGGTCCGATCAGATACGTGCGGTATTGCACGGATCAGGATCGGACGGTTAGTACTAGAGGCCGTATGGATATATGGCAGGGTTCGATCAGATACGTGCGGTATTGCACGGATCAGGATCGGACAGATATTACTAGCCGGCTTTGGTTTAAGCCGGATCCTAGTATAGTACAGTGTAGATTTTGTCTCTTTGCATTTGTATCCGGTTGGAATACAGATGCGGGTGTGTATGCACAGTATCGGGGTTTTTCCTGTAATTTATTACGGGACCAGTTTTCTGGAGTTGCCAGTTTGCATTCAGTTCCGGCCGTTTTTCCTTTGTTCTTTCCCGGCCGGACTTTTCCGATGGAGGGGGTTATTTGCAAGTTTGCAAATAACAATTATGGAGGGGGTATCTTGCATTTGTGGGGTTTCATGATGGTTCATAATCATGAGATGCTTTCTTAGTCTTTTCCTTTGCATTAATTAAGATTTGAAAGGATTAGAAATTGATTTGAGTTTTGTTATCATGATGTTTGGGTGTGGTCACCCCTTCACTTTTTACTACCATCACCTCCCTTCTTGTATTTGTTTTTCCCTCCACCATTCTCACTAAAGAGAGGCCGGCCACACATTTGGAGAGAGAGAGGAAAAATGAGAGAGATTCATTTTGGTTGTGGTGGCATATTTCTTCATATCATTTTTCTTGCTAGAAAATTGAAAGCACCAATTTTCCTCAAACCCTTCCTCCATCCTCCATGGCAACAAAATCCCAAATGAGACATAGCCTCTACACTACATTCTACAGCATATCTTGGGCACGTCGACTTGCCAGCTTCGTGCCCGAGTTGCCTCGATATTGAGGTGGGAGCCCGTAAAAGATGCAGGCGATGTGGTGCCCTTCCGGCGAGGAGGCGACGACCGGAGTTTCCGCAGGCGATCGGGACGACGACGAGAAGACCGGAGGACTCGGATCACTCGGTATATCTCTAACCCTTCTTGTAGTTAGCTAGATCTAGTTTAATGGCCCGATCCGGGTGTTTAGTGCGCGATGGTGCCGGTTTTCTAAGTTTGCAAAATTAAAGTTTATCACCGTTTTCGCATTCCGGCGTCAGTTTGACGGCCGGGGCGCCGCCGTGCACTTACAAGTATTGCATACCGGGTCTAGGGGGTGGTTAATGTCAGACCCCTATTAACCTGGTAAGGCGTGTTGGTGTGGCTCAAGACCATCCGAGAAATTACTGATCTAACTATCATTAATTCTCAACTGCCCTGGCCAGGGGCTTATAGTGTTGACCCACCAAACTCAGTGCGACATTGACTCCCTATACCGGGAGAGACGAATCCCTAACAATCAACTTGCGACTTTACCCAACTAAAACCTGTTTGCACGACTCCTTTAAGCCGTAGTAGGGTAGTAATCAAAGCACAGTGGGAACTCACAGGAGACAAATGTTGATCTTAGGTCTACAGCCTACCTGTACATATGCCACATGACAACTGCCATCTGACGCTGGGTATAATATAATCCAGCAGTTCTCGGCGAGTCCGTCCAGTGTACCCACCCACAGTGAGCACCTGTATACAATCATAGGTGAAACATACCAATGGCTATGAGACTAACCATCTTCCCTCGTCGGGGTCTAAAAACGTATACACTAGTCTACTCTGGAATATCGATGCTCTGTCTCGATATTCCCACAACTAGGGATAGTTTAAGGATATGCTTATAGACTGCTCAGCGCTCATTAGTATGACTGCCATCACAACGCCGGTAGTCAAGCTGTAATCCTACGGGCTTTATCAACATGTATAAGTAGTACTTAATAACAAGTAAAACATACGCACATTTTAAGATAATGGCAAACCAGATAGCATACTATCATTTCGAGCAAGATTGTCATGTACATATATATATATATATATATATATATATATCCATTACAAATAATGGCCTCTAGGGCATATATATATCCTACAATATATACATATCCATAGTATCCATCACAAATAATGGCCTCTAGGGCATATATATATCCTATAATCTCCCACTTGCACTAGGGCTAGTTAATTGCATAATACATCCCCAACATCACGAACAGCAGCTAGAACTGTGCTTTAGGTAAAGCCTTTGTGAATGGATCCGCTGTGTGTCTTTTATGTCCACTATCCGAACCTCGATCTCCTTACGATCCATGATCTTCCTGATCAAGTAATACAGCCTTAAGATATGTCTGGATTTCTGATGGGACCTTGGTTCCTTTACTAAAGTTTCAGCCCCATAGTTATCGCAATACAACGGTATTGGATTGACAATGGATAGAACCACCTGAAGTTCAGATATGGACTTCTTCATGCAGACCGCTTCTTTTGCGGCATCGTTAGAAGATATATACTCAACTTTCATCGTTGAGTCTGCGATGACGTCCTGTTTGGAAATTTTCCAACACACCGCATTTATATCGAGGGTAAACACATAACCCGAGGTGGATTTAGAGTCATCCTTGTCACTTTGGAAGCTTGAGTCGGTAAAAGCCTCGATCTAGAGGTCCCCATTATCGTACACCAAGAACATCTCCTTAGTCCTTCTCAGGTACTTGAAAATATTCTTTACTGCTATCCAATGCTTCTCATCTGGGTTTGACTGATACCTACTTACCATACTAAGTGCGTAAGCTACGTCTGGTTTGGTACATAACATCGCATACATTATAGATCCTACCACCGAAGTGTAGGGTATAATGCTCATGCGAGCCCTCTCTTCATTAGTCTTTGGAGACATCTCTTTGGAGAGGGTGAACCCATGACAAGCGGGTAAATTACCACGCTTGGAATCTTTCATACTAAACCTCTTTAGTATGGTGTCAATGTCCTGGACTGTGAAAGTCCTAATGTTCTTTTAGACCTATCACGATAGATCTTAATCCGCATAATGTAGGAGGCATCACCCAATTCTTTCAAGGAGAATTTCTATGACAAGAAGAGCTTTACCGATTGTAGTATAAGGATGTCATTCCCTATCAGGAGTATGTCATCTACATATAATTCGAGGAAGACTACTGCTCCTCTTACAATCTTTCTATAAATGCATGGCTCATCTACATTTTTGATAAATCCAAATTCTTTGACCGTCTCAGCAAAGAAGGTGTTTCAACTCTGCGATGCCTGCTTCAATCCATAGATGGATTTAAGCAACTTGCACCCATTTCCGTTGCTCCCACTATCTAAGAAACCCTCTGGCTGATCCATGTAAACACTCTCTTCTAATTTTCCATTTAGAAAAGTTGTTTTCACGTCCATCTTCCAGATGTCATAGTCATAGAAGGAAGCAATAACAAGCAGGATCCGAATGGATTCAAGTATAGCCACTGGAGAAAAGGTTTCATTATAGTCCAATCCTGGTCCATGATGAAAACCTTTTGCAACAAGTCTAGCTTTGTAGGTTTCCACTTGTCCATCTGCATCAATCTTCTTTTTGAAGATCCATTTACATCTAACGGGTTTTACCCCAGGTGGAGAAACTTCCAAATTCCATACTTTGTTGGTGTACATGGATTCCATCTCGGATCTCATAGCATCCAGCCACTTCACCGAGTCTTTACTCCTGATAGTCTGCTGAAAACTAATAGGATCATCATCATTGATGATGCAATCCTCTCGATCCCCGTCTATGAAAAACCCATAGTATCTCTCAGGTGGATGTGAATGCCTACTAAATCTCCGGATTCTGCTTTTTGACAAAAGTTGGACACCCCCATAATTTAACATACTTGAGACATGGTCTCTTCCCACTCCACATCTCATATGGAGTGGTAGGCACAGACTTAGTTGGAACCCTATTCAATAGGTATGCAGCTGATTCCATCGCAAACCCCCAGAAAAAAAGTGGCAACTCAGTAGTACTCACCATAGAACGCACCATATCGAGCAGCGTGCAATTTCTTCTTTTTGATACATCATTATGTTGTGGTGTATATGGAGGAGTAAGTTGAGAGAGAATTCCATTCTCTTTTAAGTATTCAAGAAAACTGGTACTTAAGTGTACTCCACCCTGATCAGATCGAAGTATCTTGATACTTTTACCTGTTTGTTTCTCCACTTCATTCTTATACTCATTGAATTTCTCAAAGGACTCAGATTTATGTTTCATTAAGAATACATGTCCATACCTTGAGAAATCATCAGTAAAAGTGATGAAGCAGGAGTAACTATTTCGTGCATGTGTAGACATCGGACCACATACATCGCTGTCTATGAGCCCCAAGAGCGCAGTGACTCTTTCTCAGTGTCCTGTGAACGGAGATTTGGTCATCTTTCCTTTGGTATATGATTGACAAGTTGCATATGATATATATTTGAATGGATCCAAATATCCATCTTTATATAACTTAGTCAACCTTGCTTCATTAATATGACCAAGTCTACAATGTCACAAGAAGGCTTGGTTTGAATACAAAGCCTATCTTTTGAGTGTGTTTTGGACATTGAAAACTTGATGTTGATTGAGTGTGTATATGCCATTATCCAGTGTGCCAGACCCAATCAGTTTTTGATTTTGGTGAATGTTCATGACATTTCTTTCAAGTCCAAAATTATATCCTTCATTAGACAACAAAGATACTGATATAATATTACATAGCATGCTGGGTACATAAAAACAGCTATACAACACCAAAATGAGTCCACTCATCAAACCCAGGTGATAATTGTTAGTTATATATATGCCCTAGAGGCCATTATTGTATATGTGATGTATATTATAGTGGATGCTTGGATATATATAGAGAGGACTTTCTTGCTCGACAAGATAGTATGCTATATGGTTGCTCTTTGTCTTAACATGTAGACTTGTATTGTGATACTGTCTTGCTCTCACATGTTGATGAAGCCCTTATGATGAAGATCATACTAGTGGGGCCAGGATAGTCCACAAGTACATCCTATAATTGTTCCCAGTCGAGGGTGTATCGAGGCATGGCATCAATATTCCAGAGTAGACTAGCGTATACGCTTCTTGACCCATAAGATGGGCGATGTATGATCCCACATCCGTTGGTGTTTGACATCAAAGATAGTATACGGGCGCTCAGTGGAGACTGGGTACACTGAACGGACTCGCCGAGAACTCCTAGTTGGTTTTATACCTATCGTCAGATAGCAGTTTGGCCCTGGAGTTTGGCTCAGGAGTTTGGCTCTGTGACACTGGTACAGGTTAGTCTGTAGACCAGAGATCGTCATTGAGTCTATAGCCCTGACACTGGTACAGGGCTACGAATGGTTTTGGCAAAACCGTGAACGTAGTGAACTTGATATAATCGAAGGAACCTGATAGCTTTTAAAAGGAGTGGTTTAAGCTCCGTGTTTAAAATTTGTTTTGTAAAGAAACCGAGTGGTTTTGAAATTGTTCCAACGACTTTAACTTTGGTTTATTTTCTTGCATTAATTTAATGCGTCCCATCAATTAATCCTACCATGGCAGAAAATAACGAAAATATGATGTACGCTTATGCCATCCGCATTCGCCACGGGGCCCCGTCATCACCCGTTAGGTTACTTAACTAACGACAGAGCGGGGGCTGGACTAGCGCGGATGCAAAACATAAGCAACGCCTACTAGATATCATATATAGATATATACATTCGTCAGATGCAATGATAGCCATTCCAGATCATTCCAGATCATAGATCGTCATTACTCCTGCTTCATCACTTTTACTGATGATTTCTCAAGGTATGGACATGTATTCTTAATGAAACATAAATCTGAGTCCTTTGAGAAATTCAATGAGTATAAGAATGAAGTGGAGAAACAACTAGGAGTTTGGCCCTGTCAGTATGATTTTTATCTAGTACAGGTTAGTCCGTAGTTTGGCTCAGGTCTACAGACTCAACAACTGAGTGATTGCTATTTTGACATTCCTGAGCCAATCTTTGTAGTTTGGCCCTGTCAGTATGTTTTTATCTATAAGTAACTTAAGTCCGGTCATGATGTTTGGTCGCTGCAATTAGGAGAGAAAGAAGAAACACTTTAGCATGATTCTCTTGCAAGTTTAGAGTGGTTTTTAGTTTGTCTAAACAGGATGGCTCCCACTTTTTCTCGAATCCTTCCTCAAACCAAAAATGAAGAATTAGTCGGGATAAATATCCCCGTACAATACTTGCTTAACCATTCAGTCAGGCCAGTGTTGGTACTTCGAGGGAGGTTTTACGACGCTTTCACGAAGTTCCTTAATTAAATAACCTCTTTTTCCTGTGGGCGTAGCCCCGCTAACACCTTTCTAGACACCTACTTGGTTTATGGCATTGATCGTTATGTGAGAAAGGTCCCGAGGAGTAGCATATACTCACAGTAGGATCGGGATCCAAATATCATCGTGTGATAAAACTGAAGGAATCCTACCAGAATCATTACACTCCAAATGGTATGCAGCACTAGCAAGTTTCAGTTTCTTTAGAAACTCCCGATGTGGATTTTTGCCCCATGCTCTTATGACCTTGACGTAGGCCAAAATATCATAAGTCACATGTCAAGTTATACCCATCATTTACCAGGTTAATTTGAACCAACCCGTACATACCCTTGACGTAGGCCAAAATTGCAGTACGACTGTCTCAAACCAACGCATCTATCTATGCAACAGATAAATATCCGGCAGCTACCAATCACTATGCTTGGCGTAGGTCAAAATACATAGCTTGAATACTACCGAATATTTAACTGAAATAATGGAGGGCTATGAATGGTTTTGGCAAAACCGTGAACGTAGTGAACTTGATATAATCGAAGGAACCTGATAGCTTTTAAAAGGAGTGGTTTAAGCTCCGTGTTTAAAATTTGTTTTGTAAAGAAACCGAGTGGTTTTGAAATTGTTCCAACGACTTTAACTTTGGTTTATTTTCTTGCATTAATTTAATGCGTCCCATCAATTAATCCTACCATGGCAGAAAATAACGAAAATATGATGTACGCTTATGCCATCCGCATTCGCCACGGGCCCCGTCATCACCCGTTAGGTTACTTAACTAACGACAGAGCGGGGGCTGGACTAGCGCGGATGCAAAACATAAGCAACGCCTACTAGATATCATATATAGATATATACATTCGTCAGATGCAATGATAGCCATTCCAGATCATTGATGAACATATTGGATATGCTAGGAATCCGTGTTTCGTTCGAGCCTGCAACGAAAGACGGATTACACGGTCGCGATGAATAGCCAAACCCCACCCTAGACCCCAATGGGTGCGGCAAACTACCCGCCAAGTACCCGAAGTGAAGCAACCTCCCTCAACAACGTGAGTAGGCCACTCGACACTTCAATGTACCCGGTAGTTTGTGCACCCCACATTGGGTCTATCCTAGGAGCAAAAATCAGTAAAAGAAATAATATACAATGGCGGCTACAACCTCATCCCGGATGTGCGGCCATAAAATAATATTACATCAATTTACATATTACATCAAATGAAAGATAAAGAAAACTCTCATCTCACAACCCCTGGCTATTCATACGCGACAATTAAACAAGTTCATATACACAATCCAACAACATTACAGATCACAGATATGCACAACCCCCACTTATCGAAGTATAGCGGTTATTTGACGTTCAGTGCATATATCACATTACAGATATAACCATTTAGCAAAAGTTTATAGAACTTTGATCAAAACACCAATTTGTAACTACCCCAAACACAACTTTGTTCTCTGGAAATTCTGGGCAGAAACAAAATATTTTAAAAATCACAAAACGTCAAAATAAGAACACTGCAACAAATCCGAGTCGTGACCGAGTTGACTAGGCCGCGGATCCGCGGCGAAACGCACGATTTCGCCGCACTTCCGTTGTGGTCTGGTCGAATCGTGGGCTCGTTTTTCTTGTGTGTTCCCAGAAAACCCTGCACGGATTTTTAAGATGTGTGGAATTATTTTTAGAGCAGTTTTAAAAATCGGTAGAAACTTGAGGATATTGACGTGTTTTGCGATTTTTTCTCGGATCGAAATTCTAAATACTTTGCTAACATGCTAGTTGTTGTTTAGCTAGGCTCTGATACCACTGTAAGTCCACGTTACCCACCCCGGTTCCTATGGGGAGGCGGAATAGGTAAAAAACGATTTTTGACGCAAGGTAACATGGACTAGAAAAGGAGGATCTTTGCTAAACAAAAACCTAGAAAACTAACTACAAGTTTAGCTGCTCGGTTAGAAGGTTATACCTAGGTCTTGAACTCCTTCTCTTCTTTCTCCTTGGAATGGTTTGAACGGGTCCTCCTCGTAGTCTTCTCTTTGCCGAAGAAGGATCCACCCGAAGGCCTCTACCTTGAGCTTCTACCTCAACCTAGAGTTAACTAAAGTGCTTGGCTCGCTAAACCTAGAACCCTAGAATAAGTAGAGAGGAGTTATGGTGGTTTTATATCAAGAGCTCATGGTTCTCAATACATGAGAGATGAGAACTTTGAGAGAGAGGAAGAGGATGAGCTAATGGATGAGAGAGAGTGAGCAAGTGAGAATGAGATAGCTTTTTACAACCATGCTCTAAAAAATAAGAATAATGATAATAATAATAATAATTAAGAAACTGTGATGGTTAGTTTATGAATGACCATTATCATTTCATCATTTAATGCATTTCCAAGAAACAAGAAGCATCTTTGAAATGAAATGATGATGGTCAACAAGTCAATAAAGGTCAATCGATCAACAAAGTCAACAAGTCAACAAAAGTCAAATGGTCAACAACCCTAACCATGGAAAAATTATCCTTAATTAATATTATTAATCATATTTCTCATTCTAATTAGGGTTTGGAAAAGTCAACGGTCAACAACCCTAATGAGAATCCTCTGCCTCTGCCTCTGTCAACTATGCATATACACCCGCATCCGTGTTCCGAGGAACACGAATACAATGAGATAAAACCAATCCCAAAACAAATACTAGGATCTGGCTTAAACCAAAGCACACTAGTAATAACTGCCCGGACAACAAACGTGCACAAGTGCGCAGATGTGAACGAACCCCGTCGCAAAACCATGCGACCTCTACACTGTTTTGCCCAAAGGCAATCAACCCTCTGTGTGGGACTCTAAAGACTCGACACTACGATGGCAGTGGGTTTAACCATAAGCCGCAAGCGGTACTAGCTGTACGTATCGGTCCCCAGGTAGATGCCGATAAGAAGACTGATGAGGTGAACCCATCCGAACTCCTACTGAGCCTAAATGTGACAATCTCCGTACAGTCCGGTCTGTTCGTCTGAGAATATCGCATGGCGGGCCTAGGGGGCGGTAAACGTCAGTCCCCTAATAGCGGTACAAGTCGTGTCGGAGTGTAGCCCAGAACACCCTGATATAATACTGGAAAACCTACCAGTATATCTCGCTTGCCCTGGCCAGGGAAGACTATGTGTAATGGCTCTCTTAGACATAGCGTGATATCAATCCCCAATACCGGGAGAGACGAATCCTGTCTAACCGTCACTGCCTCCAAGCGCTTCGGGACTGCACCCAACTGCTACCTGTTGCATGACTCATTTGAGCCGTGGTAGGGTAACAATTTAAGAACAGTGGGAACACACTCGAGGCGAAGTGACAGTGTCAAGTCAGCGGACTAAGCTGTACTCATGTCACCTGGGAACTGATAACTGACAATAGGTATAGTACCAACCAACAGTTCCCGACGAATCATGTCCAGTGTACTCGTAACCTAACGAGCACCTGCATACTATCTCAAGTACGACGTACTGACGGCTGTGGGACAGACCATCTGCCCTGCTGGGATGAGAAGCGCATACGCTAGTCTACTCCGGAGTATCGATGCCCCGTCTCGATAATCCTACGACTAGGGACCTGTATAAGGATGTGCTTGTAGATTACCCAGCCCCCACTAGTGTGACTGCCATCACAACGCTGGAAATCAAGCAAAGATCCTAAGGGCTCCACTAATCTGTATAAGCGATATGCTAAAAGAAACACATGCACACATTAAAGAAGAAACAAACCAAGTAGCCTACTACCATTTTGAGCAAGATTGTCTATACAACTTTGAATATCCCAAGCTTCCATTAAATAATATACAAACTAGTATGATACAGTAATGGCCTCTAGGGCATATACACTAACACACATAACAGAAATGTAAGCATATCCGTATCTCATGCAATACGGAACGGTAATATGGATGAGTAACTTGCACATATCTCAATGCATATAATCGTAAAGCATGATGTATGCGACATATAACAGAAATGTAAGCATATCCGCATCTCATGCAATATGGAACAGTAACATGCACATATCGAGGGAAAACCGCTCTTTTAAAGGAATCCAGTTTAAAGATATATCTTGCGGTTCCCAAATTCTCCCAAGTCAAATACAACATCGTATAATGGTGCATATGTAACTATAGCAAGTGAATCATGCAAGGAGTCATATCATGATGCAGCAATTCTACTGTGTGGTGACATGGCAATTATCGATGATGAAGTGTGTGAGCCGGCGAATCTGTGTACGTGTAACATACGCATCATCGATAATGGTGCAGGTGTACTAGCACAGCTATATGAAATACAATGAGAATAACAAGAATGCAGCATAATGTAAATCATCAGCTAAAAGCTATAGGGTATATGTGTCTACATGATCGAGTCGGTAAATCTATCAATCGGCATCCAGCCTCACAACATGACGTACGGTATAATCCATCGTACGGCAACCTCTAGTCTAGGGTAATCATCAAGTCAAACTCATCACGTACGGAAAATCATCCTACGGCGGCAATAAACCAATAGGGATCCTATCAACCTTCACGACAAAGAGGGTACGGACCTAACGTCTCATACAGCACATCACTCAAGATTCACAACATTATATAAATCTAAATACCTATATCCCCGGGTCGCATCCATAACAATCTCATCTCAGGGGAATGGCAAAGGTATCAATCATCACAATCGACTCACATCCGTATACCAATATCTCATCAAGTCATCATATCACATCATACATTCTTTTCATCGCATTAGGTCCCATATCAAGTCAAAATTATATATATATATATATATATATATATATATATATATATATATATATATATATATATATATATATATATACTACCCTATTCATCAAATGCCATGTTATTCTAAAACATACACTTATTCAAGTGCAACTATATATCCATAAGTCGTGATTCACATTCACTTTTCATATCCCTAAGCTTTCATCTCATATCTCAATATATTTATATATATTCAATCACTTATATCATCTTTAATTATCATTTTAACCATATCCCTAGTTTCCTAATCTAGGTTTCTATGACTATATCCTATAAATTGGTTTCCATCAGATTGCGGGGGTGCTATACGCCATCCACCCGACTTCCCCCGAAGATGTAAATCTACTCACCTTGACCCTCGATTACCGAAGTCGATGATGCTGTTAGTTATATGTATGCCCTAGAGGCCATTACTGTACATACGATGTATATTGTAATGGATGCTGGGACATATATAGGGAGGACTTTCTTGCTCGACATGATAGTATGCTATCTGGTTGTACTTTATCTTAACATGTACTCTGATTGTCGCTATGTTACATGTTGATAAAGCCCTTAGGATATGTACTCGACTACTGGGACTATGATGAGATCATATTAGTGGGGCCACGGTAGTCGACGAGTACATCCTATAACTGTTCCTAGTCGAGGGTGTATCGAGACAGGGCATCGATACACCAGAGTAGACTAGCGTGACCCATATGATGGGCGATGGATGATCCCATATCCATCGGTGTTGGACATCAAGGATGGTGTACGGGTGCTCAGTAGAGACTGGGTACACTGGACGGACTCGCCGAGAACTCCCAGATGGTATTATACCTCACGTCAGATGGCAGTTCTCCGGTGACACTGGTACAGAGTAGTCTGTTGACCCGAGATCGTCATAGAGTCTTGTGTGATTCCCACTGTGCTTTGATTTCCATCATACCACGTCCAAGAGGGCGTGCAAAAAGGTGGCTTTTGGGTACAGTCCTGAATCACATGAAGGCAATGAGCGATAGGAGGGGATTCGTCTCTCCCGGTATAGGGAGTTGATGTTGTGCTGTGTTCGATTGGCTATAACTGGAAATCCCTGGCCATGGTTGCTGAGATTTACTGGTAAGTGTTATCAGTAGTTTCTCGAACTGTTATAGACCTCAAATCGACACGACTTATCGAGCTACTGGGTCTGACGTTTACCACCCCTAGGCGAGATATGCGACATATCAGACGATGAGACCGGACTGTACGGGAGTGTTACTGTTTAAATTCACAGGATGATGTACAGGCTTGCTTGTTGATCTTTTGAGCGCTCAATACCTGGGTAGCTGTTACGTTTAGCTGACCGCTTGCAGCTTGTGGGTGTTTGATATGATCATCACCTACTGCCGGCGTATTGACGATTCTTTAGAGTCCTACACAGAGGTTTCTTGGCTCAAGCAAAACGGAGTAGGGACACATATGTGATATGTGCGGGACCGAGAATAATACGATATGAGATACCGTATTCTATTCTCGCGATATTTGATATCAGCCGGGTCATCGGATCAAGTGTTGATTCGATGAATCGGTACGGATAAATATTAGTCGGTTATATGCGATATAGCCGGATTGTCGGATCAAGCGTTGATTCGATAATTTAATGTATAATAATATATATGATATATTAAATTACATTATCTAATATTAGCTCACTAAAAGATTCTTTTTCTCACTCTGGTAATACATTGATATATATGCGATATATGTTAAATGTATTATTTTATTTGGTTACAATAAATATTATATATGTGATATATAATATTGTAACATGATATGATAACTAATGCGACATGTTTAGTGGAGTTTAAACATGATTAGGGTTTGGATTATGGTTAAGCTTTCTAGATGATTCTAGAAGGTTTTGGTTTTGTTTTGTGAAAGATATTTTCAAGTGACTCATTCTTAACTCAACCCAAACCCTAACCCTTGGTTAATTGTCTACAATGGTTAAGTCAACCATGGTTACATTATTCATCATATTAATCCTTTCACTATTCATCACAAAAGGAATTCTATCATATTGTTCATCTTCTTCCTTCTTCTTCTTTGCTTACAAAGCTTTCTTGCTTTGATATTTGTGATGAAAATATGTGAGAAAAAGATAAATAAAGAGAGAAAAAATCCTACTTCATCATCCTCATCTTCCCTTGCCATTTAGATGAGAGTGTTCACATCATTTCATGAGTGTTAGCTTGTGTTAACGAAACTTCAAGGTAGATCATCTTCGTATCGAAGATCGGAAGCAAAGGTTGCATCTTTCTCTTCGTGGAACCTCTCGAGAGTCCGGAACCCGATGATCGCAGCGAAGAGAACACAACACGGAGCATATGAAGTGAAGGACCGGATCTACAAAGGTTGTAATCCCTCTCACTTAGTGTTAAAAAGTTTAGCATGTTAGTTTTCGCCTAATCTCTAGTTTAAAGATCCGTATTCGGGTTGTTCGGCACGGCTAATTTTTTAATCGGGCATGGTTGATGCCTCGTGTTGGAGATAGTGCCCTCAGAGTCAATTATCGGATCACAGGCATGTGATTGCAATGATTGAGGGAGGACCTATCCTAGGAGGACAGTCTTACACGAGATGATAGTATGCTATCTGGTTTATCTTTATCATCGTGTACTGCTTTAGGTGACCTGACAGGTCGCTATTACACGTTGATAGAGCCCCTAGGATTCTTGCTTGACTGCCAGCAGTATGAGGGCGATCATATACGTGGGGGCTGGTAGTCTATAAGCACATCCTTAAAAGGTCCCTAGTAGTAGGAGTTTCGAGACAGGGCATCGATACTCCATTAGTAGACTAGTGTATACAGTCGAGACCCCGACGAGGGGCGGTGGCCGGTCTCACAAGCCACTGGTGTCAGTTGGTTCACCTAAGATGTATACAGGTGCTCATTGGGTTATGAGTACACCGGACAGGACTCGCCGGGAAAATGCTAGTTGGTCTTATACCAGATGTCAGATAGCAGTTCCCTGGTGACATGTGTACAGGTTAGTTCATCGACCTGAGATCGTCATTTGTCTCGTGTGAATTCCCACTGTGCTTTGATTACTACCCTACCACGGCTCAAAGGAGTCGTGCAAACAGGTTTTAGTTGGGTACAGTCCCAAGCCACATGGAGGCAGTGAGCGGATCTGCAGGGGTTCGTCTCTCCCGGTATTGGGGGTGAGGTCGCGCTGTGTCTAGGAGAGCCATTACACAAAGCCCTCGGCCGAGGCAGGAGATTTACTGGTAGGTATTCCAGTAGTATCTCAGGGTGTTCTGGGATGCGCTCCGACACGACTTGTACCGCTTTTGGGGGTCTGACTTTTACCAACCCCCTAGGCCCGCCTTACGATGCTCATAGACGAACGGACCGGACTGTACGGATATTGTCACTGACAGGCTCAGTAGGGTGTCAGGATGAGTTCGCTCATCGACGTCCTTTTTGGTCAATAGCTGGTGGCCCGTCACGTATTGGCTTATACCTCTGACGTGCTAGTGGTTAAATCCACAGCCATAGTATTGACGAGCCATTAGAGTCCACCACACATTCATTTACTCAAGTTTCGGGCGAAACGCTGTAGAGGCCGTATGGAGATATGGCAGGGTCCGATCAGATACGTGCGGTATTACACGGATCAGGATCAGACAGTTTGTACTAGAGACCGTATGGTTATATGGCAGGGTTCGATCAGATACGTGCGGTATTGCACGGATCAGGATTGGACGGATATTGCTAGCCGGCTTTAGTTTAAGCCGGATCCTAGTTTAGTACAGTGTAGATTTTGTCTCATTGCATTTGTATCCGGTCGGAATACAGATGCGGGTATGTATGCACAGTATCGGGGTTTTCCTGTAATTTATTACGGGACCAGTTTTCTGGAGTTGCCAGTTTGCATTCCGTTCCGGCCGATTTTCCTTTGTCCTTTCCCGGCCGGACTTTTTCGATGGAGGGGGTTATTTGCAAGTTTGCAAATAACATTTTGTGGAGAGGTTTTCTTGCATTATGTGGCATCATGATGAGATTCTTTTTCCATCCATTCTTTGCTTTATTTGTGATTAGAAATGAGATGAAGGTTGATTTGATTTGGTTATCATTTCCTTTTGGATATGGTCACCCATTCTCTTTTCCTACACTCACCTTCCTTGTTGTTTTGTTTATCCCTCCACCATTATCAAAATGAGAGAGATTCATTTTTTGATGGTGGCACATATTTCTTCATCTCATTCTTCTTGTTTTGGAAAAATGAAAGCACCATTTTTCCTTAACCTCATTCCTCCATCACCAATGGCAACTTCACTACCCCAAATGAGACAACCATTCTACACTAGCCTACAACACTTCTTAGACGCATCTAGCCTACTTTGCGCCCGAGTTGCCTCGGTCCAGAGGTGGGAGCCCGTAAAAGATTCCGGCTACGTGGTGCCCTTTCCGACGAGAAGACGACGAATGGTGATCCGCGGGAGATCGGAGTGGGGACGAAGACCGAAGGACACGGATCGTTTGGT
This sequence comes from Agapanthus africanus, assembly GCA_030015575.1. Classification (NCBI taxonomy): domain Eukaryota; kingdom Viridiplantae; phylum Streptophyta; class Magnoliopsida; order Asparagales; family Amaryllidaceae; genus Agapanthus; species Agapanthus africanus. The sequence goes on from JASDDO010000008.1 coordinate 301,133,420, forward strand.
ATAGCTCTTTTCCCTTCTCTTGTTAGCTAGCATTAGGTTAATGGTTACGATCCGGGTTTATTGTCCGTGGTAGCGCCAGTTTAAAAGTTAAGAAAATTTTTGATTCCGCATTTTGGCCTCGGATAGACGGCCGGGGCGCTGCCGTGGCGCAACATGGTATCAGAGCCTCGCCATTAACATAGTCTAGCTTTGTCTAATGTGTTTTACATTTCCGATCGACCAAAATTCCAAAAACCCGCGTTTTCTTCACATCAGTTTTCTGTCGAATTTTTCCTGGCTCTAAAAATTTTCAGGTTGTAGAAAACTGATGTACTGGAAGTCCTATGAATTCTGGAGAAATTCGAGACATTGATCCTTCAAGGAGAGCGCGGAATCGCGGCCAAACCCTACTTGGCGCCGCGGTTCCGCCGCAGTTTAGATGGATCGACGTGTCGAATTTTTCCAGTGGGCTTCCGGGATGAAAATACGGTTTCTGGAATATTATGTTTGGGCCCAGAATTTCTGTGAGTGCTACAGTATTGCTTGGGGGCCCACTTGGTAAAATTTGATCGATCGGATATTTTAAACACATTGGTTCACAGTATTTACATTATATCTGCGAACGTGAATGTCACTCGATCGGTAAATCCTGTCTAACTGCTATAGCCCGGTTAGACGGATTTGCGAACATGACTTTCACGTTGATATTCTGTGTTATGCTGTGATGTTGCGGATTGGTCGTGGGGGATAGCCTGGATGCAATGCTAGTACAGTTTTTTTTGTATTATGTACATTTGATATTGCGGGGCGAGCGTCCGACATGTGGACTGCCTTCACTGCCTGATTGTATTATTATTTTGGGGCACGACCTGGTTCGGTCGATTTACCCGGTGTATGTATATTTTACTTTCTGTACTAGGATTGCCCCAAGGTGGGGTGCACGGATAGCCGGGTTCTAGAGGGCAACGGGCCCGCATCTCATGGCATTGAGACGGAGGGGGCTTCACTCTAGGATTGGCGGGCTATTCGCCGCACTCGTAGGGGGTACAGGTTGACCCAGGAGGGGTGCCCAAGTTACCGGATTCCGTGAAGTGCTGGGTGGTCTATTCACGTTGCTGAAGGGGGCTACCTCACTTCAGGTTTTGGCGGGTGACTTGCCGCGCCCGTAGGGGTCTAGGATTTTCATTGCACATGCTATCCACACGACCAGGGGAACGTCGGGTTTCAGCAGCGGCTCTATGAAACCCGGGGATCCCAGATATCTGTATTGTTCTGTGATGCTGTACATTTCTGTGATGTTGCATTCTTATCACGCCTTGAGCGAATATAATATATTGGTATATATATTAGTAGATGTTGTATATGTTTTGCATCCGCGCTAGTCCAGTCCCCGCTCTGTCGTTAGTTAGCTAACCTAACGAGTAATGACGGGACCCAGTGGCGAATGCGGATGGCATATACGGACATCAGTATATTTTCGTTCTTTGTGGTGTGATCCATTGATGGGACTGCATTGATTCGGATCAATGCAAGTTAAAAAACAAACCTATTCTGATGTTGATGGAACACTTTTCAAAAAGCTGTTATTGCAAGGACGTTCTCTTTTGTTTTGCATCGTGGTATTCAGTTGGAATATCCTGCTCCTCAGTCGACGAGGTAAGGGCCGAGATCCCTTCACCGGGAGTGACCCCTTGGACAAAAGTTTGCGTCAGGGAAATAACTTCACTATAGCCGATTACTTTTGCTTTGCATCGTGGTATTCAGTTGGAATATCCTGCACCTCATTCTACGGGAAAAGAGCCGAGATCCTTTCACCGGGAGTGACCTCTTTAGAAAAGGTTTTCGTCACTATATTTTTATAAAAACTGTGCAGTTCCTTCAACGATATCAAGTTCATTACGTTAAAAGTTTTTCGCCAAAAACTAGACGTAGCCCTCCGTCATTTCTTACAAGTATTACTTAGTATTCGTGCTGCGTTTGTTGACTCCGTCAAGGCGTAGTGTACGGTAGCTAAGTGGTGCTTGTTTGTTGCATAAATGGGATTGGTTAGGACAGTCTTGCGGCCTTGTTGACTCTGTCAAGGGCACGTACGGGTGGGTTTAATGCAATCCAGATAATGACAGGTTGAACTTGACTAGGACTCTTTGATTTGTTGACTCCGTCAAGGTCACTTGGGTCCTAGGGGTAAAAATCCACATCGGGAGTTTCAAAAGAACTGAAACTTGCCAGATATGCGCATACCTTCTGGAGTGTGATACCGTGAGCGGATTCCGTCACGTTATCATACGATGATAGTTGGATCCCGATTCCCACTGATGAGTTGGTTTACTCCTTGGGTATTCCCGACTAATTCTTCTTTTAGGTTTGGAGGAGAGTTTGAGGTACAGTGGGAGGTTTCCAGATTAGACAAAGTGATAACCATTCTGATCTAGGTTAGAGTGCATGCTGAGTGTTTCTTTTCTCTCTCTCTTTGGCAGCGACCTTTGACCCGACCCTAAGACTATGACTCAGTGACCAAGTTGACCGAACCTTCTTACAAGACTGGCATTTGGATTGTCAGAGTTGCAGACCTCATTGCCACTCCTACTTTTACCCTTTTCTCCGGGACACCCCGTATTACTACGAACGTCCACTTCCATTGGACAAAACCATCGTATGGTTAGATACGAACTCGAAGGAATTTATTCGAGGATGGTTTCCGGTTCTGGAGAAAACGGATAGGACTATTCAGTTGTCTTTTCCTTTTACCTTCTCTCAGGTTGCGAGTACTCCTTGGTTTAGGAGTAGTACACCTATTACGCAAATTGGATAGTCTTCTTCCAAACCTTAGGCTGGTGCCGAACGGTGGGGAATGAAGAAAACCAATTAGCATAACGATGGTGTGCAGAAGGTATTAAGTTAAGACAAAGCAAGTGATTAGTAGGAGGGCAAAGTAAATTGCGACTGCAATTCACGACCAAACCAAGTATTTCTTCGCCAATCCTAAATCACCTTTGTATTTCTCCAGGACACTCCGTATCACTACGAAGATCCACAGTTTATTGGATACTCCATCGTATGGTTATATACGAACTCGAATGGAACTTGTTCCAGTTCGGGGATGGTTCCTGGTTCAGAAGAAATAGGAATAAGGTTTATTCGGTTGTCTTTTATCTTCACCTTCTCTCGTTTTGCGAGTGCTCCTAGGATTAGGACAGTACACCCATTATGCTTATTGGATAGTCTTCTTCCAAACCATAGGCTGGTGCCGAACGGTAGGGAAGGAAGAAAACCATTTGGCCTAAAGGGGTGTACAGAAGGTAATGACTAAAGACATAGAAAGGGAATTAGAAAGATGGCAAAGAATTACAAGGTTACAGTTGTGAATCTGGATAATGGAAGAGGCATTACTAGGAATACCAGGATACCCCATCGAAACATTTCAATGTTTCAGTTTCACTGTGTACTGTTAATGGAAAACTGATTTCCCGATTAGACACTTACTCCAGGGTATGTATTTACCAGGTATGATTCTCACATCTGTATGGTTTTACAGATGATGAGTGGGAGTAAGTTATTGGGAATTGGGTGATCATTCTCATTATATCGGGATTCGTTGTAATCGGTGATATTTGAGGAAGTCACCTGGGTTGTTTGCCGGACAGCAATTATTTGGTTTTGAATATCCGCTATTATGCACCAATTTCAAATTAATATATCTGTACGTCTATCTTTATAGAGTGAGATATACCTTTTTGAAATTATGTCTACGACATTTACCTATATCAGTGGATGGTTAGGTAAGGAGCATTAAACAGCGGTGTAATTCTTCTTAACCATAAGTACAGTTTTCAACCTACGACACACAGTGAATGAGTTATCAGACTCAAGGGACTTATACAGAGTATTGTATGTTGTCCAGGGTCCATCAGGACAGAGGGGTTGGTCCTCGTACTATATTCGGTTTACTTATGACTTCTCTAGTTTTTAGACAGGTGTTTCGTGGAAACACAGGGTCCGAATTTTGAGAAGTTATAAGTATTTGAATAAAGTAGAGAACCAGGTATTGCAAGTATCGGGATTCTTCAAAGTGATCGAAGATGTAGATACTTGTATATGGTATTCAGTTGATAGTAATGATTAAGAGAACTTGCTTCTCTTTCAGGTTACTCATAATTGGAAGCATTCCTAAGTTGAGTAACGCTGATCGACATCCTTCCATTTAGTTGACATGCGCTGGAGACAGCTGCATGATTTGAATCTGGTTCAATTAAATCAGTGCCTCTGTTTCTATATTGGATATAGAAAAGTTCAAATCTTGACATTGTTAAGGTACGGGGAGTTGTCCGGCTTATGCTTAAAACCAGACACTGAACAACTCAAGGCACGTTTCTGTAATGGCTGTTGTGGGTTGACCGAGACTATGACGAGGGTTGACTTTCTACCATCTGGAAGATCAATAGTGATATTGTTCTTGACTCGCCACAGTTTTAACAAAAATGGATTTTTTCAGAAAACAGCAGTGGGAGTATGGTAGAACTGGAAGTAATTCCAGAACCGCAAACGATTACTGAAAATTTGATAGGAACCTAAAGATTCAATCTAGCTTGACATTCCATTAGCCACTCCGCAGATATGGTGGGTAACCTCAGGCACTCGAGAGGTACTTCGGTATGCTCAAGGACGGCGGCAGGGAGGTTCTTGTTTACCCAGACTTGCCATTGCTGTTGTTCCAGACTGTGATACCCGGCAGGAGGATGAGTATAGCGTCGTTCTAAACTAGCTTTAGATGTGTACGTGTATATGACTCTGCCAGAGGGTTATCGTAGTCAGTGGGAGCAGTGGAAGCATTGGTGGACATGTAGCTTATGTCTATTTATAATAGACTAAAGCAGATGTAGCGGAAAAGGATCATCTATTTCTGACATGACAGTCATAGGTTTGACTTCATCAGAATAGAGGATGGATCTGTTGAGAAGGTAGTAGAGTATGATGTCCTGGTATTTGGATGACATACACAGAGTAGGAAGTGATATTCCTATACTACGATCGGTTACGCTTTGGTCGTCACACAGTGGTTTCTCCACATGGGACTTGGACATTATATCAAACATACTGGTTACTAGATCTATAGTTTTAGATCTAGATTTGGGTGGGTTCCCGATCAGGGTACTTAGACAACATTCTAAGAGTATTTAGAATGGACGACTCCTAGCATGGTAGAGTACCTGCAGGTGATGGAGTCACCCTCTCTAAAGGTGTCTTACAGACTAAAAGGGAGAGGGATGTGCATGATTGGCGGATCACTTGCTCAGGCAATTGAGTCAATCATGTGATGTCAAGTACCACACCAGATGTTGTTCTTGCACTAGATGCAATAAGTTGACATTGATCCAATCCTGGAGAAACAGTCGGAAGCAGTTTTAGAACATAAGTGTATGTTCTAGGGATTTGATAACGGCAGCCTCCTTCGGGAGACGGTTATCATTCCAGGCTTCCAAGGTGACCTGGATGGCAGAATGGCTGTCAGAGTTATAGTTTTTCCTTTTGACGAGGGGCAGTATTTTGGACAGGTCGTCCAGGTGGATACTGAGGGAAGGCATGGCGCGTGATACTGATTAAGTTCAGTTGATGATACAGTCTAAGAAGTTTGGATTTGGAGTTCATTTATGAGCTAGGTCCTATCAGACATCCAGACACATTCTAAGACAGGTATTGCTCATTTCGGGAGATGGCTTTCTCCACGAACTTGAGATATAGAGAGACATAGAAAGAAACATCCTAGCGGATCCACTCACTGAGGCTATTCCTCGAACACAATAGTTTTGCAAACGGGTTTTGTGAGATTGACTAGTAGAGGAGTTGGGTGTTCGGTATCACACGGGCTGTGAGTATGCGATATCGCAATAATTAGCCTTGAGTGCAAGTGGGAGATTGTTGGAGATAGTGCCCTCATAGTCAATTATCGGATCACAGGCACGTGATTGCAATGATTGAGGGAGGACCTATCCCAGGAGGACAGTCTTACTCGAGATGATAGTATGCTATCTGGTTTATCTTTATCATCGTGTACTGCTTTAGGTGACCTGACAGGTCGCTATTACACGTTGATAGAGCCCCTAGGATTCTTGCTTGACTGCCAACAGTATAAGGGCGATCATATACGTGGGAGCTGGTAGTCTATAAGCACATCCTTAAAAGGTCCCTAGTCGTAGGAGTTTCGAGACAGGGCATCGATACTCCATTAGTAGACTAGTGTATACAGTCGAGACCCCGACGAGGGGCGGTGGCCGGTCTCACAAGCCACTGGTGTCAGTTGGTTCACCTAAGATGTATACAGGTGCTCATTGGGTTATGAGTACACCGGACAGGACTCGCCGGGAACATGCTAGTTGGTCTTATACCAGATGTCAGATAGCAGTTCCCTGGTGACATGTGTACAGGTTAGTTCATCGACCTGAGATCGTCATTTGTCTCGTGTGAGTTCCCACTGTGTTTTGATTACTACCCTACCACGGCTCAAAGGAGTCGTGCAAACAGGTTTTAGTTGGGTACAGTCCCGAGCCACATGGAGGCAGTGAGCAGATCTGCAGGGGTTCGTCTCTCCCGGTATTGGGGGTGAGGTCGCGCTGTGTCTAGGAGAGCCATTACACAAAGCCCTCGGCCGAGGCAGGAGATTTACTGGTAGGTATTCCAGTAGTATCTCAGGGTGTTCTGGGATGCGCTCCGACACGACTTGTACCGCTTTTGGGGGTCTGACTTTTACAAACCCCCTAGTCCCGCCATGCGATGCTCATAGACGAACGGACCGGACTGTATGGATATTGTCACTGACAGGCTCAGTAGGGTGTCGGGATGAGTTCGCTCATCGACGTCCCTTTTGGTCAATAGCTGGTGGCCCGTCACGTATTGGCTTATACCTCTGACATGCTAGTGGTTAAATCCACAGCCATAGTATTGGCGAGTCTTTAGAGTCCACCACACATTCAGTTACTCAAGTTTCGGGCGAAACGCTGTAGAGGCCGTATGGAGATATGGCAGGGTCCGATCAGATACGTGCAGTATTGCACGGATCAGGATCGGACAGTTTGTACTAGAGGCCGTATGGTTATATGGCAGGGTTCGATCAGATACGTGCGGTATTGCACGGATCAGGATCGGACGGATATTGCTAGCCGGCTTTGGTTTAAGCCGGATCCTAGTTTAGTACAGTGTAGATTTTGTCTCATTGCATTTGTATCCGGTCGGAATACAGATGCGGGTGTGTATGCACAGTATCGGGGTTTTCCTGTAATTTATTACGGGACCAGTTTTCTGGAGTTGCCAGTTTGCATTCCGTTCCGGCCTGTTTTCCTTTGTCCTATCCCGGCCGGACTTTTCCGATGGAGGGGGTTATTTGCAAGTTTGCAAATAACATTTTGTGGAGGGGTTTTCTTGCATTATGTGGCATCATGATGAGATTCTTTTTCCATCCATTCTTTGCTTTATTTGTGATTAGAAATGAGATGAAGGTTGATTTGATTTGGTTATCATTTCTTTTTGGATATGGTCACCCATTCTCTTTTCCTACACTCACCTTCCTTCTTGTTTTGTTTATCCCTCCACCATTATCAAAATGAGAGATATTCATTTTTTGATGGTGGCACATATTTCTTCATCTCATTCTTCTTGTTTTGGAAAAATGAAAGCACCATTTTTCCTTAACCTCATTCCTCCATCACCAATGGCAACTTCACTACCCCAAATGAGACAACCGTTCTACACTAGCCTACAGCACTTCTTGGACGCGTCGGCTAGCCAACTTCGCGCCCGAGTTGCCTCGGTCCAGAGGTGGGAGCCCGTAAAAGATTCCGGCTACGTGGTGCCCTTTCCGACGAGAAGACGATGAATGGTGATTCCGCGGGAGATCGGAGTGGAGACGAAGACCGAAGGACACGGATCGTTTGGTATAGCTCTCTTCCCTTCTCTTGTTAGCTAGCATTAGGTTAATGGTTACGATCCGGGTTTATTGTCCGTGGTAGCGCCAGTTTAAAAGTTAAGAAAATTTTTGATTCCGCATTTTGGCCTCGGATAGACGGCCGGGGCGCTGCCGTGGCGCAACACCTTGTAGACCCTTGTGCGCGTGCATAGCAACCCTTCAGTGGTAGCAGAGCCAAGCTAGAGCTTTAGGCGAAGTCTAGACGAAGTTTAAAGTCCGATCGAACCCGAAAACCCCGATAAAACCCATTCTCTGGAAATTTTTCAAAAATATGATTTTTGTGAATTAAAAATGCTCAGAAATATAAGCAGGGAAATATAGAAATTACTGTGAAGTATGGACCCTTGATTCGATCACGTGACCGCGGAACCACGGCCAAACCAAGCACATGGCCGCGTATCCGCGGTGGAACAGTGTCGTTGGGGCCCGCAACTTAAGAGTAATAATTCTGGGTTCCTTTTGCAGTCTTTTGGGAATTTCTAATTTACTCAAGTGTTCAGTTTTCTGGGTTGTATTGGGGACTAGTTGTTTCGATCGGATATTATAACTTTGTTTAGTTTGTCCGGGTAATTTTTAGAACTGTTAAAAAGTTCGGACGGATATCAATAACTCACTTTTTCCACAGTCGGAAATTTTTTCAAAAGTTGGATTTTTCTCCAGTTTGAAACTTTCTAAGTCGTGCAAGTAACGCGGTGGGCCCTCTAGAAGACAACAAACCTTAACTCGATTATGTGACCGTCTTGAACTGCCGTTTGAACCTTAGGGTTTGGAGCAGTACGGCGTGCCACATGTGAGGCGTTGGCTTGACCCTTCTACGGCTGGACCATTGGTACTGTGGCATGTGATGGATGTTTTTAAACTGATTTCAAGTGTTGAGATATATTGGGGAAATCTTGGGTGTTTGATTATTCGATCGGAAAGTTTAACTTTGTCTATTTATCTGGAATGTGATACAATATTTGGAATCCACAGGTAGTTATGAGATAACTGATTTGAATATTATAAACATAGCAGTTTAGTCTCAGATGATCGGTTGCCACGGAATTTTGATGTGATCAAAAGTCCGTATCAATCACGTAGCGTACGCGGATACTCGCCGGGTAAACTTAATAGACAGCCACGCCCCAAAGCCCCGACCAAGTGACTGTAGGAGAACCCCGTCGCCGAAAGCATCCGTTCGGGTGCTCACGGCAGCGGCGTTCCGCCTTAGTGCACTTCGTCGACGGCATCTGGGGGTGCGGCCGTCTACTAAAGTTTGCGACGAGCATTCGATCAAGACGTCGGGAATCTTGTTGAATTGCCCGACTTGATATTGAAAAGAGTTTTCGATAATGAGACTAAAATGCGGGGTTTATAATTGTTAGGCATGCGATGTCTAAGGAATTCATTTGGTTAGGCATGCGATGTCTAAAGAGATTGCGGATTCCAACTTGTAGTTTTGCACTTTCTTTTCTGTGACCGTAAGCGTAGTATGTGGTGTATCGCCGGCTTCGTTGCTATACATCAACGACAATCGGGATACGCATACTTGCTTACGTTGATGATATGAGATATTATGTGTTGCTGTGATATGTTCTATTGGATCGTCGCGTTCTGAATAGCCGGGGGTTTTATGTGAGATGAGAGTTTTTTCTTTTTCATTCATGTAAAATTCATTTGTATGTAATATTCTTTTATTAGGGCACTTCCAGGTTGCGGAAGATGTCACCGTTGATGTATATTATTTACTTTTCCGCATTAGGTAGACCCAAGGCAGGGAGCACAAGTAACCGGGTTCTAGGGTCCAGCGGGAGACCATCTCGAGGAGACGAGACCGGGTCTCCTAACCCTAGAATTGGCAGTGTTACTTGCCGCTCTCGTAGGGGTCTAGGGATGTGGGTTTGGCTATTCATCGCGACCGTGGAATCCGTGTTTTATACAGGCTCGTATTGAAAACACGGACGTCCTAGTATATCCAATATTTCATATATGTTCTTCTGCTGCAATGTTCTGTGATGAGATCATATTACTGCCTGAGGCGAATGTTTATATTATATATATGAGATATATGTTATATTGCAGATTTCGTTTCAAATGTGATGCTTGCATAGCATAATTAAAATGGGACTTCATTAATGAGATTAATGAAATAAAAGAAACCTAAAGATGTTGTAGAAACTTGTTTTAAAAACTGGTAGCTCTAGTTCTTGCTTTGCATAGCGGTGTTCCTTGAAGAACATCCAGCACCTTATTCGATAAGGAAAGGACCGAGATCCCTTCACCGGGAGTGACTCCTTTAGCAATAACTGGAAGATGCTACAAACTCGGTTTGTCTTTTGATTGCTTCTATAGTTCTTGCTTTGCACAGCGGTATATATGATATATCCTGCACCTTATTCGATGAGGAAAGGGTCGACGATCCCTTCACCGGGAGTGACCCCTTTAGCAAAACTAGAAAAGCCTCAAAAACATTCCATTTAAAATCACTCGATTCTACAACGATATAAAGTTCATTACGCAAAGGGTTTTCTTAAAAACCTGTCGTAGCCCTCCGTCATTTCAGATAAGTAATAGTTAGTATTCGTGCTGCATTTGTTGACTCAGTCAAGGCGTAGTGTGCGGTAGCTGATTAGTGCTTATCTGCAAAGCATATGATGCGATTGGATTAGGGTAGTCGTGCGGCCTTGTTGACTCAGTCAAGGGTCGTGCGGGTGGGTTTAATTCAATCGGGAAATGACGGGTTGAACTTTACTTGCGGTCTATGGTTTGTTGACTCAGTCAAGGTCATAGATCGCTTGGGGAAAAATATTATTGGGAATTTCAAGTGTTGAAATTTGCAATGAGATTGCATACCTTCTATGAGATAGTTGGATCCCGATGCCCGCTGCGAGTAAGAGTTACTCCTGGGAGAGTTTTATACATTACAATTAGTCGATCAAGTTGGTGTCTAGAAAGGTGTCAATGGGGTTACGCCTCTGGGAAAACGAGGTTTACATTAATTAGGTTCATGCGAAAGCACGGGGGACCTCCCTCAAAGTACCGACACTGGCCTGGCTGAAAGATTGGCGAACTTGTAGCGTGTAATTAATCCCAGCTAGTCTTTCCTTTTAGGGTTTGAAGGAAGATTTGATTAAAACAGTGGGAGACATCCTGATTAGATATATTAGATAACCAATCTAATCTTGCAAGAGCATACGCTGAGTGTTTTCTTCTCTCTCTCTCCAGGTAGCGACCATATCACGCCTTAATCAAGATAATAAAACAGATGAATTAACCGAACCCGCTTATTATACTGAGCTGGGGAACGTTGGTCCCGCTCCAACTTATAATTGTTATAAGACATAGCAGGAAACTGGGGAATACCATATTTCCCGTGCCGCCCAAACGAAGAAAGTGCATGTTGATGCATCATCTTCGGGTGTGTTCATTACAGAAAACTGTTTCTCAGTATCCTTTACGTCCTGGGTATGTGATACCGGATCAGGATCCCGCATATGTAATCTGTTACATGGGCTACAAATAGGTAGAGAACTGAGAACGGGTGATAAGTTTCATGAGATAGAAAACGGTGCAAGTGTTGCAGCCAAGTCTGTTGGTCACTATCACGCTGTATTACCAGAATACATTGATTCTGAACGAATGTTATTAGATACTGAACCTGATATACAACATCATAGCAGTCTCTTTATTAGTAAAGAAAGGATATAATTTTGTATTGTTGGATAATGTTTTGAACATTTCCTATATCAAGAGTTGATCGGTTCAGGCACGTTATCTAAAAGCATTGACGTTCTAAATCAAACTACAGTTCTTAGTATACAGAACACACACAAGAGGAAGAGTTCAGAAATGAACGAATCCTTCTTGAGGTATTGTAGACTAGGTCATATTAATGCGACCCGACTAGCTAAGTTACATATAGATGCATATTTAAATTAGTTTGAATTTACATCTTGTGAAACTTGCCGGTCATGTCACAAAGATAAGATGACCACAGCTCTGTTTATTGGAAACAGAGAAAGAGTTAGTGAACTCTTGGGATTGATACATGCTGATGTATGAAAGTCTCCTGTCTACATATGCCAGGACCGGTTCTTTGTACTTCATTCCATTCTCTGATAATCTTTCAAGATTCAGACATATGTTCCTATTGAAACACAAGTTCGAACCTTTTGAGATATTCACAGAATATGAGTTAGAAGTAGAGAACCGAAAAATACGGGTAAAAGTATTATGTCCTTTGATGCGATCAAGGAGGAGAATACTTGAGCACGGAATTCCTGGACTATTCTACAGGAGAATGAGATTCTCTCTCAGCATTACTCCTCCGTATACACCACAGCACGTCGGTGTATCGAGGTGGAGCAATAGCACCCTATGTGATATGGTGTGCTCTATGATGAGTACTACTGAGTTTCCTATTTCCTTTAGGGAGTTATGCATTTGTGAAGTTGCATACCTATTGAATAGGGTTCAAATCAAATCAGTTGCCTACCACTTCATATGTGATATGGAAAGGGAAGAGCCCATATCTTAAGTTTGTTAAGATTTGGGGTTGTCCGGCCTATGTCTAAAAGCAAAATCCGGACAAGCTCTAGGCAAGGTCTGTTATGTAGAACTGGAATGGTTCCAGCTATACAAACTGTAGCTGAAGATTTGGTAGAACCAAAGGACTCAATAGTTTCCAACGAACCTCAGCCTCTCCGCCGATCTAGCAGGGTTCCTCACCCACCTGAGAGATACTTCGGTTTCTTTATGACAGTGGGAGCGAGGATTGCATCATGAGATGATGAGCCAACTAGTTTCGAGCAGGCCATCAGGAGTAGGACTCTGTAAGAATGGCTGGATGCTTAGCGATCTGAGATGGAATCCTTATACACCGACAAAGTATGGACTTTGGTTTCTTTATCTGAAGGGTTAAATCCCCATCAGGAGCAAGTATATTTTGAGAAGATTACTTGGTGTACATGGAAAAGTTGAGACTTTCAAAGCTATGCTTAAGTCCATCCAGATCCTACTTGCCACGGCTACATACCATGACTACGATATCTGGTGGTTGGGTGTCATGACTTCTTTTCTAAATGATGTTTTAGAAGAGAACGTCTATAAGTACACAGCCAGAGGGCTTCGTAGACAGTGGGAGCAACGGAAACGTGTACAAGATGTTTTATATGATAAAACAGGCATCGCGGAGTTGGAACATCTATTTTGATGTGGTAGTCAAAGAGTTTGACTTCATCAAAATGGTAGATGAACCTTGTATATACAAAAAGGTAGTAGAGAGTATGGTGGTGATCCTCGTAGAGTACGTGGATGACATACTCTTGATAGGGAAGGAGTTTCCTAGGCTACGCTCGGTCAATCTCCACTTATCACAAGGATTCTCCATATAGGATCAAAGTGATACCTCCTGAATCCTGGATTTTGGATCTATGAGATAGATCTAATTGGATGTTAGGATACTCACTAGTTGTAGTGAGATGGTATCAATCGATCCTGGGGAGAATCACTGGAAAGGTTCCAGGGTGATAAGGACGACTGAATGTCAGTCGCAGGCATTGTCTTTACCCTCAGTGGAGGGACGGTATGTTGGAAGAGTTCCAAGCTAGATACCGTGACTTACTAGACGATTAAAGGCAAGATACATCGTTACCAAGGATACTACCAAAGAGGCAGTCTGGATATAAATAAGTTCATAAGATGAACTTCGTTCCTACCATTGTGTGACAATGGAGTTGTGGCTTTAGCCAAGGAACCCCCGTCCCATCAGAAATCCAGATATAATTCTTAGGAAGTATCACCTGATCATGGAGATGGTTGATCTCCAGGGAGATCGAGGTTAGGAGAGTAGACACAGAGGACAACGGCGCGGATCCACTCACAAAGGCCTTTTTCCCAGTAGAGACTCTTATGGGATGGTTGAGTATGAGATACTTCAACAGCAGCTAATTGTTGGGTATGTGATACCACAACAGATGGCCCTAATGCAAGTGGGAGATTGTTAGTTATATGTATGCCCTAGAGGCCATTACTGTACATACGATGTATATTGTAATGGATGCTGGGACATATATAGGGAGGACTTTCTTGCTCGACATGATAGTATGCTATGTGGTTGTACTTTATCTTAACATGTACTCTGATTGTCTCTATGTTACATGTTGATAAAGCCCTTAGGATATGTAATCGATTACTGGGACTATGATGAGATCATACTAGTGGGGCCACGCTAGTCGACGAGTACATCCTATAACTGTTCATAGTCGAGGGTGTATCGAGACAGGGCATCGATACACCAGAGTAGACTAGCGTATACGCATCTTGACCCATATGATGGACGATGGATGATCCCATATCCATCGGTGTTTGACATCAAGGATGGTGTACGGGTGCTCAGTAGAGACTGGGTACACTGGACGGACTCGCCGAGAACTCCCAAATGGTATTATACCTCACGTCAGATGGCAGTTCTCCGGTGACACTGGTACAGAGTAGTCTGTTGACCCGAGATCGTCATAGAGTCTTGTGTGATTCCCACTGTGCTTTGATTTCCATCATACCATGTCCAAGAGGGCGTGCAAAAAGGTGGCTTTTGGGTACAGTCCCGAATCACATGGAGGCAATGTGCGATAGGAGGGGATTCTTCTCTCCCGGTATAGGGAGTTGATGTTGTGCTGTGTTCGATTGGCTATAACCGGAAATCCCTGGCCAGGGTTGCTGAGATTTACTGGTAAGTGTTATCAGTAGTTTCTCGAACTGTTATAGACCTCAAATCGACACGACTTATCGAGCTATTGGGGTCTGACGTTTACCACCCCTAGGCGAGATATGCGACATATCAGACGACGAGACCGGACTGTACGGGAGTGTTACTGTTTAGAATCACAGGAGAATGTACAGGCTTGCTTGTTGATCTTCTGAGAGCTCAATACCTGGGTAGCTGTTACGTTTAGCTGACCGCTTGCAGCTTGTGGGTGTTTGATATGATCATCACCTACTGCCGGCGTATTGACGATTCTTTAGAGTCCTACACAGAGGTTTCTTGGCTCAGGAAAAACGGAGTAGGGGCACATATGTGATATGTGCGGGACCGAGAATAATACGATATGAGATACCGTATTCTATTCTCGCGATATTTGATATCAGCCGGGTCATCGGATCAAGTGTTGATTCGATGAATCGGTACGGATAAATATTAGTCGGTTATATGCGATATAGCCGGATTGTCGGATCAAGTGTTGATTCGATAATTTAATGTATAATAATATATATGATATATTAAATTACTTTATCTAATATTAGCTCACTAAAAGATTCTTTTTCTCACTCAGGTAATACATTGATATATATGCGATATATGTTAAATGTATTATTTTATTTGGTTACAATAAATATTATATATATGATATATGATATTGTAACATGATATAATAACTAATTCAACATGTTTAGTGGACTTTAAACATGATTAGGGTTTGGATTAGGGTTAAGCTTTCTAGATGATTCTAGAAGGTTTTGGTTTTGTTTTGTGAAAGATATTTTCAAGTGACTCATTCTTAACTCAACCCAAACCCTAACCCTTGGTTAATTCTCTACAATGGTTAAGTCAACCATGGTTGCATTATTCATCATATTAATCCTTTCCCTATTCATCACAAAAGGAATTCTATCATATTGTTCATCTTCTTCCTTCTTCTTCTTTGCTTACAAAGCTTTCTTGCTTTGATATTTGTGATGAAAATATGTGAGAAAACGATAAATAAAGAGAGCAAAAATCGTACTTCATCATCCTCATCTTCCCTTGCCATTTAGATGAGGGTGTTCACATCATTTCATGAGTGTTAGCTTGTGTTAACGAAACTTCAAGGTAGATCATCTTTGTATCGAAGATCGGAAGCAAAGGTTGCATCTTTCTCTTCGTGGAACCTCTCGAGAGTCCGGAACCCGATGATCGCAGCGAAGGGACCACAACACGGAGCATATGAAGTGAAGGACCGGATCTACAAAGGTTGTAATCCCTTTCACTTAGTGTTAAAATGTTTAGCATGTTAGTTTTCTCCTAATCTCTAGTTTAAAGATCCGTATTCGGGTTGTTCGGCACGGCTAATTTTTTAATCGGGCATGGTTGATGCCTCGTAGACCCTTGTGCGCATGCATAGCAACCCTTCAGATGCCACGCTCCGTGTCTCGGAATCCACGTGAGGGTATCTACAACCAATACACAATCGCAAAAGCTTATAAAATCAAGTCGGAGAAACCAAAACGGCACAAGTTTCACTCATAGGTTAAAACCTATAGCTACGCGTGCAAAACACTACTAAAAATCCTTGTCGTTGACGTTAAAACGCCACACGACCAAATATAAATCCCAATATCAAACCAAGCATCCTAAAGTACAGAAAATATAGCCAAAAACACCCTAATGTGCTCTCAGATTTTACCCTAGATGAGTTTAGCCAATTTTTCATATGTAAAGAGTCTAGTTTACTGGAGATGGAGCTACAGAACAAGCAATCAAATCCAACCCACCCTGGATGCCATTTGCGGCCAGACGGAATAAATATGCGGCCTGGGCTTTGGGTTAGGGGCTCGGGTCTTTAGGGCATGCTACATACTGCCTGCACATCTCTCTGTGTTTGCTAAATAATTCCTAGTGCCCTCGGGTGATAGCAGATCACAAAATACCAACACAATTTCCACAAAATCCGATATTGGCAGATTTTCTAAGATCGTATTTAGGGGTTTGGTCACTGGTCTAGGTCAAGAATCGACCTCTAGGGTTTATTAAACAGCCACTAGGATCACTCAATCCACACAACACTCAAACCCTTCCTTGGGAATTTCTAACTTCACCATTTCACACTTAAACCATTTTTAAACTAAACTAGAATACAAATAACTAAAAACTACACTAAATGGAAGAAGATATACAACATGGATGCAACTCAAGAAAAATCCTAGTTTGCCAATGTTGACAAAATCCCACTTTTCTTGGTCCAATGTATAGAGGAGAAGGAGGGGATCAACTTTTGTGAAGGGGGTTTAGAGTTTGGATGAATATTTTGAGATGATATCATAAGGTGAAGGTGGAAGGAAGTGAGGAAGAAGAGGAGAAGGAAATGATGGGGGAGGAAAGATGTGGCTTCCCTCTCTCTCTCTCTCTCTTCTTTATTCTCACCCTCTCTCTCACTAATTTACACTATTGCCCTTTCTCTTATTCTTTTCTTTTTCCCTCACAAAACCAAAACACAATATGAAACTAATAGCACAAATGAACCACATGCAATCAAATGCAACATGACATGGTGCACTAGCCACGGAAAACTGTAGAAACACGGATTTGGCCTAATCGCGATTAGCAGTGCACTAATCGATTTTTATCCAAATCGCATATAATAAATTTTTAAAATGCCAAATCCAATAAATATCTTTTTAAATGAATAAATTATTTTAATTTCCATTTATTTGACAAATATTGAAATATATTTATACCCATTTTCGAAAACCCCAATTTCGCAAATCAGGCAGTTTTCGGGAAATATTTTATTTTAATATTAAATTCCAAAAATAATATTTTATATTTTCTGAAATTTTACAATCTTCCCCACTTAAATAAATTCGGTCCCCGAATTTAAATTTAAACCCCCAAATACAAAACATTTCAATAATCAACTCAAACCAACGGGGCTCCGAAATCACGGAAGATATAGAAATAACCCAGCGCGTCAAGTGCGCATGAAAACGAGTACACAACTCAAAAATCGAACTCCGTCAAGAGTCACACAAAACATCGGGTTTGCACGCATATCATCGGAGTTACAATGGAGATACAGATCTCGAAATCTAATGCTGAAATCCAATATACACTAGTTAAATACTATAATATGTATATAGTATGCATAGTTGAAAAATCTCCGAAAACTAAATAAAATACATGAAAATCTTTTCTGAATCGCCGTGTGTTGCGTAACTCATGGCTCTAGTGACGGACGCTCATTTGTAAAGTAATAATTATAGTTTCGTATATGTATTGCTCAGATATACGTCCCGTCCATTTTTAAAATATCCCAAAAGGTTCTCTTTTTGTAAACGTTCGTGTTGCTCACAAACACGTAAGAAATAGCGAGACTATAGCCCCTTTTGAAACCTCTGGTTAACTTTTAATGCATGCAAATACTCAGGTATTGTCCTCAGATCAGTCCTGTTCGGCTACTACATAACATAGTGCCCATCATGAAAACAAGGTGCTCAAAAGCAGAATCGGTCTCAAAAGGCATATCCAACAATCATATGCGTCTGGTGCGCACGGAAATCAAGTCCAAATACAAGTGCTACCAATGTGAACAAAAGCAAAACTAAGTACAACGGGTGTGCATGAAAGCATCTTTCCAGTGCAACGGGTGTGCACGACAACTATATCAAGTGCATCTAGAGTGCACGAAAATCTCAATCCAGTGCAACTAACATGCACGAAAGAAAATCCCCATTTGAGTGCATCAGGTGTGCAAAAAATCACATCTCATATCATGCACCCAACATGCGCGAAAATCCAAATCAAGTGCATCTATCATGCACGAATAAAATCTAAGTCAAGTGCATCCAACATGCATGAATCCAGTATTAAGCGCCGAATGTGCGCAAAATCCAATCCAAGCGCGTCGGGTCCGTAAAAAGCATCTAGTGCAGTAGCATGCACGAAAATGAACGGCAAGCGCCAACGCGCACGAAAACACAAAGCTGGTAAAACGAATGCCCAAAGGAAGAAATCGACGCAACCAATGTATGGAATATAAATCTAGTGCAATCAACGCATGAAATAACCACCCGGTGCAACAAACGCATGAAATGCAAATCTAGTGCAATTAGTGCACGAAATACAAATACAGTGCATCCAGTGCACGAAAACTTATCAATATCTCAAATGCGTATAAAAGCCACGCCGAGTGTACCCAGGTGTATAAAATCGTAAAAGTGTGCAACTGCGTGCACAAAACACATATCAATGCACTGCAAGCACATATAAGCTATACCGAGTGCAAAAATCAAATCGAGTGCATACTACACGCATAAAATCAAATAAACTGTATGAAATCCACGAAATCATAAACATGTGCAGCCAAGGCACAAAATCAATATCAAGTGCAATAAATACGCACAAATCGCAAATCAACACAACGATGTATAAAATATATACCAAGTGCAATAACTATGCACAAAAATGTAAAATCCCAGTAGGTGTAGCCATGGTGCATGAAAACAATATCATGAAACTCAATCATCAAAACTCAAATCCAAGCGATATAAGCGTGATACTCGGATCACAAATGCAAATCGCAATAAATGGCATCGAGGTACACCTCCTACAATGTCGAAAAAAGTAGGTGCGCCCAAAACTGGCAGAGCAAGAACATCTGCCTGCCTCCCATTCACAGTCTGGCGTCCGCTGTCTCTTGGTCCTCATCTACTCTGTGGGTTTACCAATCTCGCAATCAATCGGCTCATCGGCCCGGTCAGGTGTGCTAACGGGAACAATTCCGTTCTGGCACTTCTCTGGTCATCTCTCGGCCAATCATAATGACCACTCGTAAAGCAGCACGTCACTGGCGTCGGCCTCTGGCCCTCCGAATACACGTGACACAACTGATCCTGGGTGCAAATCTCATTGCAGCACTGTCCTGGAAGGAACCTACTTAGGGTCTCTTCCAATCTCACCTATGCCGAACTATACGGAAGCTGGTACTCTTGCATAATCTTTTTTCGTTTTTCTGGACATCTGCGTCCTCAGCACAGCATTTCCTCGGGAACTAGTCGCATCCCAACGCCTCTATAGACATATCCGATCATTAATCTCAACGGGGAGTAACA
The DNA here is from genome assembly GCA_030015575.1 of Agapanthus africanus. NCBI lineage: Eukaryota > Viridiplantae > Streptophyta > Magnoliopsida > Asparagales > Amaryllidaceae > Agapanthus > Agapanthus africanus. The sequence continues at coordinate 301,153,200 of JASDDO010000008.1, forward strand.
ACAGCTCGTCAGCATCTCGCATGAACCTCTTGCTCTACTCGTCTTCATTATCGTCTGTTTCGACGTCGCGTCTTGCTATCTGTGTACTGCTATGTCCTCAGCTACAGTCAATCCGAAGCCTCTCGCATGGACTCAAAATCACGAACTCGGTATCTTCATCACTCTGTAGAAGAAATCTAGGCGAACACGTTCTCTGGAACCCGTCCCAACCTTCGGAGGAATACTCCATACTCGTCCGTTCTCGATCAACTCACAACGCATCTGGGTGAGGTCCTCTATCCAAAGCTGGTCAGCTTACTGGTCTCCTATCACTGGATATCCGAACGACGTCAAACTTTTCGATCGAGTCATCGAGGTCCCAAAATTTCCCGAAGGCTCAACACCTGAGCACAGTCTAAAAATATCCGGTACATACCACAGTACCTCTAGACCAGCCGTAGAAGGGCAAACCCAAGCCTCACTGATGGCACCGCTAAACTGCCGCAAACCCTAAGGTTCAAAAGCAGTTCCATGGTCATCATGTCGAGTTAGCGTTTCATTCTTCTAGAGGGTCCACAGAATCACTTGCAAGTTCCTCTGAATACTTAAACTTGGGAAAATGGGTTTTCTGACATTCGTTCGAACTTTTTAACTTCGTCTAGGAAACATGCGAATACCCTTCGTCCGCATGCTAAACAATGCCTCAATCCTCCAGGAAAGGAGATACATCGACGGTCATCTCTGGATCTGAGTAAGACTCTCCGCACTGAAAATCTTTAACTTAACTGGGCCTGCGTCGGCGCATCAATCTGACGAATTACCTTCGTCTCTCAAATCAGGGTAGACTAGCTATCACCTGTCGCATCTCTGCCTCGAAGCTCCAGCGATCTCATCTCATAAGCCCTGGAAGCGACATCCTATCATCTCAGCAACAACTGGGTCATCTGTCTGCACGGTAGGCGACATCAAAATCTCTGAGGTATAATGTACATCAACAGTCCTCTCGCAACTGGCAGCTCTAACAATGGCCCGATCATCCGGTGTAAAACCAAGCACTTGACTCCACAAGAGGTCACAACATAACACTACATCGAGACGTTCCCATGTCATTAGAAAACACAATGGTCAACCCTCGTACCAGACGAGCTCGCCCTAACTGCAACACTAGCAGCAGCTCAAACTTCGCTCAAACCATGTAGACAGGTACCTCAATCGAGTATCGAAGAAAGCAGATCAACGGAAAGAAAGGAAACGACAGATCCAAAATGGATACATGATCATAAGAAGGAACAGTGTCAATGAGAGTATGATCATGGAAACAAATAGAATCAAGGATCTCAAATGGATGTATAATCATGGGTACGAAGAGAATCACATATCTCAAAATATGTACATCCTAAGGTTTCTTAAGTGGAGTATCGTATCGTAAATATGCCGCTGAACATACGTACGACACGTCACTCTACTCAAGCTACCTACTCCATCAATCAGGGTCAACCTATGAAACGAAAGTTCGGGTCTAATACCCCTCCATTCAAGTCTATGTTCCGTAAGGTCAAGCCTAGGTTCCTAAATGCATACCCGCCCTAGACTCTACATAGTAAAACATAGACTCGAACCAAGGTTAAACCTAGCGCTCTGATTCCAACTTTGTCACGACCCGAAATATTAGCTCGTGACCGATACATAAATCACGCCACGTCTAAAGGCGTAACGTAATTCAAGTAAGCCGAAACCCAGAAATCTAAACCTTTTAAAGAAAATAAAGAGGTGAAGTTTTGAAATAAAGGTATAATGAAATAAAGTTTTCTGAAAATGCATAGAAAAGGAACATGAAAATGAAAGTGGAATTTATTAGTTTGAAAACATGTTTCGTCTTTTAAAAATTTGGGCAGCACCTCCTTTGTATTTTCTTTATCCAAAACCACATATACAAGATAATGATAAAGGCATCCCCAAGCGGGAGCTAGCTCTTCGCCAATCGGCGGATCCACAACCACGCAAGCATAAATATAAGTATACGATGCCCAACGGCGAAGTTCACCAAAAAAAGATAAAGAAATAAACAAGACATCAAACCACAAGTAGAGGAAATTCCCCTCGCTCTAAGTCTCGCAACCACATTCTCACTAAGTCTCATTACTTATACAATTACTAATTTTGATTGATGGAGTTGACTAGATACAATATTAATAATAAATACAAGAGTGGGTACGATGCAAATGTCCCACCTACCAAGCAAACAACCAAATCAAGTCATGTGCCAGCAATGCAGCTACGGATCCATGCGGTCAACCTGCAAGAACTGTTGCACAACGGGGGTGAGTTGCCAACTCGTGAATAGAAAAACATCAACAGATAGAAATCGAATAAATAACGACTCCTAGGTCAACTATATCATAAAGGTAATACTATGATATCTAGGGTGACCGGGTCTGTATATGTGCAAACAGTATAAATAAATGCCTATCAGCATGTGGATATCATCCAATAATGTAATCAGTGTATATATGCATGCGGATCAATGCCTGTATGCTTGTGGATCCCGTCCCCGTGTCAACTAATAACACAACAGTATCATGCATGTAAATATCATAAAAGCATATGCATGAAAGTATGAGGATATAACTCAACGTATGTCCCTCGCGAAACATCAAAATCATGGAACCTGAGTGCCAAGCAGCGACACTCGAAACATCATGAAAACCGTGTCTAGCATCGATACGTAAATCCTCATATCTCGGGCTCCGTCAGTCCGGATCGGCACTCGGGCTACGTCAGTCCAGATCGGCCCATATCATCTCTCGACTCCGGTCGGTATCCTCCGGATATCCACCGAGCACAAATACTATCACCGGTAGGTAGTAGCCCCTCTGCCAGGCTTACCGTCTACTGCACGGCATCCCTTTCTTACCCCGGGGTACCATATCGGGTCCACCATGTACCCGCAATCGGCCTCATCCAGCTCCTCGATCGGGTATCACTGTCACATGTCTCAGAACCGAGAAAACGCTTGGTGGACGCACTGAAATATCATATCAAGAGAAACCGGGTTTTTAAAATGATACATACTTTCTTTTAAAATGACCACGGTTCTCAAATCCAGAAATCCCATGAAAACGACATATATCAATGCGTATAATCGTAAGGCATGATCTATGTGACATATAACAGAAATGTAAGCATATCCGTATCTCATGCAATATGGAACCGTAACATGCACATATCGAGGTAGAACCGCTCTTTTAAAGGAATCCAGTTTAAAGATATATCTTGCGGTTCCTAAATTCTCCAAAGTCAAATACAACATCGTATAAGGGTGCATATTTAACTATAGCAAGTGAATCATGGAAGGAGTCATATCATGATACAGCAATTCTACTTTGTAGTGACATGGCAATTATCGATGATGAAGTGTGTGAGCCGGCAAATCTGTGTACATGTAACATACGCATCATCGATAATGGTGTAGGTGTACTAGCATAGGTATATGTAATACAATGAGAATAACATGAATGCAGCGTAATGTAAATCATCAGCTAAAAGCTATAGGGTATACGTGTCTACATGATCGAGTCAGTGAATCTATCAATCGGCATCCAGCCTCACAACATCACATATTGTATAATCCATCGTACGGCAACCACTAATCAAGGGTATGGATCAATCATCAAGTTAAACTCATCACGTACGGAAAATCATCGTACGGCGGCAATAAACCAATAAGGATCCTATCAACCTTTACGACAAAGAGGATACGGATCTAACGTCTCGTACATCACATTACTCAAGATTCACAATATTATATAAATCTAAATACATATATCCCCGGGTCGCATCCATAACAATCTCATCTCAGGGGAACGACAAAAGTATCAATCATCACAATCGACTCATATCCGTATACCAACATTTCATCAAGTCATCATATCACATCATACATTCTTTTCATCGCATTTAGGTCCCATATCATGTCAAAATTATATATATATACTACCCTATACATCAAATGACATGTGATTCTAAAACACACACTTATTCAAGTGCAACTATATATCCATAAGTCGTGATTCACATTCACTTTTCATATCTCTAAGATTTCATCTCATATCTCAACATATTTATATATATTCAATCATTTATATCAGCTTTAATTATCATTTTAACCATATCCCTAGTTTCCTAATCTATGTTTCTACGACTATATCCTGTGGATCGGTTTCAATCAGATTGCGGGGATGCTATACGCCATCCACCCGACTTCTCCCATAGATGTAAATCTACTCACCTTGATCCTCGATTACCGAAGTCGATGACGCCACGCTCTGTGTCTCGGAATCCACGCGAGGGTACCTACAACCAATACACAATCGCAAAACTTATAAAAATCAAGTCGGAGAAACCAAAACGGCATAAGTTTCGCTCATTGGTTAAAACCTATAGCTTCACGTGCAAAACTGTCACGACCCGAATATCTCGCCTCGAGATCGGTACTTAACCACGCAACGTCTACAGGCGTAATGCGACTAAGTAAGCCGAACCCAGAAATCAAAACCATTTAAAAGTATTAAGTGTTGAAAACATTTGATTAAAACATTTAGAAACCTTAAGTAGTTTAATAAAGTTCTTTTAAAGTTAAGTTATCATCATAATAATTTTGGCAGCATTTCCTTTGTAAAACCAACCCCGAAAACGGGTACAAAACAGGATATAAGTGAACATGATATATAATGAAATAAAGCATCCCCAAACGGGAGAAATCACGCCCAACGGCGGAAACCATCACCACAAGAGTAATATACGATGCCGTAGTGAAGAATGAGCAATAAGTAAAACATCACAGAATAGTAATACTGCAAATATAAAGTCGTCTCCCACGAGCTCGACACCAGAATACAAAAAATATACATCATCTTCCTCACACTGTCTCTAAGTCCAGTACATATATGGTAAAAGGAGAATACTAGATACAAAGGTGTGTACAATAAAAGTAACCAGATACCACAACCCACCTGACGGCAAACAGCTCACGCTCCAACTGTAGTGGTATCTGTAGCCAAAAGATGGAAAAGGCAGCCTGCCGTGACTACTCTGAGGGGCAACCTGCAAATACTGTGGCACAACGGGGGTGAGTTTCCAACTCGTGAATAGAGATAACATATAAAGGTAATCGCGAGCATGCACGTACTGCGCTACTCTATCAAATGCTAGCAGATAAATCTATTTGCGATAAGTAGTATGTGTATAATCATGCAAGTGCTCTGTCAGGTAAAATAACTACAGGATGAGATGCATGATAATCAATGTTGAGCATGGGATAAACAACATCTACACGGAATATCAACGTGGAAAAATAATCGGTGCCCTACACTGCACCCAAATCCTAAAAAAACTCAGGCGCCGGCACTCTCCTCGGCCCTCAAATCCTGTAATTCTCTGAGAATCATGAGTGCCCATCATCGACACTCAAAATATCATAAAATACTCGTGTCCAGCATCGACATGCAAATCCTCATATATCGGGATCCGTCAGTCCAGATCAGCCCACGGGCTCCGTCTGCGGTATCGGCCCTCGGCCCCGGCAGTACGGATCATCCCGCATCCATCTCTCGACTCTGGTCAGTATCCTCCGGATAACCGCCAGGTCTAACCAATCACCGGTAGGTACTCGCCCACCTCCAGGCTCAATCGGCAAAGTCCATTGATCATCTTACCGAGGGGAACCATACCGGGTCCACCACGAACCCGCAAACGGATCATCCAACTCCTCGAATCGGGTTTCAAGCACACGTCTCAGCACCGAGAAAACGCGTGGTGGACGCACAAAAATATCATATCACGAGGAACCGGGTTTTCAAATAGTGCATCTTTTCTTAAATAAGCCCACGGTCCTCAAAACCAGAAATCACATGAAAATCCAACACCAATAAGTAAATCAAATGTGATGTGCTATGTACATCAAGCCATGATATAGGTACAAGGGAGAAACCGCTTTTTAAAATAGTTTCAGTTTTCAAAGACATCATGCGGCTCCCAAATTCTATGAAAATCATATTGAATCATATGTGAAATTAACTACAGTATAATGATCATGGAAATTCTACAGTGAGTGTGTCATGGCAATTACTAACAATGTGTGTGTAACATGCAGATTAGTGCTCGTGCCACATGAACCGTTAGTAATAGTGCGGTGTTATATCAATTCAGAGTTTACATACATATAGCAGGGAATGAAGTATGCAACAACAGTATCCATGAACAGTCAATGTTTGTAAATGCAATATGTAGCTATAAGGTCCTATCAGCCCTGACGCATAACGCCATGCGAGCGATATCCCCGTAGATGTTAAATCTACTCACCGAAGTCTCGCGCTGAGTGTAGCCGACGACTTGCTTCCCCTTCTTCGCAGCGTCCGTCTCACTCGCCTGCGAACCTAGAATTTACACATTATATCACACATAAGCTCAAATCTACAAAAACGCGATATTAAGGTCAAACTAGAAACCCGCATCGCAAACCATGCGCGCGTGTGCGCGATACGCTAAAACGTGTGATTACACGCCTGAAGCTATCCCGACGCGTCGCGATACGCAGAAACCCCAAACCCACACACGTATCACACGTGTCGCGAAGGTTTAAAATACGAGAAATAGGGTATTTAACTCCAGATTTTTCTACAGCAAGAATTAAATAAAATTGCACATACCATGAGTCTTAGAATAGCAGCAGACACCAACAGAGCAAAACCCAAACCCCATGCCCCCCATCTGGCCGCAAATTGCGGCCAGAACTAATTTTTCGGCGGCCAAAACATGGAATATGGGGGTCGTGTTCTACACATGGGATCAGCACCTAACAACTATACTGCAGTTAACTCAGATTTATTCTGAGCTCACTGAGTCGATAGCAGATTACAGGAAGCTAGAATTTGCTTAAAAACGATGAATTTTGCATCAAACAGAAATCTGGTGGTATTTTAGTGAAATTGGGGGCTAAGCTAGGTTAACATGGCCTTAACAACACTTAACTAACTTAGTCTAACCAATACTAACCTCACATAACCAAAGTTCACACTACACACCACATTTAGCACTAAAACGCACAATTAATCACTAATCGAAGTTATAACACACCAACTAAGAAAACTAGGATGTAAGGTTAAGAAGTATACCCCACTCTCGACCCTAGGGAGCAGGAGGATGGAGAAGGAGTTGAGGGAAGGAGTTGCTGCTGAAGTTGTTGTTGTTGCTGTTGCTGCTGCTCACTGCTGCTGCTAATCTGCTGTGCTGCTGCTGTGCTGTGCTGCTGCTGTGCTTGCTGCTGCTGCTGTGCTGGCTGCTGCTGTGCTTGCTGCTGCTGCTGTGGTTTCTGCTGCTGCTGGGAGTGTGGGTGTGTGAGTATGAGAGTGAGAGGTTGAGAGAAAAAAAGAATGAGAAGGCAAGGGAAATGAGAACTGGGCTTAGTCAACCCCTCCCTCTCTCTCTCTCTCAATTAATGAGGCATGGCAAAGGCCATCATGCCCCATAATGCAGACACTCTCTCTCTCTTTCTCTCTCTCTCTCACCAAGTCAACACCCCAAAACAAAAATTCAAATTAAAACAACCAAACAAATAACTAATTAAACTTAATTAAAACCCAAAAGACTTAATCCCCATTATTAAACCCACCATGGTTGCTAATCATGGTATAACCTCATTTTTAACCCTGGTTTACATGCACAAGTGTGTGCAAGCCTAGGAAAATTCTAGGAAAATATTTATTAAATTTGGAAAAATATTTGAAACTCAATTTGGTAAACTTTTTATTAAAAACCCTTTATTTAAATATAATAAGCCACTAAACACATCCTAAGGTGTTACAATCTCTCCCCCTAAAAGAAATTCGTCCCCGAATTTTAAAATATAAGGCAACGCATACCTTCAAAAAGATGAGGGAACTTCTTCCGCATCTCGCCCTCGGCCTCCCAAGTGATCTCTTTGGCATTCGGGCTGCGCCAAAGCACCTTCACTGATTGCAAGACCTTCGATCTAAGTTTCTTCACCTGCCGGTCCAATATCACGACTGGCTGCTCGGTGAACGAAAGGTCGCGCTCGAGCTGAACGGTCTGATGCTGAATCATGTGCGAAGGGTCATGTAGGTATCTGCGAAGCATCGACATGAGGAACACCGGGTGAACATCTGGGAAGTCGGGTGGAAGAGCCAAACGATAAGCTACTGCGCCCATACGCTCGAGGATCTCGAAGGGACCTATGAATCTGGGGCTAAGCTTCCCCTTCCGTCCAAACCTCATCACTCCCTTCATCGGAGAGACCCACAGAAAAACATGATCTCCAACTGCGAACTCTAATCTGCGGCGGCTCCTGTCAGCATACGATCTCTGCCTGCTCTTAGCTGTCCTCGTCCTTTCTCGAATCAGCTGTATCTTCTCGGTCGTCTCCTGTATGATCTGGGGCCCCAAAATACTGCTCTCATTGAGCTCTGTCCAGCAGACGGGAGATCTACATCTCCTCCCATACAGAGCCTCGAAAGGTGTCATCTGAATAGTATCCTGGAAACTATTGTTGTAGGAGAACTCCACCAAGGGTAAATGATGATCCCAGCTACCAGCAAAGTCTAAAACGCACGCTCGGAGCATGTCCTCGAGAGTCTGAATCGTCCGCTCTGACTGGTCGTCGGTCTGCGGATGAAATGTTGTGCTGAAACTTAAGCATGTGCCCAAAGCCTCCTGAAGTCTCTGCCATAGTCGGCTGGTAAACTGGGTGCCTCTGTCGGACACGATACACGTCGGGACTCCATGCAGTCGTACTATCTCGTCGATGTAAATCTGGGCGTACTGAGAAAATCCGAAAGTCGTCTTCACTGGCAGGAAGTGAGCCGCTTTCGTCAAACGATCCACAATCACCCAAATGGAGTCATACCCTCGCCTAGTCCTTGGTAGACCCACAACGAAATCCATCGAAATCTGCTGCCATTTCCACTCCGAAATGGGTAACGGCTGTAGCTCTCCCGCTGGCCTCTGGTGCTCGGCCTTGACTTGCTGACAAGTCAGGCATCTCGACACGAAATCTGCGATGTCCCTTTTCATTCCGTCCCACCAGTAAACACCTCTCATATCATGATACATCTTGGTGGAATCGGGATGGACGTTGTACACCGATCGATGTGCCTCCTCAAGAATCTCACGCCGCAGCCCCTCAGCATCTGGTATGCACAGTCTAGTCCCAAATCTCAGTACCCCCTAATCATCGATCACGCACTTGGAAAATCTGCCCTATCCAATCTGTGTCCTGATCTCTGAACATCGGTCATCACTGTGCTGTGCCTCATGTATACGGTCAAGCAACTGTGGGCGTGCAAGAACATGCGCAAGCTGTCCTCCGATCGGCGTGAACTCGAACTGTACCCGGCTGTCGCATAAAATCTGCCAATCTGCCGACGATTGCCTCTGTACTGCGCTCAAACAAGATAGACTACCCTCGGGCCTCCTGCTCAAAGCGTCCGCCACTACATTAGCCCTGCCCGGGTGGTACAAGATCTCACAATCGTAATCCTTCACTAACTCCATCCATCGGCGCTGTCTATGGTTCAGTTCTCGCTGCTGAAATATATACTTTAAGCTCTTGTGATCAGTGAATATCTGGCACGACTAGCCATATAGGTAATGTCGCCAGATCTTAAGTGCAAAGACCACTACAGCCATCTCCAAATCGTGAGTGGGGTAATTCTGCTCATGTTTCTTCAATTGCCATGAAGCATACACAATCACCCTGTCATGCTGCATCAATACGCACCCTAGCCCCACTAGAGAAGCATCGCAATATACCACAAATCCGCTTGATCCTGAAGGCAAAGATAACACCGGCGCCGTAGTCAGTCGAGTCCGTAGCTGCTGAAAACTGTGCTCACACTCCTCCATCCAATCGAAAGGAACTCCCTTCCAGGTCAACCCGGTCAAAGGTGTAGCAATACTGGAGAAGTCCTGCACAAATCGCCTGTAGTAACCGGCCAACCCTAAAAAGCTGCGAATCTTCGTAACTGATGTGGGTCTGGGCCAACGCTGAACGGCCTCGATCTTCCTCGGGTCTACACATATACCGTCTCATGAAATCACATGCCCCAAGAAGTCTACGCTGTCCAGCCAGAAAGCACACTTGGAGAATTTGGCGAAAAGCTGATGCTCCCTCAAGGTCTGCAGTGTAATCCGCAGGTGCTGCTCGTGCTCCTCACTACTCCGGGAATACACCAGAGTATCGTCAATGAATACAATAATGAACAGATGAAGATATGGCCGGAAAATACGGTTCATCAAGTCCATGAATGCTGCTGGCGCATTGGTGAGTCCGAACGACATGACCAAAAACTCATAATGGCCGTAGCGTGCGGAAAGCTGTCGTAGGAATGTCCTCCTGTCGAACCCGCAGCTGATGATAGCCCGATCGTAAATCGATCCTCGAAAAATATCCTGCCTCCTGGAGCTGGTCGAACAAGTCGTCGATGCGTGGCAAAGGATATATGTTCCGCACTGTAACCCTGTTCAGCTAGCGGTAGTCGATACACAGACGCAAATTGCCGTCCTTCTTCTTGATGAGCAGGACTGGAGCACCCCAAGGAGAAACACTGGGTCGAATAAGTCCCTTATCCAGCAAATCTTGCAACTGAGCCTTCAATTATCGAAGTTCCGCCGGGGCCATCCGATAAGGCGGTATAGAAATAGGCCCCGTGCCAGGAACCAAATCAATACACAAAGAAATATCATGCTCGAGCGGTAGCCCAGGAAGCTCGTCAGGGAACACATCAGGAAACTTGCTAACAACCGGAACCTGATCCAACGGAATCTCTGTAGCGCTAGCATCGCAAACATAGGCGAGAAATCCCTGACATCCCTTCCTCAAAAGCTGTCCAGTTCGAAAAGAAGAAATCACACTGTGAGGGGCGGCACCACGGTCCCCAAACACAACAAAAACCGACTCGCCGGGAAAACAGAATCTAACTGTCTTCTCACGGCAGTCCACGGAAGCATATCACGTGGCTAACCAATCCATGCCCAAAAGAACGTCGAAGTCCAACATCTCAAGAAGGATCAAGTCGAAAGGCAACTCTCACATGCCAATACAGACGGTACAGGATCGGAACACGTGCCTAGAAACAAATGACTCTCCCACAGGAGTGGTCACAACAAGCAGCTAATCAAGCAAACCGGACTCTCTACCCAAACTCGGCACAAAGTGTGTGGATACGTACGAGTGCGTGGATCCGGGATCGAACAACACGTGTGCATCAACAGAACATACTGGAAGGATACCTGAGACCACCGCATTGGACGCCTGTGCGTCCTGATGCGTCATAGCAAAAACCCGCGCCTGTCCACCACCTGTGACTGACTGCCCTCTGCCTCGGTCATCCCGTCCTCTCTGAGCAACTCCTCCACGCCCATGACCTCTCTGTGTATGAGTCTGACGCGGAGCAACAATAGGTACAACAGGCAATGCCCTCTGGGGTGGTGAAGGTGGTAAGGTAACATACGGTGCTGCTGTCTCCCTCCGGTGTATCTCAGGACAATCTCTGATGAGGTGAAGTAGACTGCCGCATCTATAGCAACCCCGCGACGACTGCTGACTCTCCCGTGGATACGAACTAAACATCTGTTCTCGTCCCGAATCTCTACCACTCCTCGTATCTGAACGATACCTGTCGCGGCATCTGAATGTCTGTCTCTGTGCTGATATACCAATACGAACTCTCTTCGGCTCTGGAACTACCGAAGTGTCAGCAAGGCGCTCCTCGACTAACAGGGCTGCGTCTACCGCTGCTGCATATGTCTCGTAATGCTGCGCGCTGATCGCAAGGAACAGTGGTGTAAGCAAGCCTCGAACAAATCTCTTGACTCGCAACTCCTCGATAGCCACTAAATACGGGGCATAAACTGATAGCTCTGTAAACAGCACGCCATACTCTTCCACTGACAACTCCGGAGTCTGGCGTAAGGACTCGAACTTGCGTGCTCTAGCATCTCTGACACTCAGTGGGAGAAAGCTGGGAAGGAATAGTGCCACGAACTCTGTCTAGGTCATAGGAGGAAGACCTGCTGCTCTACCCTTCTCGACCGATTCGCACCACTTCTGCGCAAGACCTTCCAGGCGAAAGCTCGCGAACTCAACCCATCTCGCATCTGCGCATCTGAGGGAACGGTATATCCGAGCCATCCTATCAATGAAAGACTGTGGGTCCTCGGCTGCATCGGTGCCTGTGAAGACCGGAGGCATCAGCCTCATAAATTCTGATAGCGATACTGAGATGACCTCTGTAACTGTAGGGGCAACTGGCTATACGGTAGGTACCATCGCGGTCTCTGTAACGGGTGAAGCTACCTCTGGTCGCTGCGCTTGAATCGTCTCAACTAGCGATCCTATCCTCTGGCGCATCTCCTGCATGCTGGATCCCACCGTCTGGCGCATCTCCTGCATACCAGCCCCTAACGTGGCGATCTGATCTATCACGGGAGGAACAGCCTGCTCGGGTACAACCGGTGTACTGCCCGGATCAGTCCTCGTCTCAGACGAATCAACTCTAATCTCGGCCCTCGCGGCCGCACTCTGCGCCCTCATAGTCATTAGCGACATAATGGCTGAAAGGAAATTAGGATTCGATAAAAATACGGAAATCGAATCGCAAGAATATATATACTCAAGAAGGAATTTAAATCAATAAGTCCTAAGGTCGCGTTGGCGGAGTACCGTGTCGTGAGTATGCCGCGGAACATACACACGCTACGCCACTCTGCTTCAGCTACCTACTCCATCATACCAAGGTCATCCTACACTCCGAAAGGTAAAACCTACTCTTTAATACCAACGTTGTCATGACCCGAATATCTCGACTCGTGACCGGCACTTAACCACGCAACGTCTACAGGCGTAATGCGACTAAGTAAGCCGAACCCAGAAATCAAAACCATTTAAAAGTAGTAAGTGTTGAAAACATTTGATTAAAACATTTTGAAACCTTAAGTAGTTTAATAAAGTTCTTTTAAAGTTAAGTTATCATCATAATAATTTTGGCAGCATTTCCTTTGTAAAACCAACCCGGAAAACGGGTACAAAACGGGATATTAGTGAAAATGATATATAATGAAATAAAGCATCCCCAGACGGGAGCAATCTCGCCCAACGGCGGAAATCATCACCACAGGAGTAATATACGACGCCGTAGCAAAGAATGAGCAATAAGTAAAACATCACAGAATAATAATACTGCAAATATAAAGTCGGCTCTCACGAGCTCGACACCAGAATACAAAAAATATACATCATCGTCCTCACACTGTCTCTGAGTCCAGTACATATATGGTAGAAGGAGAATACTAGATACAAAGGTGTGTACAATAAAAGTGACCAGATACCACAACCCACCTGACGGCAAACAGCTCACGCTCCAACTGTAGTGGTATCTGTAGCCAAAAGATGCAAAAGGCAGCCTTCCGTGACTACTCTGAGGGGCAACCTGCAAATACTGTGGCACAACGGGGGTGAGTTGCCAACTCGTGAATAGAGATAACATATAAAGGTAATCGAGAGCATGCACGTACTGCGCAACTCTATAAAATGCCAGCAGATAAATCTATATGCGATAAGCAGTATGTGCATAATCATGCGAGTGCTCTGTCAGGTAAAATAACTACAGGATGAGATGCATGATAATCAATGCTGAGCATGGGATAAACAACATCTACACAGAATATCAACGTGGAAAAATAATCGGTGCACAACACTGCACCCAAATCCTAAAAAAACTCAGGCGCCGGCACTCTCCTCGGCCCTCAAATCCCGTAATTCTCTGAGAATCACGAGTGCCAATCATCGGCACTCAAAATATCATAAAATACTCGTGTCCAGCATCGACACGCAAATCCTCATATATCGGGCTCCGTCAGTCCGGATCAGCCCACGGGCTCCGTCTGCGGTATCGGCCCTCGGCCCCGGCAGTATGGATCATCCTGCATCCATCTCTCGACTCTGGTCAGTATCCTCCGGATAACCGCCAGGTCTAACCATTCACCGGTAGGTACTCGCCCATCTCCAGGCTCAATCGGCAAAGTCCATCGATCATCTTACCGAGGGGAACCATACCGGGTCCACCACTAACCCGCAAACAGATCATCCAACTCCTCGAATCGGGTTTCAAGCACACGTCTCAGCACTGAGAAAACGCGTGGCGGACGCACCAAAATATCATATCACGAGGAACCGGGTTTTCAAATAGTGCATCTTTTCATAAATAACCCCACGGTCCTCAAAACCAGAAATCACATGAAAATCCAACACCAATGAGTAAATCAAATGCGATGTGCTATGTACATCAAGCCATGATATAGGTACAAGGGAGAAACCGCTTTTTAAAATAGTTTCAGTTTTCAAAGACATCATGCGGCTCCTAAATTCTATGAAAATCATATCGAATCATATGTGAAATGAACTACAGTATAATGATCATGGCAATTCTACAGTGAGTGTGTCATGGCAATTACTAACGGTGTGTGTGTAACATGCAGATTAGTGCTCGTGCAACATGAACCGTTAGTAATAGTGCGGTGTTCTATCAATTAAGAGTTTACATACATATATCAGAGAATGCAGTATGCAACAACAGTATCCTTGAACAGTCAATGTAGGTAAATGCAATATGTAGCTATATAGTCCTATCAGCCCTGACGCATAACGCCATGCGGGCGATATCCCCGTAGATGTTAAATCTACTCACCGAAGCCTCGCGCTAAGTGTAGCCGACGACTTGCTTCCCCTTCTTCGCAGCGTCCGTCTCACTCTCCTGCGAACCTAAAATTTACACAATATATCACACATAAGCTCAAATCTACAAAAATGCGATATTAAGGTCAAACTAGAAACCCGCGTCGCAAACCAAGTGCGCGTGTGCGCGATACGCTAAAACGTGTGATTACGCGCCTGAAGCTACCCCGACGCGTCGCGATACGCAGAAACCCCAAACCCACACACGTATCATGCATGTCGCGAAGGTTTAAAATACGAGAAATAGGGTATTTAACTCCAGATTTTTCTACAGCAAGAATTAAATAAAATTGCACATACCATGAGTCTTAGAATAGCAGCAGATACCTACAGAGCAAAACCCAAACACCATGCCCCCATCTGGCCGCAAATTGCGGCCAGAACTAATTTTTCGGCGGCCAAAACATGGAATATGGGGGTCGTGTTCTACACATGGGATCAGCACCTAACAACTATACTGCAATTAACTCAGATTTATTCTGAACTCACTGAGTCGATAGCAGATTACAGGAAGCTGGAATTTGCTTTAAAACGATGAATTTTGCATCAAACAGAAATCCGGTGGTATTTTAGTGAAATTGGGGGCTAAGCTAGGTTAACATGGCCTTAACAACACTTAATTAACTTAGTCTAATCAATACTAACCTCACATAACCAAAGTTCACACTACACACCACATTTAGCACTAAAACGCACAATTAATCACTAATCGAAGCTATAACACATCAACTAAGAAAACTAGGATGTAGGGTTAAGAAGTATACCCCACTCTCGACCCTAAGGAGCAGGTGGAAGGAGAAGGAGTAGAGGGAAGGAGCTGCTGCTAAAGTTGTTGCTGTTGCTGCTGCTGCTGTGCTGTGCTGCTGCTGCTGTGCTTGTTGCTACTGCTGTGATTGCTGCTGCTGTGCTTGCTGCTGCTTCTGTGCTTGCTGCTGCTGCTGGGAGTGTGGGTGTGTGAGTATGAGAGTGAGAGGTTGAGAGAAAAAAAGGATGAGAAGGCAAGGGAAATGAGAACTAGGCTTAGTCAACCCCTCCCCCCTCTCTCTCCTCAATTAATGAGGCATGGCAAAGGCCATCATGCCCCATAATGCACACACTCTCTCTCTTTCTCTCTCTCTCTCACCAAGTCAATACCCCAAAACAAAAATTCAAATTAAAACAACCAAACAAATAACTAATTAAACTTAATTAAAACCCAAAAGACTTAATCCCCATTATTAAACCCACCATGGTTGCTAATCATGGTATAACCTCATTTTTAACCCTGGTTTACATGCACAAGTGTGTGCAAGCCTAGGAAAATTCTAGGAAAATATTTATTAAATTTGGAAAAATATTTGAAACTCAATTTGGTAAACTTTTTATTAAAAAACCTTTATTTAAATATAATAAGCCACTAAACACATCCTAAGGTGTTACAAAAACACGACTAAATATCCTAGTCGTTAACATTCAAACGCCTCACGACCAAATAAAAATCCCAATATCAAACCAAGCATCCCAAAATATGGAAAATAAAGCCAAAAACACCCCAATGTGCTCCCAGATTTTACCCTAGATGAGTTTAGCCAATTTTGCATATGTAAAGAGTTTAGTTTACTGGAGATGGAGCTACAGAACAAGCACGAATCAAATCCAACCCACCCGGGCCGCAATTTGCGGCCAGACGGAATAAATCTGCGGCCTGGGCTTTGGATTAGGGGCTCGGGTCTTTAGGGTATGCTACATACTGCCTTCACATCTCTCTGTGTTTGCTAAATAATTCCTAGTGCCCCCGGGTGATAGCAGATCACAAAATACCAACACAATTTCCATAAAATCCGATATCAGTAGATTTTCTAAGTTCGTATTTAGGGGTTTGGTCAATGGACCAGGTCAAGAATCGACCTCTAGGGTCTATTAAACAGCCACTAGGCATCACCCAATCCACACAACACTCAAACCCTTCCTTGGGAATTTCTAACTTCACCATTTCACACTTAAACCATTTTTAAACTAATCTAGAATACAAAGAACTAAAAACTACACTAAATGGAACAAGATATACCTCATGGATGCAACTCAAGAAAAAGCCTAGTTTGCCAATATTGTCAAAATCCCACTTTTCTTTGTTCAATGTGTAGAGGAGAAGGAGGGGATCAACTTTTATGAAGGGGGTTTAGGGTTTTGATGAATATTTTGAGATGATATCATGGGGTGAAGGTGGAGGGAAGTGAGAAAAAGAAGGAAAAGGAAATGATGGGGGAGGAAAGATGTGGCTGCCCTCTCTCTCTCTCTTCTTTATTCTCACCCTCTCTCTCACTAATTTACCCTATTGACCTTTCTCATATTCTTTTCTTTTTCCATCACAAAACCAAAACACAATATGAAACTAATAACACAAATGAACCACATGCAACATGACATGGTGCACTAGCCAGGGAAAACTGTAGAAACACGGATTTGGCCTAATCGCGATTAGCAACGCACTAATCGATTTTTATCCAAATCGCATATGATAAATTTTAAAAATGCCAAATCCAATAAATATCTTTTTAAATGAATAAATTATTTTAATTTCCATTTATTTCACAAATATTGATATATATTTATACCCATTTTCGAAAACCCCAATTTCGCAAATCGGGCAGTTTTCGGGAAATATATTATTTTAATATTAAACTCCAAAAATAATATTTTATATTTTCTGAAATATTACAGTATCACTTAATCATGGAGATGGTTGATCTCCAGGTAGATCGAGGTTAGGAGAGTAGACTCAGAGGACAACACGGCGGATCAGGAAAGACTTTTATGGGATGGTTGAGTATGCGATACTACAACCACTACTATATGATGGCCCTAGTGCAAGTAGGAGATTGTTAGTTATATGTATGCCCTAGTGGCCATTACTGTACATGAGATGTACATTGTAGTGGATGCTTGGACATATAGGGAGGACTTTCTTGCTCGACATGATAGTATGCTATCTGGTTACTCTTTATCTTAACATGTACACTGATTGTCTCTCTGTTACATGTTGGTAAAGCCCTTAGAATGCGTACTTGACTACCTAGATTATGATGGAGATAATACTAGTGGGAAAAAGGTAGTCCATGAGTACATCCTTTAATGTCCCTAGTCGTGGGTGTATCGAGACGGGGCATCGATATACAAGAGTAGACTAGCATATAGCTTCTCGACCCATGTAGATGGGCGATGGATGATCCCATATCAATTGGTGTTTGACATCAGAGATAATATAGGGATGCTCAATGGAGACTGGGTACACTATACGGACTCGCCGAGAACTCCCAGATGGTATTATACCTCACGTCAGATGGCAGTTCTCTGGTGACACTGGTACAGCTTAGTCTGTCGACCCAAGATCGTTATAGAGTCTTATGTGATTCCTACTGTGCTTTGATTTCCACCTTACTATGTTCATGAGAACGTGCAAAACGGTGGTTTTTGGGTACAGTCCCGAGTCACATGGAGGCAATGAGTGACTGGAGGGGATTCGTCTCTCTCGGTATTGGGGGTTGATATTACGCTGTGCTCGATTGGCTATAACAGGAAGTCCCTGGCCAGGGCTGTTTGAGAGATTTATTGGTAAGTGTTACTAGTAGTTTCTCGACCCGTTATGAGCCTCATATTGGCACGACTTATCGAGTTACTGGGGTCTGACGTTTACCACCCCTAGACGAGATATGCGAAATATCTGACGAAGAGACCGGACTGTACGGTAGTGTTACTGATTGGATTCGCAGGAGTATGAGCAGGCTTGCTAGTTAATCTTCTGATCGCTCAATACCCGGGCGGCCGTTACGTTTAGTAGAGCGCTTGCAAGTTGTGGGTGTTTGATATGATCATCACCTACTGCTGGCGTATTGACGAGTGTTTAGAGTCCTACACAGAGGTTTCCTGGTTCATGCGAAATGGAGTAGGAGCACATATATGATATGTGCGGGAGCGAGATTGATGCGAGTATGCGATACCGCATTCTATTCTCGTGATTTGTGACATCGGTTGGTTATATGAGATATAGCCGGATTATAGGATCAAGTGTTGATTCGATAAGTTGTTGCATTTGATATTAGTTTGTTATATATGATATAGCCGGATTATTAAATCAAGTGTTGATTTAATAATTTAATGTATAATTGTATATTAGATATACTAGATTACATTAACTAATATTATCTCACTTATGATTTCTTTTCTCACTTGGGTGCATTAGTGTATATGTGATATATATTAATGTACAACTTTTGTGTCATGCTAGATGCCACATGTGACATGGTTGTATGCGACTTGAACCATGCTTAATAATGTGATGGGTTTATATTTATCTAAGTTAATCAAAATTAGTGGAGTTTAATCATTTGGTTAAAGCTTGGAGAAGCTTGTGGAACCATTAGTCCACTAAGTTTGTTTTACTTGTAGATATTTATTAACCAAACCATTATTAACTAGCCATGTTTTATTCTCTACATAGGTTAGTGTATGACACTAACACACCCATGGTTCACATTCTCACCTCATGAGTTCAATCTCTAATCTTCTTCACTTGATCTTTTTCTTCCTCATGAGAAAAGCTTACTAGCTTTTCTCAAGGTGAGAAAATATTGTGAGAAAAATAAATCTAAAGAGAGCCCACTTCCGACTTCATCATCCTCCACTACTTGCCATTTAGTTTAGGGTGTTTGCTTCACTAATTTCACAATTAGTGAAGAAGTAGCATGGGCTTGAGTCTCCTTGACGTAGATCATCTTCGGTCTCGAAGTCTTCGAGCAAGCTTGTTCATTTCTCCGGGAGAACCCATACTAGAGTTCGGGAGATCGATACTTACAGCGAAGGGACTACTACACGGAGCTTTAGAAGTGAAGGACCGGTCTACAAAGGTTGTATTCCTTGCTCACTTTACTTGCAAAGTGTTTGCATTTATTTTTGCGTCGGATTTCTAGTTAACGATTCTTAGTTAGGGTTAGCTAGAACGACAATTTTTTGAATTTGGTATGGACGATGCCTCCTGAAACCTTGCTACCGTGTTAGGTAACCCTGCACATAGACCCCATACTAAAGAGGTTTAGTATGGAAGATTCCAAGCGTGAGAATTTACCCACGATCACAGGACTCACTCTCTCCAAAGAGATGTCTCCCAAGACTGATTTGGAGAGAGCTCGCATGCAAGGGATACCCTATTCTTCGGCAGTGGGCTCTATCATGTACGCGATGTTATATACCAGACCCGATGTAGCATACTCACTAAGTGTAGTGAGTAGGTATCAAGCAGATCCAGGGGAGAGCCAGTGGACAGCTGTGAAGAACATTCTCAAGTACTTGAGAAGGACTAAAGAGATGTTCTTGGTGTATGGTAATGGTGAACTCCAAGTGGAGTCCTTTACCGATTCGAGCTTCTAGAGTGATAAGGACGACTCTAAGTCAGTCTCGGGATTTGTCTTTACCCTCAATAGAGGGGCGATTTGTTGGAAGAGATCCAAGCAGGAAACCGTGGCAGACTCGGCGATGGAGGCTGAATACATCGCTGCCAACGATGCTGCCAAAGAGGCTGTATGGATGAAGAAGTTCATAAACGAACTTGGTTTGGTTCCGTCCATCGAGCATCGAATACCTTTGTATTGTGATAGAAATGGAGCTGTGGCTTTGGCCAAGGAACCCAGGTCCCATCAGCGATCGAGGAGTATCACCTGATTCGGGAGATAGTTGATCGCCGGAAGATCGAGATCAGGAGAGTTGACACGAAGGACAACACAGCGGATCCACTCACAAAGGCCATACCCCAGATACAATTTGAGAGACTCTTCGGGATGTTGGGTATGAGATACTATAACAACTGGCCATAGTGCAAGTGGGAGATTGTTAGTTATATGTATGCCCTAGAGGCCATTATCGTACATGTGATGTATATTATAGTGGATGCTTGGATATATAGAGAGAGGACTTTCTTGCTCGACATGATAGTATGCTATCTGGTTGCTCTTTGTCTTAACATGTAGACTTGTATTGTGATACTGTTTTGCTCTCACATGTTGATGAAGCCCTTAGGATGTGTACATGACTACTAGGACTATGAAAAAGATCATACTAGTGGGGCTAAGGTAGTCCACAAGTACATCCTATAATTATTTCTAGTCGAGGGTGTATCGAGACAGGGCATCGATATTCCAGAGTAGACTAGCGTATATGTTTCTTAACCCATACGATGGGCGATGGATGATCCCACATCCATTGGTGTTTGGAATCAAAGATGGTATATGGGTGCTCAGTGGAGACTGGGTACACTGAACGGACTCACCGAGAACTACTAGTTGGTATTATACCTATCGTCAGGGAGCAGTTTTCTGGTGACACTAGTACAGGTTCGTCTGTAGACCCAAGATCGTCATAGAGTCTTATGTGATTCATACTGTGCTTTGATTTCCACCTTACCACGTTCAAGAGAATGTGTAAAATGGTGGATTTTGGGTACAATCCCAAATCACATGGCGACAATAAGCGATAGGAGGTGATTCGTCTCTCCCGGTATTGGGGGTTGATATTGC
This sequence comes from Agapanthus africanus, assembly GCA_030015575.1. NCBI lineage: Eukaryota > Viridiplantae > Streptophyta > Magnoliopsida > Asparagales > Amaryllidaceae > Agapanthus > Agapanthus africanus. The sequence goes on from JASDDO010000008.1 coordinate 301,174,530, forward strand.
GCTATGCTCGATTGGCTGTAACAGGAAGTCCCTGGCCAGGGGCTGATACGGAGATCTACTGGTAAGTGTTATCAGTAATTTCTCGACCCTTTACGAGCCTCACATCGACATGACTTAACGGTTTCTGGGGTCTGACGTTTACCACCTCTAGACTAGATAAGCGACATATCAGACGAAAAGACCGGACTGTACGGTAGTGTTACTGATAGGCTTTACAGGAGTTAGAGCGGGCTTGCTTGTTGATCCTCTGATCGCTCAATACCCGGGTAGCCTTTATGTCCAGCTACTACTGCTGACGGCTTGTGGATGCCTGATATGATCATCACCTACTGCCGGCGTATTGACGAGTCTTTAGAGTTCTACACAGAGGTTCACTAGCTTAGGTAAAACGAAGTTGGAGCACATATGTGATATGTGCGGGATCGAGATTAATACGAGTATGTGATACCGTATTCTATTTTCGCGATTTTTTTTATCAGACGGTTATATGAGATATAGCCGAGTTATCGAATCAAGTGTTGATTCGATAAGTTGATACAAATAATATTAGTCGGTTATATGTGATATAGCCGAATTATTAAATCAAGTGTTGATTTGATGATTTAATGTATAATTATATATTTGATATATTAATTTACATTAACTAATATTTTCTCACTTAAGCATTTCTTTTTCTCACATGTGCACACTTAATATATATATGTGATATATATTATTTGTGTTTTCGTTTTGTGTCATGCTTGATGATACACACTACATGGGTGTATGAGACTCACACCATGCTCATGATAATGCAAGGTTTATTTATTTAAGGTAAATCCAAATTAGTTGGAAATTAGTCACATAGTTGAAGCTTGTAGACCCATTGACTTAGTCCACTATTTTGTCCTACCTTAGATATTCGTTAACCTAACCATTATCTAAACCCGTGGTAAAATCTCTACATGAGTTATATGTGATATTTCTCACCCATGGTTGTCATTCACTCTCTTATCCATTGTTTGCTTCATCTTCCTCATTGAGCTCTCTAGCTTTCTCAAGGTAAAGATATAGAGTGAGAAAATTAATTCTAAAGTGAGCAAAAATCCTACTCTATTATTCTCTACTAGATTAGCCATTTAGTTTAGGGTGTTAGCATCACTAATCCCTAATTAGTGAAAAGGTTGCTTGGGTTAGTGACTCCTCGACGTAGATCATCTTCGGCCTCGAAGACTTCATGAAAGCTTGTTCCTTTAATCTTATGGAGCCACTCTAGAGTCTGGAAGATCACTACTCGGAGTGAAGGTACTACTACACGGAGCTATTGAAGTGAAGGACCGGTCTACAAAGGTTGTATTCTGTAACGACCCGAAAGTACGGAACATGACAGGCACTTAAATTACGGGCGTCTCGAGGCGTACGTAATCTAAGTAAGCCAAACCCAGAAATCAAAACCAAAGAAGCAGTAGAGTGAAGGAAAAACTAACTTAAAGCAAGTAGTTTTAAAAGCATAAGCCGAATTATGCGTTTTTAAAAAACCATCAAATATTTCCTGAAAATTTCGGCAGAGTCTCCTTTGTAAATATTGGCCCCCAAACGGGATACAACATGAATAGTATACGAAATGAATAAAAAGGCAATCCCAAGCGGGAGCTATATCTTCATCAATCGACGGTCACAACCACGCAAGCAATATAATATACAACGCCAAGGGCGAGGATCAAAACTCAAAAGGAAACTCAAAACAGCAAGAAATCCATAGAAATACAACGCGCGACTCTAAGGTCGAAAGAATTAACATCACTGGTCTCTATCTCTGAAATAAATACATGTTTGGTTGATGGAACTTCTAGATACAACAGAATAATAATATACAAGGTATAATGATAGGTACGATACAAATAAACCCACCTACTAGCAAATCACCCGGAATGGAAATAGTGCGAGCAAGCCGTAATGAAACCTGTACGGCAAAACCTGCAAGAACTGGGACACAACGGGGGTGAGTTGCCAACTCGTGAGTAGAAAGACATTTACTAATAGAAATAGCATGAACAACGCAATCCTAGGTTATATGATCATAATATATCCTCGAATATATAACCAGCAGCCTATAACAATGGCTAGGGTAAATATCTATCCCAAGTGTAATCCCATGTGCCCGTGTCAGTACCTCAGGTAGCAATTATCATATGGATGATTTATGAATGCATGAAATCGAATGCATGTACTGAAGAAAACTGCTTTCAGAAATTAGTGAGATTTCTGTATCTTTTTAAAAACGAGGTATCATAAATGAAATCAGCATAACAGTGTCTAGCATCGACACAAAACATAAATCCCAATATTTCAAAATCTCAAGCTCCGGCTATCCGGACTGGCCTGGATCATCAATCTCAGTACCTCGATGTCTCAAAATCTCAATGTCTCAATCTCACTATCTATGGCGCCGTCAGTCCGAACCGGCCCCTACCATAAATCTCAAGATCATGACGGTATCCTCCAGATATCCGACGCGTCGGGTAAATCACCGGTAGGTAGTGCACCCCTTCCAGGCTCACATCGTCATCACCACGCGCTTCTTGCCCCGAGGTACCTTACCGGGTCCACCATGTACCCGAAACGGTTCATCCGTCTCCTCGAATCGGGTCTCGAAATCCATCAGCAAACTCATGGTGGACGACTCATACATCATGGGAAAACCGCGATTTTCATTTAAAAAGAGAGACAAGAAGTTTGTATACTTTTTGCGGTTTTCCCCCAAATCGAGAAAATCTCATGGAAATCTGAATCCAAAACCTCAATAGCACGTAAAATAGTGAATATATGCATGAGAATCCATGAATGCGGCATAACAATGAATAACAGTATGCATGAAGTGACAAGTAATAACTACAATGTCTAAACTGGCATATAAGGCAAGTACACTAATATCATGTCAAAACTACTATCTAACAAGCTAAGTCAAGCAATAATATTCTCTAAGTGTACGTGACATGGCAATTACCGCTGAAGATGTGTGTGAGCCGGCAAGTAAGTGTATGTGGTACATACGCGTCATCGGTAATGGTGCTGGTGTCCTAACACCATGATATCAACAATAGAATATGAATCATAATGTAAGCAGGCGATGCAGAGCGAACAACAATAATGAGCGGGAGCTAAATACTAAACACAACGATAACAAATCTACATTTAATGTAAATCTAGTCTAACAACTACACTAAACTATAGGTCTGAACTAACAGGCTAACTGAAGGTAAGGAAACCGCCTAACATCTGAGTCGATACATACATACATATATATATATATATATATATATATATATATATATATATATATATATTAGTCGGTGATCCCGCCTCGATAATGTCACATTCGATACCATATCTAAAATCAGATATCCCCAAGTCAAGAGTGCGGATCAAACATCAATATATATAGCTCGTACGTAAATCCGTCGTACGGCATCCTCAAATCAGGGTACAGGTCAGTATCACATTCATCAAATTAATCATTTTGTATCCTATTTATCAAAGATCATAATCCGGGGTACCGATCTACGTCTAGTACAATACTAATATCATCAATCAAATCATGATCTGACTGCTGATCTACAGCCTAATATAAACCGATATCATCATCATATATCGTCATAAAGAGGTATACAGCTTCTAATGCGACCTATTATGAATATATTAACATATCTTATCTCATATCACGATCACATGTCAACCATTCAATGTATAACACTATTCACATGTATCGTCGTCCCAAGATCCGCTATAACATCATGACGTATCTCAAATATGAATCCTGCTATATCACCGATCTCACGGTCTCAAATCAATCTCATCGACTCACCTCAAATCCCAAATAATATCCTCAAATCCAGTATATGATCACATAGTCCCATACCCATGTGAACACATAAATATATAATCCCATATACGCCCATATGAAAGAAGAATGTATGCAAGTATGGGTGTGTGTGTATGTGTGGTGCAACCGCTACTCTAGGGTTTCGCAACCCTAAACCAATCCTATCACACCAAGTATCCATCTTTATCATCAATAACATCAAACAATATACATAATCAATATATGTGTGTATACGTATTCGTATACTTCACCACGAACTGCGGGGGTGCTATAAGCCATCCACCCGACTTCTCCCCGTAGATATAAATCTACTCACCTGGTCCGCGCTCGCCGGTGCCAACGTCGCCACGCACTTGCTTGTTGTCTCGAAGTCCACATGGGGTACCTACATATCATAACGCACCGTATCGCATTAAAATACGACTCATGACCAAAACGACACACGAATCCCACATAGGTCAAAACCTATGGTTTGCTTTCACAAGTCTACCCAAAACCCTCGACATCGGCGTACAAACGCCGAGTGATCGTGAAAAACTCAAACGCACCAATCGTGGTTTCAAAACTCACTAATTATATAAGAAATAGGTTTTAATTCATCAAAACCATAAAAGTAAACAAAGCGTTTTATTTCCCAAAAATCTAGTTAGCGGTCGTTAACCGTTTTAATACAAATCTTGATGTTTAAACAAAACTAATGGCCATAATATTTACTAAATAACTTAAATAAGTCATACAAACCATTTCCACAATTTAATTTCACCAAACTATATACGTTAAAAAAAAACTAGTTTGCAATTTTACCCAAATTTCAACCATTTTAGCAAATATGCATAAACAACAATTTAGCTTGGATTTGCATGGTCTAAAATATTAAAATACAATTTAAAATGTTAATAATACCATAAATACCCTAATTAGATTTTTATCCCAATTGATTAATTAAATTCCCAAAACCTAGTTAACAAAATTAACACAATTAGCAAAAATTTACACGAACAAATAGCAACTAGTAACTAGCTTTTCCTTACATGACTTAAGATCTCAAATTTCAACACACAAATCATGATCCAAATACTCAAAACTCTAATTTGATCACAACCCCTTCTCTTGAATTTTCAATCATGCAATTTGAACATATATAAAACCTAATTAACACTTAATTAAGCTAACATAAGCATTAATCAACAATTTAACAAAAAGGTCAAGATTTTTATACCTCACAACCCATTGATCCAACTTGAAATCTAGCCTTTCAAATTGCCATCTTGTTCCCTAGATCCATACTAGAATGGTCAAGTAAAAATGGGTAGGGATTAGATTTTGATTTTGTGGGATTTTTGAAGCATTTTGGATGATTTTTTTGATGGAATTTTGTGATGAAATGAGAGGGGATTTTTTGTGAGCGGCTGTTGTTGGAGAGAGAGGGGAGGCTCGTCTGGAAATGGGGAGGGGAAGAGAGAGAGAGAGTGGTGTGGGTATAAGGAATGGTTAAAGTCAACAAAGTCAAGCTTCTTTCTTTATTAAACCCCTTTTTCTTTACTCTTCTCTTGATTCTTCTTTTAACAATTCAAGTGGGGAAAATGAGGGGGCACTTGGGCTGCTGATTTGGAGAGGGGAGAGAGGGTGTGGGTGAGTGTGGGTAAGGGAAAAATGATAAATGTTATATCCCAATATCTATTTGCGCTAATTTCACTATTTAAGCCTTTTTTTCGATATTTTCTAAAACCGTTTTGACAATTTTTTTTCATTTCAAAAACAACATGTTAAAATTTTATTTAATGTGTTATGATGCACAAAATTTGTTTCAACTCATTCCAATTTGTAATTTTCCCTAATTAAATGTATTAGTGACGGCTTAAAATAATATTAAAATAATTTATTTCGGAAAAATTTTCAGAAAATTTGAAATTTTACGAGTGGCTCAATAAACACCAAATAGTAGCGATTACATAGCTAGAATATGTATATTTAATTTTATAATAAATATATTTGTATTTTGACTTTTTACAGAAAACCCCCTTATTTTACCGATTTTCCGAAATTTCACCGAAACGATTTTCAAAACGTTACAATCTTCCCTCCTTAAAGAAATTCTGTCCCCGAATTTAAATTAAACCCCCCCCAAATACTAAATCATCTAAGCAAAACCATCAAGTCGTCGGGGCCCCGAAATCATAAATACATAAAACAAATCGTATCGAGCGTATGCGCATGAAAAATGAGCATATAACTCAAAATCAAAACTCCATCCAGCTTCCCGAAATCATCGGAGTCAAGGGAAGACATCGATTTCAAGATCCAATACGAAAACCAACACGATCTACATCGTTAAACATCTAGAAGCAATGCGTGCCAAACCTTTTTCAAATCGCCGTGGGATGTTCGCAACACTGCACAGTGGCGGACATCTATTGTAAGAAAATAACTACATATATATATCCTTTGTTTAATATGCACGTCCCACCATTTTGAAAGCAATTTAGAAGGGTTTCCTTGTTTTAAACGTTTCGTGTCATATCAGACACGTAGGTAAATACTGAGACTATTGCTCGCTTTTTGGAAATCCCTTCAATAACTATCAATGCATGCAAAATATATTCAGGTACTGTCATCTAACTAGTCCTGCTCAGTACAAAAACTCATAGCAATCATTATAAAAATGTACTGCTCCATAAGAAATCAATCCCAAAATAGGCATATGAATACTACGTGCGTCTGGTGCGCACGGAAATCAAATCCATATATGTGCCATACATGCGCACAGAAACAACATCTAAGTGCATCGGGTGTGCACGAAACATCTGTCAAGGGCAACAGGTGTGTCTGACAGCAAAAACATGTGCATCTGACATGCACGAAGAATCTCGATTTAGTGCATCTGGTGTGCACCAAAATCGTATCTCATAACATGCGCCCAACATGCGCGAAAACCCAAATCAGGTGCATCCATCATGCACGAAATCATGAAATCCAATATCAAGCGCCGAACATGCGCAAAATCCAATCAGGTGCACAAGGTGCACAAAACAAATATCGAACATCACCATCGAAATCGAAGTCCAGTGCAACTGTAGTGTACAAAATGCGTATCACTGCACTGAAAGCATATGTGAACTACACCGAGTGAAAAAACCAAATCGTGTGCGTACATATGCACAAAATCAACTCACTGTATGAAACCCATAAAATCATAAACATGTGAAACCAAGGCACGAAAACGATATCAGGTGCAACAACTGTGCAGAAATCGTAAATACTCAGTAGGTGCAACCATAGTGAATGAAAATAAATATCATGCTACCCCATCATCAAAATCAATCATGCAAATAGACCACCCAAAATACCGAAATCAATTATGGCAGAATAGTCCCGCTCAAGCACATCCTCCAAGAATCTCTGGCCAACTGTTGTGGTCACTCATAGCATGTCTCGTCGACGATCCTGAACTCTGGCCTGCCGGTGTGCGTAACATGACCACTCCTGGGTCTAAGTCTTTTCGTAATTCATCCCAGAAAGGTCCTGTCGAGATCTCTCCTAAATCTCGTCTCTGCCGAACTGTCCGGAAGTCATCGTCCCTTTCTAGATCTGTTCTCGTAACGGAACGGCTGCATACTCATCGCGACTCCTTCTGGAAGGTATATCCAAGTACAATGCCTCGGCATGCGTATCACATCTCTGATGTCGGCGGAGTGGAACGTCGTCTCATCAAGATCTCGTACGAACCTCTTACTCCACTTTCTCTAATGTCGACTGCTTCGGACTCATCTCGTCGTGGTTTCATGGACTGAGCTCCAATGGCTATCCTCGTATCTCGAGTCTCCCAAGAAATGAATCTCACCACCTGGCATCCGAATGAAGTTGAACCATTTGATCGATTCGTCAAAACCTCATAATCCCCCAAGAGCTCCACATCTTGGGTACAGTTTAATAGTATCGAGTACGTACCACAGCATGGATGGTCCAGCCGTTAAAGGGCAAACCCAAGCATCACTAATGGCGCCGCGGAACTGCCGCAAACCCTATGGTTCAAAGGCTTTCACACGGTCATTAAGTCGAGTTAGGATTTCATTCTTCTAGAGGGTCCACAGAATTGCCTGTATGTCTTTCCGAATACTTTAAACATGGAATAATAGGTTTCTGACATTCGATCGTCTCTGTCGACTCTCAACGTCTCCGCGTGAAGTCGTCTCTAGCTGGAATCAACCTATCTGATGACCTCGCATCGGGGTAGCGAACGAACCACATGTCCTAGTCATTCATCCTCGGTGACTCGCGACCTTCTATCATCTCTTAATACAACTCGTACTACAATAGCTCCAACATCTGGGGCGATATCTCGTCGTTCGCAGCAACAACTGGCTCACTCGTCTGTACGCTGAACAGTGCCTCAATCATCATGAATAAGCAATAAATCAACGGTCATCAAAATCTGGCTGGCCTCTATCATTGGCTCAATCCTCTGCACGTCCGAGTAATATCATACAGCGATCCATCAAACGCTCGTGGCGTGAAAACACAATAAAAAGACACGTCTCTGCAATCGTGTGTCGCCGGAATTACGCCCTGGTCAGTCCTCGTTCGTGATGAGCTCGTGCTGACCGCAACTCTAGCCTTAGCTCTCCCTGCCAGTAATCGTGGCAGCAAAACCATAACTGGTACCGATGAGGCTAGATCAGGAATGAATATAATACTGAGCAAAGAAATGTACATCCTAAGGCTTCTTAAGTGGAGTAGTGTATCGTAAGTATGCCGCGGAACATACCCACGGTACGTCACTCTGCTTTAGTCACCTATTCCATCAACCATGGGTCATCCTACGCTCCGAAGGTAAAACCTGGCTCTGATACCAACTTTGTCACGACCCGAAAGTACGGAACATGACCGGCACTTAAATTACGGGCGTCTCGAGGCGTACGTAATCTAAGTAAGCCAAACCCAGAAATCAAAACCAAAGAAGCAGTAGAGTGAAGGAAAAACCAACTTAAAGAAAGTAGTTTTAATAGCATAAGCCGAATTATGCGTTTTTAAAAAAACATCAAATATTTCCTGAAAATTTCGGCAGAGTCTCCTTTGTAAATACCGGCCCCCAAACGGGATACAACATGAATAGTATACGAAATGAATAAAAAGGCACCCCCAAGCGAGAGCTATCTCTTCGTCAATCGACGGTCACAACCACGCAAGCAATATAATATACAACGCCAAGGGCGAGCATCAAAACTCAAAAGGAAACTCAAAACAACAAGAAATCCATAGAAATACAATGCGCGACTCTAAGGTCGAAAGAATAAACATCACTGGTCTCTATCTCTGAAATAAATACATGTTTAGTTGATGGAACTTCTAGATACAACAGAATAATAATATACAAAGTATAATGATAGGTAAGATACAAATAAACCCACCTACTAGCAAATCTCCCGGAATGGAAATAGTGCCAGCAGGCCGTAATGAAACCTGTACGGCAAAACCTGCAAGAACTGGGGCACAACGGGGGTGAGTTACCAACTCGTGAGTAGAAAGACATCTATGAATAGAAATCGCATGAACAACGCAATCCTAGGTTATATGATCATAATATATCCTCGAATATATAACCAGCAGCATATAACAATGGCTAGGGTAAATATCTATCCCAAGTGTAATCCCATGTGCCCGTGTCAGTACCTCAGGTAGCAATTATCATATGGATGATGTATGAATGCATGAAATAGAATGCATGTACTGAAGAAAACTGCTTTCATAAGTTAGTGAGATTTCTGTATCTTTTTAAAAACGAGGTATCATAAATGAAATCAGCATAACAGTGTCTAGCATCGACACAAAACATAAATCCCAATATCTCAATATCTCAGGTTCCGGCTATCCGGACTGGCCTGGATCATCAATCTCAGTACCTCGATGTCTCAAAATCTAAATGTCTCAGTCTCACTATCTAGGGCGCCGTCAGTCCCGGCCGGCCCATACCATTAATCTCAAGACCACGACGGTATCCTCCGGATATCCGACACGTAGGGTAAAATCATCGGTAGGTAGTGCTCCCCTGCCAGGCTCACATCGTCATCACCACGCGCTTCTTGCCCGGGGGTACCTTACCGGGTCCACCATGTACCCGAAACGGTTCATCCGTCTCCTCGAATCGGGTCTCGAAATCCATCAACAAACTCATGGTGGACGACTCATACATCATGGGAAAACCGCGCTTTTCATTTAAAAGGAGAGAGAAGAAGTTTTTATAAGTTTTGCGGTTTTCCCCCAAATCCAGAATATCTCATGGAAATCCGAATCCAAAACTTCAATAGCACGTAAAATAGTGAATATATGCATGAGAATCCATCAATGCGGCATAACAATGAATAATAGTATGCATGAAGTGACAAGTAATAACTACAATTTCTAAACTGGCATATAAGGCAAGTACACTAATATCATGTCAAAACTACTATCTAACAAGCTAAGTCAAGCAATAATATTCTCTAAGTGTACGTGACATAACAATTACCGCTGAAGATGTGTGTGAGCCGGCAAGTAAGTGTACGTGGTACATACGCGTCATCGGTAATGGTGCCGGTGTCCTAACAGCATGATATCAACAATAGAATATGAATCATAATGTAAGCAGGCGATGCGGAGCGAACAACAATAATGAGCAGAAGCTAAATACTAAACACAACGATAATAAATCTGCATTTAATGGAAATCTAGTCTAACAACTACACTAAACTATAGGGCTGAGCTAACAGGCTAACTGAAGGTAAGGAAACCGCCTAACATCTGAGTCGATACATACATACATATATATATATATTTATATATATATTAGTCGGTGATCCCGCCTCGATAATGTCACATTCGATACCATATCTAAAATCAGATATCCCCAAGTCAAGAGTGCGGATCAAACATCAATATATATAGCTCGTACGTAAATCCGTCGTACGGCATCCCCAAATAGGGTTTAGGTCAGTATCACATTCATCAAATTAATAATTTGGTGTCCTCTTTATCAAAGATCATAATCCGGGGTACCGATCCACGTCTAGTACAATACTAATATCATCAATCTAATTATGATCTGACTGCTGATCTACAGCCTCATACAAACCGATATCATCATCATATATAGTCATAAAGAGGTATACAGCGCCTAATGCGACCTATTATGAATATCTTAACATATCTTATCTCATATCACGATCACATGTCAACCATTCAATGTATAACACTATTCACATGTATCGTCGTCCCAAGATCCGCTATAACATCATGACGTATCTCAAATACGAATCCTGCTATATCACCGATCTCACGGTCTCAAATCAATCTCATCGACTCACCTCAAATCCCAAATACTATTCTCAAATCCAGTATATAATCACATAGTCCCATACCCATGTGAACACATAAATATATAATCCCATATACGCCCATATGAAAGAAGAATGTATGCAAGTATGGGTGTGTGTGTATGTGTGGTGCAACCGCTACTCTAGGGTTTCGCAACCCTAAACCAATCCTATCACACCAAGTATCCATCTTTATCAACAATAACATCAAACACTATACATAATCAATATATGTGTGTATACGTATTCGTTTACATCACCACGAACTGCGGGGGTGCTATAAGCCATGCACCCGACTTCTCCCCGTAGATATAAATCTACTCACCTGGTCCTCGCTCGCCGGTGCCGACGTCGCCACGCGCTTGCTTGTCGTCTCGAATTCCACATGGCGTACCTACATATCATAACGCACCGTATCGTATTAAAATCCTACTCATGACCAAAACGACACACGAATCCCACATAGGTCAAAATCTATGGTTTGCTTTCACAAGTCTACCCAAAACCCTCGACATCGGCGTACAAACGCCGAGTGATCGCGAAAAACTCAAACGCACCAATCGTGGTTTTAAAACTCACTAATTATATAAGAAATAGGTTTTAATTCATCAAAACCATAAAAGTAAACAAAGCGTTTTATTTTCCAAAAATCTAGTTAGCGGTCGTTAACCGTTTTAATACAAATCTTGATATTTAAACAAAACTAATGGCCATAATATTTACTAAATAACTTAAATAATCCATACAAACCATTTCCACAATTTAATTTCACCAAACTATATACGTTCAAAAAAACTAGTTTGCAATTTTACCCAAATTTCAACTATTTTAGCAAAAATGCATAAACAACAATTTTGCTTGGATTTGCATGGTCTAAAATATTAAAATACAATTTAAAATGTTAATAATACTATGAATACCCTAATTAGATTTTTATCCCAATTGATTAATTAAATTCCCAAAACCTAGTTAACAAAATTAACACAATTAGCAAAAATTTACACGAACAAATAGCAACTAGTAACTAGCTTTTCCTTACATGACTTAAGATCTCAAATTTCAACACACAAATCATGATCCAAATACTCAAAACTCTAATTTGATCACAACCCCTTCTCTTGAATTTTCAATCATGCAATTTGAACCCATATAAAACCTAATTAACACTTAATTAAGCTAACATAAGCATTAATCAACAATTTAACAAAAATGTCAAGATTTTTATACCTCACAACCCATTGATCCAACTTGAAATCTAGCCTCTCAAATTGCCATCTTGTTCCCTATATCCATACTAGAATGGTCAAGTAAAAATGGGTAGGGATTAGATTTTGATTTTGTGGGATTTTTGAAGCATTTTGGATGATTTTTTTGATGGAACTTTGTGATGAAATGAGAGGGGATTTTTTGTGAGGGGCTGCTGTTGGAGAGAGAGGGGAGGCTCAGCTGGAAATGGGGAGGGGAAGAGAGAGAGAGAGTGGTGTGGGTATAAGGAATGGTCAAAGTCAACAAAGTCACGCTTCTTTCTTTATTAAACCCCTTTTTCTTTACTCTTCTCTTGATTTTTCTTTTAACAATTCAAGTGGGGAAAATGAGGGGGCACTTGGGCTGCTGATTTGGAGAGGGGAGAGAGGGTGTGGGTGAGTGTGGGTAAGGGAAAAATGATAAATGTTAAACCCCAATATCTATTTGCGCTAATTTCACTATTTAAGCCTTTTTCTTTGATATTTTCTAAAAACGTTTTTAAAATTTTTTTTTCATTTCAAAAACAACATGTTAAAATTTTGTTTAATGTGTTATGATGCACAAAATTTGTTTCAACTCATTCCAATTTGTAATTTTCCCTAATTAAATGTATTAGTGACGGCTTAAAATAATATTAAAATAATTAATTTCGGAAAAAATTTCAGAAAATTTGAAATTTTACCAGTGGCTCAATAAACACCAAATACTAGCAATTACATAGCTAGAATATGTATATTTAATTTTATAATAAACATATTTGTATTTTGACTTTTTACAGAAAACCCCCTTATTTTACCGATTTTCCAAAATTTCACCGAAACGATTTTCAAAACGTTACATATTCCCTGTTAACTTAGTTGTAAAGTTGTTTATACTTTGTATTGTCTAAATCTCTAGTTAAGATTCTAGGGTTAGGATTGTTTAGCATGGCAAAATTTTGAAAATGGTATGGACGATGCCTCCCGAACCCTTGCTGTCGTGCTATGCATTCCTACAATAAACTCTTACCGCAACAGCATCCTCGTTTTCTCTGTTGCCAACCCTGAGGGTTATATCACCTTCCTTCAGCACCCTACGGTTTCTCAGCGCCTACAAAGTACTACAGATGTGAGAACCAGAACCGGTATTTAGTACCCATGATGTAGAGTTTACTGAAAAACAGTTTTCAATCATGAAAACACCTGAAGCCGAAACATCAGCTTTCTTCGTGTCCTTGCCATTGGATATGTGTCACGACCAGAAATTTAGTTCGTGACCGGCACATAAATCACGCCACGTCTACAGGCATAACGTAACTTAAGTAAGCCGAAGCCCAGAAATCCAAACCTTTTTAAATTTAAATAAAAGAGGTGAAGTTTTGAAATAAAGGTATGATGAAGTCAAATGTTTTCTTAAATGCATAGATAATGGACATGAAAAATGCAAGTGGATTTTATTAGTTGAAAAACATGTTTCGTCTTTTAAAAATTTGAGCAACAACTCCTTTGTATATTTTGATCCAAAACCACATATACATGATAATATAAAAGGCATCCCCAAGCGGGAGGTAGCTCTTCGCCAAACGGCGGAATCACAACCACTCAAGTCATAATATAAGTATACGACGCCCAACGGCGAAGATCAACACAAAGGATAATGAAATAAGCAAGATATCAACCCACCAAGCGAAAATATAACTCATCGCTCTAAGACTCGCAACCACAAGTCTCTTCTAAGTCTTACTACATATAAAAATACTAGTTTCTGATTGATGGAGTTAACTAGATACAACAGGAATAATAATACAACAGTGACACGATCCAACATGTACCACCTACCAAAGCAAATCATCCGAATGCAAGTTGTGTACTAGAGATGCCGCTACTGATCCATGCGGTCAACCTGCAAGAACTGTGGAACAACTGTAACATTTCAGAAAAATAAAATATTATTTTTGGGAATTTTTATAATTTAATATTAATTTTAATGAATATTTTAATATTCCGGTATAATTAAATACCGATAAATTGGGAAAAATTTGGAAAATTATGGAAATTACTAAAAAGATGGTGCTTTATGTGATTTAAGCAAATTAAGAGAGTTTATGATTTATTTGACACTACTTTTGTGCTAATCGCGATTAAAAATCGCTCATCGGACTTTAAACGTGTTTTGTGCAAAACATCCACCATATGATTTCACACTTGTGTTGCATTTTCCTACATGGCTTTATCTTCATTTTTCATTCTTGTTTTGGGTTTACTATTGGAAAGACAAAGGAAATAAAAGAAAACAAAAGGAAAGGAAAAAGGAATGATATTATAATGAAGTATGGGCAAGTGATAGAAAGTGAGGGGTCAAGAGAGAGCCATGCCCACTTGATTCCCTCTTCTTCCTTCATCATTTTATCCCCCATTTTTCTTTTGTGCTGCTCCCCTCATCTCCCCCTCCACAAATCACCCCACTTCATCTCCAAAACAAACTCAAAACACCATTCCCACTTTACAAAAGTTGTGCACAAGCTCACAAGCTACCCTTTGGACCAAAAAAGTTTGAGTTTTGGTGCTGTAGGGTATTCTTGGGTCCTTAATGAGGTAATCCTTTGACAATTACTGTAGTGTTTCATATGTTTAAGCCTCTTTTCAAGTTTAAAATTGATTTGGCGAAGTTTAGTGAACTATGGACATTTGTAGATAGGGTTTGATTGGAGTTGTGATTGTCAATTTAGGCATAATGGTGACCTTAAACCCCTCCCAATTCATAGAAACCCAGACCAACCCAACTGAAACCCAAAATACGGAATTTCAGAACTTTTCATGTAGGTTTGTGAGGTATTTGGGTGTGCCGGGAAATCTGGAATGAACTGGAACATTTACGAGATAAATAAAAAACTTCAGGAGCTTAGATTGACTACCAGGAGACCACCCTACCAGTACGAGACGATTCCACCATACCAAATTCGAGGAGGCCAGAAATATGGGGTATGTGGTCGGCCATGGGGTGGGGTTTAGGGCTTAAGTTGCTTCAGTAGGTCATATGCACCCTATATATCACCCAAGTGTTGTTTTGGAACCTTGGTTTCACCTGAGACAAATTCTGGAGCATTTTTTTAGGTTGCTGCCATGTGTTTCATGATGTTTATGGATTTAAGTTTTGATATTTGGTATTGTATTCGATTATTTGACGTTTGTACGTCTATATCGATTGATATTTGGTTGAATTGCAAGATGTAGACCATAGGTTTTGACCTATGGATGATTCGTGCAGCATTTTGGTTTTCGTGTGTCGTTTTGGCTTTGATTGGTATTGTAATGCGATACGGTATGTTGTGATGTGTAGGTACCCCCACGAAGACTTCGAGACGATAAGCAAGCGCGTAGCGGCGTCTGCATCGGCACACAAGAAGCAAGGTGAGTAGATATATATCTACGGGGGAAGTCGGGTGGATGGTGTATAGCACCCCCGCAGTTCGATATATAGTATGCTATATATATACTATATATATATATATATGATATATTTTATTTGAGACATGGATATTCAGGATATGGCTATGTGTTCATGGATTAGTAGTGTTACTTGCGAAACCCTATAGTAGTTGTTGCACCCACACACGGACACACACTTGCATACATTCATTCTTTTACATGTGCGTATATGGGAATATGTATATATATATATACACACATGGGTATGGGACTATGTATATGTATATATATATATATATAGACATATACATATACATGGATTATGAGGATAGTACTTGGGATTTGAGATGAGTCGATGAGATTGGGCTTGAGGCCATGAGATCGGTGATGTGACAGGGTTCGTATTTGAGATACGACATGATATTTTAGCGGGTCCTTTGACGTGGTGTTTCATACACACACTTGCATACATAGATAGTATCAGTATTGTACTGGACGTAGATCAGTACCCCGGATCATGATGTTTGATAAAGAGGATACCGGATGAATAATGTTATTGATGTGACATTGACCCGTACCAAGATTTGGGATGCCGTACGACGGAGTTACCGTACGAGCTATATTGATGATAGATCCGCACTCTTGACTTGAAGATGACATGTTATAGATATTGTATCGTATGGGATACTTTTGAGACGGGATCACCGACTGATATATATATATATGTATGTATGTATCGACTCAGATGTTAGGCGGTTTCCTTACCTTTCGATCAGCCTTTTAGTTTAGCCCTGCAGTTTACTTGTAAATGATAGATTAAATTCAAGTCATACCTATTTCAAAAACTAACGAATCGTGAGTATTTTTAAAGATAGGCCAAGGGATTCTACGGATATTTCAAAGGACGTACATTTTCTTAAAAACATCGTAGTCCCTATTTTCTAAACACACGATTCGTATTATTTCAATTGGCAAAACTGTTCGACTCATACTTAGGCATATATAGATTCGTTATCATTATTTTTGATATTCAGCTCCCGCATATTATTGTTGTTCGCTTCGCTTCGCATGCTTAAATTGTGTTTTCATATACCATTATTGAAATCATGCTGTCAGGACACCAGCACCATTACCGATGATGCGTATGTTCCACGTACACTTACTTGCCGGCTCACACACATCATCATCGGTAATTGCCATGTTACGTACACTTTAGAGAATACTATTTCATTGACATAGCTTGTTAGCTGATAGTTTCGACATGATATTAGTGTACTTACCTTACATGCCAGTTTAGACATTGCAGTTATCACTTGTTACTTCATGCATATTATTATTCACTATTATGCAGTATTATGGATTTTTATTCCTATATTCATTGTTTACTCGCTATTGATGATTGATTGAGTGTTAGATTTTGTGATCAAAGAATTAATTACCGCAATCAAGAACGGCGTCGCTTGGTAGCTAGCCGGTGAGTACGGGTCAGTCCACAGGGATTTTGTATTTTCTCAATTTGTTCTAACGAGTTAATTCCAAACGGTGTTGGGTAAATTATCACTAAAAACTAAAGTTGATTTAAACTAGGATTAGAATCTTGCTAGGGTTAGAATTAGGTTACGTTTGGAAATTTAAGATTTCCCACCGCTTTCAATGCCCTAATTTAGATCTGTTTAGGTGTTTTGTTAATAATTAATAAAGTGGATTAGAACCATCGGGTGTAAGTCTACGGTAGCGCCCCGGCCGTCTGTCTGAGGCCAAAATGCGGAAACGTAAACTTTTTCAAAACTTGAAACTGGCGCTATCGTATACTTTAAATCCGGATCGAACCATTAACCTACTACTAGCAAACAAGAGAAGGGATAGAAAGGCTATACCGATCGATCCGTGTCCTTCGGTCTTTGGCCACCATCCCAAGCTCCCCGCGGCATCTCCGGTCTTGATCTCCTCGTCGGAAAGGGCACCACATCTTCGAGTCTTTTTATGGGCTCTCGCTTCGTCCGAAGCAACTCGGGCACGAAGTT
This sequence comes from Agapanthus africanus, assembly GCA_030015575.1. NCBI lineage: Eukaryota > Viridiplantae > Streptophyta > Magnoliopsida > Asparagales > Amaryllidaceae > Agapanthus > Agapanthus africanus. The sequence goes on from JASDDO010000008.1 coordinate 301,192,417, forward strand.
CGCTAGCCGACGTGTCCAAGGCGATGTAGAGAATGTGTGTGATCACTTTGTCTCGAGCATCCATTGATTCTCATCACATGAGAGTGTATGGATGGAGGTTAGAGATGATGCCATTAACGGAGGTTGTGAGCTAGAGGAGGAAGAAGTAGAAGAAGCCTTTTCTTTTTTTTTTGTTATCAATGATAAAATGAGAGAGTTAGCAACAAAAAATACAAGACCAACCATTATCATGGCAGCCCCTCTCTCTCTTCTTGTTATATCAAGACTCAAATCCATTAAATAATGTGACACATGCATAAAGAAAGAGACCATGAGTCATCACTTGTGCATGTGTCACAATTAAGGCTTCTAATGATGATTTCTAGCTCATAATTTCCATATGCAAACATTAATCCAAATGTTTGCAACAATAAAAACATATGGCAACATCTAAAGTAAACTCGTGACGGATCACAAGGATACCCCTCACCTGTATATAAATACCTGCATCCGCATTCCGACCGAATGCGAATGCGATGAGACTAAAGTAATCCAACAAATCAAATACTAGGATCCGGCTTAAACCAAAGCCCACTAGTATGATCCGCCCGATCATGATCCGTGCACTACTGCACGTATATGATCGAACCCTACCATATATCATACGGCCTCTACAACGTTTCGACCGAAACTTGAAAACTGTCTGTGGGGAACTCTAAAGACTCGTCAATACTTTGGCTGTGGATTTAACCACTAGCATGTCAGAGGTACTAGCCGTACGTAACGGGCTACCAGGTATTGACCAAAAGGGAGGTCGATGAGCGAACTCATCCTAATACCCTATTGAGCCTGTCAGTGACAATATCCGCACAGTCCGGTCCGTTCGTCTATGAGCATCGCATGGCGGGCCTAGGGGTTTGGTAAAAGTCAGACCCCCAAAAACGGTACAAGTCGTGTCGGAGTGTAGCCCAGAACACCCTGAGATACTACTGGAATACCTACCAGTAAATCTCCTGCCTTGCCCAAGGACTTCGTGTAATGGCTCTCCTAGACACAGCGCGATCTCACCCCCAATACTGGGAGAGACGAAACCCCTGCCGATCCGCTCACTGCCTCCATGTGGCTCGGGACTGTACCCAACTAAAACCTGTTAGCAAGACTCCTTTTAGCTGTGGTAGGGTAGTAATCAAAGCACAGTGGGAACTCACACGAGAAAAATGACGATCTCAGGTCGATGAACTAACCTGTACACATGTCACCAGGGAACTGCTATCTAACGTCAGGTATAATACCAACTAGCATGTTCCCGGCGAGTCCTGTCAGGTGTACTCATAACCCAATGAGCACCTGTATACATCTTAGGTGAACCAACTGACACCAATGGCTTGTGAGACCGGCCACCGCCCCTCGTCGGGGTCTCGACTGTATACACTAGTCTACTAATGGAGTATCGATGCCCAGTCTCCAAACTCCCACGACTAGGGACCTCTTTAAGGATGTGCTTATAGACTACCCAACTCTCACGTATATGATTGCCATCATACTGCTGGTAGTCAAGAAAGAATCCTAAGGGCTCTATCAACGTGCAATAGTGACCTGTAAGGACACCTGAAGCATTACACGATGATAAAGATAAACCAGATAGCATACTATCATCTTGAGTAAGACTGTCCTACCGGTATAGGTCCTCTCTCAATCATTGCAATCACGTGCCTGCGATCCAATAATTGACTCTTAGGGCACTATATCCAACAATCTCCCACTTCTACTCAAGGCTAATTATTGCGATGTCGCATACTCACAGCCCGTGTGATACCGAGCACCCAACTCCTCTACTAATCAGTTTCACAAATCCCGTTTGCGAAACTATTGCGTTCGACGAATAGCCTCAGTGAGTGGATCCGCCCTAATGTTTCTTTCTATGTCTCTCTTTATCTCAAGTTCGCGGAGAAAGCCATCTCCCGAAATGAGCAATACCTGTCTTAGAATATGTTTGGATGTCTGATGGGACCTAGTTCATAAATGAACTCCAAATCCAAACATCTTAGACTGTATCGTCAACTGAACTTAATCAGTATCCTGCGCCATTCCTCCCTCAGTATCCGGTTGGACCATCTTTCCAAACTGTTGCCCCTCACCTGAGGGAATACTATAACTCTCACAGCCACTCTGTCATCCAGGTCACCTTGGAAGCCTGGAATGATAACTGTCTCCTAAAAGAGGCTGTTGTTATCATATCCATAGAACATCCACTTATGTTCTAAAACTGCTTCCAAATGTTTCTCCAGGATAGGAATAATATCAACTTATTGCATCTAGTGCAAAAACAAATTCTGGTGTGGTACTTGACATCTCATGATTGACTCAATTGCCAAAGCAAGTGATCTGCAACCATGCACATCCCTCTCCCCTTTAGTCTGTAAGACACCTTTAGAGAGGGTGACTCCATCACCCGCAGGTACACTACCGTGCCAGGAGTCATCCATTCTAAAACACCTTTAGAATGCTATCTAAGTACCCAGATTGGGAAACTACCCAAATCTAGATCTAAAACCATAGATCTAGTAACCCTGGAGGCCATTATTTTACATATGATGTATATTATAGTGGATACTTGGATATTTATATACAGAGAAGACTTTCTTGCTCGACATGATAGTATGCTATCTGGTTACCTTTATCTCACGTATTGATAAAGCCCTTAGGATATATACTTGACTACCAGGAATATGATGCAGATCATACTAGTGGGTCTAGGGTAGTTCACAAGTACATCTATCAATTGATCCTAGTCGAGGGAATATCGAGACAGGGCATGGATATTCCAGAGTAGACTAGCGTATACGCCTCTTGACCCATATGATGGGCGATGGATGATCCCTCATCCATTGGTGTTTGACATCAGAGAGGGTATGCGGGTGCTCAGTGGAGACCGGGTACACCGAACAGGACTCACCGAGGACTACTATGTGGTAGTATACCTATCGTCAGATAGCAGTCCTCTGGTGACACTGGTACAGGTTAGTCTGTAGACCCGAGATCGTCATAGAGTATTATGCGACTCCCACTGTGTTTTGATTTCCTCCCTACCACGCTCAAGAGGAGTCGAGCAAACAGGTGGATTTTGGGTACAGTCCCAAGTCGTATAGAGGCAATGAGCGATATGAGGGGTTTCGTCTCTCCCAGTATTGGGGGTTGATGTTGCCCTATGCTCGATTGGAAATAACTGAAAGTCCCTGGCCAGGGCTGATATGGAGATCTACTGATAAGTGTTATCAGTAGTCTCTCGACCTGTTATAAGCCTCAAATCGGCATGACTTATAAAGTTACCGGGGTCTGACATATTCCACCCCTAGACTTCATATGCGACGTATCAGACGAAGAGACCGGACTGTACGGTAGGTGTTGCTTGCGGGCTCGTTGGGTTGGTGATGAGTTCGCTAGTCGGCTACCTTTTCGTCATGTACCTGGGTAGCCGTTATGCACAGCTAGTGCCGCTGACGTGCTTTTGGTTAAACCCACTGCCAGCGTACTGTCGAGTCTTTAGAGTCCCACACAGAGGGTTCCCTCGTTCAGGCGAAAGATGTAGAGGCCGTAAGTTGTTACGGCAGCCGTAAGGTGTTGCGGCAGGGTTTCGATTATGTTCGTGTAATAGTTACAGGAATGATAATCGGAACGATAATACTGGTAGGATTTGGTTTAAGCCGGATACCGGTATTATATTATTGGATTATTCGTATTCGTATTTTTCGGAATTCGGATACGGGTATACGGTATAAGGGATACAGTATACGGAAGAGGGGTAATCTTGTAATTGTTACAAGAATACCTTCTAGAAGATGCCACCTCATAATACATTATTTATTTTGTGCAAATAAATAAATGAGGTGGAAATTAAGAAAGTCTAAGCATGGTTGTAAGAATGGCTTGTATTATATTTTATTGTTTTGGAGTTACTATTGAAGCATGGTGCTAATTTTATAATGCATGCTTCAATTATTTCATTTGTGCCATATCATTGATCATGCTTTATTTTCTTCTCATTATGAAAAACACTTTCTCTCTCCTTCTTCTCTCCTCCTTCTTCTTCCTTGCTTTAACACTCACATGAGATGTGAATCAAAAGCAAAGGATCAAAGATAATCCAATACACTAATCTCTACATCATCCTAGTGACCATTTTTAGTAAACTTGATCTCTAGGTTTAACTCTTTTGAAGAGTTTGTAGCTTGCATGATAGCTCTCGCGTGGATCATCTAAGTCTTGAAGTGGTCGGAGATCGAGGACATCGGAAACATCCAAAGGAGCTAAGGAGTTCATCAAAAGAGAAGGCAAGGAGCAAAGAAGTTGCACCAAAGAGAAGACCCGAAGGACCGTATCATCAAGGTATAATCCCTAACATAGTAGATAAGATCTCTAGTTAGGGTTTTCTAGTTATGGTTTAGACAAAATCCAAGAAAAAGTGCGTGTTGTATGCAAAGAAAATTTTTGTTTACAGCTTCCTCCGCCTCACAAGAGTTGTGGGAGCATGCAACATGCACCAACATGGTATCAGAGCCTAACTAAACCATAATTAGATTGTTAGCCAAAACTTAGAACTTCGATCGACGCATTTTTTTCCCGAAAAACACGTTTTCTGCCCCTGCTGCTGTTAATTTTTTAAAGTGTTCAAAAAATCATTTCAGTGGCCTTAAAAATACAAGCAGAGTTTTCTAAGAACACTGTAGAAAAACGAGACTCTAACTCGCCAGGAACACCGCGGATCCGCGGCCAAACTCAGTGTTTGGCCGCCGATCCGCGGCCGAGTCGTGGCCGAGTTAACTCGTTTTTCAGCAGTTTGCTTAGATTGAGGAAATAGTGTTTCTGGGACATCTGGAATTTTCACAAAGTTGTTTGTGCACTGGAAGATGACAAGTGTTGTCATGGTTTAAAATTATCGATCGAAATTCTAAAGTGCTTGGCTAATCGGGTTTTCAGTTTTTTCTTATGTGTGTTTGAAACGCCGACTAATTGCTATAAGTCGATTAGCCGGGGTTGCACACTTGTGTAATGATATAATGAGATGGTATGTGTATATGAATATGTTGGATCATCGTGATGAATGGCCGGGGGATGTGAGAAGAGCGTTTTTCTTTTCTTTCATTCAATGTAATTTGTAAAAAGCAATGTAATATTATTTTGCGGGGCACATCCGGGATGAGGTTGTAGCCACCGTTGTATAATTTCTTTTTACTGTTTTTGCTCCTATGATAGACCCAAGGTGGGGTGCACAAACTACCGGGTTTTCGAAGTGCCAAGTTGCCTACTCACTTTGTTGAGGGAGGTTGCTCCACTTCGGAAATTTGGCGGGTAGTTTGCCGCACCCATAGGGGTCTAGGGTGGGGTTTTGGCTATTCATCACGATCGTGGAACCCGTCTTTCATTATGGCTTGAATGAAATGCGGAATTCCTAGTATATCCAATGTATTCATCTGTGATCTGTAATGGCTATATTTATATATGAGATATATAATAAACGTTGCTTATGTTTTGCACCCGCGCTAGTCCAGCCCCCGCTCTGCCGTTAGTTATGTAACCTAACGGTGAATGACGGGACCCCGTGGCGAATGCGGATGGCATAAGCGTACGTTCTATTTTCGTTTCTTTTCTGTGATGTTTAGGAAACGTAAATGATGGGATAACATTAATGTGATTAATGTCAAGAAAAATAAACCTAAAGATGTTGTAGAATCAAATTTTCAAAAAAAAAGGTAGCTCTAGTTTTTTCTTTGCATAGCGGTATTCCTTGTAGAATATCCAGCACCTTATTCGATAAGGAAAGAGCCGAGATCCCTTCACCGGGAGTGACCTCTTTAGCAAAACTAGCAAATGCTACAAATCACTCTGTTAAGTTTTTGATTGCTTCTATAGTTCTTGCTTTGCATAGCGGTATTCCTTGTAGAATATCCAACACCTTATTCGATAAGGAAAGTGCCGAGATCCCTTCACTGGGAGTGACCTCTTTAGCGAAACTAGAAAAGCCTAAAAAACACTCCTTTTCAAAATTAGTAGTTTCTACAACGATATCAAGTTCATTACGCTCATGGTTTTTCTGAAAAACCTGCGTAGCCCTCCGTCATTTCAGATAGGTACTATTTAGTATTCGTGCTACGTTTGTTGGCCTTCGTCAAGGCGTAGTGTGCAGTAGCTAATTAGTGCTTATCTTCTATAGCATGAGATGCGATTGGATCAGGGTAGTCGTACGACTTTGTTGGCCTTCGTCAAGGGTCGTACGGGTAGGTTTAATTCAATCAAGAAATGTACGGGTTGAGCTTGACTAGCGTCCTTTGGTTTGTTGGCTTTCGTCAAGTTCATAGGATGTTGGGGGTAAAAGTATTATCGGGAATTTCAAGTGTTGAAATTTGAAATGAGATTGCATACCTTCTATGAGATAGTTGGATCCCGATACCCACTGCGAGTAAGAGTTACTCCTAGGAGAGTTTTACATATCACAATTAGCCAATCAAGTAGGTGTCTAGAAAGGTGTTAACGGGGTTACGCCCCTGGGAAACTGAGGTTTACTCTAATTAGGTCCGTGCGAAAGCACGGGGAACCTCTCTCAAAGTACCAACACTAGCCTGGCTGAAAGATTGGCGAACTTGTAAGGTATAATGAAATCCCGGCTAATCTTACCTTTTACGGTTTGAAGGAAGATTTGATAAAAACAGAGGGAGACGTCCTGATTAGATAAGATAATAAACCAACCTAATCTTGCAAAGAGTGTACGCTAACGCGTTTCCTTCCATCTTTCTCTAGGCAGCAACCAATGTCACGCCTTAATCAAGATAATAATATGGATGTATTGACCGAACCCGCTTGTTATACTGAGCAGGGGAATGTTGGTCCCGCTCCAACTTATAAGTGTTATAAGTCCGAGCAGGGGATAGGAACATATCCGGATTCCCACGCCACCCAAACAAAGAATAAGCATGTTGATGCATCTTCTTCGGGTGTGTTAGTTACAGAGAACTGCTTCTCAGTACACTCTACATCCTGGGTATTAGATACCGGATCGGGATCCCACATATGCAATATGTTGCATGGGCTAAGGAAAGGCAGAGAACTAGGAAAAGGTGATCATTTCCTAAAAGTAGGGAATGGTGCAAATGTTGCAGCCAAAGCAATTGGTGAATATCACCTTGTATTACCAACAGGGAATACATTGATCCTAAACGACTGTTACTACGTACCCTCTATGATATGCAATTTAATATCAATCTCTTTATTAGATAAAGAAGGATATAACTTTGTAGTAAAGAATAATGTTATGAACATTTACCTAAATCAAGTGTTGATTGGGTTTGGTGCGTTATGTAACGGATTGTACGTTCTAAATCAAAACACAGTTCTTAACGTACAAAACACACACAAGAGGAAGAGTTCAGAAATGAACGAATCCTTCTTGTGGCATTGTAGACTAGGTCATATCAATGTGACACGACTAGGTAAGTTGCATAAAGATGGATATTTGAATCCTTTCAAGTTTTCATCTTATGACACTTGCAAGTCATGTCTCAAAGGCAAAATGACCAAAACTCCGTTTAGTGGACACGGAGAAAGAGTTACGGAACTCTGGGGACTGATACATAGTGATGTATGTGGTCCCATGTCTATACATTCCAGGAATGGTTCCTCGTGCTTCATTACATTCACTGACGATTTCTCAAGATACGGACATGTGTTCCTGTCGAAACACAAATCTGAAGCTTTTGAGAAATTCAAAGAATATAAATCTGAAGTTGAGAACCAAACGGGTAGAAGTATTAAAATCCTTCGATCAGATCGGGGAGGAGAATACTTGAGCACAGAATTCCTTGAATATCTAAAAGAGAATGGGATTCTCTCTCAGCTTACTCCTCCATATTCACCACAGCACAACGGTGTATCGGAGCGTAGGAATCGTACCCTATTAGATATGGTGCACTCTATGATGAGCACCGCTGAGTTACTTGTTTCCTTTTGGGGGTATGCGCTTGAGATAGCCATACATCTATTGAATATGGTTCCTACCAAATCAGTGCCTACAACTCCATATGAGATATGGAAGGGAAAGAGACCACATCTTAACTATGTGAAGATATGGGGTTGTCCGGCCTATGTCAAAAGGCACAATCCGGACAAGCTCAAGGCAAGGTCTATTCCATGCAAGTTTGTAGGATATCCCAAAAATTCAAAAGGGTATATCTTCTACCACACCGAAGAACAAAAGGTGTTTATTTCTCGGCATGCCACTTTTTTAGAAAAGGAATTTCTTGCAAAAGAAATTAGTGGCAAGGAGGTAGAACTGGAAGAAGTTCCAGCTGCACAAACTGCAACAGAAGATTTGGTGGAGCCAGAGGATTCAGTAGTTCCCGACGAACCCCAGCCTCTCCGCCGTTCTAGTAGGGTTCCTCATCCACCTGAGAGATACTACGGTTTTCTCGTTGATGGTGGGAGCGAGGATTGCATCATGGAAGATGATGACCCAACTAGCTTCGAGCGGGCCATCACGAGTGGGGACTCTGTGAAATGGCTGGATGCGATGAGATCTGAGATGGAATCCATGTACACCAACAAAGTATGGACTTTGGAACTTGCTCCTGAAGGAGTAAAACCCATTGGGAGCAAATGTATCTTTAAGAAGAAACTTGGTGTAGATGGAAAGGTTGAGACTTTCAAAGCTAGACTTGTTGCAAAAGGTTTTCGTCAACGACCAGGTGTCGATTATGATGAAACCTTTTCTCCAGTAGCTATGCTTAAGTCCATCCGGATCCTTCTTGCCATCGCTGCATACCATGACTACGAAATTTGGCAAATGGATGTTAAGAACGCCTTTGTAAATGGTGATTTAGAAGAGAGCGTATACATGACTCAGTCAGAGGGCTTCGTAGAAAGTGGGAGCAATGGAAAGGTGTGCAAGCTGCTTAAGTCCATCTACGGGTTAAAGCAGGCATCGTGGAGTTGGAACATCTGTTTTGATGAGGCAGTCAAGGAATTTGACTTCATCCAAAATATAGATGAACCTTGTATATACAAGAAGGTTGCAAAGAGTAAGGTCGTCTTCCTCGTATTGTACGTGGATGACATACTCTTGATAGGAAATGATATTCCTATGCTGCACTTGGTCAAGCTCTTCTCATCACATAGATTCTCAATGAAAGATCTAGGTGATGCCTCCTACATATTAGGGATTAAGATCTATAGAGATAGATCTAAACGGATACTGGGATTGTCCCAATCCAGGTACATAGACACCGTACTAAAGAGGTTTAGTATGGAAGAGTCCAAGCATGGGAATGTACCCACGATCTCTGGACTCACTCTCTCCAAAGAGAAGTCTCCCAAGACTGATTTGGATAGAACTCGCATGCAAGGGATACCCTATGCTTCGGCAGTAGGCTCTATCATGTATGCGATGTTATATACCAGACCCGATGTAGCATACTCACTAAGTGTAGTGAGTAGGTATCAAGAAGATCCAGGAGAAAATCACTGGAGAGCTGTTAAGAACATTCTCAAGTACTTAAGAAGGACTAAGGAGATGTTCTTATTGTACGGTAACGGTGAACTCCAAGTGGAGTCCTTTACCGACTCGAGCTTCCAAAGTGATAAGGGCGAAAGTAAGTCGGTCTCGGGTTTTGTCTTTACCCTCAACGGAGGGGCGGTGTGTTGGAAGAGTTCCAAGCAAGACACCGTTGCAAACTCGACGATGGAGGCTGAATACATCGCTGCTAACGATGCTGCCAAAGAATTTGTCTGGATGAAGAAGTTCATTGCTGAGCTTGGTGTGGTTCCATACATTGAGCATCCAATACCTGTGTATTGTGATAACAATGAAGTGCTTTGAACGTTTAAAGGATCTGCTTGTCCAATTTCCTCATCATGGAATACAAAGATGGGATTTATGTCGAGTTATATATGAGGGCATTAATCCAGCGACAAAGCAGATGCTTGAAACAATGTGTCAATGCAATTTCATGTCTAAAGATGACGGTGAAGCATGGAAATATCTGGAAGATCTCGCAGAAAACACTTTGCAGTGGGAAAGCGTAAGACCACCTTCAACTAAGGGAGGTATTCACCAGCTCGATGTTTCTATCGCAGTAAAAGCCGAAATGGCAGCGATACAGAAGAAACTCGACGCTATTGAGAACAAATTCTCATCATTCTCCCTAAATCAGGTCACGCTTCCTAAGACCGTCTGTAGTTGCTGTTCGAATCCTTCACACTTAACGGAAGAATGTCCTATGAATGCATCGTTTCAAACTAATGCTGCTTTTCAGCAGCGACATAGAAATGACCCTTATTCTTCCACTTACAATCAAGGATGGAGGAATCATCCTAACTTTGCTTGGAATCAAAACCAACAAAGCAATTATCAAAGACCTCCTCCACAGCAACTAAAACCACATAATCAGCTCCCCTTTCAGTCACAAAATTTCCAAAATCCGGCCAACACTTCTACACAACAAGTGGCCGGTACTGACAACTCTTCACTTGCACAAACTTTGGATATGTTCATGAAACATTCCATGCAATTGTCGGCTGAGATGAAGTCTTCTATTGATACCATAAAGAAAGACTCCACCTCCCAAAGTGAGAGTATTAAATCAATAGAAAACCAACTCGCACAGTTAAACGCCGCAATGAGTGCGAGAGAAAAAGGGAAACTCCCATCTCAACCCCTACCGAATCCTAGCCATTCAGAAAATCATAATGTGAATGCCATTGCTACGTTGAGATCGGGGAGAGTGCTGAATAACCGAGTGGGTGAGCAATGTGATGATAGTGACACCAATGATACCCCAGCTTCTTCTTCTTCCCCTAATTCGTCTAGTCTCCCACCTTCACCCGAGCCTATTCTCCGTTTTCCCTAAGGCTCGAACCCTTCGCCCATTTCCTCGAATCTTCCTAAAACGATCCCCACTCCAATTCTGGGATCCACTCCATCCCCACAAACTTCTCCAATGTTGGACCAAACCCTTATTGATAAAGCACCTTATCCAAACAGGTTAAGGGGCAACAAACCAAGTCCACAAATGGAGAAGATTGTGGAAATTTTTAAGCAAGTTAACATAAACATTTCTCTCCTAGATGCTATTCAACAAGTTCCGTCATATGCGAAAATACTAAAGGACTTGTGCACTTGGAAGAGAAAAGTTCAAGTACCTAAAAAATTTTTCCTTGCGAGTAATGTGAGCACTGCTTTTACACAACAACTACCCAAGAAACGAAAGGACCCCGGAAGTCCTACAATTTCTATTTCTATTGGGGGTAAAAATATCAATCGTGCTTTACTCGATCTTGGTGCTAGTGTTAACTTGCTTCCGTATTCTGTTTATGAGCAATTAGGAATCGGAGAGTTAAAACCTGCGCATTGCACTCTTCAAATGGCCGATCGATCTGTCACCTAACCAAGGGGTGAGCTAGAGGATGTGTTAGTCAAAATCGGGAAATTTATATTTCCTGTGGACTTTATCGTTATTGATACACAACCTGTGGCAAACCCACGCAATCAAATCCCGGTGATACTCGGTCGACCCTTTTTGGCCACTTCCAACGCTGTAATCAATTGTAGAAACGGCTCTATGACCCTATTCTTTGGAAAGAAGTCAATTGAGCTTAACATTTACAAGTTGGGAAGTGAACCCTCCGAACCCTATGCTCATGTGTATTCTGTCGAATTAATGGATGTCGACAGCAGCAAATTTGATCAACCTCATAATACTGACTCTTTTCATATGTTGTTGTTTGACCCAACCATATACTCTTCCACCGAGTTGTTCGGGTCAACATCTAACGCTGATGAGGAACTTTTTATAGAGTCTGACGATCACCCTGTTTTTCCTGATGACATTATTCTTCGGGGTATCGATGAAAGCTTTGAGCAAATTTTCGCTGATGAACTCGCATTTTTAAAAGATACGGGTGTTGAGATGAATCAACTCCAAGACAAAGAAATTGAACCTCCACCCCTTCTTCTGGACAATCATGATAATGCGAGTAATCCATCATCACTATCACTGTGTCGTCTCTCCAAATTGAGACGCAATCCTTTTCCATTACACCTCTTATCACCTCCCCACTTCTTCACGTCGAAAGGTGACATGTTCTTCCACCAAACTTGGTGCTTCATCGATAAATTTTTTGAATGGTTGGTGTTGACCTTCGGTCTTTGCAAAGCTTGGCATTGACCAATAACCTTGACCCCCTCGTGTGATTTTAAAAGATTAACATAGTTTAACTCAAGTTTGAGGGAGGGGATATTTTGGCTCTTGAAAGAAAATGATTTTTACAAAATTGTGAGCCAAAAATAAGTTTGGGGGAGGATTTTCACTTTCATATATTCTTGCCCCCATTAATAATTTCCTCCCAAGTCTACAGGTTTTTGAGCTTAACGGATGACATCAGTGAGGACACTGTTGTAAACAGGTTTGGGGGAGGTTTGTGCTTATTTACACATTAATTTGCATCATACTTTGCATAAGCACAACATTTTCAAAATTTAAAAAAAAAAATTAAAATTATAACAAAAGGGTAGAAAGTGAAAAATTACATCCAAAATATAGGAATAGTTTAAGAAAACCAAGAAAATTAGAAGTTTTCTTAAACGATCTGGTAATAAGTAGTTATGAGCTGTTGTCCCAAGGGTTAGTAAGATGAAGGAAGTCACTAATCTGAGGATAAAAATAAGTCTGAAAAATAGTTTCTATTGTGGAAGCCAAACATTTGAATGTTGATACCCTACTATATGCACTTACACATGTCTTGAAACTCAGGATAGTAGAGGATGCCTTGAAATGCTCTTGTCTAAAAGTCAAAGTATGAAGGAAATATAAAAAAAATGAATAAAATATAAAATGGTGAAGAAAAAAATTAACACTGGTTTTGTTTTCGCCAAGGCAGCAATAAAAAAAATATAGCGAGGGTGCTTCATCACCTAGTGCCTTAGACCAACTGGTCTGGGAGTCACTGCTAAGCCTTAGGTGGTGCAAGACGAGGAAAATACTATCACCTGATCTGCAAGCACATAAGTAATCGGTCGGTTAGTACCTCAAGAAGTATTAACGGTCGCATGAAAATGTGTGTGCGAATCCATATAAATATTCATTAAATTAAAAAGTACTGAGGTAGATGGACAAGAGTATGATAGCTTGAATTGAATTCTCCGAGTGTAGGGATGTTCTATACAGACACGTAGGGGTATATGATCGACGTTTGGATGAAAGGTAGGAACGAAAAATAAAGACGATGTTTTATTGTGGGATGATGTGATTTCTAACATTTTTTCATGACTATTAAGATAGGGCTCATGACAACCGAAAAACTAGTATTAGTTGGAAACTCTAATTTTTAAAGTCTTTCTTTTATAGTTCTTATCTTTATATGTAACTTTCACCATCTCTCTTTTATTATCGGATTTTGTGGGTGTAATCCGCTGAAAACCCTCAGGAGACAACACTCCTCCTACTAGGGACACCTAGAGGTTTAACGACTTATTGCACGCGTTCAGTGCAATCGTGTTGCCTACGAAAGTGTGCTTAGCTTTCTCCTTTCTTTTTTCTCCTTCTCTTGAATAAACTAGTTTGCTCGGGAGGATCAAAGATAAGTTTGGGGGTATTTGTTCAGTTGATAAAACAGCACATTTGTTATTACATTTTTTCCTACCATTTCCATATTAAAAAAGGTCTTTATTATAATATATCATATATAAAAGGGTTTATTTGTAGAAATACTATTTTCCATGTGTAGATATATTATAATTAGCATTTGGTAGGAAAATGTATATAATATTATTATTGACCTAATCCTAGTAGAACTAAGTCTACTAAATATTATTTAAGTTGTTGTGCAGAATTTGCAGGTCTAAAATCAAGGAAATCAGGTTGTTGAAGCTAACCTGCCTAATTAAGAACTCAAAATGAAGAAATCAAGTCTGGCAGAAGAAAAGAAAAGATTTTAAATTTCCAAAGATACCAGAGATAGACACATGTCACAAGGAGAAAGCCCCAAACTTTTGATGAAGTAATCCCCACCCTTGTCCACGGATCCGCGGCCAAACCCCCCTGTTGGCCGTGGATCCGCCGCAAGGTAGGAGATTTAGGAGATGAGGATTTTGGGGGTGAATCTAAACTGTTAGCTTCCAATTTTGGAAGCTAACTTTCTGGCTTTCGGACTATAAATAAAGACCGAGAGCCTCTTGGAAAAATCATCAAGCCGACGAGATCACGAAGTCCAAGACAGCTCACGCATCCAGGCTGATCATCAACGGTTCATCTACCTCCTTAGAAGAGATCGAGAAGCAAACTAGTATTTGTAATCATTTTCTAAGGAATCAAAGTGTAATGAATATTGTTGATTAATAAAGGTAGCTCTTTTTCCTATTCTATTCCTTTGTAGTTTAATTATGCATTCTCTCTCAATCTCTTTTTCTCCCAACATGCGCGAGTAATTCTCCGCTTGTTAGGGTTCGTAGGATTAGGGTAGGTTAATAGATGATGAAAATCTTTAAACCCTTTTTAAGTCCTATAAAGTTTATGAACTTTATCAAAAGAGTCATTAACATCCTAATCGGGCGCGCTAACAATTCTTTGTTAGTTCCGACCGCGATTAGAGATTAGATTAATAATTGTTTTGGTAAAGGCTATATATGAACGGAGTTCCGTGTCGAGATAAGGGTTAAGAGTGGGATTCCTTTTCCCTCCAGAAACCCTAATCTACACGCATCACCGTCGTTCTAGTTTTAAATCTATTAATGGATAGAAAGAGTAATCTTTAATTAATCACCCATAACTACTAAATCCTAACGAACCCTACAAGCCCTCTTCTTATATAAACTTACATCCGTAGATAATCTAGATCTATATTTTGCATTCTTGTTTAACGTAGATCTAGATCCTACAACCATTCTACAACATTCTTTATTCCCTCCTCTCTCTCTCAACACATCTAAAGTAAGAGTAAAATATTCCACGTTTTCCTGAGGACGACCCGTACTCATCTCGGTCTAGCTACAAGCGACAACGTTCTGATTGCGGTTACACTACAAAAATACTTTTTCGAACCAATCAGGGGGATTGCTTTGGTAGGTGGGTTCACTTGTATCGTGACCACTATTGTTCCTTTATTTTATTCAGCTGTATCTAGTGACTCCATCAACCAAACTTGTATATTTATTCAGATTTAGAGACCAGTGATATATATTCTTTCGACCTTAGAGTCGCGCGTTGTATTATTATGGATTTCATATTGTTTTGAGTTTCCTTTTGAGTTTTGATCCTCGCCCTTCGGCGTTGTATACTATATTGCTTGCGTGGTCGTAGCCGTCGATTGACGAAGAGCTAGCTCCCGCTTGGGGATGCGTTTTATCATTGATGTATAAATTTATCATGTTGTGCCCCGTTCGGGACCAGTATTTACAAAGGAAACTCTGCCGAAATTTTCAGAAAAGTCTTGTGATTTTAAAAATGCATATTTCGGCTTATGTTGCTAAACTACTTGATCTAAATTGGTTTTTCCTTCACTCTACTGCTTTACTTGGTTTTGATTTCTGGGTTTTGGCTTACTTAGATTACGTACGCCTCGAGACGTTTCGTAATTTATGTGCCGGTCATGTTCCGTACTTTTCGGGTCGTGACAACAACAGGGGTGAGTTACCAACTCGTGAGTAGAAAACATCATCAGATAGAAATCTAATAAAACAACGATTCCTAGGTCAACTATATAATTAAGGTAATACTATAATATCTAGGGTGACCGTATCTGCATATGTGCTAACAATATAATCAATGCTTATCTGCATGTAGATAACATCTACGTGTCCATCAATAACATAACAACATCATGCATGTAAATATCATGAAAGCATATGCATGTAAATATGAGGATATAAATCAACGTGTTTCCATCAACGACACATCAAAATCATGGAACCTTAGTGTCCAACATCGACACTCGAAACATCATGAAACCCATGTACAACATCGACACGTAAATCCTCATATCTCAGGCGCCGCATCCTCAGATCGGCCCTCAGGCGCCGCATACTCTGGTCGGCCCTCATATCCATCTCATGACTCCGGTCGGTATCATCCGGATAACCGTCGATTCCAAATACTATCACCGGTAGGTAGTGCTCCCCTGCCAGGCTCACCGCCTAACTTTACGAGTCTTCTTGCCCCGGGGTACCTCACCGGGTCCACCGTGTACCGACAGACAGTGCCTACCGCTCCTTGTTTCGGGTTTCACATACCAATCTCAGAACTAAGAAAACACATAGTGGACGTTTCGAAATATCATATCAAGAGAAACCGGGTTTTTAAAACAATACATGATTTCCTTTGAAATACAACCACGGTTCTCAAATCCAAAATCTCATGAAAACATCATCTCAATATGTAAAATCATAAAGCATGATATATGCAAACATATAACAGAATTGTGAGCATATCAAGTGTATCATGCGACATAGTATAGTGATGTGAACATAGCAAGTATATCATGCAACATAGCATAATGATGTGAGCATAGCAATAAATCATATCATGATGTAACAATTCTACTGTGTAAGTAAGATAGCAATTATCGATGATGAAAGTGTGTGAGTCGGCAATCTGTGTAAGTGTAACATACGCATCATCGATAATGGTGTAGGTGTACTAGCACAGCTATATGTAATGCAATGAGAATAACATGAACGTAACATAAAGTACATCGTACGCGAAATGCTATCAGGTATACGTATCTATAATATATCAGAGTTGGTGAATCTATCAATCGGCATCAAGCTTCACAACATCACGTATGGTATAATCTATCGTACGATATCCTCTAGTCAAGGGTATGGATCAATCATCAAGTAAAACTCATCACGTACGGTATCCATCATATGACGGCATTAAACCACTATTGATCCTATCAACCTATAAGACAATGAGTGTATGGACCTAACGTCTCGTACGGCATATCACTCGTGATTCTCAATAATATATATCAGTATACCTATATCCCAGGTCACATCCGTATCAATATCATATCATGGGACTGACAAAGGTATCAATTATCTCATATCGACTCGCATCCGTAGAATGACATATCAAACCAAGTCATCATATCTCATCGTTTACTCTTTTCATCACATCAATATCTCACATCAAGTCATTTTACATATACATTCTTATGAATCTCATGTCATGCTACTCTAAATCTCATACTTATTCTCGTGCAACTACATATATTTATATATCGTGATTCACATTTTCTTTTCACATTCTTATATATCACTTCGAGACATCCTTATCAATCATACCTTTTCATACTAAACCTTTATCACATCCGTGGGTTCCCAGTATAGGTTTGTATAACCATATCCTATATATATTGGTTTCCATTTATAATTTGCGGGGGTGCTATACGCTATCCACCCGACTTTCCCCGTAGATATAAATCTACTCACCTGCGGAACTCTTTGTTCAGCCGTAGTCGATGCACTTCCTCGTCACGGAATCCACGCGGAGGTACCTACAATAAATACATAGTCGAAATGCTATTACAATCAAGTCCGGAAAACCAATACGGCACACGGTGCGCTCTTAGGTTAGAACCTTTAGCCTACGCATGCAAAATCAACCAAACAACCCTCGTCGTTGACGTACAAACATCCAACGACCCAATACAATATCAAATACCAAAACCACGAATTCCAATATCGGTAAACATAACGAAAACCAACCCAATATTCTCCTAGATTTCCTCTCAGTTTAATTGGAATAAAACAAGCAAGTACAGGGGGTTGTATATAGGGTAATTGAGCTACAGGCAAAAGATCAACACCAGACACCTACAGAAATCCGGAGACACTGCCAGAATTTCCGAGCTCGATGGCCTAGGTAGGGAATCAGGGTCTCGTACTTTGGTAGCGGATTTCTAAGGGTTTATCTAGGTCATTGATATTGCTAGTTTTCCTCGTAACCACCACAGGTTGCTCCAGATTCCCTGTAGGCACACCTTACATCACAAAACCGACACGGGGAAATTCCTAAGTCCATATTTTGGTTTCTATTCTGTGTTCTAAGCCATAAAATCAACACTGAGGTCTGTAGACAGCCACTAAATCTCACAAGTCCACACAATCATCCAAACCCTTTCTAGGAATTTCGAAACATCACTAAACAACATCAATTTAGTTCTAAACTAACAATAGGATAAACTAAACAACATAACTTAACTAAGGTCTAGAATTATTCCTCAATTGGCAACTCAAAAATTTTCTTGAGTTGCTCCAAGTCTTCGAAATCCAACTTTGATTGGTCCGATGTGTTGAGGATGGGGTGGGGATCATTTTTACTGAAGGGAGTATAGGGTTTTGAGAAGGAAATTGAGATGATACTTGGAGGTGGAGGTGGAGGGAACATGAGGATGAGGAAGATGGAGGAAACAAATGGAGGAGGAAAATGATGGCTGCCCCCTCTCTCTTTCTTTTTCTCACCCTCTCATAACTCATATCTCACTCTCTCTCTCCAATAATTGTCTCCTTTTCTTTTCTCTTTTTCCTTTAAAACCAAATATCAACAAATACCAATGAAGCAACATGCAACCAAATGCAACATGTCATGGTGCATTAACCATGGAAAATGTAGAAACACGGATTTGGTTTATTCGCGATTAGTAGTGCACTAATCAATTTTTATTCAAACTGCATATAATTAATTATAAAAATGTCAAATCCGATAAATATATTTTTAAATAAATAAATCATTTTAACCTCCAATTATTTCACAAATATGTAGGGTTACTAGGCACTCTAATAAGGTTCTACAAGGCATCAACCATGCCCGATTAAAATTTTAGCCGTGTCGAATAACCCTAAACAAGATCTTTGCTAGATAATTAGGGTTACACATGCAAGTAGATTACATTTATCACTAAGTGAATACGAAATACAACCTTTGTAGATCGGTCCTTCACTTCTAAAACTCCTTGTTGTAGTCCCTTCGCTGCGATCATGGTTCTCCCGTGCTCTTTCATGGCTTCACGAGGCGAAAGATGCGTCCTTGCTTGAAGTCTTCGAGGCCGAAGATGATCTACGTCGAGGGAATACCAACTCAAGCTACTACTTCACTAACTAGAGAATTAGTGAAGCAAACACCCTAAACTAAAGTGCTAGTCTAGTAGAGGATGGAGGAATAAGAAGTGGGTTCACTTTAGAATTTATTTTCACACAGCGTTTCTCACTTTGGATCAAACCCTAGAGAGCTTTTTAGCTCAAGGAAGAAGATGAAGAAATAATATGAGAAAGATAATGATCAAGTGAGTGAGCTAACCATGGTGAGTGAGTATCATATACTAACTTATGTAGAGACATTACCATGGCTAATCCTAAATGGTTAGGTTAATAAAAATCTAAAATAAAACAAAGTTAGTGGACTTTGTCAAAGCATCCATAAGCTTCTACAAGCTTCATGCTTGTGACAAAAGCTCCACTAATTTGTAATTACCTTATATAATTATTAACCACCATTTAAAATAGAATGGTGTATGTCTTGCACACCCATGTATGATGTATCATCAACCATGATACAAAATGAAAAACACATCTTAATATATATCTCATATATACTAAAGTTGTGCACATGTGAGAAAAATCCTTATGTGAACAAGTGTTAGTTAATGTAAATTAGTATATCAAATATACAATTATACACTAAATTATTAAATCAACACTTGACTTAATAATCCGGTTATATCTCATATAACCGACTAACATCCAATGTATCATCTTATCGAATCAACACTTGATTCGATAACTCGGCTATATCACATATAACCGACTGATACAAAAAGTCGCGAGAATAGAATACGGTATCACATACACGTATTATTCTCGGTCCCGCACATATCACATATGCGCACCTATTTCGTTTTGCCTGAGCCAGTAAAACCTCTATGTAGGACTCTAAAGACTCGTCAATACGCCGGCAGTAGGTAATGATCACATCAAGCACCCACAAGCCGTCAGCGGTACTAGCTGGACGTAATGGCTACCTGGGTATTGAGCGATCAGAAGATCAGCAAGCAAGCCCGCTCCAACTCCTGTAAAAGCCTAACGGTAACACTTCCCGTACAGCCCGGTATCCTCGTCTGATATGTCCTATATCAAGTCTAGAGGTGGTAATCTTCAGACCCCAATAACCGATAAGTCGTGCCGATGTAAGGCTCATAACGGGTCGAGAAACTACTGGTAACTCGTACCAGTAAATCTTTAGATCAGCCCTGGCCACGGAGTTCCCTGTTAGGGCCAATCGAGCACAGCGCAACATCAACCCCCAGTACTGGGAAAGACGAAACCACTCCTATCGCTCATTGCCTCCATGTGACTCGGGACTGTACCTAAAAACCACCGTTTTGCATGCCCTCTTGGACGTGGTAAGGTGGAAATCAAAGCACAGTGGGAATCACACAAGACTCTATGACGATCTCGGGTCTATAGACTAACCTGCACAAGTGTCACCAGAGAACTGCCATCTGACACGAGGTATAATACCATCTGGGAGTTCTCGGCGAGTCCGTCCAGTGTACCCAGTCTCCACTGAGCACCCGTATACCATCTCTGATGTCAAACACCAATGGATATGGGATCATCCATCGCCCATCTCATGGTTCGAGAAGCGTATACGCTAGTCTACTCTGGTATATCGATTCCCTGTCTCGATACACCTACGACAAGGAACATTAAAGGATGTACTTATGGACTACCATGGCCCCACTAGTATGATCTGCATCATAGTCCTGGTAGTCAAGTACACATCCTAAGGGCTTTACCAACATGTAACTATAAGACAGTGTCAAGAGACAAGTATACATGTTAAGATAAAGAGCAACCAGATAGCATACTATCATATCGAGAAAGAAAGTCCTCTCTATATATATCCAAGAATCCAATATAATATACATCATCTGTACAATACTGGCCTCTAGGGCATACATACAACTAACAAAATATTGGTATATATTTATGCCATTTTACGAAAACTCCAAATTCACAAATCGGGTAGTTTTCGCGAAATATATTATTTTAAATATTAAATTCCAAAAATAATATTTTATATTTTCTGAAATGTTACAATCTTCCCACTTAAATAAATTCGGTCCCCGAATTTAAATTTAAATCCCTAAATACTAAAACATTTCAATAATCAACTCAAATCACGGGGATCCGAAATCACGGAAGATATAGAAATACCACAGCGCATCGTGTGCGCCTGAAAACGAGTACAAAACACAAAATCGAACTCCGTCAAGCGTCACGCAAATCATCGGATTTGCACTCAAATCATCGGAGTTACAATGGAGATACCGATCTCGAAATCCACTACTGAAATCCAATATACACCAGTCGAATACTATAATACGTATATAGTACGTATCCTTGGAAAATCTCCTAAAACTGAATAAAACACATGCAAAATATTTTTTGAATAGCCGCATGATGCGTAACTCACGGCATAAGTGACGGACGCTCATTTGTAAATTAATAAATATATGTTCATATATGTTTTGCTCAAATATACGTTCCGCCCTTTTAAAATACCCCAAAAGGTTTTCCTTCGTAAACGTTCGTATTGCTCGCGGACACGTAGGAAATAGCGAGACTATAGCTCTTTTTTGAAAACCTCTTGGTAAACCTTTTATGCATGTAAAGTACTCAGGCACTGTCCTCCGATCAGTTTTGTTCGGCTACTACATAATATAGTGCCCATCATGAAAACAAGGTGCTCAAGAGCAAAATCAGACTCAAAAGGCGAATCCAATAACCACATGTGTCTGGTGAGCAAGGAAATCAAATCCAAATACAAGTGCTACGAATATGCACAAAACCAAACTAAGTGCAAAGGGTGTGCACAAAAGCATCTGTCCAGTGCAACGGATGTGCACGCCAACAATATCAGGTTCATCTAGAGTGCGCGAAAATCTCAACCCAGTGCAAATAACATGCACGAATGAAAATCACAATCGAGTGCATCCGGTGTGCACAAAATTACATCTCATATCATGCGCCCAACATGGACGAAAATCCAAATAAAGTGCATCCGTCATGCACGAATGAAATATAAATCAAGTTCATCCAACATGCACGAATAAAATCTAAATCAAGTGCATCCAATGCGCACAAAATCCAATACCAAGCGCCTATTATGCGCAAAACTCAAACCCAAGCGCGTCAGGTACGTAAAAATACCCAAGGCAGTAAAGCGCACAAAAACGAACGTTAAGTGCAACGCGCACAAAAACATAAATCTGGTAAATGAATGTTCAAAGACATAAATCGGTGCAACCAATGTACGGAGTATAAATCCAGTGCATCCAATGCACAAAATACGAATCCGGTGCATCCAGTGCACGAAATACAAATCCGGTGCATACAGTGCACGAAATACAAATCCGGTGCATCCTGTTCATCTGAGAAAACTTCATTTTATTACCCTCATTTGTTATCTATTTTGTATATATCGGTACTATTAACCAGTGTCTGCTCAGTAATTACAGATTACAGGTGTTCGTGATAAAATACTGGAAACACATTCAAAATCATGTATATAACGTTTAGGAGTAGACACTGCAAACGAAACAGAAAAACGGCTGATATCCGAAGAGCTCGTTTGCAAATAATCATGTGTACACATTTTTGGTCCAACACAACACAAGTGTGCATATAGCTCATTGGTTCTTGGACCTAGGTGGGGCTGCCCATGGCACAAGAC
This sequence comes from Agapanthus africanus, assembly GCA_030015575.1. NCBI lineage: Eukaryota > Viridiplantae > Streptophyta > Magnoliopsida > Asparagales > Amaryllidaceae > Agapanthus > Agapanthus africanus. Next base: position 301,215,174 of record JASDDO010000008.1, read on the forward strand.
ATGATGAAGTGAGCACATGGGGGGATATGGGTAATAAATGCAAAAAGATTTGATGTGATGTATGGCATTATGTTCCTTCTAATTCTCTGCATACAAACCAGGTTATTTTAGACTAAACAAACAGCACCAGAGTGATATTGGGATGATCAAATGTCTACACAACAAGCACAAGGCCATGTGCTCGGAATTTGGCCGAGCACATGCCCCCTAAAACCGGTGTGGTCGGGCCCCCTTGCCCAATTGTCCCCAGTTTTCCACAGAGCCTCCCGTGATGCCATGTCACCTCATATTTATTGTTTGTTTATTTTTCTTTGGTGCCTATAAAAGCAGAACCAGTGTGAAAGGAAGGCCACTCTCTCATCTCTCTCAATTCTCATGTATTCACCATAGTTTTTCTTAGTTTGTTTATTTTTGGTTTAGCTTGAGGCTGAGTGGGCTTCATCATAGCTTTTTTCTTCTTCTTCCCTCTTTAAGGTTTCTTTTGATAGCTTCATTAAGGAGGTTGAACAATTAACAAAATCTTGTATCTCTTTTCTCAAGTGTTAATAATATTTATTGTTGTTTCTTTCATTACTTGTTTGTTTTTCTTTTTTCATGCTTAACTAATTCTATTTGGTTGTGGTAATGGTGAGGAAGTGAGATGAAAGGCTTTTGCCTCCTCCACCTCTTGTTTATGTTTAAAGCGCTTAACTACTTGATTATAACTTAAAGATTGATTTATATATTGATATGATATGGTATTTTGAAACCATGGTTACTTGTAACCTCTTCATATACCATATTCACTCTCCTTCCCTATTTAACGATGTTTAATTTAAAATCAAATTAGTGTTAAGGTTGCTAGGTTTGGATATCGTATTTTGTGATCAAGTGTTTGACAATCTCTTGGTTTCATATACGATATACGATCACAAGAACCTAGCAAACTCAACCCTAAAATCATTTGCTCTCACTAACCACTTTGTGTTTTTGTTGTTGCGGTATGCTTGCTAACCCTTGTATTTAGTGTTGATAGCCCAAGCTCGGACATACAAACGGTAAGTGATCAAAATTGACTCGTTTCGTTCTTTGCGGAGAATATCGGAATTTGACGTTTTGTGCTCCGCAACCGTATTGACAAGTCGTGCTTCACGCCGGAATCGACGTAAGGAACGGACAACTCATGATGAAGGGAGTGTAGAGGGAAATGTTGCGATTCAACCTTCCAATCCGAAGCCACAACCATTCATAACTTTCTTGCTTTCTTCATTTTCTTATTTTCGTATTCTTTTATAATTTTGTGACAACCAACCTAATTCCTTTATTTGTTGAACCTTAAATCACGATACCTAATACACAATTCCCTGCGGATCGACCCGTGCTTTCCGGCTCGCTACAACACGCCGTGCACTTGCGGTTTAAAAATATTTAAAACGAGAACGATCTAGCGTGCGCATTCTGTTTCCTTCATTTCATATCCGTTTCCATAACATACTCATTTGCGCGCGCGGGTGAATTCCCAACAAGTTTTTGGTGCCATTGCCGGGGAATTCTTAGTATTAGGAATTGTTATTTCTGGTTCTTACTAACTCATTAACTACTAATTCAATTTTTTTTTCAAAACTAACAAAAACACAAATTAACAATTTATTCTTTGTCCTTATATCCTGCTGTCACCCTGAATTTAATTTAAAAAATCAAAGTATACTAACTAGCCTTAAGAACTCACACAAAATTCTATCACCATTGCAAATCATTTGACCGGCGACATTAGTGAATTTTCCGAGCTCGCCGGCCCAATCTAGTTTGTTTTTGATTTTTTCTTTTGTGTGGTCTTCAGAGTCTGGTTGGTATTCTATTTGTATTGTTTGATTTTTGTAATTTTGAGTGTGCAGGAATTGGGGAACATATATCGCTTTTTTACACTAAATATCGTAATTTCCGACATTTCAGGTTTTTAAGGAATTACGACCTGCGATCGTGCGGAGTGAGGCTCAAATGCAATTGCAAGACGTTAGGAAAGTACAGTGCCAATGATCTGGGTAGTTTAACCCGCGCAAGCGAACAATCAAAGTCTCGGGATCACTTCAAATGGGTTTCTTAACCAAATATACTTCGGTACGCTTTTTCTAACACATTCTTCTCGAATCCGACGCAGTCCAATATTTCTATCTTCTGCAGGATTCATCGCACAAACTTGCCGCCAATTGGACAGAGAACTAACCGTATTTTTTGCAGTGCTTAAATTTAAAACGAAAAAGAATTGCTTAAATTTCTTGATTTTTTAAATTATTTTATTGATTGCACATTTTCATCTTAAATACGGAATTAAGGGCAAAAAGACTAAACAAGATACGGTAAAGGATTTCATCACCTTTTTCCGTAGCCCACAAATCACAAAACCGCATTCTTGCATACCCACAGTAATTTAAAATCAACTAGACTTTAACTTTATGGACATCACGCTCATTAGGAGAAGTTAACTGTGTTTAGAACACCGCTTAACGGTATATCGTTCACAGGGTGTCTAGACAAGTGTTCAAGAGAAAGGGTTATTTAATTAAGGAACTTCGCTAAAGCGTTGAGAAACCACCCCTTCTCTCTTGCACTTACCTGGCTTCGTGATCCGTATATCTTGAGCCCGTTTCTCGACACAGTTTTACTTCGAAAATAAGGTTCTTGAGCAGGTCTAGTTGACTAGTATACCGTAGACTGTTAGGGGTGTGATATTCTTTGTTTTTGTGACATTTGTGAATTCTTGTTAATATGGGTGATAGGGAGGAAGGCATCATTGAAAATTATTCTTTCATATCATGTTTTGAGGAAATTTTTGCGGATGAACTAGATATACTTGGTGAGTTCGAGTCAGGATCCATTTGGGAACATCCTAAGAACATTTCTTTTGCCGAACTTTTTGCGGATGAACACCTGTTTTTGAACGAATCTAACTTTGAAGCTCTACATATACTTCTTGAAAATTCTATTCATTCAAACAACAATTCTTTTTCCTCTTCAAAACTTCGTCTTCACCTTCAGCGTCTTCTAAACCTTACTTTTACACGCCCATGCCCTTTACTAACATCTAACATATAGCTTTTCTTTTTCTTTTTCTTTTTCTTTTGTATATACATATTCTTTTACCAACCATTGCACTATATAGAAAAAATCATTAAATGGTTGGTATTAATTTCTGGACTAACCCAATCGTTTAACATGTAAATGTTGTAATTTGTCTTAGGTTTTTTATCTTTCTTTGAATAAAATTCTCACCCTGATGTCTAAGTCAAGCTACCGGAGACGGGGGCAACGATGAGGACATCATAAAACTTAGGTTTGGGGGTGAGCACTGCGTTTATCTGCATCATGTGTATATTGTATATTCTGCATTGCATACATATTAAAAACCCATAAAAAATTAAATAATTTCCCAAAAATATAAAAACTTTGTCTTGTTAGCTAGTGGGGGAACTTAGATTCGAAGTCTGGCGGTTCGGTTGATAAGTTAGAAATAACTAAACCCTTTTCAAGAGACTGACGACCCGAAAGATAACCCTCCTTTATGTTTAAACGTAGCTAATATGCATCTTTTATATCACTTACACGTGTCGTATGTTTTTGATAATTTGATGAAAGTCTGACATGTCTGTAAACTTTTAAAATTGATAAACATCTTTAGGATCAAACATGTTTGTTCTGAGTTAAGTAATATCAAGAATAGTTCATACAGTGAAGTTGCTATGAAGAATTTTATAGAGGTTTTAACAGAAGCTATAAGTCTGAAAAATAACCCATCTGAAACCTTGTTGGAGTAATTACACACCTTATCCACATATAACGTCTTCGGATTTAAAAGAAAAGGCTGGCTATATCTCCGTTTTCACTGAGTGTAGAATTATTTAAAATAAAATGAGTCTTTTGTTTTGTGGCCTTGGTAACTTGGGTAATTAATTCATTGGGGTGTCTCCACACTTAATGCCCTAAATCCATCTGGTTTGGGATTCATTGACCAAAAGCTCGCTAAGTTTCCAACCGCCAGATAAAACAAGCTAAGCAAGTGTTCTCTCCGTGTTAAAAGCCCTAACGGTTCTTTGTGGGAGAACAATCTTGGCGGAGACGAATTTTCTATTAAAACAGTTTTTCGCGGAGATATGAAGGTTTGTATTTATTAAGACGTTTTGCACGATAACGAAGGGTGTGTTCGATCAAAAACAGGTAAAATGTAAGAGTGAAAAATATGACTTAAGTTCTCTGTTAAAATTGATATTTATTCTGACTTGAAACCTAACTAGAGAATAAAACTTGAGAAAATCTTAACTCCTTTCAAACTCGTGTGATCCTCTAGAAGTTTATCCTGGTCTGTAATTATGACATGGTGACCCTAATCAATGTTCTTAAAAACTTATGGACACTATCCGCGCAATCACGTAAAGACGCGTATGAGCTTATGTTAAACAAATTGCGAGGTTTGAAAAAGAGGTTTCAACTTTTCTGACTTGGGTAATAGAACTTCTAACTTTGATCTCTAATCTTAAGATTAGAATCAACAGTTCTTCCGCAACGCTAACTTGACTAGATTTTGTGGGTGCAATCCGCTGAAAACCCTCAGGACACAAGACTCCTCCTACTAGGGACATCTAGAGGTTTAACGGCTTGTTGCACATGCTCAGTGCAATCGCGTTCCCGGCGAAAGGGAGGCTAGGATTTTTTATATTGCTCGGGACGAGCAATAGATAAGTTTGGGGGGTATTTGTTCATCTCAGAAAACAGCATTTTAATACCCTCATTCGTTATCTATTTTGTTTATATTGGTACTATTAACTATTGCCTACTCAGTAATTATAGATAACAGGTGTTCGTGATAAAATACTAGAAACACATTCAAAACCACGGATATAACGTTTAGGAGCTGACACTGCAAACAGAACAGAAAAACGACCGATATCCGAAGAGCTCTTTTGCAAATAATCATGTGTACACATTTTTGGTCCAACACAACACAAGTGTGCACATAGCTCATTGGTTCTTGTACCTAGGTGGGGCTGCCTATGGCATCATACATGATGAAGTGAGCACCTGGGGGGACATGGTTAATAAATGCAAAAAGATTTGATGTGATCTATGGCATTGTGTTCCCTCCAATTCTCAGCATACAAAGTAGGTTATTTTAGACCAAACAAACAGCACCGGAGTGATATTGGGATGATCACATGTCTACATAACAAGCACGAGGCCATGTGCTCGGAATTTGGCCGAGCACATGCCCCCCAAAACCGGTGTGGCCGGCACCCCTTGCCCAAATGGCCCCAGTTTTCCACAGAACCTCCCTTGCTGCCATGTCACCTCATTTTTATTGTTTGTTTATTTTTCTTTGGTGGCTATAAAAGCAGAACCAGCGAGCAAGGAAGGCCACTCTCTCATCTTTCTCAATTCTCAGGTATTCACCATAGTTTTTCTTAGTTTGTTTATTTTTTGTTTAGCTTGAGGGTGGGTGGGCTTCATCATTGGTTTCATCTTCTTCTTCTCTCTTGAAGCTTTTTTTGAAGAGCTTCATTAAAGAGGTAGAACAATTAACCAAATCTTGTATCTCTTTTCTCAAGTGTTAATAATATTTGTTGTTGTTTCTTTTATTACTTGCTTTCTTTACTTGCATGGTTTTCTTTTTTCATGCTTAACTAATTCTATTTGGTTGTGGTAATAGTGAGGAAGTGAGATGAAAGGCTTTTGCCTCCTCCACCTCTTGTTTATGTTTAAAGCGCTTAACTACTTGATTATAACTTAAACATTGATGTGATATGGTATTTAGAAACCATGGTTACTTGTAACATCTTCATATACCATATTCACTCCCTTCCCTATTTAACAATGTTTAAGTTAAAATCAAATTAGTGTTAAGGGTGCTAGGTTTGGATATCGTATTTTGTGATCAAGTGTTTGACATTCTCTTGGTTTCATATACGATATACCATCACAAGCACCTAGCAAACTCAACCCTAAAATCATTTTCTCTCACTAACCACTTTGTGTTTTTGTTGTTGCGGTATGCTTGCTAACCCTTGTGTTTAGTGTTGGTACCCCAAACTCGGACATACAAATGGTAAGTGATCAAAACGGACTCGCTTCGTGCTTTGTGGCGAATATCGGAATTTGACAGTTTGTGCTCCGCAACCGCGTTGACAAGTCATGCTTCACGCCGGAATCGATGTAAGGAATGGACAACTCATGATGAAGAGAGTGTAGAGGGAAACTTCCTTCCAAGCCGAAGGCACAACCATTCTTAACTTTCTTATTTTCGTATTCTTTTATAATTTTGTGACAACCAACCTAATTCCTTTATTTATTGAACCTTAAATCACGATACCTAATACACAATTCTCTGCGGATCGACCCGTGCTTGCCAACTCGCTACAACGCGCCATGCACTTGCGGTTTATAAACATTTAAAACGAGAACGATCTCGCTTGCGCATTCCGTTTCCTTCATTTCATATCCGTTTCTATAACATACGCGTTTGCACGCGCGGGTGAATTCCCAACACATCCAGTGCACGAAATACAAATCCGGTGCATCCAGTGAACGAAATACAAATCCGGTGCATCCATCGCACGAAATACCAATCTGGTGCAACAAATACATGGAAACTCATCAATAACTCAAATGCGTTTAAAAACAACACCGAGTGTACCAAGGTGTATAAAATCATAAACGTGTGCAACTGCGTGCACAAAACACGTATCAATGCACTGCAAGCACATGTGAGCTATACCGAGTGCAAAAAGAAAATCGAGTGCGTGCCACATGCACAAAATCAAATCAACCGTATGAAATCCATGAAATCATAGACACGGGCAACCAAGACACAAACCGATCTCAAGTTCAATAGATATGAACAAATCATAAACCAACACAACGGTGTATAAAGCATATCCCAAGTGCAACAACTATGCACAAATTGTAAATACCCAGTAGGTGAAGCCATGGTGCACGAAAACAATATCATGAAACTCAATCATCAAAATCCGATATAAGCGTGATACTCGGATCACAAGCGCAAATCGCAACAAATGACATTGAGGTACACATTTTACAATGTCAAAAAATGTCGGTGCGCCCAAAACTGGCAGAGCAAGAACATCCGCTTACCTCTTGCTCATGGTCTGGCGTCCTCTGTCTCTGGGTCTTCATTTCTCTCTGGATTATCGATCACACAATCCATCGACTCATCGGCCCGGTCAGGTGTGCTAACGGAAATGATTCTGCTCTGACACTTTTCTGGTCATCTCTCGGCCAATTAGCATGACCACTCGTAAAGCAGCACGTCACTGGCGTCGGCCTCTGGCCCTCTGAATACACATGACACAACTGATCCTCGGTGCAAATCTTAACGCAGCAGTGTCCTGGAAGGAACCTGCTCAAGATCTGTTCCGATCTCGCCTATGCCGAACTGTACGGAGGCTGGTCCTCTTACAGAATCTTTTCTCGTCTTCTGGACATCTGCGTTCTCAGCACAGCATTTCCTTGGGAATTGGCCGTATCCCAACGCCTCTGTATACATATCCGATCTCTAATCTCAACGGGGAGTAACAACAGCTCGTTAACATCTCGCAAGAATCTCTTATTCCACTCGTCTTTACTATTGTCCGCTTTGACGTCACGCCATGCTATCTGCGTACTGCAATTGTTCTCGGGTATAGTCAATCCGAAGTCTCTCACACGGACTCGAAATTACGAACTCGGTATCTTCATCACTTTGTAGAAGATATCTAGCCGAACACGTCCTCGAGAACTCGTCCCAACCATCAGAGGAATATACTTTATTCATCTGCTCTCGATCAACTCGCAATGCATCTGGGTGAGGTCCTCTATCCGAAACTGGTCAACTTACTGGTCTCCTATTGGATCATCCAACGAACAACGTCATCTCTGGATCGATCTACTCTAGATCTGTGTGTTAGTGTTTATGCCCTAGAAGACCATTACTGTATCATACTAGTTTGTATATTACTTAATGGAATCTTGGGATATTCACATGTATATAACAGTCTTGCTAAACATAGTAGTATGCTACTTGGTTTTTCTATCTTAATATGTGAGTATACGTATTGATAGAGCTCTTAGGATCTTGCTTGACTACCAGCGTTGTGATGGCCGTCACACTAGTGGGGGCTGGGTAGTCTACAAGCACATCCTTATTCAGGTCCCTACTCATAGGATTATCGAGACAGGGCATCGATACTCCGGAGTAGACTAGTATGTACGCTTCTCATCCCAGTTGGGGAGATGGTCTGTCCCACAGCCATCAGTACGTCGTACTGGAGATAGTATGCAGGTGCTCGTTGGGTTACGGGTACACCGGACAGGACTCACAGGGAACTGTTGGTTGGTTTTATACCACTCGTCAGTGAAAAGTTCCCAGGTGACATGAGTACAACAAAGTCCGCAGACTTGACACTGCTGCTTCGCCTCGAGTGTGTCCCACTGTTCTTAGATTGCTACCCTACCACGACTCAAAGGAGTCGTGCAAACAGGTAGCAGTTGGGTGCAGTCCCGAGCACTTGGAGGCAGTGGCGGTTAGACAGGATTCGTCTCTCCCGGTATTGGGGGTTGATATCGTGCTGTGTCAGAGAGCCATTACGCAAAGTCCCTGGCCAGGGCAAGCGAGATTTGCTGGTAGGTTCCAGTAGTTTCTCAGGGTGTAATGGGCTTCACTCCGACACGACTTATACCGCTTTTAGGGTACTGACGCTTGCCGCCCCCTAGGCCCGATATGCGATAGTCTTAGACGAACAGACCGGAACGTATGGAGATTGTCACATCAGACTCAGTAGGAGTTCGGATGGGTTTCCTCATCGGCCTTCTTATCGACATCTACCTGGGGACTGTTACGTACAGCTAGTGCCGCTTGCGGTCTGTGGTTAAACCCACTGCCAGCGTAGTAGTCGAGTCTCTAGAGTCCCACACAGAGAGTTTCCCTACTCCAGGTGAAACGATATAGAGGTCGTATGGTTTTATGACAAGGGTTCGGACGCATACGTGTGTTTACGCACGTACGACATCCGGACAGTTTTTACTAGTCGGCTTTGGTTTAAGCCAGTTTCTAGTATCCGGTTATTGGATTTATACAGTCTAAAGTTTTTCCGTGTTTTCATGGATAGGAGGGGCGTTCTCGTAATTGCGCGAGAAGCTTCTTGAAGATTGTGACTTGGGGGTTAAGGTGGCATATGCATTAAATGAGATTAGTGACTCATTTGAGTGATTCATCCATGTCATTAATGCATCATAAATGCTTAATGACTCATGGAGATGAATCACCCATTAGATATTTATGGAGCATGGTTGTTAAATCATTTATTTGATTTATCTTGATTTTGTTTATGCTTCATATATATTATGAGAGTTCATTATCTCATTCCATTCTCTTGCTCACTTTCTCTCTCCTCAAGCTCTCCCTCTTCAAACCCTAATCCTCCCCTCTCATGTGTTGAGTACAAGGATTAGATTAGACTACTTAATCCTTAATCATTCTCTATATCACCTAGGTTGCTTAGATTAGTGATTTAAGAAACCTAGTTACCTCTAGTTTGAGGTGAAGCTTGTAGTAAAGCTCTCGGGTGGATCTTCTACTACTTAGAGAAGGACGGAGAGGACGTGGAGAACGACCAGACGAAGGACTCGGTTCTACAGGTATAATCAGTTTTCATAGTAGTTGTTAACTCCTATGTTTGTTGTTAGTTATTGTTTAAGCAAAGATTCTCGGTTAGTCGATGATTACGCATAAAACTAGATCGTTTTTCATTATTCCGCCTCCCCGCAAGTCGTGGGGTGTTGTACATCGACTTACAGTGGTATCAGAGCCTCGCTAAACAAAAATTAACTCATTAGCAAAGTCGTAAGAATTTCGAACGCAAAAGGAACTGGAAACATCGTCGATTTATCACAGTTTCTGTCGAATTTAAAATAGGCCCAAAATTTTTTTCAAGGACCTGCAGAATTACAAGCAGAGAATATTAGGGCTGCTGAAGAAATTTGGACTCATGACTCGGCAAACTCACCGCGGAACCGCGGCGGATCCATGCGATCCGCCGCGGATCCGCGGCCGAGTTGGGGCCGAGTCAGCCCTAATTTCTTCAGTAACTCCTAGGTGTTAACAGTGATGTTTCTGGGATGTTTTATTTTCTTCTAAGATCTCAGGTGCACAGAGAAGTATTGGAGTAGAATCTAAAAGTGTTTGCTCGATCGAAATTTTACGATGTTTGCTAATTTAATTATATCTGTGTTTGTATAATATGTTCGTAAACCTCCCCTAACTGCTAGTATGTCAGTTGGCAGGGGGTTGCACATTTCTGTAATGGTTTTTACTGTATGTGGTTGTGAACTGTATTGGACTGTTGTGATGATTAGCCGGGGTTTGAGATGGGTTGTTATATTCATTCATTCAATGTAATTGTAATATGTTGTAATATTATTTTGCGGGGCACATCCAGGTTGCGGTTGTAGCCACCGTTGTATTATTTCATTTTACTGTTTTTTTTTGCTCCTAGGATAGACCCAAGATGGGGTACACAAACTACCAGATACTTTGAAGTGTTTAGTGCCCTACTCACTTTGTTGAGGGAGATCGCTTCACTTCGGGTATTTGGCGGGTAGTTTGCCGTACCCGTAGGGGTCTAGGGTGGGGTAATGGCTATTCATCACAACAGTGTAATCCGTCTTTCGTTGCAGGCTCTAAACAAACACGGATTGCTTGCAAATCCAATAAAGTTCATATGAGATCTGGAATGCCTATTATTGCGTCTGACGAATGTACAATATCTATATATGATAGCTATTTAAACGTCACTTATGTTTTACACCCGCGCTAGCCCAGCCCCCGCTCTGTCGTTAGTTAAGTAACCTAACGAGTGATGACGGGACCCCGTGGCGAATGCATATGGCATAAGAGGACGTTGTATTTTCGTTGTTTTCTGCAATGATAGGTTAAATGATGGGACACATTATTTTAATGCAAAGAAAATAAACCAAAGTTGAATCGTTGGAACAAATTTAAAAGAAACCACTCGGTTATTTTAAAAAGAGAAGAATTTTTAATTGCGGAGCTTTAACCACTCCTTTTAAAATGCTATCAGGTTCCTTCGATTATATCAAGTTCACTACGTTCACGGTTTCGCCAAAACCAGTCATAGCCCTCCGTTATTTCTTATGGATGGTCAGTAGTATTCAAGCTATGTTTGTTGGCTTTCGTCAAGACATAGTGTTTGGTAGCTGCTGGGGTATTCATTTGTTGCATAGATAGATGAGTTGGTTTGGGACAGTCGTATAACCTTGTTGGCTTTCGTCAAGGGTATATACGGGTGGGTTCAAATTAACAAGATAATGATGGGCAGAACTTGACATGTGTTTTATGATTTGTTGGCTTTCGTCAAGATCATAAGAACATGGGGCAAAAATCCACATCGGGAGTTTCTAAAGAAACTGAAACTTGCTAATGTTGCATACCATTTGGAGTTTGATGAATGTTGGTAGGATTCCTTCAACATTATCATACGATGATATTTGGATCCCGATCCTACTGTGAGTATATGCTACTTATCAGGAGATTCGTTACTTAACGATCAATGCTATAAACCAAGTAGGTGTCGAGAAAGGTGTCAGCGGGGCTACGCCCCCAGAGAAAAGAAGTTATTTAATTAAGGAACTTCGCGAAAGCGTCGGAAAACCTCCCTCGAAGTACCGACACTAGCCTGGCTGAACGGTTAAGCAAGTATTGTACAGTAAGAATAGTCTTGGCTAGTTCTTCTTTTATGGTTTGAGGAAGGATTCGAGAAACAGTGGGAGCCATCCAGTTTAGAAAAATTAAAAACCAATCTAAACTTGCAAGAGCATCATGCAAAAGTGTTTTCTTCTCTCTCTCTCATTGCAGCGACCTTATGACCATGACTAGGTTACATCTAGGTAACAAGTTGACTGAATCTAACTTATTTGACTTGCAAAGGTCTGTCCAGATGTCCATTGCCTATGAAAAGCTGGACCACCCTATTACTACTCAAGATCCCGCCGTCCCAGGTCAAGTTTCCACCGTCGCGGATATGGATATCCGTCAGACAAGGGAAAAGGATAAAGCAAAAGCTGAGTGCCTCGTGTTGGCTTCAGTTGATGGTATATACCAGAAGCAACACGAGAAGATGGACTTGTTTTCCATCTTTCTCCATAACAAAGATTTATATGGAGAGCAATCTCATATCACAAGATACGAGACCTCGAACGATTTAATTCAAGCGAGGTTGGCTGTCGGGTCATCTGTAAGGGACAACGTCCTTACAATGACTAGCCCTATTGATGAACTCAAGGACCTGGAGACCACGTTGCGAAACAGGTCATACGCTGACTTATTTCCACAGTCCCTATCCTCTACTTACACCCTGAAAGAAACCAGGGAGACACAAGCTCTGCTTAATGGGGGACCTTCTTTTTCTACATCCAGGGCGAAAGCAAAGGATGAAAAGAAGAAGACCTCTACAAAGCCGAAATACGGTGTCAATAAAGTAGGAGGAAAGGGAAGAGCAAAAGTTTCGGGACTTGGTATAGCTAAGGAGGGATGTTCCTATTGTTATGGGAACGGGCATTGGCAGAAGGATTGCAGGGCTTTGGAAGCCTGTAGCCAGGATACGAAGCATGTTGTGGCTTCAGCCTCAAGTGTGTTTGTAATTGAGAACTGTTTGTCAATTAACTCTACTCCCTGGGTACTAGATACCGGAGCAGGATCTCATATTTGTAATTCATTACATGCTTTGAGAAACCGTAGAGTTATAAGGGTTGGTGATATGTCTCTCAGAGTTGCTAACGGAATGAGCGTGGACGCTGAATCCGTGGGAGAATATCGCCTAGGTTTGACAAGTGGGCAGATATTGATTCTACGTAACTGTCTGTATGTACCTAGTTTGACTTGTAATATCATATCAGTGTTCCACTTTCTAGAGAGGGATATGACTTTACATTCGTAAGCGATGTAGTTCACATCCACCTAAATCAAGTTCTGATTGGGTCCGGTACATTAGATGACGGTATATACGTATTGAGTCAAGCTCAGGTTTTCAATGTCCAGAACACACTTAAAAGAAAGTCTCCAGAAATGAATCAGGCTTTCTTATGGCATTGTAGACTAGGTCACATCAATGAAACACGATTAACGAAGTTACATAGAGAAGGATATTTGAATCCGTTCGAATATCAATCTTATGCCACTTGTGAATCTTGTCTCATGGGAAAGATGACAAAGACTCCGTTTACTGGACACGGAGTAAGAGCGAGCGAGCTCTTAGGACTCGTACACAGTGACGTGTGCGGTCCAATGTCTACACTTGCGCGAGGTGGTTATTCCTACTTCATTACTTTTACGGATGATTTCTCTACGTATGGACATATTTTCTTGATGAAGCATAAATCCGAGGCCTTTGAGAAATTCCAGGAATACAAGAATGAAGTGGAAAACCAAACATGCAAAAGTATTAAGACACTGAGATCTGATCTAGGTGGTGAATACTTAAGTGCCGAGTTCCTGAGTTACTTAAAAGAGAATGGAATTCTCTCTCAGCTTACTCCTCCATACACACCACAGCACAACGGTGTATCGGAAAGAAGGAATCGAACCCTATTGGATATGGTTCGTTCCATGATGAGTAAGGCTGAATTACCGCGATCATTCTAGGGTTATGCGCTAGAATCAGCGGCATATCTTTTGAACAAGGTTCCAACCAAAACTGTGCCTACCACACCATATCAGATGTGGAGTGGGAAGAAACCCTATCATCAGTACCTGAAGACATGAGGGTGTCCAGCTTTTGTAAAAAAGCAGCATCCGGACAAGCTCGAGGCACGCTCAGTAGAGTGTAAGTTTGTGGGATATCCAAAGAACTCCATGGGATATTGCTTCTATTACGCAGAGGAACAAAAGGTTTTTGTTTCTTGTCATGCCCGCTTCTTAGAAACTGAATTTTTAGAAAATCAGAAGAGTGGGAGCGCAGTAGAACTGGAAGAAATTCCAGAACCACAGGCTGTTACTGAAAGTTTGGTAGAACAAGAAGTTTCAGAAGAAAGGGACATACCAGCGCCTATCCGCAGAAGTAGTAGGCAGTCTCATCCGCCCGAGAGATACTACGGTTTTCTCATAGACGGGGATCGAGAAGATTGCGTCATTGATAATGGCGACCCTACTAGCTTCCAGCAAGCCATTCAGAGCGGCGACTCGGTAAAATGGCTGGATGCAATGCGGACCGAAATGGAGTCCATGTACACTAACAAAGTATGGACTTTTGACACTGTTGGAGATAGTGCCCTCATAGTCAATTATTGGATCCCAGGTACGTAATTGCAATGATTGCGGAGGACCTATCCCGGTAGGACAGTCTTACTCGAGATGATAGTATGCTATCTGGTTTGTCTTTATCAGTCGTGTACATGTTCAGGTGACTGATTGCATGTTACACTTTGATAGAGCCCTTAGGATCTTGCTTTACTACCAACAGTATGATGGCGATCATATACGTGAGAGTTGGGTAGTTTATATGCGTATCCTTAATTGTGGTCCCTAGTCGTGGGAGTTTCGAGACAGGGTATCGATACTCCGGAGTAGACTAGTGTGTACAGTCGAGACCCCGACGAGGGGCGGTGGCCGGTCTCACAAGCCACTAGTGTCAGTTGGATCACCTAAAATGTATACAGGTGCTCATTGGGTTATGAGTACACCGGACAGGACTCGCCGGGAATCTGCTAGTTAGTACTATACCTATCGTCGGATAGCAGTTCCCTGGTGACATGTGTACAGGTTAGTTCATCGACCTGAGGTCGTCATTTGTCTCGTGTGAGTTCCCACTGTGCTTTGATTTCTACCCTACCACGGCTCAAAGGAGTCGTGCAAACAGGTAGCTTTTGGGTACAGTCCCGAGCCACATGGAGGCACGTGAGCGGATCGGCAGGGGATTCGTCTCTCCCGGTATTGGGGGCGAGGTCGTGCTGTGTCTAGGAGAGCCATTACACAAATCCATGGCCATGGAAGGAGATTTACTGGTAGGTACTCCAGTAGTATCTCAGGGTGTATTGGGCTTCACTCCGACATGACTTATACTGCAATTGGGGGTCTGGCGTTGCTAGCCCCCTAGGCAGATATGCGATACTCATTGACGAACGGACCGGACTGTATATACATTGTCACTGTTAACTCAGTAGGGTTTTCCGGATGAGTGCGCTCATCCGCATCCCTTGAGGTCAGTCCGTGGGCAGCCGTTACGCATTGCTAGTGCCGCTGACGGTTTGTGGTTAAACCCACTGCCAGGGTACTGACGAGTCATTAGAGTCCCCCACAGACAGTTTTCCAAGTTCGGGCGAAACGTTGTAGAGGCCGTATGGTTTTATGGCAGGGTTCGGAAAATGCACGTGCGTTTACGCACGTGTTATTTTTCGGGCAGATAATACTGGTCGGCTTTGGTTTAAGCCGGATCCGAGTATTATATTGAGTAGGTATAATATATTTGTCTCAGTTGCATTTGTATTCGGTCGTAATACAAATGCGGGTATATTTATACAGTTTCGGGGTTATCCTGGAAGTCGTTTCAGGATCACTTTTGGAAGTTGCCAGTTTCCAGTTTTCTATCAGCCGTCTTTTAACATTTGGTTAAAGGCGGATTTATCTTTTCTTGGATGAGAGTGAGTCGTGCTTCTAGAAGGTTCTAGAAGGTTCTAGAATTTGTGACTAAGCTTTGTGACTCATGCTTTGATTTCATTACTTTCTTATTTTGCTTAAGATCTTTAAGCAAGATATTTGTAAGTGTTCACATATGATATTTTATCCTATGGTCACCCCCCCTCTCCTACGGTCACCCCCCTCTCTCTATAAAGAGGCCGGCCCCTCTCTCTCTCTCAAGGTGGTTGATTTTTCATCGGTTAGAAAAGATTATGATAGATTTTTGGGGTGTATGGAATTCACTGCTCATTTCATTCCATCACCCGATTCCCTCGGCAACTTCATTAACCGATCGTCCACGGATTTGGACGAAGTGAGACAAAGTCATCTACTCATTCTCTACATCAATCTTTGTCGTCTCTTTTAGCAAACTTGATCGAGTTGCCTCGAGTCAGAGGCGGGAGCCCGTTTAAAGAACCGATCATGTGGTGCCACCTCGACGAGGAGATCGGAGATTGACGAGATCGGAGCAGCCGCAACGGAGCGTGGGATGATGGTTGAAGAACGAAGGACTCGGATCGTTCGGTACAATCTTTCTACGCTCTTTACAGTTTGTTAGTTTACCAATAATGGCAGATCCGGGTTAAATTATACGATAGCGCCAGTTAAAAGTTTTTTGTTCCGCATTTGGCGTCTGTAGACTGCCGGGGCGCTAGCGTAGACTTACAGTGGTATCAGAGCCTCACCATTTTGCTATACTAACTTGTGCTAACGCGTTTAAAACATCGATCCGACCGGAAATCGAAAATTGCAAAAATCACAATTTTTATGCCCGACAGTTTCTGTTATTTTTAAACGATCTCAAAATTGAATTCTGGATGTCTTAAAAATCCGTGCAGGCATATTTAGGAACCACGACAAAATTTAGGGTCGTGAACCCTCCAGGCTGCCGCGGAAGAGCGGCCAAACCCATGGTTTGGCCGCCCATCCGCGGCCACGTGGGGAGCACGTGCTCCCAAATTTTCTCAGTGGGTTCTGTGTTGGTTTTTGGGGTTTTTGGTAAATATATTTTTGGCCCAGGTTTTGTTACTGTTCACCAGTAAGCAGTGGGGCCCACTTTTTGATATTTGGTCGATCGAAATTTAAACACGTTAGTTTATAGTGCTTACATTATATCTCCGACCGGGAATGTCATTTGATCGGTAAACCGCGTCTGATTGCTATAGTTCTTTTAGACGGGTTTGCGAACGTGACATTCACGTTGATGTTCTGTGTTGTGCTGTGATGTTGCGGATTTGTCGTGGTGGATAGCAGTGTGCAATGGTAGTACAGTTTGTGTTTATTTGTACATTTGATATTGCGGGGTGAGCGTCCAACTTGTGGACTGCCGTCACTGCCTGTTGTATAATATTCTTTTGGGGCACGACCAGGTTGCGGTCGATGTACCTATTGTACTATTTTTCATTACTGTACTAGGTTTTGCCCCGAGACGGAGTGCACGGATAGCCGAGTTCGGGAGGGCAACGGGTCCGCATCTCATGGCTTTGAGAGGCAGAGGGGTCCCACTTCAGAATTGGCAGACTATTCGCCGTACTCGTAGGGGGTACAGGTTGACCCAAGGAGGGGTGCCCAAGATTACCGGATTCCATGAAGTGCCGGGTGTTCCATTCACTATGCTGTGGGGACTACCTCGCTTCAGGTTTTGGCGGGTAACTTGCCGCACCCGTAGGGGTCTAGGTTTCATTGCACAGGCTATCCACACGACAGGGGAACGTCGAGTTTCAGCAGCGGCTCTGTGAAACTCGGGGATCCCAGAATATCTGTATTGTTCTGTGATGCTTATTACTTTTCTGTAATGTTGCATATTATCACGCCTGGAGCGATTATGTATATTGGTTTATATACTATTAGATGTTGTATATGTTTTACACCCGCGCTAGTCCAGTCCCCGCTCTGTCGTTAGTTAAGTAACCTAACGGGTGATGACGGGACCCAGCGACGAATGCGGATGGCATATACGTACATTTTATTTTCGTTCTTTTCTGGTGTGATTATTGATGGGACTGCATTGATTCTGATCAATACAAAGGAAAACAAACATGTTTGAGTTGTTGGAACGATTTTAAAAAAGTGTTATTGCAAAGACGTTTCCTTTTGTTATGCATAGCGGTATTCAGTGGAATATCCTGCACCTCATTCGACGGAGCAAGGGCCGATATCCCTTCACCGGGACTGACCCCTTGGGCAGAAGTTTGCGTCAGAGTAATAACTTCACTATAGTCGATTACATGTTGCTTTGCATAGCGGTATTCAGTGGAATATCCTGCACCTCATTCCACGAGGAAAGAGCCGAGATCCCTTTACCGGGAGTGACCTCTTTAGCAAAAGGTTTTCGCCACTATATTTTAAAAAGCTATCAGGTTCCTTCATCGATATCAAGTTCACTACGCTAAAGGTTTTTCGCCAAAAACCAGCCGTAGCCCTCCGTCATTTCATATGGATGGTCAGTAGTATTCAAGCTATGTTGGTCTAGCCCTTAGCTAGGACATAGTGATTGGTAGCTGCTGGGGTGTTCACATGTTGCATAGATAGATGAGTTGGTTTGGGACAGTCGTACAGCCTTGTTGGCCCTTAGTCAAGGGCGAGTACGGGTGGGTTCAAATTAACAAGATAATGATGGGAAGAACTTGACATGTGACTTATGGTGGGCTGGCCCTTAGTCACGATCATAAGAGCATGGGGCAAAAACTATATCGGGAGTTTCTAAAGAAACTGAAACTTGCCAAGTATGCGCATACCTTCTGGAGTATGAGTAACGTGGATGCATACCATCACGTTATCATGCGATGAGAGTTGGATCCCGATTCCCACTGATGAGTTGGTTTACTCTTCGGGTGATCCCGATTGATTCTTCTTTAGGTTTGGAGGAGAATTTGATAGGACAGTGGGAGGTTTCCGGATTAGATAAAGTGATGACCATTCTGATCTAGGTTAGAGTGCACGCAGAGTGTTTCTTTTCTCTCTCTCTTTGGCAGCGACCTTTGACCGACCCTAGACTATGACTCAGTGACCAGGTTGACCGAACCTTCTTAAAATACTGGCTTTTGGATTGTCTGAGTTGCATAAGTCATTGCCACTCCTTCTTTTACCCTTTGAATTTCTCAGAACACCCGTATTACTACGGATATCCACTTCCATTGGATAGAGCCATCGTATGGTTATATACGAACTCGAAGGGACTTCTTCGGGGATGGATCCAGGTTCAGGAGAAATAGAATTGGTTTATTCAGTTGTCTTTTATTATCACCTTCTCTCAGGTTGCGAGGGCTCCTTGGTTTAGGAGAGTACACCTATTACGCCTATTGGATAGTCTTATTCCAAACCATAGGCTGGTGCCGAAAGGTAGGGAATGAAGAAAACCAATTAGCCTAAGTAGGGTGTGCAGAAGGTAATATGTAAAGACAAAATAAAGGGATTAGAAAGAGGGCAAAGTAAATTGCGACTGATATCATTCACGACCAAAACCGCGTACTTCATCGCCACTCCTATTTCACCTTTAAAAAGAATAAGGTATTATTCAGTTGTCTTTTATCGTCACCTTCTCTCGAGATGCGAGTACTCCTTGGTTTAGGAGGGTACACCTATTATGCTTACTGGATAGTCTTCTTCCAAACCATAGGCTGGTGCCGAACGGTAGGGAAGGAAGAAAACCATTTAGCCTAACGATGGTGTACAGAAGGTAACGACTAAAGAAAAATAAAGGGATTTGGAGAGATGGCAATAAAATATACGGTTGAAGTCATGAATTGGATTATGGAAGAGGCATTACTATGAATACCAGGATACCCCTACGAAACATTTTCATGTTTCAGTGCATTGTTAAAGGAAAAACTGTTTTCCCGATTAAACACTTACTCCAAGGGTATGTATTTACCAGGTTTCATTCTCATATCTGTATGGTTTTACAGATGATGAGTGGGAGTAAGATATTGGGAATTAGGTGATTATCCTCATTATATCGGAATTCGTTGTAATTGGTGATATTTGAGGAAATCGCCAGGGTACAGTTTTCCACCTACAACGCACAGGTTATGAGTAGTTTAAACTCAGCGGACTTATACAGAGTATTGTATGTTGTCCAGTGTCCATCAGGACAAAGGGGTAGGTCCTCGTACTATGTTCTGTTTACTTATAACTTCTCTAGTATTTAGACGAGTGTTTCGTAGAAATACAAGGTCTAAGTTTTGAGAAGTTGTGGGTATAAGAATAAAGTAGAGAACCAGGTATCACAAGTATCGGGATTCTTCAAAGAGATCGAAGATGTAGATTCTTGTGATTGGTATTCAGATGATAGTGATGGTTTTGAGAAACGTGTTTCTCTTTCAGGTTACTCATA
Organism: Agapanthus africanus; assembly: GCA_030015575.1. NCBI lineage: Eukaryota > Viridiplantae > Streptophyta > Magnoliopsida > Asparagales > Amaryllidaceae > Agapanthus > Agapanthus africanus. Next base: position 301,235,222 of record JASDDO010000008.1, read on the forward strand.
ATTGGATGGATTCCTAAGTTGAGTAATGCTGATTAGCCTCTTTCCATTAAGTTGATGTACACTGGAGACAGCTGCATGATTTGAATATGGTTCCAATTAAATAAGTGCCAAAGTTTCTGTATTGGATATAGAATGGATCGTACCTTAAAAGAAACTAAGGTACGGGGAGTTGTCCAGCTTATGATTAAAACCAGACACTGGATAACTCAGGGCACGTTTCTGTAATGGCTGTTTGTAGGTTGACCCTGGCTATGACGAGGGTTGATATTCTACCATTTGGAAGATCAATAGTGATATTGTTCTTGACTCGCCACAGTTTTAGTAAAAAATGGATCTTTTTCAGAAAACAGTAGTGGGAGTATGGTAGAACTGGAAGTGATTCCAGAACCGCGAACGATTACGGAAAAAAAATTTTAATAGGACCTATACATTCAATCAGGTTTGACATTCCAATAGCCACTCCGCAGATTTGGTAGGTAACCTCAGACACCCGAGAGGTACTCCGGTAGCCTCAAGGACGGTGGCAGGGAGGTTCTTATCTACCCAGACTTGACACTACTGTTGTTCCAGGCTATGAGACCCAGTAGGAGGGTTGTCGTAGTCAGTGGGAGCAGCAGAAGCATAGTGGGCAAGATGCTTATATCTATTTATAGACTTGAGCAGTTATAGCAGAGATAGATCATCTAATTTTGATGTGACAGTCATGGGTTTGACTTCAATCAGAATAAGGGATGGATCAGTTAAGAAGGTAGTAGGGTGTGATGTCATGGTATCTGGATGACATACACAGAGTGGGAAGTAAAATTCCTATACTACGATCGGTTGTACTGTGGTCGTCACACAGTTGTTTCTCCAGACAGGATATGGATGTAATATTTGACATTCTGGTTTCTAGATCTATGGTTTTAGATCTGGATTTGGGTAGTTTCCCAATGTGGGTGCTTTGACAGTATTCTAATGGTTTTTAGAATAGATGACTCCTAGCATGGTGGTGTACCTGCAGGTGATGGAGTCACCCTCTCTAAAGGTGTCGTATAGACTAAAGAGGAGAGGGATGTGCATGATTGGCAGATCACTTACTTAGGCAATTGAGTCAATCATGAGATGCCAAGTACCACACCAGATGTTGTTTTTGCACTAGATGCAATAAGTTTGTATTAATCCAATCCTGGAGAAACATAAGGAAGCAGTTTTAGAACATTAGTACATGTTCTACGGATTTGATAACGGCAGCCTCTTTCGGGAGACGGTTATCATTCCAGGCTTCAAAGGTGACATGGATGACAGAGTGATTGTCAGAGTTTTAGTTTTCCCTCTGACGAGGGACAGTATTGTGGACAGGTGGTTCCAGAGGATACTGTGGGTGGCATGGTGCCGGATACTGATTAGGTTCAGTGATCCATACAGTCTAAGAAGTTTGGATATGGAGTTCATTTATGAACTAAGGTCCCATCAGATATCCAGGCATATTCTAAGACAGGTACTACTAAATTCGGGAGATGGCTTTCTCCGCGAACTTGAGATTAAGAGAGATTCAGAAAGAAACTTCTAGGCGGATCCACTCACCGAGGCTATTTCTCGAACACAATAGTTTTACAAACGGGCTTTGTGAAACTGATTAGTAGAGGAGTTGGATGTTCGGTTTCACACGGGCTGTGAGTAGTCGACATCGCAATATTAGCCTTGAGTGCAAGTGGGAGATTGTTGGAGATAGTGCCCTCATAGTCAATTATTGGATCGCAGGTACGTGATTGCAATGATTGCGGAGGACCTATCCCGGTAGGACAGTCTTACTCGAGATGATAGTATGCTATCTGGTTTGTCTTTATCAGTCGTGTACATGTTCAGGTGACTGATTGCATGTTACACTTTGATAGAGCCCTTAGGATCTTGCTTTACTACCAACAGTATGATGGCGATCATATACGTGAGAGTTGGGTAGTTTATATGCGTATCCTTAATTGTGGTCCCTAGTCGTGGGAGTTCTGAGACAGGGTATCGATACTCCGGAGTAGACTAGTGTGTACAGTCGAGACCCCGACGAGGGGCGGTGGCCGGTCTCACAAGCCACTGGTGTCAGTTGGATCACCTAAGATGTATACAGGTGCTCATTGGGTTATGAGTACACCGGACAGGACTCGCCGGGAATCTGCTAGTTAGTACTATACCTATCGTCGGATAGCAGTTCCCTGGTGACATGTGTATAAGTTAGTTCATCGACCTGAGGTCGTCATTTGTCTCGTGTGAGTTCCCACTGTGCTTTGATTTCTACCCTACCACGGCTCAAAGGAGTCGTGCAAACAGGTAGCTTTTGGGTACAGTCCCGAGCCACATGGAGGCACGTGAGCGGATCGGCAGGGGATTCGTCTCTCCCGGTATTGGGGGCGAGGTCGTGCTATGTCTAGGAGAGCCATTACACAAATCCATGGCCATGGTAGAAGATTTACTGGTAGGTACTCCAGTAGTATCTCAGGGTGTATTGGGCTTCACTCCGACATGACTTATACTGCTATTGGGGGTCTGACGTTGCTAGCCCCCTAGGCAGATATGCGATACTCATTGACGAACGGACCGGACTGTATATACATTGTCACTGTTAGGCTCAGTAGGGTTTTCCGGATGAGTGCGCTCATCGGCATCCCTTGAGGTCAGTCCGTGGGCAGCCGTTACGCATTGCTAGTGTCGCTGACGGTTTGTGGTTAAACCCACTGCCAGGGTACTGACGAGTCATTAGAGTCCCCCACAGACAGTTTCCCAAGTTCGGGCGAAACGTTGTAGAGACCGTATGGTTTTATGGCAGGGTTCAGAAAATGCACGTGCGTTTACGCACGTGTTATTTTTCGGGCAGATAATACTGGTCGGCTTTGGTTTAAGCCGGATCCGAGTATTATATTGAGTAGGTATAATATCTTTGTCTCAGTTGCATTTGTATTCGGTCGTAATACAAATGCGGGTATATTTATACAGTTTCGGGGTTATCCTGAAAGTCGTTTCAGGATCACTTTTGGAAGTTGCCAGTTTCCAGTTTTCTATCAGCCGTCTTTTAACATTTGGTTAAAGGCGGATTTATCTTTTCTTGGATGAGAGTGAGTCGTGCTTCTAGAAGGTTCTAGAAGGTTCTAGAATTTGTGACTAAGCTTTGTGACTCATGCTTTGATTTCATTACTTTCTTGTTTTGCTTAAGATCTTTAAGCAAGATATTTGTAAGTGTTCACATATGATATTTATCCTATGGTCACCCCCCCTCTCCTACGGTCACCCCCCCCTCTCTATAAAGAGGCCGGCCCCTCTCTCTCTCTCAAGGTGGTTGATTTTTCATCGGTTAGAAAAGATTATGATAGATTTTTGGGGTGTATGGAATTCACTGCTCATTTCATTCCATCAGCCGATTCCCTCGGCAACTTCATTAACCGATCGTCCACGGATTTGGACGAAGTGAGACAAAGTCATCTACTCATTCTCTACATCAATCTTTGTCGTCTCTTTTAGCAAACTTGACGATCGAGTTGCCTCGAGTCAGAGGCGGGAGCCCGTTTAAAGAACCGATCATGTGGTGCCACCTCGACGAGGAGATCGGAGATTGACGAGATCGGAGCAGCCGCAACGGAGCGTGGGATGATGGTTGAAGAACGAAGGACTCGGATCGTTCGGTACAATCTTTCTACGCTCTTTACAGTTTGTTAGTTTTGCAATAATGGCAGATCCGGGTTAAAGTATACGATAGCGCCAGTTAAAAGTTTTTTGTTCCGCATTTGGCGTCTGTAGACTGCCGGGGCGCTAGCGTAGACTTACAGACACTGCTCCAGATGGGGTAAAACCCGTAGGATGCAAGTGGATCTTCAGAAAGAAGATTGGTGTATATGGACAGGTTGAAACCTATAAGGCTAGACTTGTTGCAAAGGGTTTCCGTCAAAGACCTGGTTTGGACTATGACGAAACCTTTTCTCCAGTGGCTATGCTCAAATCCATTCGGATCCTTCTTGCTATTGCTGCCTTCCACGATTATGAGATCTGGCAGATGGACGTAAAGACGGCCTTTCTAAATGGTAATTTGGAAGAGAGCGTCTATATGGATCAGCCAGAGGGATTCATTCAGAGTGGGAGCAGCGGTAAAGTATGCAAGCTGCTTAAGTCCATTTATGGACTAAAGCAGGCATCGCGGAGTTGGAACATCTGTTTTGATGATACTGTCAAAGAATTCGACTTTATCAAAAATCCAGATGAACCATGCATATACAGTAAGATTGTAGGGAGAGTTGTTGTATTCCTCGTCTTGTACGTGGATGGCATTCTCCTAATAGGAAATGATATTCCTATGCTACAATCAGTCAAAAGATTCTTGTCACAGAAATTCTCCATGAAGGACCTTGGTGATGCCACCTACATTCTGGGGATCCAGATCTATCGTGATAGATCAAAGAGGATGTTGGGACTTTCACAGTCCAGGTACATTGACACCATATTGAAAAGATTCGGTATGGAAGATTCTAAGCGCGGTAACCTACCGGCTTGTCACGGAATCACCCTCTCCAAAGAGATGTCTCCCAAGACTGATTTGGAAAGGGAACGCATGTCGATTATACCCTACGCTTCTGCGGTAGGCTCTATAATGTATGCGATGTTTGTAAGTCGATGTACTTCACCCCAGTACTTGTGGGGAGGCGGAATTTTCAAAACTTATCAAGTTTAAACAACGAACATCGACTAACCGCTTGAATCGAAGCTAAACTATAAATAACCGTATCTTATGAGTTTCTTTTCATAAGTGATTAGGGATTATACCTAATGAAACCGGTCCTTCTTCTTTACGTCCTCCTTTGTTCTCCTCGACCTTCTCTAGGTAGTAGACGATCCACCCGAGAGCGAAACTCCAAGCTAAACCTCTAACTTGAGGTAACTAATCAACTTTGATTGCTAATCAAAGATGAAAGGATGATGTAGAGTGTAGGTTATGGATTGTTTAGTCTAACTAATCCTTTGATCTCAACACATGAGGATTAAGGATTAGGGTTTGAAGATGAGAGCTTGAGGAGAGAGAATGTGAGATAAGATAATGAGAGAAGAGAGAGAGTGTATCATAATATTATGAAGCATTCTTATTTTAGAATAATCAATAAAGGAAATGAATAAGCATGCTTCATAAAATATCTTGTGGTGATTCATTAGCATGAGTCATTAAGCAATAAATGTGCATTAATGAAGTGAATGAATCACCACCATGACTCACTCTCTTATCCAAAAGAAACCTCCTTAGTCACATCTTCTAGAAGCTTCTCGAGTAATTACGAGAACGCCCCTCCGATCCGTAAAAATACGGAAAAACTTTAGACTGTATAAATCCAATAACCGGATACCAGTAACTGGCTTAAACCAAAGCCGACTGGTAAAAACTGTCCGAAAGTCGTACGCGCGTAAACGCACGTATGCGTCCGAACCCTTTGTCGCAAAACCATGCAACCTCTATATCGTTTCGCCTGGAGTAGGAAACTCTCTGTGTGGGACTCTAGAGACTCGACTACTACGCTGGCAGTGGGTTTAACCACAGACCGCAAGCGGCACTAGCTGTACGTAACGGTCCCCAGGTAGCTGTCGATAAGAAGGCCGATGAGTAAACCCATCCGAACTCCTACTGAGTCTGATGTGACAATCTCCATACAGTCCGGTCCGTTCGTCCAAGACTATCGCATATCGGGCCTAGGGGGGCGGCAAGCGTCAGTCCCCTAATAGCGGTATAAGTCGTGTCGGAGTGAAGCCCATTACACCCTGAGAAACTACTGGAACCTACCAGCAAATCTCGCTTGCCCTGGCCAGGGACTTTGCGTAATGGCTCTCTGACACAGCACGATATCTACTCCCAATACCGGGAGGGACGAATCCTGTCTAACCGCCACTGCCTCCAAGTGCTCGGGACTGCACCCAACTGCTACCTGTTTGCACGACTCCTTTGAGCCGTGGTAGGGTAGCAATCTAAGAACAGTGGGACACACTCGAGGCGAAGTAGCAGTGTCAAGTCTGCGGACTACGCTGTACTCATGTCACCTGGGAACTGTTCACTGACGACTGGTATCAAACCAACCAACAGTTCCCTGTGAGTCCTGTCCGGTGTACCCGTAACCTAACGAGCACCTGCATACTATCTCCAGTACGACGTACTGACGGCTGTGGGACAGACCATCTCCCCAACTGGGATGAGAAGCGTACACACCAGTCTACTCCGGAGTATCGATGCTCTGTCTCGATAATCCAACGACCGGGGACCTGAATAAGGATGTGCTTGTAGACTACCCAGCCCCCACTAGTGTGACTGCCATCACAACGCTGGTAGACAAGCAAGATCCTAAGAGCTCTATCAATACGTACACTCACATATTAAGATAGAAAAACCAAGTAGCATACTACCATGTTTAGCAAGACTGTTATATACATGTGAATATCCCAAGCTTCCATTAAGTAATATACAAGCTAGTATGATACAGTAATGGCCTTCTAGGGCATAAACACTAACAATCTCCCACTTGCACTAGGGCCATGTACTGGCATATCGTAGACCAATGATCTCGAGCAGCCTCTCGAACTGAATCTGAGGAAGGGCCTTCGTGAATGGATCAGCAATGTTCTCTTCTGAAGCAACTCTCCGAACCTCGATCTCCTGACGATCAATGATCTCCCTGATCAGGTGATACCGCCTCAAGATGTGTCTGGACTTCTGATGGGACCTTGGTTCCTTCGCTAAAGCTATAGCTCCGTTGTTGTCGCAATACAGAGGTATTGGATCAACTATGGTAGGAACCACCTGAAGTTCTGTTAGGAACTTCTTCATCCAGACTGCTTCTTTTGCGGCATCGCAAGCAGCTATATACTCCGCTTCCATCGTCGAGTCAGCAACGGTGTCCTGCTTGGAGCTCTTCCAGCACACCGCCCCTCCATTGAGGGTAAAGACATAACCCGACATGGACTTGGAATCGTCCTTATCACTCTGGAAGCCGGAATCAGCAAAGGCCTCCAACCTGAGGTCTTTTCCGCCGTAAACCAAGAACATCTCCTTAGTCCTCCTCAGGTACTTGAGAATGTTCTTTACTGCTATCCAGTGTTTCTCCCCTGGGTCTGACTGATACCGGCTTACCACGCTTAGTGCGTAAGCTACATCTGGTCTGGTACACAACATTGCATACATTATAGAGCCTACCGCAGAAGCGTAGGGTATAATAGACATGCGTTCCCTTTCCAAATCAGTCTTGGGAGACATCTCTTTGGAGAGGGTGATTCCGTGACAAGCCGGTAGATTACCGCGCTTAGAATCTTCCATACTGAATCTTTTCAGTACAGTGTCGATATACCTGGACTGCGAAAGTCCCAACATCCTCTTGGATCTATCACGATAGATCCGGATCCCCAGAATGTAAGAGGCATCACCCAGGTCTTTCATGGAGAACCTGTGTGACAAGAATCCTTTGACAGATTGTAGCATAGGAATGTCATTTCCTATCAATAGAATGTCATCCACGTACAAGACGAGGAATACGACACTTCTGGCCACAACTTTACTATATATGCACGGTTCATCTGGATTTTTGATAAAGTCATATTCTTTGACTGTCTCATCAAAACAGATGTTCCAACTCCGCGATGCCTGCTTTAGTCCGTAAATAGACTTAAGCAGCTTGCATACTTTCCCGCTGCTTCCACTCTGATTGAAACCCTCTGGCTGATCCATATAGACGCTCTCTTCTAAATTTCCATTCAGAAAAGCCGTCTTTACGTCCATCTGCTATATTTCATAATCATGGAAGGCAGCAATAGCAAGAAGGACCCGAATGGATTTGAGCATAGCCACTGGAGAAAAAGTTTCGTCATAGTCCAAACCAGGTCTTTGACGAAAACCCTTTGCAACAAGTCTAGCCTTATAGGTTTCCACCTGTCCATCTACACCAATCTTTTTCTTGAAGATCCATTTGCATCCTATGGGTTTTACCCCATCTGGAGCAAAGTCCAAAGTCCATACTTTGTTGGTGTACATGGACTCCATCTCGGTCCGCATTGCATCTAGCCATCGTACCGAGTCGCCGCTCTGGATGGCCTGCTGGAAGTCAGTAGGTTCATCATCATTTATGATGCAATCCTCTCTATCCCCGTCTATGAGAAAACCGTAGTATCTCTCAGGCGGACGAGACGGCCTACTACTCCTGCGGAGGGGTGCGGGAATGTTCTGTTCTTCTTGAACCTCTGGTTCTACCAAACTTTCAGTAGCAGCTTGTGGTTCTGGAATTTCTTCCAGTTCTATTTCGCTCCCATTTGTATCCTTTTCTAAAACTTGTTGTTCTAGAAAATGGGCATTACGAGAAACAAAAACCTTTTGTTCTTCTGCGTAATAGAAGCAATATCCCTTGGAGTTCTTTGGATATCCTACAAGCATACATTTTACTGATCGTGCCTCGAGCTTGTCCACAAACTGCTTTTTGACAAAAGCTGGACATCCCCAAATCCTTATATACTGAAGATAGGGTTTCTTCCCACTCTACATCTGATATGGTGTGGTAGGCACAGTTTTGGTAGGAACTCTGTTCAAAATATATGCCGCTGATTCTAGCGCATATCCCCAGAAAGATCGCGGTAACTCAGCATTACTCATCATGGATCGTACCATATCTAATAGGGTTCGATTCCGTCTCTCCGATACACCGTTGTGCTGTGGAGTGTATGGAGGAGTAAGCTGAGAGAGAATTCCTTTCTCTTTTAGGTAACCTAGGAACTCGGCACTTAAGTATTCTCCACCTCGATCAGATCTCAGTGTCTTAATACTTTTGCCTGTTTGGTTTTCCGCTTCATTCTTGAATTCCAGGAATTTCTCAAAGGCCTCTGATTTATGCTTCATTAAGAAAACATATCCATACCTAGAGAAATTATCTGTAAAAGTAATGAAATAGGAATAACCACCTCTCGCATGTGTAGACATTGGACCGCATACATCACTGTGTATGAGTCCTAAGAGCTCGCTCGCTCTTACTCCTTGTCCAGTGAATGGAGTCTTTGTCATCTTTCCTTTGAGACAAGATTGACAAGTGTCATAAGTTTGATATTCGAACGTGTCCAAATATCCTTCTCTATGCAACTTAGTCAACCTTCTCTCATTGATGTGACCCAGTCTACAATGCCATAAGAAAGCTTTATTTAAATCTGGAGACTTTCTTTTTAGTGTGTTCTGGACATTGAAAATTTGGAGTTGGTTTAACACATATATGCCGTTATTTAGAGTACCGGACCCAATCAAACCATGATTAAGGTGGATGTTGACAACATCTCTTACAAACGTGAAATCATAACCTTTATTTGATAACAAGGAAACTGATATGATATTACACGTTAAGCTGGGTACAAAATAACAGTTATGTAAAACCAAAATGTGTCCACTCGTCAATCCTAGGTGATAATCCCCGACGGACGCAGCTCCCACGCTAGCTCCGTTAGCAACCCTGAGGATCATATCACCTTCCTTCAGCACTCTACGGTTTCTCAGTGCCTGCAATGAATTGCAAATATGAGATCCTGACCCGGTATCCAATACCCAGGAAGTAGAGTTGATCGACAGACAATTCTCAATTACAAACACACCTGAAGTCGAAGCCACAGCCTGCTTCGGTTCCTGGTTCTTGGCGTTCCACGCCTTGCAATCCTTCTTCCAGTGCCCTTTCCTGTGACAATGGAAGCACTCATCCTGGCCAACTATCGGTACTGCTTTCTTTTTCTTTCCCTTTCCTCCCACCTTACTAACACCTCCTCTAGGTCTGGGTGCGGCCTTCTTCTTCCTTCCTTTGGCCCTAGCCTTGGACCCGGAAGAAGATGAACCGCCAACAAACATAGCGGGTGTTTCCCTTGCCTTCTGCAAGGTGCCCTCTGCACTCCTTAACATGTTCAGGAGTTCCGCAAGTTCAACTTCTTTTCCTTGAAGATTGAAGTTGAGGATAAACTGGGCGTAGGTGGGAGGAAGGGACTGGAGAACAAGGTCTGTATAGAGCTCATTATCCAAAGTCGTCCCAAGGTCTGCGAGCTCTTCTATATAGCCAATCATCTGTAGGACATGTTCACCTACCGATGATCCGACAGCCAACCTCGCTCGAAATAATTTCTTAGAGGTCTCGTATCTTGCTATACGAGATTGCTCTCCATAAAGTTCCTTTGTATGGAGAAATATGCCATCTAGGGACATATCCTCGTGCCTCCTCTGATGTTCATTATTCATCGAGGCAAGCACGATGCACTTGGCTCTCGCGTAATCTAAATCCCAGGTTTTGCGGATTTCCTTATCCGCATTGCTGGATTTGGGACCAGGGACAGCAGGTGCCGTAGCGGTGAGGACGTACCCCAGTTTGTCATAGGTCAAAGCCATCTTGACATTCCGCAGCCAATCTTTATAGTTTGGCCCCGTCAGTATATTTTTCTCTAAAAGTAACTTAAGTCCAGTCATTTTCAGGGTCGCTGCAATTAGGAGAGAGAGAAGAAAACTCTTTAGCATGATGCTCTTGCAAGTTTAGAGTGGTTTTTAGTTTATCTAAACTGGATGGCTCCCACTGTTTCTCGAATCCTTCCTCAAACCATAAAAGAAGAATTAGCCAAGACTATTCTCACCGTACAATACTTGCTTAACCGTTCAGCCAGGCCGGTGTCGATAATTCGAGGGAGGTTTTCCAACGCTTTCGCGAAGTTCCTTAATTAAGTAACCTCTTTTCTCTGGGGGCGTAACCCCGCTGACACTTTTCTGGAAACCTACTAGGTTTATAGCATTGATCGTTAAGTGACGAATATCCTGATAAGTAGCATATACTCACAGTAGGATCGGGATCCAAATATCATCGTCTGATAATGTTGTAGGAATGCTACCAACATTCATCAAACTCAAAATGGTATGCACTTGGTTCTTTGCAAATTTCAGTTTTTTTAGAAATTCCCGATATAAGTTTTTACCCCATGCTCTTATGACCTTGGCGTTGGTCAAAATGTCATAAGTCACATGTCAAGTTCTACCCATCATTATCTTGTTAATTTGAACCCATCCGTATATATCCCTGACGTTGGCCAAATGATAATACGACTGTCCCAAACCAACTCATCTATCTATGCAACAAATGAATACCCAGCAGCTACCAAACACTATGCCATGACGTTGGCCAAAAGTGCATAGCTTGAATACTACCGAATACCCAAATGAAATGACGGAGGGCTACGACTGGTTTTGGCGAAACCGTGAACGTAGTGAACTTGATATAACCGAAGGAACCTGATAGCTTTTAAAAGGAGTGGTTAAATCTCCGCATTTAAAAATATCTGTTTTTAAAAATAACCGAGTGGTTTCTTTTAAATTGTTCCAACGATTTAAACTTTGGTTTGTTTTACTTTGCATTATAGATAATGCGTCCCATCATTAACCTATCATTGCAGAAAACAACGAAAATACAACGTCCTCTTATGCCATCCGCATTCGCCACGGGGTCTCGTCATCACCCGTTAGGTTACTTAACTAACGACAGAGCGGGGGCTGGGCTAGCGCGGGTGTAAAACATAAGTGGCGTCTAAATAGCTATCATAATATAGATATTTTACATTCGTCTGACGCAATGATATTCATTCCAGAACACAGATAAACAATATTGGATTTGCAAGCAATCTGTATTTCTTTTGAGCCTGCAAGAAAAGACAGATTACACAGTTGTGATGAATAGCCGTTACCCCACCCTCGACCCCTACGGGTACGGCAAAATACCCACCCGGTAGTCTGTGTACCCCACCTTGGGCCAGTCCTAGGAGCAAAAACAGTAAAATGAAATAATACAACGGTGGCTACAACCGCAACCTGGAAGTGCCCCGCGAAAATAATATTACAACAAATTACATTTATAACAAATGAATTAATCAATAACCCATTGCTAACCCCGGCTATACACCACAACAGTCCAATACAGTTTATATGCACAAACAGATATAACCATTTCAGAAATGTGCAACCCCCTGCCAACCGACATACTAGCAGTTAGGGGAGGTTTACGAACACATTAAACAATCACAGATATAATCCAATACGCAAATACTGTACAATTCGATCGAATAAACAATATCAATATTGCTCCAAAATCTGCTCTGTTAAACAGTAACCTGAGCAATAATTAAATATTCCAGAAAACCCCAAATGTCACAGGGGACCCACACAAGAAAGACGAGTCCATGACTCGGCCAAAGCGCCGCGGAAGGGCGGCGGATCCCACCGATCCGCCGCGCTTTCGCGGCCGAGTTGCCGATTCATGGGCTCGAATTTCTTGGGTGTTCTCCTGGACTCCTTTCTAGCTCTCTGAACACACCTGAAAAATTTTCTGACATCGTTTTAAATTCGACAGAAACTAGTATTTTTTAGGGTTTTCCGGTTTCGTTTTTCCGTTCGAAATTCGTACAAATTTGCGATTAAGTTATTTAGTGTTTAGCGAGGCTCTGATACCACTGCAAGTCGATGTACTTCACCCCAGTACTTGTGGGGAGGCGGAATTTTCAAAACTTATCAAGTTTAAACAACGAACATCGACTAACCGCTTGAATCGAAGCTAAACTATAAATAACCGTATCTTATGAGTTTCTTTTCATAAGTGATTAGGGATTATACCTAATGAAACCGGTCATTCTTCTTTACGTCCTCCTTTGTTCTCCTCGACCTTCTCTAGGTAGTAGACGATCCACCCGAGAGCGAAACTCCAAGCTAAACCTCTAACTTGAGGTAACTAAACAACTTTGATTGCTAATCAAAGATGAAAGGATGATGTAGAGTGTAGGTTATGGATTGTTTAGTCTAACTAATCCTTTGATCTCAACACATGAGGATTAAGGATTAGGGTTTGAAGATGAGAGCTTGAGGAGAGAGAATGTGAGATAAGATAATGAGAGAAGAGAGAGAGTGTATCATAATATTATGAAGCATTCTTATTTTAGAATAATCAATAAAGGAAATGAATAAGCATGCTTCATAAAATATCTTGTGGTGATTCATTAGCATGAGTCATTAAGCAATAAATGTGCATTAATGAAGTGAATGAATCACCACCATGACTCACTCTCTTATCCAAAAGAAACCTCCTTAGTCACATCTTCTAGAAGCTTCTCGAGTAATTACGAGAACGCCCCTCCGATCCGTAAAAATACGGAAAAACTTTAGACTGTATAAATCCAATAACCGGATACCAGTAACTGGCTTAAACCAAAGCCGACTGGTAAAAACTGTCCGAAAGTCGTACGCGCGTAAACGCACGTATGCGTCCGAACCCTTTGTCGCAAAACCATGCAACCTCTATATCGTTTCGCCTGGAGTAGGAAACTCTCTGTGTGGGACTCTAGAGACTCGACTACTACGCTGGCAGTGGGTTTAACCACAGACCGCAAGCGGCACTAGCTGTACGTAACGGTCCCCAGGTAGCTGTCGATAAGAAGGCCGATGAGTAAACCCATCCGAACTCCTACTGAGTCTGATGTGACAATCTCCATACAGTCCGGTCCGTTCGTCCAAGACTATCGCATATCGGGCCTAGGGGGGCGGCAAGCGTCAGTCCCCTAATAGCGGTATAAGTCGTGTCGGAGTGAAGCCCATTACACCCTGAGAAACTACTGGAACCTACCAGCAAATCTCGCTTGCCCTGGCCAGGGACTTTGCGTAATGGCTCTCTGACACAGCACGATATATACTCCCAATACCGGGAGGGACGAATCCTGTCTAACCGCCACTGCCTCCAAGTGCTCGGGACTGCACCCAACTGCTACCTGTTTGCACGACTCCTTTGAGCCGTGGTAGGGTAGCAATCTAAGAACAGTGGGACACACTCGAGGCGAAGTAGCAGTGTCAAGTCTGCGGACTACGCTGTACTCATGTCACCAGGGAACTGTTCACTGACGACTGGTATCAAACCAACCAACAGTTCCCTGTGAGTCCTGTCCGGTGTACCCGTAACCTAACGAGCACCTGTATACTATCTCCAGTACGACGTACTGACGGCTGTGGGACAGACCATCTCCCCAACTGGGATGAGAAGCGTACACACCAGTCTACTCCGGAGTATCGATGCTCTGTCTCGATAATCCAACGACCGGGGACCTGAATAAGGATGTGCTTGTAGACTACCCAGCCCCCACTAGTGTGACTGCCATCACAACGCTGGTAGACAAGCAAGATCCTAAGAGCTTTATCAATACGTACACTCACATATTAAGATAGAAAAACCAAGTAGCATACTACCATGTTTAGCAAGACTGTTATATACATGTGAATATCCCAAGCTTCCATTAAGTAATATACAAGCTAGTATGATACAGTAATGGCCTTCTAGGGCATAAACACTAACAATGTTATGTACCAGACCAGATGTAGCATACGCATTGAGCGTTGTAAGCCGGTATCAGGCAAACCCAGGGGAGAATCACTGGATAGCAGTAAAGAACATTCTCAAGTACCTGAGGAGGACTAAGGAGATGTTCTTGGTTTACGGCGGAAAAGACCTCAGGATGGAGGCCTATGCTGATTCCGGCTTCCAGAGTGACAAGGATGACTCCAAGTCCATGTCGGGTTATGTCTTTACCCTCAATGGAGGGGAGGTCTGTTGGAAGAGTTCCGAGCAGGACACCATTGCTGACTCAACGATGGAAGCGGAGTACATAGCTGCTTGCGATGCCGCAAAAGAAGCTGTCTGGATGAAGAAGTTCCTCACAGAACTTCAGGTGGTTCCTACCAGTGTTGGTCTAATACCTCTGTATTGCGACAACAATGGCGCTATAGCTTTAGCGAAGGAACCCAGGTCCCATCAGAAGTCCAGACACATCTTAAGGCGGTATCACCTGATCAGGGAGATCGTAGATCGCCGGGAGATCGAAGTAAAGAGAGTAAATACAGAGGATAACATTGCTGATCCATTCACTAAGGCCCTACCTCAGATTCATTTCGAGAGGCTACTCGAGATCATCGGTCTTCGATACGCCAGTACATGGCCCTAGTGCAAGTGGGAGATTGTTAGTGTTTATGCCCTAGAAGGCCATTACTGTATCATACTAGTTTGTATATTACTTAATGGAAGCTTGGGATATTCACATGTATATAACAGTCTTGCTAAACATAGTAGTATGCTACTTGGTTTTTCTATCTTAATATGTGAGTATACGTATTGATAGAGCTCTTAGGATCTTGCTTGACTACCAGCGTTTTGATGGCAGTCACACTAGTAGGGGCTGGGTAGTCTACAAGCACATCCTTATTCAGGTCCCTAGTCGTAGGATTATCGAGACAGGGCATCGATACTCCGGAGTAGACTAGTGTGTACGCTTCTCATCCCAGTTGGGGAGATGGTCTGTCCCACAGCCGTCAGTACATCGTACTTGAGATAGTATGCAGGTGCTCGTTGGGTTACGGGTACACCGGACATGACTCACAGGGAACTGTTGGTTGGTTTTATACCACTCGTCAGTGAACAGTTCCCAAGTGACATGAGTACAGCATAGTCCGCAGACTTGACACTGTTGCTTCGCCTCGAATGTGTCCCACTGTTCTTAGATTGCTACCCTACCACGGCTCAAAGGAGTCGTGCAAACAGGTAGCAGTTGGGTGCAGTCCCGAGCACTTGGAGGCAGTGGCGGTTAGACAGGATTCGTCTCTCCCGGTATTGGGGGTTGATATCGCGCTGTGTCAGAGAGCCATTACGCAAAGTCCCTGGCCAGGGCAAGCGAGATTTGCTGGTAGGTTCCAGTAGTTTCTCAGGGTGTAATGGGCTTCACTCAGACACGACTTATACCGCTTTTAGGGGACTAACGCTTGCCGCCCCCCTAGGCCCGATATGCGATAGTCTTAGACGAACAGACCGGAAAGTACGGAGATTGTCACATCAGACTCAGTAGGAGTTCGGATGGGTTTCCTCATCGGCCTTCTTATCGACATCTACCTGGGGACCGTTACGTACAGCTAGTGCGGCTTACGGTCTGTGGTTAAACCCACTGCCAGCGTAGTAGTCGAGTCTCTAGAGTCCCACACAGAGAGTTTCCCTACTCCAGGCGAAACGATATAGAGGTCGTATGGTTTTATGACAAGGGTTCGGACGCATACGTGTGTTTACGCACGTACGACATCCGGACAGTTTTTACTAGTCGGCTTTGGTTTAAGCCAGTTTCTAGTATCCGGTTATTGGATTTATACAGTCTAAAGTTTTTCCGTGTTTTCACGGATAGGAGGGGCGTTCTCGTAATTGTGCGAGAAGCTTCTTGAAGATGGTGACTTGGGGGTTAAGGTGGCATATGCATTAACTGAGATTAGTGACTCATTTGAGTGATTCATCCATGTCATTAATGCATCATAAATGCTTAATGACTCATGGAGATGAATCACCCATTAGATATTTATGGAGCATGGTTGTTAAATCATTTATTTGATTTATCTTGATTTTGTTTATGCTTCATATATATTATGAGAGTTCATTATCTCATTCCATTCTCTTGCTCACTTTCTCTCTCCTCAAGCTCTCCCTCTTCAAACCCTAATCCTCCCCTTTCATGTGTTGAGTACAAGGATTAGATTAGACTACTTAATCCTTAACCATTCTCTATATCACCTAGGTTGCTTAGATTAGCGATTTAAGAAACCTAGTTAACTCTAGTTTGAGGTGAAGCTTGTAGTAAAGCTTTCGGGTGGATCTTCTACTACTTAGAGAAGGCCGGAGAGGACGTGGAGAACGACCAGACGAAGGACTCAGTTCTACAGGTATAATCACTTTTCATAGTAGTTGTTAACTCCTATGTTTGTTGTTAGTTATTGTTTAAGCAAAGATTCTCAGTTAGTCGATGATTACGCATAAACTAGATCGTTTTTCATTATTCCGCCCCCCCCCGCAAGTCGTGCGGTGCTGTACATCGACTTACACTGTGTAAGATTCTCCACACTGGAAATCGTCAACTCAAGTGGGCCTGCGTCGGCGCATCAAATCAGACGAATCATCTCAGTCGCTCAACTCTTCTGAAGATATACTAGCTATCTACCGTCGCATCTCTGCTTGAAAGCTCTAGCGATCTCAGCTTATAAGCTCTGGAAGCGACATACCATCAATCTCAGCAACAGCTGGGTCATCTGTCTGCAAGGTAGACGACATCACAAATTTAAGGTAGGTTGTATATCAACAGTCCTTTCACAACTGGCAGCCTCTATCAGTGGCCTGATCGTATGGTGCAAAATCGAACACTCGCCTCAAACGAGAGGTCACAACACAAACACTACATCGAGACGTTCCTATGTCACCAGAAAACACGATGGTCGGTCATCGTCCATGATGAGCTCGTCCTGACCGCATCACTAGCGGCTGCTCAATCTATGCTCAAACCATGGTGACAGGAACCTCAAGTATGTATCGAAGAAAATAGATCAAAGGAATGAAAAGAATCAATAGATCCATAATGGTTACATGATCATAAGGAGGGACGAAATAAATGAGAGTATGATCATTGGAACGAATAGAATCAAGGATCTCAAATGGATGTATAATCATAAGAACGAAGAGAATCACAAGTCTCAAAATATGTACATCCGAAGGTCACCTAAGAGGAGTATCGTATCATAAGTATGCCGCGGAACATACGCAAAGTACGTCACTCTACTTGAGTAACCTACTCCATCAATCAGGGTCAACCTATGTAACGAAAGTCCGGGTCTAATACCCCTTGTTCAAGTCTAAGTTCCGTAAGGTCAAGCCTAGGTTCCGAAATAGATTACGCCCCAGACTCTACATAGCCAACCTAGACTTGAACCAAGGTTAAACCTAGCGCTCTGATACCAACTTTATCGCGACCCGAAATTTAGTTCGTGAACGGCACTTAAATCATGCCACGTCTACAGGCATAACGTAACTTAAGTAAGCCGAAGCCCAGAAATCTAAACCTTTTTAAATTTAAATAAAATAGGTGAAGTTTTGAAATAAATGTATGATGAAGTCAAATGTTTTCTTAAATGCATAGATAATGGACATGGAAAATGCAAGTGGATTTTATTAGTTGAAAAACATGTTTCGTCTTTTAAAAATTTGGGCAGCACCTCCTTTGTATATTTTGATCCAAAACCACATAAACATGATAATATAAAAGGCATCCCCAAATGGGAGCTAGCTCTTCGCCAAACGGCGGAATCACAACCACGCAAGTCATAATATAAGTATACGACGCCCAACGGCAAAGATCAACACAAAGGATAATGAAATAGGCAAGACATCAACCCACCAAGTAAACATATAACTCATCGCTCAAAGTCTCGCAACCACAAGTCTCTTCTAATCTTACTACATATACAAATACTAGTTTCTGATTGATGGACTTAACTAGATACAACAAGAATAATAATACAAGAGTGGCACCATCAAACATGTACCACCTACCAAAGAAAATCACCCGAATGCAATCTGTGTACCAGCGATGCCGCTACTGATCCATGCGGTCAACCTGCAAGAACTGTGGCACAACGGGGGTGAGATGCCAACTCATGAGTAGAAAACATCATCATGTAGAAATCGAAAAAAACAACGATTCCTAGGTCAACTATATCATAAGGTAATACTATGATATCTAGGGTGACCGTATTTACATATGTGCCAACAATATTGTAAGTCCATGCTACCTCTCCCGGTACTTTCGGGAATGCGGAATTTGGTAAAAAACGATTTTTACGGAGGTGGTAACATGGACCTAAAACCCGGATCTTGGTTAAACATCCATCTAACAACCTAACTATGAGTTTCTAGCTACTCGGTTAGGGGGTTATACCTTGCTTGTCTTGAACTCCTTCGTCTTCAAGCTCCGATGGTGGTCCGGATTGGCTTCTTCCCGTCGTCTCCGTACGCCGAAGATAGATCCACCTGAAATCTCCAACCTTTGGCTCCTTCTTCGTTCTTTGAAGAAACTAGTTCACTCGGTTTGCCAAACCTTGTGAACTAGAATGAGTAGAGAAGAGTTTGTGTGGGATTTTATCTATGGTTCTTGATTCTCAACTCATGAGATATGTGAACCATAGAGTCAAGAGAGAGGGAGCAAGAGGAAGAGGGTGAAAGAGAGCTCAAGAACAAGAGAGAGAGTGAGCAAGAAAAAATGAGCAAGTCTTTTGTCTCTCACCCTCTCATAATCCAAAGTCATGATAACTCATCATACCAAAAAAGTCTTATGTGATGATTGAAGCAACCATAACCATATCATTTCATGCACTCATTTTACACAAATGAGCAAGCAAGCAAAAGTTTTTGCCATGAAATGATGGCTATGGTTATCATGATGGTCAACTAGTCAAGCCTACTAAACCGGTCAACAAAGTCAACAAGTCAACAAAAGTCAACAAGTCAACAAAGTCAACAAAAGTCAACAACCATGTCACCATAATACTTAATTAATATAATAGTTAATCATATATCATATTCTCATTAGGGTTGAGCAAAAAGTCAAATAGTCAACGGTCAACTGTCAACAACCCTAATGAGAATCCGCTGCCTCTGCCTCCCTGTCAACTGTGCATACACACCCGCATCCGCGTTCCGAGGAACACGAATGCATACAGGATAAATCTAATCCCAAAAGGTACACTAGGATCTGGCTTAAACCAAAGCCCGCTAGTGTAAGCTGTCCGGACACTGTACGTGCACAAGTGCACGGATATGACCGATCCCTGTCGCAAAACTATGCGACCTGTCGCAATACCATGCGACCTCTACTCTTTTGCCTAAAGGCGAAAAGCTTTCTGTGTGGGACTCTAAAGACTCGACACTACGCTGGCAGTGGGTTTAACCACAGACCGCAAGCGGCACTAGCTGTGCGTAACGGTCCCCAGGTAATGCCGACAAGAAGACCGACGAGGCGAAACCCATCTGAACTCCTACTGAGCCTGAGTGTGACATTGTCCGTACAGTCCGGTCTGTTCGTCTGATACATCGCATGGCGGGCGTAGGGGGCGGTAAACGTCAGTCCCCCAAAAGCGGTACAAGTCGTGCGGGAGCGGAGCCCAAAACACCCTGAGATAACACTGGAAGCCTACCAGTACATCTCGTTTTCCCTGGCCAGGGACTACTCGTGTAATGGCTCTCCTAGACACAGCGCGATGTCAACCCCCAATACTGGGAGAGACGAATCCTGTCTAACCGTCACTGCCTCCAAGTGCTTCGGGACTGCACCCAACCACTACCTGTTTGCACGACTCCTTTGAGCCGTGGTAGGGTAGTGATCAAAGTATAGTGGGAACACACTCGAGGCGAAGTGACAGTGTCAAGTCAGCGGACTAAGCTGTACTCATGTCACCTGGGAACTGTTAACTGAAGATAGGCATAATACCAACTAGTCAGTTCCCGACGAGTCCTGTCCAGTGTACCCGTAACCTAACGAGCACCCGCATACTATCTCATGTACGACGTACTGACGGCTGTGGGACAGACCGTCTCCCACACTGGGATGAGAAGCGCATGCGTTGGTCTACTCTGGAGTATCGATGCCCTGTCTCGATAGTCCTGCGACCAGGGACCTGCATAAGGATGTACTTATAGATTACCCAGCCCCACTAGTGTGACGGCCATCACATCGCTGGTAATCAAGCAATGATCCTAAGGGCTCCACTAATGTGTATAGGCGATATACATAAATAAACACATGTACACATTGAAGTAGAAACAAACCAAGTTGCATACTACTATATTGAGCAAGATTGTATATACAAGGTGAATATCCCAAGCTTCCATTAAGTAATATAAAAACTAGTATGATACAGTAATGGCCTCTAGGGCATATACACTAACAATCTCCCACTTGCACTAAGGCCATGTACTGGCGTATCGAAGACCTATCATCTCGATCAGCCGCTCGAACTGAGTCTAGGGCAGGGCCTTGGTGAATGGATCTGCAGTGTTATCTTCTGAAGCGACTCTCCGAACCTCGATCTCCTGGCGATCCACGATCTCCCTGATCAGGTGATACCGCCTCAAGATGTGCCTGGATCTCTGATGGGACCTGGGTTCCTTCGCTAAAGCTATAGCCCCGTTGTTGTCGCAATACAGAGGTATTGGATCAACAATGGACGGAACCACCTGAAGTTCTTTCAAGAACTTCCTCATCCAGACAGCTTCTTTTGCAGCGATGTATTCCGCTTCCATCGTCGAGTCTGCAACGGTTTCTTGTTTGGAACTCTTCCAACACACCGCCCCTCCATTGAGGGTAAAGACAAAACCCGACATGGACTTGGAATCATCCTTGTCACTCTGGAAGCTGGAGTCAGCAAAGGCCTCGATCTGGAGGTCTTTTCCGCCATACACCAAGAACATCTCCTTAGTCCTTCTCAGGTACTTGAGAATGTTCTTTACCGCTATCCAGTGTTTCTCCCCAGGGTTTGACTGATACCGGCTTACCACACTCAGTGCATAAGCTACATCCGGTCTGGTACACAACATCGCATACATTATAGAGCCTACCGCAGAAGCGTAGGGTATAATAGACATGCGATCCCTCTCCAAATCAGTCTTGGGAGACATCTCTTTGGAGAGGGTGATCCCGTGACAAGCTGGTAGGTTACCGCGCTTGGAATCTTCCATACTGAATCTTTTCAGTACGGTGTCGATGTACCTGGACTGTGAAAGTCCTAATATCCTCTTGGATCTGTCACGGTAGATCCGGATACCCAGAATGTATGAGGCATCACCCAGGTCTTTCATGGAGAACCTGTGTGACAAGAACCCCTTAACAGATTGTAGCATAGGAATGTCATTTCCTATTAAGAGAATGTCATCCACGTATAAAACAAGGAATACTACAGTTCTCGCTACAAATCTACTATAGATGCATGGTTCATCTGGATTTTTGATAAAGCCAAATTCTTTGACCGTCTCATCAAAGCAGATGTTCCAACTCCGCGATGCCTGCTTTAGTCCATAGATGGACTTAAGCAACTTTCACACCTTTCCGCTGCTCCCACTCTGAATGAAACCCTCTGGCTGGTCCATATAGACACACTCCTCTAAATTTTCATTTAGAAAAGCTGTCTTTACGTCCATCTGCCAAATCTCATAATCGTGGAAGGCAGCAATGGCAAGAAGGATCCGAATGGATTTCAGCATGGCTACTGGAGAAAAGGTTTCGTCATAGTCCAAGCCAGGTCTTTGACGAAAAATCTTTGCTACCAGCCTAGCTTTATAGGTCTCAACCTGTCCATCTACACCAATCTTCCTTTTGAAGATCCACCTGCTTCCTACGGGTTTTACCCCGTCTGGAGCAATGTCCAACGTCCATACCTTGTTGGTGTACATGGACTCCATTTCGGTCCGCATTGCATCCAGCCATTTCACTGAGTCAACGCTCTGAACGGCCTGCTGGAAGCTAGTAGGCTCATCATAATCTATGATGCAGTCCTCTCTATCCCCGTCTATGAGAAAACTGTAATATCTCTCGGGCGGATGAGTCTGCCTACTACTCCTGCAGAGCGGCGTAGGAATGTCCTGTTCTTCCGAACCCTCTGGTTCCACTAAACTTTCAGTAATAGTCCGTGGTTCTGGAATTTCTTCCAGTTCTACTGCGCTCCCACTTATTTCCTTTTCCAAGAACTGGTGTTCTAGAAAGTGGGCATGACGAGAAACAAGAACTTTTTGTTCCTCTTCGCAGTAGAAGAAATATCCCTTGGAATTCTTTGGATATCCCACAAACTTGCACAGTACTGAGCGTGCCTCGAGCTTGTCCGCATGCTGCTTTTTGACAAAAGCTGGACTTCCCCATATCTTAATGTGATTAAGATGGGGCCTCTTCCCACACCACATCTCAAATGGCGTGGTAGGCACAGTCTTAGTGGGAACTCGGTTCAAAAGGTATGCGGCTGATTCTAGCGCATATCCCCAGAATGATCGCGGTAACTCAGCGTTACTCATCATGGACCACACCATATCCAATAGGGTGCGGTTCTGTCTCTCCGATACACCGTTATGTTGCGGGGTGTATGGAGGAGTAAGCTGAGAGAGAATTCTGTTCTCTTTTAAATAGTCCAGGGACTCGGCACTTAAGTATTCTCCACCTCGATCCGATCTTAGAATCTTAATACTTTTGCCGGTCAGTTTCTCTACTTCATTCTTATACTCTTGGAATTTTCCGAAGGCTTCGGACTTATGTTTCATTAAGAAGACATAACCGTACCTTGAGAAGTCATCCGTAAAAGTAATGAAGTAAGAATGGCCGCTTCGCGCATGTGTAGACATTGGACCGCACACGTCACTGTGTACGAGTCCCAAGAGCTCGCTCGCTCTTACCCCATGTCCAGTAAACGGAGTCTTTGTCATCTTTCCTTTGAGACAGGATTAACAAGTGGCATACGATTGATATTCGAACGCATTCAAATATCCTTCTGTATGTAACTTAGTCAACCTTCTCTCATTGATGTGACCCAGTCTACAATGCCACAAGAAAGTCTGATTTATTTCCGGAGACTTTCTTTTGTGTGTATTCTGGACATTGAAAATCTGTGGTTGGTTTAATACGTATATACCATTACTCAATGTACCTGACCCAATCAAAACTTGATTAAGGTGAATGTTTACAACATTACTTACAAACGCAAATTCATAACCTTCTTTAGAAACTAAAGATACAGAAATGATATTACAAGTTGCGTTGGGTACAAAAAAGCAATTACGCAAAACCAAAACATGTCCATCTGACATTCCCAGGTGATAGTCCCCCACGGCTTTAGCATCCATGCTAGCTCCGTTCGCAACTCTGAGGGTCATGTCACCTGCCTTCAAAACACTACGGTTTCTCAACGCCTGCAAAGAATTACAGATATGAGATCCTGATCCGGTATCCAATACCCAGGAAGTAGAGTTTATTGAAAGACAGTTTTCAATAACATACACACCTGAAGCTGAAGCTGCAACCTGCTTCAATTCCTGTGTTCTGGCCTTCCAGGCCCTGCAATCATTCTTCCAGTGACCTTTCTTATGACAATAGAAGCATTCTTCCTTATCCACAAGCTTCCCCGCTATCTTTGTTGCTTTAGCTTTTCCCTTCGTATCCACTTTACTAACACCGCCCCTTGGTTTGGCGGGGGCTTTCTTCTTCTTTCCCTTGGCTTTCGCCTTGGACCTAGAAGAAGATGATCCTCCTACAAACAATGTGGATGTTTCCCTACATTTCTGTAGGGTGCCCTCTGCGCTCGTCAGCATGTTGAGGAGCTCTGAAAGTTCAACCTCCTTTTCTTGTAAGTTGAAGTTCAGTATGAACTGGGCGTAAGTGGAAGGAAGGGACTGGAGAACTATATCCGTATAGAGTTCACTCTCCAATGTGGTCCCTAGGTCCGCGAGCTCCTCAATGTAGCCGATCATCTTTAGCACGTGCTCGGCTATTGATGATCCGACGGCCATCTTTGCCGAAAATAACTTTTTCGACGCTTCGTATCTTGCGATACGAGATTGCTCTCCACACAGTTCTTTTGGATGGAGAAATATGGATTCAAGGTCCATATTCTCGTGCCTCCTCTGATGTTCGTTGTCCATCGAGGCAAGTACGAGGCACTTGGCCTTCACGCTATCAATCTCCCAAGTCTTGCGGATTTCCTTATCCGCGACGCTGGAAGTGGGACCAGGGACGGGGGGAGCTTTGGTGGTAAGAAGATACCCCAGCTTGTCTTAAGTGATTGCCATTTTGACATTCCTGAGCCAATCTTTGTAGTTTGGCCCTGTCAGTATGTTTTTATCTAGAAGTAACTTAAGTCCAGTCATTTCAATTGGTCGCTGCAATTAGGAGAGAGAAGAAGAAACACTTAGCATGATGCTCTTGCAAGTTTAGAGTGGTTTTTAGTTTGTCTAAACAGGATGGCTCCCATTGTTTCTCGAATCCCTCCTTAGAACCAAAAAGGAAGAATTAGTCGGGATCAATCCCACTGCACAATTCTTGCTTAACCGTTCGGCCAGGCTGGTGTCGGTACTTCGAGGGAGGTTTTCCAATGCTTTCGCGAAGTTCCTTAATTCAAGAACCTCTTTTCCCTGGAGGCGTAGCCCCGCTAACACCTTTCTAGGCACCTACTAGGTTTATAGCATTGATCGATTAGTGAGAAATTTCCCGAGGAGTAGCATATACTCACAGTAGGATCGGGATCCAAATATCATCGCGTGACGAAACTGATGGAATCCTACCAGAATCATCACGCTCCAAATGGTATGCAATACTAGCAAGTTTCAGTTCTTTTGAAACTCCCGATGTGGATTTTGCCCCATGCTCTTATGACCTTGACTTTGGCCAAAATATCATAAGTCACATGTCAAGTTCTGCCCGTCATTATCCAGGTTAATTTGGATCCACCCGTACCCACCCTTGACTTTGGCCAAAATGGCAGTACGACTGTCCCAAACCAACGCATCTATCTATGCTACACATGAATACCCAATAGCTACCAATCACTATGCCTTGACTTTGGCCAACATACATAGCTTGAATACTATTGACCATTTATGCGAAACGACGGAGGGCTACGAATGGTTTTGGCGAAACCGTGAACGTAGTGAACTTGATTTAGTCGATGGAACTTGATAGCTTTTAAATAGAGTGGCTCAAACTCCGTATTTTAAAAGTTTGTTTTGAAAAGAACCGAGTGGTTTTTCGAAAGTGTTCCAACGACTTTAACTTGGTTTATTATCTTGCATTAGTTCTTTTAATGCGTGATATTCTTGCATTAGTTCTTTTAATGCGTCCCATCATTTAATCCTACCATTGCAGAAAACAACCAAAATATGACGTACGCTTATGCCATTCGCATTCGCCACTGGGCCCCGTCATTACCCGTTAGGTTACTTAACTAACGACAGAGCGGGGGCTGGGCTAGCGCGTCTGTAAAACATAAGCAACGCCTAAATAATATCATATATAGATATACTGCAATGATAAACATTTCAGATCACAGATGAATACATTGGATATACTAGGAATCTGTAATTCGTACGAGCCTGTAACGATAGACAGATTACACGGTCGCGGTGAATAGCCAATACCCCACCCAAGACCCCTACGGGTGCGGCAAACTACCCGCCAAGTACCCGAAGCGTAGCAACCTCCCTCATCTCCATGAGTAGGCCACTCGACACTTCGGCATACCCGGTAGTTTGTGAACCCCCTCCATGGGTCTATCCTAGGAGCAAAAACAGTAAAAGAAATTATACAATGACGGCTACAACCCCGACCCGGTTGTGCGGCCATACAAATAATTATTACATCAATTTACAAATTTACATGAATTGAAAGAAAAGAAAACTCTCGTCTCACAACCCCCGGCTATTCACCCGCGACAATCCAACATATTCATATACACATTCCAGCAACATTACAGATCACAGATTTGTATAACACCCACTAATCGACATATAGCGATTAGTAGGCGTTCAATACAAATATCACATTACAGAAAAACCCGTTAGCTTAAGTCTTTTAGAAGTTCGATCAAAAATACGGATTTTCGGGACCCCAAAATAAAATTTTCGTTCTGGAAAATCTGGGTTGAAAATACATGTACCAAAATTCCTAAAATACCCCCAGAAGAACACTGTAGCAAAGAAACACCAGAGAGGGGCCAAGGAGGCCGCGGAACCGCGGCAATAGCAAGCTATTGCCGCGTTTCCGCGGTCGTTTAGAGGGATCTCTTGGTCATTTTTCTACAGTGGCTTTTAAAAACCCTGAGCCGATTTTAGGTGTTAAAATAATCAACTTTTGAACAGTAAACAAATCGACAGAAACTCGAATTTTTGTGGTTCGTTTTCGGGACTTTTTCTTTGATCGATCTTCTAGTTACTTGCTAACATGTTAGATAGAGTTTAACTAGGCTCTGATACCACTGTAAGTCCATGCTACCTCTCCCGGTACTTTCGGGAATCCGGAATTTGGTAAAAAACGATTTTTACGGAGGTGGTAACATGGACCTAAAACCCGGATCTTGGTTAAACATTCATCTAACAACCTAACTATGAGTTTCTAGCTACTCGGTTAGGGGGTTATACCTTGCTTGTCTTGAACTCCTTCGTCTTCAAGCTCCGATGGTGGTCCGGATTGACTTCTTCCCGTCGTCTCCGTACGCCGAAGATAGATCCACCTGAAAGCTCCAACCTTTGTCTCCTTCTTCGTTCTTTGAAGAAACTAGTTCACTCGGTTTGCCAAACCTTGTGAACTAGAATGAGTAGAGAAGAGTTTGTGTGGGATTTTATCTATGGTTCTTGATTCTCAACTCATGAGATATGTGAACCATAGAGTCAAGAGAGAGGGAGCAAGAGGAAGAGGGTGAAAGAGAGCTCAAGAACAAGAGAGAGAGTGAGCAAGAAAAAATGAGCAAGTCTTTTGTCTCTCACCCTCTCATAATCCAAAGTCATGATAACTCATCATACCAAAAAAGTCTTATGTGATGGTTGAAGCAACCATAACCATATCATTTCATGCACTCATTTTACACAAATGAGCAAGCAAGCAAAAGTCTTTGCCATGAAATGATAGCTATGGTTATCATGATGGTCAACTAGTCAAGCCTAGTCAACCGGTCAACAAAGTCAACAAGTCAACAAAAGTCAACAAGTCAACAAAGTCAACAAAAGTCAACAACCATGTCACCATAATACTTAATTAATATAATAGTTAATCACATATCATATTCTCATTAGGGTTGAGCAAAAAGTCAAATAGTCAATGGTCAACTGTCAACAACCCTAATGAGAATCCGCTGCCTCTGCCTCCCTGTCAACTGTGCATACACACCCGCATCCGCGTTCCGAGGAACATGAATGCATACAGGATAAATCCAATCCCAAAAGGTACACTAGGATCTGGCTTAAACCAAAGCCCGCTAGTGTAAACTGTCCGGACACTGTACGTGCACAAGTGCACGGATGTGACCGAACCCTGTCGCAAAACCATGCGACCTGTCGCAATACCATGCGACCTCTACTCTTTTGCCTAAAGGCGAAAAGCTTTCTGTGTGGGACTCTAAAGACTCGACACTACGCTGGCAGTGGGTTTAACCACAGACCGCAAGCGGCACTAGCTGTGCGTAACGGTCCCCAGGTAATGCCGACAAGAAGACCGACGAGGCGAAACCCATCTGAACTCCTACTGAGCCTGAGTGTGACATTGTCCGTACAGTCCGGTCTGTTCGTCTGATACATCGCATGGCGGGCCTAGGGGGCGGTAACGTCAGTCCCCCAAAAGCGGTACAAGTCGTGCCGGAGCGAAGCCCAAAACACCCTGAGATAAGACTGGATGCCTACCAGTATATCTCGTTTGCCCTGGCCAGGGACTACTCGTGTAATGGCTCTCCTAGACACAGCGCGATGTCAACCCCCAATACCGGGAGAGACGAATCCTGTCTAACAGTTACTGCCTCCAAGTGCTTCGGGACTGCACCCAACCATTACCTGTTTGCATGACTCCTTTCGGCTTGGTGGGATTCTTCTTCTTCTTCCCCTTTACTTACACTTTGGATTTAGAAGAGAAAGATCCCCCAACAGTAAAAACATGTATCTTCTCCTTTTTCAAGGAGCTCTATGCCACCCTCAACATGTTGAGAAACTTTGGAAGATCAGCTTCTATGCCGTGCATGTTAAAGTTCAGTAAGAGCTGAGAGAAGGTGTGAGGAAGGGACTGTAGAATCAAGTCAATATATAAGTCGTTTTCTAACACGCAACCCAGGTTTGCGAGTTCCTCAATGAGACTGATCATCTTTTGGACGTGTTCTCTTACAGGTGATCCAACAGCTAACCTCATCTAGAATAATTCCTTAAGGTCTCGTACCTTGCGATACGAGGGTGCGCTCTATACAAATCATTAGAATGAAGAAAAATGTATTTTATGTCCATATTCTCGTGCTTCTTCTGGAGTTCATTGTTCTTGAAAGCGAGCACTATGCACCTAGCTTTCTCGCAATACAAGTCCTGCGTTTTGCGGACCTCGATGTCCGCAACCGAGGAGTCTGGTCCTGGGACAGGGGAAGCAGTAATGGTGAGGACGCATGCTACTTTGTCATAAGTGAGTGCAATATTGACGTTCCTCAGCAGATCTTTATAGTTTGGTCCAGTCAGTGTATTTTTTTCGAGTAGTAGTTTAAGTCCCATTATGGTTGCTGCCAGAGAGAGAGAAAAGAAACACTCAGCGTATACACTTGCAAGATTAGATTGGTTTATTATCTCATCTAATCAGGATGGCTCCCACTATTTTCTCGAATTCTCCATCAAACCTTAAAAAAAGAATTAGTCCAGATCAATTACACTTTACAAGTTCGCTAACCGTTCAGCCAGGTGGGTGTTAGTACTCCGAGAGAGGTTCCCCGTGCTCTCGCACGGACCTAATTAAAATAAACCTCATTTCCGCAGAGACGTAGCCCCTATAACACTTTCTAGACACCTAATAGGTTAGCTAATTGTGTATGTCGATGCCACGCACCCCACGTATTCGCGGGGAGGCGGAATAAGCAAAAAACGATTTTTATTGGCTTCGTAACATCGACTAAACATTAGAATCGTTTCTAAACCCTAACTAACGATATAACTATGAGGTTGTGTCTACTATGTGTGTGATATATACCTCAAGATCCCACTGTTCTTCACTTCCTTGCTGTCCTCCCTAAGTGATGAGCTCCTTTTCGTGAGAACGAAATCCACCTCCTCGTCGTCTTCTCCGAATCGTAGACGATCTACCCGAGAGTTCCGATTTTGTGCTTTGCTTCTAACTTGAAGCAACTAGGTAACTTGGTTTGCAAGACTAAGTGCCCTAGGTTGTGTAGAGAGTGATAAGGATCAAGTCATCTCACTAAACCCTATGTTTTCCAACACATGGAATAGTTAGGGTTTGCTTTGAGAGAGGAGATAGCTTGAAGAAGATGATGGAAGATTAAGGTTTTTCTTTTTCTTTTGTGAAGGCAAAAAAGTATCTGATACAATAATGTAAAGGGATTATATGTGTGGTAAAAGTCAAGGTTTTTTTTAACTCTTTCAAGTCTAGAGCCATCTCAAAAGATCAAGCAAATATCACAAACGAATATCTAAGTCAACACGGTCAATAAGTCAAGGTAGTCAACATAAAATCCCTAATCCCCATTTTTAACAAAATACCATAAGCTTCCATCTCATTTCTTCCATCTAATAATCTTGTCTAAATGACAAGAATACCCCTCTCATCCGTATGCGTACATACCCATATTCGTATTTCGAGAAATACGAATACAGTGAGACTAACTGATCCAATAATCAAATACCAGGATCCGGCTTAAACCAAAGCCCACTGGTAAAGTCTGCCCGAACATCATAAGCGCACAAGTACACGTATGTGTTCGAACCCTGTCGTAAAACCATACGACCTCTACACGTTTCTCCTGAAGCCGGGACACTCTGTGTGTGGGACTCTAAAGACTCGACATTACTCTGGCAGTGGGTTTAACCACAAGCGCGTCAGAGGCACTAGCTGTACGTAACGGCTACCCAGGTATCTGTCGATGAGAAGGTCGACGACGAAACTTATCCGTACCCCAACTGAGTCTGTCTGTGCTAATCTCCGTACAGTCTGGTCTGTTCGTCTAAGAGTGTCGCATATCGGGCCTAGGGGGCGGCAAGCGTCAGACCTCTAATATCGGTATAAGTCATGTCGGAGTACTGTCCAAAACACCCTGAAAAACTACTAGAGTACATACCAGTAAATCTCACTTGCCCTGGCCAGGGACTTTGTGTAATGGCATTCCGAACACAGCGCAACATCAACCCCCAATACCGGGAGAGACGAATCCTATCTAACCGCCACTGCCTCCAAGTGCTTCCGGACTGCACCCAACTACTACCTGTTTGCACGACTCAGCAGAGCTATGGTAGAGTAGTAATCTAAGAACAGCGGGAACACACTTGAAGCGAAGCAACAGTGTCAAGTCGACGGACTAAGCTGTACTCATGTCACCAGGATACTGCTACCTAACGATAGGTATATTACCAACCAGCAGTTCCCCACGAGTCCGTCCAGTGTAACTGATTTGATGATTTAGCGTGCTTGCGCTTTCTAAAAGATAGATCAAAAATATTTGTAACCGCAATCAAGAATGGCGTCGCATGAAGCTAGCCGGTGAGTACGGGTCGGTCCACAGGGATTTTGTGAATTTCCGATTCGCGCTTACGAGTTAATTCCGAAGGATGTTCGGATTGATTATTAAATCTAAAAACCTAATTAACCTAGGGTAATTATCTAGATCTACTCTTGCTAGGGCTAGGTTTAGGGATGGTTTGGAAATGTAATTAAATCTCAACGCTTTCTATACCCGAATGAAGATCTGTGAGGAGTTATGGTAATTATCAATAAAGTGGATTAGATCCGTTCGGGAAGGTGATCCTTCCTCTAGGTTCTTGTCCTTCCTTTAGAGATCCTTACCCTAACCTCCATGGAAAACATCACACCCGGGCCTTTATACTACGGTATCACCGCTACCTCGAGGGATAGAGTGCCGTAGGGAGCGGTATGTGCATGTATGCATGGAGTCCTATTGTAAATATTTGGTGGGTAAGAAAGGGATGAGAGATATCATCTCTCAAAATCCTTCCCCAAAGCTAAACCCTAAACAAGTTCCTAGGGCATGAAATTAAATCTACCTAGGGCAAGGAATTGAAATCTACACTAAGGCAAGAAATTAAATTACTTACAGATGCATCCCTCCAATCATCCATGCAGGGTTGTCAGATCTGAATTTCTGAATGGAGAAGAAACACCGATGCTCTCCAAAAGATTTCTAAATTTTATTCATTAAAGGGAGGCATAGGAAATTACAAGCTTTAGAGTTCTATTTATAGGAAATAGAAACCCTAGGTTACATTTTGATCCGCATGTCTACAATTACAAAAATAGCCCTAGGTCAACTAGTCAAAGCCGCAAATGAATTTTGGTAAAATAAAATCTTCCTTTTGTCTTCTTAAATGGAATTATTGGGCCTTTCCTTTGTGGGCTCTTCTGTCTTTGGGCTTCCAGGGCTACTTAATTCTTTAATTCTTTCTTTAAAATAGCTTCTATTCTCTTTCAGATTTTCCAGTGAATAATTGTGGTGGACTTTTAACCGTGGCTTCGAAATCTTGGACCTTGCATTGCCTTGTACTTTGTGAATTTTATCTTTGATGTAGGCTTGATCAAGAGTCTTCTGTTTGTTTGTCAAAAGTCCCTTTTTGTAGCATCTTTTGTCTTTTTCACTATTTTCGCTCCAAGAACCTGTAACCTGTAATATGTAGCAGACATGCATCAAAAGCACATGTTTATTTATAAAACGAATAAGAATGGGGGATATAAAATGCAATATTATGATATGAACAAATACCCCCAAACTTATCTTTTGCTCGTCCTCGAGCAAACTTATGTTTATTCACTAAAATCCTAACCGCACTTTCGCAGGGAAACGCGATTGCACTGAGCACGTGCAACAAGCCGTTAAACCTCTAGGTGTCCCTAGTAGGAGGAGTGTTGTCTCCTTCAGCGGATTACACCCACAAAATCCTATCAACTCGGCCCATTGACTTTTGTTCTCCAATTAGGTTTTCTAACAAGGAATTCTATTATCTTTTACTTGTAAATTATCCACCCATATTCTTTACACTTCCTCATTATTTAACTTAAGATTATATATGTTATGTAGACCTACTTAGCTTTCGGCATCTCTTAAGTCTTCCTTCTAGGATTTCATCTCCACTTAGGAATTTTTATCAACTCTATTAAAGATACAAGTTCTATCTTTCATTCCTCTCTCTTATCTAAATTTCAATCACATACCCCTACGTGTGTGTATAAATCACCCCTACACTTGGAAATTCAAATCAAGCAATCGTACTCTCGTCCTTTGTCCACAGCACTTATTTGTGAATTTTTAATTGAATTTCGCTTACACATCCTTCATGCGACCGTTAATACTTCTTGAGGTACCAACGACCGATTACAAAATGTGTTTGCACATTTAAGCGTAATTCCTAGTCTTACAACACCCAAGGCTTTTAGCAGTGACTCCCAAACCAGTTGGTCTAAGGCACTAGGTGATGAAGCACCCTCGCTAAATATTTTTCTATTTTTACAGCCTTAAGTAATCACAAAAACCAGTGTTCATTTTTTTCTTTTCTTTATTCACTCTTTTTTTTCTTTTATTTTCTTCGTACTAAGGACTTTAGACAAGAGCATTTCAAGGTCTCCTCTACTATTCCAAGTTTAAAGGTGCGTGATTGTGCAGATTGTATTTTCAGAATCTAGACTTAAGCTAGGGACTATTTTTCAAACTTATACTCTAATAAGAACATCAATACTTTTCCTTTGTTTCGACTTAGCCCAAGAAGTGAACCCAAAATTTGCCTATTTCTAAATAAACTACAAAGACATATACTTTCTACCGTTAAACTTTAAGGAAGGTTATTTTTAGGGTTTTTAATTTACTAAGTCTAAGATCTAGTTGTTTCTAGCTAGTTGACCTATTTGTCAAACTAAAGTCAATTAGCCAAAATTGAATACAATAATTTTTATAATTTTTCAAAATTTTTCAATTTTTATGGATTTTCAAATAAGTATGCAAATGCAAAAATATGTACAAATGAATGCGAAGGAAGAAGACGTACCGAGCATACCCCTAAACTTGAACTTGACAGTGTTCTCACTGTCATGCTAAACCAAGAGGGTCAAAATACCGGCACTCCCCTGTTTATTTATTTATAATTTTTATATTTTTAATGTTTTGAAATTTTTTTTTATAGAAAAGAAAACAAAAAATATATACATATATACAAAGATTCCCCCAAACTTAAGCTTGGCCTTGCACAAGCCAAAAGTTAGCACCAACCATTCAAAAATCTTATCGTGGAAATGATATAATTGGTGCAAGAAAATGAGAAGCACGCGAGACCGTGTGGAAAGAAAAATGGTAGAATATGGTCTCGGTGGGGGAGAAAAATGGCGAAAAGAAGAAGGAAGTGGAGTACAATCTTGAGGGTGTAAATTGAGTGAATAAATTAGCGCAATTTGTGATGACCGATGTGTTAAAAGCGATTGCGCTAACCTATCAACCCATCGAGAAATAGGGTCAAATCCCTCAAGATTCGCAAGAAAACATGGGTACGCCGAACTTGGTATTTGAGATGAAAGCGTAATGGTCACTTGCACGGTCGGAACAACAGGAAGGACGAAAGGGAGTGATTGAGGGATAGTGGTACTCTCACCTAAGTAATCAGTATCGAACTTGAAAGATTCCATCAATGGTTCGAAACTACTGTAAGCAACCGAGTCTGATGG
The DNA here is from genome assembly GCA_030015575.1 of Agapanthus africanus. Lineage (NCBI taxonomy): Eukaryota > Viridiplantae > Streptophyta > Magnoliopsida > Asparagales > Amaryllidaceae > Agapanthus > Agapanthus africanus. The sequence goes on from JASDDO010000008.1 coordinate 301,269,518, forward strand.
TTCAAGTAACTCATCTGAAAATGTAAAGGACTCAAACTCGGGCGGTGAGTCATCAACATCGTCCGAAAAAGTGAAACACTCGTAAGTGTTTTCGTCTGTGAGGACTGTGTCAGATTCGAAGGAAAAGGTTTCAAGCTCACAGTCTTCAAGCGGGATCGGAATGATGGGAAGGATGGAGGGTGATATAACAGTCAAAGGTTCAGGAGGATGAATTGGAAAATCAGACACATCAAACAAAAATAATTCAACCTCAATATTATCCTCAGGACTCTCCTCAATACTATCCTCAATATTCAACTCATCCATGCCATTATCATCAAAATCTAGACGCATATGAGATTCGGGAGAAACATTTAATAACTTAGGATGATGATTTGAACATAAAATTTCAAGCAAATCGACAGGTTCATCATCCGAAATATTCCCGGCGTCTATATCCTCAATCAAGTCAAAATCAATTTCTTTAGACACCTCATCAAAAGCATGGATATCTATCGATTTAGGTTCTAGAGTGGAGGTGTAAAGATCGAAAGGATTAGGTGCGGTTTCACTCGAAAGGGGTTCTTCATAATCTGGCAAATCAAACACTACAAAATCACACAACTCATTTTTATTTTCAACTGGTGAATCATTTGGGACAATCGATGGAAAACTGGAGTTGTGGGCTTCAATTGGGTAAGGGTAGGTGTGATTTGGAAATCCTCTCTCATTCTCATTCTGTCCAACCGCCGCCTCATACATTGAAAAATTTGGAGCTAGCGGGACACTAGCTACCGGTTCACTAAGTTGCATAAGGGTGGCCATGGACGCTTCCACATTCCTAACCATTTTGTTTGTTGCTGCGATATACGCCTCCAACGACTCTTCCAAACTAGACTTGGGTGGTGAGGGGGTTTCGGTGAAAGATTTGAAATTGTTTGGATATATAAAACTCCCTAATGGCTATGTAGAAACAGGGTCTAGTGACGGTGGGAAAGTCGGGTAGGACTGGTAGGAAGTGGGTGATTGGACAGGGGTAGGGTCAACATGTGGATAAAAAGGTGAAAAGTCTTGTTGATCCCTAGAACTAGATGTGTGGAGAGGGGTGAAAGATCGGCTACGAGATTGAGCAATATGCTCAGCAATGGACATCAGCCTAGGAGTGACAGAAGGACTTGAAAAAGTGGTATCAACATATGGAGGTTGTAAAGATTGACTTGGTTGATACAAAGTGGGTTGAAAAGTCGAATTGTTTCTCCCAGACGCCTTTATTTGATCTTTCAAAGATATATTAGGCATGGAAGGATCGTCTTTAAATTGATCGAACAAATTGCCGAACGACGCAAAATTAGGTTCGGGATACCAAAGTTCGGCAAGTGATTTATTATGTGGGGTACCCATGTTGTAAGAGGAAAGGGAGAAAGAAAGAAAGTTTGTTGGTGCAAGGATTTCCAAGCGACAAAAGTTGCAAGTCTTTTTTTTAAAAATTTCCTTTTTCCTTTTTCTCTTTATTTGAGACTGTTTGCAGAAAAAAATATTCGATAAAGGGCTTAGACACAAATGTAATCAACCAGAAATGCACAATCAGACCTAGATTTAGGGTCACCTAGTTCAGGTAGACAGCTCCTAACTGTTCCAAATGGCTAGAAATAGGACCTCAAACCGTCTCTTCACCGCCAATTGCGGCCAGGTAAGTGGGAAGGAACCACACTGTGGGCCTAATTAAAAACCACTAGCCTTTGACGCACTTGCCTAGTCACCGCAAAGACAAAGTTAGGATAAACGGCTGATGCCTATACTAGTCCTTTGTCCTATTGAGCGCGACGTCCTTAGGGCTGAGTCTAATATTTTTTTTAATTAAGAGCGGTCAATGCAAATGCTTTATGTGATTTCTGGGGTCCTTGGAAGGGTGATGAAATCCCCACCCAATTTGAATTGGTCAAAAGCCCTTTAAAGTCAGTTTTAAAGATATGCAAAACAGAAAAATCACTTTCAATCAAATCTTTTTTGTGTGAATTTCAAAGTTTGCAAGTTTTCTAATTAAAACTTTCCTTTTTTCTCTTGCTCTTTATTTGGAAAGATATTTTTAGCAAAAAGATTAAGAATATGCAAATCAGAAAAGATCACTTGCAATCAATTATTATTTTAAGCATAGCGCAACGAATCCTGCATAAGATTTGTTATTTGGAAAGGAATATTTTTAAAGCGCAAAGAAATCCTGCAGGCAAATTTACAGAAGATATATCAAGATTTGCAGAGGAGGAGAGAAAACTCACAGAGATTTGCAATGGCGGAAATCTGCACAGGATAGTTTTTTTTTTCTCCTTACTGAACCGTAGAGCAAATCTGGCGAATTGAACCGACCAAACGGCCGCGGATCCGCCGCCCTAACCCTCCTTCGACCGCGGTTCCGCCGCGGGTTGGTCGGCTCAGGATTTTTTTTTTTTTTGTGAACCAGATCACAACGATTTTTCTTGTTGACTCAGTCCTCCAAATTTCTTCTGTTGTCTATTATGATATTCCTTTATTTGTTCGGATTTGATATTTGCTGTTCTGATCTCCGTAGATTTCCAGATCTGAATTTCTTTGTAGATCCTGCAAAAAATTCTCACAAGAATACCCTTTCCAAAAATAACAGATGATATATTTTTTAAAATTTTTTTTTTTTTTCAGATTTTTATGATTTTTTTTTATGATTAACCCGAAATTGTAAAAAGAAAATAAGACGCCATCCCCGGCAACGGCGCCATTTGATTTGATGATTTAGCGTGCTTGCGCTTTCTAAAAGATAGATCAAAAATATTTGTAACTGCAATCAAGAACGGCGTCGCATGAAGCTAGCCGGTGAGTACGGGTCGGTCCACAGGGATTTTATGAATTTCCGATTCGCGCTTACGAGTTAATTCCGAAGGATGTTCGGATTGATTACTAAATCTAAAAACCTAATTAACTTAGGGCAATTATCTAGATCTACTCTTGCTAGGGCTAGGTTTAGGGATGGTTTGGAAATGTAATTAAATCTCAACGCTTTCTATACCCGAATGAAGATCTGTGAGGAGTTATGGTAATTATCAATAAAGTGGATTAGATCCGTTGGGGAAGGTGATCCTTCCTCTAGGTTCTTGTCCTTCCTTTAGAGATCCTTACCCTAACCTCCATGGAAAACATCACACCCGGGCCTTTATACTACGGTATCACCGCTATCTCGAGGGATAGAGTGCCGTAGGGAGCGGTATGTGCATGTATGCATGGAGTCCTATTGTAAATATTTGGTGGGTAAGAAAGGGATGAGAGATCTCATCTCTCAAAATCCTTCCCCAAAGCTAAACCCTAAACAAGTTCCTAGGGCATGAAACTTTGCCCAAAGTGTCTTCCAGAAAATCTACCTAGAGCAAGAAATTGAAATCTACACTAGGGCAAGAAATTAAATTACTTACAGATGCATCCCTCCAATCATCCATGCAGGGTTGTCAGATCTGAATTTCTGAATGGAGAAGAAACACCGATGCTCTCCAAAAGATTTCTAAATTTTATTCATTAAAGGGAGGCATAGGAAATTACAAGCTTTAGAGTTCTATTTATAGGAAATAGAAACCCTAGGTTACATTTTGATCCGCATGTCTACAATTACAAAAATAGCCCTAGGTCAACTAGTCAAAGCCGCAAATGAATTTTGGTAAAATAAAATCTTCCTTTTGTCTTCTTAAAAGGAAGTATTGGGCCTTTCCTTTGTGGGCTCTTCTGTCTTTGGGCTTCCTGGGCTACTTAATTCTTTAATTCTTTCTTTAAAATAGCTTCTGTTCTCTTTCAGATTTTCCAGTGAATAATTGTGGTGGACTTTTAACCGTGGCTTCGAAATCTTGGACCTTGCATTGGCTTGTACTTTGTGAATTTTATCTTTGATGTAGGCTTGATCAAGAGTCTTCTGTTTGTTTGTCAAAAGTCCCTTTTTGTATCATCTTTTGTCTTTTTCACTATTTTCGCTCCAAGAACCTGTAACCTGTAATATGTAGCAGACATGCATCAAAAGCACATGTTTATTTATAAAACGAATAAGAATGGGGAATATAAAATGCAATATTATGATATGAACAGTAACACATAACCCTATGAGCACCTGTATACTATCTCCAGTACGTCGTACTGATTGCTGTAGAACAGACCATCTCCCCTCCTGGGAAAAGAAGCGTATACACTAGTCTACTCTGGAGTATCGATGCCCTGTCTCGATAATCCTACGACCAGGGACCTGTAAAAGGATGTGCTTGCAGACTACCCAGCCCCCACTAGTGTGACTGTCATCACAACGCTGGTAGTCAAGCAAAGATCCTAAGGGCTCTATCAATATGTATTAGCGATAAGTTAAAAGAAACATATACACATATTAAGATAGATACAAACCAAGTAGCATACTACTATATCGAGCAAGACTGTCATCAATCCGTGTAAATATCCCAAGCTTCCAAAATGCAATATACAGACTAGTACTATACAATAATGGCCTCTAGGGTATATAACACTAACAATCTCCCACTTGCACTAAGGCCATGTGCTGGCATATCGCAGACTTATCATCTCGAATAGCCTCTCGAACTGCATCTGAGGGATGGCCTTTGTGAATGGATCTGCAGTGTTGTCCTCTGTAACAACCCTCCGAACCTCGATCTCCCGGCGATCCACGATCTCCCTAATCACGTGATTCCGCCTCAAGATGTGTCTGGACTTCTGATGGGACCTGGGTTCCTTTGCTAAAGCTATAGCCCCGTTGTTTTCACAATACAAAGGTATTGGATCAACAATGGACGGAACCACCTGAAGTTCAGTTATGAACTTCCTCATCCAGACAGCTTCTTTTACGACATCTGAAGCTGCGATATACTCCTCTTCCATCGTCGAGTCAGCAACGGTTTCTTGTTTGGAGCTCTTCCAACTTACCACCCCTCCGTTGAAATAAAGAAGTAAGCCGACATGGAATTGGAGTAATCCTTGTCACTCTGGAAGCTGGAGTCAGCAAAGGCCTCAATCTGGAGGTCCTTTCCGCCGTAAACCAAGAACATCTCCTTAGTCCTTCTCAGGTACTTGAGAATGTTCTTTACCGCTATCCAGTTCTTCTCCCCAGGTTTTGACTGATACCGGCTTTCCACACTCAGTGCATAAGCTACATTTGGTCTGGTACACAACATTGCATACATTATAGAGCCTACCACATATTCATAGGGTATAATAGACATGCGATCCCTTTCCAAATCAGTCTTGGGAGACATCTCTTTGGAGAGGGTGATTCCATGACAAGCCGGTAGATTACCGCGCTTTGAATCTTCCATACTGAATCTTTTCAGTATGGTGTCGATGTACCTGGACTATGAAAGTCCCAATATCCTCTTAGATCTGTCACGATAGATCTGAATCCCCAGAATGTAAGAGGCAACACCCAGGTCTTTCATGGAGAATCTGTGTGACAAGAACCCTTTGACAGATTGTAACATAAGAATGCGATTTCCTATCAAGATAATGTCATCCACGTACAAGACGAGGAATACAACAGTTCGTGCTACAATCTTACTATAAATGCATGGCTCATCTGGATTTTTGATAAAGTCAAATTCTTTGACTGTCTCATCAAAACAGAAGTTCCAACTCCATGATGCCTGCCTTAGTCCATAGATGGACTTAAGCAACTTGCACACTTTCTCGCTGTTAGTTATATGTATGCCCTAGAGGCCATTACTGTACATACGATGTATTGTTAGTGTATATGCCCTAGGGGCCATTATTGTATCATACTAGTTTGTATATTACTTAATGGAAGCTTGGGATATTCACATATATATAACAGTCTTGCTAAACATGGTAGTATGCTACTTGGTTTTTTCTATCTTAATATGTGAGTATACGTATTGATAGAGCTCTTAGGATCTTGCTTGACTACCAGCGTTGTGATGGCAGTCACACTAGTGAGGGCTGGGTAGTCTACAAGCACATCCTTATTCAGGTCCCCAGTCGTTGGATTATCGAGACAGGGCATCGATACTCCGGAGTAAACAAGTGTGTACGCTTCTCATCCCAGTTGGGGAGATGGTCTGTCCCACAGACATCAGTACGTCGTACTGGAGATAGTATGCAGGTGCTCGTTAGGTTATGGGTACACCGGACAGGATTCACAGGGAACTGTTGGTTGGTTTTATACCAGTCGTCAGTGAACAGTTCCCAGGTGTCATGGGTACAGCATAGTCCGCAGACTTGACACTGCTACTTCGCCTCGAGTGTGTCCCACTGTTCTTAGATTGATACTCTACCACGGCTCAAAGGAGTCGTGCAAACAGGTAGCAGTTGGGTGCAGTCCCGAGCACTTGGAGGCAGTGGCGGTTAGACAGGATTCGTCTCTCCCGGTATTGGGGGTTGATATCGCGCTGTGTCAGAGAGCCATTACGCAAAGTCCCTGGCCAGTGCAAGCGAGATTTGCTGGTAGGTTCCAGTAGTTTCTCAGGGTGTAATGGGCTTCGCTCCGACACGACTTATACCGCTATTAGGGGACTGACGCTTGCCGCCCCCCTAGGCCCGATATGCGATAGTCTTAGACGAACGGACCGGACTGTATGGAGATTGTCACATCAGACTCAGTAGGAGTTCGGATGGGTTTCCTCATCAGCCTTCTTATCGACATCTACCTGGGGACCGTTACGTACAGCTAGTGCCGCTTGCGGTCTGTGATTAAACCCACTGCCAGCGTAGTAGTCGAGTCTCTAGAGTCCCACACAGAAAGTTTCCCTACTCCAGGCGAAACGATATAGAGGTCGTATGGTTTTACAACAAGGGTTCGGACGCATACGTGTGTTTACGCACGTACGACTTTCGGACAGTTTTTACTAGTCGGCTTTGGTTTAAGCCGGTTATTAGTATCCGGTTATTGGATTTATACAGTCTAAAGTTTTTCCGTGTTTTCACGGATAGGAGGGGCGTTCTCGTAATTGCGCGAGAAGCTTCTAGAAGATGGTGACTAAAGAGGTTAAGGTGGCAAATACATTAAATGAGATTAGTGAGTCGTATAGATGATTCATCCATGTCATTAATGCATCATAAATGCTTAATGACTCATGGAGAAGAATCACCACTAGATATTTATCAAGCATGGTTGTAAATCATTTTCTTTTCTTTTCTTGAAAAACAATAATGCTTGATATATATTATGATAACTCATTTTCTCATTTCATTATCATTCTCACCTTCTCTCTCCTCAAGCTTCCTCTCTTCAAACCCTAATCCTCCCTTCTCATGTGTTTAGTACAAGGATTAGTTAGACTACTTAATCCATAGCCCTCACTCTATATCATCTAGATACTTTGATTAGCACTTAAAGAAACCTAGTTGCCTCAAGTTTAAAGGCAAAGATTGGAGTAAAGCTCTCGTAGTGGATCGTCTACTACTTGGAGAAGGCCGAGGAGGAGGTGGAGTTCGTAAAGACGAAGGACATGGTTCTTTAGGTATAATCACTTCACATAGTAGTTTAGAACTTCTATGTTAGTTGTTAGTTATCGTTTAGCTTCGATTCATGCGGTTAGTCGATGTTTAAGCAAAGAACTTGATCGTTTTTCATATTTCCGCCTCCCCGCAAGTCGTGGGGTGTTGTACATCGACTTACAGTGGTATCAGAGCCTCGCTAAACAATAATTAACTCATTAGCAAAGTCGTAAGAATTTCGAACGCAAAAAGGAACCGGAAACATCGTCGATTATCACGCTTGCTCTCGAATTTTAAACTGGCTCTAAAAATTTTTCAGGGTGCTTCAGATTAACAAGCAGGAAAAACTAGGGCTACTGAAGAAATTTAGACCCCTAACTCGGCCATCTCACAGCGGAACCGCGGCGGATCCATGCGATCCGCGGCGGATCCGCGGCCGAGTTGGGGCCGAGTCGGCCCAAATTTATTCAGTAACTCCTAGGTGTTAACAGTGATGTTTCTGGGATGTTTATTTTTCTTCTCAAGTCTCAGGTACACAGAGAAGTTTTGGAGTAGAATCTAAAAGCGTTTGTTCGATCGAAATTTTACGATGTTTGCTAATTTGATTATATCTGTGTTTGTATAATGTGTTCGTAAACCTCCCCTAACTGCTAGTATGTCGGTTGGCAGGGGGTTGCACATTTCTGTAATGGTTTTTACTATTTTTGGATGTGAACTGTATTGGACTGTTGTGATGATTAGCCGGGGTTTATGATGGGTTATTATTTTAATTCATTCGATGTAACTGTAATATGTTGTAATATTATTTTGCGGGGCACATCCAGGTTGCGGTTGTAGCCACCGTTGTATTATTTCATTTTATTGTTTTTGCTCCTAGGATAGACCCAAGGTGGGGTGCATAAACTACCGGGTACTTTGAAGTGTTTAGTGGCCTACTCACTTTGTTGAGGGAGACCGCTTCACTTCGGGTATTTGACGGGTAGTTAGCCGTACCCGTAGGGGTCTAGGGTGGGGTAATGGCTATTCATCACAACCGTGTAATCCGTCTTTTGTTGCAGACTCTAAACAAACACGGATTGCTTGCAAACCCAATAAAGTTCATATGAGATCTGGAATGCCTATTATTGCGTCTGACGAATGTACAATATCTATATATGATAGCTATTTAGACGTCACTTATGTTTTACACCCACGCTAGCCCAGCCCCCGCTCTGCCGTTAGTTAAGTAACCTAACGGGTGATGACGGGACCCCGTGGCGAATGCGGATGGCATAAGAGGACGTTGTATTTTCGTTGTTTTCTGCAATGATAGGTTAATGATGGGATGGATTATTTATAATGCAAAGAAAATAAGCCAAAAGTTTAATCGTTGGAACAATTTAAAAGAAACCACTCGGTTAATTTTAAAAACAGATATTTTTAAATGCGGAGCTTTAACCACTCCTTTTAAAAGCTATCAGGTTCCTTCGGTTATATCAAGTTCACTACGTTCACGGTTTCGCCAAAACCATTCGTAGCCCTTCGTCATTTCATTTGGGTAATCAGTAGTATTCAAGCTATGCATTTTGGCCAAAGTCAATGCATAGTGTTTGGTAGCTGCTGGGTTTTCATTTGTTGCATAAGATAGATGAGTTGGTTTGGGACAGTCGTATTATCATTTGACCAAAGTCAGGGGTATATACGGATGGGTTCAAATTGACAAGATAATGACGGGTAGAACTTGACATGTGACTTATGACATTTTGACCAAAGCCAAGGTCATAAGAGAATGGGGCAAAAACTTATATCGGGAATTTCTAAAGAAACAGAAATTTGCAAAGAGATGCATACCATTTGGAGTTTGATGAATGTTGGTAGCATTCCTTCAACATTATCATACGATGATATTTGGATCCCGATCCTACTGTGAGTATATGCTACTCATCAGGATATTCGTCACTTAACGATCAATGCTATAAACCAAGTAGGTGTCAAGAAAGGTGTCAGCGGGGTTATGCCCCTAGAGAAAAGAGGTTATTTAATTAAGGAACTTCGCGAAAGCGTTGGAAAACCTCCCTCGAAGTACCGACACCAGCCTGGCTGAACGGTTAAGCAAGTATTGTACAAGTGAGAATAGTCCTGGCTAATTCTTCTTTTATGGTTTGAGGAAGGATTCAAGAAACAGTGGGAGCCATCCAGTTTAGATAAACTAAAAACCACTCTAAACTTGCAAGAGCATCATGCTAAAGAGTTTTCTTCTCTCTCTCCTAATTGCAGCGACCCGGAAAATGACTGGACTTAAGTTACTTTTAGAGAAAAATATACTGACAGGGACAAACTATAAAGATTGGCTGCGGAATGTCAAAATGGCTTTGACCTATGACAAATTGGGGTACGTCCTCACCGCTACGGCACCTGCTGTCCCTGGTCCCAAATCCAGTAATGCGGATAAGGAAATCCACAAAACCTCGGATTTCGATTGCGCGAAAGCCAAGTGCATCTTGCTTGCCTCGATGAACAATGAACATCAGAGGAGGCACGAGGATATGGAACTAGATGCCATATTTCCCCATACAAAGGAACTTTATGGAGAGCAATCTCGTATAGCAAGATACGAGACCTCTAAAATCTTGTTTCGAGCGAGGTTGGCTGTCGGGTCATCGGTAGGAGAACATGTCCTAAAGATGATCGGCTATATAGAAGAGCTCGCAGACCTTGAGACGAATTTGGATAATGAGCTCTATACAGACCTTATGTTGGAGATAGTGCCCTCAGAGTCAATTATTGGATCACAGGCACGTGATTGCAATGATTGAGGGAGGACCTATCCCGGTAGGACAGTCTTACTCGAGATGATAGTATGCTATCTGGTTTACCTTTATCATCGTGTACTGCTTTAGGTGACCTGACATGTCGCTATTGCACGTTGATAGAGCCCCTAGGATTCTTGCTTGACTGCCAGCAGTATGAGGGCGATCATATAAGTGAGAGCTGGAGTCTACAAGCACATCCTTAAAAGGTCCCTAGTCGAAGGAGTTTCGAGACAGGGCATCGACACTCCAGAGTAGACTAGTGTATACAGTTGAGACCCCGACGAGGGGCGGTGGCCGGTCTCACAAGCCACTGGTGTCAGTTGGTTCACCTAAGATGTATACAGGTGCTCATTGGGTTATGAGTACACCGGACAGGACTCGCCGGGAACATGCTAGTTGGTCTTATACCTGACGTCAGATAGCAGTTCCCTGGTGACATGTGTACAGGTTAGTTCATTGACCTGGGGATCGTCATTTGTCTCGTGTGAGTTCCTACTGTACTTTGATTACTACCCTACCACGGCTCAAAAGAGTCGTGCAAACATGTTTTAGTTGGGTACAGTCCCGAGCCACATGGAGGCAGTGAGCGGATCTTCGGGGGTTTGTCTCTCCCGGTATTGGGGGTGAGGTCGCGCTGTGTCTAGGAGAGCCATTACACAAAGTCCTTGGCCAAGGCAGGAGATTTACTGGTAGGTATTCCAGTAGTATCTCAGGGTGTTCTGGGCTATACTCCGACACGACTTGTACCGCTTTTGGGGGTCTGAATTTTACCAACCCCCTAAGCCCGACATGCGATGCTCATAGACGAACGGACCGGACTGTACGGATATTGTCACTGACAGGCTCAGTAGGGTGTCAGGATGAGTTCGCTCATCGACGTCCCTTTTGGTCAATAGCTGGTGGCCCGTCACGTATTGGCTTATACCTCTGACGTGCTAGTGGTTAAATCCACAGCCATAGTATTGACGAGTCTTTAGAGTCCACCACACTTTCAGTTACTCAAGCTTTCGGGCGAAACGCTGTAGAGGCCGTATGGAGATATGGCAGGGTCCGATCAGATACGTGCGGTATTGCACGGATCAGGATCGGACGGATATTACTAGCCGGCTTTGGTTTAAGCCGGATCCTATTTTAGTACGGTGTAGATTTTGTCTCTTTGCATTTGTATCCGGACGGAATACAGATGCGGGTGTGTATGCACAGTATCGGGGTTTTCCTGTAATTTATTACGGGACCAGTTTTCTGGAGTTGCCAGTTTGCATTCCGTTCCGGCCGGTTTTCCTTTGTTCTTTCCCGGCCGGACTTTTCCGATGGAGGGGGTAATTTGCAGTTTTGCAAATTACATTTGAGGAGGGGGTTTCTTGCTTATGTGGGTTTATGATATGACCATCATCATTCTCTTTACATCACTTGCATTTAATTAGAGGGTATGGGTTTAAAGTTTGAGGTATGGTTGATGTTTTGGAAATGGTTGTGACCTTTTTTCCTTTTAGTTTTTAATTCTTTTTCCCACTTGATAGGAATTGGGGGCCGGCCACTGTTGGGGTTTGGTGAGTGGTTTAATTTGTTATGTGAGGTAATTTTCCTTCATGATTTATTTCGTGGGCCCCCTCTTGATGTGTGAGTGTGCTGGAATATATTTGATGAGGGATTAATTCATTCACACTTGGATTCACATGAGAGAGCTTGCTTCATTCTTTTTTTTCCAGAGAGCTAAAACAAGTTCTGGCCGAGCTCTTTTTCCAGAGAGGCTCATTTTTCTCTTAGCATCCACAGATGAAAATCATTGTGCACAAATTCCTCCATCTTGGCAACCTCATTAACCCCAAAGAGACAACGATTCTACATTATTCTACAGTAAATCTTGGGCGCGTCGGCTAGCCAACTTCGCGCCCGAGTTGCCTCGGTATTGAGGTGGGAGCCCGTAAAAGATACAGGCGATGTGGTGCCCTTCCGGCAAGGAGGCGACGACCGGAGTTTCCGCAGGAGATCGGGACGACGACGAGAAGACCGGAGGACTCGGATCACTCGGTATATCTCTAACCCGTCTTGTTGTTAGCTAGATCTAGTTTAATGGCCCGATCCGGGGTTTAGTGCGCGGTGGTGCCGGTTTGCTAAGTCCGCAAAATTAAAGTTTTTCACAGCTTCCACATTTGGCCGTCGGGTTGACGGCCGGGGCGCCGCCGTGCACTTACAGTGGTATCAGAGCCTCGCCATTAACTTCGTCTAGCTTCGTTTGATGTGTTTTGCATTTCCGATCGACCAAAATTCCAAAATCTACATTTTTGCTAGCGACAGTTTTCTGTTGAAATTTTTTGGTCTCCAAAAATTTTTCAGGTTGTATAAAAGTACTGTGCTAGAAGACCTAAGACTGCTGTAGAAATTCGAGACACTGATCTCTTCAGAGGAGCGCGGAACCGCGGCAAAACCCTACTTGTTGCCGCGGTTCCGCCGCAGTATTGATGGATCGGTGTGTTCAATTTTTCCAGTAGGCTTTAGGGGTTAAAATTGGGGTTTTGGAATATTAATATTGGGCCCAGAATTCCTTGATCTGCTACAGTATTGTTTGGGGGCCCACTTGTTAATCTTTGATCAATCGGATATTTTAAACACATTATTTCACAGTATTTACATTATATCTGCGACCGTGAATGTCACTCGATCGGTAAATCCGGTCTAACTGCTATAACCCGGTTAGACGGATTTGCGAACGTGACTTTCACGTTGATGTTCTATGTATTTCCTGTGTTGTTGCGGATCGGTCGTGGGGATAGCCTGGATGCAATGCTAGTACTGTGTTGTTGTATTATGTACATTTGATATTGCGGGGCGAGCGTCCGACATGTGGACTGCCGTCACTGCCAGTTTGTATTATTATTTTGGGGCACGACCAGGTTGCGGTCGATGTACCCGGTGTATGTATATTTTACTTTCTGTACTAGGATTGCCCCACGGAGGGGTGCACTGATAGCCGGGTCCTAGAGGGCAACGGGCCCGCATCTCATGGCATTGGGACGGAGGGGGCTTCACTCTAGGATTGGCGGGCTGTTCGCCGCACTCGTAGGGGGTACAGGTTGACCCAGGAGGGGTGCCCAAGTTACCGGATTCCGTGAAGTGCTGGGTGGTCCATTCACGGCGCTGAAGGGGGCTGCCTCGCTTCAGGTTTTGGCGGGTGACTTGCCGCGCCCGTAGGGGTCTAGGATTTCATTGCACAGGCTATCCACACGACCAGGGGAACGTCGGGTTTCAGTAGTGGCTCTGTGAAACCCGGGGATCCCAGATATCTGTATTGTTCTGTGATGCTGTACATTTCTGTGATGTTGCATTTCTTTTCACGCCTTGAGCGAAATATAATATATTGGTATATATATTAGTAGATGTTGTATATGCTTTTCATCCGCGCTAGTACAGTCCCCGCTCTGCCGTTAGTAAGCTAACCTAACGGGTGATGACGGGACCCAGTGGCGAATACGGATGGCATATAGGTACGTCAGTATATTTTCGTTCTTTGTGGTGTGATCAATTGATGGGACTGCGTTGATTCGGATCAATGCAAGTTAAACAAACCTATTCTGATGTTGTTGGAACACTTTTCAAAAAGCTGTTATTGCAAGGACGTTCTCTTTTGTTTTGCATCGTGGTATTCAGTTTGAATATCCTGCTCCTCAGTCGACGAGGCAAGGGCCGAGATCCCTTCACCGGGAGTGACCCCTTGGACAGAAGTTTGCGTCAGGGCATTAACTTCACTATAGCCGATTACTTTTGCTTTGCATCGTGGTATTCATTTGGAATATCCTGCACCCCATTCTACGGGGAAAGAGCCGAGATCCCTTCACCGGGAGTGACCTCTTTAGTAAAGGTTTTCGTCACTATATTTTCTAAAAAGCTATCCGTTCCTTCAGCGAGATCAAGTTCATTACGTTAAAGGTTTTCGCCAGAAACCATTCGTAGCCATCCGTCGTTTCATATCGGTAGTCAATAGTATTCAAGCTGTGTTTGTTGGCCTTAGTCAAGGCACAGTGTTTGGTAGCTATTGGGTATTCATATGCTGCATAGATAGATGTGTTGGTTTGGGACAGTCGTATAGCCTTGTTGGCCTTAGTCAAGGGCTTGTACGGGTGGGTTCAAATCAACCTGGACAATGACGGGTAGAACTTGACATGTGACTTATGATTTGTTGGCCTTAGTCAAGGTCATAAGAGCATGGGGCAGAAACCACATCGGGAGTTTCAAAAGAACTGAAACTTGCCAGATATGCGCATACCTTCTGGAGTGTGATACCGTGAGCGGATTCCGTCACGTTATCATGCGATGAGAGTTGGATCCCGATTCCCACTGATGAGTTGGTTTACTCCTCGGCTGACCCCGACTAATTCTTCTTTCAGGTTTGGAGGAGAATTTGAGGTACAGTGGGAGGTTTCCAGATTAGATAAATTGGTAACCATTCTGATCTTGGTTAGAGTGCACGCTGAGTGTTTCTTTTCTCTCTCTCTCTGGCAGCGACCATTGACCCGACCCTAAGACTATGACTCAGTGACCAAGTTGACCGAACTTTCTTAACACTGGCTTTTGGATTGTCAGAGTTGCAGACCTCATTGCCACTCCTACTTTTACCCTTTTCTCCAGGACACCCCGTATTACTGCGAACGTCCACTTCCATTGGACAAAACCATCGTATGGTTAGATACGAACTCGAAGGAATTCGAGGATGGTTTCCGGTTCTGGAGAAAACGGATAGGATTATTCAGTTGTCTTTTCTTTTCACCCTCTCTCATGTTGCGAGTACTCCTTGGTTTAGGAGTAGTACACCTATTACGCAAATTGGATAGTCTTCTTCCAAACCATAGGCTGGTGCCGACCGGTAGGGAATGAAGAAAACCAGTTAGCCTAAACGGTGTACAGAAGGTATTAAGTTCAGACAAAGCAAGGGATTAGTAAGAGGGCAAAGTAAATTGCGACTGCTATTCATGACCAAACCAAGTATTTCTTCGCCAATCCTAAATCACCTTTGTATTTCTCCAGGACACTCCGTATTACTACGAAGATCCCAGTTTATTGGATAGTCCATCGTATGGTTATATACGAACTCGAAAGGAACTTGTTCTAGTTCGGGGATGGATCCTGGTTCAGGAGAAATAAGAATTAAGTACATTCAGGTGTCTTTTATCTTCACCTTCTCTCGCGATGCGAGTGCTCCTAGGATTAGGACAGTACACCCTTTATGCTTATTGGATAGTCTTCTTCAAAACCATAGGCTGGTGCCGAACGGTAGGGAAGGAAGAAAACCATTTGGCCTAAAGGGGTGTACAGAAGGTAATGACTAAAGACATATAAAGGGATTTAGAGAGGTGGCAAAGAATTATACGGTTATAGTTGTGAATCTGGATAATGGTAGAGGCATTACTAGGAATACCAGGATACCCCACCGAAACATTTCAATGTTTCAGTTTCACTGTGTACTGTTAAAAGAAAACTGATTTCCTGATTAGACACTTGCTCCAGGGTATGTATTTACCAGGTTTGATTCTCACATCTGTATGGTTTTACAGATTGTGAGTGGGAGTAAATTATTGGGAATCGGGTGATCATCCTCATTATATCGGGATTCGTTGTAATCGGTGATATTTGAGGAGATCATCTGGGATGTCTGCCGGTCGGCAAATATTTGGTTTTGAATATCCGCTGTTGTGCACCAATTTCAAATTGATATATCTGTACGTCTATTTTAATAGAGTGAGATATACCTTTTGATATTATGTCGATGACATTTACCTATATCAGTGGATGGTTAGGTAAGGAGCATTAAACAGCGGTGTAATTCTTCTTAACCATAAGTACAGTTTTCAACCTACGACATACAGTGAAAGAGTTGTTAGACTCAGCGGACTTATACAGAGTATTGTATGTTGTCCAGTGTCCATTAGGACAGAGGGGTTGGTCCTCATACTATATTCTGTTTACTTTTAACTTCTCTAGTTCTTAGACATGTGTTACGTAGAAACACAGGGTCTAAGTTTTGAGGAGTTATAGGTATTTGAATAGAGTAGAAAACCAGGTGTAGCAAGTATCGGGATTCTTCAAAGTGATCGAAGATGTAGATACTTGTGTATGGTATTCAGTTGATAGTAATGATAAAGAGAAATTGCTTCTCTTTCAGGTTACTCATAATTGGAAGCATTCCTAAGTTGAGTAACGCTGATCGGCCTCTTTCCATTTAGTTGACATGCACTGGAGATAGTTGCATGATTTGAATCTGGTTCAATTAAATCAGTGCCTCTGGTTCTATATTGAATATAGTACAGTTCATATCTTAACATTGTTAAGGTACGGGGAGTTGTCCGGCTTATGATTAAAACCAGACTCTGGATAACTCTAGGCACGTTTCTGTAATGGCTGTTTGTGGGTTGACCCAGGCTATGACGAGCGTTGATTTTCTACCATCTGGCAGATCAATAGAAATATTGTTCTAGACTCGCCACAGTTTTATTAAAAATGGATTTTTTTTTCAAAAACAGTAGTGGGAGTATGGTAGAACTGGAAGTGATTCCAGAACCGCAAACGATTACTGAAGATTTGATAAGGAACCTAAAGATTCAATCTGGCTTGGCATTCCATTGGCCACTCCGCAGATAAGGTGGGTAACTTCAGGCACCCGAGAGGTACTCCGGTAGCCTCAAGGACGGTGACAGGGAAGTTCTTGTTTACCCACACTCGCCATTGTTGTTGTTCCAGACTGCGAGACCCGGCAGGAGGATGAGTATAGCGTCGTTCTAAACTAGTTTTGGAAGTGCACGTCTATATGACTCTGGCAGAGGGTTGTCGTAGTCAGTGGGAGCAGCGGAAGCATTGGTGGACATCAGGCTTATGTCTATTTATAGACTAAAGCAGATATAGCTGAGATAGATCATCTATTTCTGATATGACAGTCATAGGTTTGACTTCATCAGAATAGGGGATGGATCTGTTGAGAAGGTAGTAGGAAGTGATATTCCTATACTACGATCGGTTATACTTTGGTCGACACACAGTGGTTTCTCCACATGGGACTTGGACATAATATCTGACATACTGGTTACTAGATCTATGGTTTTAGATCTAGATTTGGGTGGTTTCCCAATCTGGGTACTTAGACAGCATTCTAAGAGTTTTTAGAATGGACGACTCCTGGCACGGTAGTGTACCTGCAAGTGATGGAGTCACCCTCTCTAAAGGTGTCTTATAGACTAAAGTAGAGAGGGACGTGCATGATTGACAGATCACTTGCTTAGGCAATTGAGTCAATCATGAGATGTCAAGTACCACACCAGATGTTGTTCTTGCACTAGATGCAATAAGTTGATATTGATCCAATCCTGGAGGAACAGTCGGATGCAGTTTTAGAACATAAGTGAATGTTCTAGGGATATGATAACGGCTGCCTCCTTTAGGAGACGGTTATCACTCCAGGCTTCCAAGGTGACATGGACGACAAGGAGGTTGTCAGAGTTATAGTTTTTCCCTCTGACGAGGGGCAGTATTTTGGACAGGTGGTCCAAGGCAATACTGAGGGTGGCATGGCGCAGGATACTGATTAAGTTCGGTTGACGATACAGTCTAAGAAGTTTGAATTTGGAGTTCATTCATGAGCTAGGTCCCATCAAACATCCAGACATTCTAAGATAGGTATTGCTCATTTCGGGAGATGGTTTTCTCCGCGAATTTGAGATATAGAGAGACATAGAAAGAAACTTCTAAGCGGGTCCGCTCACTGAGGCTATTCCTCGAACGCAATAGTTTCACAAACGAGTTTTGTGAGACTGACTAGTAGAGGACTTGGGTGTTGGTATCACACGGGCTGTGAGTATGCGACATCGCAATAATTAGCCTTGAGTGCAAGTGGGAGATTGTTGGAGATAGTGCCCTCAGAGTCAATTATTGGATCACAGGCACGTGATTGCAATGATTGAGGGAGGACCTATCCCGGTAGGACAGTCTTACTCGAGATGATAGTATGCTATCTGGTTTACCTTTATCATCGTGTACTGCTTTAGGTGACCTGACATGTCGCTATTGCACGTTGATAGAGCCCCTAGGATTCTTGCTTGACTGCCAGCAGTATGAGGGCGATCATATAAGCGAGAGCTGGAGTCTATAAGCATATCCTTAAAAGGTCCCTAGTCGTAGGAGTTTCGAGACAGGGCATCGACACTCCAGAGTAGACTAGTGTATACAGTCGAGACCCCGACGAGGGGCGGTGGCCGGTCTCACAAGCTACTGGTGTCAGTTGGTTCACCTAAGATGTATACAGGTGCTCATTGGGTTATGAGTACACCGGACAGGACTCGCCGGGAACATGCTAGTTGGTCTTATACCTGACGTCAGATAGCAGTTCCCTGGTGATATGTGTACAGGTTAGTTCATTGACCTGGGGATCGTCATTTGTCTCGTGTGAGTTCCCACTGTACTTTGATTACTACCCTACCACGGCTCAAAAGAGTCGTGCAAACATGTTTTAGTTGGGTACAGTCCCGAGCCACATGGAGGCAGTGAGCGGATCTTCGGGGGTTTGTCTCTCCCGGTATTGGGGGTGAGGTCGCGCTGTGTCTAGGAGAGCCATTACACAAAGTCCTTGGCCAAGGCAGGAGATTTACTGGTAGGTATTCCAGTAGTATCTCAGGGTGTTCTGGGCTACACTCCGACACGACTTGTACCGCTTTTGGGGGTCTGACTTTTACCAACCCCCTAAGCCCGACATGCGATGCTCATAGACGAACGGAACGGACTGTACGGATATTGTCACTGACAGGCTCAGTAGGGTGTCAGGATGAGTTCGCTCATCGACGTCCCTTTTGGTCAATAGCTGGTGGCCCGTCACGTATTGGCTTATACCTCTGACGTGCTAGTGGTTAAATCCACAGCCATAGTATTGACGAGTCTTTAGAGTCCACCACACTTTCAGTTACTCAAGCTTTCGGGCGAAACGCTGTAGAGGCCGTATGGAGATATGGCAGGGTCCGATCAGATACGTGCGGTATTGCACGGATCAGGATCGGACGGATATTACTAGCCGGCTTTGGTTTAAGCCGGATCCTATTTTAGTACGGTGTAGATTTTGTCTCTTTGCATTTTTATCCGGACGGAATACAGATGCGGGTGTGTATGCACAGTATCGGGGTTTTCCTGTAATTTATTACGGGACCAGTTTTCTGGAGTTGCCAGTTTGCATTCCGTTCCGGCCGGTTTTCCTTTGTTCTTTCCCGGCCGGACTTTTCCGATGGAGGGGGTAATTTGCAGTTTTGCAAATTACATTTGAGGAGGGGGTTTCTTGCTTATGTGGGTTTATGATATGACCATCATCATTCTCTTTACCATCACTTGCATTTAATTAGAGGGTATGGGTTTAAAGTTTGAGGTATGGTTGATGTTTTGGAAATGGTTGTGACCTTTTTTCCTTTTAGTTTTTAATTCTTTTTCCCACTTGATAGGAATTGGGGGCCGGCCACTGTTGGGGTTTGGTGAGTGGTTTAATTTGTTATGTGAGGTAATTTTCCTTCATGATTTATTTCGTGGGCCCCCTCTTGATGTTTGAGTGTGCTGGAATATATTTGATGAGGGATTAATTCATTCACACTTGGATTCACATGAGAGAGCTTGCTTCATTCTTTTTTTTCCAGAGAACTAAAACAAGTTCTGGCCGAGCTCTTTTTCCAGAGAGGCTCATTTTTCTCTTAGCATCCACAGATGAAAATCATTGTGCACAAATTCCTCCATCTTGGCAACCTCATTAACCCCAAAGAGACAACGATTCTACATTATTCTACAGTAAATCTTGGGCGCGTCGGCTAGCCAACTTCGCGCCCGAGTTGCCTCGGTATTGAGGTGGGAGCCCGTAAAAGATACAGGCGATGTGGTGCCCTTCCGGCAAGGAGGCGACGACCGGAGTTTCGACAGGAGATCGGGACGACGACGAGAAGACCGGAGGACTCGGATCACTCGGTATATCTCTAACCCGTCTTGTTGTTAGCTAGATCTAGTTTAATGGCCCGATCCGGGGTTTAGTGCGCGGTGGTGCCGGTTTGCTAAGTCCGCAAAATTAAAGTTTTTCACCGCTTCCGCATTTGGCCGTCGGGTTGACGGCCGGGACGCCGCCGTGCACTTACACCTTATTCTCCAGTCCCTTCCTTCCACCTACGCCCAGTTTATCCTGAACTTTAACATTCAAAGAAAAGAAGTTGAACTTCCGGAACTCCTGAACATGTTAAGGAATGCAGAGGGCACCTTGCAGAAAGCAAGGGAAACACCCGCTATGTTTGTTAGCGGTGCATCTTCTTCCGGGTCAAAGGCTAGGGCCAAAGGAAGGAAGAAGATGGCCGCCACCAAACCTAGAAGAGGTGTTAGTAAGGTGGGAGGGAAGGGAAAGAAAAAGTTTGCGGTACCGGTAGTGGGCCAGGATGAGTGCTTCTATTGTCACAGGAAAGGGCACTGGAAGAAGGATTGCAAGGCGTGGAACGCCAAGAACCAGGAACCGAAGCAAGCTGTGGCTTCGACTTCAGGTGTGTTTGTAATTGAGAATTGTCTGTCAATCAACTCTACTTCCTGGGTATTGGATACCGGATCAGGATCTCATATTTGCAATTTATTGCAGGCACTGAGAAACCGTAGAGTGCTGAAGGAAGGTGATATGACCCTGATGGTAGCTAACGGAGCTAGCGTTGGAGCTGTGTCCGTAGGGGATTATCACCTGGGATTGACGAGTGGACACATTTTGGTTTTACATAACTGTTTTTGTGTACCCAGCTTAACGTGTAATATCATATCTGTTTCCTTGTTATCAAATAAAGGTTATGATTTCACGTTTGGAAGTGGTGTTGTTAACATCCACCTTAATTATAGTTTAATTGGGTCCGGTACACTGGAAAACGGTATATATGTGTTAAACCAACTCCAAATTTTCAATGTCCAGAACAGACTAAAAAGAAAGTCTCCATATTTAAATAAAGCTTTCTTATGGCATTGTAGACTGGGTCACATCAATGCGAGAAGGTTGACTAAGTTGCATAGAGAAGGATATTTGGACTCGTTCGAATATCAAACTTATGACACTTGTCAATCTTGTCTCAAAGGAAAGATGACAAAGACTCCATTTACTGGACATGGAGTAAGAGCGAGCGAGCTCTTAGGACTCATACACAGCGATGTATGTGGTCCAATGTCTACACATGCAAGAGGTGGTTATTCCTATTTCATTACTTTCACGGATGATTACTCAAGGTACGGATTCATTTATCTGATGAAACATAAATCCGAGGCTTTTGAGAAATTCCAAGAGTATAAGAATGAAGTAGAAAACCAAACCGGCAAAAGTATCAAGACACTAAGATCTGATCGAGGTGGTGAATACTTGAGTGCCGAGTTCCTAGGTTACCTAAAAGAGAAAGGAATTCCCTCTCAGCTTACTCCTCCATACACTCCACAGCATAACGGTGTATCAGAGAGACGGAATCGAACCCTATTAGATATGGTACGATCCATGATGAGTAATGTTGAGTTACCGCGATCTTTTTGGGGTTATGCGCTAGATTCAGCGGCATATCTTCTGAACAGGGATCCTACCAAGACTGTGCCTACCACCCCATATCAGATGTGGAGTGGGAAGAAACCCCATTTTCAGCATATGAAGATTTGGGGATGTCCAGCTTTTGTTAAAAAGCAGCATGTGGACAAGCTCGAGGCACAATCAGTAAAATGTAAGTTTGTGGGATATCCAAAGAACTCCAAGGGATATTATTTCTATTACGCAGAGGAACAAAAGGTTTTTGTTTCTCGTAATGCCCATTTTCTGGAACAGCAGTTTTTAGAAAAGGAAATAAGTGGAAGCGAAATAGAACTGGAAGAAATTCCAGAACCACAAACTAATACTGAAAGTTTGGTAGAACAAGTAGTTCAAGAAGAACAGGACATTCCCGCATCCCTCCGTAGGAGTAATAGGCCGTCTCATCCGCCTGAGAGATACTACGGTTTTCTCATAGATGGGGATAGAGAGGATTGCATCATAGATGATGATGAACCTACTGGCTTCCAGCAGGCCATCCAGAGCGGCGACTCGGTACGATGGCTAGATGCAATGCGGACCGAAATGGAGTCCATGTACACCAACAAAGTATGGACTTTGGACTTTGCTCCAGATGGGGTAAAACCCATAGGATGAAAATGGATCTTCAAGAAAAAGATTGGTGTGGATGGACAGGTGGAAACCTATAAGGCTAGACTTGTTGCAAAGGGTTTTCGTCAAAGACCTGGTTTGGACTATGACGAAACTTTTTCTCCAGTGGCTATGCTCAAATCCATTCGGGTCCTTCTTGCTATTGCTGCCTTCCATGATTATGAAATCTGGCAGATGGACGTAAAGACGGCTTTTCTGAATGGAAATTGAGAAGAGTGCGTCTATATGGATCAGCCAGAGGGTTTCAATCAGAGTGGGAGCAGCAGGAAAGTATGCAAGTTGCTTAAGTCCATTTATGGACTGAAGCAGGCATCGCGGAGTTGGAACATCTGTTTTGATGAAACAGTCAAAGAATATGACTTCATCAAAAATCCAGATGAACCGTGCATATATAGTAAAGTTGTAGCCAGAAGTGTCGTATTCCTCGTCTTGTACGTGGATGACATTCTGTTGATAGGAAATGACATTCCTATGCTACAATCTGTCAAAGGATTCTTGTCACACAGGTTCTCCATGAAAGACCTGGGAGATGCCTCTTACATTCTGGGGATCCGGATCTATCGTGATAGATCCAAGAGGATGTTGAGACTTTCACAGTCCAGGTATATCGACACTGTATTGAAAAGATTCAGTATGAAAGATTCTAAGCGCGGTAATCTACCGGCTTGTCACGGAATCACCCTATCCAAAGAGATGTCTCCCAAGATTGATTTGGAAAGGGAACGCATGTCTATTATACCCTACGCTTCTGCGGTAGGCTCTATAATGTATGCGATGTTGTGCACCAGACCAGATGTAGCTTACGCACTAAGCGTGGTAAGCCGGTATCAGTCAGACCCAGGGGAGAAGCACTGGATAGCAGTAAAGAACATTCTCAAGTAACTGAGGAGGACTAAGGAGATGTTCTTGGTTTACGGCGGAAAAGACCTCAGGTTGGAGGCCTTTGCTGATTCCGGCTTCCAGAGTGATAAGGACGATTCCAAGTCCATGTCGGGTTATGTCTTTACCCTCAATGGAGGGGCGGTGTGCTGGAAGAGCTCCAAGCAGGACACCGTTGCTGACTCGACGATGGAAGCGGAGTATATAGCTGCTTGCGATGCCGCAAAAGAAGCAGTCTTGATGAAGAAGTTCCTAACAGAACTTCAGGTGGTTCCTACCATTGTTGATCCAATACCTCTGTATTGCGACAACAACGGACCTATAGCTTTAGCGAAGGAACCAAGGTCCCATCAGAAGTCCAGACACATCTTAAGGCGGTATCACCTGATCAGGGAGATCATTGATCGTCGGGAGATCGAGGTTCGGAGAGTTGCTACTGAAGAGAACATTGCTGATCCATTCACAAAGGCCCTACCTCAGATTCAGTTCGAGAGGCTACTCGAGATCATCGGTCTTCGATATGCCAGTTCATGGCCCTAGTGCAAGTGGGAGATTGTTAGTGTATATGCCCTAGGGGCCATTATTGTATCATACTAGTTTGTATATTACTTAATGGAAGCTTGGGATATTCACATGTATATAACAGTTTTGCTAAACATGGTAGTATGCTACTTGGTTTTTTCTATCTTAATATGTGAGCATACGTATTGATAGAGCTCTTAGGATCTTGCTTGACTACCAGCGTTGTGATGGCAGTCACACTAGAGGGGGCTGGGTAGTCTACAAGCACATCCTTATTTAGGTCCCTAGTCGTTGGATTATCGAGACAGGGCATCGATACTCCGGAGTAGACTAGTGTGTACGCTTCTCATCCCAGTTGGGGAGATGGTCTGTCCCATAGCCATCAGTACGTCGTACTGGAGATAGTATGCAGGTGCTCGTTAGGTTACGGGTACACCGGACAGGACTCACAGGGAACTGTTGGTTGGTTTTATACCAGTCGTCAGTGAACAGTTCCCAGGTGACATGAGTACAGCATAGTCCGCAGACTTGACACTGCTACTTCGCCTCGAGTGTGTCCCACTGTTCTTAGATTGCTACCCTACCACGGCTCAAAGGAGTCGTGCAAACAGGTAGCAGTTGGGTGCAGTCCCGAGCACTTGGAGGCAGTGGCGGTTAGACAGGATTCGTCTCTCCCGGTATTGGGGGTTGATATCGTGCTGTTTCAGAGAGCCATTACGCAAAGTCCCTGGCCAGGGCAAGCGATATTTGCTGGTAGGTTCCAGTAGTTTCTCAGGGTGTAATGGGCTTCGCTCCGACACGACTTATACCGCTATTAGGGGACTGACGCTTGCCGCCCCCCTAGGCCCGATATGCGATAGTCTTAGACGAACGGACCGGACTGTATGGAGATTGTCACATCAGACTCAGTAGGAGTTCGGATGGGTTTCCTCATCGGCCTTCTTATCGACATCTACCTGGGGACCGTTACGTACAGCTAGTGCCGCTTGCGGTCTGTGGTTAAACCCACTGCCAGCGTAGTAGTCGAGTCTCTAGAGTCCCACACAGAGAGTTTCCCTACTCCAGGCGAAACGATATAGAGGTCGTATGGTTTTACGACAAGGGTTCGGACGCATACGTGTGTTTACGTACGTATGACTTTCAGACAGTTTTTACTAGTTGGCTTTGGTTTAAGCCAGTTACTAGTATCCGGTTATTGGATTTATACAGTCTAAAGTTTTTTCCGTGTTTTCACGGATAGGAGGGGCGTTCTCGTAATTGCGCGAGAAGCTTCTAGAAGATGGTGACTATGGAGGTTAAGGTGGCATATACATTAAATGAGATTAGTGAGTCATATAGATGATTCATCCATGCCATTAATGCATCATAAATGCTTAATGACTCATGGAGATGAATCACCATTAGATATTTATCAAGCATGGTTGTAAATCATTTTCTTTTCTTTTCTTGAAAAACAATAATGCTTGATATATATTATGATAACTCATTTTCTCATTTCATTATCATTCTCACCTTTTCTCTCCTCAAGCTTCCTCTCTTCAAACCCTAATCCTCCCCTCTCATGTGTTGAGTACAAGGATTAGTTAGACTACTTAATCCATAACCCTCACTCTATATCATCTAGGTACTTTGATTTGCACTTAAAGAAACCTAGTTGCCTCAAGTTTAGAGGCAAAGCTTGGAGTAAAGCTCTCGTGGTGGATCGTCTACTACTTGGAGAAGGCCGAGGAGGAGGTGGAGTTCGTAAAGACGAAGGACACGGTTCTTTAGGTATAATCACTTCACATAGTAGTTTAGAACATCTATGTTAGTTGTTAGTTATCGTTTAGCTTCGATTCATGCGGTTAGTCGATGTTTAAGCAAAGAACTTGATCGTTTTTCATATTTCCGCCTCCCCGCAAGTCGTGGGGTGTTGTACATCGACTTACATGTATATTTTTATGGATGCTAGGACATATATAGGGAGGACTTTCTTGCTCGACATGATAGTATGCTATCTGGTTGTACTTTATCTTAACATGTACTCTGATTGTCTCTATATTACATGTTGATAAAGCCCTTAGGATATGTACTCAACTACTGGGACTATGATGAGATCATACTAGTGGGGCCACGGTAGTCGACGTGTATATCCTATAACTGTTCCTAGTCGAAGGTGTATCGAGACAGGGCATCGATACACCAGAGTAGACTAGCGTATACGCATCTTGACCCATATGATAGGCGATGGATGATACCATATCCATCGGTGTTTGAAATCAAGGATGGTGTACGGGTGCTCAGTAGAGACTGGGTACACTGGACGGACACGCAGAGAAATCCCAGATGGTAATATACCTCACGTCAGATGGCAGTTCTCCGGTGACACTGGTACAGAGTAGTCTGTTGACCCGAGATCGTCATAGAGTCTTGTGTGATTCCTACTGTACTTTGATTTCCATCATACCATGTCCAAGAGGGTGTGCAAAAAGGTGGCTTTTGGGTACAGTCCCGAATCACATGGAGGCAATGAGCGATAGGAGGGGATTCGTCTCTCCCGGTATAGGGAGTTGATGTTGTGCTGTGTTCAATTGGTTATAACCGGAAATCCCTGGCCAGGGTTGCTGAGATTTACTGGTAAGTGTTATCAGTAGTTTCTCGAACTGTTATAGACCTGATATCGACACGACTTATCGAACTACTGGGGTCTGACGTTTACCACCCCTAGGCGAGATATGCAACATATCAGACGACGAGACCGGACTGTACGGGAGTGTTACTGTTTGGATTCACAGGAGAATGTACAGGCTTGCTTGTTGATCTTCTGAGCGCTCAATACCTGGGTGGCTGTTACGTTTAGCTGACCGCTTGCAGCTTGTGGGTGTTTGATATGATCATCACCTACTGCCGGTATATTGACGATTCTTTAGAGTCCTACACAAAGGTTTCTTGACTCAGGAAAAACGGAGTAGGGGCACGTATGTGATATGTGCGGGACCGAGGATAATGCGATATGAGATACCGTATTCTATTCTCGCGATATTTGATATCAGCCGGGTCATCGGATCAAGTGTTGATTCGATGAATCGGTACGGATAAATATTAGTCGGTTATATGCGATATAGCCGGATTGTCGGATCAAGTGTTGATTCGATAATTTAATGTGTAATAATATATATGATATATTAAATTACATTAACTAATATTAGCTCACTAAAAGATTCTTTTTCTCACTCGGGTAATACATTGATATATATGCGATATATGTTAATTGTATTATTTTATTTTGTTACGATAAATATTATATATGTGATATATAATATTGTAACATGATATGATAACTAATGCAACATGTTTTGTGGAGTTTAAACATGATTAGGGTTTGGATTAGGGTTAAGACTTCTAGTAGATTCTAGAAGGTTTCTTTTTGTCATGATAAAGATATTTGTCTTGATATTTATCTATGACTCATACTTAACCCAACCCAAACCCTAGCCCTTGATTAATTCTCTACAATTGTTTAGTCAACCATGGTTGCATTATTCATCATATTAATCCTTGCAGTATTCATCACAAAAGGTTGGGATCACTATTCTTCTTCTTCCTCCTCCTTTTGCAAAGCTTTCTTGCTTTTTATTTGTAATGGAAAGTAAGTGTGAGAAAAAGATAATAAAAGAGAGCAAAAATCCTACTTCATCATCCTCATCTATCCTTGCCATTTAGATGAGGGTGTTCACTTCATATTATGAGTGTTAGCTTGTGTTAACGAAACTTCAAGCTAGATCATCTTTGTATCAAAGATCGGAAGCAAGACTGCATCTTTCTCTTCGTGGAGCCTCTCGAGAGTCTGGAACACGATGATCGCAGCGAAGGGACTTCAACACGGAGCTTTAGAAGTGAAGGACCGGATCTACTAAGGTTGTAATCCCTCTCAATTAGTGTTAAAGTGTTTAACATACTTGTTTTCGTCTAAACTCTAGTTTAAAGAACCGGCTTTGGGTTGTTCGGCATGGCTAAATTTTTATTCAGGCATGGTTGATGCCTTGTAGACCCTTATGGTAGTGCCAAGCATCCCTACAGTGGTATCAGAGCCAAGCTAGAGCTTTAGGCGAAGTCTAGACGAAGTTTAAAGTCCGATCGAAACCCGAAACCCCGATGTTTACCCTTCTCTGTACATTTTTCAAAACTGTGGTTTTTTATGAATTAAAAATGCTCAGAAATATAAGCAGGAAAAACTAAGAATTACTGTGAAGTACGGCCCTCTAATTCGCAAATATGACCGCGGAACCGCGGCCAAACCAAGGGTTTGGCGGCTGTTCCGCGGCCCAAATTGTGACTTAGTCCCTGGAATTTCATGTAATTATTCATAGGTCCTTTCTTGTTATTTTTTTCTGGGAATTTGTTTATTCCACTCAAGTGTTGAGTTTTCTAGGGTTGTATTGGGGAATCGTTGATTCGATCAGATAATTTAACTTTGTTTAGTTTTGTCCGGAAAATTTTTAGAAACTGTTAAAAAGTTCGACCGGATATCAATAACTAACTTTTTCCCCAGTCAGAAAATTTTCAAAAGTTGGATTTTTTCTCGAGTTTGAAACTTTCGTAAAGTCATGCAAGTAACGCGGTGGACCCTCTAGAAGACAACAAACCTTAACTCGATTATGTGACCGTCTTGAACTACCTCTAAACCTTAGGGTTTGCGGCAGTACGGCATGCCACATGTGAGGCGTTGGCTTGACCCTTCTACGGCTGGACCATTGGTACTGTGGCATGTGATGGATGTTTTTAAACTGATTTCAAGCATTGAGATATATTGGGAAATCTTGGGTGTTTGATTATTCGATCGGAAAGTTTAACATTGTCTATTTATCTGGAATGTGATACAATATTTGGAATCCACATCTAGTTATAAGATAACTAATTTGAATGTTATAAATCTAGCATTTCAGTCTCAATTGATCGGTTGCCACGGAATTTTGATGTGATCAAAAGTCCGTCGCAATCACGTAGCGTACGCGGATACTCGCCGGATAAATTTAATAGACAGCCATGTCCCATAGCCCCGACCAAGTGACTGTAGGAGAACCCCATCACCAAAAGCATCCGTTCGGGTGCTCGCGGCAGCGGTGTTCCGCCTTAGTGCACTTTGTCGACGGCATCCCGGGGTGCGGCCGTCTAGTAAAGTTTGCGACGAGCATTCGATCAGGATGTCGAGAATCTTGTTGAATTGCCCGACTTGATATTGAAAAGAGTTTTCGATAATGAGACTAAAATGCGGGGTTTATAATTGTTAGGCATGCGATGTCTAAGGAATTCATTTGGTTAGGCATGCGATGTCTAAAGAGGTTGCGGATTCCAACTATTGTAGTTTTACACTTTCTTTTCTGTGACCGTAAGCGTAGTATGTGGTGTATCGCCGGCTTCGTTGCTATACATCAACGACAATCGGGATACGCATACTTGCTTACGTTGATGATATGAGATATTATGTGTTGCTGTGATATGTTATATTGGATCGTCGCATTTGAATAGCCGGGGGTTTTATGTGAGATGAGAGTTTTTTCTTTTTTTTATTCATGTAAAATTCATTTGTATGTAATATTCTTTTATTGGGGCACTTCCGGGCTGAGGATGATGTCACCTTTGTATATTATTTACTTTTCCGCATTAGGTAGACCCAAGGTGGGGAGCACAAGTAACCGGGTTCTAGGGTCCAGTGGGAGACCATCTCGAGGAGTCGAGACCGGGTCTCCTAACCCTAGAATTTTCAGGGTTGCTTGCCGCTCTCGTAGGGGTCTAGGGATGTGGGTTTGGCTATTCATCGCGACCGTGGAATCCGTGTTTTATATAGGCTCGTTTTGAAAACACGGACATCCTAGTATATCCAATATTTCATATATGTTCTTCTGCTGCAATGTTCTGTGATGAGATTATATTACTGCCTGAGATGAATGTTTATATTATATATATGAGATATATGTTATATTGCAGATTTCGTTTCAAAAGAGATGCTTGTGAAGCATAATAAAATGGGACTTCATTAATGAGATTAATGAACTAAAAGAAACCTAAGATGTTGTAGAAACTTGTTTAAAAACTGGTAGCTCTAGTTCTTGCTATGCATAGCGTTGTTCCTTGTAGAACATCCAGCACCTTATTCGATTAGGAAAGAGCCGAAATCCCTTCACCGGGAGTGACCTCTTCAGTGAAACTAGCAGATGCTACAAACTCGGTCTGTCTTTTGATTGCTTCTATAGTTCTTGCTTTGCTCAGCGGTATATATGATATACCCTGCACCTTATTCGATGAGGAAAGGGCCGACGATCCCTTCACCGGGAGTGACCCCTTTAGCAAAACTAGAAAAGCCTATAAAACACTCCATTTAAAATCACTCGATTCTACAACGATATCAAGTTCATTACGCAAAGGGTTTTTCTTAAAAACCTGTCGTAGCCCTCCGTCATTTCAGATAAGGACCGTTTAGTATTCGTGTTGTGTTTGTTGGCCTTTGTCAAGGCGTAGTGTGCGGTAGCTGAATAGTACTTATCTGCTTATGCATATGATGCAGATTGGATTAGGGTAGTCGTGCGACCTTGTTGGCCTTTGTCAAGGGCCGTGCGGGTGGGTTTAATTCAATCAGGAAATGACGGGTTGAACTTGACTAGCAGCCTATGTTTTGTTGGCCTTTTTCAAGGTCATAGGAGGCTAGGCGTAAAATATTATTGGGAATTTCAAGTGTTGAAATTTACAATGAGATTGCATACCTTCTATGAGATAGTTGGATCCCGATACCCGCTGCGAGTAAGTGTTACTCCTGGGAGAGTTTTACACATTTCAATTAGCCGATCAAGTAGGTGTCTAGAAAGGTGTTAACGGGGTTACGCCCCTGGGAAAATGAGGTTTACTTTAATTAGGTTCGTGCGAAAGCACGGGGGACCTCCCTCAAAGTACCGACACTGGCCTTGCTGAAAGATTGGCGAACATGTAGCGTGTAATTAATCCCGGCTAGTCTTTCCTTTTAGGGTTTGAAGGAAGATTTGATTAAAACAGTGGGAGACATCCTGATTAGATATATTAGATAACCAATCTAATCTTGCAAGAGCATACGCTGAGTGTTTTCTTCTCTCTCTCTCTCCAGGTAGAGACCATATCACGCCTTAATCAAGATAATAATACGGATGTATTGACCGAACCCGCTTGTTATACTGAGCTGGGGAACGTTGGTCCCGCTCCAACTTATAATTGTTATATGACAGAGCAGGAAATTAGGGAATACCAGATTTCCCGTGCCGCCCAAACGAAGAAAGTGCATGCTGATGCATCTTCTTCGGGTGTGTTCATTACAGAGAACTGTTTCTCAGTATCCTTTACGTCCTGGGTATGAGATACCGGATCAGGATCCCGCATATGTAATCTGTTACATGGGCTACAGAAAGGTAGAGAACTGAGAACGGGTGATAAGTTTCATGAGATAGAAACGGTGCAAGTGTTGCAGCCAAGTCTGTTGGTCACTATCACCCTGTATTACCAGAATACATTGATTCTGAACGAATGTTATTAGATACCGAACCTGATATACAAAATCATATCAGTCTCTTTATTAGTAAAGAAGGATATAATTTTTTATTGTTGGATAATGTTTTGAACATATCCTATATCAAGAGTTGATCAGATCAGGCACGTTATCTAAAAGCATTGACGTTCTAAATCAAACTACAGTTCTTAGTATACAGAACACACACAAGAGGAAGAGTTCAGAAATGAATAAATCCTTCTTGAGGCATTGTAGACTAGGTCATATTAATGCAACCCGACTGGCTGAAGTTACATATAGATGCATATTTAAATTAGTTTGAATTTACATCTTGTGAAACTTGCCGGTCATATCACAAAGATAAGATGACCACAGCTCTGTTTATTTGAAACAGAGAAAGAGTTAGTGAACTTTTGGGATTGATACATGTTGATGTATGAAAGTCCCTTGTATACATATGCCAGGACCGGTTCTTTGTACTTCATTACATTCTCTGATGATCTCTCAAGATTCAGACATATGT
Organism: Agapanthus africanus; assembly: GCA_030015575.1. Lineage (NCBI taxonomy): Eukaryota > Viridiplantae > Streptophyta > Magnoliopsida > Asparagales > Amaryllidaceae > Agapanthus > Agapanthus africanus. The sequence continues at coordinate 301,301,383 of JASDDO010000008.1, forward strand.
TCCTGTTGAAACACAAGTCCAAACCTTTTTGAGATATTCACAGAATGTAAGTTAGAAGTAGAGAACCAAAATACGGGTAAAATTATTATGTCCTTTGATGTGATCAAGTAGGAGAATACTTGAGCACGGAATTCCTGGACTATTCTAAAGGAGAATGAGATTGTCTCTCAGCATTACTCCTCCGTATACACCACAGCACGTCGGTGTATCGGGGCGGAGCAATAGCACCCTATGTGATATGGTGTGCTCTATGATGAGTACTACTGAGTTTCCTATTTCCTTTTGGGTGTTATGCGCTTGAGAAGCTGCATACCTATTGAATAGGGTTCAAATCAAATCAGTTGCCTACCACTTCATATGTGATATGGAAAGGAAAGAGCCCATATCTTAAGTTTGTTAAGATTTGGGATTGTCCAGACTATGTCTAAAAGCAAAATCCGGACAAGCTCGAGGCAAGGTCTGTTATGTAGAACTGGAAAGGTTCCAGCTATACAAACTGCAGCTAATGATTTGGTAGAACCAAAGGATTCAATAGTAACCAACGAACCTCAGCCTCTCCGCCGATCTAGTATGGTTCCTCACCCACCTGAGAGATACTTCGGTTTCTCTATGACAGTGGGAGCGAGGATTGCATCATGAGATGATAACCCAACTAGTTTTGAGCAGGCTATCAGGAGTGAGACTCTGTAAGAATGGCTGGATGCTTATCGATCTGAGATGGAATCCTTATACACCAACAAAGTATGGACTTTTGTTGCTTTATCTGAAGGGTTAAATCCCCATCAGGAGCAAGTATATATTGAGAAGATTACTTGGTGTACATGGAAAAGTTGAGACTTTCAAAGCTATACATAAGTCCATCCAGATCCTACTTGCCACGGCTACATACCATGACTACGATATCTGGCGGTTGGGTGTCATGACTGCTTTTCTAAATGATGTTTTAGAAGAGAGCGTCTATAAGTACACAGCCAGGGGGCTTCATAGACAGTGGGAGCAGCGGAAACGTGTGCAAGATGCTTTATGTTGATAAAGCAGGCATCGCGGAGTTGGAACATCTGTTTTGATGTGGTAGTCAAAGAGTTTGACTTCATCAAAATAGTAGATGAACCTTTTATATATAAAAAGGTAGTAGGGAGTATGGTGGTGATCCTCGTAGAGTACGTGGATGAAATACTCTTGATAGGGATAGGGAAGGAGTTTCCTATGCTACGCTCGGTCAATCTCCGCTTATCACAAGGATTTTCCATATAGGATCAAAGTGATACCTCCTAAATCCTGAGTTTTGGATCTATGAGATAGATCTAATTGGATGTTAGGATTCTCACTAGTTGTAGTGAGATGGTATCAATCGATCCTGGGGAGAATCACTGGAAAGGTTCCACGGTGATAAGGACGACTGAATGTCAGTCGCAGGCCTGTCTATACCCTCAGTGGAGGGACGGTATGTTGGAAGATTTCCAAGCTAGATGCCGTGACTTACTAGACGATTAAAGGCAAGATACATCGTTATCAAAGAGGCAGTCTGCATACATATAAGTTCATGAGATGAACTTCGTTCCTATCATTGTGTGACAATGGAGTTGTGGCTTTTGCCTTGGAACTACCGTCCCATCAGTAATCCAGATATAATTCTTAGGCAGTATCACCTGATCATGGAGATGGTTGATCTCCACGGAGATCGAGGCTAGGAGAGAAAACACAGAGGACAACAGCGCGGATCCACTCATGAAGGCCTTTTTCTCAGTTGAGACTTTTTTTTGGGATGGTTGAGTATGAGATACTTCAACCGTAGCTAATTGTTGGGTGTGTGATACCACACCAGATGGCCCTAGTGCAAGTGGGAGATTGTTAGTTATATGTATGCCCTAGATGCCATTACTGTACATACGATGTATATTGTAGTAGATGCTAGGAAATATATAGGGAGGACTTTCTTGCTCGACATGATAGTATGCTATCTGGTTGTACTTTATCTTAACATGTACTCTGATTGTCTCTATATTACATGTTGATAAAGCCCTTAGGATATGTACTCGACTACTGGGACTATGATGAGATCATACTAGTGGGGCCACGGTAGTCGACGAGTACATCCTATAACTGTTCCTAGTCGAGGGTGTATCGAGACAGGGCATCGATACACCAGAGCAGACTAGCGTATACGCATCTTGACCCATATGACGGGCGATGGATGATCCTATATCCATTGGTGTTTGACATCAAGGATGGTGTACGGGTGCTCAGTAGAGATTGGGTACACTGGACGGACTCGCCGAGAACTCCCAGATGGTATTATACCTCACATCAGATGGCAGTTCTCCGGTGACACTGGTACAGAGTAGTCTGTTGACCCGAGATCGTCATAGAGTCTTGTGTGATTCCCACTGTGCTTTGATTTCCATCATACCACGTCCAAGAGGGCGTGCAAAAAGGTGGCTTTTGGGTACAGTCCCGAATCATATGGAGGCAATGAGCGATAGTAGGGGATTCGTCTCTCCCAGTATAGGGAGTTGATGTTGTGCTGTGTTCGATTGGCTATAACTGGAAATCCCTGGCCAAGGTTGCTGAGATTTACTGGAAAGTGTTATCAGTAGTTTCTCGAACTGTTATAGACCTCATATCGACACGACTTATCGAGCTACTGGGGTCTGACGTTTACCACCCCTAGGCGAGATATGCAACATATCAGACGACGAGACCGGACTTTACGGGAGTGTTACTATTTGGATTCACAGGAGAATGTACAGGCTTGCTTGTTGATCTTCTGAGCACTCAATACCTGGGTGGCTGTTACGTTTAGCTAACCGCTTGCAGCTTGTGGGTGTTTGATATGATCATCATCTACTGCCGGCGTATTGACGATTCTTTAGAGTCCTACACAGAGGTTTCTTGACTCAGGAAAAACGGAGTAGGGGCACGTATGTGATATGTGCGGGACCGAGGATAATGCAATATGAGATACCATATTCTATTATCGCGATATTTGATATCAGCCGGGTCATCGGATCAAGTGTTGATTCAATGAATCGGTACGGATAAATATTAGTCGGTTATATGCGATATAGCCGAATTTTCGGATCAAGTGTTGATTCGATAATTTAATGTATAATAATATATATGATATATTAAATTACATTAACTAATATTAGCTCACTAAAAGATTCTTTTTCTCACTCGGGTAATACATTGATATATATGCGATATATGTTAATTGTATTATTTTATTTTGTTACGATAAATATTATATATGTGATATATAATATTGTAACATGATATGATAACTAATGCAACATGTTTTGTGGAGTTTAAACATGATTAGGGTTTGGAATTGGGTTAAGACTTCTAGTAGATTCTAGAAGGTTTCTTTTTGTCATGATAAAGAAATTTGTCTTGATATTTATCTATGACTCATACTTAACCCAACCCAAACCCTAGCCCTTGGTTAATTCTCTACAATGGTTTAGTCAACCATGGTTGCATTATTCATCATATTAATCCTTTTATTATTCATCACAAAAGGTTGGGATCGCTATTCTTCTTCTTCCTCCTCCTTTTGCAAAGCTTTCTTGCTTTTTATTTGTGATGGAAAGTAAGAGTGAGAAAAAGATAATAAAAGAGAGCAAAAATACTACTTCATCATTCTCACCTATCCTTGCCATTTAGATGAGGGTATTCACTTCATATTATGAGTGTTAGCTTGTGTTAACGAAACTTCAAGGTAGATCATCTTTGTGTCGAAGATCGGAAGCAAGACTGCATCTTTCTCTTCGTGGAACCTCTCGAGAGTCCGGAACACGATGATCGCAGTGAAGGAACTTCAACATGGAGCTTTAGAAGTGAAGGACCGGATCTACAAAGGTTGTAATCCCTCTCACTTAGGGTTAAAGTGTTTAACATACTTGTATTCGCCTAAACTCTAGTTTAAAGATCCGGCTTTGGGTTGTTCGGCACGGCTAAATTTTTATTCGGGCATGGTTGATGCCTTGTAGACCCTTCTGGCAGTGCCCAGCATCCCTACACTCGCTGCTCCCACTCTGAATGAAACCCTCTGGCTGGTCCATATAGACGCACTCCTCTAAATTTCCATTTAGAAAAGCGGTCTTTACGTCTATCTGCCAAATCTCATAATCGTGGAAGGCAGCAATGGCAAGAAGGATCCGAATGGATTTGAGCATTGCCACTGGAGAAAAGGTTTCATCATAGTCCAAACCAGGTCTTTGACGAAAACCCTTTGCAACAAGTCTAGCCTTATAGGTTTCAACCTGTCCATCTACACCAATCTTGTTTCTGAAGATCCATTTGCAGCCTACGGGTTTTATCCCTTCTGGAGTAATGTCCAAAGTCCATACTTTGTTGGTGTACATGGACTCCATCTCGGTCCGCATTGCATCCAGCCATTTTACTGAGTCGCCGCTCTGAATGGCTTGCTCGAAGCTAGTAGACTTATCATTATTAATGATGCAATCCTCTCTATCCCCGTCTATGAGAAAACCGTAGTATCTCTCTGGTGGATGAGACAGCCTACTACTCCTGCGGAGCGGTGCAGGAATGTCCTGTTCTTTTGAAACTTCTTGTTCCACCAAGCTTTCAGTAATAGCTTGTGGTTCTGGAATTTCTTCCAGTTCTATTGCACTCCCACTTGTTTCTTTTTCTAAGAACAGATGTTCCAGAAAGTGGGCATGACGAGAAACAAAAACCTTTTGTTCCACTACGTAATAGAAAATTTACCCCCTGGAGTTCTTTGGGTATCCTACAAACTTACACAGTACTGAACGTGCCTCGAGTTTGTCCGCATGCTGCTTTTTGACAAAAGCTGGACATCCACTTATCTTCAGATATTGAAGATAGGGTTTCTTCCCACTCCACATCTGATATGGTGTGGTAGGCACAGTTTTGGTAGGAACCATGTTTAAAAGATATGCAGCTGATTCTAGTGCATAGCCCCAGAATGATCGCGGTAACTCAGCGTTACTCATCATGGAACGTACCATATCCAATAGGTTTCGGTTCCGTCTCTCCGATACACCGTTTTGTTGTGGAATGTATGGAGGAGTAAGCTGAGAGAGAATTCCATTCTCTTTTAGGTAATCCAGCAACTCGGCACTTAAGTATTCACCACCTCGATCAGATCTCAGTGTCTTGATACTTTTGCCGGTTTGTTTTTCTACTTCATTCTTATACTCCTGGAATTTCTCAAACGCCTCGGATTTATGCTTCATTAAGAAGACATGTCCATACCTAGAGAAATCATCCGTAAAAGTAATGAATTGGGAAAAACCATTTCTTGCATGTGTAGACATTGGACCACACACGTCGCTGTGTACGAGTCCCAAGAGCTCGCTTGTCTTACTCTGTGTCCAGTGAACGGAGTCTTTGTCATCTTTCCTTTGAGACATGATTGACAAGTTGCATATGAATGATATTGGAACGGATCTAAATATCCTTTTTTATGTAACTTAGTTAACCTTGTCTCATTGATGTGACCCAGTCTATAATGCCATAAGAAAGCGTGATTTAATTCTGGAGACTTTCTTTTGTGTGTATTCTAGATATTGAAAATCTGTGGTTGGTTTAATATGTATATACCGTTGCTTAATGTACCAGACCCAATCAAAACATGATTAAGGTGAATGTTTACAACATTGCTTACAAATGCAAAATCATAACCTTCTTTAGACATTAAAGATACAGATATGATATTACAAGTCGAACTGGGTACAAAATAATAGTTGCGCAAAACCAAAACATGTCCATCTGTCAATCCTAAGTGATAGTCCCCCACGGACTCAGCATCCATGCTTGCTCCGTTTGCAATTCTGAGGGTCAAATCACCCACCTTAAAAACCCTACGGCTTCTCAGTGCCTGCAAATAATTACAGATATGAGATCCTGATCCGGTATCCAATACCCAGGAAGTAGAGTTGATTGACAGACAGTTTTCAATAACATACACACCTGAAGCCGAAGCCACAACTTGCTTCGGGTCCTGGTTCTTGGCCTTCCAAGCCCTGCAATCTTTCTTCCAATGTCCTTTCTTGTGACAATAAAAGCATTCTTCCTTTCCCACAATTTGTCCCGCTATCTTTGCTTTTCCCTTAGCTTCCACCTTACTAACACCGCCCCTTGGTTTGGTGGGGGCCTTCTTCTTCTTTCTTTTGGCTTTTGCCTTGGACCTAGAAGAGAAAGTTCCTCCAACAAACAAAGCGGGTGTTTCCCCGACTTTCTGCAGGGTGCCTTCTGCACTCCTCAACATGTTGAGGAGTTCCGGAAGTTCAACTTCTTTTCCTTGCATGTTGAAATTCAGGATAAACTGGATGTAGGTCGAAGGGAGGGACTGAAGAATCAAGTCAGTGTATAGCTCATTCTCTAATGTGGTCCCCAGGTCCGCGAGCTCTTCGATATAACCGATCATTTTAAGAACGTGTTCCCCAACTGATGATCCGACGACCAACCTCGCCTGAAAAAGTTTCTTCGAGGTCTCGTATCTTGCGATACGAGATTGCTCTCCATATAAATCTTTGGTATGGAGGAATATGGATTCGAGATCCATATTCTCGTGCTTCCTCTGGTGCTCGTTGTCCATAGAGGCCAGCATGAGGCGCATGGCCTTCTCACAGTCTATCTCCCAGGTCTTACGGATTTCCTTATCCGCGACACTGGATTCTGGACCTGGTTTGGCAGGGGCTTTAGTGGTGAGAAGATAGCCCAATTTGTCATAAGTAATAGCCATATTGACATTCCTGAACCAATCTTTATAGTTTGGCCCTTTCAATATATTTTTATCTAACAATAACTTAAGGACTGTCATGTTGTGTGGTTGCTGCAATTAGGAGAGAGAGAAGAAACACTTTAGCACGATGCACTTGCAAGTTTAGATTGGTTTTTAATTTATCTAAACAGGATGGCTCCCACTGTTTCTCGAATCCTTCCTCAAACCAGAAAAGAAGAATTAGTCAGGATTAATATCACCGTACAATACTTGCTTAACCGTTCAGCCAGGCTAGTGTCAGTACTTCGAGGGAGGTTTTACGACGCTTTCGCGAAGTTCCGTAATTAAATAACCTCTTTTCCCTGGAGGCGTAGCCCCGCTAACACTGTTCTAGACACATTCTTGGTTTATAGCATTGATCGTTAAGTGAGAAAATTTCCCGAGGAGTAGCAAATACTCACAGTAGGATCGGGATCCAGATATCTTTGTGTGATAAAGTTGAAGGAATCCTACCAAAATTATCACACTCTAAATGGTATGCAACACTAGCAAGTTTCAGTTTCTTTAGAAACTCCCGATGTGGATTTTTGCCCCATGCTCTTATGACCTTGACGAAGGACAATATATCATAAGTTACACGTCAAATTCTACCCGTCATTATCCAGGTTAATTTGAACCCACTCGTACATACCCTTGACGAAGGTCAAAATAGCAGTACGACTGTCCCAAACCAACGCATCTATCTATGCAACAGATAAATATTCGGCAGCTACCAATCACTATGTCTTGGCGAAGGTCAAAATACATAGCTTGAATACTACTGAATATTTAACTGAAATGATGGAGGTCTACGAATTGTTTTGGAGAAACCGTGAATGTAGTGAACTTGATATAATCGAAGGAACCTGATAGCTTTTAAAAGGAGTGGTTTAAGCTCCGCATTTTAAAAGTTTTGCTGTTTTGAAAAAACCGAGTGGTTTTGAAATTGTTCCAACGATTCAACTTTGGTTTGTTTTCTTTGCATTAATATAATGTGTCCCATCAATTAATCCTACCATTGCAGAAAACAACGAAAATATGACGTACGCTTATGCCATCCGCATTCGCCACTGGGCCCCATCATCACCCGTTAGGTTACTTAACTAATGACAGAGCGGGGGATGGACTAGCACGGATGCAAAACATAAGCAATGCCTACTAGATATCATATATAGATATATACATTGGTCAGACGCAATAATAGGCATTCCAGATCACAGATGAACAAATTGGATATACTAGCAGTCCGCATTTCCTTTGAGCCTGTAATGAAAAGCGGATTACACAGTCGTGATGAATAGCCAACCCCACCTTAGACCGCTACAGGTACGGTAAACTACCCGCCAAGTACCCAAAGTGAAGCAGTCTTCCTCAAAAACGTGAGTAGGCCACTAAACACTTCAAAGTACCCGACAGTTTGGGCACCCTACCTTGGGTCTATCCTAGGAGCAATAAACAGCAAATGAAATAATACAACGGTGTCTACAACTTCAACCCGGATGTGCCCCGTGAAAAATATTACAACCATTTACAAATTACATTTGAATGAAAGAATAAAACACCTCACATCCCCGGCTATCCATTCACGACAATCCAACAAGTCCATATACACAAACAAACATTACAGAAATGTGCAACCCCCAACTAATCGACATATAGAAATTAGCGGAAGTTTGCGAACACATTTATAAAACACAGAAACATTAAATGATATCAAACTATGACTTTGAAGCATCCCTAATTGCCACAGAGAATAATAAACAGCATATGCAAAAATGGAAAAAATAAACAACTCCTGAAACCCTAGATCCTAGCAACAAACCCACACCCGAAACTAAGAAGCAAACCCACACTATAAAATCGAGGTGGCCGGAAATTTGGGGTGGGTGGCCGGCCACATATGCATGGATTTGTCTCGTTTTTGGTGCATGAACTTTTAACAGTGTAAGGAACACTCTGCAGTTGTTTGAATAATTTTTCAGTGCCTTGGAAAAATCAACAGAAACTAGAATCTAGGTTTCGATGTTTGCGGTATGTTTCGGTTTCATAGTTTTAGTTAACGTTTAATCTATTAGCTATGGTTTAGTCGTCACTGATACCACTGTTAGTCGATGCCATGCACCCCACGTGTTCACGGGGAGGCGGAATAAGCAAAAAACAATTTTTATTGGCTTCGTAACATCAACCAAACATTAGAATCGTTTCTAAACCCTAACTAACGATATAACTATCAGGTTGTATCTACTATGTGTGCGATATATACCACAAGATCCCGCTGTCCTTCACTTCCATGTTGTCCTCTCCAAGTGATGAGCTCCTTGTCGTGAGAACGGAATCCACCTGCTCGTCGTCTTCTCCGAATCGTAGACGATCCACCCGAGAGTTCCGATTTTGAGCTTTGCTTCTAACTTGAAGCAACTAGGTAACTTGGTTTTCTAGAGTAAGTGCCCTAGGTTGTGTAGAGAGTGATAAGGATCAAGTCATCTCACTAAACCCTATGTTTTCCAAAACATGGAATGGTTAGGGTTTGCTTTGAGAGAGGAGAGAGATTGAAGAAGATGATGGAAGCTTAAGGTTTTTCTTTTTCTTTTGTGAAGGAAAAAAAGTATCTGATGTAATAATGTAAAGGAATTATATGTGTGGTAAAAGTCAAGGATTTTTTTAACTCTTTCAAGTCTAGAACCATCTCAAAAGATCAAGCAAATATCACAAACAAATATCTTGATCAACAAGGTCAATAAGTCAAGGTAGTCAACATAAAACCCTAATCCCCAATTTTAACAAAATACCATAAGCTTTTATCTCATTTCTTCTATCTATTAATCTTGACTAAATGACCAGAATACCCCTCTCATCCGTATGCGTAAATACCCATATTCGTATTTCGAGAAATATGAATACAGTGAGACTAACTAATCCAATAATCAAATACCAGGATCCGGCTTAAACCAAAGCCCACTGGTAAAGTCTGCCCGAAAATCATAAGCGCACAAGTACACGTATGTGTTCGAACCCTGTCGTAAAAGCATACGACCTCTACACGTTTCGCCTGATGCCGGGAAACTCTCTGTGTGGGACTCTAAAGACTCGACAATACTCTGGCAGTGGGTTTAACCACAAGCGCGTCAGAGGCACTAGCTGTACATAACGGCTACCCAGGTATCTGTCGATGAGATGGTCGATGAGGAATCTCATCCGTACCCCAACTGGGATTGTCTGTGGCAATCTCCGTACAGTCCGGTCTGTTCTTCTAAGAGTGTCGCATATCGGGCCTAGGGAGCGGAAAGCGTCAGACCCCTAATAGCGGTATAAGTCGTGACAGAGTACTGTCCAAAACACCCTGAGAAACTACTGGAGTACCTACCAGTAAATCTCACTTGCCCTGGCCAGGGACTTTGTGTAATGGCGTTCCGAACACAGCGCAACATCAACCCCCAATACCGGGAGAGATGAATCCTATCTAACCGCCACTGCCTCCAAGTTCTTCAGGACTGCACCCAACTACTACCTGTTTGCACGACTCAGCAGAGCCATGGTAGGGTAGTAATCGAAGAACAGTGGGAACACACTTGAGGCGAAGCAGCAGTGTCAAGTCGACGGACTAAGTTGTACTCATGTCACCTGGGAACTGCTACCTGACGATAGGTATATTACCAACTAGCAGTTCCCCACGAGTCCGTCCAGTGCAACTCATAACCCAATGAGCACCTGTATACTATCTCCAGTACGTCGTACTGATGGCTGTGGGACAGACCATCTCCCCTCCTGGGAAAAGAAGCGTATACACTAGTCTACTCTAGAGTATCGATGCCCTGTCTCGATAATCCTACGACTAGGGACCTGTAAAAGGATGTGCTTGCAGACTACCAAGCCCCCACTAGTGTGACTGCCATCACAACGCTGGTAGTCATGCAAAGATCCTAAGGGCTCTATCAATATTTATTAGCGATAAGTTAAAAGAAACCTATACACATATTAAGATAGAAACAAACCAAGTAGCATACTTATATATCGAGCAAGACTGTCATCAATCCGTGTATATATCCCAAGCTTCCAAAATGTAATATACAGACCAGTACTATACAATAATGGCCTCTAGAGCATATAACACTAACAAATTGTGAAGTGAAAAATATCTTCCGGGAGTAATCTTACTCATCAGTGGGATCGGGATACAACTATCATTATGTGAAGATCTAGATGGAATCCACTCTAGTCACCACACTCTAGAAGGTATGCTAAATCTACAAGTTTCCATTATGTTTGAAACTCCCGATATGGTTTTTTCACCAAGCTCTTATGACCTTGACGAAGGCCAACAAATCATAAGATGCAAGTCAAGTTATTCCTGTCATTGTCCTGATTAATTTAGTGTTGGAGATAGTGCCCTCAGAGTCAATTATTGGATCACAGGCACGTGATTGCAATGATTGAGGGAGGACCTATTCCGGTAGGACAGTCTTACTCAAGATGATAGTATGCTATCTGGTTTATCTTTATCATCGTGTATTGCTTTAGGTGACTTGACAGGTCACTATTGCACGTTGATAGAGCCCCTAGGATTCTTGCTTGACCACCAGCAGTATGAGGGCGATCATATACGTGGGAGCTGGTAGTCTATAAGCACATCCTTAAAAGGTCCCTAGTCGTGGGAGTTTCGAGATAGGGCATCGATACTCCAGAGTAGACTAGTGTATACAGTCGAGACCCCGACGAGGGGCGGTGGCCGGTCTCACAAGCTACTGGTGTCAGTTGGTTCACCTAAGATGTATACAGGTGTTCATTGGGTTATGAGTACACCGGACAGGACTCGCCGGGAACATGCTAGTTGGTCTTATACCTGACGTCAGATAGCAGTTCTCTGGTGACATGTGTACAGGTTAGTTCATCGACCTGGGGATCGTCATTTGTCTCGTGTGAGTTCCCACTGTACTTTGATTACTACCCTACCACGCTCAAAGGAGACGTGCAAACAGGTTTTAGCTGGGTACAGTCCCGAGCCACATGGAGGTAGTGAGCGGATCTTCAGGGGTTCATCTCTCCCGGTATTGGGGGTGAGGTTGCGCTGTGTCTAGGAGAGCCATTACACGAAGCCCTCGGCCGAGGCAGGAGATTTACTGGTAGGTATTCCAGTAGTATCTCAGGGTGTTCTGGGCTACACTCCGACACGACTTGTACCGCTTTTGGGGGTCTGACTTTTACCAACCCCCTAGGCCCGCCATGCGATGCTCATAGATGAACGGACCGGACTATACGGATATTGTCACTGACAGGCTTAGTAGGGTGTCAGGATGAGTTCGTTCATCGACGTCCCTTTTGGTTAATAGCTGGTGGCCCGTCACGTATGGCTAATACCTCTGACGTGCTAGTGGTTAAATCCACAGCCATAGTATTGACGAGTCTTTAGAGTCCACCACACATTCAGTTACTCAAGCTTTCGGGCGAAAAGCTGTAGAGGCCGTATGGAGATATGGCAAGGTCCGATCAGATACGTGCGGTATTGCACGGATCAGGATCGGACAGTTAGTACTAGAGGCCGTATGGAGATATGGCAAGGTCCGATCAGATACGTGCGGTATTGCACGGATCAGGATCGGACAATTAGTACTAGAGGCCGTATGGATATATGGCAGGGTTCGATCAGATACGTGCGGTATTGCACGGATCAGGATCGAACGGATATTACTGGCCGGCTTTGGTTTAAGCCGGATCCTAGTATAGTACTGTCACGACCCGAGAATTCGACTCGTGACCGGCACTTAACCACGCAACGTCTACAGGCGTAACGCGGCTAAGTAAGCCGAACCCAGAAATCAAAACCAATAAATATAGAGTGATTTAAGACATTTTGTAAAAACAGTCGTACATGTCTGAAAAACTTCCATTTATTTAGTAGAAATCCTTTTTAAGTTCAAAAGTTATAAGTTTATAATTTTGGTAACATTTCCTTTTTAAAACATTTGCCCCGCCAGTCGGATAAAAACAAGGTGTAACAGAAATGACGAGTAAAATGAATGAAGCATCACAATGAGATATACGACGCCGTAGCGAAGAATACACAGTAAAGCAAGGACAATATCATAAAAGATGAGACTGCAAAAGTAAAAGTCGGCTCACATGCGAGCTCGACACCAGAATATAAAATCATAAATATCGTCCTAACAACTGTCTCTAAGTCAATACAGAAGGTAGATGGAGAGTACTAGATACATCAATATACAACTGAAAGATAACAGATACCGTACAAAACCCACCTATCAGCAAAAGACTATCTCTGCTCAAAAGGGTATCTGTGCCAAAAGATGCGGAAACAGCCAGCCGTGACTACTCCCAAGGGCAACCTGCAAACACTGTGGCACAACGGGGGTGAGTTGCCAACTCGTGAATAGAGATAACATATAAAGGTGATCGCAAGCATGCACATATAGCGTGGCTCTACTAATGCCAGCAGATGATATCAATGCATGTCAGATAGAGGATGCAATAGTAATGCAAATACTCTAACAGGTAAATGCTACAGGATGAGATATATAGTAGTAATTGCTGAGTATGGGATAATAACATCTACATGGACTATGTCAACATGGAAAACCATAATCGGTGCCTCAGGCTGCACTCAAATCCCAAATACACTCAGGCGCCTGCACACCCATCGGCCCTCAAATCCTGTACATCTCTGAGAAATCACGAGTGCCCAACATCGGCACCCAAAACATCATAAAATACTCGTGTCTAGCATCGACACGCAAATCCTCATATATCGGGCTCCGTCAGTCCGGATCGGCCCACGCGGTCCGTCTGCGGTGTCGGCCCTCGGCCCCGGCAGCACGGGTCATCCCGCATCCATCACTCGACTCTGGTCAGTATCCTCCGGACAACTGCCAGGTCCAACCAATCACCGGTAGGTACTCGCCCGCCTCCAGGCTCAATCGGCAAATCCCATCGATCATCTCGCCGAGGGGAACCATACCGGGCCCACCACGAACCCGTAAACGGAACATCCACTCCTCGAATCGGGTTTCAAGCACACGTCTCAGCACCGAGAAAACGCGTGGTGGACACACCAAAATATCATATCACGAGGTACCGGGTTTTTCAAAATAGTGCATTTTGTCTTAAATAATTCCACGGTCCTCAAAACAGAAATCACATGAAAATCCAACACCAATAGTAAATCCAATGCGAGGTACAATATACATCAATCCATGGTATGGGTATAAGGGGAAAACCGCTTTTTAAGGTAGTTTCGTTTCCGGTTTTAAAAGATGTCATGCGGTTCCCAATATACATGAAAGTCATATCAAATCACATATGAAGCGAACTATAGCAATATAATCATGGCAGCTCTACAGTGAGTGTGGCATGGCAATTACTAACGGTGTGTGTAGCATGCAAATAGTGCCCGTGCAACATAAACCGTTAGTAATAGTGCGGTGTCCTATCAGTTCTAAGCAATATGTATATAAACACAGCAGGGAATGCAATATGCGATGACAGTCTATGGGGTGCATGCAACATATAATAATAAAGTCCTATCAGCCCTGACGCATAACGCCGTGCGGGCGATATCCCCGTAGATGTGAAATCTACTCACCTAGCTTCGTGCTATGTGTATCCAACAACTTGCTTGCCCTTCTTCGCGGCGTCCGTCTCACTGGCCTGCGAACCTAAAATCACATAACATATATCACACATAAGCTCATTTCACAAACACGCGACATTACGGTCCAGCTAGAAACTCGTGTCGCAAACCAATCGCGCGTGTGCGCGATACGTCAAAACATGTGTGTGTGCTGAACCACGAACTACCCCGACGCGTTACGATGCGTAGCACGCACCAGACCAAAAGAAGCATGCATGTCGCACTAAACACACACCCCAACATAAGGAAAACAACTCCCAGATTCTTATCTGGAAGAAATCCCACAATTTAAATATGTAAGTGCACGGCGGCGCCCAGGCCGTCAATCCGACGGCCAAATGCGGAAGCGGTGATAAACTTTAATTTTGCGAACTTAGCAAACCGGCACCACCGCGCACTAAACAACCGGATCAGACCATTAAACTAGTTCTAGCTAACTACAAGACGGGTTAGAGATATATCGACTGATCCGAGTCCTCCGGTCTTCTCGTCGTCATCCCGATCTCCTGCGGAAACTCCGGTCGTCGCCTCCTCGCCTGAAGGGCACCACATCGCCTGTATCTTTTACGGGCTCCCACCTCAATACCGAGGCAACTCGGGCACGAAGCTGGCAAGTCGACGCATCCAAGATTTGCTGTAGATAAGTGTAGAAGCTTTGTCTCTTGGAGTTTATGTAGTTGCCATTGATGGAGGAATCAAGAAGGAGCAATGGAGAGAGCTTTGAAAACTTTTGCAAGGCAAGAAAATCAAAGTGAGATGAAGCAAATTGCTACCCATGAAAAATGAACTTCTCTCTCTCTCTCTCTTTCAAGTGATGGCCGGCCCCCCTTTATTAGAAAATGAGGAGGGGAAAAAGAAAACAAGAGGGAGGTGAGTGTAGGAGATAGAAAGGGTGACCATATCATAAAGCAAGCTTCACATCCAAACACAAATCAATCCTAATCCTTTCTCATCTTATTAATGCAAAAGAAAAGACTAAGAAAGAATCTCATGATTATGAACCATCATGAAGCCACACAATTGCAAGATACCCCCTCCACAATGTGTTTGCAAATAACCCCCTCCATCGGAAAAGTCCGGCGGGGACAGAACAAAGGAAAACCGGCCGGAACGGAATGCAACCTGGCAACTCCAGAAAACTGGCCCCGTAATAAATTACAGGAAAACCCCGATACTGTGCATACACACCCGCATCTGTATACCGTCCGGATACAAATGCAATGAGACAAAATCTACACTGTACTAAACTAGGATCCGGCTTAAACCAAAGCCGGCTAGTAATATCCGTCCGATCCTGATCCGTGAAATACCGCACATATCTGATCGAACCCTGCCATATCTCCATATGGCCTCTACAGCGTTTCGCCCGAAACTTGAGTAACTGTAAGTGTGGTGGACTCTAAAGACTCATCAATACTATGGCTGTGGATTTAACCACTAGCACGTCAGAGGTATAAGCCAATACGTGACGGGCCACCAGCTATTGACCAAAAGGGACGTCGATGAGCGAACTCATCCTGACACCCTACTGAGCCTGTCAGTGACAATATCCATACAGTCCGGTCCGTTCGTCTATGAGCATCGCATGTCGGGCCTAGAGGGTTGGTAAAAGTCAGACCCCCAAAAGCGGTACAAGTCGTGTCGGAGTGTAGCCCAGAACACCCTGAGATACTACTGGAATACCTACCAGTAAATCTCCTGCCTTGGCCAAGGACTTCGTGTAATGGCTCTCCTAGACACAGCGCGACCTCACCCCCAATACCGGGAGAGACGAACCCCTGAAGATCCGCTCACTGCCTCCATGTGGCTCGGGACTGTACCCAACTAAAACCTGTTTGCACGACTCCTTTGAGCCGTGGTAGGGTAGTAATCAAAGCACAGTGGGAACTCACATGAGACAAATGACGATCCCCAGGTCGATGAACTAACCTGTACACATGTCACCTGGGAACTGCTATCTGACGTCAGGTATAAGACCAACTAGCATGTTCCCGGCGAGTCCTGTCCGGTGTACTCATAACCCAATGAGCACCTGTATACATCTTAGGTGAACCAACTGACACCAGTGGCTTGTGAGACCGGCCACCGCCCCTCGTCGGGGTCTCGACTGTATATACTAGTCTACTCTGGAGAATCGATGCCCTGTCTCGAAACTCCCACGACTAGGGACCATTTAAGGATGTGCTTATAGACTCCAGCTCTCACTTATATGATCGCCCTCATACTGCTGGCAGTCAAGCAAGAATCCTAGGGGCTCTATCAACGTGCAATAGCGACCTGTCAGGTCACCTAAAGCAGTACACGATGATAAAGGTAAACCAGATAGCATACTATCATCTCGAGTAAGACTGCCTACCGGGATAGGTCCTTCCTCAATCATTGCAATCACGTGCCTGTGATCCAATAATTGACTCTGAGGGCACTATCTCCAACAATCTCCCACTTGCACTCAAGGCTAATTATTGCGATGTCGCATACTCACAGCCCGTGTGATACCGAACACCCAACTCCTCTACTAGTCAGTCTCATAAATCCCGTTTGTGAAACTATTGCGGTCGAGGAATAGCCTCAGTGAGTGGATCCGCCTAGATGTTTCTTTCTATGTCTCTCTATATCTCAAGTTCGCGGAGAAAGTCATCTCCCGAAATGAGCAATACCTGTCTTAGAATGTCTGGATGTCTGATGGGACCGAGCTCATAAATGAACTCCAAATCCAAACTTCTTAGACTGTATCGTCAACTGAACTTAATCAGTATCCTGCGCCATGCCACCCTCAGTATTGCCTTGGACCACCTGTCCAAAATACTGCCCCTCGTCAGAAGGAAAAACTATAACTCTGACAACCTCCTTGTCATCCATGTCACCTTGGAAGCCTGGAATGATAACTGTCTCCCAAATGAGGCTGTCGTTATCATATCCCTAGAACATCCTCTTATGTTCTAAAACTTCTTCCGACTGTTTCTCCAGGATTGGATCAATGTCAACTTATTGCATCTAGTGCAAGAACAACATCTGGTGTGGTACTTGACATCTCATGATTGACTCAACTGCCTAAGCAAGTGATCTGCCAATCATGCACATCCCTCTCTACTTTAGTCTATAAGACACCTTTAGAGAAGGTGACTCCATCACCTGCAGGTACACTACCGTGCCAAGAGTCGTCCATTCTAAATACTCTTATAATGCTGTCAAAGTACCCTGATTGGGAAACCACCCAAATCTAGACCTAAAAACCATAGATCTAGTAACCAGTATGTCTGATATAATGTCCAATTCCCTTGTGGAGAAACCACTGTGTGACGACCAAAGTATAACCGATCGTAGTATAGGAATATCATTTCCTACTTTGTGTATGTCATCCAAAACCTGGATATCACACCCTACTACCTTCTCAACAGATCCATCCCCTATTCTGATGACGTCAAACCTATGACTGTCACATCAGAAATAGACGATCTATCTCCGCTACATCTGCTTTAGTCTATAAATAGACATGAGCCTGATGTCCACCAATGCTTCCGCTGCTCCCACTGACTACGACAACCCTCTGGCAGAGTCATATAGACGTGCACTTCTAAAGCTAGTTTAGAATGACGCTATACTCATCCTCCTGCCGGGTCTCGCAGCCTGGAACAACAGCAATGGCAAGTGTGGGTAAACAAGAACTTCCCTGTCACCGTCCTTGAGGTTACCGGAGTACCTCTCGGGTGCCTGAAGTTACCCACCGTATCTGCGGAGTGGCCAATGGAATGTCAAATCAGATTGAATCCTTAGGTTCCTTATCAAATCTTCAGTAATCGTTTGCGGTTCTGGAATCACTTCCAGTTCTACCATACTCCCACTACTGCTTTTGAAAAAATCCATTTTTAATAAAACTGTGGCGAGTCTAGAACAATATTTCTATTGATCTGCCAGATGGTAGAAAGTCAACCCTCGTCATAGCCTGGGTCAACCCACAAAGAGCCATTACAGAAACGTGCCTAGAGTTGTCCAGTGTCTGGTTTTAATCATAAGCCGGACAACTCCCCGTACCTTAACAACGTTAAGATATGAACTGTTCTATATCCAATATAGAACCAGAGGCACTGATTTAATTTAACCAGATTCAAATCATGCAGCTGTCTCCAGTGCATGTCAACTAAATGGAGAGAGGCCGATCAGCGTTGTTCAACTTAGGAATGCTTCCAATTATGAGTAACCTGAAAGAGAAGCAATTTCTCTTTATCATTACTATCAACTGAATACCATACACAAGTATCTATATCTTCGATCACTTTGAAGAATCCCGATACTTGCTACACCGGGTTCTCTACTCTATTCAAATACCTATAACTCCTCAAAACTTAGACTCTGTGTTTCTACGAAACACATGTCTAAGAACTAGAGAAGTTAAAAGTAAACAGAATATAGTATGAGGACCAACCCCTCTGTCCTAATGGACACTGGACAACATACACTACTCTGTATAAGTCCGCTAAGTCTAACAACTCTTTCATTGTGTGTCGTAGGTTGAAAACTGTACTTATGGTTAAGAAGAATTACACCGCTGTTTAATGCTCCTTACCTAACCATCCACTGATATAGGTAAATGTCATCGACATAATATCAAAAGGTATATCTCACTCTATGAAAATAGACTTACAGATATATCAATTTGAAATTGGTGCACAACATCGGATATTCAAAACCAAATATTTGCCGACCGGCAAACAGCCCAGGTGGCTTCCTCAAATATCATCAATTCCAACGAATCCCGATATAATGAGGATGGTCACCTAATTCCCAATAACTTACTCCCACTCATCATCTGTAAAACCATACAGATGTGAGAATCATACCTGGCAAATACATACCCTGGAGCAAGTGTCTAATTGGGAAATCAGTTTTCTTTTAACAGTACACAGTGAAACTGAAACATTGAGATGTTTCGATGGGGTATCCTGGTATTCATAGTAATGCCTCTTCCATTATCCAGATTCACAACTATAACTGTATAATTCTTTGCCACCTCTCCAAATCCCTTTATATGTCTTTAGTCATTACCTTCTGTACACCCCTTTAGGCCAAATGGTTTTCTTCCTTCCCTACCGTTCGGCACCAGCCTATGGTTTGGAAGAAGACTATCCAATAAGCATAATGGGTGTACTGTCCTAATCCTAGGAGCACTCGCAATGCGAGAGAAGGTGAGGATAAAAGACAACCGAATGAATTTAATTCATAGGTGATTTAGGATTGACAAAGAAGTACATGGTTTGGTCGTGAACAGCAGTCGCAATTTACTTTGCCCTCTTACTAATCCCTTTCTTTGTCTGAACTTAATACCATCTGCACACCGTTTAGGCTAATTGGCTTTCTTCATTCCCTACCGGTCGGCACTAGCCTAAGGTCTGGAAGAAGACTATCCAATTTGCGTAATAGGTGTACTATCTCCTAAACCAAGGAGTACTCGCAACCTGAGAGAAGGTAAAAGGTAAAGACAACTGAATAGTCCTATTCGTTTTCTCCAGAACCGGAAACCATCCTCAAAGTCCTTCGAGTTCGTATATAGCCATACGATGGTTTTGTCCAATGGAAGTGGACGTTCGTAGTAATACGGGGTGTCCCGGAGAAAAGGGTAAAAGTAGGAGTAGCAAAGAGGTCTGCAACTCTGACAATCCAAAAGCCAGTGTTAAGAAGGTTCGGTCAACTTGGTCACTGAGTCATAGTCTAGGGTCGGGTCAATGGTCGCTGCCAAAGAGAGAGAGAAAGGAAACACTCAGCGTGCACTCTAATCTAGATCAGAATGGTTATCACTTTATCTAATCTGGAAACCTCCCACTGTAACGTCAAATTCTTCCCCAAACCTGAAAGAAGAATTAGCCGGGATCACCCGAGGAGTAAACCAACTCATCAGTGGGAATCGGGATCCAACTATCATCGCATGATAACGTGACGGAATCCGCTCACGTTATCACACTCCAGAAGGTATGCGCATATCTGGCAAGTTTAAGTTCTTTTGAAACTCCCGATGTGGATTTCTGCCCCAAGCTCTTATGACCATGACTTTGGCCAACATATCATAAGTCACATATCAAGTTCTACCCGTCATTTTCCTGGTTAATTTGAACCCACCCGTACCTACCCTTGACTTTGGCCAAAATGGCAGTACGACTGTCCCAAACCAACGCATCTATCTATGCTGCATATGAATACCCAACAGCTACCAAACACTGTGCCTTGACTTTGGCCAACATACACAGCTTGAATACTATTGACTATCCATATGAAACGACGGAGGGCTACGAATGGTTTCTGGCGAAAACCTTTAACGTAATGAACTTGATATCGTTGAAGGAACGGATAGCTTTATAAAAATATAGTGACGACAACCTTTGCTAAAGAGGTCACTCCCGGTGAAGGGATCTCGGCTCTTTCCCCGTAGAATGGGGTGCAGGATATCCCAAATGAATACCACGATGCAAAGCAAAAGTAATCGGCTATAGTGAAGTTAATGCCCTGACGCAAACTTCTGTCCAAGGGGTCACTCCCGGTGAAGGGATCTCGGCCCTTGCCTCGTCGACTGAGGAGCAGGATATTCCAAATGAATACCACGATGCAAAAAAAAGTGAACGTCCTTGCAATAACAGCTTTTTTAAAAGTGTTCCAACAACATCAGAATAGGTTTGTTTTAACTTGCATTGATCCGAATCAACGCAGTCCCATCAATTGATCACACCACAAAGAACGAAAATATACTGTTGTACGTATATGCCATCCGCATTCGCCACTGGGTCCCGTCATTACCCGTTAGGTTAGCTAACTAACGACAGAGCGGGGACAGGACTAGCGCGGATGTAAAACATATACAACATCTACTAATATATATACCAATATATTATATTCTCTCAAGGCGTGATAAAAATGCAACATCACAGAAGTGTACAGCAGCACAGAACAATACAGATATCTGGGATCCCCGGGTTTCACAGAGCCACTAATGAAACCCGACGTTCCCCTGGTCGTGTGGATAGCCTGTGCAATGAAATCCCTAGACCCCTACGAGCGCGGCAAGTTACCCGCCAAAACCTGAAGCGAGGCAGCCCCCTTCAGCTATGTGAATGGACCACCCAGCACTTCACGGAATCCGGTAACTTGGGCACCCCTCCTGGGTCAACCTATACCCCCTACGAGTGCGGCGAATACCCCGCCAATCCTAGAGTGAAGCCCCCTCCGTCTCAATGCCATGAGATGCGGGCTTGTTGCCCTCTAGAAGCCGGCTATCCGTGCACCCCTCTGCGGGGTAATCCTAGTACAGAAAGTAAAATATACATACAACGGGTACATCGAACGCAACCAGGTCGTGCCCCAAAAGAATAATACAATCAGGCAGTGACGGCAGTCCACATATCGGACGCTCACCCCGCAATATCAAATGTACATATAAAACAGAACTGTACTAATACTGCAACCAGGCTATCCCCCACGACCGATCCGCAACATCACAGCAAAATCACAAAACATCAACGTGAAAGTCACGTTCGCAAATCCGTCTAACCGGGCTATAGCAGTTAGACTGGATTTACCGATCGAGTGACATTCACGGTCGCAGATATAATGTAAATACTGTGAAAAATGTGTTTAAAATATCCGATCGATCAAAAATTAACTAGTGGGCCCCCAAGCAATACTGCAGCACTCACAGAAATTCTGGGCCCAATTTTAATATTCCAAAACCCCTAAAATCAGCCCACCAGCCCATGGGAAAATTTTGACGCATTGATCCCTCAAGACGGCGGCGGAACCGCGGCAACAAGGGGGGTTTTGCCGCGGTTCCGCGCTCTATCTGAGAGATCAATGTCTCGAATTTTCCCAGAACTCTTAGAACTTCTTGTACATCAGTTTTCTACAACCTGAAAAATTTTTGGAGCCAGGAAAAAATCGACAGAAAACTGATGTGAGGAAAAACGCGGGTTTTTGGAATTTTGGTCGATCGGAAATGCAAACACATCAAACAAAGCTAGACGAAGTTAATGCCGAGGCTCTGATACCACTGTAAGTGCACGGCGGCGCCCCGGCCGTCAATCCGACGGCCAAATGCGGAAGCGGTGATAAACTTTAATTTTGCGAACTTAGCAAACTGGCACCACCGCGCACTAAACAACCGGATCGGACCATTAAACTAGTTCTAGCTAACTACAAGACGGGTTAGAGATATACCGACTGATCCGAGTCCTCCGGTCTTCTCGTCGTCATCCCGATCTCCTGCGGAAACTCCGGTCGTCGCCTCCTCGCCTGAAGGGCACCACATCGCCTGTATCTTTTACGGGCTCCCACCTCAATACCGAGGCAACTCGGGCACGAAGCTGGCAAGTCGACGCATCCAAGATTTGCTGTAGATAAGTTGAGAAGCTTTGTCTCTTGGAGTTTATGTAGTTGCCATTGATGGAGGAATCAAGAAGGAGCAATGGAGAGAGCTTTGAAAACTTTTGCAAGGCAAGAAAATCAAAGTGAGATGAAGCAAATTGCTACCCATGAAAAATGAACTTCTCTCTCTCTCTCTCTCTTTCAAGTGATGGCCGGCCCCCCTTTATTAGAAAATGAGGAGGGGAAAAAGAAAACAAGAGGGAGGTGAGTGTAGGAGATAGAAAGGGTGACCATATCATAAAGCAAGCTTCACATCCAAACACAAATCAATCCTAATCCTTTCTCATCTCATTAATGCAAAAGAAAGACTAAGAAAGAATCTCATAATTATGAACCATCATGAAGCCCCACAATTGCAAGATACCCCCTCCACAATGTGTTATTTGCAAACTTGCAAATAACGCCCTCCATCGGAAAAGTCCGGCCGGGACAGAACAAAAGAAAACCGGCCGGAACGGAATGCAAACTAAAACTCCAGAAAACTGGCCCCGTAATAAATTACAGGAAAACCCCGATACTGTGCATACACACCCGCATCTGTATTCCGTCCGGATACAAATGCAATGAGACAAAATCTACACTGTACTAAACTAGGATCCGGCTTAAACCAAAGCCGGCTAGTAATATCCGTCCGATCCTGATCCGTGCAATACCGCACATATCTGATCGAACCCTGCCATATCTCCATATGGCCTCTACAGCGTTTCGCCCGAAACTTGAGTAACTGTAAGTGTGGTGGACTCTAAAGACTCATCAATACTATGGCTGTGGATTTAACCACTAGCACGTCAGAGGTATAAGCCAATACGTAACGGGCCACCAACTATTGACCAAAAGGGACGTCGATGAGCGAACTCATCCTGACACCCTACTGAGCCTGTCAGTGACAATATCCGTACAGTCCGGTCCGTTCGTCTATGAGCATCGCATGTCGGGCCTAGAGGGTTGGTAAAAGTCAGACCCCCAAAAGCGGTACAAGTCGTGTCGGAGTGTAGCCCAGAACACCCTGAGATACTACTGGAATACCTACCAGTAAATCTCCTGCCTTGGCCAAGGACTTCGTGTAATGGCTCTCCTAGACACAGCGCGACCTCACCCCCAATACCGGGAGAGACGAACCCCTGAAGATCCGCTCACTGCCTCCATGTGGCTCGGGACTGTACCCAACTAAAACCTGTTTGCACGACTCCTTTGAGCCGTGGTAGGGTAGTAATCAAAGCACAGTGGGAACTCACATGAGACAAATGACGATCCCCAGGTCGATGAACTAACCTGTACACATGTCACCTGGGAACTGTAAGTGCACGGCGGCGCCCCGGCCGTCAATCCGACGGCCAAACGCGGAAACGGTGGTAAACTTAAACTTTTGCGGACTTGGCAAAACGGCACCACCGCGCACTAAACCCCGGATCGGGCCATTAAACTAAATCTAGCTAACAACAAAGAGAAGGGGTAGAGAAGTATACCATACGATCCGAGTCCTCCGGTCTTCATCTCCACTCCGATCTCCTCGCGGGATCTCCGTCCGTCTCCTCCTCGTCGGAAAGGGCACCACGAAGCCGGGTACTTTTACGGGCTCCCACCTCGATACTGAGGCAACTCGAGCATGAAGCCGGCAACTCGACATGCTCAAGATTTACTGTAGGGAATGTAATGTAGAATGTATGTCTCACATTGGGGTTGGTTGCCATTGAAGATGATGGAGGAATCAAGACTAGAAAAATGGTGCTTGCATTTTTCTAGCATGGAAAGAAGATCAAGAATGAACTCTCAAGATGAAACTCTCATTTTCTTTCTCTCTTTTTCTTTTCTTCTTCTTTTTCTTTTCTTCTTCCATTTCTTTTCTTCTTCTTTTTCTTTTCTTCTTCCATTTCATCAAGTGAGAGCAAGAGGGTGGAGGAATGAATATGATAGCATAAACATGAAGGGAGGTGAGTGTAGGAGATAATGAAGGGTGACCACAACCAAGACATAATCATCACAAAACTCACATCAACTCTTCTTATCAAATCTAATCACATAAAGCAAATGATAAAGAAGGATAAGAAAGGCATCAAAAGATGCTTTCATAATAAATACTTTTACAAATAAAACCTCCACCAAAAGTAATTTGCAAAACTGCAAATTACCCCCTCCATCGGAAAAGTCCGGCCGGGAAAGAACAAAGGAAAACCGGCCGGAACGGAAAGCAAAATGGCAACTCTAGAAAACTAGTCCCGTAATAAATTACAGGAAAACCCCACACTGTGCATACACACCCGCATTTGTATTCCGTCCGGATACAAATGCAATGAGACAGAATCTACACTGTACTAAACTAGGACCGGCTTAAACCAAAGCCGGCTAGTAACATCCGTCCGATCCTGATGCGTGCAATACCGCACGTATCTGATCGAACGCTGCCATATAACTATACGGCCACTAGTACAAAAACCGTCCGATCCTGATCCGTGCAATACCGCACGTATCTGATCGGACCCTGCCATATCTCCATACGGCCTCTACAGCGTTTCGCCCGAAAGCTGAGTAACTGAAAGTGTGGTGGACTCTAAAGACTCGTCAATACTATGGCTGTGGATTTAACCACTAGCACGTCAGAGATATAAGCCAATACGTGACGGGCCACCAGCTATTGACTAAAAGGGACGTCGATGAGGAAGCTCACCCCGACACCCAACTGAGCCTGTCAGTGACAATATCCGTACAGTCCGGTCCGTTCGTCTATGAGCATCGCATGGCGGGCCTAGGGGGTTGGTAAAAGTCAGACCCCCAAAAGCGGTACAAGTCGTGTCGGAGTGTAGCCCAGAACACCCTGAGATACTACTGGAATACCTACCAGTAAATCTCCTGCCTTGGCCAAGGTCTTTGTGTAATGGCTCTCCTAGACACAGCGCGACCTCACCCCCAATACCGGGAGAGACGAAACCCCCGAAGATCCGCTCACTGCCTCCATGTGGCTCGGGACTGTACCCAACTAAAACCTGTTTGCACGACTCCTTTGAGCCGTGGTAGGGTAGTAATCAAAGTACAGTGGGAACTCACACGAGACAAATGACGATCCCCAGGTCGATGAACTAACCTGTACACATGTCACCTGGGAACTGCTATCTGACGTCAGGTATAAGACCAACTAGCATGTTCCCGGCGAGTCCTGTCCGGTGTACTCATAACCCAATGAGCACCTGTATACATCTTAGGTGAACCAACTGACACCAGTGGCTTGTGAGACCGGCCACCGCCCCTCGTCGGGGTCTCGACTGTATACACTAGTCTACTCTGGAGTATCGATGCCCTGGCTCGAAACTCCTACGACTAGGGACCTTTTAAGGATGTGCTTATAGACTACCAGCTCCCACGTATATGATCGCCCTCATACTGCCGGTAGTCAAGCAAGAATCCTAGGGGCTCTATCAACGTGCAATAGTGATCTGTCATGTCACCTAAAGCAGTACACGATGATAAAGGTAAACCAGATAGCATACTATCATCTCGAGTAAGACTGTCCTACCGGGATAGGTCCTCCCTCAATCATTGCAATCACGTGCCTGTGATCCAATAATTGACTCTGAGGGCACTATCTCCAACAATCTCCCACTTGCACTCAAGGCTAATTATTGCGATGTCGCATACTCACAGCCCGTGTGATACCGAACACCCAACTCCTCTACTAGTCAGTCTCACAAATCCCGTTTGTGAAACTATTGCGGTCGAGGAATAGCCTCAGTGAGTGGATCCGCCTAGAAGTTTCTTTCTATGTCTCTCTATATCTCAAGATCGCGGAGAAAGCCATCTCCCGAAATGAGTAATACCTGTCTTAGAATGTCTGGATGTCTGATGGGACCTAGCTCATAAATGAACTCCAAATCCAAACTTCTTAGACTGTATCGTCAACTGAACTTAATCAGTATCATGCGCCATGCCACCCTCAGTATTGCCTCGGACCACCTGTCCAAAATACTGCCCCTCGTCAGAGGGAAAACTATAACTCTGACAACCTCCTTGTCGTCTATGTCACCTTGGAAGCCTGGAATGATAACTGTCTCCCTAATGAGGCTGTCGTTATCATATCCCTAGAACATTCACTTATGTTCTGAAACTGCTTCCGACTGTTTCTCCAGGATTGGATCAATGTCAACTTATTGCATCTACTGCAAGAACAACATCTGGTGTGGTACTTGACATCTCATGATTGACTCAATTGCCTAAGCAAGTGATCTGCCAATCATGAACATCCCTCTCCCCTTTAGTCTGTAAGACACCTTTAGAGAGGGTGACTCCATCACCTGCAGGTACACTACCGTGCCAGGAGTCGTCCATTCTAAATACTCTTAGAATGCTGTCAAGGTACCCAGATTAGGAAACCACCCAAATCTAGATCTAAAACCATAGATCTAGTAACCAGTATGTCTGATATAATGTCCAAGTCCTTTGTGGAGAAACCACTGTGTGACGACCAAAGTATAACCGATCGTAGTAAAGGAATATCACTTCCTATTACCTTCTCAACAGATCCATCCCCTATTCTGATGACGTCAAACCTATGACTGTCACATCAGAAACAGATGATCTATCTCCGCTACATCTGCTTTAGTCTATAAATAGACATAAGCCTGATGTCCACCAATGCTTCCGCTGCTCCCACTGACTACGACAACCCTCTGGCAGAGTCATATACACGTACACTTCTGAAGCTAGTTCAGAACGACGCTATACTCATCCTCCTGCCGGGTCTCGCAGCCTGGAACAACAACAATGGCAAGTGTGGGTAAACAAGAACTTCCCTGTCACCGTCCTTGAGGCTACCGAAGTACCTCTCGGGTGCCTGAAGTTACCCACCTTATCTGCGGAGTGGCCAATGGAATGTCAAATCAGATTGAATCTTCAGGTTCCTTATCAAATCTTCAGTAATTGTTTGCGGTTCTGGAATCACTTCCAGTTCTACCATACTCCCACTGCTGTTTTTGAAAAAATCCATTTTTAATAAAACTGTGGCGAGTCTAGAACAATATTGCTATTGTTCATCCAGATGGTAGAAAGTCAACCCGCGTCATAGCCTGGGTCAACCCACAAACAGCCATTACAGAAACGTGCCTTGAGTTGTCCAGTGTCTGGTTTTAAGCATAAGCCGGACAACTCCCCGTACCTTAACAACGTTAAGATATGAACTGTTCTACATCCAATATAGAACCAGAGGCACTGATTTAATTGAACCAGATTCAAATCATGCAGCTATCTCCAGTGCATGTCAACTAAATGGAAGGAGGCCGATCAGCGTTACTCAACTTAGGAATGCTTCCAATTATGAGTAACCTGAAAGAGAAGTAATTTCTCTTTATCATTACTATCAACTGAATACCATACACAAGTATCTACATCTTCGATCACTTTGAAGAATCACGATACTTGCAACACCTGGTTCTCTACTTTATTCAAATACCTATAACTTCTCAAAATTCAGACCCTGTGTTTCCACGAAACACTTGTCTAAAAACTAGAGAAGTCATAAGTAAACCGAATATAGTACGAGAACCAACCCCTCTGTCCTGACGGACCCTGGACAACATACAATACTCTGTATAAGTCCCTTGAGTCTAGTGACTCATTTACTGTGTGTCGTAGGTTGAAAACTGTACTTATGGTTAAGAAGAATTACACCGCTGTTCAATGCTCCTTACCTAACCATCCACTGATATAGGTAAATGTCATCGACATAATATCAAAAAGGTATATCTCACTCTATGAAAATAGACGTACAGATATATCAATTTGAAATTGGTGCACAACAGCGGATATTCAAAACCAAATATTTGCCGACCGGCAAACAACCCAGGTGGCATCCTCAAATATCACCAATTGCAACGAATCCCGATATAATGAGGATGATCACCCAATTCCCAATAACTTACTCCCACTCATCATCTGTAAAACTATACAGATGTGAGAATCAAACCTGGTAAATACATACCCTGGAGTAAGTATCTAATCGGGAAATCAGTTTTCTTTTAACATTACACAGTGAGACTGAAACATTGAAATGTTTCGATGGGGTATCCCCGTATTCCTAGTAATGCCTCTTCCAGATTCACGACTGTAACCGTATAGTTCTTTGCCACCTCTCCAAATCCCTTCATATGTCTTTAGTCTTTACCTTCTGCACACCCCTTTAGGCCAATTGGTTTTCTTCCTTCCCTACCGTTCGGCACCAGCCTATGGTTTGGAAGAAGACTATCCAGAAAGCATAAAGGGTGTACTGTCCTAATCCTAGGAGCACTCGCATCGCGAGAGAAGGTGAAGATAAAAGACACCTGAATGTACTTTATTCCTATTTCTCCTGAACCAGGATCCATCCCCGAACTGGAACAAGTTCCTTTCGAGTTCGTATATAACCATACGATGGATTATCCAATAAAATGGGATCTTCGTAGTGATACGGAGTGTCCTGGAGAAATACAAAGGTGATTTAGGATTGGCGAAGGAATACATGGTTTGGTCGTGAATATCTGTTGCAATTTACTTTGCCCTCTTACTAATCCCTTACTTTGTCTTAACTTAATACCTTCTGTACACCGTTTAGGCTAATTGGCTTTCTTCCTTCCCTACCGGTCGGCACCAGCCTATGGTTTGGAAGAAGACTATCCAATTTGCGTAATAGGTGTACTACTCCTAAACCAAGGAGTACTCGCAACCTGAGAGAGGGTGAAAAGAAAAGACAACTGAATAATCCTATCCGTTTTCTCCAGAACCGGAAACTATCCTCGAATAAATCTTTCGAGTTCGTATCTAACCATACGATGGTTTTGTCCAATGGAAGTGGACGTTCGTAGTAATACGGGGTGTCCTGGAGAAAAGGGTAAAAGTAGTAGTGGCAATGAGGTCTGCAACCCTGACAATCCAAAAGCCAGTGTTTAAGAAGGTTCGGTCAACTTGGTCTCTGAGTCAAAGTCTTAGGGTCGGGTCAATGGTCGCTGCCAAAGAGAGAGAGAAAAGAAACACTCAGCGTGCACTCTATCCTAGATCAGAATGGTTACCAATTTATCTAATCTGGAAGCCTCCCACTGTACCTCAAATTCTCCTCCAAACCTGAAAGAAGAATTAGTCGGGGTCACCCGAGGAGTAAACTAACTCATCAGTGGGAATCGGGATCCAACTCTCATCGCATGATAACGTGACGGAATCCGCTCACGTCATCACACTCCAGAAGGTATGCGCATATCTGGCAAGTTTCAGTACTTTTGAAACTCCCGATGTGATTTCTGCCCCATGCTCTTATGACCTTGACTTTGGCCAACAAATCATAAGTCACATGTCAAGTTCTACCCGTCATTCTCCAGGTTGATTCGAATCCACCCGCACAAGCCCTTGACTTTGGCCAACAAGGCTATACGACTGTTCCAAACCAACGCATCTATCTATGCTGCATATGAATAACCAACAGCTACCAAACACTGTGCCTTGACTTTGGCCAACAAACACAGCTTGAATACTATTGACTACCCATATGAAACGACGGAGGGCTACGAATGGTTTCTGGCGAAAACCTTTAACGTAGTGAACTTGATATCGTTGAAGGAACGGATAGCTTTTAGAAAATATAGTGACGAAAACCTTTACTAAAGAGGTCACTCCCGGTGAAGGGATCTCGGCTCTTTCCCCGTAGAATGGGGTGCAGGATATTCCAAATGAATACCACGGTGCAAAGCAAAAGTAATCGGCTATAGTGAAGTCATTGCCCTGACGCAAACTTTTTGTCCAAGGGGTCACTCCCGGTGAAGGGATCTCGGCCCTTGCCTCGTCGACTGAGGAGCAGGATATTCCAACTGAATATCACGATGCAAAACAAAAGTGAACGTCCTTGCAATAACAGCTTTTTGAAAAGTGTTCCAACAACATCAGATTAGGTTTGTTTTTAACTTGCATTGATCCGAATCAATGCAGTCCCATCAAATAATCACACCACAAAGAACGAAAATATACTGATGTACGTATATGCCATCCGCATTCGCCACTGGGTCCCGTCATTACCCGTTAGGTTAGCTTACTAACGACAGAGCGGGGACTGGACTAGCGCGGATGAAAAACATATACAACATCTACTAATATATATACCAATATATTATATTTCGCTCAAGGCGTGAAAGAAATGCAACATCACAGAAATGTACAGCATCACAGAACAATACAGATATCTGGGATCCTCGGGTTTCACAGAGCCACTACTGAAACCCGACGTTCCCCTGGTCGTGTGGATAGCCTGTGCAATGAAATCCTAGACCCCTACGGGCGCGGCAAGTCACCCGCCAAAACCTGAAGCGAGGCAGCCCCCTTCAGCTCCGTGAATGGACCACCCAGCACTCCACGGAATCCGGCAACTTGGGCACCCCTCCTGGGTCAACCTGTACCCCCTACGAGTGCGGCGAATAGCCTGCCAATCCCAGAGCGAAGCCCCCTCCGTCCCAATGCCATGAGATGCGGGCTTGTTGCCCTCCAGGACCCGGCTATCCGTGCACCCCACCGCGGGGTAATCCTAGTACAGAAAGTAAAATATACATACAACGGGTACATCGACCGCAACCAGGTCGTGCCCCAAAAGAATAATACAATCAGGCAGTGACGGCAGTCCACATGTCGGACGCTCGCCCCGCAATATCAAATGTACATAATACAACAACACTGTACTAATATTGCATCCAGGCTATCCCCCACGACCGATCCGCAACATCACAGCATAAACATAGAACATCAACGTGAAAGTCACGTTCGCAAATCCGTCTAACCGGGCTATAGCAGTTAGACAGGATTTACCGATCGAGTGACATTCACGGTCGCAGATATAATGTAAATACTGTGAAAAATGTGTTTAAAATATCCGATCGATCAAAAATTAACAAGTGGGCCCCCAAACAAAAACTGTAGCACTCACAGAAATCCTGGGCCCAATTTTAATATTCCAAAACCCATATTTTAATCCCAGAAGGCCTCTGAAAAAATTTGGTGATGTGACATGAATAGTGCGCGGCGGAAGGGCCGCACGAGGTGGGGTTTCGCGGCGGATCCGCGCTCCAACTGTGGAGTTACATCGTCAAA
Organism: Agapanthus africanus; assembly: GCA_030015575.1. Classification (NCBI taxonomy): domain Eukaryota; kingdom Viridiplantae; phylum Streptophyta; class Magnoliopsida; order Asparagales; family Amaryllidaceae; genus Agapanthus; species Agapanthus africanus. Next base: position 301,333,263 of record JASDDO010000008.1, read on the forward strand.
TTTTTACAGAACCCTTAGATTTCCCAGTACATCAATATTTTACAACCAGAAAAATTTTCCGAGACCAAAAATTTTCAACAGAAACTGATTCGAACTAAAATGCAGTTTTGGAACATTCGATCGATCGAAATAGAAAAACACATTACACCAAGCTAGACTATGTTAATGGCGAGGCTCTGATACCACTGTAAGTGCACGGCGGCGCCCCGGCCGTCAATCCGACGGCCAAACGCGGAAACGGTGGTAAACTTAAACTTTTGCGGACTTGGCAAAACGGCACCACCGCGCACTAAACCCCGGATCGGGCCATTAAACTAAATCTAGCTAACAACAAAGAGAAGGGGTAGAGAAGTATACCATACGATCCGAGTCCTCCGGTCTTCATCTCCACTCCGATCTCCTCGCGGGATCTCCGTCCGTCTCCTCCTCGTCGGAAAGGGCACCACGAAGCCGGGTACTTTTACGGGCTCCCACCTCGATACTGAGGCAACTCGAGCATGAAGCCGGCAACTCGACATGCTCAAGATTTACTGTAGGGAATGTAATGTAGAATGTATGTCTCACATTGGGGTTGGTTGCCATTGAAGATGATGGAGGAATCAAGACTAGAAAAATGGTGCTTGCATTTTTCTAGCATGGAAAGAAGATCAAGAATGAACTCTCAAGATGAAACTCTCATTTTCTTTCTCTCTTTTTCTTTTCTTCTTCTTTTTCTTTTCTTCTTCCATTTCTTTTCTTCTTCTTTTTCTTTTCTTCTTCCATTTCATCAAGTGAGAGCAAGAGGGTGGAGGAATGAATATGATAGCATAAACATGAAGGGAGGTGAGTGTAGGAGATAATGAAGGGTGACCACAACCAAGACATAATCATCACAAAACTCACATCAACTCTTCTTATCAAATCTAATCACATAAAGCAAATGATAAAGAAGGATAAGAAAGGCATCAAAAGATGCTTTCATAATAAATACTTTTACAAATAAAACCTCCACCAAAAGTAATTTGCAAAACTGCAAATTACCCCCTCCATCGGAAAAGTCCGGCCGGGAAAGAACAAAGGAAAACCGGCCGGAACGGAAAGCAAAATGGCAACTCTAGAAAACTAGTCCCGTAATAAATTACAGGAAAACCCCACACTGTGCATACACACCCGCATTTGTATTCCGTCCGGATACAAATGCAATGAGACAGAATCTACACTGTACTAAACTAGGACCGGCTTAAACCAAAGCCGGCTAGTAACATCCGTCCGATCCTGATGCGTGCAATACCGCACGTATCTGATCGAACGCTGCCATATAACTATACGGCCACTAGTACAAAAACCGTCCGATCCTGATCCGTGCAATACCGCACGTATCTGATCGGACCCTGCCATATCTCCATACGGCCTCTACAGCGTTTCGCCCGAAAGCTGAGTAACTGAAAGTGTGGTGGACTCTAAAGACTCGTCAATACTATGGCTGTGGATTTAACCACTAGCACGTCAGAGATATAAGCCAATACGTGACGGGCCACCAGCTATTGACTAAAAGGGACGTCGATGAGGAAGCTCACCCCGACACCCAACTGAGCCTGTCAGTGACAATATCCGTACAGTCCGGTCCGTTCGTCTATGAGCATCGCATGGCGGGCCTAGGGGGTTGGTAAAAGTCAGACCCCCAAAAGCGGTACAAGTCGTGTCGGAGTGTAGCCCAGAACACCCTGAGATACTACTGGAATACCTACCAGTAAATCTCCTGCCTTGGCCAAGGTCTTTGTGTAATGGCTCTCCTAGACACAGCGCGACCTCACCCCCAATACCGGGAGAGACGAAACCCCCGAAGATCCGCTCACTGCCTCCATGTGGCTCGGGACTGTACCCAACTAAAACCTGTTTGCACGACTCCTTTGAGCCGTGGTAGGGTAGTAATCAAAGTACAGTGGGAACTCACACGAGACAAATGACGATCCCCAGGTCGATGAACTAACCTGTACACATGTCACCTGGGAACTGCTATCTGACGTCAGGTATAAGACCAACTAGCATGTTCCCGGCGAGTCCTGTCCGGTGTACTCATAACCCAATGAGCACCTGTATACATCTTAGGTGAACCAACTGACACCAGTGGCTTGTGAGACCGGCCACCGCCCCTCGTCGGGGTCTCGACTGTATACACTAGTCTACTCTGGAGTATCGATGCCCTGGCTCGAAACTCCTACGACTAGGGACCTTTTAAGGATGTGCTTATAGACTACCAGCTCCCACGTATATGATCGCCCTCATACTGCCGGTAGTCAAGCAAGAATCCTAGGGGCTCTATCAACGTGCAATAGTGATCTGTCATGTCACCTAAAGCAGTACACGATGATAAAGGTAAACCAGATAGCATACTATCATCTCGAGTAAGACTGTCCTACCGGGATAGGTCCTCCCTCAATCATTGCAATCACGTGCCTGTGATCCAATAATTGACTCTGAGGGCACTATCTCCAACAGGAACTGCTATCTGACGTCAGGTATAAGACCAACTAGCATGTTCCCGGCGAGTCCTGTCCGGTGTACTCATAACCCAATGAGCACCTGTATACATCTTAGGTGAACCAACTGACACCAGTGGCTTGTGAGACCGGCCACCGCCCCTCGTCGGGGTCTCGACTGTATATACTAGTCTACTCTGGAGAATCGATGCCCTGTCTCGAAACTCCCACGACTAGAGACCATTTAAGGATGTGCTTATAGACTCCAGCTCTCACTTATATGATCGCCCTCATACTGCTGGCAGTCAAGCAAGAATCCTAGGGGCTCTATCAACGTGCAATAGCGACCTGTCAGGTCACCTAAAGCAGTACACGATGATAAAGGTAAACCAGATAGCATACTATCATCTCGAGTAAGACTGTCCTACCGGGATAGGTCCTCCCTCAATCATTGCAATCACATGCCTGTGATCCAATAATTGACTCTGAGGGCACTATCTCCAACAAAATAAGACCAAACACATCAAAACACCCACATAAACTACCCTGCACAAAACGAGGCAGAACTGGGGAAGGGAGGCCGGCGTCGCCGGGAAAACTAGGAAAGTCGCCGGCCAAACCCCGGTGGTCTGGGCTCGAACCTCACTCACATTCCCCAAAAACCTGCACACCATTCTGAAGTTGTTTACAACACAAGAAAACACCTAAAGTAAAAGCAGATCTAGGAAACCTAAAAATCTGCACAAATACGACATTTTGCATCGAATCGTGAAATTGGTGGTATTTTAGCGTAATAGGGGTTGGACTAGGTTACAAAGGCCTCACTAACTCACTAACAAGCTACTGAAACCACAACTCACTTCGTTTGCACAAGATTCTCACAAATTACCCCATATCACACTAAAACGCATTAAAATCCGATAACCGAAGCAAATCTACACTAACTAAGCTAACTAGGGATCAAGTTAGGAAGTATACCTCACTCTCGACCCTAGGGAGTTGCAGGAAGGTGGAGAAGTGAGTGAAGGGGTTGCAATGGGTGCTGGAGCTGCTGCTGCCCACTGCTGCTACTGCTGAATTTTGCTGCTGCTGCTATTGCTTCATGTTGCTGCTGCTGTTGGTTCTGGCTCAGTTGTTGCTGTTGCTTTGCTTGCTGCTGCTGCTGGGGTATTGCAAGGTAAGTGTGTGTGTTGTGTGAGAGTGTGAGTGCTTGAGTGAAAACCAAAAAGAGTTGAGAGCCACCACAATCATCACACAAAAGTCACCCCTCTCTCTCTCTCACCTCATTTAATGCAAGCATGGCCTAAAGCCATGATGCACTCTCTCTCTCTCACACAAGTCAACACTAACTAAAAATTCAAACTAAAGTTACTCTTAGCTAACTAATTAATCCCACTTAAGAATCCAAAAGACTTAATCCTATAATTAACCCACCATGGTTAATAATTATGGTATTTACTTCATTTAAAAACCCTAGTTTACATGCACATGTGTGTGCAAGCCTAGGAAAATTTTGGAAAAATATTTATTAAATTAGGAAAAATATTTAAAACACAATTTGGTAAACTTTTTATTAAAAACCATTATTTAATTATAATTATTCACTAACCCTTATCCTAAGGTGTTACAAGTACAGTGTAGATTTTGTCTCATTGCATTTGTATTTCGGTCAGAATACTGATGCGGGTGTGTATACACAGTATCGGGGTTTTCCTGTAATTTATTACGGGACCAGTTTTCTGGAGTTGCCAGTTTGCTTTCCGTTTCGGCCATTTTCATTTGTATCTTTCAATGGCCGAAGTTTGGTGGAGGAGGGCTTATTTGCATTTGTGCAAATAAGCATTTTGGAGGGTTATCTTTGCACATTGTGGTGTCATGATGGTTGAACCATGACCTTGACTTCTTGACTTCTTCATGATGGCTTGACTTTTTGAATTCATCATGCTTGATGATGGTGGCTTGACCTTTTGGAATGATTGGTTGGTTGTGTGTGGTTTTTGTTTGTAATCATGTTCTTTCATGATATCATTTGATTCCCTCATGCATTTTTGTATGGCCTCTCTCATTTTTGATACACACTCTCCATTCTCACTCTCCCCAAGTGCCATGGCCGGCCACTTCTCTTTGGGGCTGTCCAAATATTTTGGTGGGGGATTTTTGCTCTCTCATGCTTGCAAAAATCCCAAAGTTCCTCCACAAAAGTATACATACATCATTCCTCCACCATACGGCAATTCCTACAACCCCAAAATGAGACATGGTTCTACACTATATTCTACAGCAAATCTTGGGCATGTCGACTCGCCAGCTTCGTGCCCGAGTTGCCTCGGTATAGAGGCGGGAGCCCGTAAAAGATGCAGGCGATGTGGTGCCCTTCCGGCGACGTAATGGAGACCGGAGATTCCACGAGAGATCGGGACGACGACGAGAAGACCGGAGGACTCGGATCACTCGGTATATCTCTCTTCCCCATCTTGTAGTTAGCTAGGACTAGTTAATGGCACGATCCGGGTTTTAGTGCGCGGTGGTGCCGGTTCAAGAAAATTAAATTTAGCCATCGCTTCCGCATTTGGCTTCGGGATGGAGGCCGGGGTGCCGCCGTGCACTTACAGTGGTATCAGAGCCTCGCCATTAATATAGTCTAGCTTTGTCTAATGTGTTTTACATTTCCGATCGAACAAATGTTCCAAAACCGTGTTTTTCAAAACAACAGTTTTCTGTCGAAATTTTTTTGTCTCGAAAATTTTTTCAGGTAGTCTCAGAATACTGTGCAGGGAAGTATAAGCCTACTGTAGAAATTTGGTCGCGAGATCTCATTATTCGACCGCGGAACCGCGGCCAAACCCATGCTTGGGCCGCGGTTCCGCCGCTGTTTTGACCAATCGTTGCACCAATTTTTTACAGAGGCCTTCTGGGTTGAAAATAGGGTTTTTGGAATATTAATTTCGGGCCCAGAATTTCTTGATGTGCTACAGTAGTACTTGGGGCCCACTTGTTATAATTTTGATCGATCGGATATTATAAACACATTATTTCACAGTATTTACATTATATCTGCGACCGTGAATGTCACTTGATCGGTAAATCATGTCTAACTGCTATAGCCCGGTTAGACGGATTTGCGAACGTGACTTTCACGTTGATGTTCTGTGTTATGCTGTGATGTTGCGGATTGGTCGTGGGGGATAGCCTGGATGCAACGCTAGTACAGTTGTGGTTGTATTATGTACATTTGATATTGCGGGGCGAGCGTCCGACATGTTGACTGCCGTCATTGCCTGATTGTATTATTATTTTGGGGCACGACCAGGTTGCGGTCGATGTACCCGTTGTATGTATATTTTACTTTCTTTACTAGGATTACCCCAAGGTGGGGTGCACGGATAGCCCGGTTCTAGAGGGTTACGGGCCCGCATCTCATGGCATTGAGACGGAGGGGGCTTCACTCTAGAATTGGCGGGCTATTCGCCTCACTCGTAGGGGGTAGAGGTTGACCCAGGAGGGGTGCCCAAGTTACCGGATTCCGTGAAGTACTGGGTGGTCCATTCACGTTGCTGAAGGGGGCTGCCTCGCTTCAGGTTTTGGCGGGTAACTTGCCGCGCCCGTAGGGGTCTAGGATTTCATTGCACAGGCTATCCACACGACCAGGGGAACGTCGGGTTTCAGTAGTGGCTCTGTGAAACCCGGGGATCCCAGATATCTGTATTGTTCTGTGATGCTGTACATTTCTGTGATGTTGCATTTTTATCACGCCTTGAGCGAATATAATATAGTGGTATTGTTGGAGATAGTGCCCTCAGAGTCAATTATTGGATAACAGGCACGTGATTGCAATGATTGAGGGAGGACCTATCCCGGTAGGACAGTCTTACTCGAGATGATAGTACGCTATCTGGTTTACCTTTATCATCGTGTACTGCTTTAGGTGACCTGACAGGTCGCTATTACACGTTGATAGATCCCCTAGGATTCTTGCTTGACTGCCAGCAGTATGAGGGCGATCATATAAGTGAGAGCTGGAGTCTATAAGCACATCCTTAAATTGTCCCTAGTCGTGGGAGTTTCGAGACAGGGCATCGATTCTCCAGAGTAGACTAGTGTATACAGTCGAGACCCCGACGAGGGGCGGTGGCCGGTCTCACAAGCCACTGGTGTCAGTTGGTTCACCTAAGATGTATACAGGTGCTCATTGGGTTATGAGTACACCGGACAGGACTCGCCGGGAACATGCTAGTTGGTCTTATGCCTGACGTCATATAGCAGTTCCCAGGTGACATGTGTACAGGTTAGTTCATCGACCTGGGGATCGTCATTTGCCTCGTGTGAGTTCCCACTGTGCTTTGATTACTACCCTACCATGGCTCAAAGGAGTCGTGCAAATAGGTTTTAGTTGGGTACAGTCCCGAGCCACATGGAGGCAGTGAGCGGATCTTCAGGGGTTCGTCTCTCCCGGTATTGGGGGTGAGGTCGCGCTGTGTCTAGGAGAGCCATTACACGAAGTCCTTGGCCAAGGCAGGAGATTTACTGGTAGGTATTCCAGTAGTATCTCAGGGTGTTCTGGGCTACACTCCGACACGACTTGTACCGCTTTTGGGGGTCTGACTTTTACCAACCCCCTAGGCCCGACATGCGATGCTCATAGACGAACGGACCGGACTGTACGGATATTGTCACTGACAGGCTCAGTAGGGTGTCAGGATGAGTTCGCTCATCGACGTCCCTTTTGGTCAATAGCTGGTGGCCCGTCACGTATTGGCTAATACCTCTGACGTGCTAGTGGTTAAATCCACAGCCATAGTATTGACGAGTCTTTAGAGTCCACCACACTTTCAGTTACTCAAGTTTCGGGCGAAACGCTGTAGAGGCCGTATGGAGATATGGCAGGGTCTGATCAGATACGTGCGGTATTGCACGGATCAGGATCGGACGGTTAGTACTAGTGGCCGTATGGTTATATGGCAGGGTTCGATCAGATACGTGCGGTATTGCACGGATCAGGATCGGACGGATAATACTAGCCGGCTTTCGTTTAAGCCGGATCCTAGTTTATTACAGTGTAGATTTTGTCTCTTGGCATTTGTATCCGGACGGAATACAGATGCGGGTGTGTATGCACAGAATGGGGGGTTTCCTGTAATTTATTAGGGGACCAGTTTTCTGGAGTTGCCAGTTTGCGTTCCGTTCCGGCCAGTTTTCCTTTGTTCTTTCCCGGCCGGACTTTTCCGATGGAGGGACTAATTTGCATTTGTGCAAATTGGTATTTGAGGAGGGGTTTTATGCATTTGTGAGGCTTCATGATGGTTGATAATCATGAGATGCTTTCTTAGTCTTTTCTTTGCTTTATGAGATTAGAAAGGATTTAGATTGATAAGAGGTTTACCTTTTTGGATGTGGTCACCCATTCTTTTTCTCCTACACTCACCTCCCTTGTATATTCCCTCCACCATTCTCACATTAGCAAGGGGGGCCGGCCACATTTTGGATGAGAGGAAAAATGAGAGGTTCATTTTTGTGAGAAGAAGAATTCCTATCTCATTTTTCTTGCTACAAAACATTCTAGCTCCACTTGAAAATTCCATTCCTCCATCAAGGCAACTACAAACCCCAAATGAGACTAGCATGATCTACACCACATTCTACAGCAAATCTTGGGCACGTCGACTTGCCAGCTTCATACCCAAGTTGCCTCGGTATTGAGGTGGGAGCCCGTAAAAGATGCAGGCGATGTGGTGCCCTTCCGGCGAGGAGGCGACAACCGGAGTTTCCGCAGGAGATCGGGACGACGAAGTGAAGACCGGAGGACTCGGATCATTCGGTATATCTCTTCCCCTATCTTGTTACTTTGCTAGAACTAGTTTAATGGCAAGATCCGGGTGTTTAGTGCGCGGTGGTGCCGGTTTGCTAAGTTCGCAAAATTAAAGTTTATCACCGCTTCCGCATTTGGCCGTCGGATCGACGGCCGGGGCGCCGCCGTGCACTTACAGTGGTATCAGAGCCTCGCCATTAACTTCGTCTAGCTTTGTTTGATGTGTTTTGCATTTCCGATCGACCAAAATTCCAAAATCTACATTTTTGTTCACATCAGTTTTCTGTTGAAAATTTTTGGTGTCAAAAATTTTTTCAGGTTGTATAAAATTGATGTACTGGAAATTTTAAGCACACTGTAGAAATTCGACACAGTCAGTCGACCACATAAACGCGGAACCGCGGCGAAACCCCCCCTTGGGCCGCGGTTCCGCCGCACATTGGTGTCCTCACTGTGTCCAATTTCTCCAGTGGGCTTCTGGGCTGATTTTAGGGGTTTTGGAATATTAAACTTGGGCCCAGAATTTCTGTGAGTGCTACAGTATTGCTTGGGGGCCCACTTGTTAATTATTTGATCGATCGGATATTTTAAACACATTTTTCACAGTATTTACATTATATCTGCGACCGTGAATGTCACTTGATCGGTAAATCCAGTCTAACTGCTATAGCCCGGTTAGATGGATTTGCGAACGTGACTTTCACGTTGATGTTCTGTGATTTTGCTGTGTTGTTGCGGATCGGTCGTGGGGGATAGCCTGGATGCAATGCTAGTACAGTTTTGTTGTATTATGTACATTTGATATTGTGGGGCAAGCGTCCGACATGTGGACTGCCGTCACTGCCTGATTGTATTATTCTTTTGGGGCACGACCTGGTAGCGGTCGATGTACCCGTTGTATGTATATTTTACTTTCTGTACTAGGATTACCCCGCGGAGGGGTGCACGGATAGCCGGGTTCTAGAGGGCAACGGGCCCGCATCTCATGGCATTGGGACGGAAGGGGCTTCAATCTAGAATTGGCGGGCTATTCGCCGCACTCGTAGGGGGTACAGGTTGACCCAGGAGGGGTGCCCAAGTTACCGGATTCCGTGAAGTGCTGGGTAGTCCATTCACGGTGCTGAATGGGGCTGCCTCGCTTCAGGTTTTGGCGGGTAACTTGCCGCGCCCGTAGGGGTCTAGGATTTCATTGCACAGGCTATCCACACGACCAGGGGAACGTCGGGTTTCAGTAGTGGCTCTGTGAAACCCGGGGATCCCAGATATCTGTATTGTTCTGTGATGCTGTACATTTCTGTGATGTTGCATTTTATCACGCCTTGAGCGAATATAATATATTGGTATATATATTAGTAGAAGTTGTATATGTTTTTCATCCGCGCTAGTCCAGTCCCCGCTCTGCCGTTAGTTAGCTAACCTAACGGGTGATGACGGGACCCAGTGGCGAATGCGGATGGCATATACGTACGTCAGTATATTTTCGTTCTTTGTGGTGTGATCAATTGATGGGACTGCGTTGATTCGGATCAATGCAAGATAAACAAACCTATTCTGATGTTGTTGGAACACTTTTCAAAAAGCTGTTATTGCAAGGACGTTCACTTTTGTTTTGCATCGTGGTATTCATTTGGAATATCCTGCTCCTCAGTCGACGAGGCAAGGGCCGAGATCCCTTCACCGGGAGTGACCCCTTGGACAGAAGTTTGGGTCAGGGCATTAACTTCACTATAGCCGATAACTTTTGCTTTGCATCGTGGTATTCATTTGGAATATCCTGCACCCCATTCTACAGGGAAAGAGCCGAGATCCCTTCACCGGGAGTGACCTCTTTAGTAAAGGTTTTCGTCACTATATTTTCTAAAAAGCTATCCGTTCCTTCAACGATATCAAGTTCATTACGTTAAAGGTTTTCGCCAGAAACCATTCGTAGCCCTCCGTCGTTTCATATGGGTAGTCAATAGTATTCAAGCTGTGTTTGTTGGCCAAAGTCAAGGCACAGTGTTTGGTAGCTGTTGGTTATTCATATGCAGCATAGATAGATGCGTTGGTTTGGGGCAGTCGTATAGCCTTGTTGGCCAAAGTCAAGGGCTTGTACGGGTGGGCTCAAATTAACCTGGAGAATGACGGGCAGAACTTGACATGTGACTTATGATTTGTTGGCCAAAGTCAAGGTCATAAGAGCATGGGGTAAAAATCCACATCGGGAGTTTCAAAAGAACTGAAACTTGCCAGATATGCGCATACCTTCTGGAGTGTGATGACGTGAGCGGATTCCGTCAAGTTATCATGCGATGAGAGTTGGATCCCGATTCCCACTGATGAGTTGGTTTACTCCTCGGGTGACCCCGACTAATTCTTCTTTCAGGTTTGGAGGAGAATTTGAGGTACAGTGGGAGGTTTCCATATTAGATAAATTGGTAACCATTCTGATCTAGGTTAGAGTGCACGCTGAGTGTTTCTTTTCTCTCTCTCTCTGGCAGCGACCATTGACCCGACCCTAGACTATGACTCAGTGACCAAGTTGACCGAACCTTCTTAACACTGGCTTTTGGATTGTCAGAGTTGCAGACCTCATTGCCACTCCTACTTTTACCCATTTCTCCAGGACACCCCGTATTACTGCGAATGTCCACTTCCATTGGACAAAGCCATCGTATGGTTAGATACGAACTTGAAGGAATTCGAGGATGGTTTCCGGTTCTGGAGAAAACGGATAAGATTTATTCGGTTGTCTTTTCCTTTTTGCCTTCTCTCAAGTTGCGAGTACTCCTTAGTTTAAGAGATAGTACACCTATTACGCAAATTGGATAGTCTTCTTCCAAACCTTAGGCTGGTGCCGACCGGTAGGGAATGAAGAAAACCAATTAGCATAACGATGGTGTGCAGAAGGTATTAAGATTAAGACAAAGCAAGGGATTAGTAAGAGGGCAAAGTAGATTGCGACTGATATTCACGACCAAACCAAGTATTTCTTCGCCAATCCTAAATCACCTTTGTATTTCTCCAGGACACTCCGTATCACTATGAAGATCCACTGTTTATTAGATACTCCATCGTATGGTTATATACGAACTCGAAAGGAACTTGTTCCAGTTCGGGGATGGATTCTGGTCCAGGAGAAATAGGAATAAGGTTTGTTCGGTTGTCTTTTATCTTCACCTTCCCTCGCATTGCGAGTGCTCCTAGGATTAGGACAGTACACCCATTATGCTTATTGGATAGTCTTCTTCCAAACCATAGGCTGGTGCCGAACGATAGGGAAGGAAGAAAACCATTTGGCCTAAGGGGTGTGCAGAAGGTAATGACTAAAGACATATAAAGGGATTTGGAGAGGTGGCAAAGAATTATACGGTTATAGTTGTGAATCTGGATAATGGTAGAGGCATTACAAGGAATACCTGGATACCCCATCGAAACATTTCAATGTTTCAGTTCAACTGTGTACTGTTAAAAGAAAACTGATTTCCTGATTAGACACTTGCTCCAGGGTATGTATTTATCAGGTTTGATTCTCACATCTGTATGGTTTTTACAGATGATGAGTGGGAGTAAGTTATTGGGAATAGGGTGATCATCCTCATTATATCGGGATTCGTTGCAATCGGTGATATTTGAGGAGATCACCTGGGCTGTTTGCCGGTCGGCAAATATTTGGTTTTGAATATCCGCTGTTGTGCACCAATTTCAAATTGATATATCTGTACGTCTATTTTCATAGAGTGAGATATACCTTTTGATATTATGTCGATGACATTTACCTATATCAGTGGATGGTTAGGTAAGGAGCATTAAACAGCGGTGTAATTCTTCATAACCATAAGTACAGTTTTCAACCTACGACATACAGTGAAAGAGTTGTTAGACTCAGCGGACTTATACAGAGTATTGTATGTTGTCCAGTGTCCATTAGGACAGAGGGGTTGGTCCTCATACTATATTCTGATTACTTTTAACTTCTCTAGTTCTTAGACATGTGTTTCGTAGAAACACAGGGTCTAAGTTTTGAGGAGTTATAGGTATTTGAATAGAGTAGAGAACTAGGTGTAGCAAGTATCGGGATTCTTCAAAGTGATCGAAGATATAGATACTTGTGTATGGTATTCAGTTGATAGTAATGATAAAGAGAAATTGCTTCTCTTTCAGGTTACTCATAATTGGAAGCATTCCTAAGTTGAGTAACGCTGATCGGCCTCTCTCCATATAGTTGACATGCACTGGAGACAGCTGCATGATTTGAATCTGGTTAAATTAAATCAGTGTCTCTGGTTCTATATTGGATATAATACAGTTCATATCTTAACATTGTTAAGGTACGGGGAGTTGTCCGGCTTATGATTAAAACCAGACTCTGGATAACTCAAGGCACGTTTCTGTAATGGTTGTTTGTGGGTTAACCCAGGCTATGACGAGGGTTGATTTTCTACCATCTGGCAGATCAATAGAAATATTGTTCTAGACTCGCCAAAGTTTTATTAAAAATGGATTTTTTCAAAAACAGTAGTGGGAGTATGGTAGAACTGGAAGTGATTCCAGAACCGCAAACGATTACTGAAGATTTGATAAGGAACCTAAAGATTCAATCTGATTTGACATTCCATTGACCACTCCGCAGATATGGTGGGTAACCTCAGGCACCCGAGAGGTACTCCGGTATGCTCAAGGACGGTGGCAGGGAGGTTCTTGTTTACCCACACTTGCCATTGTTGTTGTTCCAGGCTGCGAGACCCGGCAGGAGGATGAGTATAGCATCGTTCTAAACTAGCTTTAGAAGTGCACGTCTATATGACTCTGCCAGAGGGTTGTCGTAGTCAGTGGGAGCAGCGGAAGCATTGGTGGACATCAGGCTTATGTCTATTTATAGACTAAAGCAGATGTAGCGGAGATAGATCATCTATTTCTGATGTGACAGTCATAGGTTTGACGTCATCAGAATAGGGGATGGATCTGTTGAGAAGGTAGTAGGGTGTGATGTCCTGGTATTTGATGACATACACAAGCAGGAAGTGATATTCCTATACTACGATCGGTTATACTTTGGTCGTCACACACAGTGGTTTCTCCACATGGGACTTGGACATTATATCAGACATACTGGTTACTAGATCTATGGTTTTAGATCTGGATTTGGGTGGTTTCCCAATCTGGGTACTTAGACAGCATTCTAAGAGTATTTAGAATGGACGACTCCTGGCACGGTAGTGTACCTGCAGGTGATGGAGTCACCCTCTCTAAAGGTGTCTTATAGACTAAAGTAGAGAGGGATGTGCATGATTGGCAGATCACTTGCTTAGGCAATTGAGTCAATCATGAGATGTCAAGTACCACACCAGATGTTGTTCTTGCACTAGATGCAATAAGTTGACATTGATCCAATCCTGGAGAAACAGTCGGAAGCAGTTTTAGAACATAAGTGGATGTTCTAGGGATATGATAACGACAGCCTCATTTGGGAGACAGTTATCATTCCAGGCTTCCAAGGTGACATGGACGACAAGGAGGTTGTCAGAGTTATAGTTTTCCTTCTAACGAGGGGAAGTATTTTGGACAGGTGGTCCAAGGAAATACTGAGGATGGCATGGCGCAGGATACTGATTAAGTTCTGTTGACGATATAGCCTAAGAAGTTTGGATTTGAAGTTCATTTATGAGCTAGGTCCCATCAGACATCCAGACATTCTAAGACAGGTATTGCTCATTTCGGGAGATAGCTTTCTCCGCGAACTTGAGATATAGAGAGACATAGAAAGAAACATCTAGGCGGATCCACTCACTGAGGCTATTCCTCGAACGCAATAGTTTCGCAAACGGATTTTGTGAGACTGACTAGTAGGGGAGTTGGGTGTTCGGTATCATACAGGCTGTGAGTATGCGACATCGCAATAATTAGCCTTGAGTGCAAGTGGGAGATTGTTGGAGATAGTGCCCTCAGAGTCAATTATTGGATCACAGGCACGTGATTGCAATGATTGAGGGAGGACCTATCCCGGAAGGACAGTCTTACTCGAGATGATAGTACGCTATCTGGTTTACCTTTATCATCGTGTACTGCTTTAGGTGACCTGACAGGTCGCTATTACACGTTGATAGAGCCCCTAGGATTCTTGCTTGACTGCCAGCAGTATGAGGGCGATCATATAAGTGAGAGCTGGAGTCTATAAGCACATCTTTAAATTGTCCCTAATCGTGGGAGTTTCGAGACAGGGCATCGATTCTCCAGAGTAGACTAGTGTATACAGTCGAGACCCCAACGAGAGGCGGTGGCCGGTCTCACAAGCCACTGGTGTCAGTTGGTTCACCTAAGATGTATACAGGTGCTCATTGGGTTATGAGTACACCGGACAGGACTCACCGGGAACATGCTAGTTGGTCTTATACCTGACGTCAGATAGCAGTTCCCAGGTGACATGTGTACAGGTTAGTTCATCGACCTGGGGATCGTCATTTGTCTCGTGTGAGTTCCCACTGTGCTTTGATTACTACCCTACCACGGCTCAAAGGAGTCGTGCAAACCGGTTTTAGTTGGGTACAGTCCCGAGCCACATGGAGGCAGTGAGCGGATCTTCAGGGGTTCGTCTCTCCCGGTATTGGGGGTGAGGTCGCGGTGTGTCTAGGAGAGCCATTACACGAAGTCCTTGGCCAAGGCAGGAGATTTACTGGTAGGTATTCCAGTAGTATCTCAGGGTGTTCTGGGCTACACTCCGACACGACTTGTACCGCTTTTGGGGGTCTGACTTTTACCAACCCCCAAAGCCCGACATGCGATGCTCATAGACGAACGGACCGGACTGTACGGATATTATCACTGACAGGCTCAGTAGGGTGTCAGGATGAGTTCGCTCATCGACGTCCCTTTTGGTCAATAGCTGGTGGCCCGTCACGTATTGGCTAATACCTCTGACGTGCTAGTGGTTAAATCCACAGCCATAGTATTGACGAGTCTTTAGAGTCCACCACACTTTCAGTTACTCAAGTTTCGGGCGAAACGCTGTAGAGGCCGTATGGAGATATGGCGGGGTCCGATCAGATACGTGCGGTATTGCACGGATCAGGATCAGACGGTTAGTACTAGTGGCCGTATGGTTATATGGCAGGGTTCGATCAGATACGTGCGGTATTGCACGGATCAGGATCGGACGGATAATACTAGCCGGCTTTGGTTTAAGCCGGATCCTAGTTTAGTACAGTGTAGATTTTGTCTCTTGGCATTTGTATCTGGACGGAATACAGATGCGGGTGTGTATGCACAGTATGGGGGTTTTCCTGTAATTTATTACGGGACCAGTTTTCTGGAGTTGCCAGTTTGCATTCCGTTACGGCCGGTTTTCCTTTGTTCTTTCCCGGCCGGACTTTTCCGATGGAGGGACTAATTTGCATTTGTGCAAATTGGTATTTGAGGAGGGGTTTTATGCATTTGTGAGGCTTCATGATGGTTGATAATCATGAGATGCTTTCTTAGTCTTTTCTTTGCTTTATGAGATTAGAAAGGATTTAGATTGATAAGAGGTTTACCTTTTTGGATGTGGTCACCCATTCTTTTTCTCCTACACTCACCTCCCTTGTATATTCCCTCCACCATTCTCACATTAGCAAGGGGGGCCGGCCACATTTTGGATGAGAGGAAAAATGAGAGGTTCATTTTTGTGAGAAGAAGAATTCCTATCTCATTTTTCTTGCTACAAAACATTCTAGCTCCACTTGAAAATTCCATTCCTCCATCAAGGCAACTACAAACCCCAAATGAGACTAGCATGATCTACACCACATTCTACAGCAAATCTTGGGCATGTCGACTTGCCAGCTTCGTGCCCGAGTTGCCTCGGTATTGAGGTGGGAGCCCGTAAAAGATGCAGGCGATGTGGTGCCCTTCCGGCGAGGAGGCGACAACTGGAGTTTCCGCTGGAGATCTGGACGACGAAGAGAAGACCGGAGGACTCGGATCATTCGGTATATCTCTTCCCCTATCTTGTTACTTTGCTAGAACTAGTTTAATGGCAAGATCCGGGTGTTTAGTGCGCGGTGGTGCCGGTTTGCTAAGTTCGCAAAATTAAAGTTTATCACCGCTTCCGCATTTGGCCGTCGGATCGACGGCCGGGGCGCCGCCGTGCACTTACAGGTATATATATTAGTAGATGTTGTATATGTTTTGCATCCGCGCTAGTCCAGTCCCCGCTCTGTCGTTAGTTAGCTAACCTAACGGGTAATGACGGGACCCAGTGGTGAATGCGGATGGCATATACGTACATCAGTATATTTTCGTTCTTTGTGGTGTGATCAATTGATGGGACTGCGTTGATTTGGATCAATGCAAGTTAAAAACAAACCTAATCTGATGTTGTTGGAACACTTTTCAAAAAGCTGTTATTGCAAGGACGTTCACTTTTGTTTTGCATCGTGATATTCAGTTGGAATATCCTGCTCCTCAGTCGACGAGGCAAGGGCCGAGATCCCTTCACCGGGAGTGACCCCTTGGACAAAAAGTTTGCGTCAGGGCAATGACTTCACTATAGCCGATTACTTTTGCTTTGCATCATGGTATTCAGTCGAAATATCCTGCACCTCATTCTACGGGGAAAGAGCCGAGATCCCTTCACCGGGAGTGACCTCTTTAGCAACAGTTTTCGTCACTATATTTTTAAAAAAGCTATCCGTTCCTTCAACGATATCAAGTTCACTACGTTAAAGGTTTTCGCCAGAAACCATTCGTAGCCCTCCGTCGTTTCAGACGGGTAGCACGTAGTATTCATGTTGTGTTTGTTGGCCTTCGTCAAGGCATAGTGTATGGTAGCTGCTTGTTACCTTTCTGCTGCATAGATAGATGCGTTGGTTTGGGACAGTCGTATAGCCTTGTTGGCCTTCTTCAAGGGCTTGTACGGGTGGGTTCAAATTAAACTGGACAATGACGGATAGAATTTGACATGTGACTTATGATTTGTTGGCCTTCATCAAGGTCATAAGAGCATGGGGCAAAAATCACATCGGGAGTTTCTAAAGAAACTGAAACTTGCCAGATATGCGCATACCTTCTGGAGTGTGACACCATGAGCGGATTCCATCACGTTATCATGCGATGATAGTTGGATCCCGATTCCCACTGATGAGTTTGTTTACTCCTCGGGTGACCCCGACTAGTTCTTCTTTCAGGTTTGGAGGAGAATTTGACGGTATAGTGGGAGGTTTCCAGATTAGATAAATTGGTAACCATTCCGATCTAGGTTAGAGTGCACGCTGAGTGTTTCTTTACTCTCTCTCTTTGGCAGAGACCATTGATCCGACCCTAAGACCATGACTCAGTGACCAAGTTGACCGAACCTTCTTCAACACTGGCTTTTGGATTGTCAGAGTTGCAAACCTCATTGCCACTCCTACTTTTACCCTTTTCTCCAGAACACCCCGTATTACTACGAACGTCCACTTCCATTGGACAAAACCATCGTATGGTTATATACGAACTCGAAGGAATTTATTCGAGGATGGTTTCCGGTTCTGGAGAAAACGGATAGGATTATTCAGTTGTCTTTTCCTTTACCTTCTCTCAGGTTGCGAGTACTCCTTGGTTTAGGAGATAGTATACCTATTACGCAAATTGGATAGTATTCTTCCAAACCTTAGGCTGGTGCCGAACGGTGGGGAATGAAGAAAACCAATTAGCGTAACGATGGTGTGATGAAGGTATTAAGTTAAGACAAAGCAAGGGATTAGTAAGAGGGCAAAGTAAATTGCGACTGATATTCACGACCAAACCAAGTATTTCTTCGCCAATCCTAAATCACCTTTGTATTTCTCCAGGACACTCCGTATCACTACGAAGATCCACAGTTTATTGGATACTCCATCGTATGGTTATTTACGAACTCGAAAGGAACTTGTTCCATTTCGGGGATGGATTATGGTTCAGGAGAAATAGGAATAAGGTTTATTCGGTTGTCTTTTATCTTCACCTTCTCTCGCATTGCGAGTGCTCCTAGGATTAGGACAGTACACCCATTATGTTCATTAGATAGTCTTCTTCCAAACCATAGGATGGTGCCGAACGGTAGGGAAGGAAGAAAACCATTTGGCCTAAAGGGGTGTACAGAAGGTAATGACTAAAGACATAGAAAGTGATTTGGAAAGATGGCAAAGAATCACACGGTTACAGTTGTGAATCTGGATAATGGAAGAGGCATTACTAGGAATACCGGGATACCCCATCGAAACATTTCAATGTTTCAGTTTCATTGTGTACTGTTAAAGGAAAACTGATTTCCCAGTTAGACACTTGCTCCAGGGTATGTATTTACCAGGTAGGATTCTCACATCTGTATGGTTTTACAGATGATGAGTGGGAGTAAGTTTTTGGGAATTGGGTGATCATCCTCATTATATCGGGATTCGTTGTAATCGGTGATATTTGAGGAAGTCACCTGGGTAGTTTGCCGGTCGGCAAATATTTGGTTTTGAATATCCGCTGTTATGCACCAATTTAAAATTGATATATCTGTACGTCTATTTTCATAGAGTGAGATATACCTTTTTGAAATTATGTCCACGACATTTACCTATATCAGTGGATGGTTAGGTAAGGAGCATTAAACAGCGGTGTAATTCTTCTTAACCATAAGTACAGTTTTCAATCTACGACACACAGTGAATGAGTTATCAGACTCAAGGGACTTATACAGAGTATTGTATGTTGTCCAGGGTCCATCAGGACAGAGGGGTTGGTCTTCGTACTATATTCGGTTTACTTATGACTTCTCTAGTTTTTAGACAGGTGTTTCGTAGAAAGACAGGGTCCGAATTTTGAGAAGTTATGGGTATTTGAATAGAGTAGAGAACCAGGTGTAGCAAGTATCGGGATTCTTCAAAGAGATCGAAGATGTAGATACTTGTGTATGGTATTCAGTTGATAGTAATGATTAAGAGAACTTGCTTCTCTTTCAGGTTACTCATAATTGGAAGCATTCCTAAGTTAAGTAACGCAGATCGGCCTCCTTCCATTTTGTTGACATGCACTGGAGACAGCTGCATGATTTGAATCTGGTTCAATTAAATCAGTGCCTCTGGTTCAATATTGGATATAGAACAGTTCATATCTTAACGATGTTAAGGTACGGGGAGTTGTCCGACCTATGCTTAAAACCAGACTCTGGATAACTCAAGGCACGTTTCTGTAATGGCTGTTTGTGGGTTGACCCAGGCTATGACGAGGGTTGATTTTCTACCATCAGGAAGATCAATAGTGATATTGTTCTAGACTCGCCACAGTTTTATTAAAAATGGATTTTTTCAGAAAAACAGTAGTGGAAGTATGGTAGAACTGGAAGTGATTCCAGAATCACAAACGATTACTGAAGATTTGATAGGAACCTAAAGATTCAATCTGGCTTGACATTCCATTGGCCACTCCGCAGATAAGGTGGGTAACTTCAGGCACCCGAGAGGTACTCCGGTAGCCTCAAGGACGGTGACAGGGAAGTTCTTGTTTACCCACACTTACCATTGCTGTTGTTCCACACTGTGAGACCCGGCAGGAGGATGAGTATAGCGTCGTTCTAAACTAGCTTCAGAAGTGTACGTGTATATGACTCTGCCATAGGGTTGTCGTAGTCAGTGGGAGCAGTGGAAGCATTGGTGGACAGGTGGCTTATGTCTATTTATAGACTAAAGCAGATATAGCGGAGATAGATCATCTATTTCTGATGTGACAGTCATAGGTTTGACTTCATCAGAGTAGGGGATGGATCAGTTGAGAAGGTAGTAGGGTGTGATGTCATGGAATTTGGATGACATACACAGAGTAGGAAGTGATATTCCTATACTACGATCAGTTATGCTTTGGTCGTCACACAGTGGTTTCTCCACATGGGACTTGGACATTATATCAGACATACTGGTTACTAGATCTATGGTTTTAGATCTAGATTTGGGTGGTTTCCCAATCAGGGTACTTAGACAGCATTCTAAGAGTATTTAGAATGGACGACTCCTGGCACGGTAGTGTACCTGCAGGTAATGGAGTCACCCTCTCTAAAGGTGTCTTATAGACTAAAGGGGAGAGGGATGTGCATGATTGGCAGATCACTTGCTCAGGCAATTGAGTCAATCATGAGATGTCAAGTACCACACCAGATGTTGTTCTTGCACTAGATGCAATAAGTTGACATTGATCCAATCCTGGAGAAACAGTCGGAAGCAGCTTTAGAGCATAAGTGGATGTTCTAGGGATATGATAACGACAGCCTCATTCGGGAGACAGTTATATTCCAGGCTTCCAAGGTGACCTGGACGACAAGGAGGTTGTCAGAGTTATAGTTTTTCCTTCTGATGAGGGGCAGTATTTTGGACAGGTAGTCCAAGGCAATACTGAGGGAGGCATGGCGCAGGACACTGATTACGTTCAGTTGACGATACAGTCTAAGAGGTTTGGATTTGGAGTTCATTTATGAGCTAGGTCCCATCAGACATCCAGACACATTCTGAGACAGGTATTGCTCATTTCAGGAGATGGCTTTCTCCGCGAACATGAGATATAGAGAGACATAGAAAGAAACATCAAGGCGGATCCACTCACTGAGGCTATTCCTCGAACGCAATAGTTTCGCAAACGGGTTTTGTGAGACTGACTAGTAGAGGAGTTGGGTGTTCGGTATTACACGGGCTGTGAGTATGCGACATCGCAATAATTAGCCTTGAGTGCAAGTGGGAGATTGTTGGAGATAATGCCCTCAGAGTCAATTATTGGATCACAGGCACGTGATTGCAATGATTGAGGGAGGACCTATTCCGGTAGGACAGTCTTACTCAAGATGATAGTATGCTATCTGGTTTATCTTTATCATCGTGTATTGCTTTAGGTGACCTGACAGGTCACTATTGCACGTTGATAGAGCCCCTAGGATTCTTGCTTGACCACCAGCAGTATGAGGGCGATCATATACGTGGGAGCTGGTAGTCTATAAGCACATCCTTAAAAGGTCCCTAGTCGTGGGAGTTTCGAGATAGGGCATCGATACTCCAGAGTAGACAAGTGTATACTGTCGAGACCCCGACGAGGGACGGTGGCCGGTCTCACAAGCCACTGGTGTCAGTTGGTTCACCTAAGATGTATACAGGTGCTCATTGGGTTATGAGTACACCGGACAGGACTCGCCGGGAACATGCTAGTTGGTCTTATACCTGACGTCAGATAGCAGTTCCCTGGTGACATGTGTACAGGTTAGTTCATCGACCTGGGGATCGTCATTTGTCTCGTGTGAGTTCCCACTGTACTTTGATTACTACCCTACCTCGCTCAAAGGAGACGTGCAAACAGGTTTTAGTTGGATACAGTCCCGAGCCACATGGAGGCAGTGAGCGGATCTTCAGGGGTTCGTCTCTTCCGGTATTGGGGGTGAGGTCGCGCTGTGTCTAGGAGAGCCATTACACGAAGCCCTCGGCCGAGGCAGGAGATTTACTGGTAGGTACTCCAATAGTATCTCAGGGTGTTCTGGGCTACACTCCGACAGGACTTGTACCGCTTTTAGGGGTCTGACTTTTACCAACCCCCTAGGCCCGCCATGCGATGCTCATAGACGAACGGACCGGACTGTACGGATATTGTCACTGACAGGCTCAGTAGGGTGTCAGGATGAGTTCGCTCATCGACATCCCTTTTGGTCAATAGCTGGTGGCCCGTCACGTATGGCTAATACCTCTGACGTGCTAGTGGTTAAATCCACAGCCATAGTATTGATGAGTCTTTAGAGTCCACCACACATTCAGTTACTCAAGCTTTCGGGCGAAAAGCTGTAGAGGCCGTATGGAGATATGGCAAGGTCCGATCAGATACGTGCGGTATTGCACGGATCAGGATCGGACAGTTAGTACTAGAGGTCGTATGGAGATATGGCAAGGTCCGATCAGATACGTGCGGTATTGCATGGATCAGGATCGGACAGTTAGTACTAGAGGCCGTATGGATATATGGCAGGGTGCGATCAGATACGTGCGGTATTGCACGGATCAGGATCGAACGGATATTACTGGCCGGCTTTGGTTTAAGCCGGATCCTAGTATAGTACAGTGTAGATTTTGTCTCATTGCATTTGTATTTCGGTCAGAATACTGATGCGGGTGTGTATACACAGTATCGGGGTTTTCCTGTAATTTATTACGGGACCAGTTTTCTGGAGTTGCCAGTTTGCTTTCCGTTTCGGCCATTTTCATTTGTATCTTTCAATGGCCGAAGTTTGGTGGAGGAGGGCTTATTTACATTTGTGCAAATAAGCATTTTGGAGGGTTATCTTTGCACATTGTGGTGTCATGATGGTTGAACCATGACCTTGACTTCTTGACTTCTTCATGATGGCTTGACTTTTTGAATTCATCATGCTTGATGATGGTGGCTTGACCTTTTGGAATGATTGGTTGGTTGTGTGTGGTTTTTGTTTGTAATCATGTTCTTTCATGATATCATTTGATTCCCTCATGCATTTTTGTATGGCCTCTCTCATTTTTGATACACACTCTCCATTCTCACTCTCCCCAAGTGCCATGGCCGGCCACTTCTCTTTGGGGCTGGCCAAATATTTTGGTGGGGGATTTTTGCTCTCTCATGCTTGCAAAAATCCCCAAGTTCCTCCACAAAAGTATACATACATCATTCCTCCACCATACGGCAATTCCTACAACCCCAAAATGAGACATGGTTCTACACTATATTCTACAGCAAATCTTGGGCACGTCGACTCGCCAGCTTCGTGCCCGAGTTGCCTCGGTATAGAGGCGGGAGCCCGTAAAAGATGCAGGCGATGTGGTGCCATTCCGGCGACGTAATGGAGAGCGGAGATTCCACGAGAGATCGGGACGACGACGAGAAGACCGAAGGACTCGGATCACTCGGTATATCTCTCTTCCCCATCTTGTAGTTAGCTAGGACTAGTTAATGGCACGATCCGGGTTTTAGTGCGCGGTGGTGCCGGTTCAAGAAAATTAAAGTTAGCCATCGGTTCCGCATTTGGCCTCGGGATGGAGGCCGGGGCGCCGCCGTGCACTTACATTTAGACCCACCCGTACTCACCTTTGACGAAGGCCAACAAGGTTGTACGACTGTCCTAAACCAATACATCTATCTATGCTACAAACAAGCAACACACCGCTACCATTCATTATGCCTTGACGAAGGCCAACAAACATAGCATGAATACGATGTGCCACTCATTTGAAATGACGGAGGGCTACGGCTGGTTTTGAGCGAAAACCTTGAACGTAATGAACTTGATATTGTTGAAGGAACGATAGCTTTGAAAAGGAGTGGTTCAAGCTCTGCCTTTTAAAAGAGTGTTTTGAAAAGAACCGAGTAATTTTTCAATATGTTCAAACAACATGTTTTTAGGTTTCTTATCTTGCATTAATGATGATTAATGTCGTATCAATTAATTCCTATCACACCAAAAAAGAACGAAAAATAAATGTACGTATATACCATCAGCATTCGCCACGGGGCCCCATCAATCACCGTTAACTTACTTAATTAACGGCAGAGCGAGGGTAGGTCTAGCGCGGATGCAAAACACATACAAAATCTACTAGTGTGTGTGTGTATGTGGGTGGGTGTGTGTATATAACCATTCGTCACAGGTATGATATAAGCAACATCATAGAAAACTAATAAGCAAAATGGAATAGCAGATAATCTGGGAGCCCTGAGTTTCATTTGAGCCATAAATGAAACTCGACGCTCATGGTCATGTGGATAGCCAGTGCAATGAAGAACCTAGACCCCTATGAGTGCGGCGAGTTACCATTAAATCCCTGAAGCGAGGCAACCCTAATCAACAAAGTGAATGGGCCACCAAGCATTTAATGGAATCCGGTGACTTGAGCACCCCACCATGGGTCATCATATATCCTCTACGAGTGCGGCGAGTAGCTTGCCAATTCTAGAGTAAGTCACCCCAGTCTTAACATCATGAGATGGGGCCCCGTTGCCCTATAGAACCTGGCTACTCGAGCACTCCTCCGTGGGGTAATCCTAATACAGAAAAGAAAATATATGTACAATGGTCACATCAACATCAACCCGGCCGTGCCTTAATAAAAGAATATACAAACCGGCGGAAACAGCAGTCCACATGTCGGACGCTCGCCCCGCAATAATGAATATTCAAATGAATCTAAATTGTACAACTAACATTGCACTAGGGGCTATCCAACATAACAATCTAAATAAACCATCACAGATATAAACATCACAGCAAAAAAAGAAAATATGACCTCGTCTAAATGACATATAGCAAATAGACGACATTTGAAAACACATACACAACATTACAGAGATTAACGATGCAAAAGTTTCAAGTTCTAAACTTTCCAAGTTTCCCCAAAACAAAGATAACAGTAAGCGAAATCTGGGGCAAATAAAACAATACCAAAAATTCTAATTCTTAAAACCCAAGACACAGAATGAAAAAGAGGAATAGGGGATTCCAAAAAACTAGCGGCGACGGGGAAAATGGGGAAATGGGCGGTTTTTTCTTGGCCAATTCTCCTCGTTTTCATTACGTGTCATTAACTTTACAAGAGTAAGCCTCTGCACTTGTTTAAAAATTTTTCAGCGACCACAAAAAATTCGAACAGAAAGTGGGGTTAAAGATCAGAATTTTTCCAGTTTTGAAACTAAAGCATCGTAAACTACTAGTTAAGGCTTATGGAGTGGCTCTGATACCATGTAAGTCTATATTGCACACTTTACGGTGTTTCTAGATGTTGGGTTATGAAAGCGCCCCGGCCATCAAACTGTGGCCATTGCGGAACAAATATTTCAAAAAACCGGTGCTAGAACAACCCGATAACCCGGATCGACCCATAAGCCCTAGATAACAAAAACATGCATAGGAGCTAAACTAAGGGGTTAGAGTGATTATACTGAATTGATCCGTGTCCTTCGATCTTCAACCACCTTCCCAAGATCCTAGAGGCCTCCTTGATCAAGCTTGATCTCCGGTCTCCCTCCATCGAAGATGATCCACCCGAGAATTTATGAAACGAGCTCCTACTTCATAACTGTAGTAACTAGGGTATCTAGTTTACTAAACTAGATAGCCAAGATGATGTAGAGTCTAATGAAGGATTAATTTTTCTTTAAACTCCCTAGGTTTCTCAACACATGAGAGGGTTAGGGTGGAGGAAGAAGAAGAAGCTATGAGGATGAGAGTGTTGTAGGAGAGAGAACGAATAATGGCTTAGTCTTTTCTTTGTTGTGAGATTAGTAATAAATAATGGAGCCACCCAATAAAAAATCTCATGTCTCCAGAATATCTAGAGTCAACTAAAAATACTCAAGTCAACAATAATCTCACAACAAACAAAAACTTTAGCATGCTTAGTATAGTAACCATGGGTCATTACTAAGCCATGCAACAATAATGCAATAAACACTTCATCCTCCACCTCAATAACCTTTTAATCCGAAAAGTTCTAAACCATAATGAGGTGTAATCTTCTAAAAGTAATCTTGTAAGAAATTATAAGAATACCCCTTATCCGGATTTACATACCGACATCCGTATTCCGAAGAATACGAATACAATAAGACAAAAATAATTCAACAATATAATACTAGGATCCGGATTAAACCAAAACCCACTGGTATTAACCTTCCGAACATCATCCGTGCATAAGTACACGTATGTGATCGAACCCTGCCATAAAACCATACGGCCTCTACATCATTTCGCCCAAAGCAGGGAAACCCTCTGTGTGGGACTCTAAAGACTCGTCAATATGCTGGCAGTGGGTTTAACCATAAGCACGTCAGCGGCACTAGCTGTACATAACTACTATCCAGGTATTGAGCGAAATGGAGGCCGATGAGAAAACTCATCCTGAAACCCCTACTGACCCTGACAGTGACAATATCTGTACAGTCCGGTCCATTCGTCTATGAGTATCGCATATCTAGTATAGGGGGTGGATAAATTCAGACCCCTAATAAAGCGACATTTAGTGTCGGTATGAAGCCCATCACCCACTGAGAAACTACTGATCCGAATCAGTAATTCTCGACTACCTTGGCCAAGGATTTCTGGTAATGGCCATCCGTGCACAACACGACATTAACCCCCAATACTGGGAGAGACGAATCCCCTGACGATCCGCTCACTACCCCCATGTGGCTCGGGACTGTACCCAACTAAAACCTGTTTGCAAGACTCCTTTGAGCCGTGGTAATGTAACAATCAAAGCACAATGGGAACTCACATGAGACAAATGACGATCTCAGGTCGATAGACTAACCTGTACACATGTCACCAGGGAACTGCTATCTGACAATAGGTATAATACCAACTAGTATGTTCCCGGCGAGTCCATCCGGTGTACTCATAACCCAATGAGCACTTGTATACTATCTTAGGTGAACAAACTAACACCAATGGCTTATGAGACCGACCACCGCCCCTCGTCGGGGTCTCGTTCATTATACACCAGTCTACTCTGGTGTATCGATGCCCAGTCTCGAAACTCCCATGACTAGGGACATTTAAGGATGTGCCTATAGACCATCCAGCTCCCACGTATATGATCGCCATTATAATGCTGGTAGTCAAGAAAGAATCCTATAGACCTTATCAACATGTAATAGTGATCTGTAATGCCACCTAATGTTGTACATGATGATAAAGAAAAACCAGATAGCATACTATCATCTAGAGTAAGACAGTTCTACCGGTATAGATCATCCCTAAATCATCATAATCACCTGCCTGCGACTATGATAATTTCCTCGAGGGTACTATAGCCAACAATCTCCCACTTGCACTTAAGGCTAATTATTGCGATGTCGCATACTCACAGCCCGTGTGATACCGTACAACTATTGTGTTCGAGAAATAGCCTCAGTGAGTGGATCCGCTCCAATGTTTCTTTCTGTATCTCTCTATATCTCAACATCGCGGAGAAAGCTATCTCCTGAAATGAGCAATACCTGTCTTAGAATATGTCTGGATATCTGATGGGACCCAGTTCACAAATGAACTCCAAATCCAGCAAACTTCTTAGACTGTATTTTCCACTGAATTTCATCAATATCCTGTGCCATGCCTTCCTCAATATCCTCTTGGACCACCTGTCCAACATATTGTCCCTCAAAAGAGGGAAAACTAAAACTCTGACAGTCACTCTGTCTTCCAGTTAACCTTGGAAACCTGAAATGATAACTGTCTCCTAAAGGAGGCTGTCATTACCATATCCTAAGAACATCCACTTATGTTCTTAACTGCTTCCCAATGTTTCTCCAAGATTGGATTAATATATATGCTTATTGCAGCTAGTGCAAAAACGACATCTGGTGTGGTACTTGACATCACATGATTTGACTCAATTGCCTAAGCAAGTGATATGCCAATCATGCAAATCCCTTTCCCCTTTAGTCTGAAAGACATCTTTTAGAGATGGTGACTCCATCACCTGCAGGTACACCACCATGCCAGGAGTCAACCATTCTAAAACACCTTTAGAATAATGTCAAAGTACCCAGATTGGGACACTTCCCAAATCTAGATCTAAAACCATAGATCTAGTAACCAGAATACTTGATATTATATCCATATCATATATGGAAACAACTTTGTGACAACCACAGTATAACCAATCTTAGTATAGGAATTTCACTTCCTATAAAGTTCATGTCATCCAAATACCAGGACATCACACCCTACTACTTTCTTACCAGATCTATTTCCTACTCTGATGAGGTCAAAGCCTATGACTGTCACATAAAAAATAGATGATCTAGCTCTGTTATATCTACTTTAGTATATAAATAGACACAAGCTACTTGTCCACTATGCTTCTGCTGCTCCCACTGACTACAACAACCCTCTGGCAGAGTTATATACACGTGCACTTCTAAAGATAGTTTAGAACGACGCTATATTCATCCTCCTGTCGGATCTCATAGTCTAGAACAGCAGCAATGGGAAGTCTGAGTAAACAAGAACCTCCCTTTCACCTTCTCTGAGAAGACCGAAGTACCACTCATGTAACATTTTCAAAAACATAAAATATTAATTTTGGGAATTTTTATTATTTAATATTATTTTATTGATTATTTTAATATTAAATGCAAATAAATAGGAAAAGTGTTAGAAAAATTATGAAAAATTCTAAAATAGGGTAAATTAGTGAATTATGACATTTTTAAGTTTTTGTGATTAGTTTGACACTAATTTAGTGCTAATCGCGATTAAAATCGCTAATCGGGTTTTTTGGCAATTTTGTGCAAAACTTGCACATATCACATTTTCTCACACTTATGCATTTTCTTTCATGATATTTGGGGTTCACTATTGGTGTGAGAAGGTTTAGGGATTTAAAAGAAAAGGGAAAAGAAAAGAAAAGAATAAAGAAAATGAGGGTAGGTGAGAGAGTGAGGTGAACTTTGACTTATACCCTTAGCCATTCTTCTTCATTCTCATTTCTCTACCTCTCTCACTCCTCTTGCTGCTGCTGCCCCCTTCCTCATCTCCCTCCCCTCTTCAAAGCCCAAAAGCATCTCAAAAACAACCCCAAAACCTCATGTCCGTTCATTAAAGATGTGCACGAGCTCGAGATCCACAAGATGGACCAAGAAAGCGTGGATTTTGGCCACTAGGGGCAACTCAAGAAAGTTCTTGAGTTGCCAAGTGAGGTAAATTCTGAACCCTTAGCTCAATTGTAGCATTTCCTTTAACCCCAAGTTAAGATTATATCGATATTGTGTGATATTATGGACTTGGTGATAACCTAGTTAGGGTTTGAGAGAAACTTGAGTTGTAATGTGAAATTGAGCTCAGTGGAGGACTTGTAAACACCCTAGTGCATGAAGTGAGACCCTAACCTGAAACTAGAAACCATAATACGGATTTTTGGAAACCGATATCGGGGAAAATGTGAAATCTGGGAAGGTTAATTTGAATCTGCTAACACCCCGAGACTCCTAAAATGATATTGAGTGGAAATTGAGATGTGCAGGCACCATAGAGGCAACACCCAAAACCCTAGCTCCCCACTCCACCTTGAGGCCGCCAAAACCTCCTTTCTGGTCTCAATTTGTGGCCAGACCAGTGAGGAATTTCCTCGTTTTCTGTGCATAGCCCCAGCTCCTCTAGTGTTGACCCAGGGTACTTATAGTTTTGACAGATTCTATCTAGGGTGAAATCTGGGACATATATCCTAAGTTGCTATTTTGGATTCGTGTTTCCGTATTCCGTATTTTCATTTCTGAAATGGTGGTTTGTGTTTTGCCTCGACTATTGGGCGTTTATACGACGATATAGAGGATTTATATGTGGTTTTGAAGGCGTGCCATAGGTTCTCACCTATAGGCCCCCTTATCGTATCGTTTTGGATTTCATGCGCCGTTTTAGCTTGGATTTGGTTTTAATGCGCATATACGATATCTGATGTGTAGGTACCCATGAAGACTTCGGGACGACAAGCAATTGCGTGGTGATGTCCGCAAATGATGTTTCAGGTGAGTAGATTATATCTACAGGGGGAAGTCGGGTGGATGGCGTATAGCACCCCCGCAGTCCGTAGTTAGTATACTATATATAGTTGATGTGTGATAGTTATAGTGTGTTGTAGCTTTGTGATAGGTGTTTTATGGATAGTGTAGGGTAGAAGTGACTAGTGTAGTTTATAGTCGCGAACCCTAGGATAGAATTACACCTACACACACACCCTTGCATATTACTTGTAC
The DNA here is from genome assembly GCA_030015575.1 of Agapanthus africanus. NCBI lineage: Eukaryota > Viridiplantae > Streptophyta > Magnoliopsida > Asparagales > Amaryllidaceae > Agapanthus > Agapanthus africanus. The sequence goes on from JASDDO010000008.1 coordinate 301,363,230, forward strand.
TTACACGGCGTTTGATGATATGGGATGACGTTGGTGATGAGTCGATGATGTGGGCTTGATGACGTGAGATCGGTGATTGGATACGATTCATTGTGGGATATGACTTGGGATTTCTTGCGGGCTTGGGATATGTGTTTACCCCCGCATGCATACTTCACTGATGGCATCGTTTGGTGCTAGACATAGAGTAGTACCCCAGGCTATGTGATCTGATGATAGTGATACCTGTTATGTGATGAGATAGTGAGATGTTGACCCGTACCCAGCTATTGGGATGCCGTACGATGATTACCGTATGAGCCGATATTGATGATAGATCCGCACTCATAACTCGAGGATATCTTACGATGTGACATTGAGGCGAGATCACCGACTATATACCCTTATATATATATCGACTCAGATTTAGGCGGTTTCCATACCCCTCCAGACTTGCTTGATACTTAGATCAGTAGTTGCATAGTAGATGTTAGATTAGACCAGAGTCATACCTATTTCAAACTAACGAATCGGGAATATTGCAAGATAGGAAAAAGGGGATTCTACGGATATTTTCAAATGTGTAGTGTCTATTTTCTAAACACCGTAACCCTTGTTTTACCAAAGACCTCGATTCGTCTTATTTCAAAAGGCAAGGTTGCATGGTATAGCTTTTGAGTTAGATTCTTCACTATTGCGTTGATTATTCGATTGCACCTGTTCATACTATTTGCATGGCATTACTTGTGCTTATTGTTATATTGCCATCATGCTGTTAGGACACCGGCACCATTATCGATGATGCGTATGTTCCACGTACACTGATTGCCGGCTCACACACTTCATCATCGATAATTGCTACGCCACTACACTGTAGTACTGCTGCATTCATGGTATGATTTCCGCATAGCATATTGTACACATAGACCTGTACACAATTATATACGATTTTGACTTGATACTCACATTTGATGCTTACATCATACCTGATACATATGTCACACCTGATCATTATATTATAGCTCATTTATATGTGACATGACTTGATACTCACATTTGATGCTTACATCATACCTGATACATATGTCACACCTGATCATTATATTATAGCTCATTTATATGTGACATGACTTGATACTCGCATTTGATGCTTATGTCACACCTGATCATTATATTGTAGCTCATCTATATGTGACTTGACATGATATTTATGTTTGACGCACATATCATATCAGATTAGTGACTTACATTTTGGTTTGGATTATATGTGATTTCTGGATTTGGGAACCGTGGCTATTTCAAATATGTAATCATTTAAAAACCCGGTTCCCTTGATATGATATTTCGGTGTGTCCACCATGTGTTTTCTCGGTGCTAGAGAGATATATATAAACACCCGAATCGAGGAGGCGGTCGAGGCCGATTACGGGTACATGGTGGACCCGGTATGGTATCCCGGGGCAAGAACGGTTTCGCTGTGTGATAGACGGTGAGCCCGGCAGAGGGACTACTACCTACCGGTGATTGTATTTGAGCTCGGCGGATATCTGGAGGATTCCGACCGGAGTTGAGGGATGGATATGGGCTGACCCGTACTGCCGGGGCCGAGGGCCGATACCGCAGACGGAGCCCCATATGGATGAGGATTTACGTGTCGATGCTTGGCACGGGTTTCATGATGTTTTACCATGATTTGTTTACATCCTCATATTGCATACATGATGCTTATTCTCATTGGGTGATGGGTGGACGGGTTCCACGTATATACAGACATAGATCATATACAGACATAGATCATATACAGACATGGATCATATACAGACATGATTCATATTCAGACTGGATTTACACTTATCATACTTCATTTGTATATATAACAGGGTATGAGGGCGCTGTTATATATACCCTTACACCAATATTAGTGGTATGGGACGCTAATATATGTGTATTGATATCACTTGATACTTCATCATATTTACTTCTTGCAGACATACCTTATACTGATGACATGTTATTACCTGAGTACTTGGCACCACATACATATTTAGATGTTACCTTGCCACCTTATCACACTCAGATGTACTTTTGTGGATTATATTACTGATTGTTGACTTAGGTTTATGTCTTGCATTCGGTTTCTGCTTGTAGATGTTTCTATTCACGAGTTGGCAACTCACCCCCGTTGTGCCACAGTTCTTGCAGGTTTTGCCGTACAGGTTTCATTGCGGCATTTCTGGCACGCTACTTTCTTGCGGGTGGCTTGCTTTTGGTAGGTGGATTCTTTCGCATCAAGAACCACCCTTGTATTTATTTTATTCATTGTATCTAGAATCTCCATCAACCAAAAACTTGTATATTGTTTCAGACCTAGACTTCAGTGTTGTATATTTCGACCTTAGAGTCGCGCTTAGTAGTATGGCGGTTTCTTGTTGCTTTTGAGCTTTCTTTTGGATTTGATCCTCGCCACTTGGCGTTGTATACTATTGTTGCATGTGTGGTTGTGACCGTCTATTGACGAAGAGCTAGCTCCCGCTTGGGGATGCCTTTATCATTGCATATATATTGTCATTCTTGTTGTACCCCATTCGGGGCCAGTTTTACAAAAGAAACTCTGCCGAAATTTTTACAAAGATTTACTGTTTTTAAATTGCATATTCGGCTTAGTTATTTAAAAACCTTGATTTCAAACATGTTTTCTTCACTTCTTTAAACCAGTTCCTTTACTTATTCTTAAAATGGTTTTAGATTTCTGGGCTTTTGGCTTACTTGGGTCAGATGGAGTCTTATAGGCTTCATATGGTTCAAGGGCCAGTCACGTGCTCTTTCGGGTCGTGACAACTCGGGTGCCTGAGGTTACCTACCATATCTGAGAAGTGGATAATGAAATAAATCACCTTGAAGTATCCTGATACTTGTAATATGTGGTTCTCTACTTTATTCATATACCTATAATTTCTCAAAATTTGGACCTTGTATTTCAGTGAAACACATATCTAAAAACTAGAGAAATCATAAGTAAATAGAATATAGTATGAGTACCAACCCCTTTGTCCTAATGGACACTGGACAACATAAAATACATTGTATAAGTCACCTGAGTTAAATAACTCATACCCTGTGTGTCGTAGGTTGAAAACTGTACTATGGTTAAGAAGAATTACACCGTTGTTGAATGCTCCTTACCTAACCATCAACTGATATAGGTAAATTTCATAGACATAATTTCAAAAGGTTATATCTCACTTTATAAAATAAACGTACAGATATATCAGTTTGAAACTGGTGCATAACTACGGATATTCAAAACCAAAAAAATTGTTGTCAGGCAAAACCCAGGTGATTTCCATAAATATCACCAATTACAACGAATTCCGATATATTAAGGATATAATCACCTAATTCCCAATATTCTACTCCCACTAATCATCTATAACACTATACAAATGTGAGAATCAAAGCTGGTAAATACATACCCTGGAGTCAGAATCTAATTGGGAAATCAGTTTTCAATTAACACTGCAAAGTGAAATTGAAACATGAAAATGTTTTGAAGGGGTATACGGGTATTCCTAGTAATGCCACTTCCACTATCCATATTCATGACAGTGACTATATATTTCCCTGCCATCTCACCAATCCTTTTATTTGTTTTTACTCATTACCTTCTGTACACCACACTTAGGCTAATTTATTTTCTTCCTTCCCTACCTTTCGGCACCAGCCTAAGGTTTGGAAGAAGACTATCCAATAAGCGTAATAAGTGTGCCCTCCTAATCCTAGGAGTCCTTGCAACCTAAGAGAAGGTAAAGAGAAAAGACAACTGAATAATCCTTATTCTATTTCTCCTGAACTAGAAACCATTCTCGAACTAGAACAAGTTCTTTCGAGTTCGTATGTAACTATACGATGGCATATCCAATAAATGTGGATCTTCATAGTGATACGGAATGTTCAGGTGAAATGCAAAGGTGATGTAGGAGTGGCGATGATATACGCGGTTTCATCGTGAATGATTGCAGACACAATTTAATTTGCCCACTTTCTAATCCTATTATTTGTCTTTACTTATTACCTTCTGTACACCACACTTAGGCTAATTGGTTTTCTTCCTTCCCTACTCTTCGGCACCAGCCTATGGTTTGGAAGAAGACTATCATGTTAGTTATGTATATGCCCTAGAGGCCATTGATGTACATATGATGTATATTATAGTGGATGCTTGGATATATAGAGAGAGGAATTTCTTGCTCGACATGATAGTATGCTATCTGGTTTCACTTTGTCTTAACATGTTGACTTGTATTGGGTTACTATCTTACTCTCACATGTTGATAAAGCCCTTAGGATATGTACTTGACTACTAGGACTATGATGCAGATCATACTAGAGGGGCCAGGGTAGTCCAAGAGTACATCCTATAACTGTTCCTAGTCGAGGGTGTATCGAGACAGTGCATCGATACTCCAGAGCATACTAGTATATACGCATCTTGACCCATATGATGGGCGATGGATGATCCCACATCCATTGGTGTTTGACATCAAATATGGTGTACGGGTGCTTAGTGGAGACTGGGTACACTGAACGGACTCACCGAGAACTCATAGATGGTATTATACCTATCGTCAGATAGTAGTTCTCTGGTGACACTGGTACAGGTTAGTCTGTAGACCCGAGATCGTCATAGAGACTTGTGTGATTCCCACTGTGCTTTGATTTCCACCTTACCACGTTCAAGAGGACATGCAAAACGGTGGCTTTTGGGTACAGTCCCGAATCACATGGAGGCAATGAGCGATAGGAGGGGTTTCGTCTCTCCCGGTATTTGGGGTTGATGTTGCGCTGTGTTCAATTGTCTATAATTGGAAGTCCCTGGCCAGGACTGATATGGAGATCTACTGGTAAGTGTTATCAGTAGTTTCTCGACCCGTTATGAGCCTCACATCGACACGACTTATCGGTTACTGGGTCTAACGTTTACCACCCCTAGACTGTATATGCGACATATCAGACGAAGAGACCGGACTGTACGGAAGTGTTACTGACTGGATTCACAGGAGTATGTACAGGCTTGCTTGTTGATCATCTGATCGCTCAATACCCGGGTGGCTGTTACGTTTTGTTAGTTTTATGTATGCCCAAGAGGCCATTATTGTACATATGATGTATATTATAGTGGATGCTTGGACATATATAGAGAGGACTTTCTTGCTCGACATGATAGTATGCTATCTGGTTGCTCTTTATCTTAACATGTATATACTTGTCTCTTACTATCTTATGGTTACATGTTGGTAAAGCCCTTAGGATGTGTACTTGACTACCAGGATTATGATGCAGATCATACTAGTGGGGCCATGGTAGTCCATAAGTTCATCATTTAATGTTCCTAGTCATGGGTGTATCAAGACGGGGCATCGATATACCAGAGTAGACTAGCGTATACGCTTCTCGACCCATGTGATGGGCGATGAATGATCCCATATCCATTGGTGTTTGACATCAGAGATGGTATACGGGTGCTCAGTGGAGACTTGGTACATTGGACGGACTCGCCGAGAACTCCTAGATGGTATTATACCTGACGTTAGATAGCAGTTCTCTAGCGACACTGGTACAGGTTAGTCTGTAGACCCGAGATCGTCATTGAGTCTTGTGTGATTCCCACCGTGCTTTGATTTCCACCTTACCACGTTCAAGAGAACATGCAAAACAGTAGTTTTTAGGTACAGTCCCGGGTCACATGGAGGCAATGAGCGATAGGAGGGGTTTCGTCTCTCCTGGTATTGTGGGTTGAAGTTGCAATGTGCTCGATTGGCCATAACAGGGAACTCCCTGGCCAGGGCTGCTTTAGAGGTTTACTGGTAAGTGTTATCAATAGTTTCTCGACCCGTTATGAGCCTCATATCGGCATGACTTATCGAGTTATTGGGGTCTGACGTTTACCACCCCTAGACTTGATATGCGACATATCAGACGAGGAGACCGGACTGTACGGTAGTGTTACTGACAGGCTTTACAGGAGCTAGAGCGGGCTTGCTTGTTGATCTTCTGATCGCTCATTACCCAGGTAGCCGTTACGTCCAGCTAGTACCGCTGACGGCTTGTGGGTGCTTAATGTGATCATCACCTACTGCCGGTGTATTGACGAGTCTTTAAAGTCCTACATAGAGGTTTTACTGGCTCAGGAAAAACGAAGTAGGAGCACATATGTGATATGTGCGGGACCGAGATTAATACGAGTATGTGATACCGTATTCTATTCTCGCGATTATTTGTATCGGTCGGTTATATGTGATATTGCCGGGTTATCGAATCAAGTGTTGATTTGATAAGATGGTAAATATAACATTAGTCGGTTATATGTGATATAGCCAGATTATTAAATCAAGTGTTGATTTGATAATTTAGTGTATAATTGTATATTTGATATACTAGTTTACATTAACTAATATTAGCTCACTTAAACATTTATTTTCTCACATGTGCACACTTAATATATATGTGATATATATTAATTGTGTTTTTATTTTGTGTCATGGTTGTTGATACACACTACATGGGTGTATCAGACTTACACCATACTAATTATAATGTAGGGTTCAAATATTTAAAGTAAATCAAAATTAGTGGATAATTGCTCACATGCATGAAGCTTGTTGAAGCTTGTGGATGCATTGACTTAGTCCACTCATTTTGTTTTACTTAAGATATTTACTAACCTAACCATTATAATTAAGCTTGTACAAACTCACTCATGGTTGATTCTCTCACCTCATTAGTTCATTCTCATCTCTTGACTTCATCTTCTTCTTCAAAGCTCAAAAGCTCTCTAGGTTTTGTTCAAGTGAGAAAATATTGTGAGAAAAATAAAACTAAAGTGAGCCCGCTTCCTACTTCATCATCCTCTACTAGATTAGCTCTTTAGTTTAGGGTGTTAGCTTCACTAATCTCTCATTAGTGAAGTAGTAGCTTGAGTTAGTGTCTCCTCGACGTAGATCATCTTCGGCCTCGAAGACTTCAAGCAAGTTCGTTCCTTTCACCTTGAGAAGCCATGCAAGAGTCCGGGAGTTCTACGATCGCAGCGAAGGGACCACTACAAGGAGCTATTGAAGTGAAGGACCGGTCTACAAAGGTTGTATTCCTTTATCACTTAGATGTAAAGTAGTTTACATTTCGTTTCATATGATTCTCTAGTTAACGATTCTAGTTTAGGGCTCCTTAAAACGGATTTTTTTTTAAAATGGCATGGACGAGCCTCCCGAAACCTTGTTGTCGTTCATAGGAACCCTACAGTGGTTTCAGATCCTAACTAGAGAATTAGACGGATTGTTAGATTACGAAACCGAAACTACTCCGAAACTTGAAACCCTAGAATCCAGGTTTTGTCGATTTTTATATGAACTCAAAAAACTTTTTAAACAAGTACAGAATGATATATTGGACATTAGATGAACACAGAAGAAGTTTGAACCCAAACGGCCGGATTTTAGCCGAGCACATACACTGAAAATCCGAGCAGGCTGGCCCTGTAGGGGAATTTTGGGTTCAAAATTTTTTTGTTGTCTGATCTCTGGGTTTAGTGTTTCAGGTGTTGTTTATTTTTGCTAAATTTTCATGTGATGTTAATTTACTATAAAGGAAACTCGGAGTGTTTCGTAGTCGTAATTCGAACTATTTTAGGGTTAGTTTAGATGGTGTTAAAAAGTGCGAACGCATATCAAATACCCACTTTAACCCTTGCCGGAAAATTTTCCAGGTGTTGGATTTTTTCCGAGTTAAAGAACATTCAAACATCATGCAAGTAATGTGGTGGACCCTCTAGAAGAACAAAACATTAACTCGATTATGTGACCATCAGAACCGCTGCTAAAACCTAGGGTTTGTGGTAGTTCAGCGGTGCCACATGTGAGGCATTGGTTGACCCTTCTACGGCTAGTCCATTGGTACTGTGGCATGTGCTGAACCTTTTTTAAACTCCGCTCAAGTGTTGAGCTTTTTGGGTAATTTTGGGTGTTTGTTGATTTGATCGGAATGTTTAATATCGTCTAGCTATTTATGGAATGTGATACAATATGTGTAATTCGTATAGTTAGGCATGAAATCCAAAGTATGTGATATTTTGGGTTTATGATGTCTAAGGTTATTATGGATTCCAAATGTTGTAGTTTGAGATTTTCTTTTCTGCGACCATAAGTGTAATATGTGATGTATCACCGGTTTCGTTGTTATAGGTCAACGACAATTAGGATACGCATATTTACTTACGTTGATGACATGTCATGTTGTGTGTTGCTGTGATATGTTATATTGGATCGTCGCGTTTTGAATAGCCGGGGGTTTTATGTGAGATGAGAGTTTATATTTTCATTCATGTAAAATTAATTGTATGTAATATTCTTTTATTGGGGCACTTCCGGGTTGAGGATGATGTCACCATTGTTGTTTATTATTTACTTTTCCGCATTAGGATAGAACCAAGGAGGGGAGCACAAGTAACCTGGTTCTAGAGTCCAGTGGGAGACCAACTCGAGGAGTCGAGTCCGGGTCTTCTAACTCTAGAATTGGTAGGGTTTCCTGCCGCTCTCGTAGGGGTCTAGGAATGTGTGTTTGGCTATTCATCGTGACCCAGGAATCCGTATTTTATACAGGCTCAAAATAAAACACGGACCCCCTAGTATATCCAATATTTCATAGGTTTCTTCTGCTGCTCTAGGATGTGATCACTGTGGATTCTGAGACGAATGGATATACATTATATATGAGATATATAGTAGATGTTGCTTATGTTTTGCACCCGCGCTAGTCCCGTCCTGGTATGCCGTTAGTTAAGTAACCTAACGGTGCATAACGGGACACTGTGGCGAATGCGGATGGTATAAGCGTACGTTGTATTTTCGTTTCTTCTTTGATGCTTAAGAAGCATAAATGATGGGACTTCATTAATGAGATTAATGAAAGAAAAGAAACCTAAAAGATGTTGTAGAATCAAATTTTCAAAAAGGGTATTTCTAGTTTTTGCTTTGCATAGCGGTATTCCTTGTAGAATATCCAGCACCTTATTCGATAAGGAAAGAGCCGAGATCTCTTCACCGGGAGTGACCTCTTTAGCGAAACTAGTAGATGCTACAAACACTCGGTATTGTTTTTTATTGCTTCTATAGTTCTTGCTTTGCATAGTGATATTTGTGAAATATCCTGCACCTTATTCAATAAGGAAAGAGCCGAGATCCCTTCACCGGGAGTGACATCTTTAGTGAAACTAGTAAAAGCCTGAAAAACACTCCTTTTCAAAAAACCACTCGATTCTACAATGATATCAAGTTCATTACGCAAAAGGTTTTCCCAACAACAAGTCGTAGCCCTCCGTCATTTCAGATAAGTCCTACTTAGTATTCGTGCTACGTTTGTTGACCTCCGTCAAGGCGAAGTGTGCGGTAGTTGACTACTATTTATCTGCTTATGCATATGATATGGATTGGATTGGAGTAGTCGTACGACCTTGTTGACCTCCGTCAAGGGTCGTGCGGGTGGGTTTAATTCAATCAAGAAATGACGGGTTGAACTTGACCAGGAGCCTATGGTTTGTTGACCTCCGTCAAGGTCATAGGATGCTATGGGAAATATATTATCGAGAATTTCAAGTGTTGAAATTTGCAATGAGATTGTATACCATCTATGAGATAGTTGGATCTCGATACCCACTGCGAGTAAGAGTTACTTCTGGGAGAGTTTTACACATCACAATTAGCCGATCAAGTGGGTGTCTAGAAAGGTGTTTACAGGTTATGCCTATGGGAAAATGAGGTTTAATTTAATTAGGTCCGTACGAAAGCACGGGGGACCTCCCTCAAAGTACCAACACTGGCCAGGTTGAAAGATTGGCGAAATTGTAGGTTGTAATTAATCCCGGCTAGTCTTTTCTTTTAGAGTTTGAAGCAAGATTTGATAAAAACAGTGGGAGCCAACCTGATTAGATAAAATAATAACCAATATGATCTTGCAAGAGCATACGCCAAAGTGTTTTCTTCTCTCTCTCTCTCTCTCCAGGTAGCGACCATGTCAGGCCTTAATCATGATAATAATATGGATGTATTGACCGAACCCGCTTGTTATACTGAGCTGGGGAAAGTTGGTTCCGTTCCTTCTTATAATTGTTGTAAGATTGAGTAGGAAATAGGGAAATATCCGGATTCCCATGCCGCCCAAACGAAGTAGAAGCATGTTGATGCATCTTCTTCGGGTGTGTTAGTTATTGAGAACTGTTTCTTAGTTCACTCTATGTCCTGGGTATTAGATACCAGATCGGGATCCCACAAATGTAATATGTTACATGGGTTAAGCAAAGGTAGAGAATTGGGAATGGGTGATCATTACGTAAGAGTAGGGAATGGTGCAAATGTTGCAGCCAAAGCAGTTGGCTAATGTCATCTTGTATTACCAAATGGTAATACATTGATTCTGAACGAATGCTATAAAATCCGACCCATATATGCAATCTTATTTCAGTTTCTTTATTAAGTAAAGAAGGATATAATTTTGAAGTACAGGATAATGTTATGAACATCTTCTTGAATCAAAAGTTGATTGGATCAGGCTCGTTAAATAATGGCATATATATTCTAGATCAAACCACAGTTCTCAACATACAAGTGGATGAGTTCAATAATGAACGAATCCTTCTTGTGTTATTGTAGACTAGGTCATATCAATGCGACACGACTAGCTAAGTTACATAAAGATGGATATTTGAATCCATTCGAATTATCATCTTATGAAACTTGACATTCTTGTCTCAAAGAAAAGATGACCAAAACTCCATTTACAGGACACAGAGAAAGATCAAGTGAGCTCTTAGGACTGATACATAGTGATGTATGTTGCCCTGTGTCTACACATGCCAGGAATGGTTCTTCGTACTTAATTACATTCACTGACAATCTCTCAAGATACGGACATATGTTCCTGATGAAACACAAGTCAGAAGCTTTTGAGAAATTCAAGGAATATAAATCCAAAGTCGAGAACCAAACGGGTAAAAGTATTAAAATCCTTCGATCTGATCGAGGAGGTGAATACTTGAGCAATGAGTTACTGGACTTTCTAAAAGAGAATGGGATTCTCTCTCAGCCTACTCCTCCGTATACACCACAGCACAACAGTGTATCGGAACGGAGGAATCGCACCCTATTAGATATGGTGCGCTATATGATGAGCACCGCTGAGTTACCTATTTCCTTTTGGGGGTATGCGCTTGAGACTGCCATATACCGATTGAATAGAGTTCTAACCAAATCCGTGCCTACCACTCCATATGAGATATGGGAGGGGAAGAGACCGTGTCTTAATTTTGTTAAGATATGGGGTTGCCCGGCATATGTTAAAAAGAAAAATCCGGACAAGCTCGAGGCAAGGTCTGTTCTGTGCAAATTTGTAGGATATCCCATGCATTCGCGTGGACATATCTTCTACCACCCTGAGGAACAAAATGTGTTTGTTGCTCAACATGCCACCTTTTTAGAAAAGGAATTTCTTGCAAAAGAAATTAATGGCGAGGAGGTAGAACCTGAAGAAGTTCCAGCAATACAGGCTACGACAGAAGATTTGGTGGAACCAGAGGATTCGGTAGTTTCCAACGAACCTCAGCCTTTCCACCGATCTAGTAGGGTTCCTCATCCACCTGAGAGATACTACGGTTTTCTCATTGATGGTGGAAGCGAGGATTGCATCATGGATGATGATGACCCGACTAGCTTCGAGCCGGCCATCACGAGTGGAGACTATGTAAAATGGCTGGATGCAATGCGATCTGAGATGGAATCCATGTACACCAACAAAGTATGGACTTTGGAAGTTGCTCCTGAAGGGGTAAAACCCATTGTGAGCAAATGGATCTTTAAGAAGAAACTTGGTGTAGATGGAAAAGTTGAGACTTTCAAAGCTAGGCTTGTTGCAAAGGGTTTCCGTCAACGACCAGGTGTGGATTATGACGAAACCTTTTCTATAGTGGTTATGCTTAAGTCCATTTGGATTCTACTTTCCATCGCTGCATACCATGAATACTAAATCTGGAAAATGGATGTTAAGACCGCATTTCTAAATGGTGATTTGGAAGAGTGCGTGTACATGACTCAGCCAGAGGGCTTCATAGAAAATGGGAGCAGGGAAAAGGTCTGCAAGCCGCTTAAATCCATTTACGGGTTAAAGCAAGCATCGCGTAGTTGGAACATCTGTTTTGATGTCGTTATCAAAGAGTTTGATTTCGTCAAAAATGTAGATGAACCTTGTATATACAAGAAGGTGGCAGAGAGTAAGGTTGTCTTACTTGTATTGTACGTGGATGACATACTCTTGATAGGAAATGACATTCTTATACTGCAATCGGTCAAGCTCTTCTTGTCACAAAGATTCTCAATGAAAGATCTAGGAGATGCCACCTACATCTTAGGGATTTAGATCTATAGAGATAGATCTGAACGGATACTGGGATTGTCCTAATCCAAGTACATTAATACTATACTAAAGAGGTTTAGTATGGAAGAATCTAAGCATGGGATTTTACCCATGATCTCAGGACTCACTCTCTCCAAAGAGATGTCTCCCAAGACTGATTTGGAGAGAGCTCGCATGCAAGGGATACCCTATGCTTCGGCAGTAGGCTATATCATGTACGCGATACTATTACCAGACCCGATGTAGCATTGTAGTCGGTAGGTATCAAGCAGATCCTGGAAAGAGTCACTGGACAGCTGTGAAGAGAATTCTCAAGTACTTGAGAAGGACTAAAGAGATGCTCGTAGTGTATGGTAACGGAGTGTTGGATATAGTGCCCTCAAAGTCAATTATTGGATCGTAGGTACGTCATTGCAATGATTGAGGAGGACCTATACCAGTAGGACAGTCTTAATCGAGATGATAGTTTGCTATCTGGTTTGCCTTTATCAGTCGTATATAGGTTCAGGTGACTGATCACGATTACACATTGATAGAGCCCTTAGGATCTTGCTTGACTACCAACAGTATGATGGCGATCATATACGTGAGAGTTGGGAGGTCTATAAGCACATCCTTAAATGTTGTCCCTAGTCGTGGGAGTTTCGAGACAGGGCATCGATACTCCGAAGTAGACTAGTGTATACAGTCCAGACCCCGACGAGGGGCGGTGGCCGGTCTCACAAGCCACTGGTGTCAGTTGGATCACTTAAGATGTATACAGGTGCTCATTTGGTTATGAGTACACCGGACAGGACTCGCCGGGAACCTGCTAGTTGGTATTATACCTATCGTCAGATAGCAGTTCCCTGGTGACATGTGTACAGGTTAGTTCATCGACCTGAGGTCGTCATTTGTCTCGTGTGTGTTCATACTGTGCTTTGATTTCTACCCTACCACGGTTCAAAGGAGTCGTGCAAACATATATTTTTTGGGTACAGTCCCGAGCCACATGGAGGTAAGTGAGCGGAACGACAGGGGATTCGTCTCTCCCGGTATTGGGGGTGGAGATCGCGCAGTGTCTAGGAAAGCCATTACACCAAGTCTTTGGCCAAAGAAGGTAAGAATTACTGGTAGGTACTCTGGTAGTTTCTCAGGGTGTTCAGGGCTTGTCTCTGACACGACTTATACCGCTATTGGGGGCCTGACGTTACTAGCCCCCTAGGCCGGATATGCGATACTCATAGACGAACGGACCAGACTGTATGTATATTGTCACTGTTAGGCTCAGTAGGGTTCCAGGATGAGTTCGCTCATCGGCCTCCCTTGAGGTCAATACATGGGCAGCCGTTACGCACACCTATTGCCGCTGACGGCTTATGGTTAAACCCACTGCCAGGGTACTGACGAGTCGTTAGAGTCCCCCACAGATAGTTTCCCAAGTTCGGGCGAAACGTTGTAGAGGCCGTATGGTTTTATTGCAGGGTTCGGAAAATGCACGTGCGTTTACGCACGTGTCATATTTCCGGCAGATAATACTGGTGGGCTTTGGTTTAAGACGGATCCATGTATTATACTTTGTAGATATAATATCTTTGTCTCCGTTGCATTTGTATTCGATCGTAATACAAATGCGGGTATATTTATACAGTTACGGGGTTATCCTGAAATTCGTTTCGGGATCGCTTTTGGAAGTTTCCAGTTTTCTATCACCCGTATTAAACATTCGGTTTAATACGGATTTATCTTTTCTTAAGATGAGTCATGAGTGTGGAAGGTTCTAGAAGCTTCTTGATTTGGTGACTAGGTTCATGAATCATTCATTTGCATTAATTGAATGGATGACTAGGTTAATGACTCATTTGGTTGCATTTAATGTTATGCAAGGTGTCATTAGTGATTCATTCTTTCCTTTAATGAAGTGATAAGGATTCATGCTTATGGTCACCCCCTCTTTTGTTCCTACACTCACCTCCCTCCTCTTGATAAAATGGCTGGCCCCTCCCCTCCATTTGAGGGATCCCCTTTTGATTAAAAAGATTATGGTTTTGGGTTCATGGAAATTAGATGTTCATTTCACATTTCATTCAATCCAAAGGGCAACTTCATTAATCGTTCATCCATGGCTTTGGATGAAGCGAGACAAAGTGTTCTACTCGTTCTCTACATCAATCTTGGTCATCTCTTTTAGCAAACTTGATGACCGAGTTGCATCGGTATAGAGGCGGGAGCCCGTTTAAAGATCCGTAGATGTGGTGCGACCTCGACGAGGAGCCAGGAGATCGGAGAAGCCGCAACGGAGCGTGGGGTGTGTAGGGTTCCTAGGCACTCTTGTGAAGGTTCATAAGGCATCAAACATGCAAGGATAAAAATTTAGACGTGTCGAACAACCCAAAGCCGGGATCTTTGCTAGATTATTAGGGTTAAACATGCAAGTAAACATCTTTACTACTAAGTGTGAGGGATTACAACCTTTGTAGTCCGCTCCTTCGCTTCATAAGCTCCGAGTAGAAGTCCCTTTGCCGTGATCCACGATCTTCCTGACTCAAGAGAGGCTCCACAACTCGAACGATCCATGCTAGCTTGTGGTATCCCTTTTCTCCGATGATCTACGTCGAAGTTGCAATAACTCAAGCTCTCTCACTCTAATGAGGTGAACACCCTAATCTAATGGGCTAGATTAGATGAGGATGATGAAGTAGTATTTATGCTATCCTTTTATATCATAATCTCACATGAAAACATTACAAAATGAAAATCAAGTAAGCTTTCTCAAAGCTCAAGAGAGAAGAAGATGATGAATAATGAGATTAATTCCTTTTGTGATGAATATTGAAATGAGTATATCAATAATAATGCAACCATGGTTAATGATGAAAAGGATAACCCTTGTAGAGAGTTAACTAAGGCTACGGTTTGGTTGGGTTAAGAAATGAGTCATAAGAAAATATCTATCATAATATCTTCTTCATGACAAAAGGAATGCTTCTAGAAGGTGCAAGAAGAAGCTAACCCTAATTAAAACCTAATCTCTTTTTATCATCACCAAACTGTATGGTTCCTAGGCACACTAGTGAAGGTTCATAGAGCATCAAACATGCCCGAATAAAATTCTACATGTGCCGAACAACCCAAAGACGGGATCTTTGCTGGATTATTAGGGTTTAGCATGCAAGATAACAACTTTTTATCTAAGTGTGAGGGATTACAACCTTTGTAGTCCGCTCCTTCACTTCACAAGCTCCGAGTAGAAGTCCCTTCGCCGTGATCCATGATCTCCCGGACTCAAGAGAGGCTCCATGACTCGAACGATCCATGCTAGCTTGAAGTGTTCCGAATCTCCGATGATCTACGTCGAACTTACAAAAACCCAAGCTTTCTCACTCTAAAGAGATGAACACCCTAATCTCATGGGCTAAATGAGATGAGGATGAGGGAGTAGTATTTATGCTTTCTTTTTATTCACTTTCTCACTTGAAATCATCACACAAGAATTAACTAGTAAGCTTTTTTCTTTTAGAACTCAAGAGAGAAGAAGATGATAATGGAAAAGATAATCCTTTTGTGATGAATAGAAAACAAATCTATATGATTGATATATCAACCATGGTCAAGGATGATAGGCTAAGAGTTTGTAGAGAATAAACTAGGGTTAGGGTTTGGTTAGGTTAGAAATGAGTCATGGAAAAATATCAACCATAATATCTTAACCAAGACAAAAGCAAAGCTTCTAGAATGAACAAGAAGAAGCTAACCCTAATCAAACCCTAATCCCATTTAATCATCTTTAAACATGTTTAATAATAAATCATATCATGTCACAATAATATATATCACATATATATTATATATTTGCAACAAAAGAAAATAATACAATTAACATATATCGCATATATATCAATGTATCATCTAGTGAGAAAATGAAATAATAAAGCGAGCCAATATTAGATAATGTAATACAATATATCATATATATTATTATACATTAAATCATCGAATCAACACTTGATCCAACGATCCGGCTATATCGAATATAACCAGCTAATATATCATGTACCGATTCGTCGAATCAACACTTGATCCGATGTCCCGATTCATATCAAAATATCTCGAGAATATAATACGGTATCTCATATCGCATTATCCTCGGTCCTGCACATATAACATATGTGCCTCTACTCCATTTCGCCTGAGCCAAGAAACCTCTGTGTAGGACTCTAAAGAATCGTCAATACGCCGGTAGCAGGTGATGATCATATCAAACACCCATAAGCTGCAAGCGGTCAGCTAAACGTAACAACCACCCAGGTATTGAACGATCAGAAGATCAACAAGCTAGCCTGTGCGTTCTTCTGTGAATCCAATCAGTAACACTCCCGTACAGTCCAGTCTGTTCGTCTGATATGTCGCATATCAAGTCTAGGGGTGGTATACGTCAGACCCCAGTAACCGATAATTCGTGTCGATGTGAGGCTCATAACAGGTCGAGAAACTACTAGTAACACTTACCAGTAAATCTCTATATCAGCCTTAGCCAGGGACTTCCAGTTATAGCCAATCAAACACAGCACAACATCAACTCCCTATACCGGGAGAGACGAATCCCCTCCTATCGCTCATTGCCTCCATGTGATTCGGGACTGTACCCAAAAGCCACCGTTTTGCACGCCCTCGTGGACGTGATAAGATGGAAATAAAAGCACAGTGGGAATCACACAAGACTCTTTGACGATATCGGGTCTACAGACTACCCTGTACCAGTGTCACCGGAGAACTGCCATCTAACGTGTGGTATATCACCAACTGGGAGTTCTCGGTGAGTCCGTCCAGTGTACCCAGTCTCCACTGAGCACCCGTACACCATCCTTGATGTCAAACACCGATGGATATGGGATCATCCATCGCCCATCATATGGGTCAAGATGTGTATACACTAGTCTACTCTGGTGTATCGATGCCCTGTCTCGATATACCCTCGACTAGGAACAGTTATAGGATGTACTCATCAACTACTATGGCCCCACTAGTATGATCTCATCATAGTCCCAGTAGTCGAGTACAGATCCTAAGGGATTTATCAACATGTGAGAGAAAGACAGTAAACCAATACAAGTCAACATGTTAAGATAAAGTGAAACCAAATAGCATACTATCATGACAAGCAAGAAAGTCCTCTCTGTATATATCTAAGCATCCATCATAATATACATCAAATGTACAACAATAGACTCTAGAGCATATACATAACTAACAATCTCCCACTTGCACTAAGTCTAGCTGTTGTAGTATCTCATACCTAGCATCCCGAATAATCTCTCAAACTGTATCTGGGGAATGGCCTTCATGAGTGGATCAGCAGTGTTGTCCTTCGTATCTACTCTCCTGACCTCGATCTCCCGGCGATCAACTATCTCCCTGATCAGGTGATACCGCCTCAGAATATGTCTGGACTTCTGATGGGATCTGGGTTCCTTGGCCAAAACCACAGCTCCATTGTTATCGAAATACAGATGTATTGGATGCTCAATGGATGGAACCACTCCAAGTTCACTAATGAACTTCTTCAACCAGACAGCCTCTTTGGCAGCATCGTTGGCAGCGATGTATTCAGCCTCCATCGTCGAGTCTGCAACGGTATCCTGTTTGGAACTCTTCCAACATACCGCCCCTCCATTGAGGGTAAAGACAAATCCCGAGTGCGACTTAGAGTCGTCCTTATCACTCTGGAAGCTGGAATAGGTAAAGGACTCCACCCGGAGTTATCCGTTACCATACACCAAGAACATGTCTCTAGTCCTTCGTAAGTAATTAAGAATGTTCTTCACAGCTGTCCAGTGACTCTCTCCAGGATCTGCTTGATACCGACTCACTACACTTAGTGAGTATGCTACATCGGGTCTGGTACATAGCATCGCATACATGATAGAGCCTACTGCTAAAGCATAGGGTATCCCTTGCATGCGAGCTCTCTCCAAATCAGTCTTGGGAGACATCTCTTTGGAGAGAGTGAGTCCAGAGATCGTGGGTTGGTTCCCACACTTGGATTCTTCCATACTAAACCTCTTTAGGATGGTGTCAATGTACCTGGATTAGGACAATCCCAGTATCCGTTTGGATCTATCTCTATAGATCCTAATCCCCAATATGCATGAGGCATCACCTAGATCTTTCATTGAGAATCTTTGTGATAAGAAGAGCTTGACTGATTGCAGCATAGGAATATCATTTCCTATCAAGAGTATGTCATCCACGTACAATACGAGCAAGACAACCTTACTCTCTGCTACCTTCTTATAGATACAAGATTCATCTATATTTTTGATGAAGTCAAACTCTTTGACTACTATATCAAAACAGATGTTCCAACTCCGCGATGCTTGCTTTAACCCATAAATGGATTTAAGCAATTTGCATGCCTTTCCGCTGCTCCCACTATCTACGAAGCCCTCTGGCTGAGTCATGTACACGCTCTCTTCTAAATCACCGTTTAGAAAGGCGGTCTTAACATCTATTTGCCAGATTTCGTAGTCATGATATGCAGCAATGGCAAGTAAGATCCGGATGGACTTAAGCATAGCCACTGGAGAAAAGGTTTCGTCATAATCCACACCTGGTCGTTGACGAAAACCCTTTGCTACAAGTCTAGCTTTGAAAGTCTCAACTTTTCCATCTACACCAAATTTCTTTTTAAAAATCCACTTGCTCCCAATGGGTTTTACCCCTTCAGGAGCATTTTCCAAAATCCATAGTTTATTGGTGTACATGGATTCCATCTCAGATCGCATTGCATCCAGCCATTTCACAGAGTCACCACTCGTGATGGCCTGCTCGAAACTAGTCGGGTCATCATCTTCCATGATGCAATCCTCGCTTCTACCATCAATGAGAAAACCGTAGTATCTCTCAGGTGGATGTGAAACCCTGCTAGATCGGCGGAGAGGCTGGGGTTCGTCGGGTACTACTGAATCCTCTGGTTCTACCAAGTCTTCTGTTATAATTTGTGTTGCTGGAACCTCTTCCAGTTCTACCTCAATGCCACTAATCTGTTACATAAGAAAACCTTTTTCGAAGAAAGTGGCATGTCGAGAAACAAACACCTTTTGTTCCTCGGGGTGGTAGAAGATATACCCTTGTGAATTTTTAGGATATCCTACAAACTTGCATAAGACTGATCTTGCCTCGAGTTTGTCCGGATTTTGTCTTTTGACATAGGCTGGACAACCCCATATCTTAACATACTTAAGAGATGGTCTCTTCCCTTTCCATATCTCATATGGAGTGGTAGGCACTGATTTGGTAGGAACCATATTCAATAGGTGTATGGCTGTTTCAAGAGCATACCCCCAGAAGGAAATAGGTAACTCAGCTGTACTCATCATTGAACGCACCATATCTAATAGGGTGCGATTCCTTCGTTCCGATACACCGTTGTGCTGTGGTGTATAAGGTGGAGTAAGCTGAGAGAGAATCCCATTCTCTTTTAGATAATCTTGGAACTCATTGCTCAAGTATTCTCCTCCTCGATCAGATCGAAGGATCATAATACTTTTGCCCGTTTGGTTCTCTACTTCGTGCTTATATTCTCTGAATTTCTCAAAAGCTTCAGAATTGTGTTTCAATAGGAACACATGCCCGTATCTAGAGAGATCGTCAGTGAATGTAATGAAGTAGGGAGAACCGTTCCTGGCATGCGTAGACATGGGACCGCATACATCACTGTGTATTAGTCCTAAGAGTTCAGTAACTCTTTCTCCGTGTCCACTAAACGGATCTTTGGTCATTTTTCCTTTGAGACATGAATAGCAAGTATCATAAGATGATAATTCGAACGGATTCAAATATCCATCTTTATGTAACTTAGCCAGTCGTGTCGCATTGATATGACCAAGTCTACAATGCCATAAGAAGGATTCGTTCATTTCTGAACTCTTCCTCTTGTGTGTGTTTTGTATACTGAGGACTGTATTCTGATTTAGAATGAATATGCCATTATGTAACGAGCCTGATGCAATCAACTTTTGATCTAGGAATATGTTCATAACATTATCCTTTACTACAAAATTATATCCTTCTTTAGTTAATAAAGAAACTGATATAATGTTGCACATCATGTTCGGTATATAATAGCACTCATTTAGAATTAGTGTATTACGACTTGGCAATACAAGGTGATATTCGCCAACTGCTTTGACTGCAATACTTGCACCGTTCCCTACTTGAACGGAATGATCACCTTTTCCCAGTTCTCTACCTTTACGTAGCCCATGTAACTGTTTACATATGTGGGATCCCAATCCGGTATCTAATACCCAGGACGTAGGGTGAACTGAGAAACAGTTCTCAATAACTAACACACCCGAAGAAGATGCATCAACATGCATGTTCTTTTGGGCGGCTTGAGAATCTAGATATTCTTCTATTCCCTGTTCAGTCTTATAACTCTTATAAGAAAGAACGGGTCCAACGTTCCCCTGCTCAGTTGTAATACCCCAGGTGTTATCTGGTATACCCATTTATACCAGATAAGCATGGGGACCCACTGTAGAACATGGGGAATCTTCGGAATACATTCCGAAAGAGGTCAAGACCTGTACTATAAATAGAATGATACCCCTCTTCAATACAGAGGCGCCTTTTGGATGAATCGGAACTCCGGAGTTTGAAGAACTCCGTAGTTAAGCGTGCTCGGGCCAGGGAAGTCCTGGGATGGGTGACCTCCTGGGAAGTGGCCCCTGGTCGGGTCCGGTTCGCTCCAAAGGACAAAACCGTGCGGCTTCGGCCAGAGCGGACGATACTCTCTGTATTGGGGGTGGGTCGTGACATAATGGTATCAGAGCTGGTTCCTCAATAGTAGGTCTGTGGTTCGAGGACGAACCATTGTTCTAAGTGGGGGAGAATGTAATACCCCAGGTATTATCTTGTATACCCATTTATACCAGATAACCATGGGGACCCACTGTAGAACATGGGGAATCTTCGGAATACATTCCGAAAGAGGTCAAGACCTGTACTATAAATAGAATGATACCCCTCTTCAATACAGAGACGCCTTTTGGATGAATCGGAACTCCGGAGTTTGAAGAACTCCGTAGTTAAGCGTGCTCGGGCCAGGGAAGTCCTGGGATGGGTGACCTCCTGGGAAGTGGCCCCTGGTCGGGTCCGGTTCGCTCCAAAGGACAAAACCGTGCGGCTTCGGCCAGAGCGGACGATACTCTCTGTATTGGGGGTGGGTCGTGACATCAGTATAATAAGCGGGTTCAGTCAATACATCCATATTATTATCTTGATTATGGCCTGACATGGTCGCTACCTGGAGAGAGAGAAGAAAACACTTTAGCGTATGCTCTTGCAAGATTAGATTGGTTATTATCTTATCTAATCAGGATGTCTCCCACTGTTTTTATCAAATCTACCTTCAAACCCTAAAAGGTAAGATTAGCCGGGATTAATTACACCCTACAATTTCGTCAATCTTTCAGCCAGATCAGTGTCGGTTCTTTGAGGGAGGATCCCCGTCCTTTCGCACGGACCTAATTAAAGTAAACCTCGTTTTCCCAGAGGCGTAACCCCGTTAACACTTTTCTAGACACATACTTGATCGACTAATTGTCCTGTGTAAAACTCTCCCAGGAGTAACTCTTACTCGCAGTGGGTATCGGGATCCAACTATCTCATAGAAGGTATGCAATCTCATTGCAAATTTCAACACTTGAAATTCCCAATAATATTTTACCCCTAGTGTTCTATGACCTTGACGAATGCCAAACAACCCATAGTCCACTAGTCAAGTTCAACCCGTACATTTCTTGATTGAATTAAACCCACCCGCACGACCCTTGACGAATACCCTAATCCAATCTGCATCATATGCATAAGCAGATAAATACTAGTTAGCTATCGTACACTACGCCTTGACGAATGCCAAACTACCGTAGCACGAATACTAAGTAGTTCTTTATCTGAAATGACGGAGGGCTACGCAGGTTTTTCAGAAAACCCTGAGCGTAATGAACTTGATCTCGTCGTAGAATCAAGTGTTTTTGAAAAGGAGTGTTTTTGAGGCTTTTCTTAGTTTCGCTAAAGGGATCACTCCCGGTGAAGGGATCGTCGGCCCTTTCCTCATCGAATAAGGTGCAGGATATATCATATATACCGCTGTACAAAGCAAAACACTAAAAGCATTCAAAAGACAAACCGCGTTTTGTAGCATCTGCCAGTTTCGCTAAAGAGGTCACTCCCGGTGAAGGGATCTCGGCTCTTTCCCCATCGAATAAGGTGCAGGATATATCATATATATCACTGTGCAAAAGCAAAACTGTAGCTACCCTTTTTATAAAGTTTTGATTCTACAACATCTTTAGGTTTCTTTTCTTTCATTAATCACATTAATGAAGTCCCATCATTTAAGTCACTTAAACATCACAGATAAATACGACGTACACTTATGCCATCCACATTCGCCTCGATGTCCCCTCGTGCACCGTTAGGTTAGGTAACTAATGACAGAGAAGGGCAGGGCTAGTGCGGGTATAAAACATAAGTAACGTCTATATAATATATCATATATACTATATATCGTATCCATCAGAACATATCAAATGATCACATCACACATATCGCAGCAGAAACATAGATATAATGTGGGATATAATAGGACGTCCGTATTTAGTATTTAGCCAATAATAGAAAATACGGATTCCACAGTCGCGACGAATAGCCAAGCCCACACCCTGGACCCCTACGAGAGCGGCAAGCGACCCTACCAATTCTGGAGTTTAGGAGACCCGGTCTCGACTCCTCGAGATGGCCTCCCACTGAACCCCATAACCCGGTCACCTGTGCTCCCCTCCTTGGATCCATCCTAATGCGGAAAAGTAAATAATATACAACACTGGTGGCATCAACCTCAACCTGGAAGTGCCCCAAATAAAAGAATATTACATTACATTTGAATTTACATGAATGAAAAAATAAAACTCTCATCTCACATAAAACCCCCGGCTATTCAATCGCGACAATCCTGCACATCATATCTCAGCAACACATAATATCTCATATCATCAACGTAAGTAAGTATGCATACACCGATCGTCGTCGATGTATAGCAACGACAACCGGCAATACAACTACATAATACACTTACGGTCACAGAAAAGAAAGTGTAAAACTACAATATTTGGAATCCACAATCACTTTAGACATCATAAATCCGAAATATCACATACTTCGCATTTCATGCCTAACTCTATGAATTCCACATATTGTATCACATTCCAGATAAATAGACAGTATTAAACTTTTCGAACAGATAATCAAATACCCAAAATTTCCCAAAGTGCTCAACACTTGAGCGGAGTTCAAATAATCCCAAAATATGTCATAGTACCAGTGATCCAGCCGTAGAAGGGTCAAGCCAACACCTCACATGTAGCATGCCGTACTGCCCCAAACCCGAAGGTTCAAAAGGCAGTTCAAGACGGTCACATAATCGAGTTAAGGTTTGTTGTCTTCTAAAGGGTCCATCGCTTAATTTGTACAATTTTTCCGAAAGATTTAAACCCAATAAAAATTCAACACTTGAAAGTTTGCCGTTCCGGGATAAAGTGGGTTAATGATATCCGTTCAAATAGTTTAACAGTTTCTAAATATCCGGAAATAATAACGAATTTAAATATTCCGATCGAATCTACGATTACAAAGCAAACCCCAGAATACTCAACACTTGAGTCAGAATAAAAATACCCATAAAATATATACCAGAGACATGAATTACTGTGCAAAAATGAGGCCCAGATCTCTTTATACTGCCGCGGTTCAGCGGCCAAAGCGAGGTACGGCCGCGGTTCCACGGCGGATTGTACGGATCAGTGGATTATTTTTTCACCGAAATTCTTATTTTTCATTTCTGCATTTTTCAGGTATTTTTAATTCAGAAAAATCCCAGATTTTGAAAAATTTCCAGAGAGGGGGTTAAATTTGTCGTTTCGGGTTCGATCGGAGTTTTAACTTCGTAAACACGTTGCCTAATGCTCTAGCTTGGCTCTGATACCACTGTAGGGTTCCTAGGCACACTAGTGAAGGTTCATAGAGCATCAAACATGCCCGAATAAAATTCTACATGTGCCGAACAACCCAAAGACGGGATCTTTGCTAGATTATTAGGGTTTAGCATGCAAGATAACAACTTTTTATCTAAGTGTGAGGGATTACAACCTTTCTAGTCCGCTCCTTCACTTCACAAGCTCCGAGTAGAAGTCCCTTCGCCGTGATCCATGATCTCCCAGACTCAAGAGAGGCTCCACGACTCGAACGATCCATGCTAGCTTGAAGTGTTCCGAATCTCCGATGATCTACGTCGAAATTGCAAAAACCCAAGCTTTCTCACTCTAAAGAGATGAACACCCTAATCTAATGGGCTAGATGAGATGAGGATGAGAGAGTAGTATTTATGCTTTCATTTTATTCACTTTCTCACTTGAAATCATCACACAAGAATTAACTAGTAAGCCTTTTCTTTTAGAACTCAAGAGAGAAGAAGATGATAATGGAAAAGATAATCCTTTTGTGATGAATAGAAAAGAAATCTATATGATTGATATATCAACCATGGTCAAGGATGATAGGCTAAGAGTTTGTAGAGAATAAACTAGGGTTAGGGTTTGGTTAGGTCAGAAATGAGTCATGGAAAAATATCAACCATAATATCTTAACCAAGACAAAAGCAAAGCTTCTAGAATGAACAAGAAGAAGCTAACCCTAATCAAACCCTAATCCCATTTAATCATCCTTAAACATGTTTAATAATAAATCATATCATGTCACAATAATATATATCACATATATATTATATATTTGCAACAAAAGAAAATAATACAATTAACATATATCGCATATATATCAATATATCATCTAGTGAGAAAATGAAATAATAAAGCGAGCCAATATTAGATAATGTAATACAATATATCATATATATTATTATACATTAAATCATCGAATGAACACTTGATCCAACGATCCGGCAATATCGAATATAACCAGCTAATATATCATGTACCGATTCGTCGAATCAACACTTGATCCGATGTCCCGATTCATATCAAAATATCTCGAGAATATAATACGGTATCTCATATCGCATTATCCTCGGTCCTGCACATATCACATATGTGCCTCTACTCCGTTTCGCCTGAGAAAAGAAACCTCTGTGTAGGACTCTAAAGAATCGTCAATACGCCGGTAGCAGGTGATGATCACATCAAACACCCACAAGCTGCAAGCGGTCAGATAAACGTAACAGCCACCCAGGTATTGAGCGATCAGAAGATCAACAAGATAGCCTGTGCGTTCTCCTGTGAATCCAATCAGTAACACTCCCGTACAGTCCGGTCTGTTCGTCTGATATGTCGCATATCAAGTCTAGGGGTGGTATACGTCAGACCCCAGTAACCGATAAGTCGTGTCAATGTGTGGCTCATAACAGGTCGAGAAACTATTAGTAACACTTACCAGTAAATCTCTATATCAGCCCTGGCCAGGGACTTCCAGTTATAGCCAATCGAACACAGCACAACATCAACTCCCTATACCGGGAGAGACGAATCCCCTCCTATCGCTCATTGCCTCCATGTGATTCGGGACTGTACCCAAAAGCCACCGTTTTGCACGCCCTCGTGGACGTGGTAAGGTGGAAATCAAAGCACAGTAGGAATCACACAAGACTCTTTGACGATATCGGGTCTACAGACTACCCTGTACCAGTGTCACCGGAGAACAGCCATCTGACGTGTGGTATATCACCAACTGGGAGTTCTCGGTGAGTCCGTCCAGTGTACCCAGTCTCCACTGAGCACCCGTACAACATCCTTGATGTCAAACACCGATGGATATGGGATCATCCATCGTCCATCATATGGGTCAAGATGTGTATACGCTAGTCTACTCTGGTGTATCGATGCCCTGTCTCGATATACCCTCGACTAGGAATAGTTATAGGATGTACTCATCAACTACTATGGCCCCACTAGTATGATCTCATCATAGTCCCAGTAGTCGAGTACATATCCTAAGGGCTTTATCAACATGTGAGAGAAAGACAGTAACCCAATACAAGTCAACATGTTAAGATAAAGTGAAACCAAATAGCATACTATCATGACGAGCAAGAAAGTCCTCTCTGTATATATCTAAGCATCCATCATAATATACATCAAATGTACAACAATGGCCTCTAGGGCATATACATAACTAACACAAACATGTTTCATTATTAATCATATCATGTTACTTTAATATATATCACATATATATTATATATTTGTAACAAAAGAAAATAATACATTTAATATATATCGCATATATATCAATGTATTATCCAGTGAGAAAATGAAATAATAAAGTGCGCCAATATTAGATAATGTAATACAATATATCATATATATTATTATACATTAAATCATCGAATCAACACTTGATCCGACACTCCGGCTATATCGAATATAACCGACTAATATATCATGTACCGATTCATCGAATCAACACTTGATCCGATGACCCGGTTCATATCTAAATATCGCGAGAATATAATACGGTATCTCCTATCGCATTATCCTCGGTCCTGCACATATCACATATGTGCCTTTACTCCGTTTTGCCTGAGCCAAGAAACCTCTATGTAGGACTCTAAAGAATCGTCAATACGCCGATAGCAGGTGATGATCATATCAAACACCCACAAGCTGCAAGCGCTCAGCTAAACGTAACAGCCACCCAGGTATTGAGCGATCAGAAGATCAACAAGCTAGCCTGTCCGTTCTCCTGTGAATCCAATCAGTAACACTCCCGTACAGTCTGGTCTCTTCGTCTGATATGTCGCATATCAAGTCTAGGGGTGGTATACGTCAGACCCTAGTAACCGATAAGTCGTATCGATGTGAGGCTCATAACGAGTCGAGAAACTACTGGTAACACTTACTAGTAAATCTCTATATCAGCCCTGGCCAGGGACTTCCAGTTATAGCCAATTGAACACAGCACAACATCAACTCCCTATACCGGGAGAGACGAATCCCCTCCTATCGATCATTGCCTCCATGTGATTCGGGACTGTACCCAAAAGCCACCGTTTTGCATGCCCTCTTGGACGTGGTAAGGTGGAAATCAAAGCACAGTGGGAATCACACAATACTCTATGACGATCTCGGGTCTACAGACTACCCTGTACCAGTGTCACCGGAGAACTTCCATCTGACGTGTGGTATATCACCATCTGGGAGTTCTCGGCGAGCCCGTCCAGTGTACCCAGTCTCCACTGAGCACCCGTACACCATCTTTGATGTCAAACACCGATGGATATGGGAACATTCATCGCCCATCATATGGGTCAAGATGCGTATACGCTAGTCTACTCTGGTGTATCGATGCCCTGTCTCGATATACCCTCGACTAGGAATGGTTATAGGATGTACTCATCGACTACCATGGCCCCACTAGTATGATATCATCATAGTCCCAGTAGCCGAGTACAGATCCTAAGGGCTTTATCAACATGTGAGAGAAAAACAGTAAACCAATACAAGTCAACATGTTAAGATAAAGTGAAACCAAATAGCATACTATCATGAAGAGAAAGAAAGTCCTCTCTATATATATCCAAGCATCCATTATAATATACATCATATGTACAACAATGGCCTCTAGGGCATATACATAACTAACAGAGTGATGGTTAAAGAACGAAGGACTCGGATCATTCGGTATAACCTTTCTACCCACTTTGTAGTTTGTTAGTTTAGCGTTAATGGCAGATCCGGGTTATAGTATGCGATAGCGCCAGTTATAAAAGTTTTTGTTCTGCATTTGGCGTCTGAAAGACGGCCGGGGCGCTACCGTAGACTTAAATGGTATCAGAGCTACGCTATTAAGCTTTACTAACTTGTGCTAACGCGTTTAAAACATTGATCGAACGGAATTTCGAAAACTACAATTTTTCTGTAGAATGTTTCTGTCGATTTTAAAACAGGCCTAAAATCATTTTGAGCATCTCAGAAAATCGAGCAGGCTTTTTAAAGAACACAGAAGAAAAAAGATCTACTGATTCGACCGTACGGCCGCGGAACCGCCGCAAAAGCCATGCTTTGGCCGCAGATCCGCGGCCGCCTTGGTGACTCAGTGGGCCAGTTTTCTTCTGGGGGGTCTACAGAGAAAATTATGGTTTTTGGTATATTTCTTTTGGGCCCAGATTTTGTTACTGTACAGCAGATGTACGTGGGGCCCACTTCGGGAAATTTTGTCGATCAAAATTTAAACGTGTTAGTTTACAGTACTTACATTATATCTCCGACCATGAATGTCATTCGAGCGGTAAATTGCGTCTAATTGCTATAGTCCTTTTAGACGGATTTGCGAACGTGACATTCGCGTTGATGTTCTGTGTTGTGCTGTAATGTTACGGGTTTATCGTGGTGGATAGCAGTGTGCAATGGTAGTGCAGTTTGGATTTATTTGTACATTTTATATTGCGGGGTGAGCGTCCAACATGTGGACTGCCGTCACTTCCTGTTTGTATAATATTCTTTTGGGGCAGACCGGGCTGAGGTCGATGTACCCGTTGTACATATTTTTCATTTCTGTACTAAGTTTTACCCCGCGACGGAGTGCACAGATAGCCGGGTTCTGGAGGGCAACGGGTCCGCATCTCATAGCTTTGAAAGTCAGAGGGGCCTCACTCTAGAATTGGCAGACTATTCGCCGTACTCGTAGGGGGTACAGGTTGACCCAAGGAGGGGTGCTCAAGTTACCGGATTCCGTGAAGTGCAGGGTGGTCCATTCACTATGCTGTAGGGGGCTGCCTCGCTTCAGGTTTTGGCGGGTAACTTTCCGCACCCGTAGGGGTCTAGGTTTCATTGCACAGGCTATCCACATGACCAGGGGAACGTTGGGTTTCAGCAGCGGCTCTGTGAAACCCGGGGATCCCAGATTATCTGTATTGTTCTGTGATACTTATTACTTTTCTGTAATGTTGCATATTATCACACCTAGAGCGATTATTATATATTGGTAAATATACTAGTAGATGTTGTATATGTTTTACACCCGTGCTAGTTCAGTCCCCGCTCTGTCGTTAGTTAAGTAACCTAACAGGTGATGACGGGACCCAGTGACGAATGCAGATGGTATATACGTACATTTTATTTTCGTTCATTTATGGTGTGATTAATTGATGGGACTGCGTTGATTCTGATAAATGCAAAGGAAAACAAACCTGTTTGGATGTTGTTGGAACAGTTTTAAAAAGTGTTATTACAAAAACGTTTTCTTTTGTTTTGCACAGTAGTATTCGGTTGGAATATCCTGCACCTCATTCGACGAGGCAAGGGACGAGATCCCTTCACCGGGAGTGACCCCTTGGGCAGAAGTTTGCGTCAGGGTAATAACTTCACTGTAGTCGATTACATGTTGCTTTGCATCGCGGTATTCAGTTGGAATATCCTGCACCTCATTCCACGAGGAAAGAGCCGAGATCCCTTCACCAGGAGTGACCTCTTTACCAAAGGTTTTCGCCACTATATTTTTATAAAAAGCTATCAGGTTTCTTCAACGAGATCAAGTTCATTACTTTAAAGGTTTTTCGCCAAAAACCAGCCGTAGCCCTCCGTCATTTCTTATGGATGGTCAGTAGTATTCAAGCTATGTTTGTTGGCTTTCGTCAAGGCATAGTGTTTGGTAGCTGCTGGGGTATTCATTTGTTGCATAGATAGATGAGTTGGTTTGGGACAACCGTATTACCTTGTTGGCTTTCGTCAAGGATATGTACAGGTGGGTTCGAATTGACAAGATAATGACGGGTAGAACTTGATATGTGACTTATGATTTGTTGGCTTTCGTCAAAGTCATAAGAACATGGGGTAAAAATCATATCGGGAGTTTCTAAAGAAACTGAAACTTGCCAGGCATGCGCATACCTTCTGGTGTGTGATAACGAGAGTGGATTCCGTCACGTTATCATGCGATGAGATTTGGATCCCGATTCCCACTGTCGAGTTGGTTTACTCTTCGGGTGATCCCGATTGATTCTTCTTTTAGGTTTGGAGGAGAATTGGACAGTATAGTGGGAGGTTTCCTGATTAGATAAAGTGATAACCATTCTGATCTAGGTTAGAGTGCACGAAGAGTGTTTCTTTTCTCTCTCTCTTTGGCAGCGACCTTTGACCGACCCTAGACTATGACTCAGTGACCAAGTTGACCGAACCTTCTTAAAATACTGGCTTTTGGATTGTCTAAGTTGCATAAGTCATTGCCACTCCTTTTACCCTTTGCATTTCTCAGAACACCCCATATTACTACGGACATCCACTTCTATTGGATAGATCTATCGTATGGTTATATACGAACTCGAAGGGACTCCTTCAAGGATGGATCAAGGTTCAGGAGAAATAGAATTGGTTTATTCAGTTGTCATTTATTATCACCTTCTCTCAGGTTGCGAGGGCTCCTTAGTTTAGGAGAGTACACCTATTACGCTTATTGGATAGTCTTCTTCCAAACCATAGGCAGGTGTCGAAAGGTAGGGAATGAAGAAAACCAATTAGCCTAAGTAGGGTGTACAGAAGGTAATATGTAATGACAAAATAAAGGGATTAGAAAGAGGGCAAAGTAAATTGCGACTGCTATCTTTCACGACCAAACCGCGTAGTGTATCGCCACTCCTATTTCACCTTTGCTTTTTTCCCCAGTTCGGGAGAAATAGAATAAGGTATTATTCAGTTGTCTTTTATCATCACCTTCTCTCAGGTTACGAGTACTCCTTGGTTTAGGAGGGTACACCTATTATGCTTACTGGATAGTCTTCTTCCAAACCATAGGCTGGTGCCGAACGGTAGGGAAGGAAGAAAACCATTTAGCCTAAACGGGTGTACAGAAGGAAATGACTAAAGACAAATAAAGGGATTTGGAGAGATGGCAAAGAGATATACGGTTACAGTCATGAATTGGATTATGGAAGAGGCATTACTAGGAATACCAGGATACCCCTACGAAACATTTTCATGTTTCTGTGCATTGTTAAAGAAAAACTGATTTCCCGATTAGATACTTACTCCAGGGTATGTATTTACCAGGTATGATTCTCACATCCGTATGGTTTTACAGATGATGAGTGGGAGGAAGTTATTGGGAATAAGGTGATCATCCTCATTATATCGGAATTCGTTGTAATTGGTGATATTTGAGGAAATCGCCTGGGTTATTGTCGGCAGGCATGTATTTGGTTTTGAGTATCTGTTGTTGTGCACCAATTTCAAAATGATATATCTGTACGTTTATTTTTATAAAGTGAGATATAACTTTTTGAAATTATGCCCGTCATATTTACCTATATCAGTTGGCGATTGGGTAAGGAGCATTGAACAACGGAGTAGTTCTTAACCATAAGTACAGTTTTCAACCTACGACGCACAGGTTTTGAGTTATCCAACTCAGCGGACTTATACAGAGTATTGTATGTTGTCCAGTGTCCATCAGGACAAAGGGGTTGGTCCTCGTACTATGTTCTGGTTACGTGTGACTTCTCCAGGTAACGACCATGTCATGCCTTAATAAAGATAATAATATGGATGTATTGATCGAACCCGCTTGTTATACTGAGCTGGGGAAAGTTGGTTCCGTTCCTTCTTATAATTGTTATAAGATTGAGTAAGAAATAGGGAAATATCCGGATTCCCATGCCGCCCAAACGAAGTATAAGCATGTTGATGCATCTTCTTCGGGTGTGTTAGTTATTGAGAACTGTTTCTCAGTTCACTCTATGTCCTGGATATTAGATACCAGATCGGGATCCCACATATGTAATATGTTACATGGGCTAAGCAAAGGTAGAGAATTGGGAATGGGTGATCATTCCGTAAAAGTAGGGAATGGTGCAAATGTTGCAGCCAAAGCAGTTGGCTAATGTCACCTTGTATTACCAAATGGTAATACATTTATTCTGAACGAATGCTATAAAATCCGACCCTGATATGCAATCTTATATCAGTTTCTTTATTAAGTAAAGAAGGATATAATTTTGTAGTACAGGATAATGTTATGAACATCTTCCTGAATCAAAAGTTGATTGGATAAGGCTTGTTAAATAATGGCATATATGTTCTAGATCAAACCACAGTTCTCAAAATACAAAACACATACAGGTGGAAGAGTTCAATAATGAACGAATCCTTCTTGTGTTATTGTAGACTAGGTCATATCAATGCGACACGACTAGCTAAGTTACATAAAGATGGATATTTGAATCCGTTCGAATTATCATCTTATGAAACTTGCCATTCTTGTCTCAAAGGAAAGATGACCAAAACTCCATTTACAAGACATAGAGAAAGAGCTAGTGAGTTCTTAGGACTGATACATAGTGATGTATGTGGCCCTATGTCTACACATGCCAGGAATGGTTCTTCATACTTAATTACATTCATTGACAATCTCTCAAGATATGGACATATCTTCCTGATGAAACACAAGTCAGAAGCTTTTGAGAAATTCAAGGAATATAAATCCGAAGTCGAGAACCAAACGGGTAAAAGTATTAAAATCTTTCGATCTGATCGAGGAGGTGAATACTTGAGCAATGAGTTCCTGGACTTTCTAAAAGAGAATGTGATTCTCTCTCAGTTTACTCCTCCGTATACACCACAGCACAACGGTGTATCGGAACGGAGGAATCGCACCCTATTAGATATGGTGCGCTATAAGATGAGCACCGCTGAGTTACCTATTTCCTTTTGGGGGTATGCGCTTGAGACAGCCATATACCTATTGAATAGAGTTCCAACCAAATCCGTTCCTACCACTCCATATGAGATATGGGAGGGGAAGAGACCGTGTCTTAATTTTGTTAAGATATGGGGTTTCCAGGCATATGTTAAAAAGCAAAATTCGGACAAGCTCAAGGCAAGGTCTGTTCTGTGAAAATTTATCGGATATCCCATGCATTCGCGTGGACATATCTTCTACCACCCTGAGTAACAAAATGTGTTTGTTGCTCAACATGCCACCTTTTTACAAAAGGAATTTCTTGCAAAAGAAATTAGTGGCGAGGAGGTAGAACCGGAAGAAGTTCCAACAAAACAAACTACGACAGAAGATTTGGTAGAACAAGAGGATTCGGTAGTTCCCAACGAACCTCAGCCTTTCCACTGATCTAGTAGGGTTACTCATCCACCTGAGAGATACTACTGTTTTCTCATTGATGGTGGAAGCGAGGATTGCATCATGGAAGATGATGACCCGAATAGCTTCGAGCAGGCCATCACGAGTGGAGACTATGTAAAATGGCTGGATGCAATGCTATCTGAGATGGAATCCATGTACACCAACAAAGTATGGACTTTGGAAGTTGCTCCTGAAGGGGTAAAACCCATTGGGAGCAAATGGATCTTTAAGAAGAAACTTAGTGTAGATAAAAAAGTTGAGACTTTCAAAGCTAGACTTGTTGCAAAGGGTTTTCGTCAACGACCAGGTGTGGATTATGACGAAACCTTTTCTATAGTGGCTATGCTTAAGTCCATTCGGATCCTACTTAACATCGCTGCATACCATGAATACTAAATCTGGAAAATGGATGTTAAGACCGCCTTTCTAAATGGTGATTTGGAAGAGTGCGTGTACATGACTCAGCCAGAGGGCTTCATAGACAATGGGAGCAGCGGAAAGGTCTGCAAGCTACTTAAATCCATTTACGGGATAGAGCAAGCATCGCGGAGTTGGAACATCTGTTTTGATGTCGTTATCAAAGAGTTTGATTTCGTCAAAAACGTAGATGAACCTTGTAAATGCAAGAAGGTGGCAGAGAGTAAGGTTGTCTTACTTGTATTGTACGTAGATGGCATACTCTTGATAGGAAATGACATTCCTATACTGCAATCGGTCAAGCTCTTCTTGTCACAAAGATTCTCAATGAAAGATCTAGGGGATGCCTCCTACATCTTAGGGATTAAGATCTAGAGAGATAGATCTAAACGGATACTGGGATTGTCCCAATTCAGGTACATTGATACTATACTAAAGAGGTTTAGTATGGAAGAATCTAAGCGTGGGATTTTACCCATGATCTCAGGACTCACTCTCTCCAAAGAGATGTCTCCCAAGACTGATTTGGAGAGAGCTCGCATGCAAGAGATACCCTATGCTTCGGCAGTAGGCTATATCATGTACGCGATACTATTACCAGACCCGATGTACATTGTAGTTGGTAGGTATCAAGTAGATCCTGGAGAGAGTCACTGGACAGCTGTGAAGAGCATTCTCAAGTACTTGAGAAGGACTAAAGAGATGCTCTTGGTGTATGGTAACGGAGAACTCCAAGTGGAGTCCTTTACCAATTTGAGCTTCCAGAGTGATAAGGATGACTTTAAGTCGCACTCGGGATTTGTCTTTACCCTCAATGGAGGGGCGGTAAGCTGGAAGAGTTCCAAGCAGGAAACCGTGGCAGACTTGACGATAAAGGCTGAATACATCACTGCCAACGATGCTGCCAAAGAGGCTTTCTGGATGAAGAAGTTCATAACTGAACTTGGAGTGGTTCCTTCCATTGAGTATCCAATACCTTTGTATTGTGATAACAATGGAGCGGTGGCTTTGGCCAACGAACCCATGTCCCATCAGCGATCCAGGAATATTCTGAGGCGGTATCACCTGATCCGGGAGATAGTTGATTGCCGGGAGATCGAGGTCAGGAGAGTTAACACGAAAAAAAACACAGCGGGTGCACTCACGAAGGCCATTCCCCAGATATAGTTCGAGAGACTCTTCGGGATGTTGGGTATGCGATACTACAGGAGCTGGCCCTAGTGCAAGTGGGAGATTGTTAGTTGTATGTATGCCTTAGTAGTCATTATTGTACATATGATATATATTATAGTGGATGCTTGGGCATATATAGAGAGGAATTTCTTGCTCGACATGATAGTATGCCATCTGGTTGCTATTTATCTTAAGATGTATACTTGTCTCTTACTGTCTTATGGTTACATGTTGGTAAAGCCCTTAAGATGTGTACTTGACTACCAGGATTATGATGCAGATCATACTAGTGGGGCCATGGTAGTCCATAAGTTCATCCTTTAATGTTACTAGTCATAGGTGTATCGAGACGGGGTATCGATTTACCAGAGTAGACTAGCGTATACGCTTCTCGACCTATGTGATGGGCGATGGATGATCCCATATCCATTGGTGTTTGACATTAGAGATGGTATACGGGTGCTCAGTGGAGACTGGGTACATTGGACGGACTCGCCGAGAACTACTAGATGGTATTATACCTGATGTCAGATAGCAGTTCTCTGGTGACACTGGTACAGATTAGTCTGTAGACACGAGATCGTCATAGAGTCTTATGTGATTCCCACTATGCTTTGATTTCCACCTTACCACGTTCAAGAGGGCGTGCAAAACAGTGGTTTTTGGGTACAGTCCAGAGTCACATGGAGGCAATGAGCGATAGGAGGGGTTTTGTCTCTCCCGGTATTCTGGGTTGTTATTGCGCTGTGATCGATTGGCCATAACAGGGAAGTCCCTGGCCAGGGCTGCTTTAGAGATTTACTGGTAAGTGTTATCAATAGTTTCTCGACCCGTTATGAGCCTCATATCGGCATGACTTATCGAGTTATTGGGGTCTGACGTTTACCACCACTAGACTTGATATGCGACATATCAGACGAGGAGACTGGACCGTACGGTAGTGTTACTGACAGGATTTACAGGTGCTAGAGCGGGCTTGCTTATTGATCTCCGATCGCTCAATACCCGGGTAGTCTTTACGTCCAGCTAGTACCGCTGACGGCTTGTGGGTGCTTGATATGATCATCACCTACTGCCGGCGTATTGACGAGTCTTTAGAGTCCTACATATAGGTTTTACTGGCTCAGGCAAAACGAACTAGGAGCACATATGTGATATGTGCGAAGCCAAGATTAATACGAGAATGTGATACCATATTCTATTCTCACGATTATTTGTATCGGTCGGTTATGTAGGGTTACTAGGCACACTAACAAGGGTTCAGAAAGCATCAATCATGCCCGATTAAAATTTTAGCCGTGCCTAACAACCCTAAACACGATCGTTGCTAGAAAATTAGGGTTTCACATGCTAATAAAGTCAATTACGACTAAGTGAATACGAAATACAACCTTTGTAGATCGGTCCTTCACTTCTTTAGCTCCTTGTTGAAGTCCCTTCGCTGCGATCGTGGTTCTCCCGGGCTTTTGCTTGGCTTCACGAGGCGAAAGAAGGGTCCTTGCTTGAAGTCTTCGAGGCCGAAGAAGATCTACGTCGAGGGGATGCCAACTCAAGCTTCTACTTCACTAACTTGAGAATTAGTGAAGCAAACACCCTAAACTAAAGTGCTAGTCTAGTAGAGGATGGAGAAATAGGAAGTGGTTTCACTTTAGAATTTGGTTTCTCACAATGTTTCTCACTTTTGAGCAAACCCTAGAGTGCTCTTTTACTCTCAAGGAAGAAGATGAAGAAAATAAAAATGAGAAGAGATAATGATCAAGTGAGAAAGCTAACCATGGTGAGTGAGTATCATATACTAACTCATGTAGATACATAACCATGGCTAATCTTAATGGTTGGCTTAACAAATATCCATAGTAAAAACAAACTTAGTGGACTTAGTCAATGCATCCACAAGCTTCCACAAGCTTCATGCATTTTTCTAATCCTCCACTAATTTTGTAATTACTTTAAATATTAAAACCCAATATAAATAAATAGCATGGTGTAAGTCTCATACACCCAAGGCATGTGTATCATCAACCATGATACAAAAAAAAAAAGAAAACAGAATTTTAATATATATCATATATACATTAAAGTTGTGCACATGTGAGAAAAACCCTTAAGTGAACAAATGTTAGTTAATGTAAATTAGTATATCCAATATACAATTATACAATAAATTATTAAATCAACACTTGACTTAATAATCCGGTCATAACAAATATAACCGACTAATATCCAATGTATCGACTTATCGAATCAACGCTTGATTCGATAACCCGGCTATATCGTATATAACCGACCGATACATAAAGTCGGGAGAATAGAAAACGGTATCACATACACGCATTTTTCTCGGTCTCGCACATATCACATACATGCTCCTATTTCGTTTTGCCTGAGCCAGTAAAACCTCTATGTATGACTCTAAAGACTCGTCAATACGCCGGCAGTAGGTGATGATCACATAAAGCACCCACAAGCATGTCTTCTCGTCTGCTATGTCGCATATCAAGTCTAGGGGTGGTAAACGTCAGACCCAAATAACCGATAAGTCATGCCGATATGAGGCTCATAACGGGTCGAGAAACTACCGGTAACACTTACCAGTAAATCTCTAAATCAGCCCTGGCCAGAGACTTCCCTGTTACGGCCAATCGAGCACAGCGCAACATCAACCCCCAATACCGGGAGAGACGAAACCCATCCTATCGCTCATTGCCTCCATGTGACTCGGGACTGTACCCAAAAGCCACCGCTTTGCACGCCCTCTTGGACGTGGTAAGGTGGAAATCAAAGCACAGTGGGAATCACACAAGACTCTATGGCGATCTCGGGTCTACAGATTAACCTGCACAAGTGTCACCAGAGAACTGCAATCTGACGTGAGGTATAATACCATCTGGGAGTTCTAGGCGAATCCGTCCAGTGTACCCAGTCTCCACTGAGCACCCGTATACCATCTCTGATGTCAAACACCAATGGATATGGGATCATCCATCGTCCATCTCATAGGTCGAGAAGCGTATACGCTAGTCTACTCTGGTATATCGATGCCCTGTCTCGATACACCAACGACTAGGAACATTAAAGGATGTACTTATGGACTACCATGGCCCCACTAGTATGATCTGCATCATAGTCCAGGTAGTCAAGTACACATCCTAAGAGCTTTACCAACATGTAACTATAAGACAGTATCAAGAGACAAGTATATATGTTAAGATAAAGAGCAACCGGATAGTATACTATCATATCGAGCAAGAAAGTCCTATCTATATATGTCCAAGCATCTAACATAATATACATCATCTGTACAATACTGGCCTCTAGGGCATACATACAACTAACAATCTCCCACTTGCACTAGGGCCAGTTGCTGTAGTATCGCATACCAAGCATCCCGAAGCGTCTCTCAAACTGTATCTGGGGAATGGCCTTCGTGAGTGGATCCGCTGTGTTGTTCTTCGTGGCAACCCTCCTGACCTCGATCTCCCGGCGATCAACTATCTCCCGGATTAGGTGATACTACCTCAGAATATGCCTGGATCGCTGATGGGACCTGGGTTCCTTGGCCAAAGCCACCGCTCCATTTTTATCACAATACAAAGGTATTGGATGCTCAATGGATGGAACCACTCCAAGTTCAGTAATGAACTTCTTGATCCAGACAGCCTCTTTGGCAGCATCGTTGGCAGCGATGTATTCAGCCTCCATCGTCGAGTCTGCCACGGTTTCCTGCTTGGAACTCTTCCAGCTAACCGCCCCTCCGTAAAGGGTAAAGACAAATCCTGAGTGCAACTTAGAGTCTTCCTTATCACTCTGGAAGCTCGAATCGGTAAAGGACTCCACTTGGAGTTCTCCGTTACCGTACACCAAGAGCATCTCTTTAGTCCTTCGCAAGTACTTGAGAATGCTCTTCACAGATGTCCAGTGACTCTCTCCAGGATCAGCTTGATACCTACTCAGTACACTTAGTGAGTGTGCTACATCGGGTCTGGTATATAGCATCGCATACATGATAGAGCCTACAGTCGAAGCATAGGGTATCCCTTGCATGCGAGCTCTCTCCAAATCAGTCTTGGGAGACATCTCTTTGGAGAGAGTGAGTCCAGAGATCGTGGGTAAGTTCTCACGCTTGGACTATTCCATACTAAACCTCTTTAGTATGGTGTCAATGTACCTGGATCGGGACAATCCCAATATCCTTTTAGATCTATCTCTTTAGATCATAATTCCCAGTATGCTGGAGGCATCACCTAGATCTTTCATTGAGAATCTTTGTGATAAGAAAAGCATGACCGATTGCAGCATAGGAATGTCATTTCCTATTAAGAGTATGTCGTCTACGTACAATATGAGGAAGACAACCTTACTCTCTGCCACCTTCTTATAGATACAAGGTTCATCTACGTTTTTGACGAAATCAAACTCTTTGATATCGACGTCAAACCAGATGTTCCAACTCCGCGATGCTTGCTTTAATCCATAAATGGATTTAAGTAGCTTGCACACCTTCCCGCTGCTCCCACTATCTACGAAGCCCTCTGGCTGAGTCATGTACACGCACTCTTCTAAATCACCGTTTAGAAAGGCGGTCTTAACATCCATTTGCCAGATTTCGTAGTCATGATATGCAGTGATGGCAAGCATGATCCGGATGGATTTAAGTATAGCCACTGGAGAAAAGGTTTCATCATAGTCCACACCTGGTCTTTGACGAAAACCCTTTGCAACAAGTCTAGCTTTGAAAGTCTTCACTTTTCCATCTACACCAAGTTTTTTCTTGAAGATCCACTTGCTCCCAATGGGTTTTACCCCTTCAGGAGCAACTTCCAAAGTCCATACTTTGTTGGTGTACATGGATTCCATCTCGGACCGCATTGCATCCAGCCATTTCACTGAGTCCCCACTCGTGATGGCCTGCTCGAAGCTAGCTGGGTCATCATCAACCATGATGCAATCCTCGCTCCCACCATCCATGAGAAAACCGTAGTATCTCTCAGGTGGGTGAGGAACCCTACTAGATCGGCGGAGTGGATAGGGTTCATCGGGAACTACGGAATCCTCTGGTTCCACCAGATCTTCTGTTGCAGCTTTTGTAGCAGGAACCTCTTCCAGTTCTACCTCATGACCACTAATCTCTTTTGCAAGAAATTCCTTTTCTAAAAAGGTGGCATGCCGAGAAACAAACACCCTTTGTTCCTCAGTGTGGTAGAAGATATACCCTTGTGAATTCTTGGGATATCCAACAAATTTTCATAGAACAGACCGTGCCTCGAGTTTGTCCGGATTTTGTCGTTTGACATAGGCTGGACAACCCCATATCTTTATATAGTTAAGACATGGTCTCTTCCCTTTCCATATCTCATATGGAGTGGTAGGCACAGATTTGGTGGGGGCCATATTCAATAGATGTATGGCTGTT
This sequence comes from Agapanthus africanus, assembly GCA_030015575.1. Lineage (NCBI taxonomy): Eukaryota > Viridiplantae > Streptophyta > Magnoliopsida > Asparagales > Amaryllidaceae > Agapanthus > Agapanthus africanus. The sequence goes on from JASDDO010000008.1 coordinate 301,403,848, forward strand.
TCTAGCGCATACCCCCAGAAGGAAATAGGTAACTCAGCTGTGCTCATCATCGAGCACACCATATCTAATAGGGTGCGGTTCCTCCGTTCTGATACACCGTTGTGCTGTGGTGTATATGGAGGAGTCAGCTGAGAGAAAATCCCATTCCCTTTTAGGAATTCCAGGAATTCATTGCTCAAGTATTCACCTCCTCGATCAGATCGAAGGATTTTAATACTTTTCCCGGTTTGGTTCTCGACTTCTTGTTTATATTCTCTAAATTTCTCAAAAGCTTCAGACTTGTGTCTTATTAAGAACACATGTCCGTATCTTGAGGGATCGTCAGTGAATGTAATGAAGTACGAAGAACCATCCCTGGCATATGTAGACATGGGACCGCATACATCACTATGTATTAGTCCCAAGAGTTCGGTAACTCTTTCTCCGTGTCCCGTAAACGGAGTTTTGGTCATTTTGCCTTTGAGACATGACTGGCAAGTGTCATAAGATGAAAATTTGAACGGTTTCAAATATCTATCCTTATGCAACTTAGCTAGTCGTGTCGCATTTATATGACCAAATCTACAATGCCACAAGAAGGATTCGTTCATTTCTGAACTCTTCCTCTTTTGTGTGTTTGTTATACTCAGAACCGTTGATTGATTTAGAACATAAATGCCATTGCACAACGTGCCTGATCCAACCAACTTTTGGTTTAGGAAAATGTTCATTACATTATCCTGTAATACAAAATTATATCCCTCTTTACTCAACAAAGAAACCGATATAATGTTGCATATCAGGTTCGACATGTAATAGCATTCATTCAGAATCAATGTATTACCAGTTGGCAATACAAGGTGATATTCCCCGACGGTTTTAGCTGGAACAATTGCACCATTTCTAGCCCTTATGTCTTTATCACCTTCTCCAAGTTCTCTACCTTTTCTAAGCACATGTAACTGATTACATATATGGGATCCTGACCCGGTATCTAATACCCAGGACGTAGAGCAAATAGAGAAACAGTTCTCTGTAACGAACACACCCGAAGAAAATGCATCAACATGTACTTTCTTCATTCAGGTGGTATGGGAATCCTGGTATTCCCCTATATCCTGTTCAATCTTATAACTTTTATAAGAAAGAACGGAACCAACGTTCCCCAGCACAATATAACATGCGGGTTCGGTCAATACATCCATATTATTATCTTTATTAAGGCATGATATGGTCGCTACCTGGAGAGAGAGAGAAGAAAACACTTTAGCGTATGCTCTTGCAAGATCAGATTGGTTATTATTTTATCTAATCAGGATGGCTCCCACTATTTTAATCAAATCTTCCTTCAAACCCTAAAAGGAAAGACTAGCCGGGATTAATCACACACTACAACTTCGCAAATCTTTCAGCCGGGCCAGTGTCGGTACTTTGAGGGAGGTTCCCCGTGCTTTCGCACGGACTTAATTAAAAGTAAAGCTCGTTTTCCCAGAGGCGTAACCCCGTTGACACCTTTCTAGACACCTACTTGATCGGCTAATTGTCCTGTGTAAAACTCTTCTAGGAGTAACAATTACTCTCAGTGGTTATCGGGATCCAAATATCTCATAGAAGATATGCAATCTCATTGCAAATTTCAACACTTGAAATTCCCGATAATATTTTGCCCCTAACATGCTATGACCTTGACGAAAGCCAACAAACCATAGCCCGCTAGTCAAGTTCAACCCGTACATTTCTTGAATGAATTAAACCCATCCGCACGACCCTTGACGAAAGCCAACAAAGCCGTACGACTACCCTAATCCAGTCACATCTTATGCAGCATATAGCTACCGCACACTACACCTTGACGAAAGCTAACAAATGCAGCACGAATACTATATACAACTTATCTGAAATGACGGAGGGCTACGACAGGTTTTTCTGAAAACCTATTGCGTAATGAACTTGATATCGTTGTAGAATCATGTGAATTTTGAAATGGAGTGATTTTGAGGCTTTTATTAGTTTTGCTAAAGAGGTCACTCCCGGCGAAGGAATTTCGGCTCTTTCCTTTTGGAATAAGGTGCAGGATATATCATATATATCACTATGCAAAGCAAAACTCCAAAAGCAATCAAAAGAAAACCGAGTGTTGTAGCATCTGCCAGTTTTGCTAAGGAGGTCACTCCCGGTGAAGGGATCTCGGCTCTTTCCTCATCGAATAAGGTGCGGGATATATCATATATATCGCTATGCAAAGCAAAAACTGTAGCTACCCTTTTTGAAAATTTGATTCTACAACATCTTTTAGGTTTCTTTTCTTTCATTAATCATATTAATGAAGTCCCATCATTTAAGTCACCTAAACATCACAAATAAATACGACGTACACTTATGCCATCCGCAGTCTCCTCGATGTCCCCTCATGCACCGTTAGGTTAGGTAACTAACGGCAGAGCGGGGCAGGGCTAGCGCGGGTGTAAAACATAAGTAACATCTATATAATATATCATATATACTATATATAGTATCTATCATCACATATCAAATGATCACATCACAGATATCGCAGCAGAAAAAACATATGAAACATTGGATATATTAGGACGTCCGTGTTTTATTTTGAGCCTTTATAAAACACGGATTCAACGGTCGCGATGAATAGCCAAACCCACACCCCTAGACCCCTATGAGAGCGGCAAGCAACCCTACCAATTCTAGAGTTAGGAGACCCGGACTCGACTCCTCGAGTTGGTCTCCTACTGGACTCTAGAACCCGGTTACTTGTGCTCTCCTCCTTGGGTCTATCCTAGTGCGGAAAAGTAAATAATATACAAATGGTGACATCAACCTCATCCCGGAAGTGCCCCAATAAAAGAATATTACATACATTTAATTTTACATGAATGAAAATAAAAACCCTCATCTCACATAAAAAACCTCGGCTATTCCTAACACCACGATCCAATATAACATATCCAACAACACATAACATCACATGTTATCAACGTAAGTAAATGTGCGCATCCCAATTGTCGTTGACATATAGCAACGAAACCGGCGATATCACATATTATACTTACGGTCGCAGAAAAGAAAGTGTAAAACTAAAACAGTTGGAATCCACAATCTCTTTAGACATCGTAAATCCGAAATATCACATACTTCGCATTTCATGCCTAACTATATGAATTCCACATATTGTATCACATTCCAGATAAATAGACAGTATTAAACTTTCCGATCGAATAATCAAATACCCAAGATTTCCTAAATAGTTCAACACTTGAGCGGAGTTCAAAAATTCCAGAATACGTCATAGTAGCAACGGTTCGGCCGTAGAAGGGTCAAGCCAACGCCTCATATGTGGCACGTCGTACTTCTCCAAACCCTAAGGTTCAAAAGGCAGTTCAAGACGGTCACATAATCGAGTTAAGGTTTTTTGTCTTCTAGAGGGTCCATCGCGTTACATGCACGTTTTTCCGAAAGATTTAAACTCAAGAAAAAATTCAACACTTGAAAGTTTTTCCTGCCGGGAAATAATGAGTTAATGATATCCGTTAGAACATTTTAATAGTTTCTAAATAATCGGAAACCATAACGAAATTAAATATTCCGATCAAATTAACGAATACAAAATAAACACCAGATTACTCAACACTTGAGTCAGTTAACAAAATACCCAGAAAATAGCACCAACAGAAACACATATTACTGTACAAAAATAAAAGCCCATGGCTATAGTACGGCCGCGGATCCGCGGCCCAAGAGAGGTATGGCCGCGGTTCCGCGGAGGTCCGTACGCTTTAGGTGCTCGTTTTGCACAGTAATGCTTAGAATCGCCTGCTGAATTTTTTAGGTATTTTTAATACAGAAAAATAACAGTTTTCAAAAATTTTCCAGAGAGGGGTTGATTTTGGTGATTCGGAGTTCGTTCGGAGTTTTAACTTCGTATACAAGTTGCCTAATGCTCTAACTAGGCTCTGATACCACTGTAGGGTTACTAGGCATACTAACAAGGGTTAAGAAAGCATCAACCATGCCCGATTAAAATTTTAGCTGTGCCTAACAACCCTAAACACGATCGTTGCTAGAAAATTAGGGTTTCACATGCTAGTAAAAGACAATTACGACAAAGTGAATACGAAATACAACCTTTGTAGATTGGTCCTTCACTTCTTTAGCTCCTTGTTGAAGTCCCTTCGCTGCGATCGTGGTTCTCCCGGGCTCTTGCATGGCTTCACGAGGCGAAAGAAGCGTCCTTGCTTGAAGTCTTCGAGGCCGAAGAAGATCTACATCGAGGGGATGCCAACTCAAGCTTCTACTTCACTAACTTGAGAATTAGTGAAGCAAACACCCTAAACTAAAGTGCTAGTCTAGTAGAGGATGGAGAATTAGGAAGTGGGTTCACTTTAGAATTTGGTTTCTCACAATGTTTCTCACTTTGGATCAAACCCTAGAGAGCTCTTTTTCTCTCAAGGAAGAAGATGAAGAAAATAAAAATGAGAAGAGATAATGATCAAGTGAGAAAGCTAACCATGGTGAGTGAGTATCATAAACTAACTCATGTAGAGACATAACCATGGCTAATCCTTATTGTTGGGTTAACAAATATCCATAAAAAAACAAACTTAGTGGACTTAGTCAATGCATCCACAAGCTTCCACAAGCTTCATGCATTTTGCTAATCCTCCACTAATTTTGTAATTACTTTAAATATTAAAACCCAATATAAATAAATAGTATGGTGTAAGTCTCATACACCCAAGTCATGTGTATCATCAACCATGATAAAAAAAAAAAAAAACACAATTTTAATATATATCATATATACATTAAAGTTGTGCACATGTGAGAAAAACCTTTAAGTGAACAAATGTTAGTTAATGTAAACCAGTATATCCAATATACAATTATACAATAAATTATTAAATCAACACTTGACTTTGTTAGTTGTATGTATGCCCTAGAGGCCAGTATTGTACAGATGATGTATATTATATTGGATGCTTGGACATATATAGAGATGACTTTCTTGCTCGATATGATAGTATGTTATCTGGTTGCTCTTTATCTTAACATGTACACTAGTCTCTTTATGCTGTCTTATAGTTACATGTTGGTAAAGCCTTTTGGATGTGTACTTGACTACCTGGACTATGATGCAGATCATACTAGTGGGTACATGGTAGTCCATAAGTATATCCTTCAAGGTCCCTAGTCGTAGGTGTATCGAGTCGGGGCATCGATATACCAGTGTAGACTAGCGTATACGCTTCTCGACCTATGAGATGGTCGATGGATGATCCCATATCCATTGGTGTTTGACATCAGAGATGATATACGGGTGCTCAGTGGAGACTGGGTACACTGGACGGACTCGCCGAGAACTCCCAGATGGTATTATACCTCACGTCAGATGGCAGTTCTCAGGTGACACTTGTACAGGTTAGTCTTTAGACCCGAGATCGTCATAGAGACTTGTGTGATTCCCACTGTGCTTTGATCTCCACCTTACCACGTCCATGAGGGCGTGCAAAACGGTGGTTTTTGGGTACAGTCCCGAGTCACATGGAGGCAATGAGCGATAGGAGGGGTTTCGTCTCTCCCAGTATTGGGGGTTGATGTTGCGCTGTGCTCGATTGGCCGTAACAGGGAAGTCCCTGGCCAGGGCTGATTCAGAGATTTGCTGGTAAGTGTTACCAGTAGTTTCTCGACCCGTTACGAGCCTCACATCGGCACGACTTATCGGTTATTGGGGTCTGACGTTTACCACCCCTAGACTTGATATGCGACATATCAGACGAGGAGACCGGACTGTACGGGAGGTGTTGCCGATCGGCTCGACGGGAGTTGTAGCAGGTTCGCTTGTTCTCTTCTGATCGTTCAATACCCGGGTGGCCGTTATGTTTAGCTGACCGCTTGCGGCTTGGGGGTGCTTGATATGATCATCACCCACTGCCGGCGTATTGACGAGTCTCAGAGTCCCACAATGGAGTTTCCTAGTCCAGGCGAAACGTTGTGGTGCGCGTATGCGATATGCGCATGGACCCGATTAAAATGCGCGTATAGGATACCGTATATTGATCGGGCGGCTTGCTTTTGGTAGGGGTCATATGTGATATGGCCGGATTGATAAATCAAGTGTTGATTTATCATTTAACCATTAGCTTCTCACTTGAAATCCTTTCTTGAGTTAGTTGGTTGTATGCATGCATGTATGCCTTCGTTTTGATTCATGCACATATGGATGTATATATACACATACATACATACATACATCTTTCATGGTTGATTATACAAGGAAATGGTGGCAATATAAGACTCACACCATGGTTTTATTTATGAATTATTATTGTATTTATACTAAAACATAAAAGGAAAGAAAAGGTTCATTATTGATTTTTTCTACACTCTTCTTTTGACCTAACCATTCTCACCCACCTTTTAACCTTTGGTAAAGTTTCCTTTTGTGTTTTAACTATAGTACAATAATGATTCAACCATGGTTTGAGATGATAGATAGAAATTATATATTGATATATTTTTCCATTTTTCTAAGTAGAGTTGAACTTATCATTTTCTCATATTGCCATCATCTTCTTCTTCCTCTCTCATTTTGCTCTCTAGTTCTTTGTAGTGAGCAATATACTCATCAAGATTGGATTTTGAAGTGAGAAAGAGAACCACAACACCATTCTACACAAGTCTAGCCCACTTGTTTAGAGTGTTAGCTTGATTTCGTTCACTTGATCGGATAAAATTGCAATCTTGGATAAAGCGGACTCCGGGTGGATCATCGGTGACATCGAGGAGTTCAAGCGGAGTTCTTTCAAACCCCAAGTAGCCAAGGAGTCTAGCGTAGGGAGCTACAAAGATTGTACTCTTTAAACCCTAGCTATCCTTTCATATGATGATGCGATAAAATTTGAAACCCTAATTTTTCTAGGATAGATCCTTTGTAAGTTTACTTAGCACCATAAAAATTCATTATTTGGTTCATGTGATGCTTCCAAACCCTTCATGAGGTGCTAGGTAGACCTTTCTTTGGTATTAGAGCCAACCTAGAACATTAGGCGACACTTTTACGAAGTTAAAACTCAGATCGAACCGAAATACGGCCTTTTAGAATGCTCTCTGGACATTTTTTAAAAACTGGTTATTTTCAGAATTAAAAATATCCAAAAAACTCAGCAGGTTAAAATAAGAATTACTGTGAAAAACGACGACATGAACAGTTAAAACCACCGCGGAATCGCGGCAGTAGCCTGCTTAGGCCGCGGTTCCGCGACCGTTCTGTTGACTCATCGTTTAGTTTTTATACAGTAACTCATGACTCTGCTTGATTATTTTTTTGGAGTATTTTTAATCTGAATTTAGTTCTGTAAATTTTGGAGATGGTTTTAGACTCGTCGATTCGATCGGAATTTTGATTTCGTGACTTTTCCGGATAAATTAGAATGTATTGAAGTGTTTGAACGAGTATCATTTGCTCACTTTTCACGGGGTTTAAAATCTTTCGGAAATACGTGCAAGTTTGTTTGTGGTGAACCCTCTAGAAGACAACAAACCTTAACTCGATTATGTGACCGTCTTGAACTGCCCTTTGAACCTTAGGGTTTGGGGTAGTACGGCGTGCCACATGTGAGGCGTTGGCTTGACCCTTCTACGGCTGGACCGCTACCACTGTGTCACACTCCGGATTTTTGAACTCCGCTCAAGTGTTGAGCTTTAGCGAATCTTGGGTATTTGATCATTCGTTCGAAAACTTTAATACCGTCTTATTATCTGGAATGAGATGCAATATATGGAATTCATATAGTTGGACATGAAATACGAAGTATGTGATATTTCGTATTTACGATGTCTAAAGAGAATGTGGATTCCAGTTATTGCAGTTTTACAATTTCTTTTCTGTGACCGTAAGTGTAGTATGACGATATCGCCGGTTTCGTTGCTATACGTCAACGACAATTGGGGTACGCATACTTACTTACGTTGATGATATGTGATATTATGTGTTGCTGAGATATGATGTGCAGGATTGTTGCGATTGAATAGCCGGGGTTTTTTTATGTGAGATGAGAGTTTTATATTTTCATTCATGTAAATTCAAATGTAATGTAATATTCTTTTATTTGGGGCACTTCCGGGTTGAGGTCGATGCCACCTGTGTTGTATATTATTTACTTTTCCGCATTAGGATGGACCCAAGGAGGGGAGCACGGGTGACCGGGTTCTGGGGTTCAGTGGGAGGACATCTCGAGGAGTCGAGACCGGGTCTCCTAAACTCCAGAATTGGTAGGGTCGCTTGCCGCTCTCGTAGGGGTCCAGGGTGTGGGCTTGGCTATTCGTCGCGACTGTGGAATCCGTATTTTCTATTATTGGCTAAATACTAAATACGGACGTCCTAGTATATCCCACATTATATCTATGTTTCTGCTGCGATATGTGTGATGTGATCATTTGATATGTTCTGATGGATACGATATATAGTATATATGATATATTATATAGACGTTACTTATGTTTTATACCCGCACTAGCCCTGCCCTTCTCTGTCGTTAGTTACCTAACCTAACGGTGCACGAGGGGACATCGAGGCGAATGCGGATGGCATAAGTGTACGTCGTATTTATCTGTGATGTTTAAGTGACTTAAATGATGGGACTTCATTAATGTGATTAATGAAAGAAAAGAAACCTAATAGATGTTGTAGAATAAAATTTTTAAATAAAAAGGGTAGCTACAGTTTTGCTTTGCATAGCGGTATATATGATATACCCTGCACCTTATTCGATGAGGAAAGGGCCGATGATCCCTTCACCGGGAGTGACCCCTTTAGCAAAACTAGAAAAGCCTCAAAATCACTCCATTTCAAAACTTCACTTGATTCTACAACGATATCAAGTTCATTACGCAATAGGTTTTCAGAAAAACCTGACGTAGCCCTCCGTCATTTCAGATAAATCCTACTTAGTATTCGTGCTACGTTTATTGACCTCCGTCAAGACGTAGTGTGCGGTAGCTAACTAGTATTTATCTGTTTATGCATGTGATGCAGATTGGATTAGGGTAGTCGTACGACCTTGTTGACCTCCGTCAGGGGTCGTGCGGATGGATTTGATTCAATCAAGAAATGACGGGTTGAACTTGACTTGCACCCTGTGGTTTGTTGACCTCCGTCAAGGTCATAAGATGCTTGGGGAAAAAGATTATCGGGAATTTCAAGTGTTGAAATTTGCAATGACATTGCATACCTTCTATGAGATAGTTGGATCCCGATACCCACTGCGAGTAAGAGTTACTCCTGGGAGAGTTTTACACATTACAATTAGCCGATCAAGTAGGTGTCTAGAAAGGTGTCAACGGGGTTACGCCTCTGGGAAAACGAGGTTTACTTTAATTTGGTCCGTGCGGAAGCACGGGGAACCTCCCTCAAAGTACCGACACTGGCCTGGCTGAAAGATTGGCGAAGTTGTAGGGTGTAATTAATCCCGGCTAGTCTTTCCTTTTAGGGTTTGAAGGAAGATTTGATAAAAACCAGTAGGAGCCATCCTGATTAGATAAGATAATAACCAATCTGATCTTGCAAGAGCATACGCTAAAGTGTTTTCTTCTCTCTCTCTCTAGGTAGCGACCATGTCATGCCCTAATAAAGATAATAATATGGATGTATTGACTGAACCCGCATGTTATACTGTGCTGGGGAACGTTGGTTCCGTTCTTTCTGATAAGAGTTATAGGAATGAACAGGACATAGGGGAATACCAGGATTCCCAAGCCACCCGAATGAAGAAAGTACATGTTGATGCATTTTCTTCGGGTGTGTTCGTTACAGAGAACTGTTTCTCCATCTGCCCTACGTCCTGGGTATTAGATACCGGGTCAGGATCCCATATATGTAATCAGTTACATGGGCTCAGGAAAGGTAGAGAACTTGGAGAAGGTGATAAAGACAATAGAGTTGGAAATGGTGCAATTGTTGCAGCTAAGACTGTCGGGGAATATCACCTTACATTACCAACTGGTAATACATTGGTTCTGAATGAATGCTATTACATGCCGAACCTGATATGCAACATTATATCGGTTTCTTTGTTGAGTAAAGAGGGATATAATTTTGTATTACAGAATAATGTTATGAACATTTTCCGTAACCAAAAGTTGGTTGGATCAGGCACGTTGTGCAATGGCATTTATGTTCTAAATCAATCAACAGTTCTGAGCATAACAAACACACACAAGAGGAAGAGTTCAGAACTGAACGAATCCTTCTTGTGGCATTGTAGACTGGGTCACATCAATGCGACACGACTGGCTAAGTTGCATAATGATGGATATTTGAAACCATTCGAATTTTCATCTTATGACACTTGCCAGTCATGTCTCAAAGGCAAGATGACCAAAACTCCGTTTACGGGACACGGAGAAAGAGTTACCGAACTCTTGGGACTGATACACAGTGATGTATGCGGTCCCATGTCTACACATGCCAGGGATGGTTCTTCATACTTCATTACATTCACTGACGATCTCTCTAGGTTCGGGTATGTGTTCCTGATGAAACACAAATCAGAAGCTTTTGAGAAATTTAGAGAATATAAACAAGAAGTTGAGAACCAAACCGGAAAAAGTATTAAAATCCTACGATCTGATCGAGGAGGTGAATACTTGAGCATTGAATTCCTGGACTTCCTAAAAGAGAATGGGATTCTCTCTCAGCTAACTCCTCCATATACACCACAGCACAACGGTGTATCAGAACGGAGGAACCGCACCCTATTAGATATGGTGCGCTCTATGATGAGTGTAGCTGAGTTACCTATTTCCTTCTGGGGATATGCACTGGAAACAGCAGCATACCTACTGAATAGGGTTCCTACCAAATCTGTGCCTACCACACCATATGAGATATGGGAGGGGAAGAGACCATATCTTAATTTTATAAAGATATGGGGTTGCCCGGCCTATGTCAAAAGACAAAAACCGGACAAACTCGAGGCGATGTCTGTTTTGTGTAAATTTGTTGGATATCCCAAGCATTCGCGAGGGTATATCTTCAACCACAGTGAGGAACAAAGAGTATTTGTTGCTTAACATGCCACCTTTTTAGAAAAGAAATTTCTTGCAAAAGAGATTAGTGGCTCCGAGGTAGAACTAGAAGAGGTTCCAGCTGAACAAAACACAACTGAAGATTTACTGGAACCAGAGGATTCAGTAGCTCCCAACGAACCTCAGCCTCTCCGCCGATCTAGTAGGGTTCCTCGCCAACCTGAGAGATACTACGGTTTTCTCATGGACGGTGGGAGCGAGGATTGCATCATAGAGGATGATGACCCAACTAGCTTCGAGCAGGCCATCACGAGTGGGGACTCAGTGAAATGGTTGGATGCTATGCGATCCGAGATGGAATCCATGTACACCAACAAAGTATCGACATTGGAAGATGCTCCTGAAGGGGTAAAACCCATTGGGAGCAAGTGGATCTTCAAGAAAAAACTTGGTGTAGATGGGAAAGTGGAGACTTTCAAAGCTAGACTTGTAGCAAAGGGTTTTCATCAAAGACCAGGTGTGGACTATGACGAGACCTTTTCTCCAGTGGCTATGCTTAAATCCATCCGGATCATGCTTGCCATCGCTGCATATCATGATTACGAAATCTGGCAAATGGATGTTAAGACCGCCTTTCTAAACGGTGATTTAGAAGAGTGCGTGTACATGACTCAGCCAGAGGGCTTCGTAGATAGTGGGAGCAGCGGGAAGGTGTGCAAGCTGCTTAAATCAATTTATGGATTAAAGAAAGCGTCGCGGAGTTGGAACATCTTCTTTGACGTCATTATCAAAGAGTTTGATTTCGTCAAAAACGTAGATGAACCTTGTATCTACAAGAAGGTGGCAGAGAGAAAGGTTGTCTTCCTCGTATTGTACGTAGACGATATACTCTTCATAGGAAATGACATTCCTATGCTGCAATCGGTCAAGCTCTTCATGTCACAAAGATTCTCGATGAAAGATCTTGGTGATGCCTCCTGCATATTGGGAATTAGGATCTATAGAGATAGATCCAAACGGATATTGGGATTGTCCCAATCCAGGTACATTGACACCATACTAAAGAGGTTTAGTATGGAAGAATCCAAGCGTGGGAACTTACCCACAATCTCTGGAGTCACTCTCTCCAAAGAGATGTCTCCCAAGACTGATTTGGAGAGAGCTCGCATGCAAGGGATACCTTATGCTTCGGCTGTAGGCTCTATAATGTACGCGATGCTGTGTACCAGACCCGATGTAGCATATTCACTAAGTGTAGTGAGCAGGTATTAAGCTGATCCTGGAGAGAGTCACTGGACAGCTGTGAAGAGCATTCTTAAGTACTTACGAAGGACTAAAGAGATGCTCTTGGTGTATGGTAACGGAGAACTCCAAATGGAGTCCTTTACCGATTCGAGCTTCCAGAGTGATAAGGACGACTCTAAGTCGCAGTCGGGATTTGTCTTTACCCTTTACGGAGGGGCGGTTAGCTGGAAGAGTTCCAAGAAGAAAACCGTGGCAGACTCGACGATGGAGGCTGAATACATCACTGCCAACGATGCTGCCAAAGAGGCTGTCTGGATCAAGAAGTTCATTACTGAACTTGGAGTGGTTCCATCCATTGGGCATCCAATACCTTTGTATTGCGATAACAATGGAGCGTGGCTTTGGCCAAGGAGCCCAGGTCCCATCAGCGATCCAGGCATATTCTGAGGCGGTATCACCTGATCCGGGAGATAGTTGATCGCCGGGAGATTGAGGTCAGGAGGGTTGACACGAAGAACAACACGGCGGATCCACTCACGAAGGCCATTCCCCAGATACAGTTTGAGAGACACTTCGGGATGCTCGGTATGCGATACTACAGCAGCTAGCCCTAGTGCAAGTGGGAGATTGTTAATTGTATGTATGCCCTAGAGGCCAGTATTGTACAGATGATGTATATTATATTGGATGCTTGGACATATATAGAGATGACTTTCTTGCTCGATATGATAGTATGCTATCTGGTTGCTCTTTATCTTAACATGTACACTAGTCTATTTATATTGTCTTATAGTTACATGTTGGTAAAGCCCTTAGGATGTGTACTTGACTACCTGGACTATGATGCAGATCATACTAGTGGGGACATGGTAGTCCATAAGTACATCCTTCAAGGTCCCTAGTCGTAGGTGTATCGAGACGGGGCATCGATATACCAGTGTAGACTAGCGTATACGCTTCTCGACCCATAAGATGGGCGATGGATGATCCCATATCCATTGGTGTTTGACATCAGAGATGATATACGGATGCTCAGTGGAGTCTGGGTACACTGGACGGACTCGCCGAGAACACCCAGATGGTATTATACCTCACGTCAGATGGCAGTTCTCAGGTGACACTTGTACAGGTTAGTCTGTAGACCCGAGATCATCATAAATTCTTGTGTGATTCCCATTGTGCTTTGATCTCCACCTTACCACGTCCATGAGGGCGTGCAAAACGGTGGTTTTTGGGTACAGTCCCAAGTCACATGGATGCAATGAGCGATAGGAGGGGTTTCGTCTCTCCTGGTATTGGGGGTTGATGTTGCGCTGTGCTCGATTGGCCGTAACAGGGAAGTCCCTGGCCAGGGCAGATTCACAGATTTGCTGGTAAGTGTTACCAGTAGTTTCTCGACCCGTTACGAGCCTAACATCGGCACGACTTATCGGTTATTGGGGTCTGACGTTTACCACCCCTAGACTTGATATGCGATATATCAGACGAGGAGACCGGACTGTACGGGAGGTGTTGCCGATCGGCTCGACGGGAGTTGTAGCAGGTTCGCTTGTTCTCTTCTGATCGTTCAATACCCGGGTGGCCGTTACATTTAGCTGACCGCTTGCGGCTTGGGGGTGCTTGATATGATCATCACCCACTGCCGGCGTATTGACGAGTCTCAGAGTCCCACAATGGAGTTTCCTAGTCCAGGCGAAACGTTGTGGTGCGCGTATGCGATATGCGCATGGACCCGATTAAAATGCGCGTATAGGATACCGTATATTGATCGGGCGGCTTGCTTTTGGTAGGGGTCATATGTGATATGGCCGGATTGATAAATCAATTGTTGATTTATTATTTAACCATTAGCTTCTCACTTGAAATCCTTTCTTGTGTTAGTTGGATGTATGCATGCATGTATGCCTTCTTTTTGATTCATGCACATATGGATATACATATACACATACATACATACATACATCTTTCATGGTAGATTATACAAGGAAATGGTGGCAATATAAGACTCACACCATGGTTTTATTTATGAATTATTATTGTATTTATACTAAAACATTAAAGGAAAGAAAATGTTCATTATTGATTTGTTCTACACTCTTCTTTTGACCTAACCATTCTCACCCACCTTTTAACCTTTGGTAAAGTTTCCTTTTGTGTTTTAACTATAGTACAATAATGATTCAACCATGGTTTGAGATGATAGATAGAAAATATATATTGATATATTTTTCCATTTTTCTAAGTAGAGTTGAACTTATCATTTTCTCATATTGCCATCATCTTCTTCTTCCTCTCTCATTTTGCTCTCTAGTTCTTTGTAGTGAGCAATATACTTATCAAGATTGGATTTTGAAGTGAGAAAGAGAACCACAACACCATTCTACACAAGTCTAGCCCACTTGTTTAAAGTGTTAGCTTGATTTCGTTCACTTGATCGGATAAAGTTGCAAGCCTGGATAAAGCGGACTCCGGGTGGATCATCGGTGACATCGAGGAGTTCAAGCGGAGTTCTTTCAAACCCCATGTAGCCGAGGAGTCTAGCGTAGGGAGCTACAAAGGTTGTACTCTTTAAACCCTAGCTATCCTTTCATATGATGATGCGATAAAATTTGAAACCCTAATTTTTCTAGGATATATCCTTTGTAAGTTTACTTAGCACCATAAAAATTCATTCTTTGGTTCATGTGATGCTTCCAAACTCTTCATGAGGTGCTAGGTAGACCTTTCAGACTTAATAATTCGGTCATAACACATATAACCGACTATCATCCAATGTATCGACTTATCGAATCAACACTTGATTCGATAACCCGGCTATATCGTATATAACCGACCGATACATAAAGTCGCGAGAATAGAATACGGTATCACATACACGCATTTTTCTCGGTCCCGCACATATCATATACATGCTCCTATTTCGTTTTGCCTGAGCCAGTAAAACCTCTATGTAGGACTCTAAAGACTCGTCAATACGCCGGCAGTAGGTGATGATCACATCAAGCACCCACAAGCCGTCAGCGGTACTAGCTGGACGTAACGGCCACCCGGGTATTGAGCGATCAGAAGATCAGCAAGCAAGCCCGCTCCAACTCCTGTAAAAGCCTGCCGGTAACACTTCCCGTTCAGTCAGGTCTTCTCGTCTGATATGTCGCATATCAAGTCTAGGGGTGGTAAATTTCAGACCCCAATAACCGATAAGTCGTGCCGATATGAGGCTCATAACGGGTTGAGAAACTACTGGTAACACTTACCAGTAAATCTCTAAATCAGCCCTGGCCAGGGACTTCCCTGTTACGGCCAATCGAGCACAGCGCAACATCAACCCCCAATACCGGGAGACACGAAACCCCTCCTATCGCTTATTGCCTCCATGTGATTCGGGACTGTACCCAAAAACCACCGTTTTGCACGCCCTCTTAGACGTGGTAAGGTGGAAATCAAAGCACATGTGGGAATCACACAAAACTCTATGACGATCTCGGGTCTACAGACAAACCTGCACAAGTGTCGCCAGAGAACTGCCATCTGACGTGAGGTATAATACCATCTGGGAGTTCTCGACGAGTCTGTCCAGTGTACCCAGTCTCCACTGAGCACCCGTATACCATCTCTGATGTCAAACACCAATGGATATTGGATCATCCATCGCCCATCTCATGGGTCGAGAAGCGTATACGCTAGTCTACTCTGGTATATCGATGCCATGTCTCGATACACCAACGACTAGGAACATTAAAGGATGTACTTATGGACTACCATGACCCCACTAGTATGATCTGCATCATAGTCCAAGTAGTCAAGTACACATCCTAAGGGCTTTACCAACATGTAACTATAAGACAGTATCAAGAGACAAGTATACATGTCAAGATAAAGAGCAACCAGATAGCATACTATTATATCGATCTAGAAAGTCCTCTTTATATATGTCCAAGCATCCAATATAATATACATCATCTGTACAATACTGGCCTCTAGGGCATACATACAACTAACAGGTTATATGTGATATAGCTGGGTTATCGAATCAAGTGTTGATTCAATATGATGGTACATATAATATTAGTCGGTTATATGTGATATAGCCGGATTATTAAATCGTGTGTTGATTTGATAATTTAGTTTATAATTGTATATTTGATATACTAGTTTACATTAACAAATATTAGCTCACTTAAGCATTTATTTTCTCACATATGCACATTTAATATATATGTGATATATATTAATTATGTTTTTATTTTGTGTCATGATTGTTGATACACACTACATAGGTGTATGGGACTTACACCATACTAATTATAATATAGGGTTTAAAAATTTAAAGTAAATCCAAATTAGTGGATAATTACTCACATGCATGAAGCTTGTAGAATCTTGTGGATACATTGACTTAGTCCACTCATTTGGTTTTACTTAATATATTTAGTAACCTAACCATTATAATTAAGCCACGGTTATATCTCTACATGAGTTAGTATATGATACAAACTCACCCATGGTTGATTCTCTCACCACATTAATACATTCTCATCTCTTGACTTCATCTTCTTCTTCAAAGCTCAAGAGCTCTCTAGGTTTTGTTCAAGTGAGAAAATATTGTGAGAAAAATAAAACTAAAGTGAGCCCACTTCCTACTTCATCATCCTCTACTAGATTAGCACTTTAGTGTAGGGTGTTAGATTCAGTAATCTCTCATTAGTGAAGTAGTAGCTTGAGTTAGTGTCTCCTTGACGTAGATCATCTTCGGCCTCGAAGACTTCAAGCAAATTCGTTCCTTTCACCTTGAAAAGCCATGCAAGAGTCCGGGAGTTCCACGATCGCAGCGAAGGGACCACTATAAGGAGCTATTGAAGTGAAGGACCGGTCTACAAAGGTTGTATTCCGTTATCACTTAGATGTAAAGTAGTTTACATTTCGTTTCGTATGATTCTCTAATTAACGATTCTAGTTTAGGGTTCTTTAAAACGACAAAATTTTGAAAATGGCATGGACGATGCCTCTCGAAACCTTGCTGTCGTTCATTGGAACCCTACACGTTTAGTTGACCGCTTGCATCTTGTGGGTGTTTGAAATGATCATCACCTACTGCCGGCGTATTACCGAGACTTTAGAGTCTTACACAGAGGTTTCCTGGCTCAAGCGAAACGGAGTAGGAGCACATATGTGATATGTGCGGGACCGAGATTAATACGATATGTGATACCGTATTCTATTCTCGCGATATGTGATATCGGCCGGCTATATGAGATATAGCAGGGTTATCGGATCAAGTGTTGATTCGATAAAATGATACATTTAATATTAGTCGGTTATATATAATATAGCCGGGTTATTAAATCGAGTGTTGATTTAATAATTTAATGTATAATTATATATTTGATATATTAAATTACATTAACTAATATTAGCTCACTTAAGAATTACTTTTTCTCACTTGATGATACATTGATATATGTGTGTGTGTGTGTGTGTGTGATATGTTAATTGTATTATTTTTCTTTTGTTACAAAATATTATATATGTGATATATGATATTGTGACATGCTAGGGTTATAAATGCAACAAGGGTTTATGAGGATTAAACCATGCTAGGGTTAAGATTAGGGTTTACTTTTTATTCTGGATAATTCAAATTGTGTGGATTTATCCCAAGATATTTATTATAGTTGACTAAGTCCACCCCTTTGGATATTTCTAAGATATTTATTAACCTAACCCTAACCCTAGCCTATGGTTTATTCTTTACAAGGGTTAAGCATGAAATTCTTAACCCATGGTTGCATTTCTAATCTAATAATAATAATTCATTCATCACTTGTTCTTCTTCTTCTTCAAAAAAAAAAGAGGCTTGCTTGATTTTTTCGAAGTGATGAAAAATTGTGAGAAATGGAAAACTAAAGAGTGCAAAATTCCTACTTCATCATCCTCTTCTATACTAGCCATATATATTAGTGTGTTAGCTTCACTAATCCATAATTAGTGAAGAGATAGCTTGAGTTTGTGTTTGTCATGACCCGAAAATGGCACGTGATGGCCCTTAAACTACGCAACGTCTACAGGCGTAACGCAATTTAAGTAAGCCGAAAACCCAGCAATCTAAACCATCAAAAGTGGTAAGAAATACGAACATTGCTAAAACTTTTAAAATCTCAACCCAAATTATTTAAAGTACAACTTTCATTCCTTTAAAATTTTGGCAGCACCTCCTTTGTAAAACAAGCACCCAAAAATGAGTACAACATAATATAAGTAAAAGCATCCCAAACGGGAGCAAAATCGACGCCCAACGGCGGAAAACAAACACCACAACAGATATACGACGCCGTAGCGAAGAAAGAGACGATATAAATAAAACTGCATAAAAACCTCCAAGTCACAAAATAATATACAATATCGTCCTCACATCAAGTCTCTAAGTCATGTTAGGTTTACCTAGCACCCTATGAAGGTTTGGAAGCATCACATGTCACAAAGATTAATTTTTTAGAGTGCTAAGTGAACACACAAAGAATCAATCCTAGAAAATTAGGGTTTCATAACTTTACAAGTAACAAAGACTAGGGTTTTGAGAGTACAACCTTTGTAGCTCCCTACGCTAGACTCCTTGGCCACTTGAGGGTTGGAGAAGGGTTTTCTTGAGGTCTTCTAATGTCCACGACGATCCACCCGAAGCTCCTTTGTCCAAGCTAACAACTTCACTTTATCAAGAGAAGGGAATGAAGCTAACACTCTAAACAAGTGGGCAAGACTTGTATAGAATGATGTTGTGGTGGCTTTTCTCACTTCAAAAACCTAACTTGATGAGTGTTTTGCTCACTATAGAAATCTAGAGAGCAAAAGAAGAAGGAGGAAGAAGATGATGGCTTTTTTGAACAAGAATAAAAGATAAACTCTTAAGAGAAAAATAGAAAATCTATCTATATATATTTTCCCTCTTCATCTCAAACCATGGTTATATATTATGGATATTTATTTCACTTGAGTTAAAACACAAGAGGAAGATTAAATCATGGTTAATAAGTAGGTGAACATGGTCAATTCAAGGAAGAGTGTAGAATATAACCATATATTAATCTTTTCTCTTTTCTTTTGTTTTAACATAAATAGAAATAATAATCCATACAAATAAACCATGGTGTGAGTCTTATATTGCCACCATTTTCTATGTATAAACAACCATGAAGGATGATGTATATATGTATGTGTGCATGCACATCCATATGTGCATGAATCAAGAAAGAATGCATACATGCATGCATACATCAAAAATACAAGAAGGGATTTCTAGTGAGAAACTAATGGTTAAATGATAAATCAACACAAGATTTATCAATCCGGCCATATCTCATACGACCTAACCAAAAGCAAGCCGCCCGATTAATATACGGTATCTCATACGCGCATTTTAACCGGGTCCATGCGCATATCGCATACGCGCAACACAACGTTTTGCCTGGACTGGGTAACTCCTTTGTGGGACTCTAAGACTCGTCAATACGCCGGCAGTGGGTGATGATCATATCAAACACCCCCAAGCCGCAAGCGGTCAGCTAAACGTAACGGCCACCCGGGTATTGAGCGATCAGAAGAAAACAAGCGAACCTGCTACAACTCCCGTCGAGCCAACCGGCAACACTACCGTACAGTCCGGTCTCTTCTTCAGATATGCTGCATATCGAGCCTAGGGATGGTCATGTCGACCCCAATAACTCAATAAGTCATGCCGGTGAATGGTCTATAACAGATCGAGAAACTACTGATAACACTTATCAGTAAATCTCAGCAGCCCTGGCCAGGGACTTACTGATATAACCAGTCGAGCACAGCACAACATCAACTCCCAATACCGGGAGAGACGAAACCCCTCCTATCGCTCATCGCCTTCGTGTGTCTCGGGACTGTACCCAACGGCCATCTGTTTGCACGACTCAGTAGTGCCGTGGTAGGGTGGTAATCAAAGTACAGTGTGAGAGCACACAAGACTCTATGACGATCTCGGGTCTACAGACTAACCTGTACCAGTGTCACCGGAGAACTGCTATCCGACGATAGATAAAATTCCATATAGGAGTTCTCGGTGAGTCCGTCCAGTGTACCCAGTCACCACTGAGCACCCGTATATGATCTTGATGTCAAACATCCATGAATTTGGGAACATCCATCGCCCATCATATGGGTCTAGTATCATATACGCTAGTCTACTCTGGTATATCGATGCCCCGTCTCGATACACCTACGACTAGGGACATTTCAGGATATGCTTATAAACTACAGATGTCCCACTAGTATGATCTTTATCATAATCACTGTAGTCAAGCCAATATCCTCAGGGCTTTATCAACATGTATGAATGAGTAAAACATGATCAAATCAACATGTCAGATAAAGAAGAACCAGATAGCATACTATCATGTCGAGCAAGAATGTACACTGAATATATATATATATATATATATACATGTATAAATACATCCACTATCACATAATGGCCTCTACGGCATACATATATCCAACAATCTCCCACTTGCACTAAGGCCAGTTATTGGCGTATCTCATACCCAACATCTCAAAATGTCGCTCATGCTGCGGCTGAGGGAGGGCCTTGGTGAGTGGATCCGCGGCGTTATTCTTTGTGTCTACTCTCTTAATCTCGATCTCGCGGTGATCTACAATCTCCCGGATCAAATGAAAGCGCCTCAGGATGTGTCTGGACCGCTGATGGGACCTGGGCTCCTTGGCTAACGCCATATCCCCATTATTATCACAATACAATGGTATTGGATCAATAATGGTTGGAACTACTCCTAGCTTCGAGACGAACTTCTTCATCCAGACGGCTTCCTTGGCGGCATCATTTGCAGGAATGTACTCAGCCTCCATCGTAGAGTCTGCAACGGTATCCTGTTTGGAACTCTTCCAACTTACCGCCCCTCCATTGAGGGTAAATACAAACCCTGAGATAGATTTGCTGCCGTCCTTATCGCTCTAGAAGCTCGAATCGGTAAAGGCCTCCATTTGGAGATATCCATTACCATACACCAAGAACAATTCTTTAGTCCTTCGTAAGTACTTAAGAATGTTCTTCACAGATGTCCAGTGATTCTCCCCTGGGTTGGATTGATACCTGCTTACAACACTAAGTGCATAAGCTACATCTGGGAGTGTACATAACATCGCATACATTATAGATCCTACTGCCGAAGCATAGGGTATAACGCTCATGCGAGCTCTCTCTTCATCGGTCTTTGGACAAGAATCCTGGGAGAGAGTGACCCCATGACAAGCGGGTAAGGCACCCCGCTTGGAGTCTTCCATACTAAACCTTTTTAGGATGGTGTTGATGTACCTGGTTTGGGACAATCCCAATAACTTTTTGGATCTATCCCTATAGATCCTTATGCCCAAGATGTATGTGGCATCACCCAGGTCCTTTATGGAGAACCTTAGTGATAAGAAAGATTTGACCGACTGTAGCATAGGAATATCATTTCCTATCAGAAGAATGTCGTCCACGTACAATACGAGGAATGTGACAGCTCTCCCTACAGCCTTCTTATAAACACAAGGTTCATCTTGATTTTTGATGAAATCAAACTCTTTGATGACATCATCGAAACAGATGTTCCAACTCCGTGATGCCTGCTTTAACCCATATATGGATTTAAGCAATCTACATGCTTTCCCGCTGCTCCCACTGTCAATGAAGCCCTCTGGCTGATCCATATAAACGCATTCTTCTAAATCCCCATTTAGAAATGCCGTTTTAACGTCCATCTGCCAGATTTCATAGTCGTAGTGAGCAGCAATAGCAAGTAGAATCTGAATGGATTTAAGCATGGCTACGGGCGAAAAAGTTTCGTCATAGTCCATACCTGGTCTTTGACGAAAACCCTTCGCCACAAGTCTTGCCTTATATGTCTCTACCTGCCTATCTACACCAATCTTTCTTTTAAAGATCCATTTGCATCCCACAGGTTTTACCCCAGGGGGTACAACGTCCAAAGTCCATACTTTGTTGGTGTACATAGACTCCATTTCGGATCTCATGGCATCCAGCCACTTCACAGAGTCTCCACTCGTGATAGCTTGCTGAAAACTGGTAGGATCATCATCATTGATGATGCAGTCTACTCCGTCACCATCAATGAGGAAACCGGAGTACCTCTCCGGTGGGCGAGAACTCCTACCAGACCTTTGGAGTGGCCGAGGTTCCTCAGTTTCTATTGCAACAACCGGTTCAACCAAATCGTCATTTGTAGTTTGTGTCTCTAGAACCTCTTCTAGATCCACCACCTTGCCATCATCTTTATCTGTGAAAAACTCTTTTTCCAAGAATGTGGCATACTGAGAAACAAACACCTTTTGTTCCTCTTTGTGGTAGAATAGATATCCATAAGAATTCTTTGGATACCCCACAAAATTACACATGACTGACCGTGTCTCGAGTTTCTCCGGATTTTGCTTTTTAACATATGCCGGGCAACCCCAAATCTTAATTCTCTTAAGAGATTGTCTCTTCCCATGCCATATCTCATATGGCGTGGTAGACACGGTTTTGGTTGGAACCCTGTTCAGTAGAAACGCTGCAGTCTCCAATGCATGCCCCCAAAATGAGACGGGTAACTCAGCACCACTCATCATGGAACGGACCATATCTAATAGGGTCTGATTCCGTCGTTCTGACACACCGTTGTGCTGTGGTGTGTAAGGAGAAGTGAGCTGAGAGAGAATCCCATTCTCTTTTACGAAGTTTGCGAATTCCGTACTGAGATACTCTCCACCTCGATCTGATCGAAGCATCTTGATACTCAAGCCGGTTTGTTTTTCTACTTCTTGTTTATATTCAATGAATTTCTCGAAAGCTTCGGACTTGTGCTTTAATAAAAATACATGACCGAATCTTGAGAAATCATCAGCGAAAGTAATGAAGTAAGAAAAACCGCCTCTAGCTTGTGTAGACATTGGCCCACATACATCACTATGTATGAGTCCTAGGAGCTCGGTAGCTCTTTCTCCGTGTCCGGTAAACGGTGTTTTGGTCATTTTACCCTTGATATAAGACTGGCAAGCCGCATAAGATTTATATTCAAAAGAGTTTAAATATCCATCTTTGTGTAACTTGTTTAGTCTTGTTTCGTTAATATGACCAAGTCTACAGTGCCAAAGAAAAGCTTCATTTAATTCTGAAAGTTTTCTTTTATTAGTGTGTTGTATGCTGAAAACTGTGTGTTGATTTAGGACGTATATCCCGTTATTAAGTGTACCATACCCAACCAACATTTGATTCAGGTGAATGTTCATAACATTGTTCTGCAATACAAATTTATATCCTTCATTGTCTAACAAAGAAACAAATATTATATTACATAGCATATACTTGGTACAAAATAACATGGGTTCAAAACCAATATACACCCAGATGGCAACCCCAAGTGATACTATCCTACTGCGACTGTATGTACATTGGAACCATTTCCAACGCCGAGAGTATGATCACCTGTCTTCAAAACTTTGCTATTTCTCAGTCCCTGCATAGAATTGCAAATGTGAGAACCTGAACCGATATCTAATACCCAGGAAGCAGAGTTTATTGAAAAACAGTTTTCTGTCACAAACACACCTGAAGCGGAAGCATCCCCATGCTTCTTCTTGAGATTCAAGTACTCCGTACAGTTGCGCTTCCAATGTCCTGTCTTGTGGTAATGAAAACATTCACCTTTCCCCGAGTCTCCAGCTTTGGACTTTTCCTTTCCCTTCACCTTCTTAACTCCACCCTTAGGATTGGTGGGCTTCTTCTTTTTCTTTCCCTTGGCTTTAGCCTTTGGGCGAGAAGAGGAAGATTGTCCAATAGTCATAACGGGAGTTTTCACTGATTTCATAGTGCTCTCTGCACTCCTTAACATATTAAGGAGTTCAGGTAGCTCCCTCTCCATTCCGTGCATGTTGAAGTTAACTATGAATTGAGCAAAGGTGGAGGGGAGGGACTGCAGAATAATATCCATATATTGTTCATTGTCCATTGTCCATCCAAGGTCCTCAAGCTCTTCTATAAGAGCTATCATCTTCAGAACATGGTCTCCTACCGGTATGCCAGGGGCCATTCGCATCTGAAACAATTTCTTCGATGCTTCGTATCGTAATACGCGGGATTGCTCTCCATACAACTCCTTTGTATGGAGGAATATGGTTTGAATGTCCATATTCTCGTGCTGCTTTTGATGTGTATTGTCCATCGATGCAAGCGCGAGGCATTTGGCCGTGGCACAGTCAGCATCCCATGTCTTGCGGACTTCAATATCCGCAACTGAGGATTTTGGGCCTGGGATGGGCGGGGCTAGAGCCGTGAGGACATATGATACTTTATCATAAGTCAAGGCTATTTTCAGATTCCTCAGCAAGTCTTTATAATTGGACCCATTCAGTTTGTTTTTATCTAGTAGAATCTTGAGTCCAGTCATTGGTATCTGCCATTAAGAGAGAGAAAAGAATACACTCAGTGTAACGTTTTAGAAATCGTTTTGCGAATTTTCCCGTTTTAGGGCAAAATTGTCGGTTTTTCCCGTTTTAACTCGATTTCGATCAAACGACCGTATAAGCTTACCGACACCTAATTTGGCCAAAATAAAGCTTGTGCGCGAACTTTAGGAGTATTTGGGAGGTTTTGGTTCAGATAGATTTTTTCCCGAAAAAAATATTATTTTAAGCGGTGTTTTGTGCACGTAAATCGGGAAATTTTTTCTTTTGTGAATAAATTAATTTTGTCACTAGAATTATTTTAGAAACTTCTTTTTAAATATCTAGATATTTTTGGAGTGCAAAAGGAATTATTTTAAAAAGAAAAGGTGAAAAGGTGGCAAAATGCATTTATTAGTTTTTATTACTCATTTTCCTAGCAATTTCTTCACCCAAAATTCACAAAAATACCCCCCACTCACCTTGGCCGACCCTAACTCCCCCATTTCTGTCCAAAATAATTCCAAGCTCATTTCTCTCTCATTTCCTTTCAAAAACACAAAAAGATATCCAAAAATAAATCAAAAAATTCCTATATAAATTTTAAACCTTTTTCCTTCACTAATCCTTCATGGATCTTCTTCAAAGCTTGAGTTTTGGAGGCTAAAGTGATGGATCTAAGTTCTTTTTGGTGTTCTTGAGGAGGTATAATTTCTTAGCTTAATCCATAATTAATTGCTTTAATCTTTAACTAGCTAATTTAGTTAACTAGTTAAGTGCTTAGTTTAGCATTTAAATCATGATTAATTCATTATATTTGGTTTAAGAAATTCATGTTAGGGTTAAATTTTGATTAAGTGATTAGTGTTTAATTCAAGTGTTAAATTGTGTTTTGGAAAAGAATAAGCTAGTAGAAAGTGTTAAAATTTGCTAATAAGCATTTTGTTTAATTAAGCAAAATTGCTTACTAGATTTTTGCTAAAACATAATTAGCGAGTGTAAAAAATATAGGATTGGTTTATATAGCTTAGTTAAACTATTTTAAGGTATTTGTAATTGTTAGATTTGTGTTATCTTGAATCTAGTGCGATATATTGCGATAGGTTGCTTACTAGATTTCGGGGTTTTCCGACGTAGGGTTCATTTGGTAGTTGCGAGGTTATATCCAGTGTATTCCTCGTAATTTTTGTGTTGTGTTGCGCGATCGGGACGATCGGGGTCCAGACTTGGGTTTTATAGTTTAGCGACCCTAATTAGGGTTTTGGCCGGTATCGTGCGCGAAAGATGCGCTAAGCGCGCAGTGTAATTTTCCGGGCGTTTTCGTCGCGTTTCGTTGTCTTTCCGTCATTATAGGATATTTAGCTTATATGTTGTATTTATGAAATTTTAGGTTCGCAAGGTGCTGCGGACAAGGGGAAGCCAGTGGTCGGATTTTCTTAGCTCGAGACCATCGGTGAGTAGATTTAACATATACGGGGAAATCGCCCGTATGGCGTTATGCGTCGGGGCGAATATGATATGATAGCTGCATGTATTTGCATATTAGTTACTTTCATATGAATGTCATTGCATAGCATTATCTGTTGTACTTGACTCGTACCTTTAGATATAACACATTACTGACGGTTCATGTTGCACGAGCACTAAATTGTATGCTACACCCACACCGTCTGTAATTGCCATGACACGCACAAACACCTACATATGTGATATGATAGTGGATAGGAATGATTAGAGTAGTAACTCATATTCTATTGTGCATATGAAATACTGTGGACACATACATACGTGATATTGCATTGGGCAGGAATAGTTAAGGTAGTGAACCTTATTCCACTTCACTGATATCTTGTTATAATTACCTATACATCATGCATACATATTGACATGTACACCCTCGTACTTGATTACATGTAGATACTTAAACCCTGCTACACTTACATGTACACTTCATATGATACTGCATTTATTTTCGAAGGAATTAGGAACCGCATGATATGTTTTTAAAGCTAGATTCAATTTAAAGAGCGGTTTTCCCTTTATATGCTCATATTGATGTTTTATGTTGCATATATCAGTTTTATATGGATTTTACGCATTGAGATATGGATTTCATATGATTTATGGATTTGAGAACCGTGGGGGATACTTTCAAGAAAACTTTGTATTGTTTGAAAACCCGGTTTCTCTTGATATGATATTTGATGCGTCCACCATGTGATTTCTCGGTTCTGAGATTTGGCTTGTGATACCCGATTCGAGGAGCGGGATGCACCGTCTGCGGGTACATGGTGGACCCGGTATGGTACCCCGGGGTGAGTGGTGATTTCGTGGTGTAGACGATAAACCTGACGGTGGGACCACTACCTACCGGTGATTGTATTTGGACTCGGCGGTTATCATGGGGATACCGACCGGAGTGAGGTATGACATATCGTCAGGGCTAGTCATGGTGACAGCGCCTGAGTTATGAGGATTTACGTGTCGATGCTAGACACGGGTTTCATGATGTTCGAGTGTCGGTGTTTGACACTTAGGTTTTCGTGAGACATACAGGATTTGAGGGCCGATCTTAGGATGCGGTGCCTGAGGATTTGGGATTTGATGTGTCAGTGAGGGACACTGGTGTTTTTCCATGCTGATGATTTTTGCATGAGATTTTATATTATATCATCCCACACTCAGGATTATGTTGATATGCATTGTTTCATATAGTTGTAGTTCCCTGATGATGTACCTTTACATGATTGTTGCATATTCACCTATCATACTTATGCTATCGGATTACTTGTGATAGATAGATCGCTGTTCGTGCATACTTGCGATTACTGTATGATGTTAGTTACTATTCACGAGTTGGCAACTCACCCCCGTTGTGCCACAGTGTTGTGCAGGACTTACCCTCTGAGTAGTCCCGGCAGGGCATCTTTTCATCTCTACTTTTGCGGATACCGCTACGGTTGGCTGTGAAGCCTTGCTTTTAGGGGGGTTGCGGTTATCTGTTTGTACTTTGTATATTTTTTTGTTGGATCTAGTATTCTCCATCTACCACTATGTTGTATATGACTTAGAGACGACTTGTGAGGATTCAGTGTTATATTTTGTGGTGACTTTGGGTGCCGTGCTCGTGGGAGCCGGTTTTTGTTGAAAAGTTTTACTTCTTTATGCAGTTTTCTTTTATATTTCTTCGCTTCGACGTCGTATATATGTTGTGGTGGTTGTCTCCGCCGTTGGGCGTGATTTGCTCCCGTTTGGGTTGCTTTTATTATTATCTATGTTGTACCCGTTTTCGGGGTTAGTTTTTACAAAGGAGGTGCTGCCGAAATTTTTAAGAACGAAAACTAAACTTAAAGATTTTTACTTGAAAATTTCCGAATATTTAAAACTATGTTTTTCTCCGTTGATCCAGTTTTGGGTGGTTTAGATTTCTGGGTTTCGGCTTACTTAAGTTGCGTACGCCTTTAGACGTTACGTAGTTTAAGTGCCGGTTACGGGCCAAATTTAGGTCGTGACAAAGTTGGTATCAGAGCCCTAGGTTTTTATCTTTCGGAGTGTAGGATGACCTTGGTATGATGGAGTAGGTAGCTTGAGCAGAGTGACGTAGCGTGTGTATGTTCCGCGGCATACTTACGACACGGTACTCCGCCTAAGTGACCTTAGGACTTATTGATTTAAATTCCTTCCGTGATTGATATACATCCTTGTGATTCGATTTCCGTTTCCTTATCGAATCTTGTTTCAATTTCCAGCCCATATGCCGCCGAAGACTACGAGGGCACAGAGAGCGGCCGCGAGGGCCGAGGCCAGAGTCGACTCGTCTGAGGCGAGGGTTGACCAGGGCGATACACCTGTGGTACCGGAGCGCATTGCTATGATTGGTGCTGGTATGCAGGATCTGCGCCAGATTGTAGGGACTTTAGTAGAGGCCATTCGAGCGCAGGGGCAGGCTGTTGTTCCACCCGTTGCAGGGACCACGATGGTACCTACTGATCCGGCAGTCGTAGTTGCAACTCCAGAGGTTATTACCGTGTCACTGACGGAGTTCATGAGGCTGAGGCCTCCGGTGTTTACTGGCACAGATGTTACTGAGGATCCGCAGTCGTTCATCGACCGGATGGCCAGGATTTGTCTCTCACTCCGATGCTCCGACGAGAGATGGGTAGAGTTTGCGAGTTTCTGGCTGGAGGGTATGGCCCAGAAGTGGTGTGAGTCGTTGGAGAGGGGCAGAGCCACTGGTCTTGCTCCTATGACCTGGGCTGAGTTTGTGACGTCGTTTCTTGCCCGTTTTCTTCCACCGAGCGTCAGGGATGCGCGAGCGCGCAGATTTGAGTCGTTACGTCAGACGCCGGGGATGACGGTGTCGGAGTATGATGTATTGTTTACTGATCTGTCGGTGTATGCTCCGTACTTGGTGGCGACTGAGGAGATGAGGGTGAAGAGGTTTGTTCGAGGCCTGCTTACGCAGTTGTTCCTAGCCATCAGCATTCAGCATTGCGACACGTATGCGGCAGCTGTCGATGCAGCCCTATTGGTGGAGGAGCGTCTAGCTGAGTCATCGGTTGTTCCAGAACCGAAGAGGACTCGTACGGATGAGCCAGCACGAGGACCGAGGTTTGTCCGCAGAGGCAGAGTTCCATCAGAATCGGGGAGTAGCAGAGACGTGGGACGTGGCCAGTTATTCAGTTCTTATTCCCAGGAGGGCCAGCGACCATCTTATGGATGCTTTGGTTGTGGCAGTTTGCAGCATCTTGTTCGGAATTGTACTGTGGTGCGTCAGAGAGGGCCAGCAGTACCGCAGGTTACCTTACCACCTTCTCCGCCTCAGAGAGCGTTGCCTCTTATTCCTGTTGTTGCGCCGCGTCAGACTCCTACTCAGAGAGGTCGTGGTCGCGGTGGTTTTGTGCCGAGAGGACGAGGTGGCAGAGGCAGAGGACAGCCAGTAGCCGGTAGAGGGCAGGCACGGGTTTTTGCCTTGACTCACCAGGACGCTCAGGCGTCTAATGCTGTGGTTTCAGGTACCCTTTCCTTATGTTCTTTTGATGCACATGTTCTTTTCGATCAGGGATCTACGCATTCGTATGTTTCTACGCACTTCGCCCCGAGGTTAGGCCGAGAGTCGTGTTTGCTAGATCAGCCGTTAGTAGTGACTACTCCTGTGGGAGAGTCGTTTGTTGCGCGGCACGTGTTCCGATCATATGCTGTCCGCTTAGGAGACAGAGATCTGTCCGTCGACTTGATCCTTCTTGAGATGTTGGACTTCGACGTTCTGTTGGGCATGGATTGGCTATCTACTTGCTATGCGTCCGTGGACTGCCGCGAGAAGAAAGTTAGATTTTGTTTTCCCGGCGAGTCAGTGTTTGTTGTGCAGGGAGACCGTGGTGTCGCCCCTCACAGTTTGGTTTCTGTTCTGTGCGCTAGTCGGCTTTTGAGGAGGGGATGTCGGGGATTCTTAGCTTTCATTCATGATACTGGAGTTACGGTGGAGTCGTTGGACCAGGTTTCTACCGTGCGAGAATTTTCCGATGTCTTTACCGATGAGTTACCTGGGTTGCTGCCAGAGCGCGATATTGAGTTTTGCATTGATCTGATTCCTGGCACGGAGCCTATTTCTATACCGCCTTATCGGATGGCTCTGGAAGAGCTTAGAGAGATTAAAGATCAGTTGCAAGAGTTGCTTGTTTTGGGACTTATGCGTCCGAGTGTTTCGTCGTGGGGAGCTCCTGTTCTGTTTGTCAAGAAGAAGGACGGCAGTTTAAGGCTATGTGTGGATTATCGTCAGTTGAACCGAGTTACGGTGCGGAACAGGTATCCTTTAA
This sequence comes from Agapanthus africanus, assembly GCA_030015575.1. Classification (NCBI taxonomy): domain Eukaryota; kingdom Viridiplantae; phylum Streptophyta; class Magnoliopsida; order Asparagales; family Amaryllidaceae; genus Agapanthus; species Agapanthus africanus. The sequence continues at coordinate 301,434,387 of JASDDO010000008.1, forward strand.
CCCGCATTGACGATTTATTTGATCAGCACCAGGGTGCGAAACATTTTTCGAAGATTGATTTGCGTTCGGGTTATCATCAGTTGCGGGTTCGGAATGATGACATTCCGAAGACTGCTTTTCGTACGCGCTATGGGCATTATGAGTTTTTGGTGATGTCGTTCGGACTCACCAATGCGCCAGCAGCGTTCATGGATCTGATGAACCGGATTTTCAGGCCATTCCTCGACCAGTTCATTATAGTGTTTATTGATGACATACTGGTCTACTCTAGGAGTCATGAGGAGCATGAGCAGCACTTGAGGATTACTTTGCAGATATTGAGAGAGCACCGGCTGTATGCTAAATTCTCAAAGTGCGCATTTTGGCTTGATAGAGTTGACTTCCTGGGTCATGTGGTGACTGGTGATGGTATTCTTGTGGACCCGAGGAAGATCGAGGCTGTACAGCTTTGGCCCAGACCTGTATCGGTGACGGAGGTCCGCAGCTTTTTGGGCTTAGCTGGTTATTATCGCCGTTTTGTGCAGGATTTCTCGAGTATCGCTGCACCGCTGACTGGACTGACCCGGAAGGGAATTCCTTTTCTCTGGACTGAAGCTTGCGAGCAGAGTTTTCAGCAGTTGAAGACTCGGTTGACGACAGCACCGGTTCTTTCTTTACCTTCTGGATCAGGCGGCTTTGTTGTTTATTGTGATGCTTCTCGAGTGGGGCTCGGCTGTGTTTTGATGCAGCATGATAGGGTGATTGCATATGCTTCTAGGCAGCTGAAGATGCACGAGCAGAATTACCCCACTCACGATCTTGAGATGGCAGCGGTAGTCTTTGCGTTGAAGATTTGGAGACACTACTTGTACGGAGAGTCGTGTCAGATCTTCACGGATCACAAGAGTTTGAAGTATATCTTCCAGCAGCGAGATCTGAACCTGAGACAGCGCCGATGGATGGAGCTAGTGAAGGATTATGATTGTGAGATCCTTTATCACCCGGGCAAGGCGAATGTGGTAGCTGATGCTTTGAGTCGTAGGCCCGTGGGTAGCTTATCCCAGTTGAGCGCAGTTCAGTGTCAGTCTTCTACAGATTGGCAGCTCTTGTGTGATAGAAGAGTGCAGTTCGAGTTCACTTCCGCTGGGGGACAGCTTGCTCATGTCCGCGCCCGTCCACTTCTTTTTGATCGTATCCGTGAGGCGCAGCCCAGTGATGCCCGTTTGATTGAGATTCTTAAGCTTGTTCGGTAGGGAAGAGTTTCGGAGTTCATGATTGATGACCAGGGTATGCTACGATGCGGGGCTCGCTTGTGTGTACCAGATGTTGATGGGTTGAGACGCGAGATCCTAGAGCAGGCACATCAGTCGGCCTTTAGCGTTCATCCAAGTTCCACCAAGATGTACCGTGACTTGAGGAACTTCTACTAGTGGAAAGGGATGAAGCGTGATATATCGGACTTCGTTTCGAGGTGCCTGACTTGTCAGCAAATCAAGGCTGAGCATCAGAGACCGGCTGGAGAGTTGCAGCCTTTACCCGTTCCGGAGTGGAAATGGGAGCAGATTTCCATGGACTTCATTGTGGGTCTACCCAGGACCAGTCGAGGGTATGACTCCATTTGGGTTATTGTAGACCGGTTGACGAAAGCGGCTCACTTTCTTCCAGTGAAGACCACTTTCGGTTATGCTCAGTATGCTCAGTTATACATAGATGAGATTGTGCGTTTGCACGGTGTTCCCACAAGCATAGTATCCGACAGAGGCACCCAGTTTACTAGCCGTCTTTGGCAGAAGCTTCAGGAAGCTTTGGGTACCCGACTGAGTTTTAGTACCGCTTTTCATCCACAGACCGATGGCCAGTCGGAGCGGACTATACAGACTCTGGAGGATATGCTCCGTGCATGTGTGCTTGATTTTGGTGGCAGTTGGGATCGTCACTTGCCGTTGATTGAGTTCTCCTACAACAACAGCTTTCAGGAGACTATTCAGATGGCACCTTTGAGGCTTTATATGGTAGGAAGTGTCGATCGCCAGTCTGTTGGACCGAGCTTAGTGAGAGTTTGGTTTTGGGACCCCGGCTAGTTCAGGAGACCACGGAGAAGATCCAGCTGATTCAGGATAGGATGAGAGCAGCCCAGTGCAGGCAGAAGTCTTATGCCGACCGTCGTCGTCGCAGACTTGAGTTCGCAGTGGGGGATCATGTATTCCTGAGGATTTCTCCGATGAAGGGCGTTATGTGATTTGGGAAGAGAGAGAAGCTCAGTCCCAGGTTTGTAGGTCCGTTCGAGATCCTTGAGCGAGTGGGTTCTGTTGCTTATCGTTTGGCGCTCCCGCCCCGTTTTCCGGATGTTCACCCCGTTTTTCATGTGTCGATGCTTCGTAGATACCTTCATGATCCTTCTCACACGATTCAGCACGAGACCGTTCAGCTTGAGCGCGATCTTTCGTTCACCGAGCAGCCGGTAGTTATTTTGGATCGCCAGGTGAAGAAACTTCGGTCAAAGGTCTTGCCATCTGTGAAGGTTCTTTGGCGTAGCCCGACTAGTGAGGAGATCACTTGGGAGGCCGAGAGCGAGATGCGGAAGAAATTCCCTCATCTTTTTGAAGGTATGCTTAGTATGAAATTTTAATTCGGGGACCGAATTTCTATAAGGAGGGGAGATTGTAACGTTTTAGAAATCGTTTTGCGAATTTTCCCGTTTTAGGGCAAAATTGTCGGTTTTTCCCGTTTTAACCCGATTTCGATCAAACGACCGTATAAGCTTACCGACACCTAATTTGGTCAAAATAAAGCTTGTGCGCGAACTTTGGGAGTATTTGGGAGGTTTTGGTTCAGATAGATTTTTTCCCGAAAAATATATTATTTTAAGCGGTGTTTTGTGCACGTAAATCGGGAAATTTTTTCTTTTGTGAATAAATTAATTTTGTCACTAGAATTATTTTAGAAACTTCTTTTTAAATATCTAGATATTTTTGGAGTGCAAAAGGAATTATTTTAAAAAGAAAAGAAAAGGTGAAAAGGTGGCAAAATGCATTTATTAGATTTTATTACTCATTTTCCTAGCAATTTCTTCACCCAAAATTCACAAAAATACCCCCCACTCACCTTGGCCGACCCTAACTCCCGCATTTCTGTACAAAATAATTCCATGCTCATTTCTCTCTCATTTCCTTTCAAAAACACAAAAAGATATCCAAAAATAAATCAAAAAATTCCTATATAAATATTAAACCTTTTTCCTTCACTAATCCTTCATGGATCTTCTTCAAAGCTTGAGTTTTGGAGGCTAAAGTGATGGATCTAAGTTCTTTTTGGTGTTCTTGAGGAGGCATAATTTCTTAGCTTAATCCATAATTAATTGCTTTAATCTTTAACTAGCTAATTTAGTTAACTAGTTAAGTGCTTAGTTTAGCATTTAAATCATGATTAATTCATTATATTTGGTTTAAGAAATTCATGTTAGGGTTAAATTTTGATTAAGTGATTAGTGTTTAATTCAAGTGTTAAATTGTGTTTTGGAAAAGAATAAGCTAGTAGAAAGTGTTAAAATTGGCTAATAAGCATTTTGTTTAATTAAGCAAAATTGCTTACTAGATTTTTGCTAAAACATAATTAGCGAGTGTAAAAAATATAGGATTGGTTTAGATAGCTTAGTTAAGCTATTTTAAGGTATTTGTAATTGTTAGATTTGTGTTATCTTGAATCTAGTGCGATATATTGCGATAGGTTGCTTACTAGATTTCGGGGTTTTCCGACGTAGGGTTCGTTTGGTAGTTGCGAGGTTATATCCAGTGTATTCCTCGTAATTTTTGTGTTGTGTTGCGCGATCGGGACGATCGGGGTCCAGACTTGGGTTTTATAGTTTAGCGACCCTAATTAGGGTTTTGGCCGGTATCGTGCGCGATAGATGCGCTAAGCGCGCTGTGTAATTTTCCGGGCGTATTCGTCGCGTTTCGTTGTCTTTCCGTCATTATAGGATATTTAGCTTATGTGTTGTATTTATGAAATTTTAGGTTCGCAAGCAGGGACTTCGGGTGCTGTGGACAAGGGGAAGCAGGTGGTCGGATTTTCTTAGCTCGAGACCATCAGTGAGTAGATTTAACATCTACGGGGAAATCGCCCGTATGGCGTTATGCGTCGGGGCGAATATGATATGATAGCTGCATGTATTTGCATATTAGTTACTTTCATATGAATGTCATTGCATAGCATTATCTGTTGTACTTGACTCGTACCTTTAGACATAACACATTACTGACGGTTCATGTTGCACGAGCACTAAATTGTATGCTATACCCACACCGTCTGTAATTGCCATGACACGCACAAACACCTACATATGTGATATGATAGTGGATAGGAATGATTAGAGTAGTAACTCATATTCTATTGTGCATATGAAATACTGTGGACACATACATACGTGATATTGCATTGGACAGGAATAGTTAAGGTAGTGAACCTTATTCCACTTCACTGATATCTTGTTATAATTACCTATACATCATGCATACATATTGACATGTACCCCCTCGTACTTGATTACATGTGGATACTTAAACCCTGCTACACTTACATGTACACTTCATATGATACTGCATTTATTTTCGAAGGAATTGGGAACCGCATGATATGTTTTTAAAGCTAGATTCAATTTAAAGAGCGGTTTTTCCCTTTATATGCTCATATTGATGTTTTATGTTGCATATATCAGTTTTATATGGATTTTACGCATTGAGATATGGATTTCATATGATTTATGGATTTGAGAACCGTGGGGGATATTTTCAAGAAAACTTTGTATTGTTTGAAAACCCGGTTTCTCTTGATATGATATTTGATGCGTCCACCATGTGATTTCTCGGTTCTGAGATTTGGCTTGTGATACCTGATTCGAGGAGCGGGATGCACCGTCTGCGGGTACATGGTGGACCCGGTATGGTACCCCGGGGTGAGTGGTGATTTCGTGGTGTAGACGATAAACCTGACGGTGGGACCACTACCTACCGGTGATTGTATTTGGACTCGGCGGTTATCATGGGGATACCGACCGGAGTGAGGTATGACATATCGTCAGGGCTAGTCATGGTGACAGCGCCTGAGTTATGAGGATTTACATGTCGATGCTAGACACGGGTTTCATGATGTTCGAGTGTCGGTGTTTGACACTTAGGTTTTCGTGAGACATACAGGATTTGAGGGCCGATCTTAGGATGCGGTGCCTGAGGATTTGGGATTTGATGTGTCAGTGAGGGATACTGGTGTTTTTCCATGCTGATGATTTTTGCATGAGATTTTATATTATATCATCCCGCACTCAGGATTATGTTGATATGCATTGTTTCATATAGTTGTAGTTCCCTGATGATGTACCTTTACATAATTGTTGCATATTCACCTATCATACTTATGCTATCGGATTACTTATGATAGATAGATCGCTGTTCGTGCATACTTGCGATTACTGTATGATGTTAGTTACTATTCATGAGTTGGCAACTCACCCCCGTTGTGCCACAGTGTTGTGCAGGACTTACCCTCTAAGTAGTCGCGGCAGGGCATCTTTTCATCTCTACTTTTGCGGATACCGCTACGGTTGGCTGTGAAGCCTTGCTTTTAGGTGGGGTTGCGGTTATCTGTTTGTACTTTGTATATTTTTTTGTTGGATCTAGTATTCTCCATCTACCACTATGTTGTATATGACTTAGAGACGACTTGTGAGGATTCAGTGTTATATTTTGTGCTGACTTTGGGTGCCGTGCTCGTGGGAGCCGGTTTTTGTTGAAAAGTTTTACTTCTTTATGCAGTTTTCTTTTATATTTCTTCGCTTCGGCGTCGTATATATGTTGTGGTGGTTGTCTCCGCCGTTGGGCGTGATTTGCTCCCGTTTGGGATGCTTTTATTATTATCTATGTTGTACCCGTTTTCGGGGTTAGTTTTTACAAAGGAGGTGCTGCCGAAATTTTTAAGAACGAAAACTAAACTTAAAGATTTTTACTTGAAAATTTCCGAATATTTAAAACTATGTTTTTCTCCGTTGATCCAGTTTTGGGTGGTTTAGATTTCTGGGTTTCGGCTTACTTAAGTTGCGTACGCCTTTAGACGTTACGTAGTTTAAGTGCAGGTTACGGGCCAAATTTGGGTCGTGACACTCAGCGAAAGCTCTTGCATAGATCAGATTGGTTATTATCTTGTCTAATCGATGTCTCCCACTGCTTTAATCTTGTTTTTCTTTCAAACCTTAAAAAGAAAAGTAGTCAGGACTAATTACAGTCTACAACTTCACTAACCGTTCAGCCAGGCCAGTGTCGGTACTTGAGGGAGATTCCCCATGCTTTCGCACGGACCTAATTAAAGTAAACCTCGTTTTCCCAGAGGCGTAGCCCCGTTAACACCTTTCTAGACACCTAATGAGTTAGCTAATTGTAAACTGTAAAACTCTCCGAGAAGCAACTATTGCCCACAGTGGGATCGGGATCCAACCATCATATGGAAGGTATGCAATCTCATTGCAAATCTCAACACTTGAAATTCCCGATGTGATTTTTACCCCTAGTACTTATGACCTTAACTATGGTCAACAAATCATAAGTACCAGTCAAGTTCTACCCGTCATTTCTTGATCAATTAGACCCACCCATATGACCCTTAACTATGGTCAACAAAGTCGCATGAATGTCTTAATTAATCTGCATCATATGCAGTGTAGGAAGACATCACTTAGCTACCGTACACTACGCCTTAACTAAATTCAACAAACGTAGCACGAATACTAAGTACTCTACTTCCTAAAATGACGGAGGGTTGCGGATGATTTTTAAGAAAATCTTTAACGCTTTGAACTTGATATCGTCGTAGAATCAAATGGCTTTCAAAAGGAGTGGCTTGTGCTCCGCAGTTTTGAAATATAGCTTTTTCATAAAGAGCTGAGTGGTTTTCAAATTTGATTCTACAACATCTATTTAGGTTTATTTTCTTTACATTAATCATATTAATGTAATCCCATAATTTAAGTCCTTAAGCCAATCACAGAAAAGAAACGAAAATAACAAGTACGCTTATGCCACCCGCATTCGCCACAATATTCCGTTATGCACCGTTAGGTTACTTAACTAACGGCATACCGGGACGGGACTAGCGCGGGTGCAAAACATAAGCAACGTCTACTATATATCTCATATATAATATATCATTCGTCTCAGATATCACAGAACACAGGCAGCAGAAACATATATATAATGTGGGATATACTAGGACGTCCGTATTTAGTATTTAGCCAACAATAGAAAATACGGATTTCACAGTCGCGATGAATAGCCAAGCCTACACCATTAGATCCCTACGAGAGCGGCAAGCGACCCTACCAATCCTGGAGTTTAAGAGACCCGGTCTCGACTCCTTGAGATGGCCTCCCACTGAACCCCAGAACCCGGTCACTTGTGCTCCCCTCCTTGGGTCTATCCTAATGCGGAAAAGTAAATAATATACAACACTGGTGACATCAACCTCAACCCGGAAGTGCCCCAAATAAAAGAATATTACATTACATTTGAATTTTACATGAATGAAAAATAAAACTCTCATCTCACATAAAACCCCCCGGCTATTCAATCGCGACAATCCTGCACATCATATCTCAGCAACACATAATATCATATATCATCAACGTAAGTAAGTATGCGTACGCCGATTTTCGTTGATGTATAGCAACGAAACCGGCGATATCGACATACTACACTTACGGTCACAGAAAAGAAAGTGTAAAACTACAATATTTGGAATCCACATTTAGACATCGTAAATGCGAAATATCACATATTTCTTATTTCATGCACAACTATATGAATTCCACATATTGTATCACATTCCAGATAAATAGACAGTATTAAAGTTTTCGAACGAATGACCAAATAACCAAAATTCCCAAAAGCTCAACACTTGAGCGGAGTTCAAAAACCCGGAGTGCGACACAGTAGTAGCGGTCCAGCCGTAAAAGGGTCAAGCCAACGCCTCATATGTGGCACGCCGTACTGCCCCAAACCCTAAGGTTCAAAAGGCAGTTCAAGACGGTCACATAATCGAGTTAAGGTTTGTTGTCTTCTAGAGGGTCCACTACTAAACTTGCACGCATTTCCGAAAGATTTAAACCCCGTGAAAAGTGAGCAAATGACACTCATTCGAACAATTCAATACTTTCTAATTATCCGGAAAAAAACATGAAATTAAAATTCCGATCGAATCGCCGGGTCCAAAACCATCCCCAGAATATTCAGTACTAGATTCAGATTAAACATACCAAAAATGCACATATGCAGGTGGGAGAAAAACATTACAAAAACGAGGCAGTGAATCACCTAAACGGCCGCGGAGCCGCGGCCTAAGCAAGCTTTGGCCGCGGTTCCGCGCTAGGGTTTACGGTTCACTGCTTCGTATTTCACAGTTTGTCTTATATTTTCCTGCTGTATTTTTTAAGCATTTTTAATTCTGAAAAATAACAGATTTGAAAAATGTCCAGAGAGGGTTCTAAAAATCCGTATTTCGGTTCGATCGGAGTTTTTACTCGCTAAAGTGTCGCGTAATGTTCTAGGTCGGCTCTGATACGAATGTTAGCTTTACCTAGCACCCTATGAAAGGTTTGGAAGCATCACATGTCACAAAGATTAAGTTTTTAGAGTGCTAAGTGAACACACAAAGAATCAATCCTAGAAAATTAGGGTTTCATAACTTTACAAGTAACAAAGACTAGGGTTTTGAGAGTACAACCTTTGTAGCTCCCTATGCTAGACTCCTTGGCCACTTGAGGGTTGGAGAAGGGTTTTCATTAGGTCTTCTAATGTCCACGACGATCCACCCGAAGCTCCTTTGTCCAAGCTAACAACTTCACTTTATCAAGAGAAGGGAATGAAGCTAACACTCTAAACAAGTGGGCAAGACTTGTGTAGAATGATGTTGTGGTGGCTTTTCTCACTTCAAAAACCTAACTTGATGAGTGTTTTGCTCACTACAGAAATCTAGAGAGCAAAAGAAGAAGGAGGAAGAAGATGATGGCTTTTTTGAACAAGAATAAAAGATAAACTCTTAAGAGAAAAATAGAAAATATATCTATATATATTTTCCCTCTTCATCTCAAACCATGGTTATATATTATGGATATTTATTTCACTTGAGTTAAAACACAAGAGGAAGATTAAATCATGGTTAATAAGTAGGTGAACATGGTCAATTCCAGGAAGAGTGTAGAATATAACCATTTATTAATCTTTTCTCTTTTCTTTTGTTTTAACATAAATAGAAATAATAATCTATACATATAAACCATGGTCTGAGTCTTATATTGCCACCATTTTCTATGTATAAACAACCATGAAGGATGATGTATGTATGTATGTGTGCATGCACATCCATATGTGCATGAATCAAGAAAGAATGCATACATGCATGCATACATCAAAAATACAAGAAAGGATTTCTAGTGAGAAACTAATGGTTAAATGATAAATCAACACAAGATTTATCAATCCGGCCATATCTCATACGACCTAACCAAAAGCAAGCCGCCCGATTAATATACGGTATCTCATACGCGCATTTTAACCGGGTCCATGCGCATATCGCATACGCGCACCACAACGTTTCGGCTGGACTAGGTAACTCCTTTATGGGACTCTAAGACTCGTCAATACGTCGGCAGTGGGTGATGATCATATCAAACACCCCCAAGCTGCAAGCGGTCAGCTAAACGTAACGGCCACCCGGGTATTGAGCGATCAGAAGAAAACAAGCGAACCTGCTACAACTCCCGTCGAGCCAACCGGCAACACTACCGTACAGTCCAGTCTCTTCTTCAGATATGCTGCATATCGAGCCTAGGGAGGTCACGTCGACCCCAATAACTCAATAAGTCATGTCGGTGAATGGTCTATAACAGATCGAGAAACTACTGATAACACTTATCAGTAAATCTCAGTAGCCCTGGCCAGGGACTTACTGATATAACTAGTCGAGCATAGCACAGCATCAACTCCCAATACCGGGAGAGACGAAACCCCTCCTATCGCTCATCGCCTTCGTGTGTCTCGGGACTATACCCAACGGCCACCTGTTTGCACGACTCAGTGGAGCCGTGGTAGGGTGGTAATCAAAGTACAGTGGGAGAGCACACAAGACTCTATGATGATCTCGGGTCTACAGACTAACCTGTACCAGTGTCACCTGAGAACTGCTATCCGACGATAGATATAATTCAATATAGGAGTTCATGGTGAGTCCGTCCAGTGTACCCATTCACCACTGAGCACCCGTATATGATCTTGATGTCAAACATCGATGAATGTGGGAACATCCATCGCCCATCATATGGGTCTAGTATCATATATGCTAGTCTACTCTGGTATATTGATGCCCCGTCTCGATACACATACGACTAGGGACATTTCAGGATATGCTTATAAACTACAGATGTCCCACTAGTATGATCTCTATCATAATCACTGTAGTCAAGCCAATATCCTCAAGGCTTTATCAACATGTATGAATGAGTAAAAGCATGATCAAATCAACATGTCAGATAAAGAAGAACCAGATAGCATACTATCATGTCGAGCAAGAATGTACACTGAATATATATATATATACATGTATAAATACATCCACTATCACATAATGGCCTCTAGGGCATAGATATATCCAACAAGTCATACAAGATAATGGTAGATGGAGAGTACATGATACAACGAATATACAATAAGCAACATCGGATAACCGCAAAACCTACCTAAGCAAAACTGCACACTGTCAGGCGAAGCGGTATCCGCAGCAACAGATGATACGACGGACGAAAATAGCCCTGCCTCTGACTATCCTGAGGAACACCTGCAAAGCACTGTGGCACAACGGGGGTGAGTTGCCAACTGGTGAATAGTAAAATATCACATGCAGGTAATCGCGAGTATGCACGTACAACGCGAATCTAACATAAGTATCTAATAGCAATGAATGACCATATGTAATGCAATAATCATGTAAGGTACTCTATCAGGTACAAATAATACATGAAACAATGCATAAAATAGTATGTAAATGCAACAGTCACGGAAAGTACTCTATTAGGTCCAACTAATACATGAAGCAGTGCATAAACAAAAAAATGTGGAGTATGGAATAAAACATGTCATTCCCACGGAAATCCTAACCTCGTGGTAGGACCAAAATCCAACAAGACAATCAATTCCCAATTTCCACAAATCAGCCCCCAAATTGGCTCTCATATCATGTAAGTCTCATATATCCTTAATGTACAACATCAAGTAAATATCATATATCCTGAATGTCCAACATCAAGTATATCTCACATATCCTTAATGCACAATATCAGTATATCCCACATATCCTGTGTGTACAATATCAGTAAATCCCACATATCCTGTGTGTACAATATCAGTATCAAGTGAGTTTCATATAAGGTGAGTGTCTAACATCGACACCCAAAACATCATGAAACAAGTGTCAAGCATCGACACCGAAATACTGATCTATCAGGTGTTGTCACCACGACTGCCCCGTGATAGGTACGTATCATATGCTATACCGAAAAGCCCGAGTTCCTAGCTCTGACCCTCGTCTCTCTACGTATCCATACGTACATGACTCCCGTCGGTATCCCCACGATAACCGCCGAGTCATAGGTACTGTCACCGGTAGGTACTTTCCCACCTTCCAGGCTCAATCGGCATGGACCGTCGATCATCTTGCTGAGGGGAACCATACCGAGCCCCACCATGTACCCTCACACGGCCTACGAAGCTCCTCACATGGGGTATATAAATCAGAATCGATAAAACTCATGGTGGCTGCAGAAATATCATATTAAGAGAAACCGGGTTTTTCAAATAATGCATAATTTCATGAAACAACCACGGTCCTCAAATCCAGAAAACATCAAGTAATGAATAAGTATAACTGCATGAATCAATACATATATATTAGCGTCCCACTCCACTAATATATATATATATATATATATATATATATATATATATATATATATAACAGCGTCCCACTCTACTTTATATATACTTAGGAGTAACAATATCAGAGAACATCATATGAAATCTAAGAATGTAACATATGCAGCATGAAACAGTAGTATGAGCATATAAAGGAAAACCGCTATTTAACTGCAACAAGTTATTAAATATATATCATGCGGTTCCTGAATTCTCCGAAATCAGATGCAACATCATATACAGGTGAACATGTAGCTATAACAAGGTATGCGTAACCATGTCGGTATAGCAAAATATGTTTGTCCATATGTAAGTATGTATGATGTAAAAGTATCTGCAGCAAGGTATATCTCTATGCTTATCCATAATACCCTCCAGGTATATGTATGTATGTATGCCAGATGTACATGTAGCTATGTCTCATATGTGTATATACCTATCACTAATGGTACACTACCCTATAGGTATATGGGTAACTAGCATGTAATCATGTCAGGGCATATGTGTAAGCATATAGGTATACAGGTTTGCTATAAGTCATATGCACAAATAAATATGAATCAATGTCTCAATGTCCCTAACCAAACAATATCATATCTATAAGGGTGTTGTGCGTGTCATGACAATTATTGACGGTGTGTGTGGCATACAATCAGTGCTCGTGCAACATAAACCGTCAATAATAGTGCAGTGTCCTAAGGATACTAGTCCAAGCACAACAATAACCAAGCAGCAATGTGTATGCGCAACTCTATATATGCAATAGAATATGCGACAAAACATAACATCTCTAGCCCAGACGCATAACGCCATGCGGGCGATTCCCCTGTAGATGTTAAATCTACTCACAATGGTTTTGAGCTATGAAAATCCAACCACCTGCTTCCCTTGGTTCGTAGTGTCCGAAGTCCCCGCTTGCGACGCTAAAATTTCACAAACACATAAATAGAGAAAAATCTCAGAAATCGACCAATATAACGTAAAACTACGTTTAAAACGACGCACCAACACTAAACTAACTCACGAGTATCCGTTTAGTGGCTAACGTGCGTGACGAAACTACGAAACCAACCCAAGAGCAAAACCAGCATGAAGTGCACAGACCATGTCAGATAACTGTTAGACCACGGCAGCGCCCCGGCCGTCTGTCCGAGGCCAAAATGCGGAATCAAAAATTTTCTTAACTTTAAACCGGCGCTACCGCGGACTATAAACCCGGATCGGACCATTAACCTACTACTAGCTAAAAGAAGAAAGGGTAGAGAGATATACCGAGCGATCCGTGTCCTTCGGTCTTCTCTTCGTCATCCCGATCTCCCCACGGAATCTCCGGTCATCATCTCCTCGTCGGAAGGGCTCCACATCGCCGGGTTCTTTTACGGGCTCCCACCTCTGGACTGAGGCAACTCGAGCACGAAGTTGGCGAGTCGACGTGCCCAAGGATGTTGTAAGCAAAGTGTAGAATCCATTTGTCTCTTGGGGTTTGAAGTTGCTATTTGATGGAGGTGGAATGAACTTTGAAATGGACTTGGGAATTTTTGTAACAAGAAAAAATGTGAGATGAACAAATTTTCCACTCACAAAATGAAACTCTCCCCTCACTAGAATGGCCGGCCCCTCGCTTGAGCCATGAGAGAATGGATAGATTGAGAATGAATGAGTGAGCCAATAATAATGCAAGAGAGAGAAAAGGCGATGATGAAGAAATATATCATTACAACAAAATCCTCACTCAAAAATCCATCACTCATCTCATCACACAAACTCAAGCAATCATGAACCAAGAAGTCAATGTATGGTGGAACCATCATTAACCACCCTCTTACAAGAAACACCCTCCACTTTGCTAATTTGCACATTTGCAAATAAGCCCCTCTCCACCAAAATTCAGCCAAAGAAATACAAAGGAAAATGGCCGAAACGGAATGCAAACTGGCAACTTCAAAAAAACTGATCCCGTAATAAATTACAGGAAAACCCCGCTACTGTATATATATACCCGCATTTGTATTCCGACCGAATACAAATGCAATGAGACAAAATCTACACTGTACAATACTAGGATCCGGCTTAAACCAAAGCCCGCTAGTATTATCCGTCCGATCATGATCCGTGCAATACCGCACGTATATGATCGAACCCTGCCATATCTCCATACGGCCTCTACAGCGTTTCGCCTGAAACTTAAGAAACGGTCTGTGGGGGACTCTAAAGACTCGTCAATACCTTGGTTGTGGATTTAACCACTAGCACGTCAGAGGTATTAGCCATACGTAACGGGCTACCAGGTATTGACCAAAAGGGACGTCGATGAGCGAACTCATCTTGACACCCTACTGAGCCTGTCAGTGAAAATATCCATACAGTCCGGTCCGTTCGTCTATGAGTATCGCATGGCGGGCCTAGGTGGTTGGTAAAAGTCAGACCCCCAAAAGCGGTACAAGTCGTGTCGGAATGTAGCCCAGAACACCCTGAGATACTACTGGAATACCTACCAGTAAAAATCTCCTGCCTCGGCCGAGGGCTTTGTGTAATGGCTCTCCTAGACACAGCGCGACCTCACCCCCAATACCGGGAGAGACGAACCCATGCAGATCCGCTCACTGCCTCCATGTGGCTCGGGACTGTACCCAACTAAAACCTGTTTGCAGGACTCCTTTGAGCCGTGGTAGGGTAGTAATCAAAGTACAGTGGGAACTCACACGAGATAAATGACGATCTCAGGTCGATGAACTAACCTGTACACATGTCACCAGGGAACTGCTATCTGACGTCAGGTATAAGACCAACTAGCATGTTCCCGGCGAGTACTGTCCGGTGTACTCATAACCCAATGAGCACCTGTATACAACTTAGGTGAACCAACTGACACCAGTGGCTTGTAAGACCAGCCACCGCCCCTTGTCGGGGTCTCGACTGTATACACTAGTCTTCTCTGGAGTATCGATGCCCTATCTCGAAACTCCCACGACTAGGGACCTTTTAAGGATGTGCTTATAGACCCCAGCTCCAACGTATATGATCGCCACCATACTGTTGGCCGTCAAGCAAGAATCCTAAGGGCTCTATCAACGCACAATAGTGACCTGTAAGGTCACCTAAAGCAGTACACGATGATAAAGATAAACCAGATAGCATACTATCATCTTGAGTAAGACTGTCCTACCGGTATAGGTCCTCCCTCAATCATTGGAATCACTTGCCTGTGATCCAATAATTGACTCTGAGGGCACTATCTCCAACAATCTCCCACTTGCACTCAAGGCTAATTTTTGCGATGTCGCATACTCACAGCCCGTGTGATACCGAACACCCAACTCCTCTACTAGTCAGTCTCACAAAGCTCGTTTGTGAAACTATTGCGTTCGAGGAATAGCCTCAGTGAGTGGATCCGCCCTTATGTTTCTTTCTATGTCTCTCTTTATCTCAAGTTTGCGGAGAAACCCATCTCCCGAAATGAGCAATACCTGTCTTAGAATTTGTCTTGATGTCTGACGGGACCTAGTTCATAAATGAACTCCAAATCCAAACTTCTTAGACTGTATCGACAACTGAACTTAATCATTATCCTGCGCCATGCCTCCCTCAGTATCCTCCTGGACCACCTGTCCAAAATACTGCCCCTCGTCAGAGGGAAAACTATAACTCTGACAGCCACTCGGTCATCCAGGACACCTTGGAAGCCTGGAATGATAACCGTCTCCCGAATGAGGCTGTCGTTATCATATCCCTAGAACATCCACTTATGTTCTAAAACTGCTTCCGATTGGTTTTCCAGGATTGGATTATTATCAACTTATTGCATCTACTGCAAAAACAACATCTGGTGTGGTACTTCACATCTCATGATTGACTCAATTGCCTAAGAAAGTGATCTGCCAATCATGCACATCCCTCTCCACTTTAGTCTGTAAGACACCTTCAGAGTGGGTGACTCCATCACCTGCAGGTACACTACCTTCTTAACAAATCCATCCCCTATTCTGATGAAGCCAAACCTATGACTGCCACATCAGAAATAGATGATCAATCTCCGCTATATCTGCTTTAGTCTATAAATAGACATAAGCTACCTGTCCACTATGCTTCCGCTGCTCCCACTGACTACGACAACCCTCTGGCAGAGTCATATACTCGCACGCTTCTAAAGCCAGTTCAGAACGACGCTATACTCATCCTCCTGCCGGGTCTCATAGTCTGGAACAACAGTAGTGTCAATTCTGGGTAAACAAGAACCTCCCTGTAACCGTCTTTGAGCATACCGAAGTACCTCTCGAGTGCGTGAGGTTACCCATCATATCTGCAGAGTGGCTAATGGAATGTCAAACCAGATTGAATCTTTAGGTTCTTATCAAATTTTCAGTAATCGTTTGCGGTTCTGGAATCACTTCCAGTTCTACCATACTCCCACTACTGTTTTTCTGAAAAAATCCATTTCTTTTAAAACTATGGCGAGTCAAGAACAATATCACTATTGATCTTCCAGATGGTAGAAAGTCAACCCTCGTCATAACCCGGGTCAACCCACAAGAAACCATTACAGAAACGTGCCTTGAGTTATCCAGAGTCTAGTTTTCAGCATAAGCTGGACAACTCCACATACCTTAACATCGTTAAGATATGAACTATTCTATATCCAATATAGGAACAGAGGCACTAATTTAATTGAACCAGATTCAAATCATGCAGCTGTCTCTAGTGCATGTCAACTAAATGGAAGGGGGCTGATCAGCGTTACTCAACTTAGGAATGCATCCAAATATGAGTAACCTGAAAGAGAAGCAAGATCTCTTAAAACCATTACTATCAACTGAATACCAAACACAAGTATCTACATCTTCGATCACCTTGAAGAATCCTGATACTTGCAACACCTGGTTCTCTACTTTATTCATATACCTACAACTTCTCAAAACTTAGACGTTGCATTTCTACGAAATACAGGTCTAAGAACTAGAGAAGTCACAAGTAAACAGAATACAGTCCGAGCACCAACCCCTCTGTCCTCATAGACACTGGACAACATACAATACTCTGTATAAGTCCCCTGAGTCTAATAACTCATTCCCTGTGTGTCGTAGGTTGAAAACTGTACTTATGGTTAGGAAGAATTACACCGCTGTTAAATGCTCCTTATCTAACCATCCACCGATATAGGTAAATGTCATGGACATAATTTCAAAAAGTTATATCTCACTCTATAAAAATAGACGTACAGATATATCAATTTGAAATTGGTGCATAGCAACGGATATTCAAAACCAAATATTTGCCGTCCGGCAAACTGCCCAGGCGATTTCCTCAAATATCACCAATTACAACGAATTCCGATATAATGAGGATGATCACATAATTCCCAATAACTTACTCCCACTCATCATCTGTAAAACCATACAGATGTGAGAATCATACCTGGTAAATACATACCCTGGAGCATGGGCTAACTGGGAAATCAGTTTTCTTTTAACAGTACACAGTGAAACTGAAACATTGAAATGTTTCATAGGGGTATCCGGGTATTCCTAGTAATGCCTCTTCCATTATCCAGATTCACAACTGTAACCGTATATTTCTTTGCCATCTCTCCAAATCCCTTCATATGTCTTTAGTCATTACCTTCTGTACACCCTCTTAGGCTAAATGGTTTTCTTCCTTCCCTACCTTTCGGCACCAGCCTATGGTTTGGAAGAAGACTATCTGTATGTCCACGTTTCCCACCCCGGTGCTTGCGGGGAGGCGGAAAACGGAATAAAAATCGGATTTTTATCATGCTAGGCAACATGGACTAGACTAAGGAGGATCTTTGCTAAACAAAAACTAGCTAAAGCTAACTAGAAATTAGCTACAAGGAAGAATGGTTATACCTTGGGCTCTATGTCCTTCTCCCCTTGCTCCTTGGAGTAGTAGAAAGGGATCACCTTTGTCGTCTTCTCACGTCGAAGAAGGATCCACCCAAGAGCCTCCACCTTTGGCTTCAACTTCAAGCTAGAAGTAACTAGGGTGCTAGAAGTGCTAATCCTAGAACACTAGATGAGAGTAGAGATTACTATGGAATTGTTTTTCTCAAGCTCAAGTGTTTCTCAACACATGAGAGGGAAGAGCTTGAGGATGAGGAAGAGCAAGAGAGAGAAAGTATATGATAGAATGAGAGAATTATGAAGCATTCTCACATATATGTGTGAATTATTATAAATTGATAATTAGCAAGATAATTGTCATGGCTTAATCAAGACATGACCATTATCATTTCATATTTAATGCTAATTGCAAGGATCAAAGAGCATCTTTTATATGGAATGATGATGGTCAAAGTGTCAACCTAGGTCAACAAGTCAAGAATGGTCAAAAGGTCAACAACCCTAACCATGCACAATTATATATAACTAATATCAATTAATCATAATACACACATAAGCATTAGGGTTAATAAAATGACAATGGTCATTAACCCTAATCACTCTCCCTCTGTCTCAAGAAACTGTGCATACGCACCCGTATTCGCGATCCGAAGAACACGAATACAAAGAGATAAAACCAATCCCAAATCATATACTAGGATCTGGCTTAAACCAAAGCCCACTAGTATAAGCTGTCCGGACAGCAAACGTGCACAAGTGCGCGGATGTGAACGAACCCTGTCGCAAAACTATGCGACCACTACTCATTTTGCCTAAAGGCGAATAGCTCTCTGTGTGGGACTCTAAAGACTCGACACTACGCTGGCAGTGGGTTTAACCACAGACCGCAAGCGGCACTAGCTGTACGTAACGGTCCCCAGGTAGATGCCGATAAGAAGACTGACGAGGTGAACCCCATTAGAACTCCTACTGAGCCTGTATGTGACAGTCTCCGTACTGTCCGGACTGTTCGTCTGATACATCACATGGCGGGCCTAGGGGGCGGTGAATGTCAGTCCCCTAATAGCGGTACAAGTCGTGTCGGAGTGTAGCCCAGAACACCCTGAGATAACACTGGAAACCTACCAGTATATCTCGCTTGCCCTGGCCAGGGACTACTTGTGTAATGGCTCTCCTGTACACAGCGTGATGTCAACCCCCAATACCGGGAGAGACGAATCCTGTCTAACCGTCACTGCCTCCAAGTGCTTCGGGACTGCACCCAAAAACTACCTGTTTGCACGACTCCTTTGAGCCGTGGTAAGGTAGTAATCAATGTGCAGTGGGAACACACTCGAGGCGAAGTGACAGTGTCAAGTCAGCGGACTAAGCTATACTCATGTCACCTGGGAACTGATAACTGACGATAGGTATAATACCAACCAACAGTTCCTGACGAGTCCTGTCCAGTGTATTCGTAACCTAACGAGCACCCGCATACTATCTCAAGTGCGACGTACTGACGGCTGTGGGACAAACCGTCTCCCACGCTGGGATGAGAAGCGCATACGCTAGTCTACTCCGGAGTATCGATGCCCTGTCTCGATAGTCCAACGACTAGGGACCTGTATAAGGATGTGCTTATGGATTACCCAGCCCCCACGAGTGTGAGAGCCATCACAACGCTGGTAATCAAGCAAAGATCCTAAGGGCTCTACTAATATGTATATAAGCGATATGCTAAAAGAAACACATGCACATATTGAAGTAGAGACAAACCAAGTAGCATACTACCATTTCGAGCAAGATTGTATATACAACTGTGAATATCCCAAGCTTCCATCAAGTAATATACAAACTAGTATGATACAGTAATGGCCTCTAGGGCATATACACTAGCAATCTCCCACTTGCACTAAGGCCATGTACTGGCGTATCGTAGACCTATCATCTCGATCAGCCGCTCGAACTGAGTCTGGGGCAAGGCCTTGGTGAATGTATCTGCAGTGTTATCTTCTGAAGCAACACTCCGAACCTCGATATCCTGGCAATCCACGATCTCGTTGATCAGGTGATACCGCCTCAAGATGTGTCTGGATTTCTGATGGGACCTGGGTTCCTTCGCTAAAGCTATAGCCCCGTTGTTGTCGCAATACAGAGGTATTGGGTCAACAATGGACGGAACCACCTGAAGTTCTTTCAAGAACTTCCTCATCCAGACAGCTTCTTTTGCGGCATCAGATGCAGCGATGTATTCCGCTTCCATAGTCGAGTCAGCAACGGTTTCCTGTTTGGAGCTCTTCCAACACACCGCCCCTCCATTGAGGTTAAAGACAAAACCCGACATGGACTTGGAATCATCCTTGTCACTCTGGAAGCTGGAGTCAGCAAAGGCCTCAATCTGGAGGTCTTTTCCGCCATACACCAAGAACTTCTCCTTAGTCCTTCTCAGGTACTTGAGAATGTTCTTTACCGCTATCCAATGTTTCTCCCCAGGGTTTGACTGATACCTACTTACCACACTCAGTGCATAAGCCACATCTGGTCTGGTACACAACATCGCATACATTATAGAGCCTACCGCAGAAGCGTAGGGTATAATAGACATGCGATCCCTCTCCAAATCAGTCTTGGGAGACATCTCTTTGGAGAGGGTGATCCCGTGACAAGCCGGTAGATTACCGCGCTTGGAATCTTCCATACTGAATCTCTTCAGTATGGTGTCGATGTATCTGGACTGTGAAAGTCCTAATATCCTCTTGGATCTGTCACGGTAGATCCGGATACCCAGAATGTATGAGGCATCACCCAGGTCTTTCATGGAGAACCTGTGTGACAAGAACCCCTTGACAGATTGTAGCATAGGAATGTCATTTCCTATTAAGAGAATGCCATCCACGTATAAAACGAGGAATACTACAGTTCTCGCTACAAAAATCTACAATAGATGCATGCTTCATCTGGATTTTTGATAAAGCCAAATTCCTTGACCGTCTCATCAAAACAGATGTTCCAACTCCGCGATGCCTGCTTTAGTCCATAAATGGACTTAAGCAACTTGCACACATTTCCGCTGCTCCCACTCTGAATGAAACCCTCTGGCTGGTCCATATAGACACACTCCTCTAAATGTCCATTTAGAAAAGCGGTCTTTACGTCCATCTTCCAAATCTCATAATCGTAGAAGGAAGCAATGGCAAGAAGGATCCGAATGGATTTCAGCATAGCTACTGGAGAAAAGGTTTCATCATAGTCCAAACCAGGTCGCTGACGAAAACCCTTTGCAACCAGTCTAGCTTTGTAGGTTTCAACCTGTCCATCTACACCAATCTTCCTTTTGAAGATCCACTTGCATCCTACGGGTTTTACCCCATCTGGAGCAATGTCCAACGTCCATACTTTGTTGGTGTACATGGACTCCATTTCGGTCCGCATTGCATCCAGCCATTTTACCGAGTCGACGCTCTGAATGGCTTGCTGGAAGCTAGTGGCTCATCACAATCTATGATGCAATCCTCTCTATCCCCGTCAATGAGAAAACCGTAGTATCTCTCGGGCGGATGAGACTGCCTACTACTCCTGCGGAGTGGCGTGGGAATGTGCTGATCTTTCGAACCCTCTGGTTCTATTAAGCTTTCAGTAATAGCTCGTGGTTCTGGAATTTCTTCCAGTTCTATTGCGCTCCCACTTAGTTCTTTTTCTATGAACTGGTGTTTTAGAAAGTGGGCATGGCGAGAAACAAAAACCTTTTGTTCCTCTTCGCAATAGAAGAAATATCCCTTGGAGTTCTTTGGATATCCCACAAACTTGCACTGTACTGAGCGTGCCTCGAGCTTGTCCGCATGCTGCTTTTTTACAAAAGCTGGACATCCCCATGTCTTAATATGATTAAGATAGGGTCTCTTCCCACACCACATCTGATATGGTGTAGTAGGCACAGTCTTAGTCGGAACTCGGTTCAAAAGGTATGCAGCTGATTCTAGCGCATATCCCCAGAACGATCGCGGCAACTCAGCGCTACTCATCATGGACCGCACCATATCCAATAGGGTTCGGTTCAATCTCTCCGATACACCGTTATGTTGCGGAGTGTATGGAGGAGTAAGCTGAGTGAGAATTCCATTCCCTTTTAAGTAACCCAGGAACTCGGCACTCAAGTATTCACCACCTCGATCAGATCTTAGTGCCTTGATACTTTTGCCTGTTTGTTTTTCTACTTCATTCTTATATTCCTGGAATTTTTCAAAAGCCTCGGATTTATGTTTCATCAAGAAGATATATCCGTACCTTGAAAAGTCATCCGTAAAAGTAATGAAGTAAGAATAACCGCTTCGCGCATGTGTAGACATTGGACCGCACACGTCGCTGTGTACGAGTCCCAAGAGCTCGCTCGCTCTTACTCCGTGTCCAATGAACGGAGTCTTTGTCATCTTTCCTTTGAGACAGGATTGACAAGTTGCATACGATTGATATTCGAACGGATCCAAATATCCTTCTGCATGTAACTTAGTCAACCTTCTCTCATTGATGTGACCCAGTCTATAATGCCATAAGAAAGTTTTATTGATTTCTGGAGACTTTCTTTTGTGTGTATTCTGGACATTGAAAATCTGTGGTTGGTTTAATACGTATATACCGTTGTTCAATGTACCTGACCCAATCAAAACTTGATTAAGGTGAATGTTCACTACATTACTTACAAATGCAAATTCATAACCTTCTTTAGATAATAAAGATACAGAAATGATATTACAGGTTGCATTTGGTACATAATAACAACTACGCAAAACCAAAAAGTGTCCATCCGACAATCCCAGGTGATAGTCCCCCACGGCTTCAGCATCCATGCTAGCACCGTTTGCAACTCTGAGGGTCATGTCACCTGCCTTCAAAACTCTACGCTTTCTCAATGCCTGCAAAGAATTACAGATATGAGATCCTGATCCGGTATCCAATACCCAGGATGTAGAGTTTATTGATAGATAGTTTTCAATAACATACACACCTGAAGCTGAAGCCGCAACTCGCTTCAAATCCTGGGTTCTGGCCTTCCAAGCCTTGCAATCCTGTTTCCAGTGTCAACTTTTGTGACAGTAGAAGCATTCTTCCTTCCCCACTAGCTTTCCCGCTACCTTTGTTGCCTTTCCTTTTCCCTTCGTATCCACTTTACTGACACCGCCTCTTGGTTTGGCGGGGGCTTTCTTCTTCTTACCCTTGGCTTTCGCCCAGGATCTAAAAGAGGAAGATCCTCCTACAAACAAAGTGGATGTCTCCCTACCCTTCTGTAGGGTGCCCTCAGCACTCCTCAACATGTTCAGAAGTTTGGAAAGTTCAACCTTTTTTCCTTGCATGTTGAAGTTTAGGACAAACTGGGCGTAAGTGGAAGGAAGGGACTGGAGAATCAAATCAGTGTAGAGTTTATTCTCCAACGTGGTCCCAAGGTCCGCGAGCTCCTCTATGTAGCCAATCATCTTAAGCACGTGTTCCGCTACCGATGATCCGACGGCCAATCTTGCCGAAAATAGCTTCTTCGACACTTCGTATCTTGCGATACGAGACTGCTCTCCATACAGTTCTTTTGTATGGAGAAATATGGACTCTAGGTCCATATTCTCGTGCCTCCTCTGATGTTCGTTGTCCATCGAGGCAAGTACGAGGCATTTGGCCTTCGCGCAATCGATCTCCCATGTCTTACGGATTTCTTTATCCGCGACGCTAGAGGTGGGACCTGGGATAGGGGGAGCTTTGGTGGTAAGGACATACCCCAACTTGTCGTAAGTGATTGCCATCTTGACATTCCTAAGCCAATCTTTGTAGTTTGGCCCTGTCAGTATGTTTTTATCTAGTAATAACTTAAGTCCGGTCATGTTGAATGGTCGCTGCAATTAGGAGAGAGAAAAGAAACACTTTAGCATGATGCTCTTGAAAGTTTAGAGTGGTTTTTAGTTTGTCTAAACTGGATGGCTCCCACTGTCTCTCGAATCCCTTCTCAAACCGTAAAGAAAGAATTAGTCGGGATCAATCTCACCGTACAATACTTGCTTAACCGTTTAGCCAGGCCAGTGTCGGTACTTCGAGGGAGGTTTTACAACGCTTTCGCGAAGTTCCTTAATTAAATAACCTCTTTTCCCTGTGGGCGTAGCCCCGCTAACACCTTTCTAGACACCTACTAGGTTTATATCATTGATCGTTAAGTGAGAGTTTTCCCGAGGAGTAGCATATACTCACAGTAGGATCGGGATCCAAATATCATCGCGTGATAAAACCAAAGGAATCCTACCAGAATTATCACACTCCAAATGGTATGCAGCGCTAGCAAGTTTCAGTGCTTATGAAACTCCAGATGTGGATTTTTGCCCCATGCTCTTATTACCTTGACTTTGGCCAAAATATCATAAGTCACATGTCAAGTTCTACCCTTCATTCTCCTGGTTAATTTGGACCCACCCGTACCTACCCTTGACTTTGGCCAAAATAGCAGCACGACTGTCCCAAACCAACGCATCTATCTATGCTGCACATGAATACCCAATACCTACCAATCACTATGCCTTGACTTTGGCCAAAATACATAGCTTGAATACTTTTTGACCATTCATGTGGAATGACGGAGGGCTACGAATGGTTTTGGCGAAACCGTGAACGTAGTGAACTTGATATAATCGATGGAACGAGATAGCTTTTAAAAGGAGTGGTTCAAGCTCCGCGTTTAAAAGTTTAGTTTTGAAAAGAAACCGAGTGGTTTTCAAAGTGTTCCAATCGACTTTTACTTGGTTTATTTTCTTTCATTAGTTCTTTTAATGCGTCCCATCAATTAATCCTACCATTGCAGAAAACAACCAAAATATGACGTACGCTTATGCCATTCGCATTCACCACGGGGCCCCGTCATCACCCGTTAGGTTACTTAACTAACGACAGAGCGGGGGCTGGGCTAGCGCGGCTGTAAAACATAAGCAACGCCTAAATAGTTATTATATATAAATGTATAGCAATGATAGACATTACATATCACAGATGAATACATTGGATATACTAGGAATCCGCAATACGTTCGAGCCTGCAACGAAAAGTAGATTACACGGTCGCGGTGAATAGCCAATACCCCACCCAAGACCCCTACGGGTGCGGAAAACTACACGCCAAGTACCCGAAGCGAAGCAACCTCCCTCAACACCGTGAGTAGGCCACTCGGCACTTCGAGATACCCGGTAGTTTGTGCACCCCCTCCATGGGTCTATCCTAGGAGCAAAAACAGTAAAAAGAATTATACAATGACGGCTACAACCCCGACCCGGTTGTGCGGCCAAACAAATAATAATACATCAATTTACATATTACATGAATGAAAGAAAAAGAAACACTCATCTCACATCCACCCCGGCTATTCACCCGCGACAATCCAACACATTCATATACACATACCATCATCAAACACAGATCACAGATATGTATAACCCCCATTAATCGAATTATAGCGATTAGCAGACGTTCAATACATATAAACATCACAGATATAACCCATTAGTCAAAGTGTAGTGAAGTTCGATCAAAAAATACGGATTTATAGGCCCCCCAAAACAAATTTCTTTTCTGGAAAACCTGGGCACAAATAAACCATCTTAAAAATCCCAAAACCAAGCCAGAAGAACACTGCACCAAACTCGACCCAGAACCGAGTCAAAACGGACGCGGTTCCGCGGCAATAGGCATGCTTTTGCCGCGGAATCGCCGCGCCTTGAGCGATTCACTGGATCATTTTTGGTGGCTTTCTTCACAAAACCCTGAGATGATTTTTGATGTAAGATTTATTTTATTTTGAACATAAAAAAAATCAACAGAAAGTTAGGGTTTTGTATTTTTAGTTTTGTGATTTTTTCCGATTGAACTTCCATACACTTTACTACCTAGCTAGTTTATGTTTAGTTAGGCTCTGATACCACTGTAAGTCCACGTTGCCCACCCCGGTGCTTGCGGGGAGGCGGAAAACGGAATAAAAATCGGATTTTTATCATGCTAGGCAACATGGACTAGACTAAGGGGGATCTTTGCTAAACAAAAACTAGCTAAAGCTAACTAGAAATTAGCTACAAGGAAGAATGGTTATACCTTGGGCACTATGTCCTTCTCCCCTTGCTCCTTGGAGTAGTAGAAAGGGATCACCTTTGTCGTCTTCTCACGTCGAAAAAGGATCCACCCGAGAGCCTCAACTTTTGGCTTCAACTTCAAGCTAGAAGTAACTAGGGTGCTAGAAGTGCTAATCCTAGAACACTAGATGAGAGTAGAGATTACTATGGAATTGTTTTTCTCAAGCTCAAGTGTTTCTCAACACATGAGAGGAAAGAGCTTGAGGAAGAGGAAGAGCAAGAAAGAGAAAGTATATGATAGAATGAGAGAATTATGAAGCATTCTCACATATATGTGTGAATTATTATAAATTGATAATTAGCAAGATAATTGTCATGGCTTAATCAAGACATGACCATTATCATTTCATATTTAATGCTAATTGCAAGGATCAAAGAGCATCTTTTATATGGAATGATGATGGTCAAAGTGTCATCCTAGGTCAACAAATCAAGAATGGTCAAAAGGTCAACAACCCTAACCATGCACAATTATATATAACTAATATCAATTAATCATAATACACACATAAGCATTAGGGTTAATAAAATGACAATGGTCATTAACCTTAATCACTCTCCCTCTGTCTCAAGAAACTATGCATACGCACCCGTATTCGCGATCCGAGGAACACGAATACAAAGAGATAAAACCAATCCAAAATCATATACTAGGATCTGGCTTAAACCAAAGCCCACTAGTATAAGCTGTCCGGACAGCAAACGTGCACAAGTGCGCGGATGTGAACGAACCCTGTCGCAAAACTATGCAACCTCTACTCATTTTGCCTAAAGGCGAATAGCTCTCTGTGTGGGACTCTAAAGACTCGACACTACGCTGGCAGTGGGTTTAACCACAGACCGCAAGCAGCACTAGCTGTACGTAACGGTCCCCAGGTAGATGCCGATAAGAAGACTGACGAGGTGAACCCCATCTGAACTCCTACTGAGCCTGTATGTGACAGTCTCCGTACAGTCCGGTCTGTTCGTCTGATACATCGCATGGCGGGCCTAGGGGGGAGGTGAACGTCAGTCCCCTAATAGCGGTACAAGTCGTGTCGGAGTGTAACCCAGAACACCCTGAGATAACTCTGGAATCCTACCAGTATATCTCGCTTGCCCTGGCCAGGGACTACTTGTGTAATGGCTCTCCTGTACACAGCGCGATGTCAACCCCCAATACCGGGAGAGACGAATCCTGTCTAACCGTCACTGCCTCCAAGTGCTTCGGGACTGCACCCAAAAACTACCTGTTTGCACGACTCCTTTGAGCCGTGGTAGGGTAGTAATCAAAGTGCAGTGGGAACACACTCGAGGCGAAGTGACAGTGTCAAGTCAGCGGACTAAGCTGTACTCATGTCACTTGGGAATTGATAACTGACGATAGGTATAATACCAACCAACAGTTCCCGACGAGTCCTGTCCAGTGTACTCGTAACCTAACGAGCACCCGCATACTATCTCAAGTACGACGTACTGATGGCTGTGGGACAAACTGTCTCCCATGCTGGGATGAGAAGCGCATACGCTAGTCTACTCTGGAGTATCGATGCCCTGTCTCGATAGTCCAACGACTAGGGACCTGTATAAGGATGTGCTTATGGATTACCCAGCCCCCACGAGTGTGAGCGCCATCACAACGCTGGTAATCAAGCAAAGATCCTAAGGGCTCTACTAATATGTATATAAGCGATATGCTAAAAGAAACACATGCACATATTGAAGTAGAGACAAACCAAGTAGCATACTACCATTTCGAGCAAGATTGTATATACAACTGTGAATATCCCAAGCTTCCATCAAGTAATATACAAACTAGTATGATACAGTAATGGCCTCTAGGGCATATACACTAACACTATCCAATAAGCATAATGGGTGTACTGTCCTAATCCTAGGAGCACTCGCAACCTGATAGAAGGTGAGGATAAAAGACAACTGAATAAAACCTTATTCCTATTTCTCCTGAACCAGAATCCATCCCCGAACTGGAACAAGTTCCTTTCGAGTTCGTATATAACCATATGATGGAGTATCCAAATAACTGTGGATCTTCGTAGTGATACGGAGTGTTCTGGAGAAATACAAAGGTGAAGTGGGAGTGGTAATGAAATACTTGGTTTGGTCGTGAATACCAGTCGCAATTTACTTTGCCCTCTTACTAATCCTTTTATTTGTCTTTACTTAATACCTTTTGTACACCATCGTTAGGCTAATTGGTTTTCCTCATTCCCCACCATTCGGCACCTGCCTGAGGTTTGGAAGAAGACTATCCAATTGGCGTAATAGGTGTACTATCCCCTAAACCAAGGAGTACTCACAACCTGAGAGAAGGTAAAAGGAAAAGACAAATAAATAGTCCTATCCGTTTTCTCCAGAACCGGAAACCATCCTCGAATAAATTCCTTCGAGTTCGTATATAACCGTATGATGGTTTTATCCAATGGAAGTGGACGTTCGTAATAATACGGGGTGTCCTGGAGAAAAGGGTAAAAGTAGGAGTGGCAATGAGGTATGCAACTCTGACAATCCAAAAGCCAGTGTTTAAGAAGGTTCGGTTAATTTGGTCACTGATTCATAGTCAAGGGTCGGGTCATAGTCGCTGCCAAAGAGAGAGAGAAAAGAAACACTCAGCGTGCACTCTAACCTAGATCAGAATGGTTACCAATTTGTCTAATCAGGAAACCTCCCACTGTAACGTCAAATTCTCCTCCAAACCTAAAAGAAGAATTAGTCGGGATCACCCGAGGAGTAAACCAACTCATCAGTAGGAATCGAGATCCAACTATCATCGCATGAAAACGTGACGGAATCCACTCACGTTATCACACTCCAGAAGGTATGCGCATATCTGGAAAGTTTCAGTTTCTTTAGAGACTCCCGATGTGATTTTTACCCCTAGGACCCAAGTGAACATGACGAATAATCAACAAATCAAACGGTCCTAGTCAAGTTCAACCCGTCATTATCTTGATTGCGTTAAACCCACCCGCACGAACCTTGACGAATAATCAACAAAGTCGTACGACCGTCCTAACCAATCCACATATCCATGCGACAGAAAGAATTACAGAGCTACCGCACACTACGCCTCGGCGAATAGCAACGACAAACGTTGCACGAATACTAAGCAATACTAATCTGAAATGACGGAGGGCTACGAATGGTTTTTGGCGAAAAACCTTTTACCGTAATGAACTTGATATCGTTGAAGGAACTGGATAACCTTTTATAAAAATACAGTGGCGAAAACCTTTGCTAAAGAGGTCACTCCCGGTGAAGGGATCTCGGCTCTTTCCTTGTAGAATGAGGTGCAGGATATTCCAACTGAATACCACGATGCAAAGCAAAAGTAATCGGCTATAGTGAAGTTATTACCCTGACGCAAACTTCTGTCCAAGGGGTCACTCCCGGTGAAGGGATCTCGGCCCTTGCCTTGTCGACTGAGGTGCTGGATATTCATAACCGAATACCACTGTGCAAAACAAAAGAGAACGTCCTTGCAATAACAGCCTTTTAAAAAATGTTCCAACAACATCAAACAGGTTTGTTTAACTTGCATTGATCCGAATCAATGCAGTCCCATCAATTTATCACACCAATAAAGAACGAAAATAATGATGTACGTATATGCCATCCGCATTCGCCACTGGGTCCCGTCATCACCCGTTAGGTTACTTAACTAACGACAGAGCGGGGACTTGACTAGTGCGGATGCAAAACATATACAACATCTACAAGTATATATATCAATATATAATATTCGCTCAAGGCGTGATAAAATGCAACATCACGGAAATGTAATAACAATCACAGAACAATACAGATATCTGGGATCCCCGGGTTTCATAGAGCCGCTACTGAAACCCGGCGTTCCCCTGGTTGTGTGGATAACCTGTGCAATGAAATCCTAGACCCCTACGGGCGCGGCAAGTTACCCGCCAAAACCTGAAGCGAGGCAGCCCCATTCAGCAACGTGAATGGACCACCCAGCACTTCACGGAATCCGGTAACTTGTGCACCCCTCCTTGGGTCAACCTGTACCCCCTACGAGTGCGGCGAATAGCCTGCCAATTCCAGAGTGAAGCCCCCTCCGTCTCAATGCCATGAGATGCGGGCCCGTTTCCCTCTAGAACCCAGCTATCCGTGCACCCCACCGCGGGGTAATCCTAGTACAGAAAGTAAAAATATACATACAACAGGTACATCGACCTCAGCCCGGTCGTGCCCCAAAAGAATAATATACAAATTGGCAGTGACGGCAGTCCACATGTCGGATGCTCACCCCGCAATATCAAATGTACATAAATAACCAAACTGTACTAACATTGCTCCCAGGCTATCCCCCACGACCAATCCGCAACATCACAGCACAACACAGAACATCAACGTGAATGTCACGTTCGCAAATCCGTCTAAAAGGGCTATAGCAGTTAGACAGGATTTACCGATCAAATGACATTCACGGTCGCAGATATAATGTAAATACTGTGAACTAACATGTTTAAAGTTTTCGATCGACTAAATTTACCGAAGTGGGCCCCAAGCACTACTGTAGCACTCAAAGAAAATCTGGGCCCAAACAGAATATTCCAAAACCCCTATTTCAACTCAGGAACCAACAGAAGAAATTTGGTGCAGTGACTCTTCATTACTGCGGCGGAACCGCGGCCAAAGTAGGGGTACGGCCGCGGTTCCGCGGACAAACAAGAAGATCATTCCACCAAATTTTCCCAGATTCCATTAAAAACCCTGCCTGTATTTATGCAATGTACCAAATAATTTTTCAAGCACCACTGAAAATCGATAGAAACTGTCAAATTGAAATCGGGGTTTTTGGAAATTTGTTCGATCAAAGTTTTAAACATACTAGAGCAAGCTAGACTAGGTTAATGGCGTGGCTCTGATACCATGTTAGACCACGGCAGCGCCTCGGCCGTCTGTCCGAGGCCAAAATGCGGAATCGAAAATTTTCTAAACTTTAAACCGGCGCTACCGCGGACTATAAACCCGGATCGGACCATTAACCTACTACTAGCTAAAAGAAGAAAGGGTAGAGAGATATGCCGAGCGATCCGTGCCCTTCGGTCTTCTCTTCGTCATCCCGATCTCCCCACGGAATCTCCGGTCTTCATCTCCTCGTCGGAAGGGCTCCACATCGCCGGGTTCTTTTACGGGCTCCCACCTCTGGACTGAGGCAACTCGAGCATGAAGTTGGCGAGTCGACGTGCCTAAGGATGCTGTTGGCAAAGTGTAGAATCCATTTGTCTCTTGGGGTTTGAAGTTGCCATTTGATGGAGGTGGAATGAACTTTGAAATAGACTTGGGAATTTTTGTAACAAGCAAAAATGTGAGATGAAGAAATTTTCCACTCACAAAATGAAACTCTCCCCTCACTAGAATGGCCGGCCCCTCTCTTGAGCCATGAGACAATGGATAGATTGAGAATGAATGAGTGAGCCACCAAAAATGCAAGAGAGAGAAAAGGCGATGATGAAGAAATATATCATTACAACAAAATCCTCACTCAAAAACCCATCACTCATCTCATCACACAAAGTCAAGCAATCATGAACCAAGAAGTCAATGTATGGTGGAACCATCATGAACCACCCTCTTACAAGAAACACCCTACACTTTGCTAATTTGCACATTTGCAAATAAGCCCCTCTCCACCAAAATTCAGCCAAAGAAAGATACAAAGGAAAATGGCCGAAACGAAATGCAAACTGGCAACTTCAAAAAAACTGATCCCGTAATAAATTACAGGAAAACCCCGCTACTGTATATACATACCCGTATTTGTATTCCGACCGAATACAAATGCAATGAGACAAAATCTACACTGTACAATACTAGGATCCGGCTTAAACCAAAGCCTGCTAGTATTATCCGTACGATCATGATCCGTGCAATACCGCACGTATATGATCGAATCCTGCCATATCTCCATACGGCCTCTACAGCGTTTCGCCCGAAACTTGAGAAACGGTCTGTGGGGGACTCTAAAGACTCGTCAATACATTGGTTGTGGATTTAACTACTATCACATAAGAGGTATTAGCCATACGTAACAGGCTACCTGGGATTGACCAAAAGGGACGTCGATGAGCGAACTCATCCTGACACCCTGCTGAGCCTGTCAGCGACAATATCCATACAGTCCGGTCCGTTCGTCTATGAGTATCGCATGGCGGGCCTAGGGGGTTGGTAAAATACAGACACCCAAAAGTGGTACAAGTCGTGTCGGAGTGTAGCCCAGAACACCCTGAGATACTACTGGAATACCTAACAGTAAATCTCCTGCCTCGGCCGAGGGCTTTGTGTAATGGCTCTCCTAGATACAGCGCGACCTCACCCCCAATACCGGGAGAGACGAACGCCTGCAGATCCGCTCACTGCCTCCATGTGGCTAGGGACAGTACCCAACTAAAACCTGTTTGCACGACTCCTTTGAGCCGTGGTAGGGTAGTAATCAAAGAACTGTGGGAACTCACACGAGACAAATGAAGATCTCAGGTCGATGAACTAACCTGTACACATGTCACCAGGGAACTGCTATCGGACGTCAGGTATAAGACCAACTAGCATGTTCCCGGCGAGTACTGTCCGGTGTACACATAACCCAATGAGCACCTGTATACATCTTAGGTGAACCAACTGACACCAGTGGCTTGTGAGACCAGCCACCGCCCCTCGTCGGGGTCTCGACTGTATACACTAGTCTACTCTGGAGTATCGATGCCCTGTCTCGAAACTCCCACGACTAGGGACCTTTTTGTAAGTGCACGGCGGCGCCTCGGCCGTCAATCCGACGGCCAAATGCGGAAGCGGTGATAAACTTTAATTTTGCGAACTTAGCAAACCGGCACCACCGCGCACTAAACACCCTGATCGGGCCATTAAACTAGTTCTAGCAAACTACAAGAAGGGGAAGAGATATACCGAATGATCCGAGTCCTCCGGTCTTCTCGTCGTCGTCCCGATCTCCTGCGGAAACTCCGGTCTTCGCCTCCTCGCCGGAAGGGCACCACATCGCCTGTATCTTTTACGGGCTCCCACCTCAATACCGAGGCAACTCGGGCGTGAAGTAGGCTAGCCGACGCGTCCAAGATTTGCTGTAGAATGTGTATAGGCTATGTCTCACTTGGGTTTTGGTTGCCATGGTGATGGAAGGATAGAATGGAAATCAACTTATCAAGTGGAGCTAGAATGTTTTGTAGCAAGAAAAATGAGATAGGAATTCTTCTTCTCACAAAAATGAACCTCTCATTTTTCCTCTCCCTTCATCCAAAAATGTGGCCGGCCCCTTGCTTATATGAGAATGGTGGAGGGAATATAGCATCATGTATAAGGGAGGTGAGTGTAGTAAAAGCAAGTGGTAACCACATCCAAAGAGAAATGATCACTAAATCAAATCAACCCTCATTTCATTTCTAATCACAAAAGCAAGCCATCATGAAAAGCAAAGATGCTTAATCTATCATAATGCCACAAGTGCAAGAAACCCCCTCCACAAAATGTTATTTGCAAACTTGCAAATAACACCCTCCATGGAAAAAGTCCGGCCGGGAAAGAACAAAGGAAAACCGGCCGGAACGGAATGCAAACTGGCAACTCCAGAAAACTGGTCGCGTAATAAATTATAGGAAAACCCCTATACTGTGCATACACACCCGCATCTGTATTCCGTCCGGATACAAATGCAATGAGACAAAATCTACACTGTACTATACTAGGATCCGGCTTAAACCAAAGCCGGCTAGTAATATCCGTCCGATCCTGATCCGTGCAATACCGCACGTATCTGATCGAACCCTGCCATATATGCATACGGCCACTAGTACCAACTGTCCGATCCTGATCCGTACAATACCGCACGTATCTGATCGGACCTTGCCATATCTCCCTACGGCCTCTACAGCGTTTCGCCCGAAACCTTGAGTAACTGAAAGTGTGGTGGACTCTAAAGACTCGTCAATACTATGGCTGTGGATTTAACCACTAGCATGTCAGAGGTATAAGCCAATACGTGACGGGCCACCAGCTATTGACCAAAAGGGACGTCGATGAGCGAACTCATCCTGACACCCTACTGAGCCTGTCAGTGACAATATCCGTACAGTCCGGTCCGTTCGTCTATGAGCATCGCATGTCGGGCCTAGGGGTTGGTAAAAGTCAGACCCCCAAAAAAGAGGTACAAGTCGTGTCGGAGTGTAGCCCAGAACACCCTGAGATACTACTGGAATACCTACCAGTAAATCTCCTGCCTTGGCCAAGGACTTCGTGTAATGGCTCTCCTAGACACAGCGCGACCTCACCCCCAATACCGGGAGAGACGAACCCCTGAAGATCCGCTCACTGCCTCCATGTGGCTCGGGACTGTACCCAACTAAAACCTGTTTGCATGACTCCTTTGAGCTGTGGTAGGGTAGTAATCAATGCACAGTGGGAACTCACACGAGACAAATGACGATCCCCAGGTCGATGAACTAACCTGTACACATGTCACCTGGGAACTGCTATCTGACGTCAGGTATAAGACCAACTAGCATGTTCCCGGCGAATCCTGTCCGGTGTACTCATAACCCAATGAGCACCTGTATACATCTTAGGTGAACCAACTGACACCAGTGGCTTGTGAGACCGGCCACCGCCCCTCGTCGGGGTCTCGACTGTATACACTAGTCTACTCTGGAGAATCGATGCCCCTGTCTCGAAACTCCCACGACTAGGGACCTTTTAAGGATGTGCTTATAGACTCCAGCTCTCACTTATATGATCGCCCTCATACTGCTGGCAGTCAAGCAAGAATCCTAGGGGCTCTATCAACGTGCAATAGCGACTTGTCAGGTCACCTAAAGCAGTACACGATGATAAAGGTAAACCAGATAGCATACTATCATCTCGAGTAAGACTGTCCTACCGGGATAGGTCCTCCCTCAATCATTGCAATCACGCGCCTGTGATCCAATAATTGACTCTGAGGGCACTATTTCCAACAATCTCCCACTTGCACTCAAGGCTAATTATCGCGATGTCGCATACTCACAGCCCGTGTGATACCGAACACCCAACTCCTCTACTAGTCAGTCTCACAAAATCCGTTTGTGAAACTATTGCGTTCGAGGAATAGCCTCAGTGAGTGGATCCGCCTTGATGTTTCTTTCTATGTCTCTCTCTATCTCAAGTTCGCAGAGAAAGCCATCTCCCAAAATGAGCAATACCTGTCTTAGAATGTCTGGATGTCTGATGGGACCTAGCTCATAAATGAACTCCAAATCCAAATTTCTTAGACTGTATCGTCAACTGAACTTAATCAGTATCCTGCGCCCTGCCACCCTCAGTATTGCCTTGGACCACCTTTCCAAAATACTGCCCCTCGTCAGAAGGAAAATTATAACTCTGACAACCTCCCTGTCGTCCAGGTCACCTTGGAAGCCTGGAATGATAACTGCCTCCCAAATGAGGCTGTCGTTATCATATCCTTAGAACATCCACTTATGTTCTAAAACTGCTTCCGACTGTTCCTCCAGGATTGGATCAATATCAACTTATTGCATCTAGTGCAAGAACAACATCTGGTGTGGTACTTGACATCTCATGATTGACTCAATTGCCTAAGCATGTGATCTGCCAATCATGCACATCCCTCTCTACTTTAGTCTATAAGACACCTTTAGAGAGGGTGACTCCATCACCTGCAGGTACACTACCGTGCCAGGAGTCGTCCATTCTAAATACTCTTAGAATGCTGTAAAAGTACCCTAATTGGGAAACCACCCAAATCTAGATCTAAAACCATAGATCTAGTAACCAGTATGTCTGATATAATGTCCAAGTCCTTTTGTGGAGAAACCATTTTGTGACGACCAAAGTATAACCGATCGTAGTATAGGAATTTCTTTTCCTACTCTGTGTATGTCATCAAATACCAGGACATCACACCCTACTACCTTCTCAACAGATCCATCCCCTATTCTGATGAAGTCAAACCTATGACTGTCACATCAGAAATAGATGATCTATCTCCGCTATATCTGCTTTAGTCTATAAATAGACATAAGCCTGATGTCCACTAATGCTTCCGCTGCTCCCACTGACTACGACAACCCTCTGGCAGAGTCATATAGACGTGCACTTCTAAAGCTAGTTTAGAACGACGCTATACTCATCCTCCTGCCGGGTCTCGCAGCCTGGAACAACAACAATGGCAAGTGTGGGTAAACAAGAACTTCCCTGTCACCGTCCTTGAGGCTACCGAAGTACCTCTCGGGTGCCTGAAGTTACCCACCTTATCTGCGGAGTGGCCAATGGAATGTCAAATCAGATTGAATCTTCAGGTTCCTTATCAAATCTTCAGTAATCGTTTGCGGTTCTGGAATCACTTCCAGTTCTACCATACTCCCACTACTGTTTTTGAAAAAATCCATTTTTATTAAAACTGTGGCGAGTCTAGAACAATATTACTATTGATCTTCCAGATGGTAGAAAGTCAACCCTCGTCATAGCCTGGGTCAACCCACAAACAGCCATTACAGAAACGTGCCTTGAGTTATCCAGAGTCTGGCTTTAATCAAAAGCCAGACAACTCCCCGTACCTTAACAACGTTAAGATATGAACTGTTCTATATCCAATATAGAACCAGAGGCACTGATTTAATTTAACCAGATTCAAATCATGCAGCTGTCTCCAGTGCATGTCAACTAAATGGACAGAGGCCGATCAACGTTACTCAACTTAGGAATGCTTCCAATTATGAGTAACCTGAAAGAGAATCAATTTCTCTTTATCATTACTATCAACTGAATACCATACACAAGTATCTACATCATCGATCACTTTAAAGAATCCCGATACTTGCTACACCTGGTTCTCTACTCTATTCAAATACCTATAACTCCTCAAAACTTAGACCCTGTGTTTCTACGAAACACATGTCTTAGAACTAGAGAAGTTAAAAGTAAACAGAATATAGTATGAGGACCAACCCCTCTGTTCTAATGGACACTGGACAACATACAATACTATGTATAAGTCCGCTGAGTCTAACAACTCTTTCACTGTGTGTCGTAGGTTGAAAACTGTACTTATGATTAAGAAGAATTACACCGCTGTTCAATGCTCCTTACCTAACCATCCACTGATATAGGTAAATGTCGTAGACATAATTTCAAAAAGGCATATCTCACTCTATGAAAATAGACGTACAGATATATCGATTTGAAATTGGTGCATAACAGCGGATATTCAAAACCAAATATTTGCCGACCGGCAAACAGCCCAGGTGATTTCCTCAAATATCACCGATTACAACGAATCCCGATATAATGAGGATGATCACCTTATTCCCAATAACTTACTCCCACTCATCATCTGAAAAACCATACAGATGTGAGAATCAAACCTGGTAAATACATACCCTGGAGCAAGTGTCTAATCGGGAAATCAGTTTTCTTTTAACAGTACACAGCTGAACTGAAACATTAAAATGTTTCGATGGGGTATTCTGGTATTCCTAGTAATGCCTCTACCATTATCCATATTCACAACTATAACCGTATAATTCTTTGCCATCTCTCCAAATCCCTTTATATGTCTTTAGTCATTACCTTCTGTACACCCTTTTAGGCCAAATGGTTTTCTTCCTTCCCTACCGTTCGGCACCAGCCTATGGTTTGGAAGAAGACTATCTAGTAAGCATAATGGGTGTACTGTCCTAGTCCTAGGAGCACTCGCAATGCGAGAGAAGGTGAAGATAAAAGACAACCGAATAAACCTTATTCCTATTTCTCCTGAACCAGAATCCATCCCCGAACTGGAACAAGTTCCTTTCGAGTTCGTAAATAACCATACGATGGAGTATCCAATAAACTGTGGATCTTCGTAGTGATACGGAGTGTCCTGGAGAAATACAAAGGTGATTTAGGATTGGCGAAGAAATACTTGGTTTGGTCGTGAATATCAGTCGCAATTTACTTTGCCCTCGTACTAATCCCTTGGTTTGTCTTAATCTTAATACCTTCCGCACACCATCGTTATGCTAATTGGTTTTCTTCATTCCCCACTGTTCGGCACCAGCCTAAAGTTTGGAAGAAGACTATCCAATTTGCGTAATAGGTGTACTATCTCCTAAACTAAGGAGTACTCGCAACCTGAGAGAAGGTAAAAAGGAAAAGACAACTGAATAATTCTATCCGTTTTCTCCAGAACAGGAAACCATCCTCGAATTCCTTCGAGTTCGTATCTAACCATACGATGGTTTTGTCCAATGGAAGTGGACGTTCGCAGTAATACGGGGTGTCCTGGAGAAAAGGGTAAAAGTAGGAGTGGCAATGAGGTCTGCAACTCTGACAATCCAAAAGCCAGTGTAAAGAAGGTTCAGTTAACTTGGTCTCTGAGTCATAGTCTTAGGGTCGGGTCAATGGTCGCTGCCACAGAGAGAGAGAGAAAAGAAACACTCAGCGTGCACTCTAACCTAGATCAGAATGGTTACCAATTTATCTAATCTGGAAACCTCCCACTGTACCTCAAATTCTCCTCCAAACCTGAAAGAAGAATTAGTCGGGGTCACCCGAGGAGTAAACCAACTCATCAGTGGGAATCGGGATCCAACTATCATCGCATGATAACGTGACGGAATCCGCTCACGCTATCACACTCCAGAAGGTATGCGCATATCTGGCAAGTTTCAGTTCTTTTGAAACTCCCGATGTGATTTTTACCCCTTGCTCTTATGACCTTGACTTTGGCCAACAAATCATAAGTCACATGTCAAGTTCTGCCCGATATTCTCCAGGTTAATTTGAGCCCACCCATACAAGCCCTTGACTTTGGCCAACAAGGCTATACGACTGCCCCAAACCAACGCATCTATCTATGCTGCATATGAATAACCAACACCTACCAAACACTGTGCCTTGACTTTGGCCAACAAACACAGCTTGAATACTATTGACTACCCATATGAAACGACGGAGGGCTACGAATGGTTTCTGGCGAAAACCTTTAACGTAATGAACTTGATATCGTTGAAGGAACTGATAGCTTTTTAGAAAATATAGTGACGAAAACCATTACTAAAGAGGTCACTCCCAGTGAAGGGATCTCGGCTCTTTCCCCGTAGAATGGGGTGCAGGATATTCCAAATGAATACCACGATGCAAAGCAAAAGTAATCGGCTATAGTGAAGTTAATGCCCTGACGCAAACTTCTGTCCAAGGGGTCACTCCCGGTGTAGGGATCTCGGTCCTTGCCTCGTCGACTGAGGAGCAGGATATTCCAAATGAATACCACGATGCAAAACAAAAGTGAACGTCCTTGTAATAACAGCTTTTTGAAAAGTGTTCCAACAACATCAGAATAGGTTTGTTTTAACTTGCATTGATCCGAATCAACGCAGTCCCATCAATTGATCACACCACAAAGAACGAAAATATACTGATGTACGTATGTGCCATCCGCATTCGCCACTGGGTCCCGTCATTACCCGTTAGGTTAGCTAACTAACGACAGAGCGGGGACTGGACTAGCGCGGATGTAAAACATATACAACATCTACTAATATATATACCAATATATATTATATTCGCTCAAGGCATGATAAAAATGCAACATCACAGAAATGTACAGCATCACAGAACAATACAGATATCTGGGATCCCCGGGTTTCACAGAGCCACTACTGAAAC
Source organism: Agapanthus africanus (assembly GCA_030015575.1). Classification (NCBI taxonomy): domain Eukaryota; kingdom Viridiplantae; phylum Streptophyta; class Magnoliopsida; order Asparagales; family Amaryllidaceae; genus Agapanthus; species Agapanthus africanus. The sequence goes on from JASDDO010000008.1 coordinate 301,474,026, forward strand.
CCGACGTTCCCCTGGTCGTGTGGATAGCCTGCGCAATGAAAACCTAGACCCCTACGGGCGCGGCAAGTTACCCGCCAAAAACCTGAAGCGAGGCAGCCCCCTTCAGCACCGTGAATGGACCACCCAGCACTTCACGGAATCCGGTAACTTGGGCACCCCTCCTGGGTCAACCTGTACCCCCTACGAGTGCGGCGAATAGCCCGCCAATCCTAGAGTGAAGCACCCTCCGTCTCAATGCCATGAGATGCGGGCTTGTTTCCCTCTAGAACCCGGCTATCCGTGTACCCCTCCGCGGGGTAATCCTAGTACAGAAAGTAAAATATACATACAACGGGTACATCGACCGCAACCAGGTCGTGCCCCAAAAGAATAATACAAACAGGCAGTGACGGCAGTCCACATGTCGGACGCTCGCCCCGCAATAACAAATGTACATAATACAACAAAACTGTACTAGCATTGCATCCAGGCTATCCCCCACGACCGATCCGCAACATCACAGCAAAAACACAGAACATCAACGTGAAAGTCACGTTCGCAAATCCGTCTAACCGGGCTATAGCAGTTAGACTGGATTTACCGATCAAGTGACATTCACGGTCGCAGATATAATGTAAATACTATGAAATAATGTGTTTAAAATATCCGATCGATCAAATAATTAACAAGTGGACCCCCAAGCAATACTGTAGCACTCACAGAAATTCTGGGCCCAAATTTAATATTCCAAAACCCCCAAAATCAGCCCACAAGCCCACTGGAAAATTTGGACACAGTGAGGACACCAATGTGCGGTGGAACCGCGGCCCAATGGGGGGTTTGGCCGCGGTTCCGCGCTTTAGTGATCGACTCACTGCGTCGAATTTTTACAGCAGTCTTAGATTTTCCAGTAAATTAATTTTTTACAACCTGAAAAATTTTTGGACATCAAAAAATTTCAACAGAAAACTGATGTGAGGAAAATGAGGTTTTTTGGAATTTTGGTCGATCAGAAATGCAAACACATCAAACAAAGCTAGACGCAGTTAATGGCGAGGCTCTGATACCACTGTAAGTGCACGGCGGCGCCCCGGCCGTCAATCCGACGGCCAAATGCGGAAGCGGTGATAAACTTTAATTTTGCGAACTTATCAAACCGGCACCACCGCGCACTAAACACCCGGATCGGGCCATTAAACTAGTTCTAGCAAACTACAAGAAGGGGAAGAGATATACCGAATGATCCGAGTCCTCCGGTCTTCTCGTCGTCGTCCCGATCTCCTGCGGAAACTACGGTCGTCGCCTCCTCGCCGGAAGGGCACCACATCGCCTGTATCTTTTACGGGCTCCCACCTCAATACCGAGGCAACTCGGGCGCGAAGTAGGCTAGCCGACGGGTCCAAGATTTGCTGTAGAATGTGTATAGGCTATGTTTCACCTGGGTTTTGGTTGACATGGTGATGGAGGGATAGAATGGAAATCAACTTATCAAGTGGAGCTAGAATGTTTTGTAGCAAGAAAAATGAGATAGGAATTCTTCTTCTCACAAAAATGAACCTCTCATTTTTCCTCTCCCCTCATCCAAAAATGAGGCCGGCCCCTTGCTTATGTGAGAATGGTGGAGGGAAAATAGCATCATGTATAAGGGAGGTGAGTGTAGTAAAAGCAAGTGGTAACCACATCCAAAAAGAAATGATCACTAAATCAAATCAACCCTCATTTCATTTCTAATCACAAAAGCAAGCCATCATGAAAAGCAAAGATGCTTAATCTATCATAATGCCACAAGTGCAAGAAACCCCCTCCACAAAATGTTATTTGCAAACTTGCAAATAACACCCTCCATCGAAAAAGTCCGGCCGGGAAAGAACAAAGGAAAACCGGCCGGAACGGAATGCAAACTGGCAACTCCAGAAAACTGGTCCCGTAATAAATTACAGGAAAACCCCCATACTGTGCATACACACCCGCATCTGTATTCCGTCCGGATACAAATGCAATGAGACAAAATCTACACTGTACTATACTAGGATCCGGCTTAAACCAAAGCCGGCTAGTAATATCCGTCCGATCCTGATCCGTGCAATACCGCACGTATCTGATCGAACCCTGCCATATATGCATACGGCCACTAGTACCAACCGTCCGATCCTGATCCGTACAATACCGCACGTATCTGATCGGACCTTGCCATATCTCCATACGGCCTCTACAGCGTTTCGCCCGAAACATTGAGTAACTGAAAGTGTGGTGGACTCTAAAGACTCGTCAATACTATGGCTGTGGATTTAACCACTAGCACGTCAGAGGTATAAGCCAATACGTGACGGGCCACCAGCTATTGACCAAAAGGGACGTCGATGAGCGAACTCATCCTGACACCCTACTGAGCCTGTCAGTGACAATATCCGTACAGTCCGGTCCATTCGTTCAGACCCCCAAAAGCGGTACAAGTCGTGTCGGAGTGTAGCCCAGAACACCCTGAGATACTACTGGAATACCTACCAGTAAATCTCCTGCCTTGGCCAAGGAGTTCGTGTAATGGCTCTCCTAGACACAGCGCGACCTCACCCCCAATACCGGGAGAGACGAACCCCTGAAGATCCGCTCACTGCCTCCATGTGGCTCGGGACTGTACCCAACTAAAACCTGTTTACACGACTCCTTTGAGCCGTGGTTGGGTAGTAATCAAAGCACAGTGGGAACTCACACGAGACAAATGACGATCCCCAGGTCGATGAACTAACCTGTACACATGTCACCTGGGAACTGCTATCTGACGTCAGGTATAAGACCAACTAGCATGTTCCCGGCGAGTCCTGTTCGGTGTACTCATAACCCAATGAGCACCTGTATACATCTTAGATGAACCAACTGACACCAGTGGCTTGTGAGACCGGCCACCGCCCCTCGTCGGGGTCTCGACTGTATACACTAGTCTACTCTGGAGAATCGATGCCCCTGTCTCGAAACTCCCACGACTAGGGACCTTTTAAGGATGTGCTTATAGACTCCATCTCTCACTTATATGATCGCCCTCATACTGCTGGCAGTCAAGCAAGAATCTTAGGGGCTCTATCAACGTGCAATAGCGACCTGTCAGGTCACCTAAAGCAGTACACGATGATAAAGGTAAACCAGATAGCATACTATCATCTCGAGTAAGACTGTCCTACCGGGATAGGTCCTCCCTCAATCATTGCAATCACGCTCCTGTGATCCAATAATTGACTCTGAGGGCACTATCTCCAACACTTTTAAGGATGTGCTTATAGACCCCAGCTCCCACGTATATGATCGCCATCATACTGTTGGCCGTCAAGCAAGAATCCTAAGGGCTCTATCAACGCGCAATAGTGACCTGTAAGGTCACCTAAAGCAGTACACGATGATAAAGATAAACCAGATAGCTTACTATCATCTTGAGTAAGACTGTCCTACCGGTATAGGTCCTCTCTCAATCACTGCAATCACGTGCCTGTGTTCCAATAATTGACTCTTATGGCACTATCTCCAACAATAATGTATCGCGCATAGTCGTATCATTAGAAACTACTTATGTGATCCCAGATTTTGCATACAGAGAAAACTCAACAACCAAACAAGACCAAACATACCTAAACCAAAGCAGACACCTACCCACAAAAACCCACACCCAAAACTCCACCACAAATCCGTCTTCGCCGGAAATCTTCTTTTCGTCGCCGGCCATAGTCCGAGCAGGAGGTCTCGTGGTTGAGGTTATTTCCTATGGTCTCTGGTACAACACAACTACATTGTTTGGATTTCTAGAAAAATCTCGGGGTCACAGCAAGTCACAGATATCACAAATCAACACTAAAAATACGATATTATGCACAAAACATAACTTTACACTATCTAAACTGAAACTAAAAGTCTACACAACACAAAAACTATATAAAGAACAGATAGGGATCATTACCTAACCAAAAGAACTCCAAGATCCAAGCTATCCAAGCTCCTAGGCATCCAAGAGGCAAAAGCAAGACTTGATATGTTTTGTGAGATTATTTAGCAAATTTTGGAGATTTATTGAGCTTGAATTGATGCAAATGTTGAGTATGAGGAATTTTGTGGAGTGTTCTAGCTAAAACTTTGCAATAAATGCACATAAATGCATATACATGCACATGTCACCTCTCCCATTCTTTCTTTTCTTTAAAATTTAAATCCTTTGCACAAACAAATATCTAGATATTATAAGGAAGGTTTTGTTTTACTCATGTTTGATTTATTAGAATGATACAAATTTTGGAGTAATTATCCAAACCTAAAATGTAAATACCACATTAAAATAATATTAAAATAGGGAAAAATTCTATCTGAACCAAAACTTTCCATATACCCCCAAAGCTCACGCACTAGCTTTATTTTAGCTAAACTAGGTGCTGGCAAGTCTTTATGGACGTTTGATAACAGTCGGGTTAAAACGGAAAAAATTCGCATAACGATTTCTAAAACATTACAGTGTTTCCTCAAGGTAGATCATCTTGGATTGTGAAGATTTCAAGCTAGTATGGATCATTCACCTCATGGAGCCTCTCTAGAGTCTGGGAGCTTGATGGTCGCAGCGAAGGGACCACAGCTTGGAGCTTATGAAGCGAAGGAACGGACTACAAAGGTTGTAATCCCTATCACTTAGAAGTAAAGATGTGTACTTGATGTTTTTGTTTGATTCTCTAGTTAAAGATCTAGGGTTAGGGTTGTTTAAACATGACAAAATTTTAAATTGGCTTGGATGATACTGTTGGGGTAAAAATTTATACCTCGGTTGACCAAGTCAAAATCAAAGTCAACCCCAAGCCAGGTGGGCCCAAGCCCAGGTCAAGCGGGCCCATGCCTAAGTCGAGCCCGCAGCCAGCCTCCCCATGCCAACAACAAAATCATGTAATAAATAATTGTTATGAAATTGTTTATGCATGAATGTAAACAAAATGGGCATAAAGCCAATATTTTGTAAGCCCATGGCTTACGTGCAAAAATGAAATGGCACATGAGCCATAGGATAGCTAAAATGCCATTTTTTGTAAACCCCAAGGGGCTATATGTAAATATGTAAGCCTATATATAAGGCAACATGATGATGAATAAAGGATACACATTTCATTCCCCAAAAAACTAGGGTTTTTTGTGCCTCCTGCTCCTTCTCCAAGGTTCTAAACCTTCTCATTTCTTTTGAATTAAATCAAGAGTTTTACCCATTCTTTTCCAAAACTAAGTAGTTTTCCACCACAAAACCCACAAAGGGGAACTCAGATCTCCCATCAGATCTCAAAAAAAGAGTGATTTTTAAAATCTCCTACTTCTTAATCTTCAAGATCCGGCCAAACAACAGGAGGAAGAAGAAGAACCCCTTTCATCAGCTTCAAAACATCCTAGGAGTTTTAACTCCATATATATATATATATATATATATATATATATATATAACAACAAATATTTCCTTTCTGAAGCATAGCTTCTGTTTCTTAGGCTAAAAGCCTCCTTTTCTCGCCGGCGCTCAAGCGCAGAGTGCCCGCGTGCCGACACGTGGCGCGCTTGCGCTCAAGCGCTCAGCGCTCGAGCGTAAAGCGCCCCGGTGCCGACACGTGGCGCGCTTGCGCTTCAGCGCAAGCGCTCGAGCGCAAGTCGCGCCGATGCCGACACGTGGCGCGCATGCGCTCCAGCGCAAGCGCTCGAGCGTTAGTCGCCCCCCGTGCCGACACGTGGCGCTTGCGCTCGAGCGTCAGGCGCTGAAACGCAAAGTGTTAGTTATGTATATGCCCCAGAGGACATTGTTGTACATATGATGTATATTATGATGGATGCTTAGATATATACAGAGAGGACTTTCTTGCTCGTCATGATAGTATGCTATTTGGTTTCACTTTATCTTAACATGTTGACTTGTATTGGTTTACTGTTTTTTCTCTCACATATTGATAAAGCCCTTAGGATCTGTACTCGACTACTGGGATTATGATGAGATCATACTAGTGGGGCCAAAGTACTCGATGAGTACATCCTATAACTGTTCCTCGTCGAGGGTATATCGAGACAGGGCATCGATACACCAGAGTAGACTAGCGTATACGCATCTTGACCCATATGATGGGCGATAAATGATCCCATATCCATCGGTGTTTGACATCAGAGATGGTGTACGGGTGCTCAGTGGAGACAGGGTACACTGGACGGACTCGCCGAGAACTCCCAGATGGTGATATACCACACGTCAGATGGCAGTTCTCTGGTGACACTGGTACAGGGTAGTCTGTAGACCCGAGATCGTCATAGAGTCTTGTGTGATTCCCATTGTGCTTTGATTTCCACCTTACCACGTCCAAGAGGGCGTGCAAAACGGTGGCTTTTGGGTACAGTCCCGAATCACATGGAGGCAATGAGCGATAGGAGGGGATTCGTCTCTCCAGGTATAGGGAGTTGATGTTGTGCTGTGTTCGATTGGCTATAACTGGAATTCCCTGGCCAGGGCTGATATAGAGATTTACTGGTAAGTGTTACCAGTAGTTTCTCGACCCGTTATGAGCCACACATCGACACGACTTATCGGTTACTGGGGTCTGACATTTACTACCCCTAGACTTGATATGCGACATATCAGATGAACAGACCAGACTGTACGGGAGTGTTACTGATTGGATTCACAGGAGAACACACATGCTAGCTTGTTGATCTTCTGATCGCTCAATACCTGGGTGGCTGTTACGTTTAGCTGACCGCTTGCAGCTTGTGGGTGTTTGATATGATCATCACCTGCTACCGGCGTATTGACGATTCTTTAGAGTCCTACACAGAGGTTTCTTGGCTCAGGCGAAACGGAGTAGAGGCACATATGTGATATGTGCAGGACCGAGGATAATGCGATATGAGATACCGTATTATATTCTCGCGATATTTAGATATGAACCGGGACATCGGATCAAGTGTTGATTCGATGAATCGGTACATGTTATATTAGTCGGTAATATTCGATATAGCCGGATCGTCGGATCAAGTGTTGATTCGGTGATTTAATGTATAATAATATATTTGATATATTGTATTACATTATCTAATATTGGCTCGCTTTATTATTTCATTTTCTCACTGGATGATACATTGATATATATGCGATATATGTTAATTGTATTATTTTCTTTTGTTGCAAATATATAATATATATGTGATATATATTATTGTGACATGATATGATTTATTATTAAACATGTTTAAGGATGATTAAATGGGATTAGGGTTTGATTAGGGTTAGCTTCTTCTTGCACCTTCTAGAAGCTTTTCCTTTTTGTCTTGGTTAAGATATTATGGTTGATATTTTTCCATGACTCATTTCTAACCTAACCAAACACTAACTCTAGTTTATTCTCTACAAACTCTTAGCCTATCATCCTTGACCATGGTTGATATATCAATCATATAGATTTCTTTTCTATTCATCACAAAAGGAATTATCATTATCATTTTCCATTATCATCTTCTTCTCTCTTGATTTTGAGCTCACTAGAAATTCCATTTGTGATGATAAATTGTGAGAAAGTGAATTAAAAAGAAAGCATAATTACTACTCCCTCATCCTCATCTCATCTAGCCTATGAGATTAGGGTGTTCATCTCTTTAGAGTGAGAAAGCTTGGGTTATTGCAACTTCGACGTAGATCAACGGAGATTCGGAACACTTCAAGCTAGCATGGATCGTTCGAGTCGTGGAGCCTCTCTTGAGTCCGGGAGATCGAGGATCGCGGCGAAGGGACTTCTACTCGGAGCTTGTGAAGCGAAGGAGCGGACTACAAAGGTTGTAATCTCTCACACTTAGATAAAAAGATATTATCTTGCATGCTTAACCCTAATAATCTAGCAAAGATCCCGGCTTTGGGTTGTTCGGCACGTCCAAAATTTTATCCGGGCATGTTTGATGCCTTATGAACCTTCACAAGAGTGCCTAGGAACCCTACGGTTGTATCAAAGCCTAGCTAGAGCATTAGGCGTCGTGTTTACGAAGTTAAAACTCTGATCGAACCCGAACCGACAAAATTTACCCTCTCTCTGGAAATTTTTCAAAATCTTGGATTTTTCTGAATTAAAAATACCTAAAAAAAGGAGCAGGGAATTCTAAGAATTACCATGAAACACGGGCCCACAACTCCACTAAACCGCGGCGGAACCGCGGCGGGAACCTGCTTCCCGCGGCGGTTTCGCGGCCGATTTATGGGATTGTGACACGTGGCTTCATGGTAATATCGGTAGGTTCTTGTTGATGCTTCTGGGTATTTTTAAAGTGACTTAAGTGTTGAGTAATCTGGGGTTTATTTTTTAATCGTAGATTCGATCGGAAAATTTTAAATTCGTTGTTATTTTCGGATATTTAGAAACTGTTAAACTATTTGAACGGATATCATTAACTCACTTTTTCCCGGCACGGCAAACTTTCAAGTGTTGAATTTTTATCGGGTTTAAATCTTTCGGAAAATTGTACAAGTTAAGCGGTGGACCCTCTAGAAGACAACAAACCTTAACTCAATTATGTGACCGTCTTGAACTGCCTTTTGAACCTTCGGGTTTGGGGCAGTACGGCGTGCCACATGTGAGGCGTTGGCTTGACCCTTCTACGGCTGGATCACCGATACTGTGACATATTCTGGGATTATTTGAACTCCGCTCAAGTGTTGAGCTATTTAGGAAATTTTGGGTATTTGATTATCTGTTCGGAAAGTTTAATACTGTCTATTTATCTAGAATGTGATACAATATGTGGAATTCATAGAGTTAGGCATGAAATGCGAAGTATGTGATATTTCGGATTTACGATGTCTAAAGTGATTGTGGATTCCAAATGTTGTAGTTTTACACTTTCTTTTCTGTGACCGTAAGTGTAATATGTGATATCGCCGGTTTCGTTGCTATATGTCAACGACAATTGGGATGCGCATATTTACTTACGTTGATGATATGTGATATTATGTGTTGCTGTGATATGTGATATTGGATCGTCGTGTTCTGAATAGCCGGGGGTTTTATGTGAGATGAGGGTTTTTTATTTTCATTCATGTAAAATTCATTTGTAATGTAATATTCTTTTATTTGGGGCACTTCTAGATTGAGGTTGATGTCACCCTTGTATATTATTTACTTTTCCGCATTAGGTAGACCCAAGGTGGGGAGCACAAGTAACCGGGTTCTAGGGTCCAGTGGGAGGCCATCTCGAGGAGTCGAGACCGGGTCTCCTAACCCTAGAATTGGCAATGTTACTTGCCGCTCTCTTAGGGGTCTTGGGATGTGGGTTTGGCTATTCGTCGCGACCGTGGAATCCGTGTTTTTTACAGGCTCGTATTGAAAACACGGACGTCCTAGTATATCCAATATTTCATATATGTTCTTCTGATGCAATGTTCTGTGATGAGATCATATTACTGCCTGAGACGAATGCTTATACTATATATATATATATATGCTGATATATAAATATTACTGCTTTCGTTTCTTCTGTGATTCTTAGGAAGCATAAGCTGATGAGATTTTATTAATGAGATTAATAAAAAGAAAGGAAACCTAAAGATGTTGTGGAATCAAAACTTTATAAAAAGGGTAGCTACAGTTTTGCTTTGCACAGTGATATATATGATATGTCCTGCACCTTATTCGATGAAGAAAGAGCCGACGGATCCCTTCACCGGGAGTGACCTCTTTAGCGAAACTGGCAGATGCTAAAAAACTCGGTTTGTCTTTTGATTGCTTTTAGAGTTTTGCTTTGCACAGCGGTATATATGATATATCCTGCACCTTATTCGATGACGAAAGGGCCGACGATCCCTTCACCGGGAGTGACCCCTTTAACGAAACTAAGAAAAACCTCAAAAACACTCCTTTTCAAAAACACTCGATTCTACGACGATATCAAGTTCATTACGCTCAGGGTTTTTCTGAAAAACCTGCGTAGCCCTCCGTCATTTCAGATAAGGACTATTTAGTATCCGTGCTGCGTTTGTTGGCCTTTGTCAAGGCGTAGTGTGCGGTAGCTAACTGGTACTTATCTGTTTAAACATATGATGTGATTGGATTAGGGTATTCTTACGACCTTGTTGGCCTTTGTCAAGGGTCGTGCGGGTGGGTTTAATTTCAATCAAGAAATGACGGGTTGAACGTGACTAGCTTCCTATGGTTTGTTGGCCTTTGTCAAGATCGTAGGGGTTAGGGGAAAAAGCATTATCGGGAATTTCAAGTGTTGAAATTTGCAATGAGATTGCATACCTCCTATGAGATAGTTGGATCCCGATACCCACTGTGAGTAAGTGTTACTCCTGGGAGAGTTTTACACAAGACAATTAGCCGATCAAGTAGGTGTCTAGAAAAGTGTTAACGGGGTTACGCCTCTGGAAAAACGAGGTTTACTTTAATTAGGTCCGTGCGAAAGCACGGGGAACCTCCCTCAAAGTACCGACACTGATCTGGCTGAAAGATTGACGAAATTGTAGGGTGTAATTAATCCCGGCTAATCTTACCTTTTAGGGTTTGAAGGTAGATTTGATAAAAACAGTGGGAGACATCCTGATTAGATAAGATAATAACCAATCTAATCTTGCAAGAGAATACGCTAAATTGTTTTCTTCTCTCTCTCTCCAGGTAGCGACCATGTCAGGCCATAATCAAGATAATAATATGGATGTATTAACTGAACCCGATTATTATACTGTGCAAGGGAACGTTGGACCCGTTCTTTCTTATAAGAGTTATAAGACTGAACAGGAAACAGGAGAATATCTGGATTCTCAAGCCGCCCAAAAGAACATGCATGTTGATGCATCTTCTTCGGGTGTGTTAGTTATTGAGAACTGTTTCTCAGTTCACCCTACGTCCTGGGTATTAGATACCGGATCAGGATCCCACATATGTAAATTGTTACATGGGCTACGGAAAGGTAGAGAACTGGGAAAAGGTGATCATTCCGTTCAAGTAGGGAACGGTGCAAGTATTGCAGCCAAAGCAGTTGGCGAATATCACCTAGTATTGCCAAGTCGTAATACACTGATTCTAAATGAGTGCTATTATATACCGAACATGATGTGCAACATTATATCAGTTTCTTTATTAAGTAAAGAAGGATATAATTTTGTAGTAAAGGATAATGTTATGAACATATTCCTAGATCAAAAGTTGATTGCATCAGGTTCGTTACATAATGGCATATTCATTCTAAATCAGAATACAGTTCTGAATATACAAAACACACACAAGTGGAAAAGTTCAGATATGAACGAATCCTACTTGTGGCATTGTAGACTTGGTCATATCAATGCGACACGACTGGCTAAGTTACATAAAGATGGTTATTTGAATCCGTTCGAATTATCATCTTATGATACTTGCCATTCATGTCTCAAAGGTAAAATGACCAAAGCTCCGTTTAGTGGACACGGAGAAAGAGTTACCGAACTCTTAGGACTGGTACATAGTGATGTATGCGGTCCCATGTCTACGCATGCCAGGAACGGTTCTTCCTACTTCATTACATTCACTGACGATCTCTCAAGCTTCGGATATGTGTTCCTGATGAAACACAAGTCTGAAGCTTTTGAGAAATTCAGAGAATATAAGCACGAAGTAGAGAATCAAACGGGAAAAAGTATTAAGATTCTTCGATCTGATCGAGGAGGTGAATACTTAAGCAATGAGTTCCTAGATTATCTAAAAGAGAATGGGATTCTCTCTCAGCTTACTCCTCCTTATACACCACAGCACAACGGTGTATCGGAGCGGAGGAATCGCACCCTATTAGATATGGTACGTTCTATGACGAGTACAGCTGAGTTACCTATTTCCTTCTGGGGATATGCACTAGAAACAGCTGCATACCTATTGAATCAAGTTCCAACTAAATCTGTACCTACCACACCATATGCGATATGGAGTGGGAAGAGACCATGTCTTAAAAGAGTTAAGATATGGAGTTGTCTGGCCTATGTCAAAAGGCAAAATCCAGACAAACTCGAGGCACGGTCAGTTCTATGCAAGTTTGTGGGATATCCCAAACATTCACATGGATATCTTTTCTACCATCGCGAGGAACAAAAAGGTGTTTGTTTCTCGACATGCCACCTTTTTAGAAAAGGAATTTCTTGAAAAAGAAATTAGTGGGAAGAGGTAGAACTGGAAGAAATTCCAGCTACACAAACTCAAACTCAAACTGAAGATTTGGTGGAACCAGAGGATTCAGTAGTACCCGACGAACCCCAGCCTCTCCGCCGATCTAGTAGGGTTTCTCGTCCACCTGAGAGATACTACGGTTTTCTCATTGATGGTGGAAGCGAGGATTGCATCATGGAAGATGATGACCCGACTAGTTTCGAGCAGGCCATCACGAGTGGTGACTCTATAAAATGGCTGGATGCAATGCGATCTGAGATGGAATCCATGTACACCAACAAAGTATGGACTTTGGAAAATGCTCCTGAAGGGGTAAAACCCATTGGGAGCAAGTGGATTTTTAAAAGGAAATTTGGTGTAGATGGAAAAGTTGAGACTTTCAAAGCTAGACTTGTAGCAAAGGGTTTTTGTCAACGACCAGGTGTGGATTATGACGAAACCTTTTCTCCAGTGGCTATGCTTAAGTCCATCCGAATCTTACTTGCCATTGCTGCATACCATGACTACGAAATCTGGCAAATGGATGTTAAGACCGCCTTTCTAAACGGTGATTTAGAAGAGAGCGTGTACATGACTCAGCCATAGGGCTTCGTAGATAGTGGGAGCAGCGAAAAGGTATGCAAGCTGCTTAAATCCATTTATGGGTTAAAACAAGCATCGCGGAGTTGGAACATCTGTTTTGATGTTTTAGTCAAAGAGTTTGACTTCATCAAAAATATATATGAACCTTGTATCTATAAAAAGGTAGCAGAGGGTAAGGTTGTCTTCCTCGTATTATACGTGGATGACATACTCTTGATAGGAAATGATATTCCTATGCTGCAATCAGTCAAGCTCTTCTTATCACAGAGATTCTCAATGAAAGATCTAGGTGATGCCTCCTGCATATTGGGAATCATGATCTATAGAGATAGATCTAAACGGATATTAGGATTGTCCCAATCCAGGTACATTGACACCATACTAAAAAGGTTTAGTATGGAAGAATCCAAGCGTGGGAACCAACCCACGATCTCTGGACTCACTCTCTCCAAAGAGATGTCTCCCAAGACTGATTTGGAGAGAGCTCGCATGCAAGGGATACCCAATGCTTCGGCAGTAGGCTCTATCATGTATGCGATGCTATGTACCAGACCCGATGTAGCATACTCACTAAGTGTAGTGAGTCGGTATCAAGCAGATCCTGAAAAGAGTCACTGGACATCTGTGAAGAACATTCTCAAGTACTTACGAAGGACTAAGGAGATGTTCTTGGTGTATGGTAACGGAGAACTCCAGGTGGATTCCTTTACCGATTCCAGCTTCCAAAGTGATAAGGACGACTCTAAGTCGCACTCGGGATTTGTCTTTACCCTCAATGGAGGGGCGGTATGTTGGAAGAGTTCCAAACAGGATACCGTTGCAGACTCGACGATGGAGGCTGAATACATCGCTGCCAACGATGCTGCCAAAGAGGCTGTCTGGATAAAGAAGTTCATTAGTGAACTTGGTATGGTGATTGAGTGATTTAGCGTGCTTGCGCTTTCTAAAAGATAGATCAAAAATATTTGTAACCGCAATAAAGAACGGCGTCGCTTTGCAGCTAGCCGGTGAGTACAGGTCGGTCCACAGGGATTTTGTGAATTTCCGATTCGTTCTTACGAGTTAATTCCGAAGGGTGTTCGGATTGATTATTAAATCTAAAAATCTAATTAACCTAGGGCAATTATCTAGATCTATTCTTGCTAGGGCTAGGTTTAGGGATGGTTTGGAAATGTAATTAAATCTCACCGCCTTCAATACCCGAATGAAGATCTATGAGGAGTTATGGTAATTATCAATAAAGTGGATTAGATCCGTTCGGGAAGGTGTTCCTTCCTCTAGGTTCTTGTCCTTCCTTTAGAGATCCTTACCCTAACCTCCATGGAAAACATCACACCCGGGCCTTTATACTACGGTATCACCGCTACCTCGAGGGATAGAGTGCCGTAGGGAGCGGTATGTGCATGTATGCATGGAGTCCTATTGTAAATATTTAGTGGGTAAGAAAAGGATGAGAGATCTCATCTCTCAAAATCCTTCCCCAAAGCTAACTCTAAACAAGTTCCTAGGGCATGAAATTAAATCTACCTAGGGCAAGGAATTTAAACCTACACTAGGGCAAGAAATTAAATTACTTACAGATGCATCCCTCCAATCGTCCATGCAGGGTTGTCCGATCTGAATTTCAGAATGGAGAAGAAACACCGATGCTCTCCAAAAGATTTCTAAATTTTATTCATTAAAGGAAGGCATAAGAAATTACAATCTTTAGAGTTCTATTTATAGGAAATAGAAACCCTAGGTTACAATTTGATCCGCATGTCTAAATTTACAAAAATAGCCCTAGGTCAACTAGTAAAAGCCGCAAATGAATTTTGGTAAAATAAAATCTTCCTTTTGTCTTCTTATGGCCGCGGAACCGCGGCAATGGTGGGCTTGGGCCACGGTTCCACAGCCCTTTAGTAAGTTCAGATGATTATTTCTTCTGGGCTGCTTCAGTGTCTTTTGGGCTTTTCATTTCTTTATTGTTTTCTCCATTTGGGCTTCTATATTGGTTCCAAATCTTCAGTGAACAATTTGCAATGGCTTTTTAACCGTTTGCTTTGTATTCTTGGACCTTGCGTTGCCTTGTTGACTGTGAACTGTTCTTCGTCTAGGCTTGACTAAGATCCTCCTAATTGTTGGTCAAAAGTCCATATTTTCCTCGTTTTCACTGTTTCCTGTTCAAGAACCTGTAACCTGTAACATGTAGCAGACATGCGTCAAAAGCACCTGTTTATTTATAAAAAGAATAAGAATGGGGAATATAACAATGCTGTCACGACCCGCAGGGTACGGAACGTGACTGGCACTTAAGTTTACGAAACGTCTAAAGGCGTCCGTAAAATAAGTAAGCCAAAGCCCAGAAAACAAAACCAATGAAGCAAAAGAGTGAAGAAAACCCAATCAATTGAAAGCGAGTTAACAAATAAGTCATGTAAAACCCTTTTTAAAAACAATATCAATTTTTCCGAAAATTTCGGCAGAGTCTCCTTTGTAATTACTGGCCCCCAAAAATGGGTACAACAAGAATATATATAAAACCAACAAATAAGGCATCCCCAAGCGGGAGCTAGCTCTTCGCCATAAGGCGGTCACAAATCCCACGCAATATAAATGACAACAAGCATAATGAAGCATAAGGAAGCATGAAAAAGTAGCATGTCGGCTCAAGTGAGCTCGACCCCAAAATACAGCATAAAATCCACAAACCTCATAGTCTCATCTCTAGGTCAATATACAATAATCTGGTAGAAACAGTAGATGGAGTACACTAGATACAAAGAATATACAAGGTGGTACAAAAATGATAACATAACCCACCTATGAGCAAATCTCGAGCTCAGGCAAAAGAGGCAAAAGCACAAGTACGCCCGCCGCTACTGAACTGACGGAGCGGACCTGCAAAAGACTGTGGCACAACGGGGGTGAGTTGCCAACTCGTGAGTAATAAATAACATCTACAAAGGCTATCGTATGCATGCACACAAGCATCCTAGCATCTAAAATACAGGTATGACTGGATGCACTAGCAGGTGTGTAAACAACATCAGTGTGCTAATATGTATGCAACATGGAAATCTGGGGTCTCAATAGGTATATATAAGAAATATTTTATCTTCTTTTGTTTTTGAAACTCTTTTAGAATGCCAGCATAATGTCAATGAATCGACGAAAATCGGTGTCCAGCAACGACACCCAAAAGCTGTCTCAAATCCCATAAATCCATGTCATAGTGTCTCTGGCCTCAGCCATCCGGCTGACCCATCTCAGTATCAATATATCATCCTCTCGCGGCCCCGGTCGGTATCCTCTGGATATCCGCCGTGCCCAATGAAGTCACCGGTAGGTAATCCGTCCCCTGCCAGGCTCATCGTCAACACCACGAGCTTCTTGCCCCGGGGTACCCTACCGGGCCCACCATGTACCCGAAACGGTTCATCCAACTCCTCGAAACGGGTCTCCAAAAACCACAGCAAACTCATGGTGGACGACACTTACATCACTAGAAAACCGCAATTTACATGTTTTAAAAATATATAATAAGTTTAGAAATTTTGCGGCTTTCCCCCGAAATCCAGCAATATCATAAAATCCCAAGAAATCCTCATAAGTGCATATATCAATGATAATGAATGCGTATGATATCAATAATCAAGTTGCGATGTGTGATTAATGTATTAAGTATGAACAATTAATATGATGAAGTACATGCACATGAATAGCAATACTACGGTTTCATTTTTAAGGAATTAAAGGCAATAGTACCAGTTTAAGTATCAATTAGTAAAAGGTTTCAATTTAAAAGTTAGCTAGTGTGGTGGCATGGAAATTACCAGGGTGTGTGTGTAAACATGAATAGTGCTCGTGCTGCATATAAAAACCCTGGTAATGGTGCAGGTGTCCTATGAAATGGTTTCGTATAGATATGTCAATATAATGCATGGATGCAGCAAATAGTCGAATAGGTATTTCACCCCTAATTACTAACATCACTTAGGGTCTTGTAAGTTACTAAAACTATCGGGCAGCTTGCGCCATCCAACGATAGTCCCCCGTAGATGTTACATCTACTCACCGGGATTCCTGGCTAGCTGTGTCCAATCACCGCCTTTCCCTTTCGCGCCGCGTCTGACGTCTCCGCGACCGAACCTGGAATTTACATCAATACCAAATATAAGGTTACATATCAAGAACGACGCAAAACCCCAACGAAACTACTAAAGTTCGCTAGCTAGGTACAACGTGCACAAAGTGCGCAGAACACACGCGAAAATCGCAAAAACTGCCAAAAAACGCCGATTTGGTCGCCCGGCAAAACTAAAACCCGACTACCCAAAATCCGCACTCACGCATCCTAAAAGTCGTAGGACAAGCCATCACAATCATCAAGGTGTCACAATTAATTCATCACATAAATTTATACAAAACTAGTAAGCATTGCGTCCAAAAATCGGTGCAAAATCGCCGATTTGCGACAAAACGACTACAATATAGCATAATTATCCAAGCACACTACAAGCAATCTACAAACACTAATTACAACACAATAGCAATGATTCCAATCCTATTTCCATAAACAACCATTTCTTGAATCATAAGCTAGCAAGCTAGAAATTGCAATTTGATGCAAACATCGACAATCTAGCGACAAAGTTAACACCATCCAACACCAACATCCAAACTAACCAAATAGCTAGCCAATACACAAATTTTAAACCATTAACTAAGCTTAAAAACCTAATTTCCATAAACAAAACCTTCTCTTGATTTTTGTAATTAGCAAACATAAACCAAACTATATATGAAAAACCTTAATTTAACACTAGATTTTAGCCTAATAAGCAAGTTAACCACTTAGATTAAGGTTAGCAAAACACTAGCTAGCAAAATAAATTTAATTAACTAATACATGGATTCTAAAACCCTAGCTTATTATCAACCATTAACTAAAAGAAACTATATTAGGATTAACACTAAAATTAACACTAAACCATGCATTTAAAGGAATTTGCAACAAAGAAAGTAACTTTGATGGAATTATACCTCTTGATCTATGGATCAAGCAAGAAAATTTGCTCCAAAAATGCCTCCTTTCCACATGTTTTCAACTATATTAGGCTTGAGAAGAGGTAGCACAAGGATTTGTTTTGGTTTTGTAAACAAATTTGTGGATTTATATGGATTTTTGTAGCAATTTTGATGAAATTTGGAGGAAATGAAAAGAGGAAGGTGAAGGGGGAGGGCTGCTGGAAATTCTCGGCCAGAAGAGGGATGGGGGAGGGTGTGGGCAAGTGGGGAAGGTCATGGGTCAAGTCTCCAAGTCAATGTATCATACTTTATTCATTTAAATTAAAATAAACCCAAAAAACCCCTTAAATCAACTCAAGAAACAACTAAAGAAAAGAGGCCAGAAATTTCTGGACTTGGTCATGGTTGGGCTGTCCTAGGGCTGAGGGAAATGAGAGAGGGGTTTTACAAAAGAAGTTTTATGCAAAAAGGCCCCCTACAACTCAAAAATTGCAAGTTTTAGCTCAAAAATTCAATAAATTCGTTTCAAATCATAAAAATTTGTTAAAAAACAAAATAAATTACTAAAAATTTATGTTATCACTAGATTATAATTATCATAATTTTAGAGATTGAAATTAGCCCGGAAAAATTTGTATTTATCGCTTATTTAATGTATTTTCTTACCGGCTTAAAATAATATTAAAAAATTGAAAAATAGGGAAAAATTTTTAAATGACCAAAATTTCATAATTAACTCATTAGCTACTAAAAACAAGTAATTACCTATCCATTTAAGGTATAATTAGCCCTAAACTGCAAAATATCGAGAAAGACGGTTTTCGGAAAAATACCGAATTTTCACCGAATTTTTATGGTGTGAACAAATACCTCCAAACTTATCTTTTGCTCGTCCTCGAGCAAACTTATTTTTATTCACTAATATCCTAACCGCACTTTCGCAGGGAAACG
Source organism: Agapanthus africanus (assembly GCA_030015575.1). Classification (NCBI taxonomy): domain Eukaryota; kingdom Viridiplantae; phylum Streptophyta; class Magnoliopsida; order Asparagales; family Amaryllidaceae; genus Agapanthus; species Agapanthus africanus. The sequence continues at coordinate 301,492,703 of JASDDO010000008.1, forward strand.
CGATTGCACTGAGCACGTGCAACAAGCCGTTAAACCTCTAGGTGTCCCTAGTAGGAGGAGTGTTGTCTCCTGAGGGTTTTCAGCGGATTACACCCATAAAATCCTATCAACTCGGCCCATTGACTTTTGTTCTCCAATTAGGTCTTCTAACAAGGAATTCTATTATCTTTTGACTCGCAAATTATCCACCCATATTCTTCACACTTCCTCATTATTTAACTTAAGATTATATATGTTATGTAGACCTATTTAGCTTTCAACATCTTTTAAGTTTTCCTTCTAAAGTTCCATCTCCACTTAGGAATTTCTATCAACTCTACTAAAGATACAAGTTCTATTCTTCATTCCTTTCTCTCCTCTAAACTCTAATCACATATCCCCACGTGTGTGTAAATATCACCCCTACACTTGGAAATTCAAATCAAACAATCGTACTCTCGTCCATTGTCCAAAGCACTTATTAATTAGTGAATTTTTAATTGAATTTCGCTTACACATCCTTCATGCGACCGTTAATACTTCTTGAGGTACCAACGACCGATTACAAAATGTGTTCGCACATTTAAGCGTAATTCCTAGTCTTGCAACACCCAAGGCTTTAGCAGTGACTCCCAAACCAGTTGGTCTAAGGCACTAGGTGATGAAGCACCCTCGCTAAATATTTTTCTATTTTTGCAGCCTTAAGTAATCACAAAAACCAGTGTCCATTTTTTATTCTTTATTCACACTTATATATTTTTTATTTTCATTGTACTAAGGACTTTAGACAAGAGCATTTCAAGGTCTCTTCTACTATTCCAAATTTCAAGGTGCGTGATTGTGCAAATTGTAGGGTATACATTTTCAGAATTTAGACTTAAGCTAGGAACTTTTTTTTAAACTTATACTCTAATAAGAACATCAATACTCTTCCCTTGTTTCGACTTAGTCCAAGAAGTGAACCCAAAATTTGCCTATTTCTAAATAAACTACAAGGCATATACTTTCTACCGTTAAATTTTAAGGAATGTTATTTTTAGGGTTTTTAATTCAGTAAGTCTAAAATCTAGTTGTTCCTAGCTAGTTAACCTATCTGTCAAACTCTAGTCAAATAAGCCAAAATTGAATACAATAATTTTTATAATTTTTGATTTTTTTCAATTTTTATGGTTTTTCAAATGAGTATGCAAATGCAAATGTATGTACAAATGAATGCGAAGGAAGAAGACGTACCGAGCATACCCCCAAACTTGAACTTGACAGTGTCCTCACTGTCATACTAAATCAAGAGGGTCAAAATACCGGCACTCCCCTGCTTATTTATTTACAATTTTTTTTATTGTATTTTATAGTTTTGAAAAATTTTTTTATTATTTTTTTATAAAAAGGAAAGCAAAAATATATATACATATATACAACAAGTTTCCCCCCAAACTTAAGCTTGGCCTTACACAAGCCAAATGTTAGCACCAACCATTCAAAAATCTTATCATGGTAGTGGTATAGTTGGTGCAAGAGTGGGGTGTGGAGGAAAGAAATAAGAAACACGCGAGACCGTGTGGAAAGAAGAATGGTAGGATATGGTCTCGGTGGGGGAGAAGAAGGGCGGAAATGAGAAAGAAGGGTCGCGCGATCTTGAGGGTGTAAATCAAGTGAATAAATTAGCGCAATATGTGATGACCGATATGTTATAAGCGATTGCGCTAACCTATCAACCTGTCGGGAAATGGGGTCAAATCCCTCAAGATTCGCAAGAAAACATGGGTACGCCGAACTTGGTATAGGAGATGAAAGCGTAACGGTCATTTGTTCGGTCGGAACAATGGGAAAAACGAAAGGGAGTGAATTAGGGATAGTATCTTTCTCACCGTAGTAAACTGTTTCGAACTTGAAAGATTCCATTAATTGTTTGAAACTACTATAATCAACCGAGTCTGATGGCTCATCTGAAAATGTAAAGGACTCAAACTCGGGCGGTGAGTCATCAACATCGTCCGAAAAAGTGAAACACTCGTAGGTGTCATCGTCTGTGAGAATTGTGTCAGATTCAAAGGAAAAGGTTTCAAGCTAACAGTCTTCAAGCGGGGTCGGAACGATGGGAAAGAGGGAGGGTGATATAACAGTCAAAGATTCAGGAGGATGAATTGGAAAATCAGACAAATCAAACAAAAATGATTCAACCTCAATATTATCCTCAAGACTCTCCTCAATACTATCCTCAATATTCAACTCATCCATGCCATTATCATCAAAATCTAGACGCATATGAGATTCGGGAGAAACATTTAATAACTCAGGATGATGATTTGAACATAAAGTTTCGAGCAAATCGACAGGTGCATCATCCGAAATATTCCCGGCGTCTATATCCTCAATCAAGTGAAAATCAATTTCTTTAAACACCTCATCAAAAGCATGGATATCTATCGATTTAGGTTCTAGAGTGGAGGTGTAAAGATCGAAAGGATTAGGTGCGGTTTCACTCGAAAGGGGTTCTTCACAATTTGGCAAATCAAACACTACAAAGTCGCACAACTCGTTTTTATTTTGAACTTATGAACTATTTAGGGCAATCGATGGAAAACAGGAGTTGTGGGCTTCAATTGGGTAAGGGTAGGTTTGATTTGAAAATCCTCTCTCATTCTCACTCTGTCCAACTGCCGCCTCATACATTGAAAAGTTTGGAGCTAGCGGGATACTAGCTACCGGTTCACTAGGTTGCATAAGGGCGGCCATGGACGCTTCCACATTCCTCATCATTTTATTTGTTGCTGCGATATACGCCTCCAACGACTCTTCCAAACTAGACTTGAGTGGTAAGGGGGTTTCGGTAAAAGATTCAAAATGGTGTGGATATGCAAAACTCCCAATAGGCTGTGTAGAAACGGTGTCTAGTGAAGGTGGGAAGGTCGGGTATGACAGGTAGGAAGTGGGTGATTGGACAGGGGTAGGGTCAACATATGGATAAAAAGGTGAACAGTCGTGTAGATCCCTAGAACTAGATGAGTGGAGAGGGGTGAAAGATCGACTGCGAGATTGAGCAATATGCTCAGCAATGGACATCGGCTTAAGAGCGACAGAAGGACTTGAAAAAGTGGTATCAACATATCGAGGTGGTGAAGGTTGACTTGGTTGACACAAAGTGGGTTGAAAAGTCAAACTGTTTCTCCTAGACGCCTCTATTTGATCTTTCAAAGATATTTTAGGCATGGAAGGATCGTTTTTAAATTGACCGAACAAATTGACGAACGACGCAAAATTTGGTTCGGGATACCAAAGTTCGGCAAGAGATTTATGATGTGGGGTACCCATGATAGATGAATGAGAAAAGAAAGAAGGTAGGTGGTGCAAGTGGGGTGCAAGGATTTCTTAGCGACAAAATTTTTGCAAGTTTTTATAAAAATTTTCCTTTTTTTCCTTTTTCTCTTTATTTGAGACTGTTTGCAGAAAAAAAAATTCGATAAAGGGCTTAGACACAAATGTAATCAACCAGAAATGCACAATCAGACCTAGACTAGGGTCACCTAGGTCAGCTAGACAGCTCCTAACTGTTCCAAAGGGCTAGAAATAGGACCTCAAACCGCCTCTTCACCGCCAATTGCGGCCAGGTAAGTGCCAGGTTAGTGGGAAGGAACCACACTGTGGGCCTAATTAAAAACCACTAGCCTTGACACACTTGCCTAGACACCGCAAAGTCAGGTTAGGATAAACGGTCGATGCCTATACTAGTCCTCTGTCCTATTGAGCGCGACGTCCTCAGGGCTGAGTCTAGTATTTTTTAATTAAGATATGGTCAATGTAAATGCCTTATGTGATTTCTGGGGTCCTGGAAAGGGTGATGAAATCCCCACCCAATCTGAATTGGTCAAAAAGCCCCTTAAAGTCCAATTAAAGATATGCAAAACAGTAAATCACTTGCAATCAAATATTTTTATTTTATGCGCGGCGCAAAGAATCCTGCACAAGATTGTTATTTGAAAGGGAAAAGATTTTTGAGCGCAAAGAAATCCTGCAGGCAAATTTACAGAAGATATATCAAGATTTGCAGAGGAGGAGAGAGAGAAAACTCACAGAAATTTGCAGTGGCGGAACAGTTTTTTTTTTTTTTATAATTTTTATCGTGCTTCTGCCCCTTTTTTAAGCCCTGATTCGACAAGACCGCGGCGGTTCCGCGGCCAAAAGGGGGCTGGCGCGGCGGTTCCGCCGCGCTTTGGTCGGTCCGGCCTATTTTTTTTTTTTGTGAGCCAGATCACCGCGGTTAACTTGTAGACTCGGTCCCCCAAATTTCTTCTGTTCCTCGGTTGTTGTGATCTTCTGTTGCTCCGATCTGTTTTTTTCTGTTTTGATCTCTGTAGATTTCCAGATCCGATTTTCGTATATCCTGCAAAATTCAAACAACAAAGTATCCCTTCCAAAAATAACAGATTATATATTTTTATATATTTTTTTTTGATTTTTCAGATTTTTCAGATTTTTTTAAATTTTATGATTAACCCGAAATTGCAAAAAGGAAAGTTCTACGTCATCCCCGGCAACGGCGCTATTTGATTGAGTGATTTAGCGTGCTTGCGCTTTCTAAAAGATAGATCAAAAATATTTGTAACCGCAATCAAGAACGGCGTCGCTTTGCAGCTAGCTGGTGAGTACGGGTCGGTCCACAGGGATTTTGTGAATTTCCGATTCATTCTTACGAGTTAATTCCGAAGGGTGTTCGGATTGATTATTAAATCTAAAAATCTAATTAACCTAGGGCAATTATCTAGATCTATTCTTGCTAGGGCTAGGTTTAGGGATGGTTTGGAAATGTAATTAAATCTCACCGCCTTCAATACCCGAATGAAGATCTATGAGGAGTTCTGGTAATTATCAATAAAGTGGATTAGATCCGTTCGGGAAGGTGTTCCTTCCTCTAGGTTCTTGTCCTTCCTTTAGAGATCCTTACCCTAACCTCCATGGAAAACATCACACCCGGGACTTTATACTATGGTATCACCGCTACCTCGAGGGATAGAGTGCCGTAGGGAGCGGCATGTGCATGTATGCATGGAGTCCTATTGTAAATATTTAGTGGGTAAGAAAAGGATGAGAGATCTCATCTCTCAAAATCCTTCCCCAAAGCTAACTCTAAACAAGTTCCTAAGGCATGAAATTAAATCTACCTAGGGCAAGGAATTTAAATCTACACTAGAGCAAGAAATTAAATTACTTACAGATGCATCCCTCCAATCGTCCATGCAGGGTTGTCAGATCTGAATTTCAGAATGGAGAAGAAACACCGATGCTCTCCAAAAGATTTCTAAATTTTATTCATTAAAGTGAGGCATAAGAAATTACAATCTTTAGAGTTCTATTTAAATGAAATAGAAACCCTAGGTTACATTTTGATCCGCAAGTCTAAATTTACAAAAATAGCCCTAGGTCAACTAGTAAAAGCCGTAAATGAATTTTGGTAAAATAAAATCTTCCTTTTGTCTTCTTATGGCCGCGGAACCGCGGAAATGGTGGGCTTGGGCCGCGGTTCCGCGGCCCTTTAGTAAGTTCAGATGATTATTTCTTCTGGGCCGCTTCAGTGTCTTTTGGGCTTTTTATTTCTTTATTGTTTTCTCCATTTGGGCTTCTACATTGGTTCCAGATCTTCAGTGAACAATTTGCAATGGCTTTTTAACTGTTTGCCTTGTATTCTTGGACCTTGCGTTGCCTTGTTGATTGTGAACTGTTTTTCGTCTAGGCTTGACTAAGATCCTACTAATTGTTGGTCAAAAGTCCATATTTTCATCGTCTTTACATCATTTTCATTGTTTCCTGTTCAAGAACCTGTAACCTGTAATATGTAGCAGACATGCGTCAAAAGCACCTGTTTATTTATAAAAAGAATAAGAATGGGGAATATAACAATGCAATATTATGGTGTGAACATGTGGTTCCATCCATTGAGCATCCAATACCTCTGTATTGCGATAACAATGGACCTGTGGCTTTGGCCAAGGAACCCAGATCCCATCAGAAATCCAGACATATTCTGAGGCGGTATCACCAGATCAGGGAGATAGTTGATCGCCGGGAGATCGAGGTCAGGAGAGTAGATACGAAGGACAACACTGCGGATCCACTCACGAAGGCTATTCCCCAGATACAGTTTGAGAGATTATTCGGGATGCTAGGTATGAGATACTACAGCAGCTGGCCTTAGTGCAAGTGGGAGAATGTTAGTTATGTATATGCCCTAGAGGCCATTGTTGTACATATGATGTATATTATGATGGATGCTTAGATATATACAGAGAGGACTTTCTTGCTCGTCATGATAGTATGCTATTTGGTTTCACTTTATCTTAACATGTTGACTTGTATTGGTTTACTGTTTTTTCTCTCACATGTTGATAAAGCCCTTAGGATCTGTACTCGACTACTGGGATTATGATGAGATCATACTAGTGGGGCCACAGTACTCGATGAGTACATCCTATAACTGTTCCTCGTCGAGGGTATATCGAGACAGGGCATCGATACACCAGAGTAGACTAGCGTATACACATCTTGACCCATATGATGGGCGATGGATGATCCCATATCCATCGGTGTTTGATATCAGAGATGGTGTACGGGTGCTCAGTGGAGACTGGGTACACTGGACGGACTCGCCGAGAACTCCCAGATAGTGATATACCACACGTCAGATGGCAGTTCTCTGGTGACACTGGTACAGGGTAGTCTGTGGACCCGAGATCGTCATAGAGTCTTGTGTGATTCCCACTGTGCTTTGATTTCCATCTTACCATGTCCAAGAGGGCGTGCAAAACGGTGGCTTTTGGGTACAGTCCCGAATCACATGGAGGCAATGAGCAATAGGAGGGGATTCGTCTCTCCCGGTATAGGGAGTTGATGTTGTGCTGTGTTCGATTGGCTATAACTGAAAGTCTCTGGCCAGGGCTGATATAGAGATTTACTGGTAAGTGTTACCAGTAGTTTCTCGACCCGTTATGAGCCACACATCGACACGACTTATCGGTTCCTGGGGTCTGACGTTTACCACCCCTAGACTTGATATGCGACATATCAGACGAACAGACCGGACTGTACGGGAGTGTTACTGATTGGATTCATAGGAGAACGCACAGGCAAGCTTGTTGATCTTCTGATCGCTCAATACCTGGGTGGCTGTTACGTTTAGCTGACCGCTTGCAGCTTGTGGGTGTTTGATATGATCATCACCTGCTACCGGCGTATTGACGATTCTTTAGAGTCCTACACAGAGGTTTCTTGGCTCAGGCGAAACGGAGTAGAGGCACATATGTGATATGTGCAGGACCGAGGATAATGCGATATGAGATACCGTATTATATTCTCGCGATATTTAGATATGAACCGGGACATCGGATCAAGTGTTGATTCGATGAATCGGTACATGTTATATTAGTCGGTAATATTCGATATAGCCGGATCGTCGGATCAAGTGTTGATTCGGTGATTTAATGTATAATAATATATTTGATATATTGTATTACATTATCTAATATTGGCTCGCTTTATTATTTCATTTTCTCACTGGATGATACATTGATATATATGCGATATATGTTAATTGTATTATTTTCTTTTGTTGCAAATATATAATATATATGTGATATATATTATTGTGACATGATATGATTTATTATTAAACATGTTTAAGGATGATTAAATGGGATTAGGGTTTGATTAGGATTAGCTTCTTCTTGCACCTTCTAGAAGCTTTTCCTTTTTGTCTTGGTTAAGATATTATGGTTGATATTTTTCCATGACTCATTTCTAACCTAACCAAACACTAACTCTAGTTTATTCTCTACAAACTCTTAGCCTATCATCCTTGACCATGGTTGATATATCAATCATATAGATTTCTTTTCTATTCATCACAAAAGGAATTATCATTATCATTTTCCATTATCATCTTCTTCTCTCTTGATTTTGAGCTCACTAGAAATTCCATTTGTGATGATAAATTGTGAGAAGGTGAATTAAAAAGAAAGCATAATTACTACTCCCTCATCCTCATCTCATCTAGCCCATGAGATTAGGGTGTTCATCTTTTTAGAGTGAGAAAGCTTTGGTTATTGCAACTTCGACGTAGATCATCGGAGATTCGGAACACTTCATGCTAGCATGGATCGTTCGAGTCGTGGAGCCTCTCTTGAGTCCGGGAGATCGAGGATCGCGGCGAAGGGACTTCTACTCGGAGCTTGTGAAGCGAAGGAGCGGACTACAAAGGTTGTAATCCCTCACACTTAGATAAAAAGATATTATCTTGCATGCTTAACCCTAATAATCTAGCAAAGATCCCGGCTTTGGGTTGTTCGGCACGTCTAAAATTTTATCCGGGCATGTTTGATGCCTTATGAACCTTCACAAGAGTGCCTAGGAACCCTACACAAAGCGCCCACGTATCGACACGTGGCGCACTTGCGCTCAAGCGCCCAGCGCTCAAGTGCAGAGCGCCCACGTGCCGACACATGGCACTCTAGCGCCTGAGCGCACAGCACCTAGGCGCACAGCACCCAAGGCGCTGGCCCCATGCATCCTTTGGAGGCCTTTTCCCCCTCTTTCTTTTATATATATATATACACATGTATACATACATATATATATATGTACATATGTATACATATGTACACATACACATACTCCACGACCCCCGTAAAAACTCTGTGGGGCTCCCGATATATCCAAAACCCCCCTTTCAAAACACAACACACGTACACTGCACATTGAGTTCGCATGACCAGTTTAACCCGTCAATCGGAGGTTCCCTCGCTCCAAAGGCGAGGGGTAATTAACGGCAACTTAGTTCGCGGGAGCCGGAGATTCGGATCCCCATAATCATTAAACCCCGGCCTACCCTAGGCAGGGGGAATCTGTAGTACGCCTAATAAGCCCGCGCGTATTCCCATCTCAATGGGGTGACAAAAAACACCCTACAGATTCTGCCACGCCCGGTGGGACCAGTCTCTCCTCCCATATTTCGGGTTAAGCGTTCATGCGAACTCAATCAATATACATACCTGTATTTATACTAAAAATAATGCTTTTTCATGCAGGTTTTCAAGCAATCACTTCCCAACGATGTCTCCAAAAACCTGCTCAGCTCTCAACACGGCTCCCATCTCATACACGATGAAGATGGACTCCAGAACGGTCCTCCCGGCCAGTCTCAGGCGACAATGGGAGGAGCCACTGCTACCTTTCGGCTCTATTATGTTCATGCCTCTTGGCGCCATCCCAGCTCCTCAAGCCCCGGTGGCATACAAACCGGTCTCGAAAGGCAAAAGGTCTAATGTGGTGGTCGCGAGGGCACCTCAACCCAAGCGCAAGTCCGTTCCCAAACGACTCTCAATGGCCCCAGCTGGGGGCAAGGCCATCGACACCAACAAAGCTGTAATGCGTTTCGAGCAAGCTCCAACGGTACCCTCAACAACTGCTCGATCGGGTGCTTTCTCTAAGATCCCCGCCAATGAGAAAGAGACGACTGGATATAAGGTCCACACTGTCTACATGGTGGGTACGCGCAGCAAGAGCAAGAACGGGGCCACTACATCTCAAATCCAATCTGGCTTGAATGTGGTGGCCGCTTCCTAAGAACAGCCGCCTCTGCTGGGTGATGAAGACCCTCTCGATGAGGATGATAGGCAGAAAGACCCTTCGGTCCATGAGGAGTCGGGCTCGGAAATCGAAGAAGATCCAGCTTTCCACCCCAGGACCGCGGAACAAGAGCTGCTTCAAGAGCTCCGAAAGCAGCTCAGAAACAAAGACAAGGATATGGCCAAACTTTATTCCAAAATCGATGACTTAACGAATGTCGTGATGCAGCTCACGGCCCGACTAGCCTCTCAGCCGCCTAATCAAGCGGAGGGCTCTGATCGTGAACCGGGAAGTGGTGTCCCAAAGCAGCCGATGCCTATTCCCTCAAATCCAAAAGTGGGCGAACTACATGAAAATCAGTCGCATCCTATCTCGGGAAAGGTCTTGGCTACCGATGACAGTAGCCCGCTAACTCAAGATCAAATCATGGATTTAGTTGACAGCAAAGTCAAAACATTGGTAGCTGAAGCCGAAGCACAAAAAGATATCAGCAGTAGTGGGAGACCATATCCTGCTCAGTATGATCTGGTGGAATTTCCTAGCGGCTATGTCATCCCCAAATTGGGAAGATTCGATGGGACGGGAAATGCGAATCAGCATATCGCCCACTTCAAATCCTCATGCTGGAACACTGGGGGCAACGATGCGCTTCTCCTCCGCCAGTTCGTTAATAGCTTGACCGATGTTGCTTTCGACTGGTACGCGAGCATACCGGATGGCTCCGTCACAACCTTTGTCCAAATGGAGTCTCTGTTTCGGCAGAGGTTCATGAGCGTCATCGATAAGATTACCATTGTCGGGCTCGTAAGGACCAAGCCCAAGAGCGACGAAAGCAACACGGATTTTATAACCCGATGGCGCAATCTCTCCGTCAAATGCGAACCGCCGATAGAGCAGGACCAATCTGTCAGTCTCCTTGTCGGAAATCTCAACAACTGGATGACCCGTTTCTATGTACCGCGGGTCTCAAAACATTCCAAGAGCTGACCAAAAAAGTCCAAACGTTGGAACGCTCAAAGCCCGAATCCGCTCAGGATCTTTAGTTCACAAACAGACCGAAACCTTGGAGGGACGACAACCGAAAAGGCGGAAGTTCTAACATCACCGATTCTCCAAATAAGCAGAGAACGGGCGGAGCAAAAACCGACCAGTCTCGAGAGCCAACTTTGGAGGAAAGAAGAAATAAGGTCTACTCATTCTGAAGGGACAAGGTCCACAAAATTTTTAAAGATACTCTGAAGAATGTCCTGCGGCTACCAGAACCGAAAAGGCTAAGTGAAGAGAACAAGACTGATCATCCCAACTTTTGCCCATACCACCGAGTGCTGGGGCACACTATTGAAGACTGTTGCATCTTCAAGGATTGGGTCGAGAAACAATACAAGGCGTGATAAATATCATTGTCCCTTGGTGTGTTAACAAACAATCAAGCTGCGACCGCCAATTTCATACACACGGGGACCGAAGTCCTTCAGGGACCTGATTCTCTCAAACACCCGCCTTTCTCTGGGAACAATCGACCGCCACGTCATTAAACTGGGAACAATCGACCGCCACGTCATTAAACTGGGAACAATCGACCTCTAAGTCGTTAAACTGGGAATGTAAAAAAATGTAAATAAACAAAAAAAATGTGTAAATAAAAGAAAAATAAAGAAAAGCCGAAATGATGGGGCAACTCGCAATAAAAATCAGCGAGTGAAAATAAAAATGAAAATAAAGCCGAAATGATGGGGCAACCGCGAATAAAAGCCGAAATGATAGGGCAATCGCGATCTTCGCGATAAGAAAAGCTGAAATGATGGAGCAATCGCGGTAAAAAAAACAACAAAAAACAAACAAAACAAAGGCGAATGATGAGTCGCTCCTGGTACCATATTCCAGTGCAGCGATGCAGACGCCAACAAAAATTCAAATTTCCAAAGTCATCCCAGCCCTACGGCCAGTCCCTAAATTGACTGCCGTATACAATCCACGGGCTCAAATAATTCTCATCATATCCATATCCCACCGCAATCACCAGTTACGCGGCTGGTCTCCGCATTTGGAATTATACTCCATTGAGAAGACCCACTCATGTGTCCTCACGATACATGAGGAGAACAAACCTTTGTGGGATCCTTACGACTCACAAAGGAAAAACACACTTAGGAGTCCTCACGACTCCTAAGGAGAAAATACACCTGCGGGATCCTTACGACTCGTAGAGAGAAAATGCCTTTATGGGACCCTTACGGCCCATAAAATTGAAAAGACATAGGCGATAGGGATCCAAACCTTTCTCTTAAGCCATCGCTCCCCAATTCCCAAGTGGCGAATGATGAGTCGCTCCTGGTACCATATTCCAGTGCAGCGATGCAGACGCCAACCAAATTCCATATCCCATACCCCAACGGCGAATGATGAGTCGCTCCTGGTATCATATTCCAGTGCAGCGATGCAGACGCCAACCAAATCCCAAACGGCGAATGATGAGTCGGTCCTGGTACTACATTCCAGTGCAGCGATGCAGACGCTAACCGAATTCCAACTCCCATACCCCAACGGCGAATGATGAGTCTCTCTCGGTACCATATTCCAGTGCAGCGATGCATACACCACAAAGTCCCGAAATTTTTCCGGCCCCACGGTCTGGATCATACATCCTAAAAAACCGTATACAATCTACGGGAGTAAAACACTCCCGATCTCTCCAAAAAAGAAAAAAAAGAAAAAAAAACGGTATGTCCACAAGCAAAAGGGGCACGGATGAAAACCCGTAAGGGCTCCGTGAGTAAAAACAGCAGGACTGCCGGCGAGTTTGTGAAAACCCGAAAGGGCGCAAACTCGTAAAAAAAAAAGAAATGAAATGCACTAGCAAAGTCCTCTCGACTTTGTAAGGAGAAATTTCCCGCGTGAGATCCCTACGACTCACAAAGGAGCAACACACTTAGGAGTCCCCACGACCCCTAAGGAGAAAATATACCTACGGGATCCTTATGACCCGTAGGGAGAAAATGATTTGTGAGACCCTTACGGCTCACAAAATGGAAAAGCCTTAGGTGACAGGGATCTAAACCTGTCTCCTAAGCCACTAATTCCCAAATCCTCTCGGGGCACATGATGAGTTGCTCCTGGCATTATTCCAGTGCAGCAATGCAGATGCCAAACAAACCAAATCCAAATCCTCTCGGGGCACATAATGAGTTGCTCCTGGCATTATTCCAGTGCAGCAATGCAGATGCCAAACAAAAAAAACCAAATCCAAATCCTCCCGGGGCACATGATGAGTTGCTCCTGGCATTATTCCAGTGCAGCAATGCAGATGCCGACAGAAAACCAATTCCCAAATCCTCTCAAAGACAGATGATGATTCGCTCCTGGTACCATATTCCAGTATAGCGATGCTGATTTCAACTCAAATCAAACAAATCAAACCAACCAATTCCAACATCGACCTCTGCGTCAAACCAGCGACACTCCGTGCCGGGGAAACGTCAAGCAGACACTCCGTACCGGGGACACGTCAACCAGCGACACTCTGCATCGGGGAAACGTCCAACACAGACACTCCACATTAGGGAAACGTCCAACAGCGACACTCCGTGCCTGGGAAACGTCAAGCAGACACGTCAACCAACGACACTCTGCATCGGGGAAACGTCCAACACAGACACTCTGCATCAGGGAAACGTCCGACAGCGACACTCCGTGCCGGGGAAACGTCAAGCAGACACTCCGTACCGGGGACACGTCAACCAGCGACACTCTGCATCGGGGAAACGTCCAACACAGACACTCTGCATCAGGGAAACGTCCAACAGCGACACTCAGTGCCGGGGAAACGTCAAGCAGACACTCCATGCCGGGGACACGTCAACTAGCGACACTCTGCATCGGGGAAACGTCCAACACAGACACTCCGCGTCAGGGAAATGTCAACCAACGACACTCTGCATCGGAGAAACGTCCAACACAGACACTCCGCATCAGGGAAACGTCCGACAGCGACACTCCGTGCTGGGGAAACGTTAAGCAGACACTCCGTAAAGGGGACACGTCAACCAGCGACACTCTGCATTGGGGATACGTCAACCAGCAGACACTCCACGTCGGGGACACGTCGACCAGCGACACTCCGTATCGGGGATACGTCAACCATCAGACACTCCGTGCCGAGGACACGACGACCAGCGACACCCCGTCTCGGGGATACGTCAACCAGCAGACACTCCGTCTCGGGGAAACGTCAAGCAGACACTCCGTCTCGGGGACACGTCAACCAGCCAATACTCTGGCTCGGGGAAACGTCGACCAGCGACACTCCGCGCCGGGGGCACGTCAACGAAATCACTCCGGGCTAGGGAAACGTCTACCACGGACACTCTATCTCGGAGTCGCGTCAAGCACCGACCGTCCATGTCGTAAAAAGGGCAGTGCATCCTAAAAAGTAGGAACCAAAGCAAGTAGCCGCCACGCAAAAGAAAATCCATCAATTTCATGCACACGACCCACATAAGCTGTGTGCATTTATTGATGGGTGGCAATTTGTTGGGGTAAAAATTTATACCCCGGTTGACCAAGTCAAAATAAAAGTCAACCCCAAGCCAGGTGGGCCCAAGCCCAGGTCAAGCGGGCCCATGCCTAAGTCGAGCCCGCAGCCAGCCTCCCCATGCCAACAACAAAATCATGTAATAAATAATTTTTATGTAATTGGTTATGCATGAATGTAAACAAAATGGGCATAAAGCCAATATTTTGTAAGCCCATGACTTATGTGCAAAAATGAAATGGCACATGAGCCATGGGATGGCTAAAATGCCATTTTTTGTAAAGCCCAAGGGGCTATATGTAAATATGTAAGCCTATATATAAGACAATATGATGATGAATAAAGGATACACATTTCATTCCCCCAAAAACTAGGGTTTTTTGTGCCTCCTGCTCCTTCTCCAAGGTTCTAAACCTTCTCATTTCTTTTGAATTAAATCAAGAATTTTACCCTTTCTTTTCCAAATCTAAGTAATTTCCCATCACAAAACCCACAAAGGGGAACTCAGATCTCCCATCAGATCTAAAAAAAAGAGTGATTTTTAAAATCTCCTACTTCTTGATCTTCAAGATCCGGCCAAACAACAGGAGGAAGAAGAAGAACCCCCTTCATCAGCTTCAAAACATCCTAGGAGTTTTAACTCCATATATATATATAACAACAAATATTTCCTTTCTGAAGCATAGCTTCTGTTTCTTAGGCTAAAAGCCTCCTTTTCTCGCCGGCGCTCAAGCGCAGAGCGCCCGCGTGCCGACATGTGGCGCGCTTGCGCTCAAGCGCTCAGCGTTCGAGCACAATGCGCCGACGTGCCAGCACGTGGTGCGCTTGCGCTCAAGCGCAAGCGCTCGAGCACAAGTCTCCTCGGTGACGACACGTGGCGCGCTTGCGCTCCAGCACAAGCGCTCGAGCGCAAGTCGCCCCGGTGCCGACACGTGGCGTGCTTGCGCTCAAGCACAAGCGCTCGAGCGCAAGTCGCTCCCCGTGCCGACACGTGGTGCGCTTGCGCTCAAGCGCAAGAACTCAGGCACAAGTCGCCCACGTGCCGACACGTGGCGCTTGCGCTCGAGCGTCAGGCGCTGAAGCGCAAAGCGCCCACGTATCGACACGTGGCGCGCTTGCGCTCAAGCGCCCAGCGCTCAAGCGCAGAGCGCCCACGTGCCGACACGTGGCGCGCTTGCGCACCAGCGCCCAGCGCTCAAGCGCAGAGCACCCACGTGCCGACACGCGGCACTCTAGCGCCTGAGCGCACAGCACCTAGGCACACAGCGCCCAAGGCGCTGGCCCCATGCATCCTTTGGATGCTTTTTCCCCCTCTTTCTTTTATATATATATATATATATATATATATATATATACACATGTATACATACATATATATATATATATATGTACATATGTATACATATGTACACATACACATACTCCACGACCCCCGTAAAAACTCTTCGTGGCTCCCGATATATCCAAAACCCCCCTTTCAAAACACAACACACGTACACTGCATATTGAGTTCGCATGACCAGTTTAACCCGTCAATCGGAGGTTCCCCCGCTCCAAAGGCGAGGTGTAATTAACGGCAGCTTAGTTCACGGCTGCCGGAGATTCGGATCCCTACAATCATTAAACTCTGGCCTACTCTAGGCAGGGGGAATCTGCAGTACGCCCGACAAGCGCGCGCGTATTCCCATCTCAATGGGGTGACAAAAAACACCCTACAGATACCACCCGAAACCTTGCTGACATGATAAATAACCCTAAAGAGGTACCAGAGCCTAGTTATAGAATTAGACGGATAGTGTAGAATTACGAAACCGAAACAACTCCGAAACACCCATTTGAAAACACTAGTTTCAGTCGAAAATTTTCAGGTGTCAAATTTTTTTTAAACTGTTCCAGAATGTTGTATGTGATACAATATGAACACAGTGCAAAATTGAACACTAAAGCTTGGATTTTGGCCACCCACTTTGCCTCCAGGACCGGCTTGCTCGGCCCAATGATGGGGTTTTGGGTTCAAGTTTTCACTGTGTTCCAGTCTCTGAGGTTTGGTAATTCAGGTGTTGTTTCTTTTTGCTAAATTTTCATGTGATGTTATCTTTTTACAGAGGCAATTCGGAGTGTTTCATATTCATAATTCTATTTTTGTTTCGGGTATTTTAGACCGTGTTAAAAAGTTAGAACGGATATCAATAACTCACTTTTTCCCTTGCTGGAAATTTTTCCAAGTGTTGGTTCTTTCCTTTGTTTAAAACTTTCAGAAACACATGCAAGCGATTCTATGGACCCTCTAGAAGAACGAAACCCTAACTCGATTATGTGACCGTCAGAACTGCCACGAAACCCTAGGGTTTGTGGTAGTTCAGCGGTGCCACATGTGGGGCATTGGTTGACCTATCTACGTCTGGTTCATAGTAGCTGTGGAATGTTCTAGGACCTTTTGAACTCCGCTCAAGTGTTGAGGTATTTGGGAAATTTTGGGTGTTTGTTTATTCGATCGGAAAGTTTAACATTTTCTAGTAATCTGGAATGTGATACAATATGTAGAATTCATATAGTTAGTCATGAAATGCGAAGTATGTGATATTTCGGGTTTACGATGTCTAAGGTAATTGTGAATTCCAAATGTTGTAGTTTGACATTTTCTTTTCTGCGACCGTAAGTGTAATATGTGGTGTATCGCCGTTTTCGTTGCTATATGTCAACGACAATTGGGATACGCATATTTACTTACGTTGATGACATGTGATGTTATGTGTTGCTGTGATATGTTATATTGGATCATCGTGATTTGAATAGCCGTGGGTTTATGTGAGATGAGGGTTTTTATTTTCATTCATGTAAAATTCAATGTATGTAATATTCTTTTATTGGGGCACTTCCGGGTTGAGGATGATGTCACCATTGCATATTATTTACATTTCCGCATTAGGATCGACCCAAAGAGGAGAGCACAAGCAGCCGGGTTTTAGGGTCCAGTGGGAGGCCATCTCGAGGAGTCGAGTCCGGGTCTCCTAACTCTAGAATTGGTATGGTTCCTTGCCGTTCTCATAGGGGTCTAGGGATGTGGGTTTGGCTATTTATCGCGACCATGGAATCCATATTATATACAGGCTCAAAATAAAACATAGACCACCTAGTATATCCAATATTGCATATGTTATCTTCTGCTGCTGATATTCTGTGATGTGATCATTTTATATACGTGAGACGAATGCTTTATTATTGTATATATGATATATAATAAACGTTGCTTATGTTCTGCACCCACGCTAGTCCCGTCCCGGTATGCCGTTAGTTAAGTAACCTAACGGTGCATAACGGGACACTGTGGCGAATATGGATGGCATAAGCGTACGTTATATTTTCGTTTCTTCTGTGATGCTTAGGAAGCATAAATGATGGGAATTCATTAATGAGATTAATGAAAGAAAAGAAACCTAAAAGATGTTGTAGAATCATATTTTCAAAAACGGTAGCTCTAGTTTATTCTTTGCAAAGCAGTATTCCTTGTAGAATATCCATCACCTTATTCGATAAGGATAGAGCCGAGATCCCTTCACCAGGAGTGACCTCTTTAGAAAAACTAGCAGATGCTACAACTCACTCAGTTTTTTTTTGACTGCTTCTATAGTTCTTGCTTTGCATAGCGATATTTGAGAAATATTTTGCACCTTATTCGATAAGGAAAGAGTCGAGATCCCTTCACCGAGAGTGACCTATTTAGCGAAACTAGCAAAAGCCTAAAAAACATTCCTTTTCAAAATTACTTGTTTCTACAATGATATCAAGTTCATTACGGAAAAGGTTTTCAGAAAAACCTGTCGTAGCCCTCTGTCATTTTAGATAAAGATTATTTAGTATTCGTGCCGCGTTTATTGACCTCTGTCAAAGCGTAGTGCGCGGTAGATGATTAGTACTTATCTGTAAAGCATGTGATGAGATTGGATTAGGATAGTCGTACGACCTTGTTGACCTCTGTCAAGGGTCGTGCGGGTGGGTTTGATTCAATCAAGAAATGACGGGTTGAACTTGACTAGTGCACTATGGTTTGTTGACCTCTGTCAAGGTCATAGCACGCTAGGGGCAAAAGCATTATAGTGAATTTCAAGTGTTGAAATTTGCAATGAGATTGCATACCTTCTATGAGATAGTTGGATCCCGATACCCACTGCGAGTAAGAGTTACTTGTTCAGACCATAATATTGCATTTTCCATTCCCCTATTCTTATCCTTTTTATAAATAAACAGGTACTCTTGACACACGTTTGTTGCATATTACAGGATACAGGTTTCTGGAGCAAATACAGTGAAAAAGACACAAAACAACAGAAAAAGGGACTTTTGACCGACAATTAGACGGATCCTAGTCAAGCCCAGTTCACATAGGTGCAAGGAAACGCATGTCAAGGTGAAACGGTTAAAAGACCAATACAAGTCTTCACTGAAGATCTGGAGAAGAGTAAGAAGCCAACAGAGAAAAAGAAGTATAAAAATAAGAAGCCCAAGAAATGATGAACCATGACCAGAAATTTGGTGAGTCAAGCCCACCAAAGGGCCGCGGAACCGCGGCCCAAGCGCCCAATTGCCGCGGTTCCGCGGCCGTATAATGCCCGTGTCGGTGGATGTTTCTCGTGTCGGTGCGTCGGTGCGGGTGTTGGGATTTTTCGAGGGCAAATCTGTAATTGCACATCTGCGAGAGTCTGTAACCCTAATTTCTCCTGTTTACTTATAAATTGTAATCGAAAATTGTAAAACCCTATGTCTCTTTTCAATCAATAAAATTCAGAATTGCTGGGAGTATTATTCAGATCTGTTCTATATTGCTTGGAGGGAGCCGTCAACCTAGTAAGTTATTTTATGTCTTTGTTTTTTTTAATTAGTCTGTTTAATCATCCCCTAATGAGCGAGTAGTCTCCTCGTTTGTTTGGGTTAGCCTTAGGGAAAGGTTTGAGAGATGAGATCTTTCACCCCTTTCATGCCATCCACACCTAAGAGTTAGAACTCCATGCATGCACGCACAACCGCTCCCTACGGCATCCTACCCCTCGAGGTAACGATGAACCGTAGTATAAAGGGCCGGTTGCGCGTGTTTTCCATGGGGGTTAGGGTAATTATCGATAAAGGAAGGATAAAGAATCTAGAGGAAGAAACATCTTCCCAAAAGATTCTAATCCACTTTATTGATAATTACACCAATATCTAATAGATCTAAAATAGGGCAATGAAAGCGGTGAGGAAACCTTTAATCTCCAAACTTCCCCTAAACATAACCCTAGCAAGAGTTTAATTCAGATTAATTTAGTTTAGTGATAGATCCAGTTTTTATAGATTTTAGAAACCAAACAAAACAACATTTTGAATCAACTCGTAAAGACACATTAAAGGAAATTACCCATCTCTGTGGATCGACCCGTATTCACCGGCTAGCTGCAAAGCGACGCCGTTTCTGATTACGGTAAATACAAGTTTTTGGATTAATCAAATGGCGCCGTTGCCGGGGATGGCGTAATCTTTCTTTTGTGTAATTTCGGGTTGATATAAATTTAAAAAAATTATAAAAATCTGAAAATAAAAAAAAAGAAATAAAAATTATCAATTTTGATCTGTTTGAAGGGTGTATTGTTTGAATCTTGCAGAACAGCGAAGAATCGCGGATCTGGGAATTTACAATGGGCAAATCAGAAAAGTGCACATCAGAACAGAAGGGAAAGTCCACAGCAGAACTGTACAAATTTTCCAGAGACCTGATCCCGCAGTTTGACCGCGAAAACACGGCTAAAACCCCACTTTGACCGCGGAAGGGCGGTGATCTGGTGTCTTCATCATCTGAATTTTTTTTGGGGAATCGTGCCGGTTAGTTGGCCACGGAAACGCGGTATTAAAGCACATTGACCGCGGAAACGCGGCAGGAATCTGACATCATCTCGTGGAAGTTACACTGTTTGTTTCCTCTTTCTTCTCTCTGAAATCTCCCGATATATCTTTTGCGAAATTTTCTGCAGGATTTCTTTGCGCTAAAAATCTTCTCTCCCCTTCTAAATAACAGATTTTCTGCAGGTTTCTTTGCGCCGCGCTAAAAATTGATTGCAAGTGAATTTTACTGTTTTGCATAATTTAATCGGACTTTAAGGGGCTAATTGACCAAACTCAGATTGGGTGGGGATTTCATCACCCTTCCCAGGACCCCAGAAAACACCTAAAGCATGTGCATTGACCACAATTAATTAAAAAAGACTAGACTCAGACCTAAGGACATCGAGCTCAATAGGAAAAGGACTAGTATAGGCATCGACCGTTTATCCTAAACGACATTGCGGTGTCTAGGCTAGTGGTTATTAATTAGGCCCACTGTAGTGGTGGTTCCTTCCCACTTACCTGGTCGTACTTGTCCGTGAAGAGGCGGTTTGAGGTCCTATTTCTAACCCTAGTTAGGAGCTGTCTAGCAGACCTAGGCGACCCTAGATCTAGGCCTGATTGTGCATGTGTGGTTGATACATTTGTGTCACGAGTCCCTTTTCAAAAACCTCTTTTGCAAAACTCTCACATAAAAAAAAAAAGAAAAATCTTTTCAAACTTGCAACTTGTCGCTAAGAAAACTTGCAACTCACTTCCACCACTTCCATCCATTGACGTTATCTTACCCCCACATTCTGTTTTTCTATTTTTCTGACTACACTATCCCTTTTAGTGTATGTCACTTTGGACTAGGGATACTAACGCCCGATTAGTCCGTGTTTCGTTGGTACCGACCGACGAACCCTTCGACACCGAAGTCGAAATTCCCTCCATTTCCTTACCTCCATCTTCAAATTCTTCTTTCGAAGGTATGTCGGGATTCAACCCCAACGATACCTTACCGACGGGAATGATTCCACCTCCGCTAGGTGCGAATAACCCGAATCTTCCGCCTGTTGTAGCGCCCGCACGAGTTGCGCTCCAGGATCTCTTCTACCCCGTCCGCACTTCTTTACCTACATGTCTTTCACCCCCACCGGCAAATGGGGACAACTTTGAAATAAAACCACATTTCATCAATATGCTGCCAAAATTTCATGGTTTGGAATCGGAAGATGCGTATATTTTTATTAATAAATTCCAAAATGTGTGCGCTATGATGAAAACGACCCAATTAAGTGATGACGCTATAAGGCTAAGGGTCATTCCTTTCACCTTATGTGACATAGCCGAGAAGTGGCTATATAGCACCGCATCACATTCCATTAGAAATTGGGACGAGTTTGTGAGAGCTTTTCTGAAAAAGTTCTATCCTCATCACAAAACTGCTAGAATCCGTAACGAGATTATACAATTTTCACAGCTTCCTTCCGAACCATTTTGGAAGTGCTTCGAGAGATTTAAAGACCTACTTGTTCAATGCCCTCATCATGGGATCGAAAGTTGGCAACTTTGCCAAACATTATACGAGGGATTGAACTCGGCAACGAAGCAGTTGCTAGAAACCACATGTCAAGGTCATTTTCTCTCCAAGTCTAGCGACGAAGCTTGGCAGTTTCTTGAGGATCTTAGTGAGCAAACAATTCAGTGGGAGAGTACCAAGACCACATCATCTTCTTCTGTTGGTCAATCTAGGGCAGGCATACATCAAGTAGATATGTCGATTCCTATGAAGGCCGAGATGGCCTCACTTATGAAAAAACTAGAAGCCATTGAGACCAAAATTTCATCGTCTTCTCCTGCCCCTGCTTTACCCACACGAACTGTTTGTGCTTGTTGTTCGAATCCATCGCATCTAACCGAAGAGTGTCTTTATAATGCACCTATTCAAGGACAAGATCAAGTCAATGCTGCATTTCAGCAACGACAAAGAAACGATCCGTACTCTTCGACATACAATTCGGGTGGAGGAGTCACCCAAATCAACAGTTCCAAGGGAATAACAATTTTCAAAGACCTCCTCCACAACAACAACAAGCACCTTCACAAACTCAAAACCAGCAACCTTTCCAACAATAACCTTATACAAATCAAACGAACAATTTGGTTCAACCAAATGATGATAAGGTTATCTCGCTCGAAAAAAGTCTAGATGCATTTCTCAAGCAATCTACAGAATCCGCAGCAAGATTTGAAAATTATGTTCAGTCTTTGATGCATAACAATGCCTCACACGATCAAAGTATCAAATCTATTGAGGCAAAAATTGCACAATTAACTGCTGCGTTGAGCGAGAGAGAAAAGGGAAAGCTTCCATCTCAACCATTGCCAAATCCCGGTCACACACAAAATGCATATCCCAATCACAATGTAAATGCGGTGACCACGTTGAGATCCGGAAGAGTGTTGCAAAATAATGTGGATACTAGTGATGACATCCCCGCCGGTGGTTCGTCTTCTTCTTTTTCTCCATCGTCATCTTCCCCTTCTTCATTTTCTTCACTTTCTTCTTCACCTTTTTCTTTAGAGCCTATTCTCCACCCTTCACATGGCTCTACTTCTTCTAGCTCGAACGGACCTATTTCTCACAACATGAACACATCTACACCGGGATCCGTTCCTACTCCACATTCTACTCCACAGACATTTGACTCGACGAATTTTCAAAATGCTCCATTCCCAAACAGGTTGAGTCCTAATAAACCAAATGCACAAGTGGATAAGATTGTGGAGATATTTAAGCAGGTTAGCATAAATATACCTCTCTTGGATGCAATCCAATAAGTCCCTTCATACGCGAAAATCTTGAAGGGCTTATGCACCTCGAAGAGAAAAGCATCTCAAGTACCCAAAAAAGTGCTAGTGGCTAGTGCAGTGAGCAATGCTATTAACCAC
This sequence comes from Agapanthus africanus, assembly GCA_030015575.1. Lineage (NCBI taxonomy): Eukaryota > Viridiplantae > Streptophyta > Magnoliopsida > Asparagales > Amaryllidaceae > Agapanthus > Agapanthus africanus. The sequence goes on from JASDDO010000008.1 coordinate 301,515,618, forward strand.
CATCAAACCTTACCCCAAAAACGAAAGGACCCCGGCTGTCCTACGATTTCAATTACAATTGGGGATAAGAAAATTAATCGAGCACTTTTAGATCTTGGGTCTAGTGTTAACCTGATTCCCTACTCCGTGTACGAACAATAAGGGGTTGGAGAGTTGAAACCCACTCGTTGTACTCTCCAAATGGCTGATCGATCAATCACCCATCCTAGGGGTCAGCTAGAGGATGTGTTGATCAAGGTTGGGGAGTTCATATTCCCTGTTGATTTTATTGTTATGGATACACAACCTGTTGCTAACCCAAGAAACCAAATTCCGGTGATCCTCGGTCGACCATTTTTGGCCACTTCCAATGCTGTAATAAACTGTCGCAATGGCTCCATGACTCTATCCTTTGGGAAGATGTCTAGTGAGTTCAATATTTATAAGATGGGAAGTCTGCCCCCCGTGCCTAAAACTAGTACACGAGAAGTTTGCTCTATTCACGAAATCATGCAGGAGGAATGCGAGCTTGAAAGATTTCTATTTGATGAAAATAGTTTTGTCGCCACTAGTGCGTCCCTCCTTGAGCCTACCACCGTTGACACAACCGACATTGATTATGAATGTTTCACTTTTTTGGATGATGACGACTCACAGCCCGAATATGAGTCTTTTGAATTTTTGGATGAGTTAGTCGAACCATCCGAATCGGTTGTTTGCAGTGATTTCGAACCTGTGTTGGAGTCCTTTGAGTTCGAGGTAGATTCCGCAATGATTCTTTCGCCTCCGAAACTCGAACTCATGCCCTTGCCACCTCACCTTAAATATGCTTACATAGGTGAGAATAAGACTTTTCCCATTATAATATCAGCCTCTCTATCCTTCGAGCAAGAGAACGCTATTTTAAAAGTCTTACAAGATGGGCGGCAAGTTTTCGGTTGGACTATGGCGGACATCGAGGAGATCAGTTCCCTTATAATTGAATATCATATGAAATTGATGGATGATGCCAACTCAATAGAGGACCCACAGGAACAGTTTGGGGGTATTGTGGTTAGTCAACCTCCTCCTTTAGAAGTTGAACCACCCCCATTTCTTTTAATAAGCTACGAGAATGCCAACATTCCACTGATTGCTGATCATTCACATTCTCGTTTTGATGCATCACCACCTCATGTGTATTCGCTTCCACACCATCCATATCATCACTTCTATCTTCCCCAATTCTTTGTGGACCGCCACAACTTATTCTTCCACCAACCAATACTCTTTACTGATAAATTTTTCAACTGGTTGGTGTTGACGTTTGGTCTATGCAAAGTTTGGAAGTAATGTTTAACATAGTTTAAATGAAGTTTGGGGGATGGCCTTTATGTATATACTTTTGTTTTTCTTAAAAAATAAATAAACAGGGGAGTATCGGCACTTTGACCCTCTTGGTTTAGCATGACAGTGAGAACACTGTCAAGTTCAAGTTTGGGGGTATGCTCGGTACGTCTTCTTCCTTCGCATTCATTTCATTTGTACATATTTTTGCATTTGCATACTTATTTGAAAACCCATAAAAAATTGAAAAATTTCAAAATTATAAAAATTAATGTATTAAATTTTGGCTAATTGACTTGAGTTTGACAAATAGGTTAACTGGCTAGGAACAACTAGATCTTAGACTTAGTGAATTAAAAACCCTAAAAATAACATTCCTTAAAGTTTAACGGTAGAAAGTATATGCCTTGTAGTTTATTTAGAAATAGGCAAATTTTGGGTTCACTTCTTAGGCTAAGTCGAGACAAGGGAAGAGTATTGATGTTCTTATTAAAGTATAAGTTTGAAAAAATAGTTCCTAGCTTAAGTCTAGATTCTGAAAACGTATAACCTACAATTTGCACAATCACGCACCTTGAAACTTGGAATAGTAGAGGAGACCTTGAATTGCTCTTGTCTAAAGTCTTTAGTACAATGGAAAAAAAAATGAACACTGGTTTTTGTGATTACTTAAGGCTGCAAAAATAGAAAAAATATTTAGCGAGGGTGCTTCATCACCTAGTGCCTTAGACCAACTGGTTTGGGAGTCACTGCTAAAGCCTTGGGTGTTGCAAAGATTAGGAAGTACGCTTTAAAGTGCAAAAGCATTTTGTAATCGGTCGTTGGTACCTCAAGAAGTATTAACGGTCGCATGAAAGATGTGTAAGCAAATTTCATTTAAATTCACCAAATAATTAGTACTTTGGACAACGGACAAGGGGTTGATTGCTTGATTTGAATTTCCAAGTGTAGGGGTGACGTATACACACACGTAGGGGTATGTGATTGGAGTTTAGATGAGAAAAAGGAATGAAGAATAGAACTTGTATCTTTAGTAGAGTTGATAGAAATTCCGAAGTGAAGATGAAATCCCAGAAGGAAGACTTAAGAGATGCCGAAAGCTAAGTAGGTCTACATAACATATATAATCTTAAGTTACATGATAAGGAAGTGTGAAGAATATGGGTGGATAATTTGCGGGTCGATGATAATAGAATTCCTTGTTAGAAAACCTAATTGGAGAACAATAGTCAATGGGCCGAGTTGATAGGATTTTGTGGGTGTAATCCGCTGAAAACCCTCAGGAGACAACACTCCTCCTACTAGGGACACCTAGAGGTTTAACGGCTTGTTGCACGTGCTCAGTGCAATCGCGTTTTCCCTGCGAAAGTGTGGTTAGGATTTTAGTTAATAAAAAAAATAAGTTTGCTCGAGGACGAGCAAAAGATAAGTTTGGGGGTATTTGTTCAGACCATAATATTGCATTTTCCATTCCCCTATTCTTATCCTTTTTATAAATAAACAGGTACTTTTGACGCACGTTTGTTGCATATTACAGGATACAGGTTTCTGGAGCAAATACAGTGAAAAAGACACAAAACAACAGAAAAAGGGACTTTTGACCGACAATTAGATGGATCCTAGTCAAGCCCAGTTCACATAGGTGCAAGGCAACGCATGTCAAGGTGAAATGGTTAAAGACCAATACAAGTCTTCACTGAAGATCTAGAGAAGAGTAAGAAGCCAACAGAGAAAAAGAAGTATAAAAATAAGAAGCCCAAGAAATGATAAACCAAGACCAGAAATTTGGTGAGCCAAGCCCACCAAAGGGCCGCGGAACCGCGGCCCAAGCGCCCAATTGCCGCGGTTCCGTGGCCGTATAATGCCCATGTCGGTGGATGTTTCTCGTGTCGGTGCGTCGGTGTGGGTGTTGGGATTTTCGAGGGCAAATCTGTAATTGCACATCTGCGAGAGTCTGTAACCCTAATTTCTCCTGTTTACTTATAAATTGTAATCGAAAATTGTAAAACCCTATTCCTCTTTTCAATCAATAAAATTCAGAATTGCTGGGAGTATTATTCAGATCTGTTCTATATTGCTTGGAGGGAGCCGTCAACCTAGTAAGTTATTTTATGTCTTTTTTTTTTTTAATTAGTATGTTTTATCATCCCCTAATGAGCGAGTAGTCTCCTCGCTTGTTAGGGTTAGCCTTAGGGAAAGGTTTGAGAGATGAGATCTCTCACCCCTTTCATGCCATCCACACCTAAGAGTTAGAACTCCATGCATGCACGCACAACCGCTCCCTACGGCATCCTACCCCTCGAGGTAACGATGAACCGTAGTATAAAGGGCCGGTTGCGCGTGTTTTCCATGGGGGTTAGGGTAATTATCGATAAAGGAAGGATAAAGAATCTAGAGGAAGAAACATCTTCCCAAAAGATTCTAATCCACTTTATTGATAATTACACCAACATCTAATAGATCTAAAATAGGGCAATGAAAGCGGTGAGGAAACCTTTAATCTCCAAACTTCCCCTAAACCTAACCCAGGCAAGAGTTTAATTCAGATTAATTTAGTTTAGTGATAGATCCAGTTTTTATAGATTTTAGAAACCAAACAAAACAACATTTTGAATCAACTCGTAAAGACACATTAAAGGAAATTACCCATCTCTGTGGATCGACCCGTATTCACCGGCTAGCTGCAAAGCGACGCCGTTTCTGATTACGGTAAATACAAGTTTTTGGATTAATCATTACTCCAGGGAGAGTTTTACACATGACAATTAGCCAATCAAGTAGGTGTCTAGAAAGGTGTTAACGGGGTTATTCCTGTGGGAAAATGAGATTTATTTTAATTAGGTCCGTGCGAAAGCACGGGGAACCTCCCTCAAAGTACCAACACTGGCCTGGCCGAACGATTGGCGAACTTATAAAGTGTAATTAATCCCGGTTAGTCTTACGTTTTAGGGTTTGAAGGGAAACATGATGAAAACAGTGGAAGCCATCCTGATTAGAAAAAATAATAACCAATCTAATCTTCCAAGAGCGCACGCTAAAGTGTTTTCTTCTCTCTCTCCAGGTAGCGACCATGTCAGGCCTTAATCAAGATAATAATAGGGATGTATTGACCGAACCCGCTTATTATACTGAGCAGGGGAACGTTGGTTCCGTTCTTTCTCATAATTGTTATAAGACAGAACAGGAAATAGTGGAATATCCAGATTCTCACACCGCCCAAACGAAGAATATGGATGTTGATGCATCTTCTTCGGGTGTGTTTGTTATCGAGAACTGCTTCTCAGTTCACTCTACGTCCTTGGTATTAGATACCGGATCGGGATCCCACATATGTAATATGTTACATGGGCTAAGGAAAGGTAGGGAACTGGGAGAGGGTGATCATTCCATAACAGTAGGAAATGGTGCAAATGTTGTAGCCAAAGCAGTTGGCGAATATCATCTAGTGCTACCAAATTGTAATACATTGATTCTGAACGAATGCTATTACATTCCGACCCTGATATGCAATCTTATATCAGTTTCTTTATTATGTAAAGAAGGATATAATTTTGTAGTACAGGATAATGTTATGAACATCTTCCTGAATCAAAAGTTGATTGGATTAGGCTTGTTAAATAATGGCATATACGTTTTAAATCAAACCACAGTTTTTAATGTACAGAACACACACAAGAGGAAGAGTTCAAAAATGAACGAATCCTTCTTGTGGCATTGTAGACTAGGTCATATCAATGCGTCACGACTAGCTATGTTACATAAGGATGGGTATTTGAATCCGTTCGAATTTTCATCTTATGATACTTGCCAGTCATGTCTCAAAGGCAAGATGACCAAAACTCCGTTTAGTGGACACGGAGAATGAGGTACGGAACTCTTGGGACTGATACATAGTGATGTATGAGGTCCCATGTCTACACATGCCAGGGATGGTTCCTCGTACTTCATTACATTCACTGACGATCTCTCAAGATACGGACATGTGTTCCTATTAAAACACAAGTCTGAAGCTTTTGAGAAATTCAAAGAATATAAGCAAGAAGTCGAGAAACAAAAGCGTAAAAGTATTAAGATCCTTTGATCTGACCGAGGATGAGAATACTTGAGCAATGAGTTTCGGCACTATCTAAAAGAGAATGGGATTCTCTCTCAGCTTACTCCTCCTTATATACCACAGCACAATGGTGTATCGGAGCGGAGGAATCACACCCTATTAGATATGGTGTGCTCTATGATGAGCACTGCTGAGTTGCTTATTTCCTTTTAGGGGTATGCGCTTGAGACAGCCATATACCTATTGAATAGAGTTCCAACAAAATCAGTGCCTACCACTCCATATAAGATATGGGAGGGGAAGAGACCGTGTCTTAATTTTTTTTAAGATATGGGGTTTCCCGGCCTATGTTAAACAGCAAAATCCGGACAAACTCAAGGTAAGATTAGATCTGTGCAAGTTTGTATGTTATCCCAAGCATTCGTGAGGACATATCTTCTACCACCTTGAGGAACAAAAGGTGTTTGTTGCTCAACATGCGACCTTTTTAGAAAAGGAATTTCTTTCAAAGGAAATTAGTGGCGAGGAGGTAGAACTGGAAGAAGTTCCAGCTACACAAACTGCAACAGAAGATTTGGTGGAACCAGAGGATTCAGTAGTTCCCAACGAACCCCAGCCTCTCCACCGATCTAGTAGGGTTCCTCATCCACCTGAGAGATACTACGGTTTTCTCATGGATGGTGGGAGCGAGGATTGCATCATGGAAGATGATGACCCAACTAACTAAAAGCAGGCCATCATGAGTGGGGACTCTGTGAAATGGCTAGATGCAATGCGATCTGAGATGGAATCCATGTACACATATGGACTTTGGAAGTTTCTCCTGAAGGGGTAAAACCCATTGGGAGCAAATGGATCTGTAAGAAGAAACTTGGTGTAGATGGAAAAGTTGAGACTTTCAAAGCCAGACTTGTTGCAAAAGGTTTTCGTCAATGACCTGGTGTGGATTATGATGAAACATTTTCTCAAGTGGCTATGCTTAAGTCCATCTGTATCCTACTTGCCATTGCTGCATATCATGACTACGAAATATAGCAGATGGATGTTAAGACCGCCTTTCTAAATGGTGATTTGCAGAGTGCGTGTACATGACTCAGCCAGAGGGCTTCGTAGATAGTGGGAGCAGCGGAAAGGTGTGCAAGATGCTTAAATCCATCTACGGGTTAAAGCACGCATCGCGGAGTTGGAACATCTGTTTTGATGTTGTGGTCAAAGAGTTTGACTTCATCAAGGACGTAGATGAACCTTGTATATACAAGAATGTGTTTGAGAGTAAGGTTTTCTTCCTCGAATTGTACGTGGATGACATACTCTTGATAGGAAATGATGTTCCTATGCTGTACTCGGTCAAGCTCTTCTTATCACATAGATTCTCAATGAAAGATCTAGGTGATGCCTCATGCATTTTCGGGATTAAGATCTATAGAGATAGATCTAAACTGATACTGGGATTGTCCCAATCCAGGTACATTGACACTATACTAAAGAAGTTTAGTATGGAAGAATCCAAGCGTGGGAATTTACCCACGATCTCTGGATTCACTCTCTCCAAAGAGATGTCTCCTAAGACTGATTTGGAGAGAGCTCGCATGCAAGGGATACCCTATGTTTCGGCAGTAGGCTCTATCATGTACGCAATGCTATGTACCATACCCGATATAGCATACTCACTATGTGTTGGGAGTAGGTATCAAGCAGATCCAGGAGAGAGTCAGTGGACAACTGTGAAGAACATTATCAAGTACTTGAGAAGGACTAAAGAGATGTTCTTGGTGTATGGTAACGAAGAACTCCAGGTGGAGTCCTTTACCGATTCGAGCTTCCAAAGTGATAAGGATGACTCTAAGTCGCACTCGGGATTCGTCTTTACCCTCAATGGAGGGGCGGTTTGTTGGAAGAGTTCCAAACAGGAAACCGTGGCAAACTCGACGATGGAGGCTGCATACATCGCTGCCAACGACGCTGCCAAAGAGGTTGTTTGGATAAAAAAGTTCCTTACTGAACTTGGAGTGGTTCTATCCATTGAGCATCCAATACCTTTGTATCGTTATAACAATGGAGCTGTAGCTTGGGCCAAGGAACCCAGGTCCCATCAGAGATCGAGGCATATTCTGAGGCGGTATCACCTGATCCGGGAGATAGTTGATCGCCGCGAGATCGAGGTCAGGAGAGTTGACACGAAAGACAACACTGTGGATCCACTCATGAAGGCCATACCCTAGATACAATTTGAGAGACTCTTCGGGATGTTGGGTATGAGATACAACAACAGCTGGCCTTAGTACAAGTGGAAGATTGTTAGTTATGTATATGCCATAGAAACCATTGTTGTACATTTGATGTATATTATAGTGGATGCTTGGATATAAATAGAGAGGAATTTCTTGCTCGACATGATAGTATGCTATCTGGTTTCACTTTGTCTTGACATGTTGACTTGTATTGGGTTACTGTCTTACTCTAACATATTGATAAAGCCCTTAGGATATGTACTTGACTACTAGGACTATGATGCAGATCATACTAGTGGGGCCAGGGTAGTCCAAGAGTACATCCTATAACTGTTCCTAGTCGAGGGTGTATCGAGACAGGGCATCGATACTCCAGAGTAGACTAGCGTATACGTATCTTGACCCATATGATGGGCGATGGATGATCCCACATCCATTGATGTTTGACATCAAAGATGGTGTATGGGTGCTTAGTGGAGACTGGGTACACTGAAAGGACTCGCCGAGAACTCCTAGATGGTATTATACCTATCGTCTGATAGCAGTTCTCTGGTGACACTGGTACAGGTTAATTTGTAGACCCGAGATCGTCATAGAGTCTTGTGTGATTCCTACTGTGCTTTGATTTCCACCTTACCACGTTCATGAGGACGTGAAAAACGGTGGCTTTTGGGTACAGTCCCGAATCACATACAATGAGCGATAGGAGGGGTCTCGTCTCTTCCGGTATTGGGGGTTGATGTTGCGCTGTGTTCGATTGGCTATAACTTGAAGTTCCTGGCCAGGGCTGATATGGAGATCTACTGGTAAGTGTTATCAGTAGTTTCTCGACCCGTTATGAGCCTCACATCTACACGACTTATCGGTTACTGGGGTCTGACGTTGACCACACCTAGACTGTATATGCGACATATCAGACGAAGAGACCGAACTGTACGGTAGTGTTACTGACTGGATTCATAGGAGTATGTACAGGCTTTCTTGTTGATCTTCTTATCGCTCAGTACCCGTGTGGCTGTTGCGCTTAGCTGACCGCTTGCGGCTTGTGGGTGTTTGATATGATCATCACCTACTGCCGGCGTATTGACGAGTCTTAAGAGTCCTACACAGAGGTTTCATGGCTTAGGAGAAACGGAGTAGGAGCACATATGTCATATGTGCGGGACTGAGATTAATACGATATGTGATACCGTATTCTATTCTCTCTATATATGATATCGACCGGTTATATGAGATATAGCCGGGTTATCGGATCAAGTGTTGATTTGATAAAATGATACATTTAATATTAGTCGGTTATATGTAATATAGCCGGGTTATTAAATCGAGTGTTGATTTAATAATTTAATGTTTAATTATATATTTGATATATTAAATTACATTAACTAATATTAGCTCACTTAAGAAATACTTTTTCTCACTTGATGATACATTGATATATATGTGATATATGTTAATTGTATTATTTTCTTTTGTTACAAAATATTATATATGTGATATATGATATTGTGACATGCTAGGGTTATAAATGCAACTAGGGTTTATGAGGATTAAACCATGCTAGGGTTAAGATTAGGGTTTACTTTTTATTTTGGATAATTCAAATTGTGTTGATTTATCCTAAGATATTTATCATAGTTGACTAAGTCCACCCCTTTGGATATTTCTAAGATATTTATTAACCAAACCCTAACCCTAGCCCATCGTTTATTCTCTACAAGGGTTAAGCATGACATTCTTAACCCATGGTTGCATTTCTAACCTAATAACAATAATCCATTCATCGCTTGTTCTTCTTCTTCTTCTTCATAAAAATGGCTTGCTTGATTTTTTCCAAGTGATGAAAGATTGTGAGAAATAGAAAACTAAAGTGAGCAAAATTCTTACTTCATCATCCTCTTCTATACTAGCCATAACATTAGTGTGTTAGCATCACTAATTTATAATTAGTGAAGAGATAGCTTGAGTTTGTGTTTCCTCAAGGTAGATCATCTTGGCTTGTGAAGAATTCAAGCTAGCATGGATCATTCACCTCATGGCGCCTTTCAAAAGTACGGGAGCTTGATGATCGCAGTGAAAGGACCATAACTTAGAGCTTATGAAGCGAAGGAACGGACTGCAAAAGTTGTACTCCCTATCACTTAGAAGTAAAGATGTTTACTTGATGTTTTAGTTTGATTCTCTAGTTAAAAATCGAGGGTTAGGGTTGTATAAACATGACAAAATTTTAAATTGGCATGGATGATGCCACCCAAAACCTTGCTGTCGTGATAAATAACCCTACATATCCGATAAGCGTAATAGGTGTACTTTCCTATTACCAGGAGCCCACGCAACCTGAGAGAAGGTAAAGGGAAAAGATAACTGAAAAATCCTATTCAATTTCTCCAGAACCGGAAACCATCCTCGAATCTGAAACAAGTTTCTTCGAGTTCGTATGTAACTATACGATGGACATATCCAATAAATGTGGATCTTCGTAGGGATACGGAATGTTCCGGAGAAATGCAAAGGTGAAGTAGGAGTGGCGATGATATATGCGGCTATGACAATCCAAAAGCCGTTGTGATTTAAGAAGGCTCGCTTAACTTGGTTCATGAGTTTTAGTCTAGGGTCGGACCATGGTCGCTACCAAATAGAGAGAGAGAAAAGAAACACTCAACGTAGACTCTAACCTAGAACAGAATGGTTAATCACTTTATCTTATCAGGATGGCTCCCACCGTATCCTTGAATTCTCCTGCAAACACAAAAGAAGAATTAATCGGGATCATCTAAAATCACCTGAGGAGTAAATCAACTCATCAGTGGGAATCGGAATCCAACTATCTGTTGGGCTTCCCTTGCACCTAGTCTAGGGTTTGGTAGCATCACTCATGCCACTTTAAAATTTAGAGAGGTGCAAAGAAAGCAAACCATGAATCATGCTAGAATTTCTAGGGTAACAAGTTTGTATCACATACAAATAAGTAAAAGAGATAGGGATTACAACCTTTATAGTCCGTTCCTTCATTTCATAAGCTCCGTGTTGAGGCCCCTTCGCTGTGATCATTAAGAACTCCGACTCTCGTGAGGCTCCAAGAGTGAATGATGCATCTTGCTCGAAGTCTTCATGATCTTAGATGATCTACCTTGAAGAATCTCTAACCCAAACTTACACTTCACTAAACAACTTATTAGAGAAGTGAACACCCTAATCTAAGTTGCTAGAATTGATGAGGATAATGAGGTAGGAATTTTGCTCTCTTTTGTTTTCAATTTCTCACTCAATATCATCACAAATCAAAAAGCAAGTGAAGGTTTTTCAAGAGCTCAAGGAAGAAGAAGAAGGAGAATATGAAGCTAATTCCTTTTGTGATGAATAATGAATTATTGTTGTGGTTACTTATTCAACCATGAGTTAAGCATTAAGTGTTTTAACTCATGTAGAGAATAAACTAAAGTTAATGGTTTGGATTGGGTTAACAAATATCTACATAAAATATCAAAGCTAAAGACAAAAGGAAAGCTTCATGAAACTTCATGAAAAAGCTAACCCTAATCCAAAACCTAACTAGGTTTAATCTCTAAATCATTGTTTCATTTGTAACCCTAACATGTTACAATATTATATATCACATATACAATATATTTTGTAACAAAAAGAAAATAATACAATTAACATATATCGCATATATATCAATGTATTATCGAGTGAGAAAATGAATCATTAAAGCGAGCTTATATTAGTTAACGTAATGTAATATATCACATATATAATCATACATTATATCATCGAATCGACTCTTGATCCGACAATCCGGCTATATTGCATATAACAGACTAATATAACATGTACCATTTCATCGAATCAACACTTGATCCGATGACCCAACATTATCACATATACCCGGCCGATATCTCATATCGCGAGAATAGAATACGGTATCTCATATCATATTATTCTCGGTCCCGCACATATCACATATGTGCTCCTACTCCGTTTTTCCTGAGCCAGGAAACCTCTATGTAGGACTCTAAAGAATCGTCAATACGCCGGTAGTAGGTGATGATCATATCAAACACCTAAAATCTGCAAGCGGTCAGCTAAACGTAACAGCCGCCCAGGTATTGAGTGATCAGAAGATCAACAAGAAAGCCTGTACATTCTCCTATGAATCCAATCAGTAACACTACCGTACAGTCCGGTCTCTTCGTCTGATATGTCGCATATCCAGTCTAGGGGTGGTAAACGTCAGACCAGTTAGTGTATATGCCCTAGGAGCCTTTATTGTATCATACAGTTTGTATATTACTTAATGGAAGCTTGGGATATTCACAGTTATATTAATAGTCTCGCTCAAAATAGTAGTATGCTACTTGGTTAGTATCTATCTTAATATGTGTATATGTTAGCATATCGCGAATACATATTGATAGAGCCCATAGGATCGTGCTTGACTAACAGTGTTGTGATGGCAGTCACACTAGTGGGGGCTGGGTAGTCTATAAGCACATCCTTTTTCAGGTCCCTAGTCGTAGGATTATCGAGACAGGGCATCGATACTCCGGAGTAGACTAGTGTGTACGCTTCTCATCTCAGCAGGGGAAATGGTCTGTCCCACAGCTATTAGTACATTGTACTGGAGATAGTATACAGGTGCTCGTTAGGTTACGGGTACACCGGACAGGACTCGCAGGGAACTGTTGATTGGTATTATACCCGTCGTCAGTTAACAATTCCCAGGTGACATGAGTACAGCATAGTCCGCTGACTTGACACTGCTGCTTCGTCTCGAGTGTGTCCCCACTGTTTTTAGATTGCTACCCTACCACGGCTCAAAGGAGTCGTGCAAACAGGTAGCATTTGGGTGCAGTCCCGAAGCACTTGGAGGCAGTGGCGGTTAGATAGGATTCGTCTCTCCCGGTATTGGGAGTTGATATCGCGCTGTGTTTGGAGAGCCATTACGCAAAGTCCCTGGCCAGGGCAAACAAGATTTACTGGTAGGATTTCCTGTAGCTTCTCAAGGTGTAATGGGCTTCACTCTGACATGACTTATACAGCTTTTAGGGGACTGACGCTTGCCGCCCCCCTAGGCCTGATATGCGATAGTCCTAGACGAACAGACCGGACTGTACGGAGATTGTCACATCAGGCTCAGTAGGAGTTCGGATGGGTTTCCTTATTGGCCTTCTTATCGACATCTACCTGGGGACCGTTACGTACAGCTAGCGCCGCTTGCGGTCTGTGGTTAAACCCACTGCCAGCGTAGTGTCGAGTCTTTAGAGTCCCACACAGAGAGTTTCCCTGCTTAAGGCGAAACCATATAGAGGTGTATGGTTTTACGACAGGGTTCGGACACATACGTGTATTTATGCATGTACGATGTTCGGACAGTTTTTACTAGCGGGCTTTAGTTTAAGCCAGATTCTTGTATTGGATTATTAGATTTATACAGTCTCGGTATTTTCATGTTTTCACGGATAGGAGGGGCGTTCTCGTAATTACTCGAGAAGCTTCTAGAAGAAAGGTGACTCATTATGCTTTAATTCATTTATGAATTAAGCTTAATGAGGTGGAGGAGATGATGTGAAATTTGTATTAATTACATCATGAGGTGATTCACCACAAAGTAATTAATGAAGCATGGTTGATATTTTGAGATATTATCATATAGATATTTTCATGCTTCATTATTTATACAAATGACTTAAGATATTTATTCATTCTCACTTACACATTCTCTCTCCTCAAGCTCTCTCTCTTCAACCCTAACCCTAATCTTCTCATGTGTTGAGATCCTAAGGGTTAGAAAGACTAATTAATCCTTAATCCATCTCTATATCCTCTAGGTTACTTTGATTAGCACTCATAGCCACCTAGTTACCTCAAGTGAGAGGTTAATGCTTGGAGAAGGAGCTCTCGGGTGGATCTTCTATCACATCGAGGAGGCCGACGAGGAGGTGAACTGCAAGAACAAGAAGGACTTGAATCTTTAGGTATAATCATCTATCCTAGTAGCTAATCACTTCTAGTTAGTTGTTTGTTAGGGTTTAGCAAAGATCCGTAAAATTAGTCGATGTTAACTTAAACAAAATGATTCTTTTACCTATTCCGCTTGCCCGCATCATGTGGGGTGTCTAACGTCGACTTACAGTGGTATCAGAGCCTAGCTAAACCATAACTAACTTATTAGCAAAGTTGTTAGAAATTCGATCGCAAAACGAACCCGAAAATACGACGTTTTCACCATGTTTCTGCCGATTTTAAAATAGGGTCTAAAATTTTTTCAGGGACCCTTAAAAATACAAGCAGGGAATTTTAAGAATTGTGAAGAAATTTGGGACTGTGAATCGGCCATACCGCCGCGGAACCGCCGCCGATCCATGCGATCCACCGCGGATCCGCGACCTAGTTGACTCCGAGTCAACCCAAATTTGCTCAGTCATTCTTCTGTGTTGATGTTGTGTTTTCCGGGATGTTTTGTTTCTGCTTAGGTTTTATGTGCACAGAGAATTGTTTGGAGTAGAATCATCTGTGTTACTTGATCGAAATTCTAAGATGTTTGGTTAATTTGATTATATCTGTCTTTTGTTTAATGTGTTCGTAAACCTCCCCTAACTGCTAGTATGTCGGTTAGTAGGGGTTGCACATTTTTGTAATGGTTTTTACTGGTTTATGAATGTGGACTTGTTGGATTGTCGTAAATGGATAGCCGGGGATGTGAGACGAGTGTTTCTTTCATTCAAATGTAAATTGTAATTTGCTGTAATATTCTTTTGCGGGGCAAATCCGGGTTGAGGTTGTAGCCACGGTTGTATTATTTCATTTACCGTTTTCTGCTCCTAGGATAGACCCAAGGTGGGGTGCACAAACTACCGGGTGCTTTGAAGTGTTTAGTGGCCTACTCACGTCGTTGAGGGTGACCTCTTCACTTTGGGTACTTGGCGGGTAGTTTGCCGTACCCGTAGGGTCTATGGTGGGGTTTTGGCTATTCATCGCGACTGTGTAATCCGTCTTTCTTTGCAGGCTCAAATATAATGCGGATTCGTAGAATATCCAATATGTTCATCTGTGATCTGGAATGCCTACTATTGCGTCTGACGAATGTACAATATCTATATATGATATCTATTAGGCGTCACTTATGTTTTCCCCCCGCGCTAGCCCATCCCCCGCTCTATCGTTAGTTAAGTAACCTAACGGGTGAATGACGGGGCCCAGTGGTGAATGCGGATGGCATAAGAGGATGTTGTATTTTCGTTGTTTTCTGCAATGATAGGTTAATTGATGGGACGCATTATATTAATGCAAAGAAAATAAACCAAAGTTGAATCGTTGGAACAGTTTAAAAGAAACAACTCGGTTATTTTAAAACAGAAGATATTTTTTAAATTGGGGAGCTTAAACCACTCCTTTTAAAATGCTATCAGGTTCCTTCGATCATATCAAGTTCACTACGTTCACGGTTTCGCCAAAACCATTCTTAGCCCTCCGTCATTTCATTTAGGTATTCAGTAGTATTCAAGCTATGTATTTTGACCAACGCCAAGGCATAGTGTTTGGTAGCTGCTGGGTATTCATTTGTTGCATAGATAGATGAGTTAGTTTGGGACAGTCGTATTATCATTTGGCCAACGTCAGGGGTATGTACGGATGGGTTCAAATTAACAAGATAATGATGGGTAGAACTTGATATGTGACTTATGATATTTTGACCAACGCCAAGGTCATAAGAGCATGGGGCAGAAATTGATATCGGGATTTTCTAAAGATACTGAAATTTGCTAAGGGTTCCATACCATTTGGAGTGTGATAATTTTAGTAGGATTCCTTGAGCTTTATCACACGATGATATTTGGATCCTGATCCTACTGTGAGTATCCGCTACTCATCAAGAGATTCGTCACTTAACGATCAATGCTATAAACCAAGTAGGTGTCTAGAAAGGTGTCAGCGGGGCTACGCCCCAAGAGAAAAGTGGTTATTTAATTAAGGAACTTCGCGAAAGCGTCGTAAAACCTCCCTCGAAGTACCGACACCAGTCTGGCTGAACGGTTAAGCAAGTATTGTACGGTGAGAATAGTCCTGACTAGATCTTCCTTTATGGTTTGAAGAAGGATTCGAGAAACAGTGGGAGCCATCCTGTTTAGATAAACTAAAAACCACTCTAAACTTGCAAGACCATCATGCTAAAGTGTTCCCTCTCTCTCTCATTGCAGCGACCCAGAACATGACAGGCCTTAAGTTATTATTAGATAAAAATATTTTGACAGGGCTAAACTATAAAGATTGGTTCCGGAATGTTAAGATGACTATAACTTATGACAAATTGGGGTATGTCCTTACTACTAAGGCACCTGCTGTCCGTGGTCCAGAATCCAGTGTCGCGGATAAGGGAATCCGCAAGACCTGGGAGATTGATTGCGCGAAGTCCAAATGTATTGTGCTTGCCTCTATGAATAATGAACATCAGAGGAGGCACGAGAATATGGATCTTGAATCCATATTTCTCCACACTAAGGATTTGTATGGAGAGCAATCTCATATAGCTAGATACGAGACCTCGAAGAACTTGTTTCAGTCGAGACTGGTCGTCGGGTCATCTGTAGGAGAACATGTCCGAAAGATGATTGGCTATCTAGAAGACCTCGGGGACCTCGGGACGACATTAGAGAACGAGCTATATACAGACTTGGTTCTTCAGTCCCTTCCTTTCACCTACGCCCAATTTATCTTGAATTTCAACATTCAAGGTGAGGAAGTTGAGCTTCCAGAACTCCTTAACATGTTGAGGAGTGCAGAGGGCACCTTGCAGAAAGCAAGGGAAACACCCGCTATGTTTGTTCGTGGTGCTTCCTCTTCCAGGTCCAAGGCAAAGGCCAAAGGAAGGAAGAAGAAGGCCGCTACAAAACCAAGAGGTGGTGTTGGTAAGGTAGGAGACAAGGGAAAGGCAAAGGTTGCGGTGCCAGTAGTGGCAAAGGATGAGTGCTTCCATTATCGTAGGAAAGGCCATTGGAAGAAAGATTGCAAAGCTTGGATTGCCAAGAACCAGGACCCGAGGCAAGTTATGGCTTCGGCTTCAGGTGTGTTTGTAATTGAAAATTGTCTGTCAATCAACTCTACTTCCTGGGTATTGGATACTGGATCAGGATCTCATATATGCAACTCATTGCAGGCACTGAGAAACCGTAGAGTGCTGAAGGTTGGTGATATGACCCTCCAGGTTGCTAACGGAGCTAGCGTGGGTGCTGTTCGGTAGGGGATTATCACCTTGAATTGACGAGTGGACATATTTTGGTTTTGCGCAACAGTTTTTGTGTCCTTAGTTTAACGTGTAATATCATATCAGTATCGTTGTTATCAAAAGAAGGTTATGATTTCACGTTTGTAAGCGATGTTGTTAACATCCACCTTAATCATGGTTTGATTGGGTCCGGTATATTAGATAACGGTATATACATGTTAAACCAATTACAGATTTTCAATGTCCAGAACACACTAAAAAGAAATTCTCCAGATATAAATCAGGCTTTCTTATGGCATTGTAGACTAGGTCACATCAATGAGACAAAGTTAACTAAGTTACATACAGAAGGATATTTTCATCCGTTCGAATATCAATCTTATGCCACTTGTCAATCATGTCTCAAAGGAAAGATGACAAAGACACCATTCACTGGACATGGAGTAAGAGCGAGCGAGCTCTTAGGACTCATACACAGCGATGTATGTGGTCCAATGTCTACACATGAAAGAGGCGGTTTTTCATATTTCATTACTTTTACGGATGATTACTCTAGGTATGGATTCATTTTCTTAATGAAACATAAATCTGAGGCCTTTGAGAAATTCCATGAATATAAGAATGAAGTAGAAAACCAAACCGGCAAAAGTATCAAGACACTGAGATCCGATCGAGCTGGTGAATACTTAAGTGCCGAGTTCGTGGATTACCTAAAAGAGAAAGGAATTCTCTCTCAGCTTACTCCTCCATACACTCCACAGCAAAATAGTGTATCGGAAAAACGGAACCGAACCCTATTATATATGGTGCGTTCCATGATGAGTAATGCTGAGTTACCGCGATCTTTCTGGGGTTATGCGCTAGAATCAGCTGCATATCATTTGAACAGGGTTCCTACTAAGACTGTGCCTACCACACTATATCAGATGTGGAATGGGAAGAAACCCTATCTTCAATATCTGAAGATATGGAGATGTCCAGCTTTTGTTAAAAAGCAGCATGCGGACAAACTCGAGGCACGCTCAGTACAGTGTAGGTTTGTGGGATATCCAAAGAACTCCAAGGGGTATTTTTTTCTATTACGCAGAGGAACAAAAGGTTTTTGTTTCTCGTAATGCCCATTTTCTAGAACAGCAGTTTTTAGAAAAGGAAACATGTGGGAGCGAAATAGAACTGGAAGAAATTCCAGAACCACAAACTACTACTGAAAGTTTGGTAGAACCAGAAGTTCAAGAAGAATTGGACATTCCCGCACCCCTCCGCAGGAGTAGTAGGCCATCTCATCCGCCTGAGAGATACTACGGTTTTCTCATAGATGGGGATAGAGTGGATTGCGTCATTGATAATGATGAACCTACAAGCTTCCAGCAGGCCATCCAGAGCGGCGACTCGGTACGATGGCTGAATGCAATGCGGACCGAGATGGAGTCTATGTACACCAACAAAGTATGGACATTGGACTTTGCTCCAGATAGGGTAAATCCCATAGAATGCAAGTGGATCTTCAAGAAAATGATCGGGGTAGATTGACAGGTAGAAACCTATAAGGCTAGACTTGTTGCAAAGGGTCATTGTCAAAGACCTGGTTTGGACTATGATGAAACTTTTTCTCCAGTTGCTATGCTCAAATCCATTCAGATCCTTCTTGCCATTGCCGCCTTCCATGATTATGAGATCTGGAAGATGGACGTAAAGATGGCTTTTCTAAATGGTAATTTAGAAGAGTGCATTGTTGGCTATAGTGCCCTCAAGGCAATTATCATAGACGCAGGTATGTGATCATGATGATTGAGCGAGGACCTATACCGAAAAAAAAGTCTTACTCGAGATGATAGTATGCTATCTGGTTTGTCTTTATCATCATATGTTGATAAAGCCCATAGGATTCTTTCTTGACTGCCATCATTGTGATGGCGATCACATACGTGAGAGCTGGGGGTCTATAAGCACATCCATAAATGTCCCTAGTCGTGGGAGTATCGAGACTGGGAATCGATACTCCAGTGTAGACTGGTGTATACTTATCTAGACCCTAACGAAGGGCGGTGGTCGGTCTCATAAGCCATTGGTGTCAGTTGTTCACCTAAGATAGTATACAAGTGCTCATTAGGTTATGAGTACACTGGACGGACTCGCCGGAAACATGCTAGTTGGTATTATACCTATAGTCAGATAGCAGTTCCCTGGTGACATGTGTACAGGTTAGTCTGTCAACTTGAGATCGTCATTTGTCTCGTGTGAGTTCCCACTGTGCTTTGATTACTACCCTACCACGGCTCAAAGGAGTCGTGGAAACAGATTTTAGTTGGATGCAGTCCCGAGCAACATGGAGGCAGTGAGCGGATCGTCGGGGATTCGTCTCTCCCGGTATTGGGGGTTGATGTCACGCGGTGCACGGGTGGCCATCACTAGAAATCCTCGGCCGGGGTATGTGAGAATTACCGATCCAGGATCGATAGTTTCTCAGGTAATGATGGGTTTCAGACCGACACGATTTATCACATTGTTAGGGGTCTGATTTTATCCACCCCCTAGACCCGATATGCGATACTCTTAGACGAACAGACCGGACTGTACGGATATTTTCACTGACAGGCTCGGTAGGGGTTTGGATGAGTTTGCTCGTCGGCCTTCCTTTCGCTCAATACCTGGGTAGCTGTTACGTACAGCTAGTGCCGCTGACGTGGTTGTGGTTAAACCCACTACCAGCGTATTGACGAGTCTTTAGAGTCCCACACAGAGGGTTTTCACGGATCAGGCGATATGGTGTAGTTTTTGTATGTTGGTACATACAGTTGTTCGATTAAATATGTGCACAGGCCGCGCAGACTTTAATCGGACGATTGATAATACTAGCGGCTTAGGTTTAAGCCAGATTGTTAAATAAAATTTTGATTTAATAATTTACATATGTATTTATATATATGTTTTCTAGTATTATTGCCCACTATTTATTTTCTCTCTTTGGCTATACGTATTTTCGTACGAATACGCGTATGTGTATTTCGATACATATACCGGGAATCATTCCGTATTTTATACGGAATGGCTTCTAGAAGATGCCACTTCAGTATTGAATTTCTTTAGAAAATCACATGTTAATAATGAGGTGGAAAAGGTGACATGTCAAGGGTATGGTTTTTTTGGTCAAAGCATGTCTTGCATATGTAGTGATTGGTATGGGCTTGTTAATAATTTATTTTTAATTGGATATTTTTTTTGGGTGCATTATTTTTTTGGGAGTGAGAAGGGGGGCCGGCCACATGATTGATGAGGGGGTCTTTGCTCATTTGGTTCACTCTCTTGCTCACTCTCATTTTACACACACCCAAAAACACTTAGCCAATTTTGCTCATGCCACTAGTTTAGTTCACCTCTTCTTCATCTTCTATTGTTGCTCACTTGAGCTTATGGATGAGAGAAAAATAATAGTGACACAATTCTACACCTCAACTCTCCACCACTAGCAATCTTGGAGAGTCGGTTGGTCCGCTTGGCGAACCTGGAGCTTGTGTCGTTTCCCTCGGGTGGATCATCGGAGACGAAGGAAGACCGTCGACCAAAGTCGATCCGCATCACTAGGAGCTTGGAAATGGTTGATGACCCGAAGGACTTGGTTCATTATGTATAACCATTCTATCTCTTTGTGATTGGTTTGCTAGTTTTAGGGTTAATGGTTTCGATCTTGGAAATCAGGTAATGGTAGCGCCGGATTTTAGAAAAATTTTGTTCCGCATTTGGCCACGATTCGATGGCCGGGGCGCTCCCATAACCCAACATGGTATCAGAGCCACCCATTAAACCCTACTAGCTAGGTTGCACGAAGTTAGAACATCGATCGATGAAAATTTCCAATTCATTTTTCCATTTTGCTTATTTTTTGTCGATTTTAAAACTTGGTCGAAAAATCTTTCTGTATAGCTTAAAAATCAGTGCAGGCAATTTTAGAGCACCACAAGAAATTTGGAAGCTTGAATCAATTGTTTGGCCGCGGAACCGCCGCAAAACATGCCATTTGTGGCCAAATGCCTCCAAATTTTTTCTGGCACTCTCTGACAAGGACAAATAATTTTTGTGATGTTTAGTTTTACCACAGATTCTCTTGAGTACTGGTTTGCACTTGGGGCTAGACAGAAATTTTAATCGATCGAAATTTTAACTGTGTTATTATCAGTACTTAGTTTAGCATCTGCGACTGTGAATGTCACTCGATCGGTAAACCCGTCTAATTGCTATATGTTCTTTTAGACGAGTTTGCGAATGTGACATTCACGTGGATGTTCTGTGTTGTACTGTGATGTTGCGGATTGTCGCGGTGGATAGCCTAGGTGCAGTGGTAGTACAATTTTGTTTCATTTGTACATTTGATATTGCGGGGCGAGCGTCCGACATGTGGACTGCCGTCACTGTCTGTTTGTATATTATTCTTTTGGGGCACGACCGGGTTGAGGTCGATGTACCCGTTGTATATATTTTCTTTTCTGTACTAGGATTACCCCGCGGTGGGGTGCACGGATAGCCGGGTTCTAGAGGGCAATGGGCCCGCATCTCATGGAGTTAAGACGGATGGGGCTTCACTCTAGAATTGGCGGGCTATTCGCCGCACTCGTAGGGGGTATAGGTTGACCCAAGGAGGGGTGCTCAAGTTACCGGATTCCGTGAAGTGTTGGGTGGTCCATTCACTTTGTTGAAGGGGGCTACCTAGCTTCAGGTTTTGGCGGGTAACTTGCAGCGCTCATAGGGGTCTAGGAGCTCATTGCACAGGCTATCCACACGACCAGCGGAACGTCGGATTTCAGTTGTGGCTCTATGAAACCCGGGGCTCCCAGATTATATGTATTGTTCTGTGATGCTTATTACTTTTCTGTGATGTTGCATTTATCATGCCTGGGACGATTGTTATATATATTTATATATACTAGTAGATGTTGTATATGTTTTGCACCCGCGCTAGCCCATTCCCCGCTCTGTCGTTAGTTAAGTAACCTAACGGGTGATGACGGGACCCAGTGGCGAATGTGGATGGCATATACGTACATTTTATTTTCGTTCTTTTCTGGTGTGATTAATTGATGGGACTGTGTTGGTTCTTATCAATGCAAGGAAAACAAACCTATATATATATGATGTTGTTCGAACCAAGATTTTAAAAAACTGACATTACAGACGTACGCTTTTGCTTTGCACAGTGGTATTCGGTTATGAATATCGAGCAGTTCATTAGACGAGGAAAGTGCCGAGATCCCTTCATCGGGAATGACCCATTGGGCAGGAGTTTGCGTCAATGTAATAACTTCACTATAGCCGATTACTTTTTGCTTTGCATCGTGGTTTTCAGTTTGGAATATCCTGCACCTCATTCGACGGGGAACGAGCCGAGATCCCTTCACCGGGAGTGACCTCTTTAGCAAAAGTTTTCACCATTATATATTTATAAAACCACTTGGATTCTTTCAACGATATCAAGTTCATTACGCTAAAGGTTTTTCGCCAAAAACCAGCCGTAGCCCTCCGTTATTTCAGATTAGTATTGCTTAGTATTCGTGCTGCGTTTGTTGACCTTGTCAAAGCGTAGTGAGCGGTAGCTCTGTAATACTTTTCTGTCGCAAGCAAATATGGATTGGTTAGGACAGTCGTTCGACCTTGTTGACCTTGTCAAGGGTCTGTGTGGGTGGGTCTAATGCAATCAAAATAATGACAGGTTGAACTTGACTTTGACCCTTTGACTTGTTGACCTTGTCAAGGTCACTTAGATCCTAGGGGTAAAAATCATATCGGGAGTTTCAAACATACAGGAAACTTGCCAGGCATGCGCATACCTTCTGGAGTGTGGTGACTTGAGTGGCTTCCATCAAGTTATCATGCAATGATAGTTGGATCCCGATTCCCACTGATGAGTAGGATTACTCTTCGGGTGATTCTGACTAATTCTTCTTTTAGGTTTGGAGAAGAATTCGAGAAAACAGTGGGAGCCATCCAAATCAGATAAAATGATTATCCATTCTGATCTAGGTTAGAGTGCAGGCAGAGTGTTTCTTTTCTCTCTCTCTTTCACAGTGACCATGGCCCGACCCTAGATTATGACTCAATGCCCAAGTTAAACCAAACTTTCTTATAAACACTGGCTTTTGGATTGTCCAAGTTGCATACATCATTGCCACTCCTTCTTTTACCCTTTTCTTTTCTTCAGAATACCCCATATTACTACGAATATCCACTTCCATTGGATAAAACCATCGTATGGTTATATACGAACTCGAAGGAACTAATTCGAGGATGGTTTCCGGTTCTGGAGAAAATGAATAGGATTATTCAGTTGTCTTTTCTTTTTACCTTCTCTCAGGTTGTGAGGACTACTAGGATTAGGAGGGGATACACCTATTACGCTTATTGGATAGTCTTCTTCCAAACCATAGGCAGGTGCCAAAAAGGACGGAATGAAGAAAACCACTTAGCCTAAGTGTGGTGTACAGAAGGTAATGAGTAAAGACAAATAAAGGGATTCGAAAGAGGGCAAAGTAAATTGCGACTGCTATTCACGACCAAACCAAGTCTTTCAACGCTACTCCTACTTCACCTTTGTATTTCTCCAGAACACTCTGTATTACTACGAACATCCAATTCCATTGGATAAATCCATCGTATGGTTATATACGAACTCGAAGGAACTTTTTCGAGGATGGATTCTGGTTCAGGAGAAATAGGAATAAGGTTTATTCAGTTGTCTTTTATCATCACCTTCTCTCAGGTTGTGAGTACTCCTAGGATTAGGAGAGTACACCTATTACGCTTATTGGATAATCTTCTTCCAAACCATAGGCTGGTGCCGAACGGTAGGGAAGGAAGAAAACCATTTAAGCCTGACAATGGTGTACAGAAGGTAACAACTAAAGATAAATAAAGGGATTTGGAGAGATGGCAAGGAAATATATGGTTTCAGTCATGAATCTGGATAATGGAAGAGGCATTACTTAGAATACCAGGATACCCCTACAAAACATTTTTAAATGTTTTAGTTTCACCATGCGTTGTTAATTGAAAATTGATTTCCCAATTAGGTCCTTACTCCAGGGAATGTATTTACCAGGTTTGATTCTCACATCTATATGGTTTTACAGATGATGAGTGGGAGTAAGTTATTAGGAATTGGGTGATCATCCTCATTATATAGAAATTTGTTGTAATTAATGATGTTTGAGAAAATCACCTGGGTACAGTTTTCAACCTACGACGCACAGGATTTGAGTTATTAAACTCACCGGACTTATACAAAGTATTGTATGTTGTCCAGTGTCCATTAGGACAAAGGGGTTAGCCCTCGTACTATATTCTGTTTACTTGTGACTTCTCAAGTTTTGGACAAGTGTTTCGTAGAAATACAAGGTCCAAGTTTGAGGAGTTATAGGTACAAGAATAAAGTAGAGAACCAGCTGTCGCAAATATCGGGATTCTTCAAGGCGATCGAAGATGTAGATATTTGTATGAGGTATTCAGTTGATAGTAATTGTTTTGAGAAACTTGTTTCTTTTTCAGGTTACTTATAATTGGATGCACTCCTAAGTTGAGTAATGTTGATCGGCCTCTCGCCATTTAGTTGATATGCACTGAAGACAGCTGCATGATTTGAATATGGTTCTAATTAAATCAGTGTCTTTATTTCTATATTAGATATATATAGAATCAATTTATATCTTAACGATGTTAAGGTATAGGGAGTCGTCCGGCTGATGCTTAAAGCCAGAATCCGGATAAACTCAGCGCATGTTTCAGTAATGGCTGTTTGTGGGTTATCCCGGGCTTTGACGAGGGTTAACTTTCTACCATCTGGAAGATCAATAGTGATATCGTTCTTGACTCGCCACAGTTTTAGTAAAATGTATTTTTTCAGAAAAAAAGTAGTGGGAGTATGGTAGAACTGGAAGTGATTACAGAACCACAAACGATTACGGAAAATTTAATAGGACCTAAAGATTCAATAAGAATTGACATTCCATTAGCCGCTCCGCAGATATGGTGGGTAACCTCAGGCACCTGAGAGGTACTTTGGTATCCTCAAGAAAGATGACAGGGAGGTTCTTGTTTACCCAGACTTGACACTACTGTTGTTCAAGACTATGAGACCTGGCAGGAGGATGAATATAGCGTCATTCTAAACTAGCTTTAGAAGTACACGTGTATATGGTTCTGCCAGAGGGTTGTCGTAATCTGTGGGAGCAGCGGAAGGGAAGTGGACAAGTAGCTTATGTCTATTTATAGATTAAAGTAGATATATCGGAGAAAGATCATCTATTTTTGATGTGACAGTGATGGGCTTTGACTTCATCAGAATAGGGGATGGATCTGTTAAAAAGATAGTAGGGTATGATTAACTGGTATTTAGGATGACATTCTCTTTGTAGGAAGTGAAATTCCTATACTACGATCGGTTATACTTTGGTTGTCACACTGTGTTTTCTCCACATAGGTTATGGATATTATATCAGACATTCTGGTTACTAGATCTATGGTTTTAGATCTAGATTTAGGAAGTGTCCCAATCTGGGTATTTAGACAATATTCTAAAAGCATTTTAGAATGGACGGCTCCTGGCATGGTGCTGAACCTGCAGGTGATGGAGTCACCCTCTCTAAAGGTGTCTTACAGACTAAAGGGGAGAGGGATGTGCATGATCGGCATATCACTTGCTTAGGCAATTGAGTCAATCATGACATGTCAAATTCCACACCAGATGTTGTTTTTGTACTAGATCCTATAAGTTGATATATTAATCCAATCCTCGAGAAAAACGAATGGAAGCAGTTTATGAACATAAGTGGATGTTCTAGGGATTTGATAACGGCGGCCTCCTTTAAGAGAAGGTTATCATTCCAAGCTTCCAAGGTGACTTGGACGACAGAGTGACTGTCTGAGTTATAGTTTTCCCTCTGATGAGGGGTTGTAGTTTGGACAGGTGGTCCAAGCAGATACTGAGGATGGTATGGCGCGGTGTACTGATTGAGTTCAGTAGACGATACAGTCTAAGAAGTTTGCTGGGTTTGGAGTTCTTATGTGAACTGGGTCCCATCAGATATCCAGACATATTCTAAGATGGGTATTGCTCATTTCGGGAGATAGTTTTCTCCGTGAAGTTAAGATAAAGAGAGACATAGAAAGAAACACTGGAGCGGATCCACTCACTGAGGATATTTTCGAACGCAATAGTTTTACAAATGAGGTTTGTGAAACTGATTAGTAGAGGAGTTGGGTGTTCGGTATCACACGGGCTGTGAGTATACGACATCGCAATAATTAGTCATAAGTGCAAGTGGGAGATTGTTGGCTATAGTGCCCTCAAGGAAATTATCATATAGTCGCAGGTATGTGATCATGATGATTGAGCGAGGACCAATACCGATAAACATTCTTACTCGAGATGATAGTATGCTATTTGGTTTGTTTATATCATCATATATTGATAAAGCCCATAGGATTCTTGCTTGACTGCCAGCATTATGATGGCGATCACATACGTGGGAGCTGGGGGTCTTTAAGCACATCTTTAAATGTCCCAAGTCGTGGGAGTATCGAAACTGGGCATCGATACTCCAGTGTAGACTGGTGTATACTTATCTAGACACTGATGAGGGGCGGTGGCCGGTCTCACAAGTCATTGGTGTCAGTTGTTCACCTAAGATAGTATACAGGTGCTCATTGGGTTATGAGTACACTGGACGGACTCGCCGGGAACATGCTAGTTGGTATTATACCTATAGTCAGATAGCAGTTCCCTGGTGACATGTGTACAGGTTAGTTTGTCGACCTAAGATCATCATTTGTCTCGTGTGAGTTCCCACTGTGCTTTGATTACTACCCTACCACGGCTCAAAGGAGTCGTGCAAACAGGTTTTAGTTGGGTACATTCCCTAGCCACATGGAGGCAGTGAGCGGATCGTCGTCTCTCCCGGTATTGGGGGTTGATGTCGCGCAGTGCACGGGTGGCCATCACTAGAAATCCTCGGCCGGGGTATGTGAGAATTACTGATCCAGGATCGATAGTTTTTCAGGTAGTGATGGGTTTCATACCGACACGATTTATCGCATTGTTAGGGGTCAGATTTTATCCACCCCCCTAGACCAGATATGCGATACTTTTAGACTAATAGACCGGACTATACGGATATTGTCACAAACAGGCTCAGTAGGGGTTTGGATGAGTTTGCTCGTCGGCCTTCTTTTCGCTCAATACCTGAGTAGCCGTTATGTACAGCTAGTGCCGCTGGCATGCTTGTGGTTAAACCCACTGCCAGCGTATTGACGAGTCTTTAGAGTCCCACACAGAGGGTTTTCACGGCTAAAGCGATATGGTGTAGTTGTTGTATGTTGGTACATACAGGTGTTCGATTAAATATGTGCACAGGCTGCGCAGACTTTAATCGGACGATTGATAATACTAGCGGCTTAGGATTAAGACAGATTGTTAAATCAAGTTTTGATTTAATAATTTACATATGTATTTATATATATGTATTCTAGTATTATTGCTCACTATTTATTTTCTCTCTTCGGCTATTCGTATTTTCGTACGAATACGCGTATGTGTATTTCGATACATATACTGGGAAGCATTCCGTATTTTATATGGAATGGCTTCTAGAAGATGCCAGATCATTATTGATTTTCTTTAGAAACTCACATGTTAATAATGAGGTGGAAAAGGTGACATGGCAAGGGTATGGTTTTTTTGGTCAAAGCATGTCTTGCATATATAGTGATTGGTATGGGCTTGTTAATAATTTATTGTTAATTGGATATGTTTTTTTGGGTGCATTATTTTTTTGGGAGTGAGAAGGGGGGCCGGCCACATGATTGATGAGGGGGTCTTTACTCATTTGGTTCACTCTCTTTCTCACTCTCATTTTACACACACCCAAAAACACTTAGCCAATTTTGCTCATGCCACTAGTTTAGCTCACCTCTTCTTCATCTTCTATTGTTGCTCACTTGTGCTTATGGATGAGAGAAAAATAATAGTGACACAATCCTACACCTCAACTCTCCACCACTAGCAATCTTGGAGAGTCGGTTGGTCCGCTTGGCCAACCTGGAGCTTGTGTCGTTTCCCTCGGGTGGATCATCGGAGACGAAGGAAGACCGGGGACCAAAGTCGATCCGCATCACTAGGAGATTGGAAATGGTTGATGACCCAAAGGACTTGGTTCATTAGGTATAACCATTCTATCTCTTTGTGATTGGTTTGCTAGTTTTAGGGTTAATAGTTTCGATCTTGGAAATCAGGTAATGGTAGCGCCGGATTTTAGAAAATTTTTGTTCCGCATTTGGTCACGGTTCGATGGCCGGGGCGCTCACATAACCCAACATGCGTCTATATGGATCAGCCAGAAGGTTTCAATCAGAGTGGGAGCAGCGGGAAAGTGTGCAAGTTGCATAAGTCCATTTATGGACTAAAGCAGGCGTCGCGGAGTTGGAACATCTGTTTTGATGAAACGATCAAAGAATATGACTTTATCAAAAATCCAGATTAACCATGTATATTTAGTAAAATTGTAGCACGAACTGTCGTATTCCTCGTCTTGTACGTGGATGATATTCTATTGATAGGAAATGACATTCCTATGTTACAAACTGTCAAAGGATTCTTGTCACACAGGTTCTCCATGAAAGACCTGGATGATGCCTCTTACATTCTGGGGATCCAGATCTATCGTGATAGATCTAAAAGGATGTTGGGACTTTCACAGTCCAGGTATATCAACACTATACTGAAAAGATTCAGTATGGAAGATTCTAAGCGCGGTAATTTACCGGCTTGTCACGGAATCACCCTATCCAAAGAAATGTCTCCCAAGACTAATTTGGAAAGGGATCGCATGTCAGTTATACCCTACGCTTCTGCGGTAGGCTCTATAATGTATGCGATGTTATGCACCAGACCATATGTAGCTTACGCACTGAGCGTGCTAAGCCGGTATCAGTCAGACCTAGGGGAGAAGCACTGGATAGCAGTAAAGAACATTCTCAAGTACCTGAGAAGGACTAAGGATATGTTCTTGGTTTACAGCGGAAAAGACCTCCAGATCGAGGCTTTTCCTGACTCCAGCTTCCAGAGTGACAAGGATGATTCCAAGTCCATGTCAGCTTATGTCTTTACCCTCAATGGAGGGGCGGTGTGCTGGAAGAGTTCCAAGCAGGACGCCGTTGCTGACTCGACGATGGAAGCAGAGTATATCGCTGCTTGTGATGCCGCAAAAGAAGCAGTCTGGATGAAGAAGTTCCTAACAGAACTTCAGGTGGTTTCTACCATTGCTGATCCAATACCGCTGTATTATGACAACAACAGCGCTATAGCTTAAGCGAAGGAACCCAGGTCCCATCAGAAGTCCAGACACATCTTAAGGCGGTATCACCTGATCAGGGAGATCATAGATCACCAGGAGATCGAGGTTCGGAAAGTTTCTACAGAGGAGAACACTGCAGATCCATTCACAAAGGCCTTACCTCAGATACAGTTTGAGAGGCTACTCGAGATGATAGGTCTTCGATACGCCAGTACATGGCCCTAATGCAAGTGGGAGATTGTTAGTGTATATGCCCTAGGAGCCATTATTGTATCATACTAGATTGTATATTAATTAATGGAATCTTGGGATATTCACAGTTATATTAACAGTCTCGCTCAAAATAGTAGTATGCTACTTGGTTAGTATCTATCTTAATATGTGTATATGTTAGCATATCGCGAATACATATTGAAAGAGCCCATAGGATCTTGCTTGACTACCAGCGTTGTGATGGCAGTCACACTAGTGGGGGCTGGATAGTCTACAAGCACATCCTTCTTCAGGTCCCTAGTCGTAGGATTATAGAGACATGGCATCGATACTCCGGAGTAGACTAGTGTGTACGCTTCTCATCCCAGCAGGGGAAATGGTCTGTCCCACAGCCACTAGTACGTTGTACTGGAGATAGTATACAGGTGCTCGTTGCGTTACGGGTACACCGGACAGGACTCGCAGGGAACTGTTGGTTGGTACTGTACCCGTCGTCAATTAATAGTTCCCATGTGACATGAGTACAGCATAGTCCGCAGACTTGACACTGCTGCTTCGTCTCGAGTGTGTTCCCACTGTTCTTAGATTGCTACCCTACCACGGCTCAAAAGAGGCGTGCAAACAGGTAGCAGTTGGGTGCAGTCCCGAAACACTTGGGGGCAGTGGCGGTTAGATAGGATTCATCTCTCCTGGTATTGGGAGTTGATATCGCGCTGTGTTTGGAGAGCTATTACGCAAAGTCCCTGGCCAGGGCAAACGAGATTTACTGGTAGGATTTCCAGTAGCTTCTCAAGGTGTAATGGGCTTCACTCCGACACGACTTATACAGCTTTTATGGGACTGACACATGCCGCCCCCTAGGCCTAATATGCGATAGTCCTAGACGAACAGACCGGACTGTACGGAGATTGTCACAACAGGCTCAGTAGGAGTTCGGATGGGTTTCCTCATCGGCCTTCTTATCGACATCTACCTAGGGACCGTTACGTACAGCTAGTGCCGTTTGCGGTCTGTAGTTAAACCCACTGCCTGTGTAGTGTCGAGTCTTTAGAGTCCCACATAGAGAGTTTCCCTGCTTCAGGCGAAACGATATAGAGTTCGTATGGTTTTACGACAGGGTTTGGACACATACGTGTGTTTTTGCACGTACGATGTTCGGACAGTTTTTACTAGCGGGCTTTAGTTTAAGCCAAATTCTAGTATTGGATTATTGGATTTATACAGTCTCAGTGTTTCCGTGTTTTCATGGATAGGAGGGGCGTTCTCGTAATTACTCGAGAAGCTTCTAGAAGAAAGGTGACTCATTATGCTTTAATTCATTTATGAATTAAGCTTGATGAGGTGGAGGAGATGATGTGAAATCTGCATTAATTACATCATGAGTCATGAGGTGATTTATGTTAGTTGTATGTATGCCCTAGAGGCCAGTATTGTACAGTGGATGTATATTATATTTGATGCTTGGACATATATAGAGATGACTTTCTTGCTCGATATGATAGTATGCTATCTGGTTGCTCTTTATCTTAACATGTACACTATTCTCTTTATGCTGTCTTATAGTTACATATTGGTGAAGCCCTTAGGATGTGTACTTGACTACCTGGACTATGATGCGAATCATACTGGTGGGAACATGGTAGTCCATAAGTACATCCTTCAAGGTCCCTAGTCGTGGGTGTATCGAGACGGGGCATCGATATACCAGAGTAGACTAGCGTATACGCTTCTCGACCCATGAGATGGGCGATGGATGATCCTATATCCATTGGTGTTTGACATCAGAGATGGTATACGGGTGCTCAGTGGAGACTGGGTACACTGGACGGACTCGCCGAGAACTCCCAGATGGTATTATACCTCACGTCAGATGGCAGTTCTCAGGTGACACTTGTACTGGTTAGTCTGTAGACCCGAGATCGTCATAGAGTCTTGTGTGATTCTCACTGTGCTTTGATCTCCACTTTACCACGTCCATGAGGGCGTGAAAAACGGTGGTTTTTGGGTACAGTCCCGAGTCACATGGAGGCAATGAGCGATAGGAGGGGTTTCATCTCTCCCGATATTGGTGGTTGATGTTGCGCTGTGCTCGATTGGCCGTAACAAGGAAGTCCCAGGCCAGGGCTGATTCAGAGATTTGCTGGTAAGTGTTACCAGTAGTTTCTCGACCCGTTATGAGCCTCACATCGGCACGACTTATCGGTTATTGGGGTCTGACGTTTACCACCCCTAGACTTGGTATGCGACATATCAGACGAGGAGACCGGACTGTACGGGAAGTGTTGCCGATCGGATCGACGGGAGTTGTAGCAGGTTCGCTTGGTCTCTTCTGATCGCTCAATACCCGGGTGACCGTTACGTTTAGCTGACCACTTGCGGCTTGGGGGTGCTTGATATGATCATCGCCCACTGCCGGCGTATTGACGAGTCTCAGAGTCCCACAATGGAGTTTCCTGGTCCAGGCGAAACGTTGTGGTGAGCGTATGCGATATGCGCATGGACCCGATTAAAATGCGCGTATAGGATACCGTATATTGATCGGGCGGCTTGCTTTTGGTGGGGTCATATGTGATATGGCCGGATTGATAAATCAAGTGTTGATTTATCATTTAACCATTAGTTTCTCACTAGAAATCCTTTCTTGTTTTATTTGGATGTATGGATGCATGTATGCATTTCTTATTGTTTCATGCACATATGGATGTACATGCACACATACATACATGCATCATCTATCATGGTTGTTTATACATAGAAAATGGTGGATATATAAGACTCACACCATTGTTCATTTTATGGATATTTATTTCTATTTTTCTAAAACAAAAGAAATGAGATAAGATTGAATCATGGTCAAAGTTTCTACACTCTTCTTGTAACCTAACCATTTGCACCTAACTTTTTGACCATGGTTTAATCTTTCTCTTTTGTTTAA
This sequence comes from Agapanthus africanus, assembly GCA_030015575.1. Taxonomy (NCBI): domain Eukaryota; kingdom Viridiplantae; phylum Streptophyta; class Magnoliopsida; order Asparagales; family Amaryllidaceae; genus Agapanthus; species Agapanthus africanus. The sequence goes on from JASDDO010000008.1 coordinate 301,547,917, forward strand.
CTAAAGATAAATTAAATATTCATAAAGAGATAACCATGGTTTGAGATGAAGAAAGAAAGAGATATATACTTATGTTTTTCTTTTTCTCTTTAGGGATATTCTTATCTTCTACTAAAATATCCATCATCTTCTTCAACCTTGAGCTCATGCTCTCTTGAATTTTCTAGAGAGCAAATCATTCATCAAGATAGGATTTTGAAGTGAGAAAAGCCACCACAACATCATTCTACACAAGTCTTGCCCACTTCTTTAGAGTGTTAGCTTCGTTTTCCATTCTTGATCTTGCGAAGTTGCTAGCTTGGACAAAGCGGACTTCGGATGGATCATCGGTGACCGAGAGGAGTTCAAGTGGAGTTCTTTCAAACCCCAAGTAGCCGAGGAGTCTACCGTAGGGAGCTACAAAGGTTGTACTCTCTAAACCCTAGCTTTCCTTTCATATGATGATGTGATAATTTTTGAAACCCTAATTTTTCTAGGATCGATCCTTTGCATGTTAACTTAGCACCCAAAAAATTCCATCTTTGGTACATGTGATGCTTCCAAACCCTTCATGAGGTGCTAGGTAGACCTTTCATTGGTATCAGAGCCAACCTAGAGCATTAGGCGACCTTTTTACGAAGTTAAAAGTCCGATCGAACCAAAATACGGCATTTTAGAGTGCTCTCTGGAAATTTTTTAAAATTTGACATTTTTCAGAATTAAAAATATGTAAAAAATAAAGCAGGCAAATCTAAGAATTACTGTAAAATTCGATGAAGTGAACTGTTCATATTGCCGCAGAAACGCGGCCTAAGCTTGCTTAGGCCGCGGTTCCGCGGCCATTTACATCCATCAATGGATAATTTTTATACAGTAATTCTTTATTATGCTTGTTTATTTTTTAGGGTATTTTTAATCTGAATTTTGTGCTGTTTGTTCTGGAGTTGGTTTTGGACTAGTCGATTCGATCGGAATTTTCATTTCGTGGCTTTTCCGGGTAAATTAGAAAGTAGTGAAGTGTTTGAACGAGTATCATTTGCTCACTTTTCACGGGGTTAAATCCTTCGAGGTTCGTGCAAGTTAGTTAGTGGTGGACCCTCAAGAAGACAACAAACCTTAACTCGATTATGTGACCGTCTTGAACTGCCTTTTGAACTTTAGGGTTTGGGGCAGTACGGCGTGCCATATGTGAGGCGTTGGCTTGACCCTTCTACGGCTGGACCGCTACCGCTGTGTCACACTCCGGGTTTTTGAACTTCGCTCAAGTGTTGAGCTTTAGAGAATCTTGGGTATTTGATCGTTCGTTCGAAAAACTTTATACTGTCTAATTGTCTGGAATGTGATGCAATGTGTGGAATTCATATTATAGGACATGAAATACGAGGTATGTGATACTTCGCATTTACGATGTCTAAAGAGAATGTGGATTCCAGATATTGCAGTTTTACACTTTCTTTTCTGTGACCGTAAGTGTTGTATGTCGATATCGCCGGTTTCGTTGCTATACGTCAACGACAATTGGGGTACGCATACATACTTACGTTGATGATATGTGATATTATGTGTTGCTGAGATATGATGTGCAGGATTGTCGCGATAGAATAGCCGGGTTTTTTTAATGTGAGATGAGAGTTTTATATTTTCATTCATGTAAATTCAAATGTAATGTAATATTCTTTTATCTGGAGCACTTCCGGTTGAGGTTGTGTCACCTGTGTTGTATATTATTTACTTTTCCGCATTAGGATGGACCCAAGGAGGGGAGCACAGGTGACCGGGTTCTGGGGTTCAGTGGGAGGCCATCTCGAGGAGTCGAGATCGGGTCACCTAAACTCCAGAATTGGTAGGGTCGCTTGCCGCTCTCGTAGGGGTCCAGGGTGTGGCTTGGCTATTCATCGCGACTGTGGAATCCGTATTTTCTATTGTTGGCTAAATACTAATTACGGACGTCCTAGTATATCCCACATTATATCTATGTTTCTGCTGCGATATCTGTGATGTGATCATTAGATATATTCTGTGATAGATACTTCATATAGTATATATGATATATTATATAGACGTTACTTATGTTTTGTACCCGAACTAGCCCTGCCCTGCTCTGTCGTTAGTTACCTAACCTAACGGTGCACGAGGGGACATCGAGGCGAATGCGGATGGCATAAGTGTATGTCGTATTTATCTGTGATGTTTAGGTGACTTAAATGATGGGACTTCATTAATGTGATTAATGAAAGAAAAGAAACCTAAAAGATGTTGTAGAATCAAATTTTACAATAAAAGGATAGCTACAGTTTTGCTTTACATAGCGGTATATATGATATACCCTGCACCTTATTCGATGAGAAAAGAGCCGAGATCCCTTCAGCGGGAGTGACCTCTTTAGCGAAAATGGCAGATGCTACAACACTCGGTTTGCTTTTGATTGCTTTTGGAGTTTTGCTTTGCACAGTGATATATATGATATATCCCGCACCTTATTCGAGGAGGAAAGAGCCGAGATCCCTTCACCGGGAGTGACCTCTTTAGCAAAACTAATAAAAGCCTCAAAATCACTCCATTTCAAAACTTCACTTGATTCTACAACGATATCAAGTTCATTACGCTCATGGTTTTCAGAAAAACCTGCGTAGCCCTCCGTCAATTCAGATATGTAATATTTAGTATTCGTGCTACGGTTGTTTGGCATGCGTCAAGGCGTAGTGTACGGTAGCTGATTATTACTTATCTGTAGCATGAGATACGATTGGATTAAGGTATTCGTACGGCGTTGTTTGGCATGCGTCAAGGGTCGTACGGGTGGGTTTAGTTCAATCACGAATTGTACGGGTTGAACTTGACTAGCGGACTATGGGTTGTTTGGCATGCGTTAAGGTCATAGCATGCTAGGGGCAAAATATTATCGGGAATTTCAAGTGTTGAGATTTGCAATGAGATAGCATACCTTCTATGAGATAGTTGGATCCCGATACCCACTGCGAGTAATTGTTACTCCCGGAGAGTTTTACACAGGACAATTAGACAATCAAGTAGGTGTCTAGAAAGGTGTCAACGGGGTTACGCCTCTGGGAAAACGAGGTTTACTTTAATTAGGTCCGTGCGAAAGCACGGGGAACCTCCCTCAAAGTACCGACACTGGCCTGGCTGAAAGATCGGCGAAGTTGTAGGGTGTAATTAATCCCGGCTAGTCTTTCCTTTTATGGTTTGAAGGAAGATTTGATAAAAACAGTGGGAGCCATCCTGATTAGATAAGATAGTAACCAATCTGATCTTGCAAGAGCATACGCTAAAGTGTTTTCTTCTCTCTCTCTCCAGGTAGCAACCATGTCATGCCTTAATAAAGATAATAATATGGATGTATTGACCGAACCCGCATGTTATACTGTGCAGGGGAACGTTGGACCCGTTCTATCTTATAAGTGTTATAAGACTGAACAGGAAACAGGAGAATGTCTGGATTCTCACGCCGCCCAAACGGAGGACATGCATGTTGATGCACCTTCTTCGGGTGTGTTTGTCATTGAGAACTGTTTTTCAGTTCACCCTACGTCCTGGGTATTAGATACCGGATCAGGATCCCACGTATGTAAACAATTACATGGGCTACGGAAAGGTAGAGAACTGGGAAAGGGTGATCATTCCGTTCAAGTAGGGAATGGTGCAAGTGTTGCAGCCAAAGCAGTTGGCGAATATCACCTTGTATTACCAAGTCGTAATACTCTAGTTCTGAATGAGTGCTATTATATACCGAACATGATGTGCAACATTATATCAGTTTCTTTACTGAGTAAAGAAGGATATAATTTTGTAGTACAGGATAATGTTATGAACATCTTCCTAGATCAAAAGTTGATTGCATCAGGCTCGTTACATAATGGCATATTCATTCTCAATCAAAATACAGTCCTCAATTTACAAAACACACACAAGAGGAAGACTTCAGAACTGAACGAATCCTTCTTATGGCATTGTAGACTAGGTCACATAAATGCGACACGACTATCTAAGTTGCATAAAGATGGATATTTGAATCCGTTTGAATTTTCATCTTATGACACTTGCCAGTCATGTCTCAAAGGTAAAATGACCAAAACTCCGTTTACGGGACACGGAGAAAGAGTTACGGAACTCATAGGGCTTATACATAGTGATGTATGCGGTCCCATGTCTACACATACCAGGAACGGTTCTTCCTACTTCATTACATTCACTGACGATCTCTCTAGATACGGACATGTGTTCCTGATAAAACACAAGTCTGAAACTATTGAGAAATTCAGAGAATATAAGCACGAAGTAGAGAACCAAACGGGCAAAAGTATTAAGATCCTTCGATCTGATCGAGGAGGAGAATACTTGAGCAATGATTTTCTGGATTATCTAAAAGAGAATGGGATTCTCTCTCAGCTCACTCCTCCTTATACACCACAGCACAACGGTGTATCGGAACGGAAAAACCGCACCCTATTAGATATGGTGCGCTCAATGATGAGTACAGCTGAGTTACCTATTTCCTTCTGGGGATATGCGCTTGAGACAGCCATGGACCTATTGAATAGAGTTCCTACCAAATCAGTGCCTACCACTCCATATGAGATATGGAAAGGAAAGAGACCACATCTTAATTACATTAAGATATGGGGTTGTCCAGCCTATGTCAAAAGACAAAATCCGGACAAACTCGAGGCAAGATCAGTCTTATGTAAGTTTATAGGATATCCCAAAAATTCACAAGGGTATATCTTCTACCACCCCGAGGAACAAAAGGTGTTTGTTTCTCGACATGCCACTTTCTTAGAAAAAGGTTTTCTTATGAAACAGACAAGTGGCATTGAGGTAGAACTGGAAGAGATTCTAGCAACACAAACTATAACAGAAGACTTGGTAGAACCAGAGGATTCAGTAGTACCTGACGAACCCCAGCCGCTCCGCCGATCTAGCAGGGTTTCTCACCCGCCTGAGAGATACTACGGTTTTCTCATTGATGGTGGAAGCGAGGATTGCATAATGGAAGATGATGACCCAACTAGCTTCGAGCAGGCCATCACGAGTAAGGACTCAGTAAAATGGCTGGATGCAATGCGGACTGAGATGGAATCCATGTACACCAACAAAGTATGGACTTTGGAAGTTGCTCCTGAAGGGGTAAAACCCATTGGGAGCAAGTGGATCTTCAAGAAAAAACTTGGTATAGATGGGAAAGTGGAGACTTTCAAAGCTAGACTTGTTGCAAAGGGTTTTCGTCAAAGAACAGGTGTGGACTATGACGAAACTTTTTCTCCAGTGGCTATGCTTAAATCCATCCGGATCATGGTTGCCATCGCTGCATATCATGAATACGAAATCTGGCAAATGGATGTTAAGACCGCCTTTCTAAACGGTGATCTAGAAGAGTGCGTGTACATGACTCAGCCAGAGGGCTTCGTAGACAGTGGGAGCAGCGGGAAGGTGTGCAAGCTGCTTAAATCCATTTATGGATTAAAGCAAGCATCGCGGAGTTGGAACATCTGCTTTGACGTCGTTATCAAAGAGTTTGATTTCGTCAAAAATGTAGATGAACCTTGTACCTACAAGAAGGTGGCAGAGAGTAAGGTTGTCTTCCTCGTATTGTACATGGACGACATACTCTTGATAGGAAATGACATTCCTATGCTGCAATCGGTCAAGCTCTTCTTGTCATAAAGATTCTCGATGAAAGATCTTGGTGATGCCTCCTGCATATTGGGAATCAGGATCTATAGAGATAGATCCAAACGGATATTGGGATTGTCCCAATCCAGGTACATTGACACCATACTAAAGAGGTTTAGTATGGAAGAATCCAAGCGTGGGAACTTACCCACGATCTCTGGAGTCACTCTCTCCAAAGAGATGTCTCCCAAGACTGATTTGGAGAAAGCTCGCATGCAAGGGATACCCTATGCTTCGGCTGTAGGCTCTATCATGTATGCGATGCTATATACTAGACCCGATGTAGCATTCTCGCTAAGTGTAGTGAGCAGGTATCAAGATGATCCTGGAGAGAGTTACTGGACAGCTGTGAAGAGCATTCTCAAGTACTTGCGAAGGACTTAAGAGATGCTCTTGGTGTATGGTAACGGAGAACTCCAAGTGGAGTCCTTTACCGATTCGAGCTTCCAGAGTGATAAGGACGACTCTAAGTCGCAGTCGGGATTTGTCTTTACCCTTTACGGAGGGGCGGTTAGCTGGAAGAGTTCCAAGCAGGAAACCGTGGCAGACTCGATGATGGAGGCTGAATACATCGCTGCCAACGATGCTGCCAAAGAGGCTGTCTGGATCAAGAAGTTCATTACTGAACTTGGAGTGGTTCTAACCATTGAGCATCCAATACCTTTGTATTGCGATAACAATGGAGCGGTGGCTTTGGCCAAGGGACCCAGGTCCCATCAGCGATCCAGGCATATTCTGTGGCGGTATCACCTGATCCGGGAGATAGTTGATCGCCGGGAGATCGAGGTCAGGAGGGTTGACACGAAGAATAACACAGCGGATCCACTCACGAAGGCCATTCCCCAGATACAGTTTGAGAGACTCTTCGGGATGCTCGGTATGCGATACTACAGCAGCTGGCCCTAGTGCAAGTGGGAGATTGTTAGTTGTATGTATGCCCTAGAGGCCAGTATTGTACAGTGGATGTATATTATATTGGATGCTTGGACATATATAGAGATGACTTTCTTGCTCGATATGATATTATGCTATCTGGTTGCTCATTATCTTAACATGTACACTATTCTCTTTATGCTGTCTTATAGTTACATGTTGGTGAAGCCCTTAGGATGTGTACTTGACTACCTGGACTATGATGCGAATCATACTGGTGGGAACATGGTAGTCCATAAGTACATCCTTCAAGGTCCCTAGTCGTGGGTGTATCGAGACGGGGCATCGATATACCAGAGTAGACTAGCGTATACGCTTCTCGACCCATGAGATGGGCGATGGATGATCCCATATCCATTGGTGTTTGACATCAGAGATGGTATACGGGTGCTCAGTGGAGACTGGGTACACTGGACGGACTCGCCGAGAACTCCCAGATGGTATTATATCTCACGTCAGATGGCAGTTATCAGGTGACACTTGTACAGGTTAGTCTGTAGACCCGAGATCGTCATAGAGTCTTGTGTGATTCCCACTGTGCTTTGATCTCCACCTTACCACGTCCATGAGGGCTTGCAAACCGATGGTTTTTTGGTACAGTCCCGAGTCACATGGAGGCAATGAGCGATAGGAGGGGTTTCATCTCTCCCGGTATTGGGGGTTGATGTTGCGCTGTGCTCGATTGGCCGTAACAAGGAAGTCCCTGGCCAGGGCTGATTCAGAGATTTGCTGGTAAGTGTTACCAGTAGTTTCTCGACCCGTTATGAGCCTCACATCGGCACGACTTATCGGTTATTGGGGTCTGACGTTTACCACCCCTAGACTTGGTATGCGACATATCAGACGAGGAGACCGGACTGTACGGGAAGTGTTGCCGATCGGATCGACGGGAGTTGTAGCAGGTTCGCTTGGTCTCTTCTGATCGCTCAATACCCGGGTGGCCGTTACGTTTAGCTGACCGCTTGCGGCTTGGGGGTGCTTGATATGATCATCGCCCACTGCCGGCGTATTGACGAGTCTCAGAGTCCCACAATGGAGTTTCCTGGTCCAGGCGAAACGTTGTGGTGCGCGTATGCGATATGCGCATGGACCCGATTAAAATGCGCGTATAGGATACCGTATATTGATCGGGCGGCTTGCTTTTGGTGGGGTCATATGTGATATGGCCGGATTGATAAATCAAGTGTTGATTTATCATTTAACCATTAGTTTCTCACTAGAAATCCTTTCTTGTTTTATTTGGATGTATGGATGCATGTATGCATTTCTTATTGTTTCATGCACATATGGATGTACATGCACACATACATACATACATACATCATCGTTGTTTACACATAGAAAATGGTGGATATATAAGACTCACACCATGGTTCATTTTATGGATATTTATTTCTATTTTTGCTAAAACAAAAGAAATGAGATAAGATTGAATCATGGTCAAAGTTTCTACACTCTTCCTGTAACCTAACCATTTGCACCTAACTTTTTGACCATGGTTTAATCTTTCTCTTTTGTTTAAATATAGATAAATTAAATATTCATAAAGAGATAACCATGGTTTGAGATGGAGAAAGAAAAAGATATATACTTATGTTTTTCTTTTTCTCTTTAGGGATATTCTTATCTTCTTCTAAAATATCCATCATCTTCTTCAACCTTGAGCTCATGCTCTCTTGAATTTTCTAGAGAGCAAATCATTCATCAAGATAGGATTTTGAAGTGAGAAAAGCTACCACAACATCATTCTACACAAGTCTTGCCCACTTCTTTAGAGTGTTAGCTTCGTTTTCCATTCTTGATCTTGCGAAGTTGCTAGCTTGGACAAAGCGGACTCCGGGTGGATCATCGGTCACCGAGAGGAGTTCAAGCGGAGTTCTTTCAAACCCCAAGTAGCCGAGGAGTCTAGCGTAGGGAGCTACAAAGGTTGTACTCTCTAAACCCTAGCTTTCCTTTCATATGATGATGTGATAATTTTTTAAACCCTAATTTTTCTAGGATCGATCCTTTGCATGTTAACTTAGTACCCTAAAAATTCCATCTTTGGTACATGTGATGCTTCCAAACCCTTCATGAGGTGCTAGGTAGACCTTTCAATTTACCTAAAAGTAATTAATGAAGCATGCTTGATATTTTGAGATATTATCATATAGATATTTTCATGCTTCATTATTTATACAAATGACTTAAGATATTTATTCATTCTCACTTACACATTCTCTCTCCTCATGCTCTCTGTCTTCAACCCTAACCCTAATCTTCTCATGTGTTGAGATCCCAAGGGTTAGAATGACTAATTAATCCTTAATCCATTTCTATATCCTCTAGGTTACTTCGATTAGCACTCATAGCCATCTATTTACCTCAAGTGAGAGGTTAAAGCTTGGAGAAGGAGCTCTCGGGTGGATCTTCTATCACATCGAGGAGGCCGACGAGGAGGTGAACTACAAGGGCAAGAAGGACTTGAATCTTTAGGTATAATCATCTATCCTAGTAGCTAATCACTTCTAGTTATGCCACGACCCGAAATATTAGCTCGTGACCAGCACTTGAATCATGCCACGTCTAAAGGCGTAACGGAATTCAAGTAAGCTGAAACCCAGAAATCTAAACCTTTTAGAAAAATAAAGGAGGTGAAGTTTTTGAAATAAAGGTATACGAAATCAAGTTTTCTTAATGCATAGAAAAGGAACATGAGTGATGCAAGTGAAATTTGCTAATTTGAAAACATGTTTCGACTTTTAAAAATTTTGGCAGCACCGCCTTTATATATTTTGATCCAAAACCACCAATACATAATAAGAATAATGGCATCCCCAAGCGGGAGCTAGCTCTTCGCTAAACGGCGGATCACAACCACGCAAGGCAATATATAAAAGTATACGACGCCCAACGGCGAAGTTCACCACAAAAGATGAAGAAAACACAAGACATATAACTCATAAGTAGCGGAAAACCCCTCGCTCTAAGTCTCGCAACCACAATCCCACTAAGTCTAATTACTTATACAATTTATAAGTTTTGATTGATGGAGTTAACTAGATACAATATGAAATGTAGATACAAGAGTTGGAGTGATACAAATGTCCCACCTACCAATGCAAAACACCATAATGCAACTGTGTGCCAGCGAAGCCGCTACTGAACCAAGCGGTCAACCTACAAGAACTGTGGCACAACGGGGGTGAGTTGCCAACTCGTGAGTAGAAAAATATGAACAGATAGAAATCGAATAAACAACGACTCCTAGGTCAACTATATCATAAAGGCAATACTATGATATCTACGGTGACCGGGTCTGTATATGTGACAACAAGGTAATCAATTCCTATATGCATGTGGATAACATCCAACAGTAATAATCAATGCATGTATATGGATCTCGTCCAACCATAATCAAGGTATGTATGCATGTGGATCTCGTCCACCCATATAATCAATGTCTGTATGCACGTAAACATCATAAAGGAGTGTGCATGAAAGTATGAGGATGTATATTAACGGTGTCCCTCCCGACACATCAAAATCATGGAACCTGAGTGCCTAGCATCGACACTCGAAAACATCATGAAAACAGTGCCCAACATCGGCACGTAAATAATAATATATCGCGCTCCGTCAGTCCGGATCAGCCCACGGGCTCCGTCAATCCGGATCGGCCCATATCATCTCTCGACTCCAGTCGGTATCCTCCGGATATCCGCCGAGCCCAAATACTATCACTGGTAGGTAGTAGTCCCTCTGCCGGGCTCACCGTCTACTGCACAGCGATTTGTTCTCGCCCCGAGGTACCATACCGGGTCCACCAAGTACCCGCAATCGTCCTCATCCTCCTTCTCGAATCGGGTTTCACATGTCGCTCTCAGAACCGAAAAAACACATGGTGGACGCACTGAAATATCATATCAGGAGAAACCGGGTTTTTAAAACAACACATAATCTCTTTTAAAAAGTCCACGGTTCTCAAATCCAGAAATCTCATGAAACAGTATATCTCAATGCGTAAAATCATAGAGCATGATGCATGCGACATATAATAGAAATGTAAGCATATCGTGTATCATGCAACACGGAATAGTGATATGACATATTAAGGGAAAACCGCTCTTTTAAAATGATTCTAGTTTTTAAAATATAACATGCGGTTCCCAATTTTACAATAAAACCAGTTATCTATATAGGTAAAATATGAATATGCGCAAGTGTAGATGTACCAATGTATGTGTGCAGTAGCCAATGCCGGAAGAGGAGCCGTTGGTGCATCAATATGGATATGTCAGTGTATATGTGCACAATATGAATATACAATGTATATATATGCGCAAGTCTGGATGTAGCAATGTATACGTAAGGATGTTATGCGAAGAGTCAGATCATGATGCAGCAACCCTACTGTGTAGTGACATGGCAATTATCGATAATGAAGCGTGTGAGCCGGCAAATCTGTGTACGTGTAACATACGCATCATCGATAATGGTGCAAGTGTACTAGCATAGGTATAAGCAATGCAATGGAAATAATATGAATACAGCATAATGTAATGTAAGTCCATGTCACGCACCCCACGAACTTGCGGGGAGGCGAAATATATATAAAAAAAACGATTTTCAAAGCTTCGTAACACGGACTTGAGCGCATGAATCGTATCTAAACCGTTACTAGCAAACTACGAGAGGCTTAACTACTCGGATTCGAAGTTATACCTCACGTTACTTGTCCTTCGGGTCTTCATCGTTGCCCTCCACTCCTCGTAGTCTCCTTGGAACATCGACACCTCAACGGCCTCCTCGAGTCAAAGACGATCCACCCGAGAGCTCCTACGCCAAGCTTGATCTCTAACTTGAGATAACTAGGTTGCTCAAAGTGCTAATCTAAGCTACCTAGGGGATATAAAGTGAGGTTATGAATGTATTAGTCTAGCTAATCCTTGATCTCAACACATGAGAGGTTAGGGTTAGGGTTTGAAGAGGGAGAGCTTGAGGAGAGAGAAGGTGAGAATGAGAATTCTTTTTGGATGAATAAATCATATGTGTATATATGAAATATATCATATATATTGAATGAATAACAAATAATGATATATCATCATGTTTCATTAATACACTTAGTGATTCATCACATGAGTCATATAAATCATAAATGATTCATTAACTCCATGTATGAATCACACCATGACTCACTTATCCAATTAATGCAAATGCCACCTTAACCCCCAAGTCACCATGCTTCAAGAAGCTTCCTGACAAATTACGAGAACGCCCCTCCTATCCGTAAAAACACGGAAAAACTTTAGACTGTACAAATCCAATAATTCGATACTAGAATATGTCTTAAACCAAAGCCGACTAGTAAAAACTGTCCGAACATCGTACGTGCCTAAAAACACGTATGCGTCCGAACCCTGTCGTAAAACTATACGACCTCTATATCGTTTGGCCCGAAGCAGGGAAACTCTCTGTGTGGGACTCTAAAGACTCGACACTACGCTGGCATTGGGTTTAACCACAGACCGCAAGCGGCACTAGCTGTATGTAACGGTCCCCAGGTAAATGTCGATAAGATGGCCGATGAGGAAACCCATCCGAACCCTACTGATCCTGATGTGACAATCTCCGTACAGTCCAGTCTGTTCGTCTAAGACTATCGCATATCGAGCCTAGGGGGCGGCAAGCGTCAGTCCCCTAATTGCGGTATAAGTCGTGTCGGAGCGTAGCCCATTACACCCTGAGAAACTACTGGAACCTACCAGTAAATCTCGCTTGCCCTGGCCAGGGACTTTGCGTAATGGCTCTCTGACACAGCGCGATATCAACTCCCAATACCGGGAGAGACGAATCCTGTCTAACCGCCACTGCCTCCAAGTGCTCGGGACTGCACCCAACTGCTACCTGTTTGCATGACTCCTTTGAGCCGTGGTAGGGTAGAAATCTAAGAACAATGGGACACACTCGAGGCGAAGTAGCAGTGTCAAGTCTGCGGACTATGCTGTACTCATGTCACCTGGGAACTGTTTACCGACGATGGGTATAATATCATCCAACAGTTCCCCTGCGAGTCCTATCCGGTGTACCCGTAACCTAACGAGCACCTGTATACTATTTCCAGTACGACGTACTGATGGCTATGGGACAGACTATCTCCCCAACTGGGATGAGAAGCGTACACACTAGTCTACTCTGGAGTATCGATGCCCTGTCTCGATAATCCTATGACTAGGGACAAATATAGGATGTTGCTTATAGACTACCCAGCCCCCACTAGTGTGACTGCCATCACAACGCTGGTAATCAAGCAAAGATCCTATGGGCTCTACTAATATGTATAAGTGATACGTTACAAGAAACATATGCACATATTAAAGTAGACACAAACCAAGTAGCATACTACCATTTTTAGCAAGACTGTATATACAACTGTGAATATCCCAAGCTTCCATTAAGTAATATACATACAAGTATGATACAATAATGGCCCCTAGGGCGTATACACTAACAATCTCCCACTTGCACTAGGGACATTAGCTGGCATATCGTAGACCTATCATCTCGAATAGCCTCTCGAACTGCGTCTGAGGAATGGCCTTTGTGAATGGATCAGCAATGTTATTCTCCGTCTCTACTCTCTTTATCTCAATCTCCCGGCGATCTACAATCTCCCTGATCAGGTGATACCGCCTTGAGATGTGTCTGGATTTCTGATGGGACCTGGGTTCCTTCGCTAAAGCTGTAGTGCCGTTGTTGTCACAATACAGAGGTATTGGATCAACACTGGTAGGAACCACCTGAAGTTCTGTGAGGAACTTCTTCATCCAGACAGCTTCTTTTGCGGCATCGCAAGCAGCTATGTACTCCACTTCCATCGTTGAGTCAGCAACGGTCTCCTGTTTGGAACTCTTCCAACAGACCGCCCCTCCATTGAGGGTAAAGACATAACCTGACAAGGACTTGGAGTCATCTTTGTTACTCTGGAAGCTGGAGTCGGTAAAGGCCTCAATCTGGAGGTCTTTTCCGCCATACACCAAGAATATATCTTTAGTCCTTCTCAGGTACTTGAGAATGTTCTTTACTGCTATCCAGTGATACTGGCTTACAACGCTCAATGCGTATGCTACATCTAGTCTGGTACATAACATCGCATACATTATAGAGCCTACCGCTGAAGTGTAGGGTATAATCGACATGCGATTCCTTTCCAAATCATTCTTGGGAGACATCTCTTTGGAGAGGGTGATTCCGTGACAAGCTGGTAGGTTACCACGCTTAGAATCTTCCATACTGAATCTCTTCACTATGGTGTCTATGTACCTAGACTGCGAAAGTCCCAACATCCTCTTTGATCTATCACGATAGATCCGGATCCCTAGAATGTAGGTGGCATCACCCAGGTCTTTCATGGAGAATTTCTGTGATAAGAATCTTTTGACTGACTGTAACATAGGAATATCATTTCCTATTAGGAGAATGTCATCCACGTACAAGACGAGGAATACTACAGCTCTCCCTACAATCTTACTGTATATGCAAGGTTCATCTGGATTTTTGATGAAGTCGAATTCTTTGACAGCATCATCAAAACAGATGTTCCAACTCCGCGATGCTTGCTTTAGTCCATAAATGGACTTAAGCAACTTGCATACTTTACCGCTGCTCCCACTCTGAATGAATCCCTCTGGCTGATCCATATAGACGCTCTCTTCTAAATTACCATTTAGAAAGGCCGTCTTTACGTCCATCTACCATATTTCATAATTGTGGAAAGCAGCAATAGCAAGAAGGACCCGAATGGATTTAAGCATAGCCACTGGAGAAAAGGTTTCGTCATAGTCCAAACCAGGTCTTTGACGGAAACCCTTTGCAACAAGTCTAGCCTTATAGGTTTCAACCTGTCTATCTACACCAATATTCTTTTTGAAGATCCATTTGCATCCTACGGGTTTTACCCCATCTGGAGAAATGTCCAAAGTCCATACTTTGTTAGTGTACATGGACTCCATTTCGGTTCGCATTGCATCCAGCCATTTTACCGAGTCGGCGCTCTGAATGGCTTGCTGGAAGCTAGTAGGGTCATCATCTTCAATGACACAATCCTCTCTATCCCCATCTATGAGAAAACCGTAGTATCTCTCAGGCGGATGAGACGGCCTACTACTCCTGCGGAGGGGTGCGGGAATGTCCTGTTCTTCTTGAACTTCTAGTTCTACCATACTTTCAGTAACAATTTGTGGTTCTGGAATTTCTTCCAGTTCTATTTCGCTCCCATTTGTTTCCTTTTCTAAAAACTGATGTTCTAAAAAATGGGCATTACGAGAAACAAAAACCTTTTGTTCCTCTGCGTAATAGAATTGATACCCCCTGGAGTTCTTTGGATATCCCACAAACTTACACTGTACTGATCGTGCCTCGAGCTTGTCCGCATGCTGCTTTTTAACAAAAGCTGGACATCCCCAAATCTTTAGATACTGAAGATAGGGTTTCTTGCCACTCCACATCTGATATGGTGTGGTAGGCACAGTCTTGGTAGGAACTATGTTCAAAAGATATGCAGCTGATTCTAGTGCATATCCCCAGAATGATCGCGGTAACTCAGCCTTACTCATCATGGAACGAACCATATCCAATAGGGTTCTATTCCTCCTTTCTGATACACCGTTATGTTGTGGTGTGTATGGAGGAATAAGTTGCGAAAGAATACCATTCTCTTTTAAGTAACCCAGGAATTCGGCACTCAAGTATTCACCACCTCGATCAGATCTCAGTGTCTTGATACTTTTGCCAGTTTGGTTTTCCACTTCATTCTTGTATTCTTGGAATTTCTCAAAGGCCTCGGATTTATGCTTCATTAAGAAGACATATCCATACCTAGAGAAATCATCCGTAAAAGTAATGAAGTAGGAATAACCACCTCTTGCATGTGTAGACATTAGACCGCACATGTCACTGTGTACGAGTCCCAAGAGCTCGCTTGCTCTTACTCCGTGTCCAGTAAACGGAGTCTTTGTCATCTTTCCTATGAGACAAGATTCACAAGTAGCATAATATTGATATTCGAACGGATTCAAATATCCTTCTCTATGTAATTTAGTCGACCTTCTCTCATTGATGTGACCTAGTCTACAATGCCATAAGAAAGCCTAATTTAATTCTGGAGACTTTCTTTTAAGTGTGTTCTGGACATTGAAAACCTGAGCTTGACTCAATACGTATATACCGTTATCTAATGTACCAGACCCAATCAGAACTTGATTTAGGTGGATGTTAACTACATCGCTTACGAATGTAAAATCATATCCCTCTCTAGAAAGTAAGGACACCGATATGATATTGCAAGTCATACTAGGTACATACAGACAGTTACGTAGAATCAATATCTGTCCACTTGTCAAACCTAGGCGATATTCTCCCACGGATTCAGCGTCCACGCTCATTCCGTTTGCAACTCTGAGAGACAAATCACCTACCTTTATAACTCTACGGTTTCTCAAAGCATGTAATGAATTACAGATATGCGATCCTGCTCCGGTATCTAGTACCCAGGAAGTAGAGTTAATTGACAAACAATTCTCAATTACAAATACACTTGAGGCTGAAGCCACAACATGCTTCGAATCCTGGCTACTGGCTTCTAAAGCCCTGCAATCTTTCTACCTATGCCCAATCCCATAACAATAGGAACATCCCTCTTTTACTATATCCAGTCCCGAAACTTTTGCCCTTCTCTTTCCTCCTACTTCCCTGGTTTCCTTCAGGGTAGGAGGCAGAGACTGTAGAATCAAGTCAGTATCTGACTCGTTTCCCAACGCGGTCTCCAGGTCCTGGAGCTCATCAATACAGCTAGTCATTGTAAGGACGTTGTCCCCTACAGATGACCCAACAGCCAACCTCGCTTGAATTTATTCGTTCGAGGTCTCATATCTTGTGATATGAGATTGCTCTCCATATAAAACTTTGTTATGGAGAAAGATGGAAACTGAGTCCATCTTCTCGTGTTGTTTCTGGTATATACCATCAACTGAAGCTAACACGAGGCATTTGGCTTTCGCTTTATCCTTTTCTCTTGTCTGGCGGATATCCATATCCGTGACGGTGGAAACTGGACCTGGGACGGCGGGATCTCGAGTAGTAATAGGGTGGTCCAGCTTGTCATTGGTAATGGACATATGGACAAGCCTTTGCCAGTCATATAAGTGAGATTCAGTCAATTTGTTATCTAGATGTAACCTAGTCGTGGTCACAAGGTCGCTGCAATTAAGAGAGAGAGAAGAAAACATTTTAGCATGATGCTGTTGCAAGTTTAGAGTGGTTTTTAATTTATCTAAACAGGATGGCTCCCACTGTTTCTCGAATCCTTCCTCAAACCATAAAAGAAGAATTAGACAGGACTATTCTCACCGTACAATTCTTGCTTAACTGTTCAGCCAGGTCAGTGTCGATACTTTGAGGGAGGTTTTCCAACGCTTTCGTGAAGTTCCTTAATTAAATAACCTCTTTTCTCTGGGGGCGTAACCCCGCTGACACCTTTCTAGACACCTACTTGGTTTATAGCATTGATCGTTAAGTGACGAATCTCCTGATAAGTAGCTTGTACTCACAGTAGGATCGGGATCCAAAATATCATCGTATGATAATGTTGAAGGAATCCTACCAACATTCATCAAACTCCAAAATGGTATGCATCTCTCTACAAATTTCAGTTTCATTAGAAATTCCCGATATAAATTTTTGCCCCATGCTCTTATGACCTTGGCGTTAGGTCAAAATGTCATAAGTCACATGTCAAGTTCTTCCCATCATTATCCTTGTTAATTTGAACCCATCCGTACATATCCTTGATGTTAGGCCAAAATGATAATACGACTGTCCCAAACTAACACATCTATCTATGCAACATATGAATACCCAGCAGCTACCAAACACTATGCCTTAGCGTTAGGTCAAAATACATAGCTTGAATACTACTGAATACCCAAATGAAATGACGGAGTGCTACGAATGGTTTTGACAAAAAACCGTGAACGTAGTGAACTTGATATAATCGAAGGAACCTGATAGCTTTTTAAAAGGAGTAGTTAAAGCTCCGCAATTAAAAATTCTGCTCTTTTAAAATAACCGAGTGGTTTCTTTTAAATTTGTTCCAACGATTAAACTATGGTTTATTTTCTTTGCATTATAATAATGCGTCCCATCTTTTATCCTATCATTGCAGAAAACAACAAAAATACCACGTCCTCTTATGCCATCCGCATTTGCCACGGGGTCCCGTCATCACCCGTTAGGTTACTTAACTAACGACAGAGCGGGGGCTGGGCTAGCGCGGGTGTAAAACATAAGTGACGTCTAATAGCTATCATATATAGATATTGTACATTCGTCAGACGCAATAATAAGCATTCCAGATCACTGATGAACTTTATTGGATATACTAGCAATCCGCATTTGCTTTGAGCCTGCAATAAAAGACGGATTACACAGTTGTGATGAATAGCCATTACCCCAACCTAGACCCCTACGGGTACGGCAAACTATCCGCCAAGTACCCGAAGTGAAGCGGTCTCCTTCAACAACGTAAGTAGGCAACTAAACACTTCAACGTACCCGGTAGTTTGTGTACCCCGCCTTGGGTCTATCCTAGGAGCAAAAACAGTAAAAAGAAATAATACAACGGTGGCTACAACCGCAACCTGGATGTGTCCCGCAAAAGAATATTACATCATATTACATTTACATCGAATGAAAGAATATTAAACCCATCTCAAACCCCGGCTAATCATCACAACTCTCCAATCAAGTCCATATACACAAACAGTAAACATTACAGAAATGTGCAACCCCCTGCCAACCGACATACTAGCAGTTAGGGGAGGTTTACGAACACATTAAACAATACAGATAAAAACCCAATTAGCAAATAACTTAGAACATCGATCGACAACCTTTATCCGTGTCTACCCTAAAAGCAAACCTGCACTGAAGTAACCTGGGTAGAAACAGAACATACTGGAAAACAATACACCAAAAAATATGAATTACTGAGCAAATCCGAGTCAACTCAGAGTAGACTCGGCGGCGGATCCGCGGCCAAAAGCACCTTCTTGCCGCGGATCCGCGGCCGTCTTCCCGAGTTAGGGGCTCATATTTTCCCAGTATTCTTATATTTCCCTGCTGTGAATTTTAAGGCATATCATATAATTTTTAGACATGTTTAAAATTAACAGAAACTGTTAGGGTTCCGGGATTTCGTTTTCGTGTTTTCCGTCGATCGAACTTCTAATTAGTTGCAAACAAGCTAGTAATGGTTTAGTTGGCTCTGATACCACTGTAAGTCCATGTCACGCACCCCACGAACTTGCGGGGAGGCGGAATATATGAAAAACGATTATCAAAGCTTCGTAACACGAACTTGAGCGCATGAATCGTATCTAAACCATTACTAGCAAACTACGAGAGGTTTAACTACTCGGATTCGAAGTTATACCTCACGTTACTTGTCCTTCAGGTCTTCATCGCTGTCCTCCACTCCTCGTAGGCTCCTTGGAACATCGGCACCTCAACGGCCTCCTCGAGTCAAAGACGATCCACCCGAGAGCTCCTACGCCAAGCTTGATCTCTAACTTGAGATAACTAGGTTTCTCAAAGTGCTAATCTAAGCTACCTAGGGGATATAGAGTGAGGTTATGGATGTATTAGTCTAGCTAACCCTTGATCTCAACACATGAGAGGTTAGGGTTAGGGTTTGAAAAGGGAGAGCTTGAGGAGAGAGAAGGTGAGAATGAGAATTCTTTTTGGATGAATAAATCATATGTGTATATATGAAACATATCATATATATTAAATGAATAACAAATAATGATATATCATCATGTTTCATTAATACACTTAGTGATTCGTCACATGAGTCATATAAATCATAAATGATTCATTAACTCCATGTATGAATCGCACCATGACTCACTTATCCTATTAATGCAAATGCCACCTTAACCCCCATGTCACCATGCTTCAAGAAGCTTACCGACAAATTACGAGAACGCCCCTCCTATCCGTAAAAGCACGGAAAAACTTTAGACTGTATAAATCCAATAAGTCGATACTAGAATCTGGCTTAAACCAAAGCCGACTAGTAAAAACTGTCCGAACATCGTACGTGCGTAAAAACACGTATGCGTCCGAACCCTGTCGTAAAACCATACGACCTCTATATCGTTTCGCCCAAAGCAGGGAAACTCTCTGTGTGGGACTCTAAAGACTCGACACTACGCTGGCAGTGGGTTTAACCACAGACCGCAAGCGGCACTAGCTGTGTAGGGTTACTAGGCACACTCAAGAGGTTCCACAAGGCATCGACCATGCCAAAATCAAATTTTTCATGTGCCTAAGAATCCTATGCAAGATCATTAAATAGAGATTAGGCGAAAAGCAAGCAAGTAAACAACTTTATTGCTAAGTGAAAGGGACTACAACCTTTGTAGATCCGCTCCACCATTTCTTTAGCTTCGTGTTGACGTCCCTCCGCTGTGATCATCGGGATCCCGGACTCTAGCGATGGTTTCGTCGGAGAAATGATCAGGCTAGGTCATTGACTTCGAGGCCGAAGATGATCTACGTCGAGGCGACTCAAACTCAAGCTCCATCTTCACTAGGTCAAGTAACTTGTGAAGAAAACACCTTCTACTACATGGCAAGTGATAGAGGATGAAGAAATAGGAAGTGGGTTAACTTTGGATTTGGATTTCTCACTTGGAATCATCACTTAGAATTTTCTAGCAAGCTTTTTCTTTCTTCATGAAGAAGATGAAGAAGAAGAAAGAAAAAGAATTATCAATTATTTTCAAAAGGAAAATCAAGTGATGGTTATCATAATGCAACCATGGGTGAGTTTAACTAGTGTAGAGACTAAACTAGGGTTTAGGTGAATGGTTAGGTTTAGGAAAGAAACAAAATGGTCAAAGCTTCATGAAGCTTCAAGTAAAATAAAAAAGAAGCCACCATTTTATTTCTTGCCAAAATGAATAAATAAATAAATGAATAAATAAATTAAAACCCTAACCATTTACCTAAACATGGTTCAAATCAAACATACACCCAAGTTTGCATGTATCATCAAACATGATACAAACAAGTGCACAAAACTATATCATATATACAATGTGCACATCAAGTGAGAAAATCCATCTTAAGTAAACAAATACTAGTTAATGTAAAGTAATATATCAAATATATAATTATACATTAAATCATTAAATCAACACTTGATTTAATGATCCGGTCATACTGCATATAACCGACTAATATCAAGTGTATCAATGTATCGAATCAACACTTGATTCGGTAACCCGGCTATATCACATATAACCGACCAATGATACAAATCGCGAGAATAGAATACAGTATCACATACTGGTATTATTCTCGGTCCCGCACATATCTCATATGCGCTCCTATTTCGTTTCGCTTGAGCCAAGAAACCCCTGTGTAGGACTCTAAAGACTCGTCAATACGCCGGCAGTAGGTGATGATCATATCAAACACCCACAAGTCGCAAGCGGTCTGCTAAACGTAACGCCCACCCGGGTATTGAGCGATCAAAAGATCAACGAGCAATCCCGCTCACACTCCTGTGAATCCAACCAGTAACACTACCGTACAGTCCGGTCTGTTCGTCTGATATGTCGCATATCTTGTCTAGGGGTGGTAAACGTCAGACCCCAATAACTCGATAAGTCGTGTCGATTTGAGGCTCATAACGGGTCGAGAAACTATTGGTAACACTTACCAGTAAATCCCCAAAGAAGCCTTGGACAAGGACTTCCTGTTATAGCCAATCGAGCACTGCGCAACATCAACTCCCTATACCGGGAGAGACGAAACCCCTCCTATCGCGCATTGCCTCCATGTGAATCGGGAATGTACCCAAAAACCACCGTTTTGCATGCCCTCTTGGACGTGGTATGATGGAAATCAAAGCACAGTGGGAATCACACAAGACTTTATGACGATCTCGGGTCTACAGACTAACCTGCACCAGTGTCACCAGAGAACTGCCATCTGACGTAAGGTATAATACCATCTGGGAGTTCTCGGCGAGTCCGTCCAGTGTACCCAGTCTCCACCGAGCACCCGTATATCATCTCTGATGTCAAACACCAATGGATATGGGATCATCCATCGCCCATCTGTATAGGTCGAGAAGGTATACGCTAATCTACTCTGGTATATCGATGCCCCGTCTCGATACACCTACGACTAGGGACTTTGAAGGATGTACTTATGGACTACCATGTCCCCACTAGTATGATCTGCATCATAGTCCAGGTAGTCAAGTACACATCCTAAGGGCTTTACCAACATGTAACAGAGAGACAATCAGTGTACACGTTAAAGCAAAGAGTAACCAGAAAGCATACTATCATATCGAGCAAGAAAGTCATCCCTATATATGTCCAAGCATCCACTACAATATACATCCTATGTATAGTAATGGCCTCTAGGGCATACATATAACTAACAATCTCCCACTTGCACTAGGGCCATCTGATGGCAGTGGTTGTACTATCTCATACTCAACCATCACATAAAAGTCTCTCTTTGGGAAATGGCCTTTCGTGAGTGGATCCGCCGTGTTTTCCTCTGAGTCTACTCTCCTAAACTCGATCCCCTGGAGATCAACCATCTCCACGATCAGGTGATAATGCCTAAGAATATGTCTGGATCACTGATGGGACGGGCGTTCCTTGGCCTATGCCACAACTCCATTGTCACACAATGGGAGGAACGAAGTTCATCTCATGAACTAATATACACCCAGACTGCCTCTTTGGTAGCATCTTTGGTAACGATATATCTTGCCTTTAATCGTCTAGTATGCCACGGTATCTAGCTTGGAACTCTTCCAACATACCGTTCCTTTACTGAGGGTAAAGACAATGCCTGCGACTGACATTCAGTCGTCCTTATCACCCTGGAACCTTTCCAGTGATTCTTCCCAGGATCAGTTGATACCATCTCACTACAACTAGTGAGTATCCTAACATCCAATTAGATCTATCTCATAGATCCAAACTAAGGATTTAGGAGGTATCACTTTGATCCTATATGGAGAATCCTTGTGATAAGCGGAGATTGACCGAGCGTAGCATAGGAAACTCCTTCCCTATCAAGAGTATGTCATCCACGTACTCTACGACGATCACCACCATACTCCTTACTACCTTTTTGTATATACAAGGTTCATCTACCATTTTGACGATGTCAAACTCTTTGACTAACTCATCAAAACAGATGTTCCAACTCCGCGATGCCTGCTTTATCACATAAAACATATTGCACACGTTTCCGCTGCTACCACTGTCTACGAAGCCCTCTGGCTGTGTACTTATAGATTACCTCTTCTAAATGTTTATTTAGAAAAGCAATCATGACACCCAACCGCCAGATATCGTAGTCATGGTATGTAGCCGTGGTAAGTAGGATCTGGATCGACTTAAGCATAGGTACTTTGAAAAGGTTTCAATATAAGCCATAAATGGTCTATAATGCAAACCTTTAACAAGTCTAGCTTTGAAGGTCTCAACTTTTCCATGTACACCAAGTAATCTTCTCAAGATATACTTGCTCCTTATGGGGATTTAACCCTTCAGATAAAGCAACCAAAGTCCATACTTTGTTGGTGTATAAGGATTCCATCTCAGATCGATAAACATCCAGCCATTCTTACAGAGTTACACTCCTGATGTCCAGCTCGAAACTAGTTAGGTCATCATCCCATGATACAATCCTCGCTCCTACTGTCATAGAGAAACCGAAGTATATCTCAGGCGGGTGAGGAACCCTACTAGATCGATGGAGAGGCTGAGGTTCGTTGGTTGCTATTGACTCCTTTGGTTCTACCAAATCATCAGCTGTAGTTTGTATAGCTGGAACTCTTTCCAGTTCTACCTCATGTCTTCTAATTTCTTCATAAGAAATTCCCTTTCACAAAGGTGGCATGCTGAGTAACAAAACATCTTTTGTTCCTCGGTTAGGAAGAAGATATTCCCGTGCGAATGCTTGGGATATCCAACAAACTTCTACAGTACTGACTTTGCCTCGAGCTTGTCCGGATTTATCTTTTAGACATAGGCCGGACAACCCCAAATCTAAACTGACTTAAGAGATGGGATCTTCTCTTTCCATATCTCATATGAAATGGTAGGCATCTGATTTGATCGGAACCCTATTCAATAGGTATGAAACTTCATAAGTGCATAACTCCCTAAAAATAAATAGTAAACTCAGTAGTACTCATCATAGAGCACACCATATCACATACGGTGTGATTGCTCCACCCCGATACACCGAGGTGCTGTGGTGTATACGGAGGAGTAATGCTGAGAGAGAATCTCATTCTTAAAATAGTCTAGGAATCGCTTGCTCAAGTATTCTCCTCCTTGATCACATCAAAGGACATAATACTTTTACCCGTATTTTGTTTTTCTACTTCTAACTTATATTTTGTGAATATCTCAAAAGCTTCGGACTTGTGTTTCAACAGGAACATATGTCTGAATCTTGAGAGATCATCACAGAAGGTAATGAAGTACGAAGAACCGGTCTTAGCATGTGTAGACAGGGGACCTTCATACATCAACATGTATCAATCCCAAGAGTTGACGAACTCTTTCTCTGTTTCCAATAAACAGAGCTATGGTCATCTAATCATTGTGACATGACTGGGAAGTTTCACAAGATGTAAATTCAAACTAATTTAAATATGTATCTTAATGTAACTTCAGCTAGTCGGGTCGCATTGATATGACCTAGTCTACAATGCCTCAAGTAGGATTCGTTCATTTCTGAACTCTTCCTCTTGTGTGTATTCTATATACTAAGAACTGTAGTTTGATTTAGATTGCCAATGCTTTTAGATAACGTGCCTGAACCGATCAACTCTTGATATAGGAAATGTTCAAAACATTATCCAACAATACAAAATTATATCCTTCTTTATCTAAATAAAGAGACTGATATGATTTTGTTTATCAGGTTCGGTATCTAATAACATTTGTTGAGAATCAATGTATTCTGGTAATACAGGGTGACAGTGACCAACAGACTTGGCTGCAACACTTGCACCGTTTTCTGCCTCATGAAACTTATCACCCGTTCTCAGTTCTCTACCTTTCTGTAGCCCATGTAATATAATACATATGTGGGATCCTGATCCGGTATCAGATTCCCAGGACGTAAAGGACATTTGAAAAACAGTTCTCTGTAATGAACACACCCGAAGATGATGCATCAACATGCACTTTCTTCGTTTGGGTGGCACGGGAAATCTGCTATTCCCCA
The DNA here is from genome assembly GCA_030015575.1 of Agapanthus africanus. Taxonomy (NCBI): domain Eukaryota; kingdom Viridiplantae; phylum Streptophyta; class Magnoliopsida; order Asparagales; family Amaryllidaceae; genus Agapanthus; species Agapanthus africanus. Next base: position 301,572,844 of record JASDDO010000008.1, read on the forward strand.
AATTCCTGCTCTGTCTTATAACATTTATAAGTTGGAGCGGGACCAACGTTCCCCAGCTTAGTATAACAAGCGGGTTCGGTCAATATATCCGTTTTATTATCTTGATTAAGGCGTGACATGGTCGCTACCTGGAGAGAAAGAGAAGAAAACACTTTGCGTGCGCTCTTGCAAGATCAGATTGGTTATTATTTTATCTAATCAGGATGGCTCCCACTGTTTTTATCAAATCTTCCTTCAAACCCTAAATGGAAAGACTAGCCGGGATTAATTACACGCTACAAGTTCGCCAATCTTTCAGCCAGGCCAGTGTCGGTACTTTGAGGGAGGTTCCCCGTGCTTACGCACGAACCTAATTAAAGTAAACCTCGTTTTCCCAGAGGCATAACCCCGTTGACACCTTTCTAGACACCTACTTGATTGGCTAATTGTAATGTGTAAAACTCTCCCAGGAGTAACAATTACTCGCAGTGGGTATCGGGATCCAACTATCTCATAGAAGGTATGCAATCTCATTGCAAATTTCAACACTTGAAATTCCCTATAATATTTTGCCCCTAGCGTCCCATGACCTTGACGCAGGCCAACAAACCATAGTGCGCTAGTCAAGTTCAACCCGTCATTTCCTGATTGAATTAAACCCACCCGCACGACCCTTGACGCAGGCCAACAAAGTCGCACGACTACCCTAATCCAATCTGTATCATATGCATAAACAGATAAATTCTAGTTAGCTACCGCACACTACGCCTTGACGCAGGCCAACAAACGTAGCACGAATACTAAGTAGGACTTATCTGAAATGACGGAGGGCTACGACAGTTTTTTCTAAAAACCCATTGCGTAATGAACTTGATATCGTTGTAGAATCAAATGATTTTAAAATGGAGTGTTTTTGAGGCTTATCTAGTTTTGCTAAAGGGGTCACTCCCGGTGAAGGGATCGTCGGCCCTTTCCTCATCGAATAATTTGCCGGATATATCATATATACCACTGTGCAAAGCAAAAAACTATATAAGCAATCAAAAGACAAACCGAGGGTTGTAGCATCTGCCAGTTATTGTTAAAGGAGTCACTCCCGGTGAAGGGATCTCGGTCCTTTCCTTATCGAATAAGGTGCAGGATGTTCTACAAGGAACACCGCGATGCAAAGCAAGAACGGTAGCTACCTGTTTTTGAAAATTCGATTCCACAACATCTTTTAGGTTTCTTTTATTTCATTAATCATATTAATGAAGTCCCATCATTTAATTCACCTAAACATCACAGATAAATACGACGTACACTTATGCCATCCGCATTCGCCTCGATGTCCCCTCGTGCACCGTTAGGTTAGGTAACTAACGGCAGAGCGGGGCAGGGCTAGCGCGGGTGTAAAACATAAGTATCGTCTATATAATATATCATATATACTATATACAGTATCCATCACAACATATCAAATGATCACATCACAGATATCGCAGCAGAAGAAACATATGAAACATTGGATATACTAGGACGTCCGTGTTTTCAATACGAGCCTGTATAAAACACGGATTCCACGGTCGCGATGAATAGCCAAACCCACACCCCTAGACCGCTACGAGAGCGGCAAGCAACCCTACCAATTCTAGAGTTAGGAGACCCGGACTCGACTCCTCGAGTTGGTCTCCCACTGGACTTTAGAACCCGGTTACTTGAGCTCTCCTCCTTGGGTCTATCCTAGTGCGGAAAAGTAAATAATATACAAATGGTGACATCAACCTCAACCCGGAAGTGCCCCAATAAAAGAATATTACATACAATAAATTTTACATGAATGAAAATAAAAACTCTCATCTCACATAAAAAAAACCGGCTATTCAAAACGCGACGATCCAATATAACATATCCAGCAACACATAACATCACATGTCATCAACGTAAGTAAATGTGCGCATCCCAATTGTCGTTGACATATGGCAACGAAACCGGCGATATCACATATTACACTTACGGTCGCAGAAAAGAAAGTGTAAAACTACAACAGTTGGAATCCGCAAACTCTTTAGACATCGCATGCCTAACCATCTGAATTCCTTAGACATCACATGCCTAACAATTATAAACCCTGCATTTTATTCTCATTATCGAAAACACTTTTCAATATCAAGTCGGGCAATTCAACAAGATTCCCGATATTTTGATCGAATGCTCGTCGCAAACTTTTGTAGACGGCTGCACCCCCGGTTGCCGTCGACGAAGTGCACCAAGGCTGAACACCGCTGCCGCAAGCACCCGAACGGATGCTTTCGGCGACGGGGTTCTCCTACAGTCAATTGGTCGGGGCTATGGGGCATGGCTGTCTATTAAGTTTACCCGGCGAGTTTCCGCGTACACTACGTGATTGCGACGGACTTTTGATCACATCAAAATTCCTTGGCAACCGATCAAGTGAGACTAAAGTGCTATGTTTATAACATCCAAATCAGTTATCTCATAACTACTTGTGGATTCCAAATATTGTATCACATTCCAGATAAATAGAAAATGTTAAACTTTCCGATCGAACAATCAAACACCCATGTTTTCCCTAAACAGCTCAACACATGAAATAAGTTTAAAAACATTCACTTCATGCCACAGTACCAACGGTCCACCCGTAGAAGGGTCAAGCCAACGCCTCACATGTGGCACGCCGTACTGCCCCAAACCCTAAGGTTCAAAGGGCAGTTCAAGACGGTCACATAATCGAGTTAAGGTTTGTTGTCTTCTAGAGAGTCCATCGCATTACTTGGACTACTTCGAACGTTCTTAAACTACGGAAAAGATCCAACACTTGGAAATTTCCCGACAGGGGAAAAAGTGGGTATTTATATCCGATCAAACTTTTTAACATGTTCTAAAATACCCGGAAAAACATAAACGAGGTTAAAATATCCGATCGAAATATCGAGTCCCAAAAACAACCCAGAAAACTCAACTCTTGAGCAAATAATAAAAATTTCCAGAAGAATCAGCAAGTAATAATAGAAATTACTGTGCAAATAAAAAACCAAGTACTCATACTTTGACCGCGGAACCGCGGCGTGACCCTAGGTACGGCCGCGGTTCCGCGGTCCCTTAGTGGTGTTACGGTCACGTGCTGCACTGTAATTCTAGGTTTTCCCTGCTGAATTTTTTGAGAATTTTTAATATGGAAAAATGCATAGTTTCAGAAAATGTACAGAAAGGGGTGAAATTTAGGGTTTCGGGGTTCGATCGGGTTTCTAACTGTTGCAGATAGTGCCCTCAGAGTCAATTATTGGATCACAGGCACGTGATTGCAATGATTGAGGGAGGACCTGTCCCAGTAGGACAGTCTTACTCAAGATGATAGTATGCTATCTGGTTTACCTTTATCATCGTGTACTGTTTTAGGTGACCTGACAGGTCGCTATTACACGTTGATAGAGCCCCTAGGATTCTTTCTTGACTGCCAGCAGTATGAGGGCGATCATATACGTGGGAGCTGGTAGTCTATAGCACATCCTTAAAAGGTCCCTAGTCGTAGGAGTTTCGAGACAGGGCATCGATACTCCATTAGTAGACTAGTGTATACAGTCGAGACCCCGACGAGGGGCGGTGGCCGGTCTCACAAGCCACTGGTGTCAGTTGGTTCACCTAAGATGTATACAGGTGCTCATTGGGTTATGAGTACACCGGACAGGACTCGCCGGGAACCTGCTAGTTGGTCTTATACCTGACTTCAGATAGCAGTTTCCTGGTGACATGTGTACAGTTAGTTCATCGACCTGAGATCGTCATTTGTCTCGTGTGAGTTCCCACTGTGCTTTGATTACTACCCTACCACGGCTCAAAGGAGTCGTGCAAACAGGTTTTAGTTGGGTACAGTCCCGAGCCACATGGAGGCAGTGAGCTGATCTGCAGGGGTTCGTCTCTCCCGGTATTGGGGGTGAGGTCGCGCTGTGTCTAGAAGAGCCATTACACAAAGCCCTCGGCCGAGGCAGGAGATTTACTGGTAGGTATTCCAGTAGTATCTCAGGGTGTTCTGGGCTACGCTCCGACACGACTTGTACCGCTTTTGGGGGTCTGACTTTTACCAACCCCCTAGGCCCGCCATGCGATGCTCATAGACGAACGGACCGGACTGTACGGATATTGTCACTGACAGGCTCAGTAAGGGTGTCAGGATGAGTTCGCTCATCGACGTCCCTTTTGGTCAATAGCTGGTGGCCCGTCACGTATTGGCTTATACCTCTGACGTGCCAGTGGTTAAATCCACAGCCATAGTATTGACGAGTCTTTAGAGTCCACCACACATTCAGTTACTCAAGTTTCGGACGAAACGCTGTAGAGGCCGTATGGAGATATGGCAGGGTCCGATCAGATACGTGCGGTATTGCACGGATCAGGATCGGACGGTTTGTACTTGTGGCCGTATGGATATATGGCAGGGTTCGATCAGATACGTGCGGTATTGCACGGATCAGGATCGGACGGATATTACTAGCCGGCTTTGGTTTAAGCCGGATTCTACTATTGTACTGTGTAGATTTTGTCTCTTTGCATTTGTGTTCGGTGGGAATACAAATGCGGGCATGTATATGCAGTATCGGGGTTTTTCCAGTAATTTATTACGGGACCAGTTTTCTGTAATTGCCAGTTTGCATTCCGTTCCGGCCGGTTTTCCTTTTTTCTTTCCCGGCCGGACTTTTCCGATGGAGGGGGTTATTTGCAAGTTTGCAAATAACTTATTGTTGAGGGTTTTCTTGCATTTGTGAGATTATGATATGACCATCATCATTATATTCTTTTTCCATCTTTTCTTTTGCTTTAATGGTGATTAGAATGGATTAGGACTTGATGAGAGTTGATATGACTTTGTTATGATGGCTTTTGGATGTGGTCACCCTCTACCTTTTACTATACTCACCTCCCTCTTGTATTAGGTTTTGCCCTCCACCATTTTCCATGAAGAGGGGGCCGGCCACACTATTGGGGAGAGGGGAGAGATTCATTTTTAGGGTGGCACATATTTCTTCATCTTATTCTTCTTGTTTGGAAAAATGAAAGCACCATTTTTCCTTAACTTTATTCCTCCATCACCAATGGCAACTTCACTACCCCAAATGAGACAACCATTCTACACTTGCCTACAGCACTTCTTGGACGCGTCGGCTAGCCAACTTCGCGCCCGAGTTGCCTCGGTCCAGAGGTGGGAGCCCGTAAAAGAAATCGGCTACGTGGTGCCCTTTCCGACGAGAAGACGACGAATGGTGATTCCGCGGGAGATCGGAGTGGAGACGAAGACCGAAGGACACGGATCGTTTGGTATAACTCTCTTCCCTTCTCTTGTTAGCTAGTATCGGTTAATGGTTACGATCCGGGTATATTGTCCGCGGTAGCGCCAGTTTAAAAGTTAAGAAAATTTTTGATTCCGCATTTTGGCCTCGGATAGACGGCCGGGGCGCTGTCGTGGCGCAACATGGTATCAGAGCCTCGCCATTAACCTAGTCTAGCTTTGTCTAGTGTGTTTACATCTTCGATCGAACAAAATTCCAAAAAACCCGCGTTTTCAAAATTCACAGTTTCTGTCGAAATTTTTTTGGCTCCAAAAATTTTTTCAGGTTTTTGCAGAATACTGTGCATGGAAATATAAGCAATCTGTGAAAATTTAGTCGCGAGATCTCACCATAACGCCGCGGAACCGCGGCCAAACCCATGCTTGAGCCGCGGTTCCGCCGCGACTTTGACTTTTCAACGCACCAAATTTTTGCAGTGGGCTTTTGGGCTGGAAATAGGGGTTTTGGTATATTCTTTTTGGGCCCAGATTTTCTTGATGTGCTACAGTTGTACTTGGGGGCCCACTTGGTAAATTTGTTCGATCGGAAATTTTAAACACATTAGTTCACGGTATTTACATTATATCTGCGACCGTGAATGTCACTTGATCGGTAAATCCTGTCTAACTGCTATAGCCCGGTTAGAAGGATTTGCGAACGTGACTTTCACGTTGATGTTCTATGTATTGCTGTGATGTTGCGGATTGGTCGTGGGGGATAGCTTGGATGAAATGCTAGTACAGTTTTTGTTGTATTATGTACATTTGATATTGTGGGGCGAGCGTCCGACATATGGACTGCCGTCACTGCCTGTTTGTATTATTCTTTTGGGGCACGACCTGGTTGCGGTCGATGTACCCGGTGTATGTATATTTTACTTTCTGTACTAGGATTACCTCGCGGAGGGGTGCACGGATAGCCGGGTTCTAGAGGGCAACGGGCCCGCATCTCATGGCATTGAGACGGAGGGGGCTTCACTCTAGGATTGGCGGGCTATTCGCCGCACTTGTAGGGGGTACAGGTTGACCCAGGAGGGGTGCCCAAGTTACCGGATTCCGTGAAGTGCTGGGTGGTCCATTCACGGTGCTGGAGGGGACTGCCTCGCTTCAGGTCTTGGCGGGTGACTTGCCGCGCCTGTAGGGGTCTAGGATTTCATTGCACAGGCTATCCACACGACCAGGAGAACGTCGGGTTTCAGTAGCGGCTCTATGAAACCCGGGTATCCCAGTTATCTGTATTGTTTTGTGATGCTGTACATTTCTGTGATGTTGCATTCTTATCACGCCTTGAGCGAATATAATATATTTGTATATATATTAGTAGATTATGTATATGTTTTGCATCCGTGCTAGTCCAGTCCCCGCTCTGTCGTTAGTTAGCTAACCTAACGAGTAATGACGGGACCCAGTGGCGAATGCGGATTCCATATACGTACGTCATATTATTTTCGTTCTTTGTGGTGTGATTAATTGATGGGACTGCGTTGATTCGGATCAACGCAAGTTATATACAAACCTATTTTGATGTTGTTTGAACAATTTTTCAAAAAGCTGTTATTGCAAGGACGTTCACTTTTGTTTTGCACAGTGGTATTCAGTTGGAATATCCTGCTCCTCAGTCGACGAGGCAAGGGCCGAGATCCCTTCACCGGGAGTGACCCCTTGGACAGAAGTTTGCGTCAGGGCAATAACTTCACTATAGCCGATTACTTTTGCTTTGCATCATGGTATTCAGTTGGAATATCCTGCACCTCATTCCATAGGGAAAGAGCCGAGATCCCTTCACCGGGAGTGACCTCTTTAGCAATGGTTTTCGTTACTATATTTTTATAAAAAGTTATCCAGTTCCTTCAACGATATCAAGTTCATTACGGTAAAAGGTTTTTCGCCAAAAACCATTCGTAGCCCTCCGTCATTTCGGATTAGTATTGCATAGTATTCGCGCTACGTTTGTCGTTGCTATTCGCCGAAGCGTAGTGTGCGGTAGCTCTGTAATGCTTTCTGTCGCATGGATATGTGGATTGGTTAGGACAGTCGTACGACTTTGTTGATTATTCGTCAAGGGTCGTGCATGTGGGTTTAACGCAATCAAGATAATGACGGGTTGAACTTGACTAGGACCTTTTGATTTGTTGATTATTCGTCAAGGTCACTTGGGTCCTAGGGGTAAAAATCACATCGGGAGTTTCTAAAGAAACTGAAACTTGCCAGGCATGCGCATACCTTCTGGAGTGTGGTGACGTGAGTGGATTCCGTCACGTTATCATGCGATGATAATTGGGTCCCGATTCCCACTGATGAGTTGGTTTACTCCTCGGGTGATCCCGGCTAATTCTTCTTTCAGGTTTGGGGAAGAATTTGACGTTACAGTGGGAGGTTTCCAGATTTGACAATGTGATAACCATTCTGATCTAGGTTAGAGTGCACGCCGAGTGTTTCTTTTCTCTCTCTCTTATTGCAGCGACCATTAACCCGACCCTAAGACTATGACTCAGTGACCAAGTTAACCGAACCTTCTTAACACTGGATTTTGGATTGTCAGAGTTGCAAACCTCATTGCCACTCCTACTTTTACCCTTTTCTCCAGGACACCCCGTAATACTACGAACGTCCACTTCCATTGGACAAAACCATCGTATGGTTATATACGAACTCGAAAGAATTTATTCGAGGATGGTTTCCGGTTCTGAAGGAAACGGATAGGAATATTCAGTTGTCTTTTCCTTTTACCTTCTCTCAGGTTGCGGGTACTCCTTGGTTTAGGAGATAGTACACCTATTACGCAAATTGGATAGTCTTCTTCCAAACCTTAGGCTGGTGCTGAACGGTAGGGAATGAAGAAAACCAATTAGCATAACGATGGTGTGCAGAAGGTATTAAGTTAAGACAAAGAAAGGGATTAGTAAGAGGGCAAAGTAAATTGCGACTGCTATTCACGACCAAACCAAGTATTTCTTCGCCAATCCTAAATCACCTTTGTATTTCTCCAGAACACTCCGTATCACTACGAAGATCCACAGTTTATTGGATATTCCATCGTATGGTTATATACGAACTCGAAAGGAACTTGTTCCAGTTCGGGGATGGATTCTGGTTCAGGAGAAATAGGAATAGGGTCTATTCGGTTGTCTTTTATCTTCACCTTCTCTCGCATTGCGAGTACTCCTAGGATTAGGACAGTACACTCATTATGCTTATTGGATAGTCTTCTTCCAAACCCTATGCTGGTGCCGAACGGTAGGGAAGGAAGAAAACCATTTGTCCTAAAGGGGTGTACAGAAGGTAATGACTAAAGACATATAAAGGGATTTGGAGAGGTGGCAAATAATTACACGGTTACAGTTGTGAATCTGGATAATGGAAGAGGCATTACTAGGAATACCAGGATACCCCAACGAAACATTTCAATGTTTCAGTTTCACTGTGTACTGTTAAAGGAAAACTGATTTCCCGATTAGACACTTACTCCAGGGTATGTATTTACCAGGTATGATTCTCACATCTGTAAGGTTTTACAGATGATGAGTGGGAGTAAGTTATTGGGAATTGGGTGATCATCCTCATTATATCGGGATTCGTTGTAATCGGTGATATTTGAGGAAGTCACCTGGGTTGTTTGCCGGACGGCAATTATTTGGTTTTGAATATCCGCTATTATGCACCAATTTCAAATTGATATATCTGTACGTCTATTTTTTATAGAGTGAGATATACCTTTTTGAAATTATGTCTACGACATTTACCTATATCAGTGGATGGTTAGGTAAGGAGCATTAAACAGCGGTGTAATTCTTCTTAACCATAAGTACAGTTTTCAACCTACGACACACAGTGAATGAGTTATCAGACTCAAGGGACTTATACAGAGTATTGTATGTTGTCCAGGGTCCATCAGGATAGAGGGGTTGGTCCTCGTACTATATTCGGTTTACTTATGACATCTCTAGTTCTTAGACAAGTGTTTCGTAGAGACACAGGGTCCAAGTTTTGAGAAGTTATAGGTATTTGAATAAAGTAGAGGACCAGATGTTGCAAGTATCGGGATTCTTCAAAGTGATCGGAGATGTAGATACTTGTGAAGGGTATTCAGTTGATAGTAATGATTAAGAGAACTTGTTTCTCTTTCAGGTTACTCATAATTGGAAGTATTCCTAAGTTGAGTAACGCTGATCGGCATTCTTCCATTTAGTTGACATGCACTGGTGACAGCTGCATGATTTGAATCTGGTTCAATTAAATCAGTGCCTCTGTTTCTATATTGGATATGGAACAGTTCATATCTTGACATTGTTAAGGTACGGGGAGTTGTCCGGCTTATGCTTAAAACCAGACACTGGACAACTCAAGGCACGTTTCTGTAATGGTTGTTTGTGGGTTGACCCAGGCTATGACGAGGGTTGACTTTCTACCATCTGGATGATCAATAGTGATATTGTTCTTGACTCGCCACAGTTTTAATAAAAATGGATTTTTTCAGAAAACAGTAGTGGAAGTATGGTAGAACTGGAAGTAATTCCAGAACCACAAACGATTACTGAAGATTTGATAAGGAACCTAAAGATTCAATCTGGATTGACATTCCATTAGCCACTTCGTAGATATGGTGGGTAATCTCAGGCACTCGAGAGGTACTTCGGTATGCTCAAGGATGGTGGCAGGGAGGTTCTTATTTACCCAGACTTGCCATTGCTGTTGTTCCAGACTGTAAGACTCGGCAGGAGGATGAGTATAGCGTCGTTCTAAACTAGCTTTAGAAGTGTACGTGTATATGACTCTGCAAGAGGGTTATCGTAGTCAGTGGGAGCAGCGGAAGCATTGGTGGACATGTGGCATATGTCTATTTATAGACTAAAGCAGATGTAGCGGAGAAAGATCATCAATTTCTGACGTGACAGTCATAGGTTTGACTTCATCAGAATAGGGGATGGATCTGTTGAGAAGATAGTAGGGTGTGATGTCCTGGTATTTGGATGACATACACAGAGTAGGAAGTGATATTCCTATACTACGATCGGTTACGCTTTGGTCGTCACACAGTGGTTTCTCCACATGGGACTTGGACATTATATCAAACATACTGGTTACTAGATCTATGGTTTTAGATCTAGATTTGGGTGGTTTCCCAATCTGGGTACTTAGACAACATTCTAAGAGTATTTAGAATGGACGACTCCTGACACGGTAGTGTACCTGCAGGTGATGGAGTCACCCTCTCTAAAGGTGTCTTACAGACTAAAGGGGAGAGGGATGTGCATGATTGACAGATCACTTGCTCAAGCAATTGAGTCAATCATGAGATGTCAAGTGCCACACCAGATGTTGTTTTTGCACTAGATGCAATAAGTTGATATTGATCCAATCCTGGAGAAGCAGTCGGAAACAGTTTTAGAACACAAGTGGATGTTCTAGGGATATGATAACGACAGCCTTATTTGGGAGACAGTTATCATTCTAGGCTTCCAAGGTGACCTGGACGACAAGGAGGTTGTCAGAGTTATAGTTTTTCCTTCTGACGAGGGGCAGTATTTTGGACAGGTGGTCCAAGGCGATACTGAGGGAAGGCCTGGCGCAGGATACTGATTAAGTTCAGTTGACGATACAGTCTAAGAAGTTTGGATTTGGAGTTCATTTATGAGCTAGGTCCCATCAGACATCCAGACATTCTAAGACAGGTATTACTCATTTCGGAAGATGGCTTTCTCCGCGAACTTGAGATATAGAGAGACATAGAAAGAAACATCTGAGCGGATCCATTCACTGAGGCTATTCCTCGAACGCAATAGTTTCGCAAACGAGATTTGTGAGACTGACTAGCAGAGGAGTTGGGTGTTCGGTATCACACGGGCTGTGAGTATGCGACATCGCAATAAATAGCCTTGAGTGCAAGTGGGAGATTGTTGGAGATAGTTCCCTTAGAGTCAATTATTGGATCACAGGCACGTGATTGCAATGATTGAGGGAGGACCTGTCCCAGTATGACAGTCTTACTCAAGATGATAGTATGCTATCTGGTTTACCTTTATCATCGTGTACTGCTTTAGGTGACCTGACAGGTCGCTATTACATGTTGATAGAGCCCCTAGGATTCTTGCTTGACTGCCAGCAGTATGAGGGCGATCATATACGTGGGAGCTGGTAGTCTATAAGCACATCCTTAAAAGGTCCCTAGTCGTAGGAGTTTAGAGACAGGGCATCGATACTCCATTAGTAGACTAGTGTATACAGTCGAGACCCCGACGAGGGGCGGTGGCCGGTCTCACAAGCCACTGGTGTCATTTGGTTCACCTAAGATGTATACAGGTGCTCATTGGGTTATGAGTACACCGGACAGGACTCGCCGGGAACCTGCTAGTTGGTCTTATACCTGACATCAGATAGCAGTTCTCTGGTGACATGTGTACAGGTAGTTCATCGACCTGAGATCGTCATTTGTCTCGTGTGAGTTCCCACTGTGCTTTGATTACTACCCTACCACGGCTCAGAGGAGTCGTGCAAACAGGTTTTAGTTGGGTACAGTCCTGAGCTACATGGAGGCAGTGAGCGGATCTGCAGGGGTTCGTCTCTCCCGGTATTGGGGGTGAGGTCGCGCTGTGTCTAGGAGAGCCATTACACAAAGCCCTCGGCCGAGGCAGGAGATTTACTGGTAGGTATTCCAGTAGTATCTCAGGGTGTTCTGGGCTACGCTCCGACACGACTTGTACCGCTTTTGGGGGTCTGACTTTTACCAACCCCCTAGGCCCGCCATGCGATGCTCATAGACGAACGGACCGGACTGTACGGATATTGTCACTGACAGGCTCAGTAAAGGTGTCAGGATGAGTTCGCTCATCGACGTCCCTTTTGGTCAATAGCTGGTGGCCCGTCATGTATTGGCTTATACCTTTGACGTGCCAGTGGTTAAATCCACAGCCATAGTATTGACGAGACTTTAGAGTCCACCACACATTCAGTTACTCAAGTTTCGGGCGAAACGCTGTAGAGGCCGTATGGAGATATGACAGGGTCCGATCAGATACGTGCGGTATTGCACGGATCAGGATCGGACGGTTTGTACTTGTGGCCGTATGGATATATGGCAGGGTTCGATCAGATACGTGCGGTATTGCACGGATCAGGATCGGACGGATATTACTAGCCGGCTTTGGTTTAAGCCGGATTCTAGTATTGTACTGTGTAGATTTTGTCTCTTTGCATTTGTGTTCGGTGGGAATACAAATGCGGGCATGTATATGCAGTATCGGGGTTTTTCCTGTAATTTATTACGGGACCAGTTTTCTGGAGTTGCCAGTTTGCATTCCGTTCCGGCCGGTTTTCCTTTGTTCTTTCCCGGCCGGATTTTTCCGATGGAGGGGGTTATTTGCAAGTTTGCAAATAACTTATTGTTGAGGGTTTTCTTGCATTTGTGAGATTATGATATGACCATCATCATTATATTCTTTTTCCATCTTTTCTTTTTCTTTAATGGTGATTAGAATGGATTAGGACTTGATGAGAGTTGATATGACTTTGTTATGATGGCTTTTGGATGTGGTCACCCTCTACCTTTTACTACACTCACCTCCCTCTTGTATTATGTTTTGCCCTCCACCATTTTCCATGAAGAGGGGGCCGGCCACACTATTGGGGAGAGGGGAGAGATTCATTTTTAGGGTGGCACATATTTCTTCATCTCATTCTTCTTGTTTGGAAAAATGAAAGCACCATTTTTCCTTAACCTTACTCCTCCATCACCAATGGCAACTTCACTACCCCAAATGAGACAACCATTCTACACTAGCCTACAGCACTTCTTGGACGCGTCGGCTAGCCAACTTCGCGCCCGAGTTGCCTCGGTCCAGAGGTGGGAGCCCGTAAAAGAAATCGGCTACGTGGTGCCCTTTCCGACGAGAAGACGACGAATGGTGATTCCGCGGGAGATCGGAGTAGAGACGAAGACCGAAGGACACGGATCGTTTGGTATAACTCTCTTCCCTTCTCTTGTTAGCTAGTATCGGTTAATGGTTACGATCCGGGTATATTGTCCGCGGTAGCGCCAGTTTAAAAGTTAAGAAAATTTTTGATTCCGCATTTTGGCCTCGGATAGACGGCCGTGGCGCTGCCGTGGCGCAACACTAACATCGTCTACAAATCGCCTAAAGCTCTAGCTAGGCTATGATACCACTGTAGGGTTACTAGGCACACTCAAGAGGTTCCACAAGGCATCGACCATGCCAAAATCAAATTTTTCATGTGCCTAAGAATCCTATGCAAGATCGTTAACTAGAGATTAGGCGAAAAGCAAGCAAGTAAACAACTTTATTGCTAAGTGAAAGGGACTACAACCTTTGTAGATCCGCTCCACCATTTCTTTAGCTCCGTGTTGACGTCCCTCCGCTGTGATCAACGGGATCCCGGACTCTAGCGATGGTTTCGTCGGAGAAATGATCGGGCTAGGTCATTGACTTCGAGACCGAAGATGATCTACGTCGAGGCGACTCAAACTCAAGCTCCATCTTCACTAGGTCAAGTAACTTATGAAGAAAACACCCTCTACTACATGGCAAGTGATAGAGGATGAAGAAATAGGAAGTGGGTTCACTTTGGATTTGGATTTCTCACTTGGAATCATCACTTAGAATTTTCTAGCAAGCTTTTTCTTTCTTCATGAAGAAGATGAAGAAGAAGAAAGAAAAAGAATTATCAATTATTTTCAAAAGGAAAATCAAGTGATGGTTATCATAATGCAACCATGGGTGAGTTTAACTAGTGTAGAGACTAAACTAGGGTTTAGGTGAATGGTTAGGTTTAGGAAAGAAACAAAATGGTCAAAGCTTCATGAAGCTTCAAGTAAAATAAAAAAGAAGCCACCATTTTATTTCTTGACAAAATGAATAAATAAATAAATTAAAACCCTAACCATTTACCTAAACATGGTTCAAATCAAACATACACCCAAGTTTGCATGTATCATCAAACATGATACAAACAAGTGCACAAAACTATATCATATATACAATGTGCACATCAAGTGAGAAAATCCATCTTAAGTGAAAAAATACTAGTTAATATAAAGTAATATATCAAATATTTAATTATACATTAAATCATTAAATCAACACTTGATTTAATGATCCGGTCATACTGCATATAATCGACTAATATCAAGTGTATCAATGTATCGAATCAACACTTGATTCGGTAACCCGGCTATATCACATATTACCGACCAATGATACAAATCGCGAGAATAGAATACAGTATCACATACTAGTATTATTCTCGGTCCCGCACATATCTCATATGCGCTCCTATTTCGTTTCGCTTGAGCCAGGAAACCCCTGTGTAGGACTCTAAAGACTCGTCAATAAGCCGGCAGTAGGTGATGATCATATCAAACACCCACAAGCCGCAAGCGGTCTGCTAAACGTAACGGCCACCCGGTTATTGAGCGATCATAAGATCAACGAGCAAGCCCGCTCACACTCCTGTGAATCCAACCAGTAACACTACGGTACAGTCCGGTCTGTTCGTCTGATATGTCGCATATCTTGTCTAGGGGTGGTAAACTTCAGACCCCAATAAATCGATAATTCGTGTCGATATGAGGCTCATAACAGGTCGAGAAACTACTGGTAACACTTACCAGTAAATCCCCAAAGCAGCATTGGCCAAGGACTTCCTGTTATAGCCAATCGAGCACTGCGCAACATCAACTCCCTATACCGGGAGAGACGAAACCCCTCCTATCGCTCATTGCCTCCATGTGACTGGGACTGTACCCAAAAACCACCGTTTTGCAAGCCCTCTTGGACGTGGTATGATGGAAATCAAAGCACAGTGGGAATCTCACAAGACTCTATGATGATCTCGGGTCTACAGACTAACCTGCACCAGTGTCACCAGAGAACTACCATCTGACGTAAGGTATAATACCATCTGGGAGTTCTCGGCGAGTCCGTCCAGTATACCCAGTCTCCACTGAGCACCCGTATATCATCTCTGATGTCAAACACCAATGGATATGGGATCATCCATCGCCCATCTGTATGGGTCGAGAAGGTATACGCTAGTCTACTCTGGTATATCGATGCCCCGTCTCGATACACCTACGACTAGGGACTTTGAAGGATGTACTTATGGACTGCCATGTCCCCACTAGTATGATCCGCATCATAGTCCAGGTAGTCAAGTACACATCCTAAAGGCTTTACCAACATGTAACAGAGAGACAATCAGTGTACACGTTAAAGCAAAGAGTAACCAGATAGCATACTATCATATCGAGCAAGAAAGTCATCCCTATATATGTCCAAGCATCCACTACAATATACATCCTATGTATAGTAATGGCCTCTAGGGCATACATATAACTAACAAGCTGTACGTAACGGTCCCAAGTACATGTCGAAAAGAAGGCCGATGAGGAAACCCATCCGAACTCCTACTGGGCCAGATGTGACAATCTCCGTACAGTCCGGTCTGTTCGTCTAAGACTATCGCATATCGAGCCTAGGGGGCGGCAAGCGTCAGTCCCCTAATAGCGGTATAAGTCGTGTCGGAGCGTAGCCCATTACACCCTGAGAGACTACTGGAACCTACCAGTAAATCTCGCTTTCCGTGGACAGGGACTTTTCGTAATGGCTCTCTGACACAGCGCGATATCAACTCCTAATACCGGGAGAGACGAATCCTGTCTAACCGCCACTGCCTCCAAGTGCTCGGGACTGCACCCAACTGCTACCTGTTTGCACGACTCCTTTGAGCCGTGGTAGGGTAGCAATCTAAGAACGGTGGGATGCACTCGCGGCAAGTAGCCTTGTCAACTCTGCGGACTATGCTCTACTCATGTCACCTAGGAACTGTTAACTGACGATGGGTATAATACCATCCAACAATTCCCCTGCGAGTCCTGTCCGGTGTACCCGTAACCTAACGAGCACCTGTATACTATCTCCAGTACGACGTACTGATGGCTGTGGGACAGACTATCTCCCCAACTGGGATGAGAAGCGTACACACTAGTCTACTCTGGAGTATCGATGCCCTGTCTCGATAATCCTACGACTAGGGATAAGTATAGGATGTTGCTTATAGACTACCCAGCCCCCACTAGTGTGACTGCCATCACAACGCTGGTAATCAAGCAAAGATCCTATGGGCTCTACTATTATGTATAAGTGATACGTTACAAGAAACATATGCACATATTAAAGTAGACACAAACCAAGTAGCATACTACCATTTTTAGCAAGACTGTATATAAAACTGTGAATATCCCAAGCTTCCATTAAGTAATATACATACAAGTATGATACAATAATGGCCCCTAGGGCATATACACTGACATGTAAATCATATGCAAATGCTGACGGGTATACGTATCTAATATGACCGAGTCGGGGAATCTATCAATCGGCATCCAGCCTTACAATATCGCATACGGTATAATCCATCGTACAACAACCTCTAGTCAAGGGTAATGATCAATCATCAAGTCAAACTCATCACGCACATAAAATCATCGTACGGTGGCATTGAGCTAATAGGGATCCTATCATCCTATACGACAAATGAGGGTACGGCCTGAAATCACGTACGTCCTGTCATCCATGATTCACAACATTCTATATATGTATATGTATTTATGTACCAATGTCCCGGTTCGCATCCACAATAATCTCATATCAGGGGACCGGCAGGGTATAAATCATCTCGATCGACTCGCATCCGTATACCAACATAACATCATATCATCATATCAGTCTTATAATCTTTTCATCGCATTTATAACTCATATCAAGCCGAGTTTACCTAAACATTCTATCACTACTATAAGTATAGGTATCTAATCTAACATACACACCCGAACCATACAATCAGATTTTTAAAGAAGCGAATCGTAGTTTTGAAAATAGGGATTACGGTGTTTTTAAGAAAAATATATCATTTGAAAATCTGTAATGTCCCTCAAGGTATATATATTTAAAAGATACATACGATTCTTCGGCTTAGAAAAAGGTATGGTTCGGATGACGCATCTACATCGACTATCTAGTCCTACGGTACCCTAAACGGCAATATCGCTAAACGTCATCCTATGATAGTAGTAACGTATCACTTCTAACTATCCTCAAGTTTCTAATATGGTTTCATAGCTATCTCATTTTAACCCTAGTTTCCAAATCTAGGCTTCCTAAACCATATTCTATAATCGATTTCCACCAAAACTTTCCGGGGGTGCTATACGCCATCCACCCGACTTTCCCCGTGGATATAGATCCACTCGCCTGGTCTTCGCTCGCCGAAATCGATGACGCTGCGCTCCTTCACCTTGGAATCCATGCGAGGGTACCTACAATAATAAACAATCGCAATACGTATTAAAATCAAATCCGGAAAATCGATACGGCGCACGGTGCGCTCATAGGTTAGAACCTATGGCCTACACGTGCAAAAACAATCAAACAACCCCTGTCGTCGATCTACAAACATCCAACAACCAAATAGAAATCCAAATGTCAAGAAATTTCATTTCAAAATACAGAAAACATAGCCTAAAACACACAAAAATTCTTCCAGATTTTCCCCAGGTGACAATTAGCCAATTCTGCATATAGGAGGGGTCTATTTTAGTGCAAAAGGAGCCATGGACCAAACCTGGGACCTTATTTCCCTGCTCTGGCCGTAAATTGTGGACATAATGGATAAATCTGCGGCCTTGGGTTGGGGTATGGGGCTAGGGTTTCAGTGGTAGCTTCCTAGGTGCCTGCACGACTCCCAGTATTTGCAAAATCATTTCTAGTGCCCCCGGGTTGCTCCAGATTCCAACATACCCTCTCAAATTATACATTTATCCGATGTCGGGGTTTCTAAATCCATGTTTTGGGTTTCTAAGCTCTGGTCCAGGTCCTTAAACAGCACCCAAGTCTAGTTAACAGCCACAACACATCACCAATTTCAACAAACACTCAACCCTTTACTAGGGTTTCCCAAAGTCTCACTAATCTTCACAATTTCACATCTAAACACATAAGAATACTAAAGTAAATGAAAAACTACCCAATTGGTGAAGGGATTACCTCATATATCACCCGAATCCCTAAGATCATCGAAAACTGAAATTTCTTGGTTCCATGTGTAGAGGTTGAAGAGGGGATTAATTTTTGTGAAGGGTGTGTAGGGTTTTGGGGCTTATTAGGAGATAGATCTAAGGATTATTTGAGAAGGGTTGTGAGCTTCAGGAGATGAAGGAGAGAAGATGAAAAAAAGATGGGGGAAAAATGGCAGCAGCAGCCCCCTCTCTCTATCTTTCACATAATCACACTCTCTCACACACACATAATCTACCTAACCTAATCATTTTGTCCCCTTGACCTTTTATTTTTCTTTTTATTTTCTCACCACCAATAACCCAAATGAAATGAAACATGTCATGGTGCACTAAACATGGAAAACTGTAGAAAACGCGGATTTGGCTTAATCGCGATTAGCAGTACACTAATCGGGCTTTTTTCAAAATTGCATATAATAAATTTTTAAAATGCCAAATCCTTTAAATATATTTTAAATGAAAAAATAATTTAATTTCTATTTATTTCACAATTATTGTTATATATTTATACCCTTTTTCGAAAACCCCAATTTCGCAAATCGGGCAGTTTTCGGGAAAAATATTATTTTAATATTAAATTCCAAAAATAATATTTTATATTTTCTGAAATGTTACAATCTTCCCCCCTTAAAAAAATTCGGTCCCCGAATTTAAATTTAAACCCCAAAATCTAAAACATATCAATAATCGGCTCAAAACAACGGGGCTCCGAAATCATGGAAAACGCTGAAATAGCACAACGCGTCAAGTGCGCATGAAAACGAGTACAAAGCTCAAAATCGATCTCCATCAAGCGTTACGCAAATCATAAAATTTTTCACGCATATCCTCGGAGTTACAATGGAGATACAGATCTCGAAATCCACTACTGAAATCCAATATACAGTAGTCAAATACTATAATACGTGTACAGTACGCATCTTTGAAAACTCCAAAATTTGAATAAAATACGTGCAAAATTTTTTCTAAATTGCCGCGGGAATGCGTAACTCACGGCATAACTGACGGATGCCCATTTTTAAAACAATAATATATGTCCATATATGTTTTCTTAAATACACGTTCCGTCGTTTTCGAAATATCCCCAAAAGTTTTTCCTTTATAAACGTTCGTGTCGCTCACGGACACGTAGGAAATAGCGAGACTATAGCTCTTTTTGAAAACCCTTTTGGAAATCTTTAAATGCATGCAATGTACTCAGGTACTGTCCTCAGATCAGTCATGTTCGGCTACTAAACAATATAGTGCCCAACATAAAAACAAAGTGCTCAAAAGAAAAATCAGCCTCAAAAGGCGTATCCAATAAACACATGCATCTGGTGCGCATGGAATTTAAATCCAAATACAAGTGCCACAATATGCACCAAAGCCCAAAACTACGTGCAACGGGTGTGCACGAAAGCAATATCGGGTGCATTTTCTATGTATAAGAATCCAATCAGGTGCACAAGGTGCACAAAACAATATCGAGTATCAAAATCGAATCGACGGTATACAACACATTTCAATCCAAATCCAAATCAGGTATACCGTGGTATATAATCGCACAACCATGTGCATCAATGTGCACAAAAGTAAATTAAATACTAAAAGTGCATGAAAACTATGCCGAAAGCATAAATAAAATCATATGCATTCCCTAGGCATGAAATCACAATAAATATCTCAAATGACATCAAAATGAAGTTAGGTGCAACTGTGGTGCACAAAATACGTATCAATGCACTACAAGCACATATAAGCTATACCGAGTGCAAAAATCAAATCATCCATATGAAATCCATGAAATCATAAACTTGTGCGGCCAAGGCACAAAATCGACATCAAACGCAATAGGCACAAATCGCAAATCAACACAATGGTGTATAAAATATATATAAGGTGCGATAACTATGCGCAAAAATGTAAATACTCAGTAGATGCATCCAAGGTGCACGAAATCAATATCAGGAAATTCGTCATCAAAACTCAAATCCAAGCAATATAGGCGTGATACTCAGATCACAAACGCAAATCGCAACAAAGGACATTGAGGTACACCTCCTACAATATCGAAAAATAAATCGGTCCGCCTGAAAACTAGCAGGGCAAGAATATCCGCTCGCCTCCTGCTCACGGTCTGGCGTCCTCTGTCTCTGGGTCCTTATCTTCTCTGTGGATTACCAATCTCGCAATCCATCGACTCATCGGCCCAGTCAGGTGTGCTAACGGGGACGATTCCGCTCTAGCACTTCTCTGATCATCCCTCGGTCAATTATCATGACCACTCGTAAAGCAGCACATTACTGGCGTCGTCCTTTGGTCCTCTGAATACACGTGACACATCTGATCCTGGGTGCAATTCTCATTGCAGCAGTGTCCCAGAAGGTATCCTGCTCAGGGTCTCTTCCGATCTCGCCCATGCCGAACTGTTCGGAGGCTGGTACCCTTACATAATCTTTTCTCGTTTTCTGGACATCTGCATGTTCCGCACACATTTCCTCGAAAACTGGCCACATCCCAACGCTCTGTATGCCTATAAGGTCTCTGATCTCGACGCGGAGTAACAACAGCTCATCAGCGTCTCGCACGAACCTCTGGTTCCACTTGTCTTTATCGTCGTCCACCATGACGTCACGCCATGCTATTTGCGCACTGCAACTGTTCTCGGCCACGGTCAATCTGAAGTCTCTCACACGGACGCGAAGTCACGAACTTGGTATCTCCATCACTCGGTAGAAGATATCTGGCCGAACACGTCCTCGGGAACTCGTCCCAACCATCGGAGGAATACTTAATACTCGTCCGTTCGCGATCAGCTCACAACACATCTGGGTGAGGTCCTCTATACGAAGCTGGTCAGCTCACTGGTCTCTCATCATATAGTATCCGGACGACGTCAAACTTTTCGATCGATGCATCAAGGTCCCAAAATTTCCCGAAGGCTCAACACCTGAGCACATTCTAAAAATATCTGGTACATACCACAGTACCTCTGGACCAGCCATAGAAGGGAAAACCTAAGCCTCACTGATGGCACCGCTAAACTGCCATAAACCCTAAGGTTCAAAACGGTTCCATGGTCATCATGTCGAGTTAGGGTTTCATTCTTCTAGAGGGTCCACAGAATTACCTGCATGTTCCTCCGAACACTTTAAACTTGGGAAAAATGGGTTTCTGGCACTCGCTCGAACATTTTAGATTCGCCTATACAACATGTGAATGTTCTCCTCCCGCATGCTAAGCAATGCCTCAATCCTCCAGGAAAGGCGATACATCGGCGGTCACCACTGGCTCGGTCTGCTCTAGGTCTGAGTAAGACTCTCCATACTGGAAATCTTCAACTCAAATGGGCCTGCATCGGCGCATCAATCTGACGAATCGCCTTCGTCTCTCAATTCGGGATAGACTAGCTATCATCTGTCGCATTTCTGCCCGGAAGCTCCGGTGATCTTAGCTCGTAAGCTCTAGAAGCGACATCCCATCATCTCAGTAACAGCTGGGTCACCTATCTGCATGGTAGGCGACATCAAAATCTCTGAGGTATGCTGTACATCAACAGTCCTCTCGCAACTGGCAGCTCTAACAATGGCCCGATCATCCAGTGTAAAACCAAGCACTCGCCTCCATAAGAGGTCACAACATAAATACTAACTCGAGACGTTCCCATGTCACCAGAAAACACAATGGTCAGCCCTCGTACCAGACGTGCTCGCCCTGACCGCAACACTAGCAGCAGATCAAACTGCGCCCAACTATGGTGACAGGAACCTCAATCGAGTATCGAAGAAAGCAGATCAACGGCATGAGAGGAAACGACAGATCCAGAATGGATACATGATCATAAGAAGGAACAACATCAATGAAAGCATGATCACGAACTAATAGAATCGAGGATCTCAAATGGATGCATAATCATGGATACGAAGAGAATGATAGATCTCTAAAATATGCACATCCTAAGGTTGCTTAAGTGGAGTATCGTATCGTAAATATGCCGCGGAACATATGTACGGTACGTCACTCTACTCAAGCTACCTACTCCATCATTCAGGGTCGGCCTATGAAACGAAAGTTCGGGTCTAATACCCCCCGTCCAAGTCTAAGTTCCGTAAGATCAAGCCTAGGTTCAAAAATACACACCCGCCCTAGACTCCGCATAGTCAAACATAGACTCGAACAAGGTTAAACCTAGCGCTCTGATACCAACTTTGCACGACCCGAAATATTAGCTCGTGACCAGCACATGAATCACACCACGTCTAAAGGCGTAACGGAATTCAAGTAAGCTGAAACCCAGAAATCTAAACCTTTTAGAAAAATAAAGGAGGTGAGGTTTTTGAAATAAAGGTATATGTAATCAAGTTTTCTTAATGCATAGAAAAGAACATGAATGATGCAAGTGAAATTTGCTAATTTCAAAACATGTTTCGTCTTTTAAAAATTTTGGCAGCACCTCCTTTGTATATTTTGATCCAAAACCACCAATACATATTAAGAATAATGGCATCCCTAAGCGGGAGCTAGCTCTTCGCCAAACGGTGGATCACAACCACACAAGACAATATATAAAAGTATACGACGCCCCACGGCGAAGTTCACCACAAAAGATAAAGAAAGAGCATGACATATAACTCACAAGTAGCGGAAAACCCCTCGCTCTAAGTCTCGCAACCACAATCCCACTAAGTCTCATTACTTATACAATTTACAAGTTTTGATTGATGGAGTTAACTAGATACAATATGAAATGTAGATACAAGAGTGGGAGTGATACAAATGTCCCACCTACCAATGCAAAACACCCGAATGCAACAGTGTGCCAGCGAAGCCGTTACTGAACCAAGCGGTCAACCTACAAGAACTGTGGCACAACGGGGGTGAGTTGCCAACTCGTGAGTAGAAAAATATCAACAGATAGAAATCGAATAAACAACGACTCCAAGGTCAACTATATCATAAAGGTAATACTATGATATCTACGGTGACCGGGTCTGTATATGTGCCAACAAGGTAATCAATACATATATGCATGCGGATAACATCCAACAGTAATAATCAATGCTTGTATATGGATCTCGTCCAACCATAATCAAGGTATGTATGCATGTGGATCTCGTCCACCCATATAATCAATGTCTGTATGCACGTAAACATCATAAAGGAGTGTGCATGAAAGTATGACGATGTATATCGATGGTGTCCCTCCCGACACATCAAAATCATGGAACCTGAGTGCCTAGCATCGACACTCGAAAACATCATGAAAACAGTGCCCAGCATCGGCACGTAAATCCTCATATATCGGGCTCCATCAGTCTGGATCGGCCCACAGGCTCCGTCAGTCCGGATCGGCCCATATCATCTATCGACTCCGGTCGGTATCCTCCGGATATCCGCCGAGCCAAAATACTATCACCGGTAGGTAGTAGTCCCTCTGCCAGGCTCACCGTCTACTGCACAGCCATCCGTTCTCGCCCCGGGGTACCATACCGGGTCCACCTTGTGTCACGACCCGAAAGAGCACGTGACTGGCCCTTGAAACATATGAAGCCTATAGGACTCCATCTGATCCAAGTAAGCCAAAAGCCCAGAAATCTAAAACCATTTTTAAGAATAAGTAAGGAAAACTGGTTTTAAAGAAGTGAAGAAATACAGGTTTGAAATCAAGGTTTTTAAATAACTAAGCCGAATATGCATTTAAAAACAGTACAGTCCTTTCTAAAAATTTCGGCAGAGTTTCCTTTGTAAAACGGGCCCCGAATGGGGTACAACATGGATAACAATATAAACAATGATAAGGCATCCCCAAGCGGGAGCTAGCTCTTTGTCAATCGACGGTCATAACCACACAATGATATGATAATATACAACGCCAAGTGGCGAGGATCAAATCCAAAAGAAAGCTCAAAAGCAACAAGGAAATCCGTAGTACAACTAAGCGCGACTCTAAGGTCGAATAATACAACACTGTCTCTAAGTCTGAAAGAATATACAAGTTTTGGTTGATGGACAATTTCTAGATACAATGAAATACATGAATAAAATGGTGATTCTTGATACGAAAGAATCCACCTACCAAAACAAATCACCCGCAAGAATAAAGTGTGCCAGAAATGCCGCACTGGAACCTGTACGGCAGAACCTGCAAGAACTGTGGCACAACGGGGGTGAGTTGCCAACTCGTGAATAGAAACATCTACAAGCAGAAACCGAATGCAAGACATAATCCTAGGTCAATACGATCAGTATAGAAAATCCTCAATATAAAACATGCAGCCTGTAGCAAGGCTAGGGTAAATATCTAACCCGAGTGCAATCTCATGTGTCTGTGTCAGTGCCTCAGATAACAATATAGCATATGAATGAGATATGAATGCGTGAAAACAGAATACATTCACTTGAAACAACTGTTTTCATACTTTAGTGAGATTTCCCCTGTATTTTAAAAATAAGGTACCACAATGAAATCAGCATAAAACTGTGCCTAGCATCGGCACAAACGAAATCCCAATATCCTGATATCTCAAGGTCTCAGCCACAATATCTAGGGCGCCGTCAGTCCAGACCGGCCCCTACCATAAATCTCAGACCACGACGGTATCCTCCGGATATCCGACGCGTCGGGTAAAATCACCGGTAGGTAGTACTCCCCTGCCAGGCTCAACGTCATCACCACATTCCTCTTGCCCCGGGGTACCGTACCGGGTCCACCATGTACCCGAAACGGTTCATCCGTCTCCTCGAATCGGGTTTCCAAATCCATCAGCAAACTCATGGTGGACGACTCATACATCATGGGAAAACCGCACCTTTTATTTTAAAAGAGAGAGAGGAAATGTTTATTTGTGTTTTTGCGGTTTTCCTCCAAATCCAGAAAATCTCATAGAAATCCAAATCCAAACTTCAATAGCATGCAAAATAGTGAATATATGCATGAGAATCCATGAATGCGGCATAACAATGAATAATAGTATGCAGGAAGTAGCAGGTAATAACTACAATGTCTAAACTACTAGCAAAAAGGCTATGTCAAGCAATAATATATATTTTAAGGTGTACGTGACATGGCAATTACCGATGAAGATGTGTGTGAGCCGGCAAGTAAGTGTACGTGGTACATACGCATCATCGGTAATGGTGCTGGTGTCCTATCAGCATGATATTAATACTGGAGTATGAAACATAGTATAAAAAATGCGATGCAAAGCGAACCACAAAAAGGGAGTGGGAGCTGAAACTGGACGTAACTAAAACTAATCTGCATTAATCTAACATAAGTCCTACAATTGGTGCCTTTTGAAAAAACACGAATCATGGGGTTTTGAAAATAGGGGCTACGGTGTTTTTATGAAAAGATACGTCGTTTTTGAAATATCCGTAGATTCCCTTGAGCTGTCTTTAAAAATACCCACGATTCGTCAGTTTTTGAAATAGGTAAGAAGTCAAATCTACTCTAACAACTACACTAACTATACGGCTGAACTATAGGTAAAGAAACCGCCTAACATCTGAGTCGATATATATATATAGATATATAGTCGGTGATCCCGCCTCAATGTCATATCGTAAGATATCCTCGAGTTATGAGTGCGGATCTATCATCAATATCGGCTCATACGGTAAATCATCGTACGGCATCCCCAATAGCTGGGTAGGGTTCAACATCTCACTGTCTCATCACAAAATAGGTATCACTATCATCAGATCAAAAGTCTGGGGTACTACTCTGTGTCTAGTATAATCGATACCATCAATGAAGTATGCATGTGGGGGTAAACACATATCCCAAGCCCGCAAGAAACACAAGTCATATCCCACATATGAATCGTATCAAATCACCGATCTCACGGCACAAGCCCACACCATCGACTCATCTCCAAAGTCATCCCATATCATCAAACACAGTGCAAGTATAAGAAACACACAAGTGTATACGTGTGGGTGCAAATCTATCCTATGGTTCGCAACTAGGAGCTATGCTGGTCATTTCTACCCCTAACTAACCAAGACACACTAAAGCTATCACACACATAAATATACTACATAATACTAATTACGGACTGCGGGGGTGCTATACGCCATCCACCCGACTTCCCCCTGTAGATATAATCTACTCACCTGTATCCTGCGTGTCGGTGTCGATGTCTCCGTTATCTTCCGCATCGCCTCGGATCGTCGCGGTGTACCTACATGAATCACACGTATCGCATCGCATCAAAACCAAATCAACACTTGAAACGACACACTAAATCCAAAACGACACGCTAAAACCAACACGATACGCGAAAAGGCCTATAGGTTAGAACCTATGGCTAGCCTTCGCAAAACAACCCGGAATCACTCGATATAGACGTATAAACGTCACACGATCGAGATAACACACAAATACCAAAATCACCAAATCAAAATACGCAAAACCAAATACTGAATTTAAGGCAGCAACCCATGAAAACGATCCCAGATTTCGTCTCAGGCCAAATCAGGGCAAATCAACAACTCTAGGGTGCTATATATGATGTATTTGAGCTACTGGACCAACCCCGAAGCATTCCACCTTCACTTGGCCGGCCACAACACTCCCAAAACCGGCCTCGCCGGCCCCCCTATGCCCAATGGGGTCCGTTTGGTCAGGGTGGCCTCCAATGGTCTCAATTTGGTCCCTGGTATTGTTGAATTTGCCTGAAACAGTCCCAGTGTGTTCCAGATTTCCCTGCACACTCTAAACGCTCACAAACCGACATGAAAGTCCCGTAATTCCGTATTTTTGGGTTTCAGGTTGTTTTAGGGCAGGGAATTGGTCAATTAGGGTCTAAGGTCACTCTCTAAACTCAATTGCAAGGTCAAAACTCAACATTACTCTCATCTCCTCTAATTTTGTCCAAATATCCACAATTCACCCGATATCGACATCAAACTTTAAAAGAGGCTAAATCACTTGAAATACTACAATATTTGTGAAAGAATTACCTCAAAAGAGACTCAAGAATCTTCCCACAGCACCAAAACAGCAACTTTCCTAGTCCATCTTGTAGATCTCGGGCTCGTGCACACTTTTAATGAAACGGACCTAGGGTTTTGGGGTTGTTTTTGAGATGTTTTTAGGCTTTGAAGAGGGGAGGGAATGGGGTGCAGGTTCAGCAGTAGGAGGAGGAGGAAGAGGGAAGAAAATGATGGGAGAAATGGCTAAGGGTGGTAGTCAACAATGCCCATCCTCTCTCTCACCTACCCTCACTCTAATTTCTTTTCTTTTCTTTTCTTTTTCCCTTTTCTTTTCTCTCAAATACCTTCTCACAAGAATAGTGGTTCCCCAAATATCATGAAAGAAAATGCATAAGTGTGAGAAAAAGTGGTATGTGCAAGTTTTGCACAAAATTGCCAAAAAACCCGATTAGCGATTTTAATCGCGATTAGCATTAAATTAGTGTCAAAATGATCACAACAACCTAAAAATGTCAAAATTCCAATAATTAACCCATTTTAGAATTTTCCATAATTTTCCGTAATTTTTCTCCATTTATTTGCATTTAAATATTAATTTAATATTAAAATAATCAATAAAATAATATTAAATTATAAAAATTCCTTAAAATAATATTTTATTATTTTGGAAATGTTACAATCTACCCCCCTTAAAGAAATTCGGTCCCCGAATTTAAATTTAAAACCCCCAAGTACTAAAACATTTCGATACAAATCCCAAGTCGTCGGGGCTCCGAAATCATCAACACATAGAACGTCACAGCGCAATGCATGCGCAAAGGTACTGAGCAGATAACTCAAAAACAACGCTCCATCAAGCATCCCGCAATCATCAGAGTCAGGGTAAAACAAACTCAATGTCAAATCCAATACAAAATCGATATGATATGGATCAGAACTACACATGTAGACATCCAATCTATACATGTAAATAGCTGATGCAAAAGCATGCCAAATCTTTTTTTTTTGTCGCTGTGCGATGCACCTAACACTGCACAGTGGCGGACGTTTTTCACAAGAAAAACTATATATGTATATATATCCTTCGTTTACCAAACACGTTCCGCCGTTTTAAAAGCAATTTAGAAGGGTTTCCTTGTTTTAAAACATTTCGTGTCATACCAGACACGTAAGTATATATATATCGAGACTATAGCTCGCTCCTTGGAAATCCCTTCGAAAACTATCGATGCATGGAAAGGTATATCCAGGTACCGTCCATTGACTAGTCCTGCTCAGTATGAAAGCAAAATCCAACATCATAAAAAGTACTGCTCCAAAAGGAATAAATCCCAAAAATGCACGTAACACAATCCCGTGCGTCTGGTGCGCACGGAAATCAAAAATCCAAATATGTGCTAAACAGGTGCACAAATCAACATCTAGGTGCAACGGGTGTGCACGAAGCATCCGTCATAGGCAACGTATATGCCTGACAGCCAAAATCCGGTGCATCTGACATGCACGAAAAAATCTCGATTTAGTGCATCGGGTGTGCACCAAAATCGTATATCAAAGCACTAAAGGTGCATGAAAACCATGCTGGAAGTGCAAATCAAATCACTGCATACGGTAGGCATGAAATCTCAATCAATCTCTCAAATGTAATAGCTAGGCGCAAAATATATAAATATCCAGTGGGTGCATGAAACAAATATCATGAAACTCAATCATCAAAACTAAATCATGCAACAGAACGCCCAAAAATACCGAAATCCAACATGACGGATACGTGATGACCGAATCACAAAATCACAAATCATAAATACCGTCGTCGGTAGCTCCTCCTTCAAGGTCGAGAAGGAGTCGGTGCAATCCACTGCTAGCAGCGCAGGATATCTACCTGCCTCTTGCTCACGGCCTGGTGTCTTCTGACTCTCTGGGTCCTTATCTTCTCTGCGGATTACCTATCACGCGGTCAATCGGCTCATCGGCCCTGTCAGGTGTGCTAACGGGGACGATTCCGTGCTGGCACTTCTCTGGTCACCTCTCGGTCAAACCTCACGACCACTCGTAAGGCAGCAAATTACTGACGTCGGCCTCTGACTCTCTGAATGCCCGTCACACATCTGATCCTGGGTGCAAACATCATTGCAGCAATATCCTGGAAGGAATCCTACTCAAGGTCTCTTCCAATCATGCCTATGCCGATCTGTACAGAGGCTAGCTCTCCTGCATAACCTCTTCTCGCTCAAAGGGCATCTGTGTCCTCAGCACATCATTTCTCGGAAACCGGTCGCATCCCAACGTCTCTGTAAGCATATCAGGTCTCTAGTCTCGACGGGAAGCAATGACAGCGCGTCAGTGTCTCACACGAACCTCTTGTTTCACCTGTCTCTATCGTCGTCTTGCGACGTCACGTTTCTATCTGCGCACTGCAATGTTATCAGCTCTGACCCATCTGAAGTCTCTCGCACGGTCTCGAAATCGCGTACTCTGTAGCTTCATCATTCCGTAGAAGCTGTCTGGTCGAACAGGTCCTCGGGAACATGTCCCTACCATCGGAGGAGAACTCATCACTCGTCCGTCCTTGATCAATTCGTAACGCATCTGGGTAAGTTCCTTTATCCGATCCTGGTCAACTACCTCGTCGACAATGCCGAACTCTGGCCTGCTGGGTGTGCGCAACACGACCACTCCTGGTCTAGGTCTTCTCGTATCGTTCTCCAGAAAGGTCCTGTCGAGGTCCCTTTCACAAACCTCAATCCTGCCGAAATGCACGGAAGTCATCATCCAATGCTGAAGCTAAAGCTTATTCCGGAACGGCTGCATACTTATCGCGCTTCTTTCTGGAAGATATATCCATATACCACGCCTCGGGGTGCATAACACATCTCTAATGTCAGCGGAGTGGGACGTCATCTCGTCGAAATCTCGTACGAACTCTTTACTCCACCTTGCTCAAATGTCTACTGACTCGGACTCGTCTCATCGTGGCTACACGAACTGCGCTCCGACGGCTATGCTCGCATCTGGAGTCTCCCAAGCAGTGTCCCATCACGATATCCGAAAGATGTCGAATCACCCGATCGACTCGTCAGATCCTCATAATCCCCCAAGAGCTCACATCTCGGGTACAGTTTAATAGTATCGAGTACATGCCACAGCGTCGGTGGTCCAGCGGTAGAAGGGCAAACCCAAGCCTCACTAATGGCGCCGCGGAACTGCCGTAAACCCTAAGGTTCAAAGGCTGTCACACGGTCATTAAGTCGGTTAGGGTTTCATTCTTCTAGAGGGTCCATAGAAATCACCTGCATGTCTTTCCGTATACTTTAAACTTGGAAAATAGGCTCCTGACATTCGATCGTCTCTATCGACTCTCAACGAACCTGCGTGAAGTCGTCTCTAGCTGGAAACAATCCACCTCATGACCTCGCATCGGGGTAAGCGAACTCACCATACGTCCTAGTCATTTATCCTCAGTGACTAGCGACTCACCATCATCTCACTAAGAACATGGTCATGCTGCAGTAGCTCCAATCATCTGGGGGACATCTCATCATTTGTAGCAACAACTGGCTCATAAGCCTGTACGCCGAACAACGCCTCAATCCTCCAGGAAAGGCAACACATTGGCGGTCATCTCTGAATCGGTCTGCTCTAGATCTGAGTAAGACTCTCCACCCTGGAAATCTTCAACTCAACTGGGTCCGCTCTGGCGCAAAATCGGACGAATCACCTTCGTCTCTCAAATCGGGTAGACTAGCTATCATCTGTCGCATATCTGCCTGAAAGCCCCGGCAATCTCAGCTCGTAAGCTCCGGAAGCAACATCCTGTCAATCTCAGCCACCGCTGGTCCATCTGTCTGCACGGTAGGCGACATCACAATCTCTGAGGTATGCTGTACATCAACAGTCCTCTCTCAACTGGCAGCTCTAACAATGACTCGATCATCTGGTGCAAGACCAAACACTCGCCTCCACTAGAGGTCACAATCACCAACACTAACTCGAGACGTTCCCATGTCACCAGAAAACACAATGGTCGGCCCTCGTACCAAACGAGCTCACACCGGCCGTAACCCTAGCAGCAGCCCAAACTGCACTCAAACATGGTGACAGGAACCTCAATCGAGTATCAAGGAGAGCACATCAATGGCAAGAAAGGAAACAACAGATCCAAAGTGGATACATGATCATAGGAAGGAACAGCATCAATAAGGGTATGATCATGAAACTAGTAGAATCGGGGATCTCAAATGGATGTATAATCCTGGATATGAAGAGAATCACTGATCTCGAAAGAAATGTACATCCTATGGTTCCTTAAGCGGAGTGGCGTGTCGTAAGTATGCCGCGGAACATACCAACGGTACGTCACTCTACTTTAGTCACCTATTCCATCAACCAAGGGTCATCCTAAAACGACGAAAGTTCGGGTTTACACCCCCTCGACCAAGTCTAAGTTCCGTAAGGTCAAGCCTAAGTTCCGTATATAAACAACTCCCTAGGCTCCACATAGTCAAACTTAGACTTGAACCAAGGTCAACCTAGCGCTTTGATACCAACTTTGTCACGACCCGAAAGAGCACGTGACTGGCCCTTGAAACATATGAAGCCTATAGGACTCCATCTGATCCAAGTAAGCCAAAAGCCCAGAAATCTAAAACCATTTTTAAGAATAAGTAAGGAAAACTGGTTTTAAAGAAGTGAAGAAATACAGGTTTGAAATCAAGGTTTTTAAATAACTAAGCCGAATATGCATTTAAAAACAGTACAGTCCTTTCTAAAAATTTCGGCAGAGTTTCCTTTGTAAAACGGGCCCCGAATGGGGTACAACATGGATAACAATATAAACAATGATAAGGCATCCCCAAGCGGGAGCTAGCTCTTTGTCAATCGACGGTCATAACCACACAATGATATGATAATATACAACGCCAAGTGGCGAGGATCAAATCCAAAAGAAAGCTCAAAAGCAACAAGGAAATCCGTAGTACAACTAAGCGCGACTCTAAGGTCGAATAATACAACACTGTCTCTAAGTCTGAAAGAATATACAAGTTTTGGTTGATGGACAATTTCTAGATACAATGAAATACATGAATAAAATGGTGATTCTTGATACGAAAGAATCCACCTACCAAAACAAATCACCCGCAAGAATAAAGTGTGCCAGAAATGCCGCACTGGAACCTGTACGGCAGAACCTGCAAGAACTGTGGCACAACGGGGGTGAGTTGCCAACTCGTGAATAGAAACATCTACAAGCAGAAACCGAATGCAAGACATAATCCTAGGTCAATACGATCAGTATAGAAAATCCTCAATATAAAACATGCAGCCTGTAGCAAGGCTAGGGTAAATATCTAACCCGAGTGCAATCTCATGTGTCTGTGTCAGTGCCTCAGATAACAATATAGCATATGAATGAGATATGAATGCGTGAAAACAGAATACATTCACTTGAAACAACTGTTTTCATACTTTAGTGAGATTTCCCCTGTATTTTAAAAATAAGGTACCACAATGAAATCAGCATAAAACTGTGCCTAGCATCGGCACAAACGAAATCCCAATATCCTGATATCTCAAGGTCTCAGCCACAATATCTAGGGCGCCGTCAGTCCAGACCGGCCCCTACCATAAATCTCAGACCACGACGGTATCCTCCGGATATCCGACGCGTCGGGTAAAATCACCGGTAGGTAGTACTCCCCTGCCAGGCTCAACGTCATCACCACATTCCTCTTGCCCCGGGGTACCGTACCGGGTCCACCATGTACCCGAAACGGTTCATCCGTCTCCTCGAATCGGGTTTCCAAATCCATCAGCAAACTCATGGTGGACGACTCATACATCATGGGAAAACCGCACCTTTTATTTTAAAAGAGAGAGAGGAAATGTTTATTTGTGTTTTTGCGGTTTTCCTCCAAATCCAGAAAATCTCATAGAAATCCAAATCCAAACTTCAATAGCATGCAAAATAGTGAATATATGCATGAGAATCCATGAATGCGGCATAACAATGAATAATAGTATGCAGGAAGTAGCAGGTAATAACTACAATGTCTAAACTACTAGCAAAAAGGCTATGTCAAGCAATAATATATATTTTAAGGTGTACGTGACATGGCAATTACCGATGAAGATGTGTGTGAGCCGGCAAGTAAGTGTACGTGGTACATACGCATCATCGGTAATGGTGCTGGTGTCCTATCAGCATGATATTAATACTGGAGTATGAAACATAGTATAAAAAATGCGATGCAAAGCGAACCACAAAAAGGGAGTGGGAGCTGAAACTGGACGTAACTAAAACTAATCTGCATTAATCTAACATAAGTCCTACAATTGGTGCCTTTTGAAAAAACACGAATCATGGGGTTTTGAAAATAGGGGCTACGGTGTTTTTATGAAAAGATACGTCGTTTTTGAAATATCCGTAGATTCCCTTGAGCTGTCTTTAAAAATACCCACGATTCGTCAGTTTTTGAAATAGGTAAGAAGTCAAATCTACTCTAACAACTACACTAACTATACGGCTGAACTATAGGTAAAGAAACCGCCTAACATCTGAGTCGATATATATATATAGATATATAGTCGGTGATCCCGCCTCAATGTCATATCGTAAGATATCCTCGAGTTATGAGTGCGGATCTATCATCAATATCGGCTCATACGGTAAATCATCGTACGGCATCCCCAATAGCTGGGTAGGGTTCAACATCTCACTGTCTCATCACAAAATAGGTATCACTATCATCAGATCAAAAGTCTGGGGTACTACTCTGTGTCTAGTATAATCGATACCATCAATGAAGTATGCATGTGGGGGTAAACACATATCCCAAGCCCGCAAGAAACACAAGTCATATCCCACATATGAATCGTATCAAATCACCGATCTCACGGCACAAGCCCACACCATCGACTCATCTCCAAAGTCATCCCATATCATCAAACACAGTGCAAGTATAAGAAACACACAAGTGTATACGTGTGGGTGCAAATCTATCCTATGGTTCGCAACTAGGAGCTATGCTGGTCATTTCTACCCCTAACTAACCAAGACACACTAAAGCTATCACACACATAAATATACTACATAATACTAATTACGGACTGCGGGGGTGCTATACGCCATCCACCCGACTTCCCCCTGTAGATATAATCTACTCACCTGTATCCTGCGTGTCGGTGTCGATGTCTCCGTTATCTTCCGCATCGCCTCGGATCGTCGCGGTGTACCTACATGAATCACACGTATCGCATCGCATCAAAACCAAATCAACACTTGAAACGACACACTAAATCCAAAACGACACGCTAAAACCAACACGATACGCGAAAAGGCCTATAGGTTAGAACCTATGGCTAGCCTTCGCAAAACAACCCGGAATCACTCGATATAGACGTATAAACGTCACACGATCGAGATAACACACAAATACCAAAATCACCAAATCAAAATACGCAAAACCAAATACTGAATTTAAGGCAGCAACCCATGAAAACGATCCCAGATTTCGTCTCAGGCCAAATCAGGGCAAATCAACAACTCTAGGGTGCTATATATGATGTATTTGAGCTACTGGACCAACCCCGAAGCATTCCACCTTCACTTGGCCGGCCACAACACTCCCAAAACCGGCCTCGCCGGCCCCCCTATGCCCAATGGGGTCCGTTTGGTCAGGGTGGCCTCCAATGGTCTCAATTTGGTCCCTGGTATTGTTGAATTTGCCTGAAACAGTCCCAGTGTGTTCCAGATTTCCCTGCACACTCTAAACGCTCACAAACCGACATGAAAGTCCCGTAATTCCGTATTTTTGGGTTTCAGGTTGTTTTAGGGCAGGGAATTGGTCAATTAGGGTCTAAGGTCACTCTCTAAACTCAATTGCAAGGTCAAAACTCAACATTACTCTCATCTCCTCTAATTTTGTCCAAATATCCACAATTCACCCGATATCGACATCAAACTTTAAAAGAGGCTAAATCACTTGAAATACTACAATATTTGTGAAAGAATTACCTCAAAAGAGACTCAAGAATCTTCCCACAGCACCAAAACAGCAACTTTCCTAGTCCATCTTGTAGATCTCGGGCTCGTGCACACTTTTAATGAAACGGACCTAGGGTTTTGGGGTTGTTTTTGAGATGTTTTTAGGCTTTGAAGAGGGGAGGGAATGGGGTGCAGGTTCAGCAGTAGGAGGAGGAGGAAGAGGGAAGAAAATGATGGGAGAAATGGCTAAGGGTGGTAGTCAACAATGCCCATCCTCTCTCTCACCTACCCTCACTCTAATTTCTTTTCTTTTCTTTTCTTTTTCCCTTTTCTTTTCTCTCAAATACCTTCTCACAAGAATAGTGGTTCCCCAAATATCATGAAAGAAAATGCATAAGTGTGAGAAAAAGTGGTATGTGCAAGTTTTGCACAAAATTGCCAAAAAACCCGATTAGCGATTTTAATCGCGATTAGCATTAAATTAGTGTCAAAATGATCACAACAACCTAAAAATGTCAAAATTCCAATAATTAACCCATTTTAGAATTTTCCATAATTTTCCGTAATTTTTCTCCATTTATTTGCATTTAAATATTAATTTAATATTAAAATAATCAATAAAATAATATTAAATTATAAAAATTCCTTAAAATAATATTTTATTATTTTGGAAATGTTACACCTTGTACCCGCAATCGGCCTCATCCGCCTCCTCGAATCGGGTTTCACATGTCGCTCTCAGAACCGAGAAAACACATGATGGGCGCACTGAAATATCGTATCAGGAGAAACCGGTTTTTTAAAACAACACATAATCTCTTTTAAAAAGTCCACGGTTCTAAAATCTAGAAATCTCATGAAAACAGTATATCTCAATGCGTAAATCATAGAGTATGATGCATGCGACATATAATAGAAATGTAAGTGATCAGTCGAAAATAATGTATTTTTAACACGTCAATTTCCCTATCTTTTGCATTCATCTAGAGGTGTTCGGTATTCATATTGTACATATTAGCAAAACACCTGTAAAATACTGAATTACTTATACTGTATACTAAAACCGGCATTTTGAGGGAAATTGTGTGTTTATCATGGCATCGCATCATTCTTGTCTAGCGCAACACTTGTTTCGAAGTCTGTGCAGAAAATTTCAGGGACCGAGCCAAAATTGTCAAAGAGCTGATCAAAATTACGCCAAGTCTAAGATGTTTGATCTGGTAGTTATACAGAGGGAATTATAATATTAATCACATCAGAAAATGCTCCCAAACACAGCAGAAGAATTACCAAGATTTTTCATACCGTGGGGCCCTCAAAGGACCGCGGATCAGCGGCCAAAACACACTTGGCGCCGCGGATCCGCGGCTGACATGCCACGTCATCACTCCCTCTCTGCTGCAGTATTCCTATCTCAGTTCCTACACCTCATCAAGACACTGCAATTTCTAGAAAACTCCTGAACATTCTGCCAGATCAGCAAGGCTCCTTGTCAAAGCTAATCACTTCCAAGCTTCCAAAGCAAGCCAAGTAACTACCTTAAAGCCTAGAAGCTTCTCCCTAACTACCAAGCTTATGAAAGAAGCTAAGCTAATTTAAAGCTTACAAGGGAAGCTAAGCTAAAGCTTACAAGGGAAGCTAACCTAGAGTAAGCTTATGAGAGAAACTAACCTAATCCAACCTTCTTAAGGAAGCTAACTACTCTTAAGGCTATAAAAGGGACCCTAGGCTTCACTTAAAAAGGTGGTTCAACAATTCTCCCCACAAGTTGAGTGACACGACTTGTGCCTCAAAAACCCTAACCCTAATCCAATCAAAAAGCCAAAAGTTCAAGATCTTTGAGTTCAATCGAAGCAAGAATCCTTCAAAGCCTTTAGAAGCGAAGCTGGACTTCATCGGAGCAAGTGATCAAGCCGATCCGTGACTCAAGGAGCCGAAGAGACGCCAAAATCGACGATCTAGTTCCTTCCTTTTGTAAATTTCAAGAGAGTTGTAACGAATTTGTCGATAAATAAAGGTGAAATTCTTTTATCTTGCTTATCTCTTTAATTCAAACATTATGATTCAATCTAGATTCTTGAATGTGTTTTGTGTGATGATGCTTGAGTAAACTCCGCTCGTGGAGGAGTCGAAAAAAAAATAGATGATGAAGTTGACGAATCTTGAGACATTTCTTAAGTCCTATAACGTTTGTAAATTCTTGAAAATCAAATGATCGATGATCTAGTTTCGACGCGAAATGCTTTCTTGATTATTTTCGCACGGAACTAGAGATCAACGATCGATCATTTGATTTCCTAAAAGCTATCTTGTGAATGAGATTCATCGAAAGGACAAAGGATAAGATGAAGAAACCCTAATTCTTCGCAAGATCCTTAATCCTCGATAAATCATCATCGATCTAGCATCAATTCGTTGATGGATAAGAAAAAGTAATCGTTAGTCTTCTTCACATCTATAGATTTAATCGACTCCTACGAGTTTCACTTCAATTCTTGAAACTTAAATCGATTGGAATTCTATCACTTCTTGATTCTTGATGTTTAATGCTTTCTTGATTTTAGACTAAATCTAAACAATTCTTGAAATTCATTGATATAAATCTTGAATCGTTTTTTTTCATTTCTTTAAATTTTCAATTCAAATAAAACAAATACGAACGAATCACATAATCCCTGTGGACGATCATCACTTACTAACGCGCTACATTCGACACCGTTATTGATTGTGGTCAAATTATTCTTTGATTGTGATTTCTATTCACTTTTCTAAAAACCGACACAACAAGAATTCGAGATCAATCAAATGGCGCCGTTGTCGGGGATCGTGTTCTTATTTGTTCGTTTTTGAAATTTGAGTTGAAAGATTTATTCCATCATAATTTTGATATCAAAATTCGCGCAAAACACTAAACGATTCGTTATGGTTTGTTGCATGGAAATCTGGAGTTTGCTGTGCAATTGGAAAAATATTTGGAATATTCCAGAGAGCTAAGGAAGTGATCAGGAGCGTTCTGTAAATTGGTTGTGCAGGGATCACACTAAACCACCGCGTTTCTGCGGCATTAGCGCCCTCCTGCGGCGGTTCTGCGGCCTCTTCAAGGCATCGCTGCACGAAATTTGCTCTGTAAAATCCTGACTTTCTTATCTCCTTCCTCATCTGCTCCAATTAACATTTTGCTGCAGGTTTCTTTGCAAAATTCGCAGCGCCGCAAAAGGCAATAAAAAATTGTAAGTGTTTTTAATTTTGGTTGTTTGCATATTAATACGGAAATTAAGGGGCAAAGACCAAATCCAGATTAGGTGGGGAGTTCATTACCCTTCCTAAGGCCCAAAAATCACAAAACTTGCATCCGCATTACCCTCATTAACTAAAAAATATCTAGAGATGACTCTAAGGACCGTCGCGCTCACTTAGAACAGAAGAAGGCCGTGGGTAATCCATTGTTTATCCGCATTTCTTTTGTGGTGTCTAAGGCAAGTGTGTCGAAGGCTAGTGGTTACTTAATTAGGCCCACTACTTACGTAGTGGAGAACCTCCCACTTACCTGGCACTTACCTGGCTACAGGAGAGACAAAGAGGCAGTGGAGGATTTATCCTGCGACTTGTCTTTTGGCAGTTAGGAGCGGTCTAGAGCTTTGACCTAGGTGACCACTAGATTTTAGGGTTTTGCTTATTGCATTTGTTGTGATCGCATCATTTTTTCAAAAATCCGTATATTTTTCAAAACAAACACCAAAACACTTCATTCATTTCCCCTAATTACATCTACGCTGCCGCTTGTACTAAACCCTTTTTAGTGCAAGATAGGCTGGACACGGGATTCTAGTACCCGTTTAATCCGCGTTTCCCCGATCGACCCTAAAGTCGGTATTTCTACATTTACCTCTCCTTTACCCACCACCACACCCACATCGATGGATCCTTCTCCATCGAATTTCTTTACCACTAATCTTCCGCCGTCTGTTGGTGCGCAGAATCCACCCCGCATCTCTCTCCAAGAGAGGTGCTATCCTTTGCAAGGTCCTCTTTGGACCTGCTTATCCATTCCACCAGCCAACGGGGATAATTTTGAGATTAAACCCCAATACATCAATCTTCTACCCAAATTCCACGGTCTCGAGTCTGAAGACGCATACGTCTTTATTACCAAATTTGAAAATGTATGCGCAATGATGGGTACGTCACAACTTTCAGTGGATGCTATGCGTCTACGTCTTCTTCCATTTACCCTGTGCGATATAGCCGAGAAGTGGATGTATAACACTACCGCACATTCCATTACGGATTGGGAAGAATTCATTGCGGCATTCCTTAAGAAATTCTACCCTATGCAAAAGACAGCTCGAGTCCGTAGCGAACTAAATCAATTCACCCAGCTTCTGACTGAACCATTCTCGAAATGCTTTGAACGCTTCAAGGATATTTTGGTTCAATGTCCACATCACGGCATCCCAAGATGGGATCTTTGCCGAATCATATATGAGGGCATTAACCCTACCACTAAACAAAACCTTGAAAACATGTGTCAAGACACCTTTATGACCAAGGATGATGGGGAAGCTTGGAAATTTTTAGAAGAGTTCGCTGAAAAATCCTTACAGTGGGAGAGTGGAACCCAGTCATCGTCTAGGGGTGGTTTACACCAAATTGATGTGTCCATAGGTGTTCGAGCTGAGATAGCAGCAATGCAAAAGAAGCTCAAGGCTATGGAACACAAATTTTTAGCAGCCTCCCTAAATCCGATATCACTCCCCAAAACTGTATGTGGGTGCTGTTCTGATCCTTCTCATTTGACGGAAGAATGTCCATTGAATTCTCCGTTTCAAGGTCAAGAGCATACCAATGCCGCATTTCAAAGACCTAGAAACGATCCATATTCTTCCACGTATAATCAGGGTTGGAGGAATCATCCTAACTTTGCTTGGAACCAACAACAACAACATCAAAACACGGTTCCAAGCCAAAATAATTTCCAAAGGGCTCTTCCACCACTACAACAACCACTTCAACTCACTCAGCACCCCTACCAGTCACAAAATTTTCAAAACCAGGTCAACCCTCCTGCACCGTCTAATCCTATGCAGTTGACCTGTTCTGACGAGTTCTCTCAATTCACACAAACCATGAAGTCACTCTTGTCAAATTTCATGGAAGTGTCGGCAGAGGTTAGGTCTTCCGTCAGTGAGATAAAGAAAAACTCAGCGTCCCAAGCTGAGAGTATCAGATCGATGGAAGCAGAAATTGCACGACTTAAAGCCGAAATGAGTGCGAGAGAAAAAGGGAAACTTCCGTCTCAACCCCTACCGAATCCTGGGCATTACAATGTAAATGCCATCACAATGTTGAGATCAGGAAGAGTGCTGAATAACCATGTTGGGGAAGAAATTGATGATATTGAAAATCCTATCAATAACACCCCGGCTGAGACCTTGTTTGTTATATGTATGCCCTAGAGGCCATTACTGTACATACGATGTATATTGTAATGGATGCTTGGACATATATAAGGAGGACTTTCTTACTCGACATGATAGTACGCTATCTGGTTGTTCTTTATCTTAACATGTACTCTGATTGTCTCTATGTTACATGTTGATAAAGCCCTTAGGATATGTACTCGACTACTGGGTCTATGATGAGATCATACTAGTGGGGCTACGGTAGTCGATGAGTACATCCTATAACTGTCCCTAGTCAAGGGTGTATCGAGACAGGGCATCGATACACCAGAGTAGACTAGCGTATACGCATCTTGACCCATATGATGGGCGATGGATGATCCCATATCCATCGGTGTTTGACATCAAGGATGGTGTACGGGTGCTCAGTGGAGACTGGGTACACTGGACGGACTCGCCGAGAACTCCCAGATGGTATTATACCTCACGTCAGATGGCAGTTCTCCGGTGACACTGGTACAGAGTAGTCTGTTGACCCGAGATCGTCATAGAGTCTTGTGTGATTCCCACTGTGCTTTGATTTCCATCATACCACGTCCAAGAGGGCGTGCAAAAAGGTGTCTTTTGGGTACAGTCCCGAATCACATGGAGGCAATGAGCGATAGGAGGGGATTCGTCTCTCCCGGTATAGGGAGTTGATGTTGTGCTGTGTTCGATTGGCTATAACCGGAAATCCCTGGCCAGGGTTGCTGAGATTTACTGGTAAGTGTTATCAGTAGTTTCTCGAACTGTTATAGACCTCATATCGACACGACTTATCGAGCTACTGGGGTCTGACGTTTACCACCCCTAGGCGAGATATGCAACATATCAGACGACGAGACCAGACTGTACGGGAGTGTTACTGTTTGGATTCACAGGAGAATGTACAAGCTTGCTTATTGATCTTCTGAGCGCTCAATACCTAGGTAGCTGTTATGTTTAGCTGACCGCTTGCTTCTTGTGGGTGTTTGATATGATCATCACCTACTGCCGGCGTATTGACGATTCTTTAGAGTCCTACACAGAGGTTTCTTGACTCAGGCAAAACGGAGTAGGAGCACATATGTGATATGTGCGGGACCGAGGATAATACGATATGAGATACCGTATTCCATTCTCGCGATATTTGATATCAGCCGGGTCATCGGATCAAGTGTTGATTTGATGAATCGGTACGGATAAATATTAGTCGGTTATATGCGATATAGCCGGATTGTCGGATCAAGTGTTGATTCCATAATTTAAGGTATAATAATATATATGATATATTAAATTACATTAACTAATATTAGCTCACTAAAAGATTCTTTTTCTCACTCGGGTAATACATTGATATATATGCGATATATGTTAAATGTATTATTTTATTTGGTTACAATAAATATTATATATGTGATATATAATATTGTAACATGATATGTTAACTAATGCAACATGTTTAGTGGAGTTTAAACATGATTAGGGTTTGGATTAGGGTTAAGCTTTCTAGATGATTCTAGAAGGTTTTGGTTTTGTTTTGTGAAAGATATTTTCAAGTGACTCATTCTTAACCTAACCCAAACCCTAGCCTTGGTTAATTCTCTACAAAGGTTTAGTCAACCATGGTTGCATTATTCATCATTATCTCCTTTGCATTATTAGCTTTGGTTAATTCTCTACAAAGGTTTAGTCAACCTTGGTTGCATTATTCATCATTATCTCCTTTGCATTATTCATCACAAAAGGAATTCTATCATAATTCTATTATTCATCATCTTCTTCCTTCTTCTTTCTTCATGGAAAAAGCTTACTAGCGTTTTTCCAAGTGATGAATAAATGTGAGAAAAAGATAAATAAAGAGAGAAAAAATCCTACTTCATCATCCTCATCTTCCCTTGCCATTTAGATGAGGGTGTTCACATCATTTCATAAGTGTTAGCTTGTGTTAACGAAACTTCAAGGTAGATCATCTTTGTATCGAAGATCGGAAGCAAAGGTTGCATCTTTCTGTTCGTGGAACCTCTCGAGAGTCCGGAACCCGTTGATCGCAGCGAAGGGACCACAACACGGAGCATATGAAGTGAAGGACCAGATCTACAAAGGTTGTAATCCCTCTCACTTAGTGTTAAAGTTGTTAACATGCTAGTTTTCGCCTAATCTCTAGTTTAAAGATCCGGCTTCGGGTTGTTCGGCACGGCTAATTTTTAAATCGGGCATGGTTGATGCCTCGTAGAACCTTGTGTGCATCCATAGCAACCCTACAGTGGTATCAGAGCCAAGCTAGAGCTTTAGGCGAAGTCTAGACGAAGTTTAAAGTCCGATCGAACCCGGAAAACCCGATAAAACCCCTTCTCTGGAAATTTTTCAAAACTGTGATTTTTTTCATATTAAAAATGCTCAAAAAATTCAGTAGGGTATTTTAGGAATTACTGTGAAAAACGACACCCTAACTCAACTATTGCACCGCGGAACCGCGGCCAAACCAAGGCATTGGCGGCGGTTCCGCGTCCGTTACTGTTGATTGATGGTTAGTTTCTGCACAGTAATGACCGTCTGTACTTCCTGATTCTTCTGGGTATTTTTATTTCTACTCAAGTGTTGAGTTTTCTGGGTTGTATTGGGCACTAGTTGTTTCGATCGGATATTATAACTTTGTTTAGTTTGTCCGGGTAATTTTTAGAAACTGTTAAAAAGTTCGGACGGATATCAATAACTTACTTTTTCCCCAGTCGGAAATTTTTTCAAAAGTTGGATTTTCTCGAGTTTGAAACTTTCTAAGTCGTGCAAGTAACGCGGTGGACCCTCTAGAAGACAACAAACCTTAACTCGATTATGTGACCGTCTTGAACTGCCTTTTGAACCTTAGGGTTTGGGGCAGTACGGCGTGCCACATGTGAGGCGTTGGCTTGACCGATCTACGGCTGGACCATTGGTACTGTGGCATGTGATAGATGTTTTTAAACTAATTTCAAGAGTTGAGATATATTGGGGAAATCTTGGGTGTTTGATTATTCGATCGGAAAGTTTAACTTTGTCTATATATCTGAAATGTGATACAATAATTGGAATTCACAAGTAGTTATGAGATAACTAATTTGAATATTATAAATCTAGCAGTTTAGTCTCAGATGATCTGTTGCCACGGAATTTTGATGTGATCAAAAGTCCGTCGCAATCACGTAGCGTACGCGGATACTCGCCGGGTAAACTTAATAGACAGCTACACCTCTTAGCCCCGACCAAGTGACTGTAGGAGAACCCCGTCGCCAAAAGCATCCGTTCGGGTGCTCGCGGCAGCGGTGTTCCGCCTTAGTGAACTTCGTCGAAGGCATCGGGGGTGCGACCGTCTACTAAAGTTTGCGACGGGCATTCGATCAGGATGGCGGGAATCTTGTTGAATTGCCCGACTTGATATTGAAAAGAGTTTTCGATAAAGAGACTAAAATGCGGGGTTTATAATTGTTAGGCATGCGATGTCTATGGAATTCATTTGCTTAGGCATGCGATGTCTAAGAAGGTTGCGGATTCCAACTGTTGTAGTTTTACACATTCTTTTCTGTGACCGTAAGCGTAGTATGTGGTGTATCGCCGGCTTCGTTGCTATACATCAACGACAATCGGGATACGCATACTTGTTTACGTTGATGATATGAGATATTATGTGTTGCTGTGATATGTTATATTGGATCGTCGCGTTTTGAATAGCCGGGGGTTTTATGTGAGATGGGAGTTTTTCTTTTTCAT
Organism: Agapanthus africanus; assembly: GCA_030015575.1. Classification (NCBI taxonomy): domain Eukaryota; kingdom Viridiplantae; phylum Streptophyta; class Magnoliopsida; order Asparagales; family Amaryllidaceae; genus Agapanthus; species Agapanthus africanus. Next base: position 301,617,309 of record JASDDO010000008.1, read on the forward strand.
TAATGTAAAATTCATTTGTATGTAATATTCTTTTATTGGGGCACTTCCAGGTTGCGGAAGATGTCACCGTTGTATATTATTTACTTTTCCGCATTAGGTAGACCCAAGGCGGGGAGCACAAGTAACCGGGTTCTAGGGTCCAGTGGGAGACCATCTCGAGGGGTCGAGACCGGGTCTCCTAAACCTAGAATTGGCAGTGTTACTTGCCGCTCTCGTAGGGGTCTAGGGATGTGGGTTTGGCTATTCATCGCGACCGTGGAATCCGTGTTTTATACAGGCTCGTATTAAAAACACGGACGTCCTAGTATATCCAATATTTCATATATGTTTCTTCTGCTGCAATGTTCTGTGATGAGATTATATTACTGCCTGAGACAAATGTTTATATTATATATATGAGATATATGTTATATTGCAGATTTCGTTTCAAATGAGATGCTTGTGAAGCATAATAAAATGGGACTTCATTAATGAGATTAATGAAATAAAAGAAACCTATGATGTTGTAGAAACTTGCTTAAGAACTGGTAGCTCTAGCTCTTGCTTTGCATAGCGGTGTTCCTTGTAGAACATCCAGCACTTTATTCGATAAGGAAAGGGCCGAGATCCCTTCACCGGGAGTGACCCCTTTAGCAATGACTGGCAGATGCTACACCCCTCGGTTTGTCTTTTGATTGCTTTTGGAGTTTTTGCTTTGCATAGTGATATATATGATATATCCCGCACCTCATTCGACGAGGAAAGGGCCGACGATCCCTTCACCGGGAGTGACCCCTTTAGCAAAACTAGAAAAGCCTAAAAAACACTCCATTTAAAATCACTCGATTCTACAACAATATCAAGTTCATTACGCTCAGGGTTTTCTGAAAAACCTGCGTAGCCCTCCGTCATTTCAGATAAATAATATTTAGTATTCGTGCTATGTTTGTTCACTTAGTTAAGGCATAATGTACGGTAGCTAAGTAATGTTTATCTGCTAAAATATGAGATGTGATTGGATTAGGGTATTCGTACGGCCTTGTTGACTCAGTTGAGGGTCGTACGTGTGGGTATAATTCAATCGGGAAATGTACGGGTTGAACTTGACTTGCGATTTATGGTTTGTTGACTTAGTTAAGGTCATAGATCGCTAGGGGAAAAATATTATTGGGAATTTCAAGAGTTGAAATTTGCAATGAGATTGCATACCTTCTATGAGATAGTTGGATCCCGATACCCGCTGCGAGTAAGAGTTACTCCTGGGAGAGTTTTATACATTACAATTAGCAGATCAAGTAGGTGTCTAGAAAGGTGTTAACGGGGTTACGCCTCTGGGAAAATGAGGTTTACTTAATTAGGTTCGTGCGAAAGCACGGGGGACCTCCCTCAAAGTACCGACACTGGCCTGGCTGAAAGATTGGCGAACTTGTAGCGTGTGATTAATCCCGGCTAGTCTTTCCTTTTAGGGTTTGAAGGAAGATTTGATTAAAACAGTGGGAGACATCCTGATTAGATATATTAGATAACCAATCTAATCTTGCAAGAGCATACGCTGAGTGTTTTCTTCTCTCTCTCTCCAGGTAGCGACCATATCACGCCTTAATCAAGATAATAATACGGATTATTGACCGAACCCGCTTGTTATACTGAGCTGGGGAACGTTGGTCCCGCTCCAACTTATAATTATTATAAGACAGAGCAGGAAATTGTGGAATACCAGATTTCCCGTGCCGCCCAAACGAAGAAAGTGCATGTTGATACATCTTCTTCGGGTGTATTCATTACAGAGAACTGTTTCTCAGTATCCTTTACGTCCTGGGTATGAGATACCGGATCAGGATCCCGCATATGTAATCTGTTACATGGGCTACAGATAGGTAGAGAACTGAGAACGGGTGATAAGTTTCATGAGACAGAAAACGGTGCAAGTGTTGTAGCCAAGTCTGTTGGTCACTATCACCCTGTATTACCAGAATACATTGATTCTGAACGAATGTTATTAGATACCGAACCTGATATACAATATCATATCATTCTCTTTATTAGTAAAGAAAGGATATAATTTTGTATTGTTGGATAATGTTTTGAACATTTCCTATATCAAGAGTTGATCGGTTCAGGCACGTTATCTAAAAGCATTGACGTTCTAAATCTAACTACAGTTCTTAGTATACAGAACACACACGAGCGGAAGAGTTCAGAAATGAACGAATCCTTCATGAGGCATTGTAGACTAGGTCATATCAATGTGACCCCACTAGCTAAGTTACATTTAGATGCATATTTAAATCTGTTTGAATTTACATCTTGTGAAACTTGCCGGTCATGTCACAGAGATAAAATGACCACAGCTCTGTTTATTGGAAACAGAGAAAAAGTTAGTGAACTCTTGGGATTGATACATGCAGATGTATGAAAGTCCCATGTCTGCACATGCCAAGACCGGTTCTTTGTACTTCATTACATTCTCTGATGATCTCTCAAGATTCAGACATATGTTCCTGTTGAAACACAAGTCCGAACCTTTTGAGATATTCACGGAATATGAGTTAGAAGTAGAGAACCAACAACTGGTATAAGTATTATGTCCTTTGATGTGATCAAGGAGGAGAATACTTGAGCACGGAATTTCTGGACTATTCTAAAGGAGAATGAGATTCTCTCTCAGCATTACTCCTCCGTATACACCATAGCAAGATGGTATATCGGGGCAGAGCAATAGCACCCTATGTGATATGGTGTGCTCTATGATGAGTACTACTGAGTTTCCTATTTCCTTTTGGGAGTTATGCACTTGAGAAGCTGCATACCTATTGAATAGGGTTCAAATCAAATCAGTTGCCTACCACTTCATATGTGATATGGAAAGGGAAGAGCCCATATCTTAAGTTGGTTAAGATTTGGGGTTGTCCGGCCTATGTTTAAAAGCAAAATCCGAACAAGCTCGAGGTAAGGTCTGTCATGTAGAACTGGAAATGTTCCAGCTATATAAACTGCAGCTAATGATTTGGTAGAACCAAAGGATTCAATAGTTTCCAACGAACCTCAGCCTCTCCGCCGATCCAGTAGGGTTCCTCACCCACCTGAGAGATACTTCGGTTTCTCTATGACAGTGGGAGCGAGGATTGCATCATGAGATGATGACCCAACTAGTTTCGAGCTGGCCATCAGGAGTAAGACTCTGTAAGAATGGCTGGATGCTTAGCGATCTGAGATGGAATCCTTATACACTAACAAAGTATGGACTTTGGTTGCTTTATCTGAAGGGTTAAATCCCCATCAGGAGCGAGTATATCTTGAGAAGATTACTTGGTGTACATGGAAAAGTTGAGACTTTCAAAGCTAGACTTGTTAAAGGTTTGCATCATTGACCAGGTATGGATTATGATGAAACCTTTTCTAAGGAGCTATGATTAAGTCCATCCAGATTCTACTAGCCACGGCTACATACCATGACTACGATATCTGGCGGTTGGGTGTCATGACTGCTTTTCTAAATGATGTTTTAGAAATGAGCGTCTATAAGTACACAGCCAGAGGGCTTCGTAGACAGTGGGAGCAGCGGAAACGTGTGCAAGATGTTTTATGTGATAAAGCAGGCATCGCGGAGTTGGAACATCTGTTTTGATGTGGTAGTCAAAGAGTTGGACTTCATCAAAATGGTAGATGAACCTTGTATATACAAAAAGGTAGCAGGGAGTATGGTGGTGATCCTCGTAGAGTACGTGGATGACATACTCTTGATAGGGAAGGAGTTTCCTATGCTACGCTCGGACAATCTCCACTTATCACAAGGATTCTCCATATAGGATCAAAGTGATACCTCCTAAATCCTGGGTTTTGGATCTATGAGATAGATCTAATTGGATGTTAGGATACTCACTAGTTGTAGTGAGATGGTATCAATCGATCCTGGGGAGAATCACTGGAAAGGTTCCACGGTGATAAGGACGACTGAATGTCATTCGCAGGCATTGTCTTTACCCTCAGTGGAGGGACGGTATGTTCGAAGAGTTCCAAGCTAGATACCGTGACATACTAGACGATTAAAGGCAAGATACATCGTTACCAAAGATGCTACCAAAGAGGCAGTCTGGATATATATAAGTTCATAAGATGAACTTCGTTCCTACCATTGTGTGACAATGGAGTTGTGGCTTTAGCCAAGGAACTACCGTCCCATCAGAAATCCAGATATAATTCTTAGGCAGTATCACCTGAACATGGAGATGGTTGATCTCCATGGAGATCGAGGTTAGGAGAGTAGACACAGAGGACGACAGCGCGGATCCACTCACAAAGGCCTTTTTCCCAGTAGAGACTTTTATGGGATGGTTGAGTATGAGATATTTCAACTGCAGCTAATTGTTGGGTATGCGATACCACAACAGATGGCCCTAGTGCAAGTGGGAGATTGTTAGTTATATGTATGCCCTAGAGGCCATTACTGTGCATACGATGTATATTGTAATGGATGCTTGGACATATATAGGGAGGACTTTCTTGCTCGACATGATAGTACGCTATCTGGTTGTACTTTATCTTAACATGTACTCTGATTATCTCTATGTTACATGTTGATAAAGCCCTTAGGATATGTACTCGACTACTGGGACTATGATGAGATCATACTAGTGGGGCCACGGTAGTCGATGAGTACATCCTATAACTGTTCCTAGTCGAGGGTGTATCGAGACAGGGCATCGATACACCAGAGTAGACTAGCGTATACGCATCTTGACCCATATGATGGGAGATGGATGATCCCATATCCATCGGTGTTTGACATCAAGGATGGTGTACGGGTGCTCAGTGGAGACTGGGTACACTGGACGGACTTGCCGAGAACTCCCAGATGGTATTATACCTCACGTCAGATGGCAGTTCTCCGGTGACACTGGTACAGAGTAGTCTGTTTACCCGAGATCGTCATAGAGTCTTGTGTGATTCCTACTGTGCTTTGATTTCCATCATACCACGTCCAAGAGGGCGTGCAAAAAGGTGGCTTTTGGGTACAGTCCCGAATCACATGGAGGCAATGAGCGATAGGAGGGGATTCGTCTCTCCCGGTATAGAGAGTTGATGTTGTGCTGTGTTCGATTGGCTATAACCGGAAATCCGTGGCCAGGGTTGCTGAGATTTACTGGTAAGTGTTATCAGTAGTTTCTCGAACTGTTATAGACCTCATATCGACACGACTTATCGAGATACTGGGGTCTGACGTTTACCACCCCTAGGCGAGATATGCAACATATCAGACGACGAGACCGGACTGTACGGGAGAGTTGCTGTTTGGATTCACAGGAGAATGTACACAGGCTTGCTTGTTGATCTTCTGAGCGCTCAATACCTGGGTAGCTGTTACGTTTAGCTGACCGCTTGCAGCTTATGGGTGTTTGATATGATCATCACCTACTGCCGGCTATTGACGATTCTTTAGAGTCCTACACAGAGGTTTCTTGACTCAGGCAAAATGGAGTAGGAGCACATATGTGATATGTACGGGACCGAGAAAAATACGATATGAGATACCGTATTCCATTCTCGCGATATTTGATATCAGCCGGGTCATCGGATCAAGTGTTGATTTGATGAATCGGTACGGATAAATATTAGTCGGTTATATGTGATATAGCCGGATTGTCGGATCAAGTGTTGATTCGATAATTTAAGGTATAATAATATATATGATATATTAAATTATATTAACTAATATTAGCTCACTAAAAGTTTCTTTTTCTCACTCGGGTAATACATTGATATATATGCGATATATGTTAAATGTATTATTTTATTTGGTTACAATAAATATTATATATGTGATATATAATATTGTAACATGATATGATAACTAATGCAACATGTTTAGTGGAGTTTAAACATGATTAGGGTTTAGATTAGGGTTAAGCTTTCTAGATGATTCTAGAAGGTTTTGGTTTTGTTTTGTGAAAGATATTTTCAAATGACTCATTCTTAACCTAACCCAAACCCTAGCCTTGGTTAATTCTCTACAAATGTTTAGTCAACCATGGTTGCATTATTCATCATTATCTCCTTTGCATTATTCATCACAAAAGATATTCTATCATAATTCTATTATTCATCATCTTCTTCTTTCTTCTTTCTTCATGGAAAAAGCTTACTAGCTTTTTTCCAAGTGATGAATAAATGTGAGAAAAAGATAAATAAAGAGAGCAAAAATCCTACTTCATCATCCTCATCTTCCCTTGCCATTTAGATGAGGGTGTTCACATCATTTCATGAGTGTTAGCTTGTGTTAACGAAACTTCAAGGTAGATCATCTTTGTATCGAAGATCGGAAGCAAAGGTTGCATCTTTCTCTTCGTGGAACCTCTCGAGAGTCCAGAACCCGATGATCGCAGCGAAGGGACCACAACACGGAGTATATGAAGTGAAGGGCCGGATCTATAAAGGTTGTAATCCCTCTCACTTAGTGTTAAAGTTGTTAACATGCTAGTTTTCTCCTAATCTCTAGTTTAAAGATCCGGCTTCGGGTTGTTCGGCACGGCAAATTTTTAAATCGGGCATGGTTGATGTCTCGTAGAACCTTGTGTGTGTGCATAGCAACCCTACAGACCTTTCCTCACACACACACTTCTACTTCTGATCCTTGTTCTCACGAGCCTATTCTCCGTTTCCCACTAGGCTCGACACCTCAGCACAGCTCTTCTAGTTCCTCACAGACGTTCCCCACTCCTCTTTTGGGATCACGTCTACACACACCACCTTCTCCTATGATGGACCCAGCGCATATTGCGAAAGAACCTTATCCTAATCGGTTAAGGGCTAACAAATCGAGTTCACATATGGAGAAGATTCTGGAAATGTTCAAACAGGTTAATATCAACATCCCTCTCCTAGATGCTATTCAACAAGTCTCCGCTTATGCGAAAATTCTTAAAGACTTTTGCACTAGGAAGAGGAAGACTCAAGTGTCAAAGAAGGTCTTCATGTCTAATAATATTAGCACTGTTTTTATCCCACAGCTACCAAAGAAACGTAAGGACCCAGGGTGTCCTACGATATCGATTTCTATTGGGGGTAAAAACATCAACCGTGCTCTTTTAGACCTTGGCGCAAGTGTTAACCTACTTCCATACTCTCTAAATGAGCAGCTAGGGATTGGAGAGTTGAAACCAGCTCACTGCACTCTCCAAATGGCAGACCGTTCAATCACCAAACCTAGAGGTGAACTAGAGGATGTGTTGATAAAAGTCGGGGAATTTGTATTCCCTGTGGACTTCATTGTACTCGATACACAACCTGTAGCGAACCCCCGGAGCCAAATTCCGGTGATTTTGGGTCGACCATGTTAGTTATATGTATGCCCTAGAGGCCATTATTGTACATAGGATGTATATTGTAGTGGATGTTTGGACATATATAGGGATGACTTTCTTGCTCGATATGATAGTATGCTATCTGGTTACTCTTTACCTTAACGTGTACACTGATTGTCTCTCTGTTACATGTTGGTAAAGCCCTTAGGTGTGTACTTGACTACCTGGATTATGATGCAGATCATACTAGTGGGGACATGGTAGTCCATAAGTACATCCTTCAAAGTCCCTAGTCGTGGGTGTATCGAGACGGGGCATCGATATGCCAGAGTAGACTAGCGTGTAGCTTCTCGACCCATACAGATGGGCGATGGATGATCCCATATCCATTGGTGTTTGACATCAGAGATGATATACGGGTGCTCAGTAGAGACTGGGTACACTGGACGGACTCGCCGAGAACTCCCAGATGGTATTATACCTTACGTCAGATGGCAGTTCTCTGGTGACACTGGTACAGGTTAGTCTGTAGACCCGAGATCGTCATAGAGTCTAGTGTGATTCCCACTGTGCTTTGATTTCCATCATACCACGTCCAAGAGGGCATGCAAAAAGGTGGCTTTTGGGTACAGTCCCGAATCACATGGAGGCAATGAGCGATAGGAGGGGTTTCGTCTCTCCCGGTATAGGGAGTTGATGTTGCACAGTGCTCGATTGGCTATAACAGGAAGTCCTTGGCCAAGGCAGCTTTTGGGATTTACTGGTAAGTGTTACCAGTAGTTTCTCGACCCGTTATGAGCCTCATATCGACACGACTTATCGAGTTATTGGGGTCTGACGTTTACCACCCCTAGACGAGATATGCGACATATCAGACGAACAGATCGGACTGTACGGTAGTGTTACTCGTTGGATTCACTGGAGTGTGAGAGGGCTTGCTCGTTGATCTTCTGATCGCTCAATACCCGGGTGGCCGTTACGTTTAGCAGACCGCTTGCGGCTTGTGGGTGTTTGTATAGCTGCCGGCGTATCGACGAGTCTTTAGAGTCCTACACAAGGGTTTCCTTGCTCAAGCGAAACGAAATAGGAGCGCATACGAGATATGTGCGGGACTGAGAATAATACCAGTATGTGATACTGAATTCTATTCTCGCGATTTGTGACATTGATCGGTTGTATGCGATATAGCCGGATTATCGGATCAAGTGTTGATTCGATAAGTTGTTACTATTGATATTAGTCGGTTATATGCGATATGACCGGATCGTTAAATCAAGTGTTGATTTAATGATTTAATGTATAATTATATATTTGATATATTACTTTACATTAACTAGTATTGGTTCATTTAAGATTGATTTTCTCACTTGAATGTGCACATTGTTTATATGTGATATATGCAAGTGTACATGTTTGTATCTTGCTTGATGATACAAACAAGTTGTGTGTATGAGATTTGAACCAAATCAAGGTTAGATTAGGGTTTACTATTTTCTTAAGCATATAACAAAAGAGTGTGACTTTGGTCAAAGTTATCAAGCTTCATGAAGCTTGATAAACATTTGTTGGAGATGGTGCCCTCAGAGTCAATTATTGGATCACAGGCACGTGATTGCAATGATTGAGGGAGGACCTATCCCGGTAGGACAGTCTTACTCGAGATGATAGTATGCTATCTGGTTTACCTTTATCATCGTGTACTGCTTTAGGTGACATGACAGATCACTATTGCACGTTGATAGAGCCCCTAGGATTCTTGCTTGACTACCGGCAGTATGAGGGCGATCATATACGTGGGAGCTGGTAGTCTATAAGCACATCCTTAAAAGGTCCCTAGTCGTAAGAGTTTCGAGACAGGGCATCGATACTCCAGAGTAGACTAGTGTATACAGTCGAGACCCCGACGAGGGGCGGTGGCCGGTCTCACAAGCCATTGGTGTCAGTTGGTTCACCTAAGATGTATACAGGTGCTCATTGGGTTATGAGTACACCGGACAGGACTCGCCGGGAACATGCTAGTTGGTCTTATACCTGACGTCAGATAGCAGTTCCCAGGTGACATGTGTACAGGTTAGTTCATCGACCTGGGGATCGTCATTTGTCTCGTGTGAGTTCCCACTGTACTTTGATTACTACCCTACCACGGCTCAAAGGAGTCGTGCAAACAGGTTTTAGTTGGGTACAGTCCCGAGCCACATGGAGGCAGTGAGCGGATCTTCAGGGGTTCGTCTCTCCCGGTATTGGGGGTGAGGTCGTGCTGTGTCTAGGAGAGCCAGAACATGAAAAGTCCTTGGCCAAGGCAGGAGATTTACTGGTAGGTATTCCAGTAGTATCTCAGGGTGTTCTGCGCTGCACTCCGACACGACTTGTACCGCTTTTGGGGGTCTGACTTTTACCAACCCCCTAGGCCCGACATGCGATGCTCATAGATGAACGGACCGGACTGTACGGATATTGTCACTGACAGGCTCAGTTGGGTGTCAGGATGAGTTCGCTCATCGACGTCCCTTTTAGTCAATAGCTGGTGGCCCGTCACGTATTGGCTTATACCTCTGACGTGCTAGTGGTTAAATCCACAGCCATAGTATTGACGAGTCTTTAGAGTCCACCACACTTTCAGTTACTCAAGTTTCGGGCGAAACGCTGTAGAGGCCGTATGGAGATATGGCAGGGTCTGATCAGATACGTGCGGTATTGCACGGATCAGGATCGGACGGTTTGTACTTGTGGCCGTATGGTTATATGGCAGGGTTCGATCAGATACGTGCGGTATTGCACGGATCAGGATCGAACGGATTTTACTAGCCGGCTTTGGTTTAAGCCGGTCCTAGTTTAGTACAGTGTAGATTGTGTCTCATTGCATTTGTATCCGGACGGAATACAGATGCGGGTGTGTATGCACAGTATCGGGGTTTTCCTGTAATTTATTAGGGGACCAGTTTTCTGGAGTTGCCAGTTTGCATTCCGTTCCGGCCGGTTTTTCTTTGTTCTTTCCCGGCCGGACTTTTCCGATGGAGGGTGTTATTTGCAAGTTTGCAAATAACACTTTGTGGAGGACTTATTTGCATAAGGTTTGATATGATAAGCATCTTTGCTTTTCATGTATTTATGAGATTGGATGAGATTAGAAATGAAGTGAGGTTTGATGTTGATTTAGTGATCATTATGTTTTAGGATGTCGTCACATCTTTTCACTTCCTACCATCACCTCCCTTCTTGCTTATTATTCTTTCTCCACCATTTTCTAAAAGAGAGAAGCTTTTTCCATGGCTAAGTGAGAAGAAGAAAAGAGAAGATGAAAAGAGAAGAAGAGAGCTTCATCTTCATCTTTGAGAGTGTTTCATTCTTGATCTCTTTTCATGCTAAGAAAAATGCAAGCACCATTTTTCTTATCTTGTTTCCTCCATCATCCACAAATGGCAACAAACCCCTAAGTGAGAGATGCACTCTACACTACATTCTACAGCAAATCTTGGACGCGTCGGCTAGCCTACTTCGCGCCCGAGTTGCCTCGGTATTGAGGTGGGAGCCCGTAAAAGTACCCGGCTTCGTGGTGCCCTTTCCGACGAGGAGGAGACGGACGGAGATCCCGCGAGGAGATCGGAGCGGAGATGAAGACCGGAGGACTCGGATCATTCGGTATATCTCTAACCCTTCTCTTGTTTGCTAGAATTAGTTTAATGGCACGATCCGGGGTTTAGTGCGCGGTGGTGCCGGTTTGCTAAGTCTGCAAAAATTAAAGTTTATCATCGTTTCCGCGTTTGGCCGTCGGATTGACGGCCGGGGCGCCGCCGTGCACTTACAGTGGTATCAGAGCCTCGCCATTAACTTCGTCTAGCTTTCGTTTGATGTGTTTTGAGTTTCTGATCGACCAAAATTCCAAAATTCACATTTTTCCCCACATCAGTTTTCTGTTGTTTTTTTCCTTGCTCGAAAAATTTTTCAGGTGGTCTCAGAATGATGTGCAGGGAATTCTAAGGATACTGGGAAAATTCGACACAGTAATTCCACCACCAGAGCGCGGAACCGCGGCCAAACCCCCCATTGGGCCGCGGTTCCGCCGCAGTTTGGTGACTTCACTGTATCGTTTATTTCCAGTAGGCTTCTGGGCTTATTTTGGGGTTTTTGGAATATTAAAATTGGGCCAATTATTTCTGTGAGTGCTACAGTATTAGTTTGGGGCCCACTTATTAATTTTTGGTCAATCGGAAAATTTTAAACACATTTTTCACAGTATTTACATTATATCTGCGACCGTGAATATCACTTGATCGGTAAATCCTGTCTAACTGCTATAGCCCGGTTAGACGGATTTGCGAACGTGATTTTCACGTTGATGTTCTATGTTTATGCTGTGATGTTGCGGATCGGTCGTGGGGGATAGCCTGGATGCAATGCTAGTACAGTGCTGTTGTATTATGTACATTTGATATTGCGGGGCGAGCGTCCGACGTGTGGACTGCCATCACTGCCTGATTGTATTATTCTTTTAGGGCACGACCTGGTTGCGGTCGATGTACCCGGTGTATGTATATTTTACTTTCTGTACTAGGATTACCCCGCGGAGGAGTGCACGGATAGCCGGGTTCTGGAAGGCAACAAGCCCGCATCTCATGGCATTGAGACGGAGGGGGCTTCACTCTGGGATTGGCGGGCTATTCGCCGCACTCGTAGGGGGTACAGGTTGACCCAGGAGGGGTGCCCAAGTTGCCGGATTCCGTGAAGTGCTGGGTGGTCCATTCACGGAGCTGAAGGGGGCTGCTTCGCTTTAGGTTTTGGCGGGTAACTTGCCGCGCCCGTAGGGGTCTAGGATTTCATTGCACAGGCTATCCACACGACCAGGGGAACGTCGGGTTTCAGTTGTGGCTCTGTGAAACCCGGGGATCCCAGATATCTGTATTGTTCTGTGATGTTGCATTTCTTTTCACGTCTTGAGCGAAATATAATATATTGGTATATATATTAGTAGATGTTGTATATGTTTTTCATCCGCGCTAGTCCAGTCCCCGCTCTGTCGTTAGTAAGCTAACCTAACGAGTGATGACGGGACCCAGTGGCGAATGCGGATGGCATATACGTACGTCAGTATATTTTCGTTCTTTGTGGTGTGATTAATTGATGGGACTGCGTTGATTCGGATCAATGCAAGTTAAACAAACCTAATCTGATGTTGTTGGAACACTTTTCAAAAAGCTGTTATTGCAAGGACGTTCACTTTTGTTTTGCATCGTGGTATTCATTTGGAATATCCTTCTCCTCAGTCGACGAGGCAAGGGCCGAGATCCCTTCACTGGGAGTGACCCCTTGGACAGAAGTTTGCGTCAGGGCATTAACTTCACTATAGCCGATTACTTTTGCTTTGCATCGTGGTATTCATTTGGAATATCCTGCACCTCATTCTACGGGGAAAGAGCCGAGATCCCTTCACCGGGAGTGACCTCTTTAGTAAAGGTTTTCGTCACTATATTTTCTAAAAAGCTATCCGTTCCTTCAACGATATCAAGTTCATTACGTTAAAGGTTTTCGCCAGAAACCATTCGTAGCCCTCCGTCGTTTCATATGGGTAGTCAATAGTATTCAAGCTGTGTTTGTTGGCCAAAGTCAAGGCACAGTGTTTGGTAACTGTTGGTTATTCATATGCAGCATAGATAGATGCGTTGGTTTGGGGCAGTCGTACAGCCTTGTTGGCCAAAGTCAAGGGCTTGTGCGGATGGGCTCAAATTAACCTGGAGAATGACGGGTAGAACTTGACATGTGACTTATGATTTGTTGGCCAAAGTCAAGGTCATAAGAGCATGGGGTAAAAATCACATCGGGAGTTTCAAAAGAACTGAAACTTGCCAGATATGCGCATACCTTCTGGAGTGTGATACCGTGAGCGGATTCCGTCACGTTGTCATGCAATGATAGTTGGATCCCGATTCCCGCTGATGAGTTGGTTTACTCCTCGGGTGACCCCGACTAATTCTTCTTTCAGGTTTGGAGGAGAATTTGAAGTACAGTGGGAGGTTTCCTGATTAGAAAAAGTGATAACCATTCTGATCTAGGTTAGAGTGCACGCTGAGTGTTTCTTTTCTCTCTCTCTCTGGCAACAACCATTGACCAGACCCTAGACTATGACTCAGTGACCAAGTTGACCGAACCTACTTAACACTGGCTTTTGGATTGTCAGAGTTGCAGACCTCATTGCCACTCCTGCTTTTACCCTTTTCTCCGGGACACCCCGTATTACTACGAACGTCCACTTCCATTGGACAAAACCATCGTATGGTTAGATACGAACTCGAAGGAATTCGAGGATGGTTTCTGGTTCTGGAGAAAACGGATAGGATTATTCAGTTGTCTTTTCTTTTCACCTTCTCTCAGGTTGCGAGTACTCCTTGGTTTAGGAGTAGTACACCTATTACGCAAATTGGATAGTCTTCTTCCAAACCATAGGCTGGTGCCGACCGGTAGGGAATGAAGAAAACCAGTTAGCCTAAACGGTGTACAGAAGGTATTGAGTTAAGACAAAGAAAGGGATTAGTAAGAGGGCAAAGTAAGTTGCGACTGCTATTCACGACCAAACCAAGTATTTCTTCGCCAATCCTAAATCACCTTTGTATTTCTCCAGGACACTCCGTATCACTACGAAGATCCCATTATATTGGATAATACATCGTATGGTTATATACGAACTCGAAAGGAACTTGTTCCAGTTCGGGGATGGATCCTGGTTCAGGAGAAATAGGAATAAAGTACATTCAGGTGTCTTTTATCTTCACCTTCTCTCGCATTGCGAGTACTCCTAGGATTAGGACAGTACACCCTTTATGCTTTTTGGATAGTCTTCTTCCAAACCATAGGCTGGTGCCGAACGGTAGGGAAGGAAGAAAACCATTTGGCTTAAAGGGGTGTACAGAAGGTAATGACTAAAGACATATAAAGGGATTTGGAGAGGTGGCAAAGAATTATACGGTTATAGTTGTGAATCTGGATAATGGATGAGGCATTACTAGGAATACCAGGAAACCCCAACGAAACATTTCAATGTTTCAGGTTCACTCTGTACTGTTAATGGAAAACTGATTTCCCGATTATACACTTACTCCAGGGTATGTATTTACCAGGTATGATTCTCACATCTGTATGGTTTTACAGATGATGAGTGGGAGTAAGTTATTGGGAATAGGGTAATCATCCTCATTATATCGGGATTCGTTGTAATCGGTGATATTTGGGGAGATCATCTGGGTTGTTTGCCGGTCGGCAAATATTTGGTTTTGAATATCCGCTGTTGTGCACCAATTTCAAATTGATATATATGTACGTCTATTTTTATAGAGTGAGATATACCTTTTGATATTATGTCGATGACATTTACCTATATCAGTGGATGGTTAGGTAAGGAGCATTGAACAGCGGTGTAATTCTTCTTAACCAAAAGTACAGTTTTCAACCTACGACACACAGTGAATGAGTCACTAGACTCAAGGGACTTATACAGAGTATTGTATGTTGTCCAGGGCCCATATGGACAGAGGGGTTGGTCCTCGTGCTGTATTCTGTTTACTTATGACTTCTCTAGTTCTTAGACAAGTGTTTCGTAGAAACACAGGGTCAAAGTTTTGAGAAGTTATAGGTATTTGAATAAAGTAGAGAACCAGGTATTGCAAGTATCGGGATTCTTCATAATGATCGAAGATGTAGATACTTGTGTATGGTATTCAGTTGATAGTAATGATTAACAGAACTTGCTTCTCTTTCGGGTTACTCATAATTGGAAGCATTCCTAAGTTGAGTAACGCTGATCGGCCTCTCTCCATTTAGTTGACATGCACTGGAGACAGCTGCATGATTTGAATCTGGTTCAATTAAATCAGTGCCTCTGGTTCTATATTGGATATAGAACAGTTCATATCTTAACGTTGTTAAGGTACGGGGAGTTGTCTGGCTTATGATTAAAACCAGACTCTGGATAACTCAAGGCACGTTTCTGTAATGGCTGTTTGTGGGTTGACCCAGGCTATGACGAGGGTTGACTTTCTACCATCTGGAAGATCAATAGTGATATTGTTCTTCACTCGCCACAATTTTAAAAGAAATGGATTTTTTCAGAAAACAGTAGTGGGAGTATGGTAGAACTGGAAGTGATTCCAGAACCGCAAACGATTACTGAAGATTTGATAAGGAACCTAAAGATTCAATCTGGTTTGACATTCCATTGGCCACTCCGCAGATAAGGTGGGTAAGTTCAGCCACCCGAGAGGTACTTCGGTAGCCTCAAGGACGGTGACAGGGAAGTTCTTGTTTACCCACACTTGCCATTGTTGTTGTTCCAGGCTGCGAGACCCGGCAGGAGGATGAGTATAGCGTCGTTCTAAACTAGCTTTAGAAGTGCACGTCTGTATGACTCTGCCAGAGGGTTGTCGTAGTCAGTGGGAGCAGCGGAAGCATTGGTGGACATCAGGCTTATGTCTATTTATAGACTGAAGCAGATGTAGCGGAGATAGATCATCCATTTCTGATGTGACAGTCATAGTTTTGACGTCATCAGAATAGGGGATGGATCTGTTGAGAAGGTAGTAGGAAGTGATATTCCTATACTACGATCGGTTATACTTTGGTCGTCACACAGTGGTTTCTCCACAAAGGACTTGGACATTATATCAGACATACTGGTTACTAGATCTATGGTTTTAGATCTAGATTTCGGTGGTTTCCTAAGCTGGGTACCTTGACAGCATTCTATGAGTATTTAGAATGGACGACTCCTGGAACGGTAGTACACCTGCAGGTAATGGAGTCACCCTCTCTAAAGGTGTCTTATAGACTAAAGGGGAGAGGGATACTCATGATTGGCAGATCACTTGCTTAGGCAATTGAGTCAATCATGAGATGTCAAGTACCACACCAGATGTTGTTCTTGCATTACATGCAATAAGTTGACATTGATCCAATCCTGGAGAAACAGTCGGAAGCAGTTTTAGAACATAAGTGTATGTTCTAGGGATATGATAACGACAGCCTCATTCGAGAGATAGTTATCATTCCAGGCTTCCAAAGTGACATGGACGACAAGGAGGTTGTCAGAGTTATAGTTTTCCTTCTGACGAGGGGTAGTATTTTGGACAGGTGGTCCAAGGCAATACTGAGGGTGGCATGGCGCAGGATACTGATTAAGTTCAGTTGACGATACAGTCTAAGAAGTTTGGATTTGGAGTTCATTTATGAGCTAGGTCCCATCAGACATCCAGACATTCTAAGACAGGTATTACTCATTTCGGGAGATGGCTTTCTCCGCGAACTTGAGACATAGAGAGACATATAAAGAAACATCAAAGCGGATCCACTCACTGAGGCTATTCCTCGAACGCAATAGTTTCGCAAACAAGCTTTGTGAGACTGACAAGTAGAGGAGTTGGGTGTTCGGTATCACACGGGCTGTGAGTATGCGACATCGCAATAATTAGCCTTGAGTGCAAGTGGGAGATTGTTGGAGATGGTGCCCTCAGAGTCAATTATTGGATCACAGGCACGTGATTGCAATGATTGAGGGAGGACCTATCCCGGTAGGACAGTCTTACTCGAGATGATAGTATGCTATCTGGTTTACCTTTATCATCGTGTACTGCTTTAGGTGACATGACAGATCACTATTGCACGTTGATAGAGCCCCTAGGATTCTTGCTTGACTACCGGCAGTATGAGGGAGATCATATACGTGGGAGCTGGTAGTCTATAAGCACATCCTTAAAAGGTCCCTAGTCGTAGGAGTTTCGAGACAGGGCATCGATACTCCGGAGTAGACTAGTGTATACAGTCGAGACCCCGACGAGGGGCGGTGGCCGGTCTCACAAGCCATTGGTGTCAGTTGGATCACCTAAGATGTATACAAGTGCTCATTGGGTTATGAGTACACCGGACAGGACTCCCCGGGAACATGCTAGTTGGTCTTATACCTGACGTCAGATAGCAGTTCCCAGGTGACATGTGTACAGGTTAGTTCATCGACCTGGGGATCGTCATTTGTCTCGTGTGAGTTCCCACTGTACTTTGATTACTACCCTACCACGGCTCAAAGGAGTCGTGCAAACAGGTTTTAGTTGGGTACAGTCCCGAGCCACATGGAGGCAGTGAGCGGATCTTCAGGGGTTCGTCTCTTCCGGTATTGGGGGTGAGGTCGTGCTGTGTCTAGGAGAGCCAGAACATGAAAAGTCCTTGGCCAAGGCAGGAGATTTACTGGTAGGTATTCCAGTAGTATCTCAGGGTGTTCTGCGCTGCACTCCGACACGACTTGTACCGCTTTTGGGGGTCTGACTTTTACCAACCCCCTAGGCCCGACATGCGATACTCATAGACGAACGGACCGGACTGTACGGATATTGTCACTGACAGGATCAGTTGGGTGTCAGGATGAGTTCGCTCATCGACGTCCCTTTTAGTCAATAGCTGGTGGCCCGTCACGTATTGGCTTATACCTCTGACGTGCTAGTGGTTAAATCCACAGCCATAGTATTGACGAGTCTTTAGAGTCCACCACACTTTCAGTTACTCAAGTTTCGGGCGAAACGCTGTAGAGGCCGTATGGAGATATGGCAGGGTCTGATCAGATACGTGCGGTATTGCACGGATCAGGATCGGACGGTTTGTACTTGTGGCCGTATGGTTATATGGCAGGGTTCGATCAGATACATGCGGTATTGCACGGATCAGGATCGAACGGATTTTACTAGCCGGCTTTGGTTTAAGCCGGTCCTAGTTTAGTACAGTGTAGATTGTGTCTCATTGCATTTGTATCCGGACGGAATACAGATGCGGGTGTGTATGCACAGTATCGGGGTTTTCTTGTAATTTATTACGGGACCAGTTTTCTGGAGTTGCCAGTTTGTATTCCGTTCCGGCCGGTTTTTCTTTGTTCTTTCCCGGCCGGACTTTTCCGATGGAGGGTGTTATTTGCAAGTTTGCAAATAACACTTTGTGGAGGACTTATTTGCATAAGGTTTGATATGATAAGCATCTTTGCTTTTCATGTATTTATGAGATTGGATGAGATTAGAAATGAAGTGAGGTTTGATGTTGATTTAGTGATCATTATGTTTTAGGATGTGGTCACCTCTTTTCACTTCCTACCATCACCTCCCTTCTTGCTTATTATTCTTTCTCCACCATTTTCTAAAAGAGAGAAGCTTTTTCCATGGCTAAGTGAGAAGAAGAAAAGAGAAGAAGAGAGCTTCATCTTCATCTTTGAGAGTGTTTCATTCTTGATCTCTTTTCATGCTAAGAAAAATGCAAGCACCATTTTTCTTATCTTGTTTCCTCCATCATCCACAAATGGCAACAAACCCCTAAGTGAGACATGCACTCTACACTACATTCTACAGCAAATCTTGGACGCGTCGGCTAGCCTACTTCGCGCACGAGTTGCCTCGGTATTGAGGTGGGAGCCCGTAAAAGTACCCGGCTTCGTGGTGCCCTTTCCGACGAGGAGGAGACGGACGGAGTTCCCACGAGGAGATCGGAGCGGAGATGAAGACCGGAGGACTCGGATCATTCGGTATATCTCTAACCCTTCTCTTATTTGCTAGAATTAGTTTAATGGCACGATCCGGGGTTTAGTGCGCGGTGGTGCCGGTTTGCTAAGTCCGCAAAAATTAAAGTTTATCACCGTTTCCGCGTTTGGCCGTCGGATTGACGGCCGGGGCGCCGCCGTGCACTTACAACATTGACAAAGTCAACTCTTTTGTCATATGTTTTTAGATATTAGTTAACTCAACCTTTAACCTAATGGTTTGGTTAAATCTCTACATGAGTTAAGCATGATGGCTTAACTCAACCATGGTGCCATCATATATTGGATAAGTTTCACTTTGGATATTATTCATATGATTCTTTCTTCTTCATCATCTTCATCATGCTTGAAAAAGCTTGCTAGCTCCAATAGCATCATGAGAAAAAGAGTGAGAAATCCAATTCTAAAGTGAACCCACTTCCTATTTCTTCATCCTCTACCACTTGCCATGTAGTATAGGGTGTTCTCTTCACAAAGTTTCGACCGAGTGAAGGAATAGCTTGAGTTTGAGTCTCCCCGACGTAGATCATCTTCGGCCTCGAAGTCAATGACCTAGCCCGATCATTTCTCCGACGAAACCATTTCTTGAGTCCGGGATCCGATGATCGCAGCGGAGGGACGTCAACACAGAACTAAAGAAGTGGTGGACCAGATCTACAAAGGTTGTAATCCCTTTCACTTAGTAGCAAAGTCGTTTGCTTTCTTGCTTTTCGCCTATCCTTCTAGTTAACGATCTAGTTTAGGGTTTCTCGGCACCGGAAAATTTTTGTTTGGCATGGTTGATGCCTTGTGGAACCTCCTTAGTGTGCCTAGTAACCCTACAGTGGTATCAGAGCCTAGATAGAGCCTTAGGCGATGCGTAGACGATGTTAGAAACCCGATCGAACCCGAAACCCTAATCTGAAACCCTTCTCTATACATTTTTTAAAAACCGGGATTTATGTGAATTAAAAATATACAGAAAACTCAGCAGGCTTTTTGATGAATTATTGTGAAGCACGTGCGCGTGATTCAACCAAAGCGCGGCGGAACCGCGGCACAAGCTTGGCTTGTGCGGCGGTTCCGCGGCCATATAGTGACGTCAGCACTTGAAATCTGCACAGTAATTCCTATATTTTAATGCTGTATTTTCTGGGAATTTTTAATTTGCACTCAAGAGTTGAGTTTTCTGGGTTGCTTTGGGGAATCGATGATTCGATCGAATTGTTTAGCTTTGTCTATAAGTTTTTCCAGATAATTTTAGAATATGTTAAAAAGTTTGACCGGATATAAATACCCACTTTTTCCCCTGTCGGGAAATTTCCAAGTGTTGGATCTTTCCATGGTTTAAAGACGTTCTAAGTAGTGCAAGTAACGCGATGGACTCTCTAGAAGACAACAAACCTTAACTCGATTATGTGACCGTCTTGAACTCCCTTTTGAACCTTAGGGTTTGGGGCAGTACGGCGTGCCACATGTGAGGCGCTGGCTTGACCCTTCTACAGCTGGACCGTTGGTACTGTGGCATGAAGTGAATGTTTTTTAAACTTAATTCATGTGTTGATCTGTATCGGGAAAACGTGGGTGTTTGAATGTTCGAGCGGAAAGTTTAACATTTTCTATTTATCTGGAATGTGATACAATATTTGGAATTCACAAGTAGTTATGAGATAACTAATATGAATGTTATAAACATAGCACTTTAGTCTCGATTAATCGGTTGCCGCGGAATTTTGATGTGATCAAAAGTCCGTTGCAATCACATAGCGTACGCGGATACTCGCCGGGTAAACTTAATAGACAGCCATACCCCATAGCCCCGACCAAGTGACTGTAGGAGAACCCCGTCGCCGAAAGCATCCGTTCGGGTGCTCACGGTAGCGGTGTTCCGCCTTGGTGCACTTCGCCGACGGTATCGGGGGTGCGGCCGCCTACTAAAGTTTGCGACGAGCATTCGATCTGTTTATCGGGAATCTTGTTGAATTGCCCGGCTAGATATTGAAAAGTGTTTTCGATATAGAGACTAAAATGCGGGGTTTATAATTGTTAGGCATGTGATGTCTAATAAATTCATTTGATTAGGCATGCGATGTCTAAAGAGTTTGCGGATTCCAACTGTTGTAGTTTTACACTTTCTTTTCTGCGACCGTAAGTGTAATATGTGATATCGCCGGTTTCATTGCTATATGTCAACGACAATTGGGATGCGCATATTTACTTACGTTGATGACATGTGATGTTATGTGTTGCTGGATATGTTATGTTGGATCGTCGCGTTTTGAATAGCCGGGGTTTTTTATGTGAGATGGGAGTTTTTTTATTTTCATTCATGTAAAATTAACTTGTATGTAATATTCTTTTATTGGGGCACTTCCAGGTAGCGGAAGATGTCACCCATTGTATATTATTTACTTTTCCGCACTAGGATAGACCCATGGAGGAGGGCACAAGTAACCGGGTTCTGGAGTCCAGTGGGAGACCAACTCGAGGAGTCGAGTCCCGGTCTCCTAACCCTAGAATTGGTAGGGTTGCTTGTCGTTCTCGTAGGGGTCTAGGGGTGTGGGTTTGGCTATTCATCGCGACCGTGGAATCCATGTTTTATACAGGCTCATATTGAAAACACGAACGTCCTAGTATATCCAATATTTCATATGATTCTTCTGCTGCGATATCTGTGATGTGATCATTTGATGTTCTGTGATAAATACTGTATATGATATATATTATATATTATATAGATGTTACTTATGTTTTGCACTCACGCTAGCCCTGCCCCGCTCTGTCGTTAGTTACCTAACCTAACGGTGCACGAGGGGACATCGAGGCGAATGCGGATGGCATAAGTGTATGTCGTATTTATCTGTGATGTTTAGGTGACTTAAATGATGGGACTTCATTAATATGATTAATGAAAGAAAATAAACCTAAGATGTTGTGGAATCGAATTTTCAAAAACAGGTAGCTACAGTTCTTGCTTTGCATCGCGGTGTTCCTTGTAGAACATCCTGCACCTTATTCGATAAGGAAAGGACCGAGATCCCTTCACCGGGAGTGACTCCTTTAGCAATAACTGGCAGATGCTACAACCCTCGGTTTGTCTTTTGATTGCTTCTATAGTTTTTGCTTTGCACAGAGATGTATATGATATATCCTGCACCTCATTCGACGAGGAAAGGGCCGACGATCCCTTCACCGGGAGTGACCCCTTTAGCAAAACTAGAAAAGCCTAAAAAACACTCCATTTTTAAATCATTTGATTCTACAACGATATCAAGTTCATTACGCAGTAGGTTTTCAGAAAAACCTGTCGTAGCCCTCCGTCATTTTAGGAAGTAGAGTACTTAGTATTCGTGCTACGTTTGTCGACCATAGCCGAGGCGTAGTGTACGGTAGCTAAGTGATGTCTTCCTACACCGTATATGATGTGATTAGTTAGGACAATCATGTGGCTTTGTTGACCTTAGCCAAGGGTCATGTGGGTGGGTCTAATTAATCACGAAATGACGGGAAGAACTTGACTAGTGCTTATGATTTGTTGACCTTAGCCAAGGTCATAGGTGCTAGGGGCAAAATATTATCGGGAATTTCAAGTGTTGAAATTTGCAATAAGATTGCATACCTTCTATGAGATAGTTGGATCCCGATACCCACTGCGAGTAATTGTTACTCCTGGGAGAGTTTTACACATTACAATTAGCCGATCAAGTAGGTGTCTAGAAAGGTGTCAACGGGGTTACGCCTCTGGGGAAAACGAGGTTTACATTAATTAGGTTCGTGCGAAAGTACGGGGGACCTCCCTCAAAGTACCGACACTGGCCTAGCTGAAAGATTGGCGAACTTGTAGCGTGTAATTAATCCCGGCTAGTCTTTCCTTTTAGGGTTTGAAGGAAGATTTGATAAAAACACTGGGAGCCATCCTGATTAGATAAAATAATAACCAATCTGATCTTGCAAGAGCGCACGCAGAGTGCTTTCTTCTCTCTCTCTCCTGATAGCGACCATGTCACGCCTTAATCAAGATAATAAAACGGATATATTGACCGAACCCGCTTGTTATACTGAGCTGGGGAACGTTGGTCCCGCTCCAACTTATAAAAGTTATAAGACAGAGCAGGAATTTAGGGATTACCAGAATTCCCATGCCACCCAAACGAAGAGAGTGCATGTTGATGCATCATCTTCGGGTGTGTTCATTACAGAGAATTGTTTCTCAGTATCCTTTACGTCCTGGGTATGTGATGCCAGAACAGGATCCCGCATATGTAATTTGTTATATAGGGCTATAGAAAGGTAGAGAACTGAGAACGGGTGATAAGTTTCATGAGGCAGAAAACGGTGCAAGTGTTGCAGCCAAGTCTGTTGGTCACTGTCACCCTGTATTACCAGAATACATTGATTCTGAACAAATGTTATTAGATACCGAACCTGATATACAAAATCATATCAATCTCTTTATTCATTAAAGAAGGATACAATTTTGTATCGTTGGATAATGTTTTAAACATTTCCTATATCAAGAGTTGATCAGTTCAGGCACGTTATCTAAAAGCATTGATATTCTAAATCAAACTACAGTTCTTAGTATACAGAACACACACAAGAGGAAGAGTTCAGAAATGAACGAATCCTTCTTGAGGTATTGTAGACTAGGTCATATCAATGCGACCCGACTGGCTGAAGTTACATTTAGATGCATATTTAAATCAGTTTGAATTTACAACTTATGAAACTTGCCAGTCATGTCACAGAGATAACATGACCATAGCTCTGTTTATTGGAAACAGACAAAGAGTTAGTGAACTCTTGGGATGATACATGTTGATGTATGTAGGTCCCCTGTCTACACATGCCAAGACCGGTTCTTTGTACTTCATTACATTCTTTGATAATCTCTTAAGATTCAGACATATGTTCCTGTTGAAACACAAGTCCGAACCTTTTGAGATATTCATAGAATATAAGTTAGAAGTAGAGAACCAAAATACGGGTAAAAGTATTATGTCCTTTGATGTGATCAAGGAGGAGAATACTTGAGCACGGGATTCCTGGACTATTCTAAGAATGAGATTCTCTCTCAGTATTACTCCTCCGCATACACCATAGCACGATGGTATATCGGGGTGGAGCAATAGCACCCTACGTAATATGGTGTGCTCTATGATGAGTATTACTGAGTTTCCTATTTCCTTTTAAGGAGTTATGCACTTATGAAGTTGCATACCTATTGAATAGGGTTCCGTTCAAATCAGATGCCTACCATTTCATATATGATATGAAAAGGGAAGAGCCCATCTCTTAAGTCAGTTAAGATTTGGGGTTGTCCGGCCTATGTCTAAAAGCAAAATTCGGAAAAGCTAGAGGCAAAGTCAGATCTGTGGAAGTTTGTTGGATATCCCAAGCATTAGCAAGGGAATATCTTCTACCTAACCGAGGAACAAAAATTTTTTGTTTCTCAACATGCCACCTTTGTGAAAGGGAAATTTCTTGTGAAGAAATTATAGGTCATGAGGTAGAACTGGAAACAGTTCCAGCTATACAAATTGCAGCTGATGATTTGGTAAAACCAAAGGATTCAATAGCAACCAACAAACCTCAGCCTCTCCGCCGATCTAGCAGGGTTCCTCGCCCACCTGAGAGATACTTCGGTTTCTCTATGACAGTGGGAGCAAGGATTGCATCATGAGATGATGACCCAACTAGTTTCGGGCAGGCCATCAGGAGTAGGACTCTATAAGAATGGCTGGATGCTTATCGATCTGAGATGGAATCCTTATACACCAACAAAGTATAGACTTTGGTTGCTTTATCTGAAGGGTTAAATCCCCATCAGGAGCAAGTATATCTTGAGAAGATTACTTGGTGTACATGGAAAAGTTGAGTCTTTCAAAGCTAGACTCGTTAAAGGTTTGCATCATAGACCAGTTGTGGCTAATGATGAAACCTTTTCTGGGGCCTATGCTTAAGTCCATTCAGATCCTACTTGCCACGGCTACATACCATGACTATGATATCTGGCGGTTGGGTGTCTTGACTGCTTTTCTAAATGATGATTTGGAAGAAAGCGTCTATAAGTACACAGTCAGAGGGCTTCGTAGACAGTGGGAGCAGCGGAAACGTATGCAAGATGTTTTATGTGATAAAGAAGGCATCGCGGAGTTGGAACATCTGTTTTGATGAGTTAGTCAAAGAGTTTGACATCATCAAAATGGTAGATGAACCTTGTATATACAAAAAGGTAGTAGGGAGTATGTTGGTGATCCTCGTAGAGTACGTGGATGACATACTCTTGATAGGGAAGAATTTTCATATGCTACGCTCGGTCAATCTCCGCTTATCATAAGGATTCTCTATATAGGATCAAAGCGATACCTACTAAATCCTAGGTTTTGGATCTATGAGATAGATCTAATTGGATGTTAGAATACTCACTAGTTGTAGTGAGAAGGTATCAATCGGTCCTGGGGAGAATCACTGGAAATGTTCCAGAGTGATAAAGATGACTGAATGTCAGTCACAGGCATTGTCTTTACCCTCGGTGGAGGGACGGTATGTTGGAAGAGTTCCAAGCTAGATACCGTGACATACTAGACGATTAAAGGCAAGATACATCGTTACCAAAGATGCTACCAAAGAGGAAGTCTAGATGTATATTTGTTCATGAGATGAACTTAGTTCCTCCCATTGTGTGACAATGGAGTTGTGGCTTAAGCCAAGGAACGCCCGTCCCATCAGTGATCCAGACATATTCTTAGGCAGTATCGCCTGATCGTGGAGATGGTTGATCTCCAGGGGATCGAGGTTAGGAGAGTAGACTCAGAGGACAACACGGCGGATCCACTCACGAAAGGCCTTTTTCTAGAGAGAGACTTTTATGGGATGGTTGAATATAAGATACTACAACCACTGCTATCAGATGGCCCTAGTGCAAGTGGGAGATTGTTAGTTATATGTATGCCCTAGAGGCCATTACTGTACATAGGATGTATATTTTAGTGGATGCTTGGACATATATAGGGATGAATTTCTTGCTCGATATGATAGTATGCTATCTGGTTACTCTTTACCTTAACGTGTACACTGATTGTCTCTCCGTTACATGTTGGTAAAGCCCTTAGGATGTGTACTTGACTACCTGGACTATGATGCAGATCATACTAGTGGGGACATGGTAGTCCATAAGTACATCCTTCAAAGTCCCTAGTCGTGGGTGTATCGAGACGGGGCATCGATATGCCAGAGTAGACTAGCGTGTAGCTTCTCGACCCATACAGATGGGCGATGGATGATCCCATATCCATTGGTGTTTGACATCAGAGATGATATACGGGTGCTCAGTAGAGACTGGGTACACTGGACGAACTCGCCGAGAACTCCCAGATGGTATTATACCTTACGTCAGATGGCAGTTCTCTGGTGACAATGGTACAGGTTAGTCTGTAGACCCGAGATCGTCATAGAGTCTTGTGTGATTCCCACTGTGCTTTGATTTCCATCATACCACGTCCAAGAGGGCGTGCAAAAAGGTGGCTTTTGGGTACAGTCCCGAATCACATGGAGGCAATGAGCGATAGGAGGGGTTTCGTCTCTCCCGGTATAGGGAGTTGATGTTGCGCAGTGCTCGATTGGCTATAACAGGAAGTCCTTGGCCAAGGCAGCTTTTGGGATTTACTGGTAAGTGTTACCAGTAGTTTCTCGACCCGTTATGAGCCTCATATCGACACTACTTATCGAGTTATTGGGGTCTGCCGTTTACCACCCCTAGACGAGATATGCGACATATCAGACGAACAGACCGGACTGTACGGTAGTGTTACTCGTTGGATTCACTGGAGTGTGAGCGGGCTTGCTCGTTGATCTTCTGATCGCTTAATACCCGGGTGGCCGTTACGTTTAGCAGACCGCTTGCGGCTTGTGGGTGTTTGATATGATCATCACCTGCTGCCGGCGTATCGACGAGTCTTTAGAGTCCTACACAGGGGTTTCCTTGCTCAAGCGAAACGAAATAGGAGCGCATATGAGATATGTGCGGGACCGAGAATAATACCAGTATGTGATACTGTATTCTATTCTCGCGATTTGTGACATTGATCGGTTGTATGCGATATAGCCGGATTATCGGATCAAGTGTTGATTCGATAAGTTGTTATTATTGATATTAGTCGGTTATATGCGATATGACCGGATCGTTAAATCAAGTGTTGATTTAATGATTTAATGTATAATTATATATTTGATATATTACTTTACATTAACTAGTATTGGTTCATTTAAGATTGATTTTCTCACTTGAATGTGCACATTGTTTATATGTGATATATGCAAGTGTACATGTTTGATGATACAAACAAGTTGTGTGTATGAGACTTGAACCAAATCAAGGTTAGATTAGGGTTTACTATTTTCTTAAGCATATAACAAAAGAGTGTGACTTTGGTCAAAGTTATCAAGCTTCATGAAGCTTGATAAACATTGACAAAGTCAACTCTTTTGTCATATGTTTTTAGATATTAGTTAACTCAACCTTTAACCTAATGGTTTGGTTAAATCTCTACATGAGTTAAGCATGAGGGCTTAACTCAACCATGGTGCCATCATATATTGGATAAGTTTCACTTTGGATATTATTCATATGATTCTTTCTTCTTCTTCATCTTCATCAAGCTTGAAAAAGCTTGCTAGCTCCAATGGCATCATGAGAAAAAGAGTGAGAAATCCAATCCTAAAGTGAACCCACTTCCTATTTCTTCATCCTCTACCACTTGCCATGTAGTATAGGGTGTTCTCTTCACAAAGTTTCGACCGAGTGAAGGAATAGCTTGAGTTTGAGTCTCCCCGACGTAGATCATCTTCGGCCTCGAAGTCAATGACCTAGCCCGATCATTTCTCCGACGAAACCATTTCTAGAGTCCGGGATCCGATGATCGCAGCGGAGGGACGTCAACACAGAACTAAAGAAGTGGTGGACCGGATCTACAAAGGTTGTAATCCCTTTCACTTAGTAGCAAAGTCGTTTGCTTGCTTGCTTTTCGCCTATCCTTCTAGTTAACGATCTAGTTTAGGGTTTCTCGGCACCGGAAAATTTTTGTTTGGCATGGTTGATGCCTTGTGGAACCTCCTTAGTGTGCCTAGTAACCCTACAGACCATTCCTTGCCACTTCCAATGCTGTCATTAACTGTAGAAACGGTTCAATGAACTTATCATTTGGAAATATGACCGTTGAACTAAACATCTACAAAATTGGAACTCAGCCATCAGAACCCTCTGCTCATATAATTGATGTGTGCTCTGTCCATTAGATTGCTCCCGAAAGTTCCGGAGTTTATGAACTTTTCTTAGAAGATCTCGACGACTCCACCACATCATTGTTTGATCTTGCACACTATCTTAGTGAGGACACCATTTCCACGCTTGAGTCCGACACTCCTGACTCATCACCATCCGAGTCTGTATCTTTTACTGGCTATGAGCTTATTTGTGACTTTGAAAATCAGTCGATGATCCCACCTTCTATTATTTCTCCGCTAGCATTAGTTCTCAAACTTTTACCTTCTCATCTTAAATATGAATATTTAGGTGAGAATGAGTCTGTACCGGTTATCATTTCCGCTTCTCTAGCATCAAAGCAAGAGAATGCACTTTTGACGGTATTGAGATCTAATAGGGAGGCGTTTGGTTGGACCATGGCGGACATCAAAGAGATTAGGCCCTTGATTGTAGAACATCATATACATGTAATGGATGATGCCAAACCGACCCGAGAACCACAGAGACGGTTGAACCCCGTCTTGAAGGAAGCGGTGATGAAAGAGATCGTCAAATGCCTTGATAATGGTATTATATACCCAATCTCCGATAGCCAATGGGTGAGTCCAATACATGTCGTCCCTAAGAAATCTGGCATCACTGTTATTACCAATGAGGCAAATGAGTTAATTCAGACACGCACCCAAACTCGGTGGCGTGTATGTATTGATTACAGAAAACTCAATGCCGCCACGAGGAAAGACCACTTTCCTCTACCTTTCATTGATCAGATGCTGGAACGCTTAGCTGGACGTGAGTATTATTGCTATATGGACGGATACTCTGGCTATAATCAGGTCCCCATAGCCAAAAAGGATCAAGATAAAACTACATTCACTTGTCCTTTTGGTACCTTTGCTTATAGACGCATGCCCTTTGGGTTATGCAATGCTCCCGCTACATTTCAGCGGTGTATGATGGGGATATTCTCTGACATGGTCGAGAATTTTTTGGAGATTTTCATGGACGATTTCTCGATTTTCGGAGACTCTTTTTATGACTGCCTATCGAATCTTGAAGCAGTTCTTACTCGTTGCAAAGAGAAGAACTTAACCTTGAATTGGGAAAAATGCCATTTCATGGTCTAAGAGGGAATTGTGTTTGGACATGTTATTTCACGAAAAGGCATTGAGGTTGACAGAGCTAAGATAGATATCATTCAAAACCTTCCTCGTCTCAAAAGCGTCAAGGATATCCGATCATTTCTTGGCCATGCGGGCTTTTACAGGAGTTTCATTAAGGATTTTAGCAAAATTGCTAGACCTTTAATTCTTCTCTTGGCCAAGGATACGACCTTCCACTTTGACTCGGATTGTAAGGAAGCATTCGACTCACTCAAATACTCCCTCACTACAGCCCTCGTTCTATCGTCTCCAGATTGGGACTACCCCTTTGAGCTTATGTGTGATGCATCAGATTTTGCAGTTGGTGCAGTCTTAGGACAGCACATTGAAAATGTAACATTTTGGAAATCGTTTTGTGAATTTTCCCGTTTTAGGGCAAAATTTTCGGTTTTTCCCGTTTTAACCCGATTTCGATCAAACGTCAGTATAAACTTGCCGGCACTTATTTTAGCTAAAATAAAGCTTGTGCGCGAACTTTAGGGGTATTTGGGAGGTTTTGATTCAGATAGAATTTTTCCCAAATAAAATATTATTTTAAGCGGTATTTGGTGCACGTAAATCGGGAATTTCTTTTCTTAAGAATAGATTTATTTTTTTGTCACTAGAATATTTTGGAAACTTCTTTTTAAATATCTAGATATTTTTTTTGAGTGCAAAAGGTTTTATTTTAAAAAGAAAAGAAAATGTGTAAAGGTGGCAAAGTGCATTTATTAGCATTTATTACTCTTTTTCCTAGCAATTTCTTCACAAAAAATTCACAAAAATACCCCCTCACCCCCTTGGCCGGCCCTTCCCTTCCCCTTGCTGCCCTCCATCATTCCCACTCTTTTTCAACTCATTTTGCATCAAATAAATCATGAAAAAACGAAATAAAATCACAAAAATTCAAATATAATCATTTTCCTTCATTTCCTTCACTAATCCTTCATGGATCTTCAATAAAGCTTGGTTTTTGATGCTAAGATGTTGGATTAAGATTCATTTTGTGTTCTTGGGGAGGTATAATTCTTACCTTAATCCTTTTATATTTGCTTTAATCTTATTTTATCTAATTTAGTTAGCTAATTATGTGTTAAGTTTAGTTTTTAAATTATGATTAATTCATTTATATTTGGTTTAAGAAATTCATGTTAGGGTTAAATTTTGTTAAGTGTTTAGTGTTCTTTTGAAGTGTTAATTTGTGTTTTGGAGATGATTAACCTAGTAGGAAATGTTAATTTTTGCTAATGAACACTTTGTTTAATTATGCAATTAGCTTACTAGGTTTTTGCTAAAACATAATTAGCGAGTGTTAAAAATATAGGAATGGTTTAGATAGATTAGTTAAGCTATTTTAAGGTGTTTGTAATCGCTAGATATGCATTAGCTTGAAACTAGTGCGAAATATTACGATAGGTTGCTTACTAAATTTCGGGGTTTTTCCGACGTGGGTTCGATTGGTCGTTGCGAGGTTATATCTATTGTATTCATCGTAATTTTTGTGTTGTGTTGCGCGATAGATGTGCTAAGCGCGCAGTGTAATTTTTCGGGCGTTTTCATCGCGTTTCGTTGTCTTTTCGTCATTTTAGGATTTTTGCTTATGTGATGTGTTTGTGAAATTTTAGGTTCGCAAGCGGGGACTTCGGATGCTACGACAAGGGAAAACAGGTGGTAGGCTTCACTTAGCCATGAGCGTTGGTGAGTAGATTTAACATCTACAGGGGAATCGCCCAGATGGCGTTATGCGTATGGGCTAGAGATGTTATTTCTGTCGCATATCTATATCATATTTAGAATTTGCGCATTTACCCTATTACTTAGATATTGTTGTGCTTAGACTAGTATCCTTAGGACACTACACATATTATTGACGATTCATGTTGCACGAGCACTGATAGTATGCTACACACACCGTCAATAATTGACATGTCACGCATAACCCACTTATAGATATGATATTGCTTGGTTAGGGACATTGAGACTTTGATTCATATTTCTTTACGCATTGACTTAT
The DNA here is from genome assembly GCA_030015575.1 of Agapanthus africanus. Classification (NCBI taxonomy): domain Eukaryota; kingdom Viridiplantae; phylum Streptophyta; class Magnoliopsida; order Asparagales; family Amaryllidaceae; genus Agapanthus; species Agapanthus africanus. The sequence continues at coordinate 301,648,540 of JASDDO010000008.1, forward strand.
AGCATACCTGTATACCTACATGCTTACACATATGCTCTGACATACTTACATGCTAGTTACCTGTATACCTATAGAGTATTGTACCTTTAGTGAAAGGTACATGCACACTTTATGACATAGCTACAGGTATACCTTGCTCAACTATTTCATTTATACCCAGGGGGTATACTACATCATTATTTATAGGTAGATACATATATCTTGCTATACCATTATGTTTTCACATACATCTGGTTGTAGCTACATGTTTACCTTTACCTAATGTTATTTTAGAATTGGAGAAAATTAGGAACCGCATGATATTTATATTAACTTGTTGCAGTTAATTAGCGGCTTTTCCTTTATATGCTTATATTTCCTTTTATGTTGCATATATTATATTCATGGATTTTCGCATTGATATATGGATTTTTCATGATGTTTTCTGGATTTGGGGATCGTGGGAGTTCATGAAATTATGCATTATTTGAAAAACCAGGTTTCCCTTGATATGATATTTCAGCAGCCACCATGAGATTTATCGGTTCAGATATATATATACCCCACGCGAAGAAAGGAGGGGTCCGTGTATGGGTACATGGTGGGGCCCGAAGGTACCCCGGGGCAAGAATCTCACTGAGGAGATGAGTTAGTGGGGGAACCATACTTTCCGGTGACATTACCAATGACTCGGCGGTAATCATGGGGATACCGTTGGGAGTCATGTACGTATAGATACGTGGAAAGATGTGGGTCAGAGCTAGGCACTCGTGCTTTTCGGATAGCATGTGATACGTACCTATCAGGGGGCCAGTCGTGGTGACAGCACCTGATAGACCAGCATTTCTGTGTCGATGCTTGACACAATTGTTTCACAATATTTCTTTTTTACTCCTTTGTATATATAACAGGGGTTTAGGCCGCTGTTATATATGCCCTTACACCAATATTAGTGGAATGGGACGCTAATATATGTGTATTGACATTAAATTATATACATCATCATATTTATTCATGCAAATATATTTAGGATGTTAGATTTTTACTTGATAATTTGATTTGGGATATAGGTGATTCATTTGATATTGGATACAGGATATTTATGAGATTGCTGAATTGTACATTCAGGATATATGAGATTTATTCGATATTGTACATTCAGGATTTGTGAGACTTATATGATATGAGAGCCAATTTGGGGGCTGATTTGAGGAATTGGGATTTGGATTTGTATTGATGGATTGTGATCCTACCACGATGTCAGGATTCCGTGGAAATGACATATTTCATTCCATACTTAACATTTATTGTTTATGCACTGCTTCATGTATTAGTAGTACCTGTTAGAGTACCTTTCATGACTGTTGCATTTACATACCTTTATTTATATGCATTGCTTCATGTATTAGTTGTACCTGCTAGTGTACCTTTCATGATTATTGCATTCATATGACTTTTTATTGCTATTAATTGCGCATGTTACATTCACGCTGTACGGGCATACTCGCGATTACCTGCATATGTTATTTACTATTCACGAGTTGGCAACTCAACCCCGTTGTGCCACAGTGTTTGCAGGTGTTCCTCAGGATTGTCAGAGGCAGGCTATTATAACACATCTTATCATCTTTTGCTACGGATACCGCATCAGCTCACAGTGTGCAGTTTGCTTAGGTGGGTTTGTGGTTATTCGTTGTATTGTATATTCGTTGTATCGTTGTACTCTCCATCTACTATTTTCATATTGACTTAGAGACTTGGTGAGGACGATGTTGTATATTATGTTCTGACTTGTTGTCTTTTATACAGTTTCATTTATATCGTCTTCTATTTCTTCGCTACGGCGTCGTATATTTGTTGTGGTGGTTGTTTTCCGCCTTTGGGCGTGGATTTGCTCCCGTTGGGGATGCTTTACTTTATATTTATGTTGTACCTATTTTGGGGATTGGTTTTTATAAAGGAGGTGCTGCCAAAATTTAAAGGAAATAAAGTTGCACTATTAAAGAATTTGGGTTGTGATTTCAAAGACTTTTAAACAATGTTTCTTATCTTTTCTGGGTTTTGCCTTTCTTTTACTGCGTTACGCCTGTAGACGTTGCGTAGTATTAGGGCCGTCACGTGCCAATTTCGGGTCGTGACAAAGTTGGTATCAGAGCGGTAGGTTTTTACCTTACGGAGTGTAGGATGACCTTGATATGATGGAGTAGGTAGCTTAATCAGAGTAACGTAGTGTGTGTATGTCTGCAGCATACTCACGATGCAGTACTCCGCCTAAAGTGACCTAAGTACAATTACTTGAAATTCCTTCCTTGATGATTCATATCCTTGTGATTCGATTTCCGTGTTCATATCGAATCCTATCCCTATTTATAGCCTTTGCCGACGACGACTATGGGGACTCATTGAGGTGCAGCGAGGGCCGAGGTCAGTATTGACTCGGGGAGAGCGAGGACTGACCAGGATGGAACGCTCGTTGCATAGGTGCAGACGGTTTCTCCTTCGACTGATAGTATCGTCAGGCTTGTGGCAGAGATGCAGGATTTGCGCCAGACGATGAGTTCTTTGGTGGAGACCATTCGATCGCAGCGACAGGAGGTTGTCACCCCTGTTACCCAGTTGTTCCTTGCGATCAGCACACAACTTTCTGTCACTTACATAGCATCAGTGGATGTAGCCCTAGTTGACGAGACACGTATTCCAGAGACTTCGGGAGTTCCGGAACCGTGGAGGACTCGTACCGGGGTATCAGCTCAGAGACAGAGTCTTAGTCGTCGAGACAGCTTTCGTGACCGTTGCGGGAGTAGAAGAGGTTTGGGACGAGGGCATTCGTGTTAGCAAGATCAGTCGTTTGTTGTGTTAACTTCTGTCAGCGATTCTTTTATTGCGCGACACGTATTTCAGTCGTATGCCAATCGATTAGGAGATTCATCCGTCACTTGATCCTTCTAGAGATGTTGGATTTGACGTTCTCCTGGGCACGGACTGGTTAGTTACGTGCTAGGCGTCTGTGGACTACCGCGAGGAAACAGTCAGGTTTGTTTTCCCGGCAAGTCAGTTCTTGTTGTGCAGGGGACAGTGGTGCCGCCTCTCACACCTCGAATTCAGCCTTTTTCGCTAGTCAGCTTTTGAGGAGAGGATGTCGAGGATTCTTTGCGTTCATTCGTGATACCAGAGCCACAGTGGATTTATTGGACCGGGTTCTTATCGTGAGAGAGTTTTCCGACGTTGTTCCAGATGAGCCGGCGGAGCTTAGGGAGCTTAAGGATCAGCTGCAGGGTTGTTTGTTGGGAGGCTAGTGCGTCTGAGTGTTTCATATTGAGGAGCTCCTATTTTCTGTTCATCAAGGAGGAAGACGGCAGTTTAGGTTGTGTATTGATGGATCGCCAATTGAACCGGCTTATCGTGCGGGTAGGTATCCTTTACCTCGAATTGACAATTTCTTCGATCGGCTCCAGAGTGCGAGACATTTTCTATGTTTGTTCGGGATCCGGTCATCATTGTTGCGGGTTCGGAGTGATGACATTCCGAAAACTGCCTTGTGTGTGCTATGGGCTTTGTGTGTTTTGGTGGTGTCGTTGGACTCACCAATGCCCTAGTAGCATTAGTAGATGTGATGAACCGGATTTCTTCAGGCCGTTCCTCGACCAGTTATTGTTGTGTTATTCACGACATTCTGGTCTATTTTAATGTGTCTTGAGGGACAAGAGTAGCACTTGAGGATTTGTTATGCAGATGCTGGGAGAGTGCCAGCTGTTTGTTAGATTCTCGGAGTGTTCCTTCAGGCTTGTTTGTGTTGACTCCTAGGTCTTGTATTCACGGGATACGGTTTTGTAAGGTTCCGAGGGAGATCGTAGCCATACAGGTTAGGCCCAGACTTGTGTGCAGGAAGGAGGTCCGCAGATTTTGGGCTTAGTAGGTTTCTACCGCCGTTTCGTGCAGGATCGTTAGTGTAGTGCTGCACAGTCGACTGAATTGACCGGAGTGGAGGTTTCTTTCTTTGGACTGAGGCATGTGTGCGGAGTTTTCGGCAGTTGAAGATTCGATTAACAACTGCATCAGTTCTTTCTTTGCTTTCTGGTTCGGGCGACTTTGTTGTGTAACTGTGATGTTTCGCGAGTGGGGCTCGATTTTGCGCTGATGCGGCACTATAAAGTTATCGCTTTTGCTTCCCTACATTTGGAGGAAGTACTAGCAGGATATTCCACTCACGATCTGGAGATGGCCGCGGTGGTCTTGCGTTGGAGATTTGGAGACACTACTTGTTCGAGAGTCGTGTCAGATTTTCACGGACTACCAGAGCTTAATGTACATCTTCCTGCAGTGGATTTTGATTGTTGAGATAGTCTTCTGCAGATTCACAGTTCTTGTGCGATCGTTGAGTATAGCTTAAGTTCGCCTCTACTGAGGGGACAGCTTACTCTTGTCCGCGCCCAACCACTTTTCCTTAATCGCTTTCGCGAGACACTCCCGCCGATGCTCGTTCGTCAGAAATACTTGAGCATACTCGGCTGGGTAATGATTCGGAGTCCTTGATTTGTGACAAGGGTGTGCTGAGTTTAGGGATGCATTTGTGTACCTGATACTATTGGGTAGAGACGTGAAATCCTAGAGCATGCACATCTGTCAACTCTCTGTACTCATTCATGTTCCACCAGCATTTGACGTGACTTGTGAGATAGTTACGGGTGGGCAAGGATGTAAAGAGGAGTTTCGGATTTCATTTCAAGGTGTTGTCTTGTTGTGTGTTTTGGTTGAGCATCTAAGACCGGCTGGAGAGTTGCAACCTTAAACCGTTCCGAAGTGGGAATGGGAGCAGATCTCCATGAATATTCTTTGTGGCGTATACCGAGATTTAGTCAGGGTGTGACTCCATTCGGATGCTTGTTGTCCGGTTATACTCAGTTTGCTAAGTTGTTCTTTGTTAAGTTTGTGCGTTGCATGGAGTTCCTTCGAGGGTCGTATCTAATGAATGCACCATGTTCGCTTGCCGTCTTGGGCAGAAGCTTCAGGAAGCCTTGGGTACTGCTTAAGCATTAGCTCCATATTTCCATCCGCAGGATGATGGGTTTGTGAGAGCGGGCTATACCGACTCTGGAGGATATGTTTGAGCGTTCGTGTTGTTGTTGTCGGCAGTTGGGGATCGTCACTCGCCATTTTTAGGATTCTCCTTCGATAGTTGTTATCAGGAGACACTCCAATTGGAAACCTTTAGGTTTAGGGGTTAGGTCATGTCGATCACCAATCTGTTTTTTTTTCTGACTCTGCGTTGTTGGATTTTTGGACCCCAGCTAGTCTAGAGACTTCGGAGATGATCCAGTTGTTCAGGTCAGGATAATGACAGTCCTGTGCGGACAGAGATCTTATGCCAACCAGGGTGGTCGCAGGCCTGAGTTCGCAGTGGGAGATCATGTATTCCTATGGATTTTCCGATAAATGACGTGTGGAGTTTTGGGAATCTTATCCCAGGATTGTAGGTCCTTTTGAGATCCTTTAAGCGAGTTATTTCGTTGCCTTTAATTTGGCACTTCCGTCCAGATTATTGAGTTTTCACCCCGCATTCTTTGTGTTGATACTTTGCAATTACCTCCATGACTTTTTTTCACATGATTCAGCATTAGACCATTTGATTTGACGCGATCTTTTCGCTCACCGGCAGCCATTGGTATTAATGGCCCGGCAGGTGGAGAAACTTCGGTCAAGGGTCTTGCTATATGCAGAGAGTTTTCTTGGACGTAGGCGTATAGAGAGATGATCACTCGGGAGGCTGCGAGCGAGAATTGGGAGTTTTGTACTCTTCTTTTTGAAGGAACGCTTAGTGAAAATTTTAAATTCGGAGACGAATTTTTATAACGGGGGAGATTGTAACGTTTTGGAAATCGTTTTGTGAATTTTCCCGTTTTAGGGCAAAATTTTCGGTTTTTCCCGTTTTAACCCGATTTCGATCAAACGTCCGTATAAGCTTGCCGGCACTTTTTTTAGCTAAAATAAAGCTTGTGCACGAACTTTAGGGGTATTTGGGAGGTTTTGGTTCAGATAGAATTTTTCCCAAATAAAATATTATTTTAAGCGGTATTTGGTGCACGTAAATCGGGAAATTTATTTTCTTAAGAATAAATTTATTTTTTTGTCACTAGAATATTTTGGAAACTTCTTTTTAAATATCTAGATATTTTTTTTGAGTGCAAAAGGTTTTATTTTAAAAAGAAAAGAAAATGTGTAAAGGTGGCAAAGTGCATTTATTAGCATTTATTACTCTTTTTCCTAGCAATTTTCTTCACAAAAAATTCACAAAAATACCCGCCTCACCCCCTTGGCCGGCCCTTCCCTTCCCCTTGCTGGCCTCATCATTCCCACTCCTTTTCAACTCATTTTGCATCAAATAAATCATGAAAAATCCAAATAAAATCACAAAAATTCAAATATAATCATTTTCCTTCATTTCCTTCACTAATCCTTCATGGATCTTCAATAAAGCTTGGTTTTTGATGCTAAGATGTTGGATTAAGATACATTTTGTGTTCTTGGGGAGGTATAATTCTTACCTTAATCCTTTTATATTTGCTTTAATCTTATTCTAGCTAATTTAGTTAGCTAATTATGTGTTTAGTTTAGTTTTTAAATTATGATTAATTCATTTATATTTGGTTTAAGAAATTCATGTTAGGGTTGAATTTTGTTAAGTGTTTAGTGTACTTTTGAAGTGTTAATTTGTGTTTTGGAGATGATTAACCTAGTAGGAAATGTTAATTTTTGCTAATGAACACTTTGTTTAATTATACAATTAGCTTACTAGGTTTTTGCTAAAACATAATTAGCGAGTATTAAAAATATAGGAATGGTTTAGATAGATTAGATAAGCTATTTTAAGGTGTTTGTAATCGCTAGATATGCATTAGCTTGAAACTAGTGCGAAATATTGCGATAGGTTGCTTACTAGATTTCGGGGTTTTTCCGACGTGGGTTCGATTGGTCGTTGCGAGTTTATATCTATTGTATTCATCGTAATTTTTGTGTTGTATTGCGCGATAGATGCGCTAAGCGCGCAGTGTAATTTTCAGGGCGTTTTCATCGCGTTTCGTTGTTTTTTCTTCATTTTAGGATTTTTGCTTATGTGATGTGTTTGTGAAATTTTAGGTTCGCAAGCGGGGACTTCGGACGCTACGACAAGGGAAAACAGGTGGTAGACTTCACTTACCCAGGAGCGTTGGTGAGTAGATTTAACATCTATAGGGGAATCGCCCGAATAGCGTTATGCGTCTGGGCTAGAGATGTTATTTCTGTCGCATATCTATGTCATATTTAGAATTTGCGCATTTACCCTATTACTTAGATATTGTTGTGCTTGGAGTAGTATCCTTAGGACACTGCACATATTATTGATGATTCATGTTTCACGAGCACTGATTGTATGCTACACACACAGTCAATAATTGCCATGTCACGCACAACCCACTTATAGATATGATATTGCTTGGTTAGGGACATTAAGACTTTGATTCATATTTCTTTATGCATTGACTTATAGCATACATGTATACCTACATGCTTACACATATGCTCTGACATACTTGCATGCTAGTTACCTGTATACCTATAGAGTATTGTACCATTAGTGATAGGTACATGCACACTTTATGACATAGCTACAGGTATACCTTGCCCACCTATTTCACCTATACCCAGGGGGTATAATACATCATTACTTATAGGTTGATATATATATCTTGCTATACCTTTATGTTTTCACATACATCTGGTTATAGCTACATGTTCACATTTACCTAATGTTATTTTAGAATTAGAGAAAATTATAGGAACCGCATGATATTTATATTAACTTGTTGCAGTTAATTAGCGGCTTTTCCTTTATATGCTTACATTTCCTTTTATGTTGCATATATTATATTCATGGATTTTCGCATTGAGATATGGATTTTTCATGATGTTTTCTGGATTTGGGGACCGTGGGAGTTCATGAAATTATGCATTATTTGAAAAACCCGGTTTCCCTTGATATGATATTTCAGCAGCCACCATGAGATTTATCGGTTCGGATATATATATATACCCCACGCGAGGAACGGAGGGGTCCGTGTGTGGGTACATGGCGGGGCCCGGAGGTACCCCGGGGCAAGAATTTCAGTGAGGAGATGAGTTAGTGGGGGAACCATACTTTCCGGTGACATTACCAATGACTCGGCGGTAATCATGGGGATACCGTTGGGAGTCATGTACGTATAGATACGTGGAAAGATGAGGGTCAGAGCTAGGCACTCGTGCTTTTCGGATAGCGTGTGATACGTACCTATCAGGGGGCCAGTCGTGGTGACAGCACCTGATAGACCAGCATTTCTGTGTCGATGCTTGACACATTGGTTTCACGATATTTCTTTTTTACTCCTTTATATATATAACTGGGGTTTAGGCCGCTGTTATATATGCCCTTACACCAATATTAGTGGAATGGGATGCTAATATATGTGTATTGACATTAAATTATATACATCATCATATTTATTCATGCAAATATATTTAGGATGTTAGATTTTTACTTGATAATTTGATTTGGGATATAGGTGATTCATTTGATATTGGATAAAGGATATTTATGAGATTGCTGAATTGTACATTCAGGATATATGAGATTTATTCGATATTGTACATTCAGGATTTGTGAGACTTATATGATATGAGAGCCAATTTGGGGGCTGATTTGAGGAATTGGGATTTGGATTTGTCTTGATGGATTGTGATCCTACCACGATGTCAGGATCCCGTGGAAATGACATATTTCATTCCATACTTCACATTTATTGTTTATGCACTGCTTCATGTATTAGTAGTACCTGTTAGAGTACCTTTCATGACTGTTGCATTTACATACCTTTATTTATATGCATTGCTTCATGTATTAGTTGTACCTGCTAGTGTATCTTTCATGATTATTGCATTCATATGACTTTTTATTGCTGTTAATTGCACATGTTAGATTCACGCTGTACGCATACTCGCGATTACCTGCATATGTTATTTACTATTCACGAGTTGGCTACTCACCCCCGTTGTGCCACAGTGTTTGCATGTGTTCCTCAGGATAGTCAGAGGCAGGCTATTATCACACATCTTATCATCTTTTGCTACGGATACCGCATCAGCTCACAGTGTGCAGTTTGCTTAGGTGGGTTTGTGGTTATTCGTTGTATTGTATATTCATTGTATCCCTGTACTCTCCATCTACTATTTTCATATTGACTTAGAGACTTGGTGAGGACGATGTTGTATATTATGTTGTGACTTGTTGTCTTTTATACAGTTTCTTCTCTATCGTCTTCTATTTCTTCGCTACGGCGTCGTATGTTTGTTGTTGTGGTTGTTTTCCCCCTTTGGGCGTGGATTTGCTCCCGTTGGGGATGCTTTACTTTATATTTATGTTATACCCATTTTTGGGGTCGGTTTTTATAAAGGAGGTGCTGCTGAAATTTAAAGAAAATAAAGTTGGACTTTTAAAGAATTTGGGTTGTGATTTCAAAGACTTTAAAACAATGTTTCTTATATTTTCTGGGTTTTGGCTTTCTTTTACTGCGTTACGCCTGTAGACGTTGCGTTGTATTAGGGCCGTCGCGTGCCAATTTCGGGTCGTGACAGAAAAGTTCACACACGTGATCTATTATGCGAGTTAGACCATGAACGATGCTCAAATTAACTATACAACTACCGAAAAAGAACTTTTGGCGGTTGTATTTGCATTAGAAAAATTCAGGCCTTACTTGATTGGCTCACCAATAGTTGTGTACACTGACTACTCCGTCTTGAAACATCTTTTGGCGAAGAAAGATGCTAAAGGAGGCTAATACGTTGGATCCTTCTATTACAAGAATTTGATCTTGTTATCAAAGATAAGAAAGGATGTGAAAACGTTGTAGCAGACCATCTTTCACGCATCTCTTCTTCACCTGTGACCCTGCCGATCAATGATTCGTTTCCGGACAAACAAGTCTTGAGCATATCCGATGAACCTTGGTTCAGGGATATTATGAACTATCTTGTCACGGGACTGATACCCGGCGATTGGTCAAAATAGGACAAACACCGTTTTCTATCCCAAGTAAAACACTTTTACTGGGATGATCCATATCTGTTTAAGTATTGTCCTGATCAGATCATTCATCGGTGTGTCCCGAATGAGGAGTTCAAGAGTGTTCTATCTTTTAGTCATGATCAGGCATGTGGGGGTCACTTCGGTCCGAAAAAGACGGCGGAGAAGGTTTTGCAATGCGGTTTTTATTGGCCGACTTTGTTCAAAGACGCATTTGATCAATGCAAAACCTGTACACAGTGTCAATACATGGGTAGGATTTCCCGGAGAAATGAGATGCCACAGCAACCCATCTTAGTGGTTGAAATTTTCGATGCTCGGTGTATTGACTTTATGGGTCCCTTTCCCAACTCCTTTCGGAATTTGTACATACTGCTTGCGGTTGATTACGTCTCGAAGTGGGTTGAAGCCATTCCATATCGCACTAATGACAAAAAGGTTGTCATTAAGTTCTTAAAAGAAAACATCTTTTCGCGATTTGGACACCCACGCGCTATCATTAGCGATAACGGGACACATTTCTGCAACAGGTCTTTCGGGACTCTGATGCGGAAATACGCAATCAACTACAAACTTTCTACACCCTATCATCCCCAAACGAGCGGGCAGGCTGAGATTTCGAATAGACAGATCAAACAAATCCTGGAGAAAACTGTTGCGAAGAATAGAAAAGATTGGTCGACCAAACTGACGGATGCTCTTTGGGCATTCCGAACTGCATTTAAAAACGATCTAGGGATGTCTCCATATAGGCTAGTGTTTGGGAAGGCTTGTCACTTGCCAGTCGAGATTGAGCATAAAGCATTGTGGGCTATTAAGGAAATCAACTTTGACTTAAACCAAGCCTGCACCTTTCGGAAGCTGCAATTAAATGAGCTAAGCGAACTCCGCGATGAAGCTTATGATAACACTGTAATCGTAAAGAATAGGACTAAGGTTTTTCACGATAAAAACATTTTGAGGAAAACATTTACACTTGGTCAGCAAGTCCTTCTTTATGATTCACGACTATACCTTCACGCGGGTATGCTTCGATCTCGGTAGAAGGGACCTTTTGTTGTGCGGTCTGTATACCCGCACGGGGCAGTAGAGGTAGAAAATGTTAAAAACGGCACATTTTCCAAAGTGAATGGACATAGACTAAAGCCGTATTTTTCCACAGACCCCACGGAGGATCTCCTGTTCTTACAGGAGCCATTTTATCTTGATTAAAATTCCTCCGTCTCACCTCCATGTCCTTTATATTACTGCATCATCATTTTGAATGGAGGTGAGTGAAAAGATTAAGTTTGGGGGAGGATCTTCACTTATATATTTTGCCCCACTAATAAAATTCCTCCCAGGCTTACAGGTTTTGTAGATATAGCGGTTGGCAATAGTGTGGACACTGTTGAAAACAAGTTTGGAGGAGGTTTGTGCTTATTTTTGCATCATTGGCATATCATTCGCATAAGCACAAACATTTCTTTAAAACCTATAAAAATTTAAAAATTTTCAAAACCCATAAAAATTTAAAAAATTTCAAAATTTCAAAATATTTAATATTTAAACATTTTTGTATATAAATAAGATAATAAAAGATTAGATAGTGAAAAATTACATCCATGAGATTAGAAAAATTTAAGAAAACCAAGAAAATTAGAAGTTTTCTTATACGAACTAGTAATAAGTAGTTATGAGCCGTTGTCCCAAGGGTTAGTAAGATGAAGGAAGTCACTAATCTGAGGATAAAAATAAGTCTGAAAAATAGTTCATATTCTAGAAGCCAAACATTTTGAATGTTGACACCCTGCTATTCGCACTTACACTCATCTTGAAGCCCGGGATAGTAGAGGATACCTTGAAATGCTCTTGTCTAAAAGCCAATGTATGAAAGAAATAAAAAATGAATAAAATATAAAATGGTGAAAAAAAATGAACACTGGTTTTGTTATCGCCAAGGCAGCAATAAAAAAATATAGCGTGGGTGCCTCTTCACCTAGTGCCCTAAGGCCAACTGGTCTGGGAGTCACTGCTAAGCCTTAGGTGGTACAAGACGAGGAAAAACACCAAATAAGCAAGCACTTGAGTAATCGGTCGGTTAGTACCTCAAGAAGTATTAACGGTCGCATGAAAGTGTGTGAGCAACTTCATCTAAATATTCATTAATTAAAAAGTACTGAGGCTGTTGGGCAAGAGTATGATAGCTTGAATTGAATTCTCCGGGTGTAGGGATGTCTTTACACACACGTAGGGTTATATGATCGATGTTTGGAAGAAACATAGGAATGAAGAATAAGACGATGTTTTATTGAGGGAGGATGTGATTTCTGACATCTTTTCATGACTATTAAGATAGGGCTCATGACAACCGAAAAGCTAGCTTGGTTGGAAACCCTAATTTTCAAGGCCTTTCTTTTACAATTCTTGTCTTTAAATGTAATATTCATGATCTTTCTTTTATTATTGGATTTTGTGGGTGCAATCCCCTGAAAACCCTCAGGAGACAACACTCCTCCTACTAGGGACACCTAGAGGTTTAAAGGCTTGTTGCATGTGCTCAGTGCAATCGTGTTGCCTACGAAAGTGTGCTAGTTAGTTTTTCTTTTTCTTTATTTTCTCCTTCTCTTTTGAAATAAAACAGTTCGCTCGTGACGATCGAAAATAAGTTTGGGGGAATTGGATCAGTCGAAAATAATGTATTTTTAACACGTCAATTTCTCTATCTTTTGCATTCATCTAGAGGTGTTCGGTATTCATATTGCACATATTAGCAAAACACCTGTAAAATACTGAATTACCTGTACTGTATACTAAAACCGGCATTTTGAGGAAAATTGTGTGTTTATCATGGCATCGCATCATTCTTGTGTAGCGCAACACTTGTTTCGAAGTCTGTGCAGGAAATTTCAGGGACCGAGCCAAAATTCTCAAAGAGCTGATCAAAATTACGCCAAGTCTAAGATGTTTGATCTGGTAGTTATACAGAGGGAATTATAATATTAATCACATCAGAAAATGCTCCCAAACACAACAGAAGAATTACCAAGATGTTTCATACAGTGGGGCCCTCAAAGGACCGCGGATCCGCGGCCCAAACCCACTTGGCGCCGCGGATCCGCGGCTGACATGCCACGTCATCACTCCCTCTCTGCTGCAGTATTCCTATCTCAGTTCCTACACCTCATCAAGACACTGCAATTTTCAGAAAACTCCTGAACATTCTGCCAGATCAGCAAGGCTCCTTATCAAAGCTAATCACATCCAAGCTTCCAAAGCAAGCCAAGTAACTACCTTAAAGCCTAGAAGCTTCTCCCTAACTACCAATCTTATGAAAGAAGCTAAGCTAATCTAAAGCTTACAAGGGAAGCTAAGCTAAAACTTACAAGGGAAGCTAACCTAGACTAAGCTTATGAGAGAAGCTAACCTAATCCAAGCTTCTTAAGGAAGCTAACTACTCTTAAGGCTATAAAAGGGACCCTAGGCTTCACTTAAAAAGGTGGTTCCACAATTCTCCCCACAAGTTGAGTGACACGACTTGTGCCTCAAAAACCCTAACCCTAATCCAATCAAAAAGCCAAAAGTTCAAGATCTTTGAGTTCAATCGAAGCAAGAATCCTTCAAAGCCTTTAGAAGCGAAGCCAGACTTCATCGGAGCAAGTGATCAAGCCGGTCCGTGACTCGAGGAGCCGAAGCGACGCCAAAATCGACGATCTAGTTCCTTCCTTTTGTAAATTTCAAGAGAGTTGCAACGAATTTGTCGATAAATAAAGGTGAAATTCTTTTATCTTGCTTATCTCTTTAATTCAAGCATTATGATTCAATCTAGATTCTTGAATGTGTTTTGTGTGATGATGCTTGAGTAAACTCCGCTCGTGGAGGAGTCGAAAAAAATAATAGATGATGAAGTTGACGAATCTTGAAACATTTCTTAAGTCCTATAACGTTTGTAAATTCTTGAAAATCAAATGCTCGATGATCTAGTTTCGACGCGAAATGCTTTCTTGATTATTTTCGCACGGAACTAGAGATCAACGATCGATCATTTGATTTCGTAGAAGCTATCTTGTGAATGAGAATCATCGAAAGGACAAAGGATAAGATGAGGAAACCCTAATTCTTTGCAAGATCCTTAATCCTCGATAAATCATCATCGATCTGGCATCAATTCGTTGATGGATAAGAAAAAGTAATCGTTAGTCTTCTTCACATCTATAGATTTAATCGACTCCTACGAGTTTCACTTCAATTCTTGAAACTTAAATCGATTGGAATTCTATCACTTCTTGATTCTTGATGTTTAATGCTTTCTTGATTTTAGACTAGATCTAAACAATTCTTGAAATTCATTGATATAAATCTTGAATCGTTTTCTTTTCTTTTCTTTAAATTTTCAATTCAAATAAAACAAATACGAATGAATCACATAATCCCTGTGGACGATCCGCAGTTACTAACAAGCTACATTCGACACCGTTATTGATTGCGGTCAAATTATTCTTTGATTGTGATTTCTATTCACTTTTCTAAAAACCGACACAACAAGAATTCGAGATCAATCAGTAAGCATATCGTGTATCATGCAACACGGAATAGTGATATGACATATTAAGGGAAAACCGCTGTTTTAAAATGATTCCAGTTTTTAAAATATAACATGCGGTTCCCAATTTTACAATAAACCAGTTATCTATATAGGTACAATATGAATATGCGCAAGTGTAGATGTACCAATGTATGTGTGCACCAATATGGATATGTCAGTGTATATGTGCACAATAAGAATATACAATGTATATATATGCGCAATTATGGATGTAGCAATGTATACGTAAGCATGTTATGCGAAAAGTCATATCATGATACAGCAACTCTACTGTGTAGTGGCATGACAATTATCGATGATGAAGTGTGTGAGCCGGAAAATCTGTGTACGGGTAACATACGCATCATCGATAATGGTGCAAGTGTACTAGCACAGGTATAAGCAATGCAATGGAAATAATATGAATACAGCATAATGTAAATCATATACCAATGCTGACGGGTATACGTATCTAATATGACCGAGTCGGTGAATCTATCAATCGGCATCCATCCTAACAATATCACGTACGGTATAATCCATCGTACGACAACCTCTAGTCAAGGGTAAGGATCAATCATCAAGTCAAACTCATCACGCACGGAAAATCATCGTACGACGGCATTGAGCTAATAGGGATCCTATCATCCTATACGACAAATGAGGGTACGGCCTGAAATCACGTACGGCCTGTCATCAATGGTTCACAACATTCTATATACGTATATGTATTTATGTACCAATGTCCCGGTTTGCATCCGTAATAATCTCATATCAGGGGACCGGCAGGGTATAAATCATCTCAATCGACTCGCATCCGTATACCAACATAAAATCATATTATCATATCCGTCTTATAATCTTTTCACCGCATTTATAACTCACATCATGCCGAGTTTACCTAAACATTCTATCTTTACTATAAGTATAGGTATCTAATCTAACATACACACCCGAACCATACAATCAGATTTTTAAAGAAGCGAATCGTAGTTTTGAAAATATGGATACGGTGTTTTTAAGAAAAAGATATCATTTGAAAATCCGTAACATCCCTCAAGGTATATATATTTAAAATATACATACGATTCTTCGGTTTAGAAAAAGGTGTGGTTCGGATGACGCATCTACATCGACTATCTAGTCCTACGGTACCCTAAACGGCAATATCGCTAAACGTCGTCCTATGATAGTAGTAACGTATCACTTCTAACTATCCTCTAGTTTCTAATATGGTTTCATAGCTATCTTATTTTAACCCTAGTTTCCTAATCTAAGTTTCCTTAACCATATTCTATAATCGGTTTCCACCAAAACTTTGCGGGGGTGCTATACGCCATCCACCCGACTTCCCTCGTGGATATAGATCCACTCACCTGGTCTTCGCTCGCCGAAATCGATGACGCCGCGCTCCATCATCTCGGAATCCATACGAGGGTACCTATAATAATAAACAATCACAATACGTATTAAAATTGAATTCGGAAAACCGATACGGCGCACGGTGCGCTCATAGGTTAGAACCTATGGCCTACACGTGCAAAAACAATCAAACAACCCCTGTTGTCGATGCACAAACATCCAACAACCAAATACAAATCCAAATGTCAAGAAATTGCATTTCAAAATACGGAAAACATAGCCTAAAACATACCAAAATGCTCCCAGATTTTCCCCAGGCGACAATTCGCCAATTCTGCATATAGGAGGGGTATATTTTAATGCAAAATGAGCCATGGACCAAACCTGGGACCCTATTTCCCTACTCTGGCCGCAATTACGGCCAGAATGGATAAATCTGCGAACCTTGGGTTGGGGTATGGGGCTAGGGTTTCAGTGGTAGTTTCCTAGGTGCCTGCACGACTCCCAGTAATTGCAAAATCATTTCTAGTGCCCCCGGGTTGCTCCAGATTCCAAAATACCCTCTCAAATCATACATTTATCCGATGTCGGGGTTTCTAAATCCGTGTTTTGGGTTTCTAAGCTCTTGTCTAGGTCCTTAAACAGCACCCAAGTCTAGTTAACAGCCACAACACATCACCAATTTCAACAAACACTCAACCCTTTACTAGGGTTTCCCAAAGTCTCATTAATCTTCACAATTTCACATCTAAACACATAAGAATACTAAAGTAAATGAAAAACTACCCAATTGGTGAAGAGATTATCTAATATATCACCCATGAATCCCCAAGATCATCGAAAACCGAAATTTCTTGGTCCCATGTGTAGAGGTTGAAGAGGGGATTGATTTTTGTGAAGGGTGTGTAGGGTTTTGGGGCTTATTAGGAGATAGATCTAGGGATTATTTGAGGAGGTTTGTGAGCTTCAGGAGATGAAGGAGAGAAG
This sequence comes from Agapanthus africanus, assembly GCA_030015575.1. NCBI lineage: Eukaryota > Viridiplantae > Streptophyta > Magnoliopsida > Asparagales > Amaryllidaceae > Agapanthus > Agapanthus africanus. Next base: position 301,665,528 of record JASDDO010000008.1, read on the forward strand.
ATGAAAAAAAGATGGGGGAAAAATGGCGGCGGCAGCCCCCCCTCTCTCTCACATAATCACACACACTCTCTCAAACATAATCTAAATAACCAAATCATTTTGTCCCCTTGACCTTTTCATATTCTTTTTCTTTTCTCACCACCAATAACCCAAATGAAATGAAACATGTAACAAAATGAAACATGTCATGGTGCACTAACCATGGAAAACTGTAGAAAACGCGGATTTGGCTTAATCGCGATTAGCAGTGCACTAATCGGGCTTTTATCAAAATTGCATATAATAAATTTTGAAAATGACAAATCCTTTAAATATATTTTTAAATGAATAAATCATTTAATTTCTATTTATTTCATAATTATTGGTATATATTTATACCCTTTTTCGAAAACCCCAATTTCGCAAATCGGGCAGTTTTCGAGAATTTTTTTTTTAATATTAAATTCCAAAATTAATATTTTATTTTTTCTGAAATGTTACAAGTTAGTTGTTAGTTAGGGTTTATCAATGATCCGTAAAGTTAGTCGATGTTAACTTAAACAAAATAATTGTTTTACCTATTCCGCCTCCCCGCATCATGTGGGGTGTCTAAAGTCGACTTACAAGACCCCAGTAAACGATAAGTCGTGTCGATATGAGGCTTATAACAGGTCGAGAAACTATACTAATAACTCTTACCAGTAGCACTCCATATCAGCCCTGGCCAGGGAATTCCAGTTATAGCCAATCGAATACAGCACAACATCAACTCCCTATACCGGGAGAGACGAAACCCCTCCTATCGCTCATTGCCTCCATGTGATTCGGGACTGTACCCAAAAGCCACCGTTTTGCACGCCCTCTTGGACGTGGTAATGTGGAAATCAAAGCACAGTGGGAACCACACAAGACTCTATGACGATCTCGAGTCTACAAACTAACATGTACCAGTGTCACCGGAGAACTGCTATTTGACGATTGGTATAATACCATCTAGGAGTTCTCGGCGAGTCCGTTCAGCGTACCCAGTCTCCACTGAGCACTCGTACACCATCTTTGATGTCAAACACCGATGAATATGGGATCATCCATCGCCCATCATATGGGTCAAGATGCGTATACGCTAGTCTACTCTAGAGTATCGATGCCCTGTCTCGATACTCCCTCGACTAGGAACAGTTATAGGAAGTACTCTTTGACTACCCTAGCCCCACTAGTATGATCTGCATCATAGTCATAGTAGTCGAGTACATATCCTAAGGTCTTTATCAACATGTGAGAGCAAGACAGTAAACCAATACAAGTCAACACGTTAAGATAAAGTGAAACCAAATAGCATACTATCATGTCAAGCAAGAAAGTCCTCTCTATATATATCCAAGCATCCACTATAATATATATCATATGTACAACAATGGCCTCTAGGGCATATATATAACTAACAATCTCCCACTTGCACTAAGGCTAGCTGTTGTGGTATCTCATACACAACTTCCCAAAGAGTCTCTCAAATTGTATCTGGGGAATGCCCTTCGTGAGTGGATCCGCAGTATTTTCCTTCGTGTCAACTCTCTTGACCTTGATCTCGCGGTGATCAACTATCTCCCGGATCAGGTGATACCGCCTCAGAATATGTCTGGACTTCTGATAGGACCTGGGTTCCTTGGCCAAAGCCACAGCTCCATTGTTATCATAATACAAAGGTATTGGATGCTCAATGGAAGAAACCACACTAAGTTCAGTGATGAACTTCTTTATCCAGACAGCCTCTTTGGCAGCATCGTTGGCAGCGATGTATTCAGCCTCCATGGTCGAGTCTGCCACAGTTTTTTCTTGGAACTCTTCCAACAAACCGCCCCTCCATTTAGGGTAAAGAAAAATCCCGAGTGCGACTTAGAGTCGTCCTTATCACTTTGGAAGCTTGAATCGGTAAAGGACTCCGCCTGGAGTTCTCCGTTACCATACACCAAGAACATCTCTTTAGTCTTTCGTAAGTACTTGAGAATGTTCTTCACAGCTGTCCAGTGACTCTCTCCTTGATCTGCTTGATACCTACTCACTACATTTAGTGAGTATGCTACATCGGGTCTGGTACATAGCATCGCGTACATGATAGAGCCTACTGTAGAGGCATAGGGTATCCCTTGCATGCGAGCTCTCTCCAAATCAGTCTTGGGAGACATCTCTTCGGAGAGAGTGAGTCCAGAGATCGTGGGTTGGTTCCCACGCTTGGATTCTTCCATACTAAACCTCTTTAGTATGGTGTCAATGTACCTGGATTGGGACAATCCCATTATCCGTTTAGATCTATCTCTATAGATCTTGATTCCCAAAATGCAGGAGGCATCACCTAGATCTTTCATTGAGAATATATGTGATAAGAAGAGCTTGACCGAGTGCAGCATAGGAACATCATTTCCTATCAAGAGTATGTCATCCACGTACAATACGAGGAAGACAACCTTACTCTCTACAACCTTCTTGTAAATACAAGGTTCATCTACGTTCTTGATGAAGTCAAACTCTTTGACTACAACATCAAAGCAGATGTTCCAACTCAGTGATGCTTGCTTTAACCCGTAGATGGATTTAAGCAGCTTGCACACCTTTCCGCTGCTCCCACTATCTATGAAGCCCTCTGGATGAGTCATGTACACGCACTCTTCTAAATCACCATTTAGAAAGGCGGTCTTAACATCCATTTGTCAGATTTTGTAGTCATGGTATGCAGCAATGGCAAGTAAGATCCGGATGGACTTAAGCATAGCCACTGGAGAAAAGGTTTCCTCATAATCCACACCTGGTCATTGACGAAAACCCTTTGCAACAAGTCTAGCTTTGAAAGTCTCCACTTTTCCATCTACACCAAGTTTCTTCTTAAAGATCCACTTGCTCCCAATGGGTTTTACCCCTTCAGGAGCAACTTCCAAAGTCCATACTTTGTTGGTGTACATGGATTCCATCTCAGATCGCATTTCATCCAGCCATTTCACAGAGTCCCCACTTGTGATGGCCTGCTCGAAGCTAGTCGGGTCATCATCTTCCATGATGCAATCCTCGCTTCCACCGTCAATGAGAAAACCGTAGTATCTCTCAGGCGGATGAGGAACCCTACTAGATCGGCGGAGAGGCCGAGGTTCGTCAGGGACTACTGAATCCACTGGTTCTACCAAATCTTTTGTCGTAGTTTGTGTCACTGGAACCTCTTCCAGTTCTACCTCATTTCCACTAATTTGTTTCATAAGAAAACCTTTTTCTAAGAAAGTGGCATGTCGAGAAATAAACACTTTTTGTTCCTCGGGGTGGTAGAAGATATACCTTTGTGAATTTTTGGGATATCCTACAAACTTGCACAAGACAGACCTTGCCTCAAGTTTGTCCGGATTATGCCTTTTGACATAGGCCGGGCAACCCCATATCTTAACATACTTAAGAGATGGTCTCTTCCCCTTCCATATCTCATATGGAGTGGTAGGCACTGATTTGGTAGGAACCATATTCAATAGGTGTATGGCTGTCTCAAGCGCATACCCCTAGAAAGAAATAGGCAACTCAGCATTGCTCATCATAGAGCGCACCATATCCAATAAGGTGCGATTCCTCCGCTCCGATACACCATTGTGTTGTGGTGTATCGGGAGGAGTAAGCTAAGAGAGAATCCCATTCTCTTTTAGATAGTCCAGAAAATCATTGCTCAAGTATTCTCCTCCTCGATCAGATCGAAGGATCTTAATACTTTTATCCTTTTGGTTCTCTACTTCGTTCTTATATTCTCTGAATTTCTCAAAAGCTTCAGACTTGTGTCTCAACAGGAACACATGTCCGTATCTTGAGAGATCTTCAGTGAATGTAATGAAGTAGGAAGAACCGTTCCTGGCATGTGTAGACATGGGGCCACATACATCACTATGTATTAGTTCCAAGAGTTCCGTAACTCTTTCTCTGTGTCCACTAAACGCAGTTTTGGTCATTTTTCCTTTGAGACATAACTGGCAAGTACCATAAGATGAAAATTCGAATGGATTCAAATATCCATCCTTATGTAACTTAGCTAGCCATGTCGCATTGATATGACCTAGTCTACAATGCCACAAGAAGGATTCGTTCATTTCTGAACTCTTCCTCTTGTGTGTGTTTTGTACATTAAGTACTGTAGTTTGGTTGAGAACTTATATGCCATTATTTAACGATCCTGATCCAATCAACTTTTGATTCAGGAATATGTTCATAACATTATCCTGTACTACAAAATTATATCCTTCTTTGCTCAATAAAGAAATTGATATAAGATTGCATATCATGGTCGGAATGTAATAGCATTCGTTCAGAACCAATGTATTAGCATTTGGTAACACAAGGTGATATTCGCCAACTGCTTTGGCTGCAACATTTGCACCATTCGCTACTCTTACGGAATGATCACCCTCTCCCAGTTCCCTACCTTTCCGTAGCCCATGTAACATATTACATACATGGGATCCCGATCCGGTATCTAATACCCAGGATGTAGAGTGAACTGAGAAATAGTTCTCCATAACTAACACACCAGAAGAAGATGCATCAACATACTTTTTCTTCGTTTGGGTGGCGTGAGAATCCAGATATTCTACTATTCCCTGCTCGGACTTATAACAATTATAAGTGGGAGCAGGACCAACGTTCCCCTGCTAAGTATAACAAGCGGGTTCAGTCAATACATCCATATTATTATCTTGATTAAGGCCTGATAGGGTCGCTACCTGTAGAGAGAGAGAGAAGAAAAGAGTTTAGCGTATGCTCTTGCAAGATTAGACTGGTTATTATCTTATTTAATCAGGATGGCTCCCACTGCTTTTTATCAAATCTTCCTTAAAACCCAAAAAGGTAAGACTAGCCGGGATTAATTACACCTTACAAGTTCGCCAATCTTTCAGCCAGGCCAGTGTTGGTACTTTGAGATAGGTTCCCCGTGCTTTCGCACGGACCTAATTAGAATAAACCTTGTTTCCCCAGAGGCATAACCCCGTTAACACCTTTCTAGTCAACTACTTGATCGGCTAATTGTCCTGTGTAAAATTCTCCCAGGAGTAACTCTTACTCGTAGTGGGTATCAGGATCCATCTATCTCATAGAAGTTATGCAATCTGATTGCAAATTTCAACACTTGAAATTCCCGATAATGCTTCTGCCCCTAACGTGCTATGACCTTGACGAATGCCAAACAACCCATAGTCCGCTAGTCAAGTTCAAACATACATTTCTTGATTGAATTAAACCCTCCCGCACGACCCTTGACGAATGCCAAACAACGCCGTACGAATACTCTAATCCTATCACATCATATGCTACAGATAAGTAGTAAATAGCTACCGTACACTACGCCTTGACGAATGCCAAACTACTGTAGCACGAATACTAATTATTACTTAACTGAAATGTCGGAGGGCTACGCAGGTTTTTCTGAAAACCATGAGCGTAATGAACTTGGCACCGTTGTAGAAACAAGTGATTTTGAAAGGGAGTGTTTTTGAAGCTTTTCTAGTTTCGCTAAAGAGGCCACTCCCGGTAAGGAGATCTCGGCTCTTTCTTTATCGAATAAGGTGCAGGATATTTCACAAATACCGCGGTGCAAAGAAAGAACTATAGAAGCAATCAAAAACTAAACAGTGAGTTTATAGCATCTGCCAGTTTTGCTAAAGAGGTCACTCCCGGTGAAGGGATCTCGGCTCTTTCCTTATCGAGTAAGGTGCAGGGTATATCACATATACCACTATGCAAAGCAAAAAATTGTGGCCACCCTTTTTGAAAATTTGATTATACAACATCTTTTATGTTTCTTTTATTTTATTAATCTCATTAATAAATCCCATCATTTATGCTTCCTAAGAATCACAGAAGTAACGAAAATACAATGTACGCTTACGCCATCCGCATTCGCCATAATGTTCCGTTATGCACCGTTAGGTTACTTAACTAACGGCATACCGGAACGGGACTAGCGCGGGTGTAAAACATAAGCAACTTTTATTATATATCATATATACAATAATAAAGCATTCGTCTCACGCATATAATATGATCACATCACAGTATATCAGCAGCAGAAGAAACATATGAAATATTGGATATACTAGGAGGTCCGTGTTTTATATCGAGCCTGTATGAAACATGGATTCCACGGTCGCGATGAATAGCCAAACCCACATCCCTAGACCCCTACGACAGCGGCAAGTAACCCAAACAATTCTAGGGTTAGAAGACCCGGTCTCGACTCTTCGAGATGGCCTCCCACTGTACCCTAGAACCCAGTTACTTGTGCTCGCCTCCTTGGGTCTACCTAATGCGGAAAAGTAAATAATATACAATGGTGACATCATCCTCAACCCAGAAGTGCCCCAACAAAAGAATATTACATACAATGAATTTTACATGGATGAAAATAAAAACCCTCATCTCACATAAAACCCCCGGCTATTCAGAACACGACGATCCAATATAACATATCACAGCAACATATAATATCTCATAACATCAACGAAAGCAAGTATGCGTATCCCGATTGTCGTTGATGTATAGCTACGAAGCTGGCAATACCCCACATACACTTATGGTCGCAGAAAAGAAAGTTGAAAAACTACAACATTTGGAATCCATAATCTCCTTAGACATCGTAAACACGAAATATTACATATTACGGATTTCATTCCTAACACTATGAATTCCACATATTGTATCACAATCACAGAATTTCATGACGATGTTTAACGTTTCGATCGAATCAACATACACTCACAAATTACCCCCGTGAGCTCAACACTTGAGCAAAGTCGAAACACTGAAAAACCGTGCCACAATGTCCATGGACCAGCCGTAGAAGGAGTTAACCAACGCCTCACCTATGACACCACGGAACTATGGCAAACCTGAAGGTTCGAACGTGGTTCCGTGGGCACAGAATCGAGTTAAAGTTATTATAGTCTTCTAGGGAATCCATAGGGGTACTTGCACGATTTTAGGAGTATAATCAACTTCGGAAAATTATAACACTAGGAAATTTCAGCAGGGTACAAAAATGTGGTGTGCGAAGTTCGATCGAACTGCTAAAAATAGTCAAGTTTACTAATACATAGTTAAGTAATATGACTACGAAGCACTACGAATTAGCCCCAGGTCAAACAAATCATCACATGAAAATTGGGCTAAATAAACAATACTAGGAAACCCAAAATGAAGCTAAAAGAGCACAAGAGGATTATGAGGGGCAGAGGAGCCATCAGGGCTAGCCTGGCCAGAATTTGAGGCTTGGTGCTCGGCCAGAATTTGAGGCTTGGTGCTCGGCCAAAATTCGAGCCCTTCCATTCGTATTTCTCCCATGTTCTTAGAATTGCCCATAGATCATTCTGCACCTGTTTGGAAAAATTTTTAAAGGACTTTTTGTAAAATTTCCAGAGAGCAAGAATGGGGTTTCCTAATACCGTATTTCGAAGTGATTTTCGTTTTCGTAATTGTTATAACACCGTATCTAGAATTCTAGTTTGGCTCTGATACCACTGTTGGGCTTCCCTTGCACCTAGTCTAGGGTTTGGTTGCATCACTCATGCCACTTTAAAATTTAGAGAGGTGCAAAGAAAGCAAACCATGAATCATGCTAGAATTTCTAAGGTAACAAGTTTGTATCACATACAAATAAGTAAAAGAGATAGGGATTACAACCTTTGTAGTCCGTTCCTTCGCTTCATAAGCTCCGTGTTGAGGTCCCTTCGCTGCGATCATCAAGAACTCTGACTCTCGTGAGGCTCCAAGAGGTGAATGATGCATCTTTCTTGAAGTCTTCATGATCTTAGATGATCTACCTTGAAGAATCTCTAACCCAAGCTTATACTTCACTAAACAACTTATTAGAGAAGTGAACACCCTAATCTAAGTGGATAGAATAGATGAGGATGATGAAGTAGGAATTTTGCTCTCTTTTGTTTTCAATTTCTCACTCAATATAATCACAAATCAAAAAGCAAGTGAAGGTTTTTCAAGAGCTCAAAGAAGAAAAAGAAGGAGAATATGAAGCTAATTCATTTTGTGATGAATAATGAATTATTATTGTGGTTACTTATTCAACCATGAGTTAAGCATGAAGGGTTTTAACACATGTAGAGAATAAACTAGATTTAATGGTTTGGATTGGGTTAACAAATATCTACGCAAAATATCAAAGCTAAAGACAAAAGGAATGCTTCATGAAGCTTCATGAAAAAGCGAACCCAAAAGCGAACCCTAATCCAAACCCTAACTAGGTTTAATCTCTAAATCATTGTTGAATTGTAACCTTAACTGGTTATAATATTATATATCACATATACAATATATTTTGTAACAAAAAGAAAATAATACAATTAACATATATCGTATATACATCAATGTATTATCGAGTGAGAAAATGAATCATTAAAGAGAGCTTATATTAGTTAACGTAATCTAATATATCACATATATAATTATACATTAAATCATCGAATCAACCCTTGATCCGACAATCTGGCTATATTGCATATAACCGACTAATATAACATGTACCATTTCATCGAATCAACACTTGATCCGATGACCCGGCTAGCCGATATCTCGTATCGCGAGAATAGAATACAGTATCTCATATCGTATTATTCTCGGTCCCGCACATATCACATATGTGCTCCTACTCCGTTTTGCCTGAGCCAGGAAACCTCTGTGTAGGACTCTAAAGAATCGTCAATACGCCGGCAGTAGGTGATGATCATATCAAACACCCACAAGCTGCAAGCGGACAGCTAAACGTAACAACCAACCGTGTATTGGGCGATCAGAAGATCAACAACCAAGCCTGTACATTCTCCTGTGAATCCAATCAGTAACACTATCGTACAGTCCGGTCTTTTCATCTGATATGTCGCATATCCAGTCTAGGGGTGGTAAACGTCAGACCCCAGTAACCGATAAGTTGTGTCGATATGAGGATCATAACAGGTCGAGAAACTACTGATAACTCTTACCAGTAGCACTCCATATCAGCCATATCCAGGGACTTCCAGTTATAGCCAATCGAACATAGCACAGCATCAACTCCCTATACCAGGAGAGACGAAACCCCTCCTATCGCTCATTGCCTCCATGCGATTCGGGACTGTACCCAAAAGCCACTGTTTTGCATGCCCTCTTGGACGTGGTAAGGTAGAAATCAAAGCATAGTGGGAATCACACAAGACTCTATGACGATCTCAGGTCTACAGACGAACCTGTACCAGTGTCACCGGAGAACTGCTATCTGACGATTAGTATAATACCATCTAGGAGTTCTCGGTGAGTCCGTTCAGTGTACCCAGTCTCCACTAAGCACCCGTACACCATCTTTGATGTCAAACACCGATGGGTATGGGATCATCCATCGCCCATCATATGGGTCAAGATGTGTATACGCTAGTCTACTCTGGAGTATCGATGCCCTGTCTCGATACTCCCTCGACTAGGAACAGTTATAGGATGTACTCTTTGACTACCCTGGCCCCACTAGTATGATCTGCATCATAGTCCTAGTAGTCGAGTACATATCCTAAGGGCTTTATCAACATGTGAGAGCAAGACAGTTAACCCGTACAAGTCAACATGTTAAGATAACGTGGAACCAAATAGCATACTATCATGTCGAGCAGGAAAGTCCTCTCTATATATATCCAAGCATCCACTATAATATACATCATATGTACAACAATGGCCTCTAGGGCATATATATAACTAACACTATCATCGTATGATAACTTGATGGAAGACACTCAAGTTATCACTCTCCAGAAGGTATGAGCATGCCTGGCAAGTTTCAGTTTCTTTAGAAACTCCCGATGTGGATTATTGCCCCATGCTCTTATGACCTTGACAAAGGCCAACATATCATAAGTCACATATCAAGTTCTACCCGTCATTGTCCAGGTTAATTTGAACCCACCCGTACATACTCTTGACGAAGGCCAAAATAGCAGTACGATTGTTCCAAACCAACGCATCTATCCATGCAACAGAATAGTAACACATAGTTACTCTACACTATACCTAGACGAAGGCCAACTTACATAGCATGAATACTAGGCGCTACTCGTCTGAAATGACGGAGGGCTACGGCTGGTTTTTGGCGAAAAACCTTTAACGTATTGAACTTGATATCGTCGAAGGAATCCAAGTGGTTTTACAAATATATAATGGTGAAAACATTTGCTAAGGAGGTTACTCCCGGTGAAGGGATCTCGGCTCTTTCCTCGTCGAATGAGGTGCAGGATATTCCAAACTGAATACCACGATGCAAAGAAAAAATAATCGACGATAGTGAACTTATTACGCTGACGCAAACTTCTGCCAAAGGGGCCACTCCCGATGAAGGGATCTTGGCCCTTGCATTGTCGAATGAGGTGCTGGATATTCATAACCGAATACCACTGTGCAAAGCAAAAGAGAACGTCTGTAATGTCAGTTTTTAAAAAAATTGGTTCCAACAACATCATATATAGGTTTGTTTTCCATGAATTGATCAGAATCAACGCAGACCCATCAATTAATCACACCAGAAAAGAACGAAAATATAATATACGTATATGCCATTCGCATTCGCTACTGGGCCCCGTCGTCACCCGTTAGGTTACTTAACTAATGACAGAGCGGAGGCTGGACTAGCGCGGGTGCAAAACATATACAACATCCACTAGTATTTATATAAATATATATGCAACAATCGTCCCAGGCATGATATATGCAACATCACAGAATAGCGATAAGCATCAATGAACAAACGGATAATCTGGGAGTCTCGGGTTTCTTTTGAGCTGCAAGTGAAACCCGACATTCCCCTTGTCGTGTGGATAGCCTGTACAATGAAAACCTAGACCCCGATGAGCATGGCAAGTTATCCGCCAATCCCAGAAGTGAGGAAACCCCAATCAACAAAGTGAATGGGCCACCCAGCACTTCACGGAATCCGGTAACTTGAGCACCCTCCGTGGGTCAACCTGTACCCCATACGAGTGCGGCGAATAGCCAACCAATTCTAGAGTAAGGCCCCCTCCGTCTCAATGCTATGAGATGCGGGCCTATTTCTCTCTAGAACCCGACTAACCGTGCACTCCACCGCGGGATAATCCTAGTAAAGAAAAGAAAATAATACGTACAACGGTGACATCGACCTCAACCCGGTCGTGCCCCAAACAAATAATATACAAACCGGCAGTGACGACAGTCCACATGTCGGACGCTTGCTCCGCAATATCAAATGTACAAATAAATCCAAACTATAATACCATTGCACCCAATCTATCCACACGATGATCCCGCCACAACCATAACATAACACAGAACATCAACGTGAATGTCACGTTCGCAAACCTGTCTAAAAGAGCATATAGCAGTTAGACGAGTTGTACCGCTCTAAAGACATTGACGGTCGCAGATAGTAATGTATGTACTGAAAAGTACGACATTAGAATTCCGCACGCAATTAGAAAACTAAACCAATTTCAAAAACCATAAAAAAATAGTGAACTAAAGATCTAAAAACCGACCGTTTTAAGCCAATTCGGAATTCCGAATCAAAACGAAACACGCTCGAACCTTCGCGAAGAGTTAGAGCATGAAATTAACTTCAAGTTAGGAGGCCTAAAAGAGGTACCCCAGCCCTGAGGCCACCACGAGGTGGCTAAGGGGTGAGGCAGACACGAAACTGCCCAAGGTGGGGTAGTTCCGGGTCCCCACAGTGAAGACCACCTTGTGGTGGTCTTGGGGAGTAGGCCCAGCCATTCGGTCCTCCCTGGGGGTTCCCCAGGATTCCTATGCACCACCCCGCGGCTTCTCAGTTCAAACCTTGAGCCCGCGTGGTGTGCATTGTTAGTTGTTTGTATGCCCTAGAGTCCAGTGTTGTAAAGATAGTGTATATTATATTGGATGCTTGGACATATATAGAGAGGACTTTCTTGCTCGATATGATAGTATGCTATCTGGTTGCACTTTACTTTAACATGTATACTTGTCTCTTTATACTGTTTTATAGTTACATGTTGGTAAAGCCCTTTGGATGTGTCCTTGACTACCTAGACTATGATGCGGATAATACTAGTGGGGAGATGGTAGTCTATAAGTACATCCTTCAAGGTCCCTAGTCGTGGGTGTATCGAGATGGGGCATCGATATACCGGTGTAGACTAGCGTATACGCTTCTCGACCTATGAGATGGGCGATGGATGATCCCATATCCATTGGTGTTTGACATCAGAGATGGTATACGGGTGCTCAGTGGAGACTGGGTACACTGGACGGACTCGCCGAGAACTCCCAGATGGTATTATACCTCACGTCAGATGGCAGTTCTCTGGTGACACTTGTACAGGTTAGTCTGTAGACCCGAGATCGTCATAGAGTCTTGTGTGATTCCCACTGTGCTTTGATTTCCACCTTACCACGTCCACGGGGGCGTGCAAAACGGTGGTTTTTGGGTATAGTCCCGAGTCACATAGAGGCAATGAGCGATAGGAGGGGTTTCGTCTCTCCCGGTATTGGGGGTTGATGTTGCGCTGTGCTCGATTGGCCGTAACAGGGAAGTCCCTGGCCAGGGCTGATTTAGAGATTTACTGGTAAGTGTTACCATTAGTTTCTCGACCCGTTATGAGCCTCACATCGGCACGACTTATCGGTTATTGGGGTCTGACGTTTACCACCCCTAGACTTGAGATGCGACATATCAGACGAGGAGACCGGACTATATGGGAAGTGTTACCGGCAGGCTTTTACAGGAGTTGGAGCGGGCTTGCTTGCTGATCTTCTGATCGCTCAATTCCCGAGTAGCCGTTACGTCCAGCTAGTACCGCTGACGGCTTGTGGGTGCTTGATGTGATCATTACCTACTGCCGGCGTATTGACGAGTCTTTAGAGTCCTACACAGAGGTTTTACTGGCTCAGGCAAAACGAAATAGGAGCACGTATGTGATATGTGAAGGACCGAGAATAATGCATGTATGTGATACCGTATTCTATTCTCACGACTTTTTTGTGTCGATCGGTTATATATGATATAGCCGGGTTATCGAATCAAGTGTTGATTCGATAAGTCGATACATTGGCTGTTAGTCGGTTATATGTGATATGACCGGATTATTAAGTCAAGTGTTGATTTAATAATTTATTGTATAATTGTATATTTGATATACTAGTTTACATTAACTAACACTTGTTCACTTTAGGGTTTTTCTCACATGAGCACAATTTTAATGTATATATGATATATATTAAAATGTGTTTTCCTTTTTGTATCATGGTTGATGATACACATGACTTGGGTGTATGAGACTTACACTATGCTATCTTTTATGTTGGATTTTAATATTCAAAGTAATTACAAAATTAGTGGAGGATTAGCTAAATGCTTGAAGCTTGTGGAAGCTTGTGGAAGCATTGACTAATTCCACTAAATTTGTTTTTACTATGGATATTTCTTAACCCAACCATAAAGATTAGCCATGGGTTAAGTCTCTACAAGAGTTAGTATATGATACTCACTCACCATGGTTAGCTTTCTCACATGATCATTATCTTCATCAATTTTGCTTTTGTTCTTCTTCTTCATTGCTAAAAAGAAAAAGCTTTCTAGGGTTTGATCCAAAGTGAGAAAGATTGAGAGAAATAAAATTCTAAAGAGAACCCACTTCCTATTTCTCCATCCTCTACTAGACTAGCACTTTAGTTTAGGGTGTTTGCTTCACTAATTCTCAAGTTAGTGAAGTAGAAGCTTGAGTTGGCATCCCCTCGACGTAGATCATCTTCGGCCTCGTAGACTTCAAGCAAGGACGCGTCTTTCGCCTTGTGAAGCCATGCAAGGGTCCGGGAGAACCACGATCGTAGCGAAGGGACTTCAACAAGGAGCTATAGAAGTGAAGGACCGATCTACAAAGGTTGTATTTCGTATTCACTTAGTTGTAAACGTAGTTTAGTTGCATATGAAACCCTAATAATCTAGCGACGATCAAGTCCATACTACCTCTCCCGGTGCTTTCGGGCATGCGGAATTTGGTGAAAAACAATTTTCTAGAGGCGGTAACATAGACTCAAAACCGGATCTTTGTTAAACATCTAACTAACAACCTAACTAGGAGTTGTTAACTACTCGGTTAGGGGGTTATACCTTTCTTTCTTGAACTCCTTCGTCTTCAAGCCTCGATTGTTGTCCGGATCGGCTTCACCCCGTCGTCTCCTTGCGCCGAAGATCGATCCACCTGAAAGCTTCTACCTTTGGCTTCTTCTTCGAGCTTTGAAGAAACTAGTTCACTCGGTTTGCTAAACCTTGTGAACTAGAGTGAGTAGAGGAGAGTGTGTTGGGATTTTTCTCTATGGTTCTTGGTTCTCAACACATGAGACAAGTGAACCATAAACTAAAGAGAGGGAGAGCAAGAGGAAGAAGATGAGAGCTCAAGAACACAAGAGAGAGAAAGGAAATGAAAGAATGAGCTAGACTTTTCTCTCTTGGCTCTCATAATCCAAAACCATCATAACCAATAATAGCAATCAAGTATTAGTGATGGTTTAAGATACAATAGCCATATCATTTCATGCACTCATTTTGCACAAGAGAACAAGCAAGCAAAAGTCTTTGCCATGAAATGATAGCCATTGTCATCATGATGGTCAACTAGTCCAACCTAGTCAACCGGTCAACAAAGTCAACAAAGTCAATCCCTCAACAACCATGTCACTATAATACTTAATTAATATTATTGTTAATTACATATCATATTCTCATTAGGGTTGAGCAAAAAGTCAATGGTCAACAGTCAACAGTCAACAGTCAAAATTCAACAACCCTAATGAGAATCCTCTGCCCCTGTCTCTCTGTCAACTGTGCATACACACCCGCATCCGCGTTCCGAGGAACACGAATACATACAGGATAAAACCAATCCCAAAACGTACACTAGGATCTGGCTTAAACCAAAGCCCGCTAGTGTCAACTGTCCGGACACTGTACGTGCACAAGTGCACGGATGTGACCGAACCCTGTCGCAAAACCATGCGACCTGTCGCAAAACCATGCGACCTCTACTCTTTTGCCTAAAGGCGAATAGATTTTTGTGTGGGACTCTAAAAACTCGACACTACGCTGGCAGTGGGTTTAGCCACAGACCGAAAGCGGCACTAGCTGTGCGTAACGGTCCCCAGGTAGATGCCGACAAGAAGACTGACGAGGTGAAACCCATCTGAACTCCTACTGAGTCTGACTGTGACAGTCTCCGTACAGTCCGGTCTGTTCGTCTGATACATCGCATGGAGGGCCTAGGGGGGCGGTAAACGTCAGTCCCCTAATAGCGGTACAAGTCGTGTCGGAGTGAAGCCCAAAACACCCTGAGATAACACTGGAAGCCTACCAGTATATCACGCTTGCCCTGGCCAGGGAATACTCATGTAATGGCTCTCCTAGGCACAGCGCGATGTCAACCCCCAATACCGGGAGAGACGAATCCTGTCTAACCGTCACTGCCTCCAAGTGCTTCGGGACTGCACCCAACTACTACCTGTTTGCACGACTCCTTTAAGCCGTGGAAGGGTAGTAATCAAAGTACAGTGGGAACACACTCGAGGCGAAATGACAGTGTCAAGTCAGCGGACTAAGCTGTACTCATGTCACCTGGGAACTGATAACTGACGATAGGTATAGTACCAACCGGTCAGTTCCCGACGAGTCCTGTCCAGTGTACTCGTAACCTAACGAGCATCCGTATACTATCTCCATTACGACGTACTGATGGCTGTGGGACAGACCATCTCCCACACTGGGATGAGAAGCGCATACGCTAGTCTACTCCGGAGTATCGATGCCCTGTCTCGATAGTCCTGCGACTAGGGACCTGTATAAGGATGTGCTTATAGATTACCCAACCCCCACTAGTGTGACTGCCATCACAACGCTGGTAATCAAGCAAAGATCCTAAGGGCTCCACTAATGTGTATAGGTGATATACTAAAATAAACACATGTACACATTGAAGTAGAAACAAACCAAGTAGCGTACTACTATATTGAGCAAGATTGTTTATACAACTGTGAATATCCCAAGCTTCCATTAAGTAATATACAAACTAGTATGATACAGTAATGGCCTCTACGGCATATACACTAACAATCTCCCACTTGCACTAAGGCCATGTACTGGCGTATCGAAGACCTATCATCTCGATCAGCCGCTCGAACTGAGTCTGGGGCAAGGCCATGTTGAATGGATCTGTAGTGTTATCTTCTGAAGCAACCCTCCGGACCTAGATCTCCTGGCGATCCACGATCTCCCTGATCAGGTGATACCGCCTCAAGATGTGTCTGGATCTCTGATGGGACCTGGGTTCCTTCGCTAAAGCTATAGCCCCGTTGTTGTCGCAATCCAGAGGTATTGGATCAACAATGGACGGAACCACCTGAAGTTCTTTCAAGAACTTCCTCATCCAGACAGCCTCTTTTACGGCATCAGATGCAGCAATGTATTCCGCTTCCATAGTCGAGTCTGCAACGGTTTCTTGTTTGGAACTCTTCCAACACACCGCCCCTCCATTGAGGGTAAAGACAAAACCCGACATGGACTTGGAATCATCCTTGTCACTCTGGAAGCTGGAGTCAGTAAAGGCCTCGATCTGGAGGTCTTTTCCGCCATACACCAAGAACATCTCCTTAGTCCTTCTCAGGTACTTGAGAATGTTCTTTACCGCTATCCAGTGTTTCTCCCCAGGGTTTGACTGATACCGGCTTACCACACTCAGTGCATAAGCTACATCCGGTCTGGTACACAACATCGCATACATTATAGAGCCTACCGCAGAAGCGTAGGGTATAATAGACATGCGATCCCTCTCCAAATCAGTCTTGGGAGACATCTCTTTAGAGAGGGTGATCCTGTGACAAGCCGGTAGGTTACCGCGCTTGGAATCTTCCATACTGAATCTTTTCAGTATGGTGTCGATGTACCTGGACTGTGAAAGTCCTAATATCCTCTTGGATCTATCACGATGGATCCGGATCCCCAGGATGTATGAGGCATCACCCAGGTCATTCATGGAGAACCTGTGTGACAAGAACCCCTTGACAGATTGTAGCATAGGAATGTCATTTCCTATTAAGAGAATGTCATCCACGTATAAAACGAGGAATACTGCAGTTCTCGCTACAAATCTACTATAGATGCATGGTTCATCTGGATTTTTGATAAAGCTAAATTCTTTGACCGTCTCATCAAAACAGATGTTCCAACTCCGCGATGCCTGCTTTAGTCCGTAAATGGAGTTAAGCAACTTGCACACCTTTCCGCTGCTCCCACTCTGAATGAAACCCTCTGGCTGGTCCATATAGACACTCCTCTAAATTTCCATTTAGAAAAGCGGTCTTTACGTCCATCTGCCAAATCTCATAGTCGTGGAAGGCAGCAATGGCAAGAAGGATCCGAATGGATTTCAGCATAGCTACTGGAGAAAAGGTCTCGTCATAGTCCAAACCAGGTCTTTGACCAAAACCCTTTGCAACCAGTCTAGCTTTATAGGTCTCAACCTGTCCATCTACACCAATCTTCCTTTTGAAGATCCACTTGCATCCTACGGGTTTTACCCCGTCTGAAGCAACGTCCAACGTCCATACTTTGTTGGTGTACATGGACTCCATTTCGGTCCTCATTGCATCCAGCCATTTTACCGAGTCAACGCTCTGAACGGCCTGCTGGAAGCTAGTAGGCTCATCATAATCTATGATGCAATCCTCTCTATCCCCGTCTATGAGAAAACCGTAGTATCTCTCGGGCAGATGAGACTGCCTACTACTCCTGCGGAGCGGCGTAGGAATGTCCTATTCTTTTGAACCCTCTGGTGCCACTAAGCTTTCAGTAATAGCTCGTGGTTCTGGAATTTCTTCCAGTTCTACCGCGCTCCCACTAATTTCCTTTTCTAAGAACTGGTGTTCTAGAAAGTGGGCATGACGAGAAACAAAAATCTTTTGTTCCTCTTCGCAGTAGAAGAAATATCCCTTGGAATTCTTTGGATATCCCACGAACTTGCACTGTACTGAGCGTGCCTCGAGCTTGTCCGCATGCTGCTTTTTGACAAAAGCTGGACTACCCTATGTCTTAATGTGATTAAGATAGGGTCTCTTCCCACACCACATCTCATATGGTGTAGTAGGTACAGTCTTAGTGGGAACTCGGTTCAAAAGGTATGCAGCTGATTCTAGTGCATACCCCCAGAATGATCGCGATAACTCAGCATTACTCATCATGGACCGTACCATATCCAATAGGGTTCGGTTCCGTCTTTCCGATACACCGTTATGTTGCGGAGTGTATGGAGGAGTAAGCTGAAAGAGAATTCCGTTCTCTTTTAAACAGTCCAGGAACTCGGCACTCAAGTATTCACCACCTCGATCCGATCTTAGAATCTTGATACTTTTGCCGGTTTGTTTTTCTACTTCATTCTTATATTCCTGGAATTTTCCAAAAGCTTCGGACTTATGTTTCATTAAGAAGACATAACCGTACCTTGAAAAATCATCCGTAAAGGTAATGAAGTAAGAATAACCTCTTCGTGCATGCGTAAACATTGGACCGCACACGTCGCTGTGTACGAGTCCCAAGAGCTCGCTCGCTCTTACTCCGTGTCCAGTGAACGGAGTCTTTGTCATCTTTCCTTTGAGACAGGATTGACTAGTGGCATACGATTGATATTCGAACGGATTCAAATATCCTTCTGCATGTAACTTCGTCAACCTTCTCTCATTGATGTGACCTAGTCTACAATGCCATAAGAAAGTATGATTTATTTCCGGAGACATTCTTTTGTGTGTATTCTGGACATTGAAAATCTGTGGTTGGTTTAATACGTATATACCATTGCTTAATGTACCTGACCCAATCAGAACTTGATTAAGGTGAATGTTTACAACATTACTTACAAACGCAAATTCATAACCTTCTTTAGAAGTCAAAGATACAGAAATGATATTACAAGTTGCGTTGGGTACAAAAAAGCAATTACGCAAAACCAAAACGTGTCCATCTGACAACCCCAGGTGATAGTCCCCCACGGCCTTAGCATCCATGCTAGCTCCGTTTGCAACTTTGAGGGCCATGTCACCTGCCTTCAAAACCCTACGGTTTCTCAACGCCTGCAAAGAATTACAGATATGAGATCCTGATCCGGTATCCAATACCCAGGAAGTAGAGTTTATTGATAGGCAGTTTTCAATAACATACTCACCTGAAGCTGAAGCCGCAACCTGCTTCAGTTCCTGTGTTCTGGCCTTCCAAGCCCTGCAATCATTCTTCCAGTGTCCCTTCTTATGACAATAGAAGCATTCTTCTTTATCCACAAGCTGCCCCGCTTTCTTTGTTGCTTTTGCTTTTGCTTTTCCCTTCGTATCCACTTTACTAACACCGCCCCTTGGTTTGGCGGGGACTTTCTTCTTCTTTCACTTGGCTTTCGCCTTGGACCTAGAAGAGGAAGATCCTCCTACAAACAAAGTGGATGTTTCCCTACC
Organism: Agapanthus africanus; assembly: GCA_030015575.1. NCBI lineage: Eukaryota > Viridiplantae > Streptophyta > Magnoliopsida > Asparagales > Amaryllidaceae > Agapanthus > Agapanthus africanus. The sequence goes on from JASDDO010000008.1 coordinate 301,685,040, forward strand.
TTTCTGTATGGTGCCCTCTGCGCTCCTCAGCATGTTGAGGAGTTCTGAAAGTTCAACTTCTTTTTCTTGTAAGTTAAAGTTCAGGATAAACTGGGCATAAGTGGAAGGAAGGGACTGGAGAATCAAGTCCGTATAGAGCTCATTCTCCAACGTGGTCCCAAGGTCCGCGAGCTCTTCTATGTAGCCAATCATCTTAAGCACGTGTTCCGCTACCGATGATCCGACGGCCAATCTTGCCGAAAATAACTTCTTCGACACTTCGTATCTTGCGATACGAGATTGCTCTCTATACAGTTCTTTTGTATGGAGAAATATGGACTCAAGGTCCATATTCTCGTGCCTCCTCTGATGTTCGTTGTCCATAGAGGCAAGCACGAGGCACCTGGCCTTCGCGCAATCAATCTCCCAAGTCTTACGGATTTCCTTATCCGCGATGCTGGAGGTGGGACCTGGAACAGGGGGAGCTTTGGTGGTAAGAAGATACCCCAGCTTGTCGTAAGTGATTGCCATTTTGACATTCCTGAGCCAATCTTTGTAGTTTGGCCCTGTCAGTATGTTTTTATCTAGAAGTAACTTAAGTCCAGTCATGTCGATTGGTCGCTGCAATTAGGAGAGAGAAGAAGAAACACTCAGCATGATGCTCTTAAAAGTTTAGAGTGGTTTTTAGTTTGTCTAAACAGGATGGCTCGCACTGTTTCTCGAATCCCTCCTCAAACCAAAAAGGAAGAATTAGTCAGGATCAATCTCACCGTACAATACTTGCTTAACCGTTCGGCCAGGCTGGTGTCGGTACTTCGAGGGAGGTTTTCCAACGCTTTCGCGAATTTCCTTAATTTAAGAACCTCTTTTCCCTGGGGGCGTAGCCCTGCTAACACCTTTCTAGACACCTACTAGGTTTATAGCATTGATCGTTAAGTGAGAAATTTCCCGAGGAGTAGCATATACTCACAGTAGGATCGGGATCCAAATATCATCGCGTGAAGAAACTGAAGGAATCCTACCAGAATCATCACACTCCAAATGGTATGCAACACTAGCAAGTTTCGGTTCTTTTGAAACTCCCGATGTGGATTTTTGCCCCATGCTCTTATGACCTTGACTTTGGCCAAAATATCATAAGTCATATGCCAAGTTCTACCCGTCATTCTCCAGGTTAATTTGGATCCACCCGTACCTACCCTTGACTTTGGCCAAATTGGCATACGACTGTCCCAAACCAACGCATTTATTTATGCTACACATGAATATCCAATAGCTACCAATCACTATGCCTTGACTTTGGCCAACATACATAGCTTGAATACTATTGACTATCCATGTGAAACGACGAAGGGCTATGAATGGTTTTGGCGAAACCGTGAACGTAGTGAACTTGATATAATCGATGGAACGAGATAGCTTTTAAAAGGAGTGGCTCAAACTCCGCATTTTAAAAGTTGGTTTTGAAAAGAACCGAGTGGTTTTTCGAAAGTGTTCCAACGACTTTTACTTGGTTTATTTTCTTGCATTAGTTCTTTTAATGCGTGTAATTCTTGCATTAGTTCTTTTAATGCGTCCCATCATTTAATCCTACCATTGCAGAAAACAACCAAAATATGACGTACGCTTATGCCATTCGCATTAGCCACAGGGCCCCGTCATTACCCGTTAGGTTACTTAACTAACGACAGAGCGGGGGCTGGGCTAGCGCGGCTGTAAAACATAAGCAACGCCTAAATAATATCATATATAGATATATTGCAAAGATAGCCATTTCAGATCACAGATGAACACATTGGATATACTAGGAACCCATAATTCATACGAGCCTATAACGAAAAACAGATTACACGGTCGCGGAGAATAGCCAAAACCCCTACGGGTGTGGCAAACTACCCGCCAAGTACCCGAAGCGAAGCAACCTCCCTCAACTCCGTGAGTAGGCCACTCGGCACTTCGGCATACCCGGTAGTTTGTGCACCACCTCCATGGGTCTATCCTAGGAGAAAAAACAGTAAAAAGAAATTATACAATGACGGCTACAATCCCGACCCGGTTGTGCAGCCATATAAATAATTATTACATCAATTTACAAATTTACATGAATTGAAAGAAAAGAAAACTCTCATCTCACAACCCCCGGCTATTCACCCGCGACAATCCAATGAATTCATATACACATTCCAATGACATTACAGATCACGGATTTGTATAACCCCCACTAATCGACATATAGCGATTAGCAGACGTTCAATACAAATATCACATCACAGATAAAAACCCGTCAGCTTAAGTCTTTAGAAGTTCGATCAAAAATACGGATTTTTAGGCCCCAAACACAAAATTTTCGTTCTGGAAAATCTGGGCTGAAAAGACATATTCCAAAAATCCCAAAACGACCCCCGAAATACACTGCACTAAATTTGGACCTCGGCCGAGTCAACTCGGCCGCGGAACCGCGGCGGGAGCGTGCTCCCGCCGCGATTCCGCGGCTCTTTGATCGGTTCGTGGGACCAAATTTTGTGGTTATTCAAACAAAAGCCTGAGCCGATTTTTAAGATGAAATTTATCAGTTTTTTAACAGAAAAAAAATCGGCAGAAACTTGATATATCGGGTTCGTTTCGTGACTTTTTCTTTGATCGATCTTCTAGTTACTTTGCTAACATGTTAGATAGAGTTTAACCTGTCTCTGATACCACTGTAAGTCCATACTACCTCTCCCGGTGCTTTCGGGCATGCGGAATTTGATGAAAAACAATTTTCTAGAGGCGGTAACATGGACTCAAAATCGGATCTTTGTTAAACATCTAACTAACAACCTAACTAGGAGTTGTTAACTACTCGGTTAGGGGGTTATACCTTTCTTTCTTGAACTCCTTCGTCTTCAAGCCTCGATGGTTGTCCGGATCGGCTTCACCCCGTCGTCTCCTTGCGCCGAAGATAGATCCACCTGAAAGCTTCTACCTTTGGCTTCTTCTTCGAGCTTTGAAGAAACTAGTTCACTCGGTTTGCTAAACCTTGTGAACTAGAGTGAGTAGAGGAGAGTGTGTTGGGATTTTTCTCTATGGTTCTTGGTTCTCAACACATGAGACAAGTGAACCATAAACTAAAGAGAGGGAGAGCAAGAGGAAGAAGATGAGAGCTCAAGAACACAAGAGAAAGAAAGGAAATGAAAGAATGAGCTAGACTTTTCTCTCTTGGCTCTCATAATCCAAAACCATCATAACCAATAATAGCAATCAAGTATTAGTGATGGTTTAAGCTACAATAGCCATATCATTTCATGCACTCATTTTGCACAAGAGAACAAGCAAGCAAAAGTCTTTGCCATGAAATGATAGCCATTGTCATCATGATGGTCAACTAGTCCAACCTAGTCAACCGGTCAACAAGTCAACAAAGTCAACCCCTCAACAACCATGTCACTATAATACTTAATTAATATTATTGTTAATTACATATCATATTCTCATTAGGGTTGAGCAAAAAGTCAATGGTCAACAGTCAACAGTCAACAACCCTAATGAGAATCCTCTGCCTCTGTCTCTCTGTCAACTATGCATACACACCCGCATCCGCGTTCCGAGGAACACGAATACATACTGGATAAAACCAATCCCAAAACGTACACTAGGATCTGGCTTAAACCAAAGCCCGCTAGTGTCAACTGTCCGGACACTGTACGTGCACAAGTGCACGGATGTGACCGAACCCTGTCGCAAAACCATGCGACCTGTCGCAAAACCATGCGACCTCTACTCTTTTGCCTAAAGGAGAATAGCTTTCTGTGTGGGACTCTAAAGAGTCGACACTACGCTGGCAGCAGGTTTAACCACAGACCGCAAGCGGCACTAGCTGTGCGTAACGGTCCCCAGGTAGATGCCGACAAGAAGACTGACGAGGTGAAACCCATCTGAACTCTACTGAGTCTGACTGTGACAGTCTCCGTACAGTCCGGTCTGTTCGTATGATACATCGCATGGCGGGCCTAGGGGGGCGGTAAACGTCAGTCCCCTAATAGCGGTACAAGTCGTGTCGGAGTGAAGCCCAAAACACCCTGAGATAACACTGGAAGCCCACCAGTATATCACGCTTGCCCTGGCCAGGGAATACTCGTGTAATGGCTCTCCTAGGCACAGCGCGATGTCAACCCCCAATACCGGGAGAGACGAATCCTGTCTAACCGTCACTGCATCCAAGTGCTTCGGGACTGCACCCAACTACTACCTGTTTGCACGACTCCTTTGAGCCGTGGAAGGGTAGTAATCAAAGTACAGTGGGAACACACTCGAGGCGAAGTGACAGTGTCAAGTCAGCGAACTAAGCTGTACTCATGTCACCTGGGAACTGATAACTGACGATAGGTATAGTACCAACCGGTCAGTTCCCGACGAGTCCTGTCCAGTGTACTCGTAACCTAACGAGCACCCGTATACTATCTCCAGTACGACGTACTGATGGCTGTGGGACAGACCATCTCCTACACTGGGATGAGAAGCGCATACGCTAGTCTACTCCGGAGTATCGATGCCCTGTCTCGATAGTCCTGCGACTAGGGACCTGTATAAGGATGTGCTTATAGATTATCCAGCCCCCACTAGTGTGACTGCCATCACAACGCTGGTAATCAAGCAAAGATCATAAGGGCTCCACTAATGTGTATAGGTGATATACTAAAATAAACACATGTACACATTGAAGTAGAAACAAACCAAGTAGCATACTACTATATTGAGCAAGATTGTTTATACAACTGTGAATATCCCAAGCTTCCATTAAGTAATATACAAACTAGTATGATACAGTAATGGCCTCTAGGGCATATACACTAACAGATATTCCTATATATTTCTGGGTATTTTTAAAACTGACTCATGTGTTGAGTATTTTTGGGGTTTATTTTGTAATCGTCGATTCGATCGGAGAATTTAATTTTGTTTTGTTATTCCGGATAATTTAGAAAGTATTAAAATGTTTGAACGGATATCATTAACTCAATTTTTCCTGGCACGAAAAACATTCAAGTGTTGAATTTTTCTCGGGTTTAAATCTTTCGGAAAAACGTGCATGTGACGCGATGGACCCTCTAGAAGACAACAAACCTTAACTCGATTATTTGACCGTCTCGAACTGCCTTTTGAACCTTAGGGTTTGAGGCAGTACGGCGTTCCACATGTGAGGCGTTGGCTTGACCCTTCTACGGCTGGACCGTTGCTACTGTGACGTATTCTGGAATTTTTGAACTCCGCTCAAGTGTTAAGCTATTTAGGAAATCTTGGGTATTTGATTATTCGATCGGAAAGTTTAATACTGTCTATTTATCTCGAATGTGATACAATATGTGGAATTCATACAGTTAGGCATGAAATGCGAAATATGTGATATTTCGGATTTACGATGTCTAAAGAGATTGTGGATTCCAAATGTTGTAGTTTTACACTTTCTTTTCTGTGACCGTAAGTGTAATATGTGATATCGCCGGTTTCGTTGCTATATGTCAACGACAATTGGGATGCACATATTTACTTACGTTGATGACATGTGATGTTATGTGTTGCTAGATATGTTATATTGGATCGTCACGTTCTGAATAGCCAGGGGGTTTTATGTGAGATGAGAGTTTTTATTTTCATTCATGTAAATTAAAATGTATGTAATATTCTTTTATTGGGGCACTTCCGGGATGAGGTTGATGTCAGCTTTTGTATATTATTTACTTTTCCGCACTAGGATAGACCCAAGGAAGAGAGCACAAGTAACCGGGTTCTGGAGTCCAGTGGGAGACCAACTCTAGGAGTCGAGTCCGGGTCTTCTAACTCTAGAATTGGTAGGGTTGCTTGTCGCTCTCGTAGGGGTCTAGGGGTGTGGGTTTGGCTATTCGTCGCGACCATGGAATCGGTGTTTTATAGAGGCTCAAAATAAAACACGGACGTCCTAGTATATCCAATGTTTCATATGTTTCGTCTGCTGCGATATCTGTGATGTGACGTGATAAATACTGTATATAGTATATATGATATATTATATAGACGTTACTTATGTTTTACACCCGCGCTAGCCCTGCCCCGCTCTGCCGTTAGTTACCTAACCTAACGATGCACGAGGGGATATCGAGGCGAATGCGGATGGCATAAGTGTACGTCGTATTTATCTGTGATGTTTAGGTGACTTAAATGATGGGACTTCATTAATGTGATTAATGAAAGAAAAGAAACCTAAAAGATGTTGTAGAATCAAATTTTTCAAAAAGGGTAGCTACAGTTTTGCTTTGCATAGAGATATATATGATATATCCCGCACCTTATTCGATGGGGAAAGAGCCGAGATCCCTTCACCGGGAGTGACTTATTTAGCAAAACTGGCAGATGCTACAACACTCGGTTTGTTTTTTATTGCTTTTAGGGTTTTGCTTTGCATAGTGATGTATATGATATATCCTGCACCTTATTCCATAAGGAAAGAGCCGAGATCCCTTTACCGGGAGTGACCTCTTTAGCAAAACAAATGAATGCCTCAAAGTCACTCCATTTCAAAATTCACTCGATTTTACAACGATATCAAGTTCGATACGCAATAGGTTTTCAGAAAAAACCAGTCGTAGCCCTCCGTCATTTCAGTTAAGTCCTGCTTAGTATTCGTGTTGCGTTTGTTGACCTTGTCAAGGCGTAGTGTCCGGTAGCTGACCAGTATTTATCTGTTTATGCATATGATGCAGATTGGATTAGGGTAGTCGTACGGCCTTGTTGACCTTGTCAAGGGTCGTGCGGGTGGGTTTAATTCAATCAAGAAATGACGGGTTGAACTTGACTTACGGTCTATGGTTTATTGACCTTGTCAAGGTCATAGATCGTTTAGGGCAAAATATTATCGGGAATTTCAAGTGTTGAAATTTGCAATGAGATTGCATACCTTCTATGAGATAGTTGGATCCCGATACCCACTGCGAGTAATTGTTACTCCCGGGAGAGTTTTACACAGGACAATTGGCCGATCAAGTAGGTGTCAAGAAAGGTGTCAACGGGGTTACGCCTCTGGGAAAACGAGGTTTACTTTAATTAGGTCCGTGCGAAAGCATGGGGAACCTCCCTCAAAGTACCGACACTGTCCTAGCTGAAAGATTGGCGAAGTTGTAGGGTGTAATTAATCCCGGCTAGTCTTTCTTTTTACGGTTTGAAGGAAGATTTGATAAAAATAGTGGGAGCCATCCTGATTAGATAAAATAATAATCAATCTGATCTTGCAAGAGCATACGCTAAAGTGTTTTCTTCTCTCTCTCTCCAAGTAGCGACCATATCATACCTTAATAAAGATAATAATATGGATGTATTGACCGAACCCGCATATTATACTGTGCTGGGGAACGTTGGTTCTGTTCTTTCTTATAAGAGTTATAGGACTGAACAGGATATAGGGGAATACCAGGATTCCCATGCCACCCGAATGAAGAAAGTACATGTTGATGCATTTTCTCCGGGTGTGTTCGTTATAGAGAACTGTTTCTCCATTTGCTCTACGTCCTGGGTATTAGATACCGGGTCAGGATCCCATATATGTAATAAGTTACCTGGGCTTAGGAAAGGTAGAGAACCTGGAGAAGGTGATAAAGACATAAGGGTTGGAAATGGTGCAATTGTTGCAGCTATAACCGTCGGGGAATATCACCTTGTATTGCCAACTGGTAATACATTGATTCTGAACGAATGCTATTTCATGCCGAACCTGATATGCAACATTATATCGGTTTCTTTGTTGAGTAAAGAGGGATATAATTTTGTATTACAGGATAATGTTATGAACATTTTCCTAAACCAAAAGTTGGTTGGATCAGGCACGTTGTGCAATGGCATTTATGTTCTAAATCAATCAACAGTTCTGAGCATAACAAACACACACAAGAGGAAGAGTTCAGAAATGAACGAATCCTTCTTGTGGCATTCTAGACTGGGTCACATCAATGCGACACGACTAGCTAAGTTGCATAAGGATGGATATTTAAATCCATTTGAATTTTCATCTTATGACACTTGCCAGTCATGTCTCAAAGGCAAGATGACCAAAACTCCGTTTACGGGACACGGAGAGAGAGTTACAGAACTCTTGGGACTGGTACATAGTGATGTATGCGGCCCCATGTCTACACATGCCAGGAATGGTTCTGCGTACTTCATTACATTCATTGACGATCTCTCTAGATTCGGATATGTGATCCTGATGAAACACAAATCAGAAGCTTTTGAGAAATTTAGAGAATATAAACATGAAGTCGAGAACCAAACCGAGAAAAGTATTAAAATCCTTCGATCTGATCGAGGAGGTGAATACTTGAGCAATGAATTCCTGGACTTCCTAAAAGAGAATGGGATTCTCTCTCAGCTAACTCCTCCATATACACCACAGCACAACGGTGTATCTGAACGGAGGAACCGCACCCTATTAGATATGGTGCGCTCTATGATGAGCACAGCTGAGTTACCTATTTCCTTCTGGGGTATGCGCTGGAGACAGCAGCATACCTATTGAATCAAATTCCATCTAAATCTATACCTACCACACCATATGAGATATGGAGTGGGAAGAGGCCATATCTTAAACGACTTAAGATATGGGGTTGTCCGGCCTATGTCAAAAGACAAAACCGTACAAATTCGAGGCACGGTCAGTTCTTTTCAAGTTTGTGGGATATCCAAAGAACTCATATGGGTATTTTTTCTACCACAGTGAGGAACAAAAGGTGTTTGTTGCTCAACATGCCACCTATTTAGAAAAGGAATTTCTTGTAAAAGAAATTAGTGGCAAAGTGGTAGAGCTGCAAAAGGTTCCAGATACACAAACTGCAACTGAAGATTTAGTGGAACCAGAGGATTCAGTAGTTCCCAACGAACCTCAGCCTCTCCTCCGATCTAGTAGGGTTCCTCACCCACCTGAGAGATACTACGGTTTTCTCATGGATGGTAGGAGCGAGGATTGCATCATGGTTGATGATGACCCAACTAGCTTCGAGCAGGCCATCACGAGTGGGGACTCAGTGAAATGGCTGGATGCAATGCGGTCCGAGATGGAATCCATGTACACCAACAAAGTATGGACTTTGGAAGTTGCTCCTGAAGGGGTAAAACCCATTGGGAGCAAGTGGATTTTCAAGAAAAAACTTGGTGTAGAAAGAAAGTGGAGACTTTCAAAGCTAGACTTGTTGCAAAGGGTTTTCGTCAAAGACCAGGTGTGCACTATGGCGAAACCTTTTCTCCAGTGGCTATGCTTAAATCCATCCGGATCATGCTTTCCATCGCTGCATATCATGACTACGAAATCTGGCAAATGGATGTTAAGACCGTCTTTCTAAACAGTGATTTAGAAGAGTGCGTGTACTCTCAGCCAGAGGGCTTCGTAGATAGTGGGAGCAGCGGGAAGGTGTGCAAGCTGCTTAAATCCATTTATGGATTAAAGCAAGCATCGCGGAGTTGGAACATTTGCTTTGACGTCGTTATCAAAGAGTTTGATTTCGTCATAAACGTAGATGAAACTTGTATCTACAAGAAGGTGGCAGAGAGTAAGGTTGTCTTCCTCGTATTGTACGTGGACGACATACTCTTGATAGGAAATGACATTCCTATGCTGCAATCGGTCAAGCTCTTCTTATCACAAAGATTCTCAATGAAAGATCTTGGTGATGCCTCCTGCATATTGGGAATTATGATCTATAGAGAAAGATAAAAAAGGATATTGGGATTGTCCCAATCCAGGTACATTTACACCATACTAAAGAGGTTTAGTATGGAAAAGTCCAAACGTTGGTTTTTACCCACGATCTCAGGGCTCACTCTCTCCAAAGAGATGTCTCCCAAGACTAATTTGGAGAGAGCTCGCATGCAAGGGATACCCTATGCTTCGGCTGTAGGCTCTATCAAGTACGCGATGCTATGTACCAGACCTGATGTAGCATACTCACTAAGTGTAGTGAGTAGATATCAAGCTGATCCTAGAGAGAGTCGATGGACAGCTGTGAAGAGCATTCTCAAGTACTTATGATGGACTAAAGAGATGCTCTTGGTGTATGGTAACGGAGAACTCCAAGTGGAGTCCTTTACCGATTCGAGCTTCCAGAGTGATAAGGACGACTCTAAGTCGCAGTCGGGATTTGTCTTTACCCTTACGGAGGGGCGGTTAGCTGGAAGAGTTCCAAGCAGGAAACCGTCGCAGACTCGACGATGGAGGCTGAATACATCGCTGCCAACGATGCTGCCAAAGAGGCTGTCTGGATCAAGAAGTTCATTACTGAACTTGGAGTGGTTCCATCCATTGAGCATCCAATACCTTTGTATTGCGATAACAATGGAGCGGTGGCTTTGGCCAAGGAACCCAGGTCCCATCAGCGATCCAGGCATATTCTGAGGCGATATCACCTGATCCGGGAGATAGTTGATCGCCGGGAGATCGAGGTCAGGAGGGTTGACACGAAGAACAACACTGCGGATCCACTCACGAAGGCCATTCCCCAGATACAGTTTGAGAGACTCTTCGGGATGATTGGTATGTGATACTACAGTACCTGGCCCTAGTACAAGTGGGAGATTGTTAGTTGTATGTATGCCCTAGAGGCCAGTATTGTACAGATAGTGTATATTATATTGGATGCTTGGACATATATAGAGAGGACTTTCTTGCTCGATATGATAGTATGCTATCTGGTTGCACTTTACTTTAACATGTATACTTGTCTCTTTATACTGTTTTATAGTTATATGTTGGTAAAGCCCTTAGTATGTGTACTTGACTACCTGGACTATGATGCGGATCATGGGGACATGGTAGTCCATAAGTACATCCTTCAAGGTCCCAAGTCGTGGGTGTATCGAGATGGGGCATCGATATACCGGTGTAGACTAGCGTATACGCTTCTCGACCCATGAGATGAGCGATGGATGATCCCATATCCATTGGTGTTTGACATCGGAGATGGTATACGGGTGCTCGGTGGAGACTGGGTACACTGGACAGACTCGCCGAGAACTCCCAGATGGTATTATACCTCAAGTCAGATGGCAGTTCTCTGGTGAAACTTGTGCAGGTTAGTCTGTAGACCCGAGAACGTCATAGAGTCTTGTGTGATTCCCACTGTGCTTTTATTTCCACCTTACCACGTCCATGAGGACGTGCAAAACGGTGGTTTTTGGGTACAGTCCCGAGTCATATGGAGGCAATGAGCGATAAGAGGGGTTTCGTCTCTCCCGGTATTGGGGGTTGATGTTGCGCTGTGCTCGATTGGCCGTAACAGGGAAGTCCCTGGCCAGGACTGATTTAGAGATTTACTGGTAAGTGTTACCAGTAGTTTCTCGACCCGTTATGAGCCTCACATCGGCACGACTTATCGGTTATTGGGGTCTGACGTTTACCACCCCTAGGATTGATATGCGACATATCAGACGAGCAGACCGGACTGTTAGTGTATATGCCCTAAAGGCCATTACTGTATCATAATAGTATTTATATTACTTGATGGAAGCTTGGGATATTCACAGTTGTATAGACAATCTTGCTCGAAATAGTAGTATGCTACTTGGTTTGTCTCTGCTTTAATGTGTACATGTGTGTTTTCTTTATTATATCACCTATACGCATTAGTAGAGCCCTTAGGATTTTTCCTTGATTACCGGCGTTGTGATGGCGATCACACTCGTGGGGGCTGGGTAATCCACAAGCACATCCTTATACACGTCCCTAGTCGTGGGATTATCGAGACAGGGCATCGATACTCCGGAGTAGACTAGCGTATACGCTTCTTATCCCAGCACGGGAGACGGTCTGTCCCACAGCCGTCAGTACTTCGTACTTGAGATAGTATGCGGGTGCTCGTTAGGTTACGAGTACACTGGACAGGACTCGTCGGGAACTGATGGTTGGTATTATACCTATCGTCAGTTATCAGTTCCCAGGTGACATGAGTACAGCTTAGTCCGTTGACTTGACACTGTCACTTCGCCTCGAGTGTGTTCCCACTGTTCTTTGATTACTGCCCTACCATGGTTCTACTGAGTCGTGCAAACAGGTAGTAATTGGGTGCAGTCCCGAAGCACTTGGAGGCAGTGACGGTTAGACAGGATTTGTCTCTCCCGGTATTGGGGGTTGACATCGCGCTGTCTCTAGGAGTGCCATTACACGAGTAGTCCCTGGCCAGGGAAAGCGAGATATACTGGTAGGTTTCCAGTGTTATCTCAGGGTGTTCTGGGCTTCAATCCGACACGACTTGTACCGCTATTAGGGGACTGACGTTTACCGCCTCCCTAGGCCCGCCATGCGATGTATCAGACGAACAGACCGGACTGTACGGAGATTGTCACATACAGGCTCAGTAGGAGTTCAGATGGGTTTACCTCATCGGCCTTCTTATCGACATCTACCTGGGGACCGTTACGTACAGCTAGTGCCGCTTGCGTTCTGTTGTTAAACCCACTGCCAGCGTAGTGTCGAGTCTTTAGAGTCCCACACAGAGAGTTTCCCTGCACTGAGAGAAACGTGTAGAGGCCGTATGGTTTCACGGCAGGGCGGCGATCACCTATGTACACTTGTGTGCGTGTGGTGTTCGGGAAGGCAATACTAGTGGGCTTTGGTTTAAGCCGGATCCTAGTATTGCTCGGATGGATTTGTTTTGTCTTATGTGCATCCGCATTCTAAGGAATGCGGATGCAGGTGTGTATGCACAGTTTTCTGGAGCGATGAAGGAGGAGGTGCCTTATTAGGGTTTTGACAGTTGATTCGGTCAAAACCATTTTGAGGCGGACTCATTAGGGTTTTGGCAATTCGTTTGGTCAAAACCATTATGAGCCGCGGACATCATTTACTAATCCTTTTAGTGATAATTTTATGATGGCTAATTGCATTGACCATTTGACCACCATGACCTCTCTTGACTTTGTTGACCGGTGTTGACCGGTGACCTTCATGAGAGGTCTACACTCTTCTTTTCATTTTCTTTTTCTTTTTGATTATGATAATGGTCATTTCAATGTAGCCATCAACTTTATCTTGAAAGGATTGGTAATGATGATGTTTTGGGATTATTGAACCTTGGTTCATTTTCTTTAGCTAATAATTTTCTTTCTCATTCTCTCTCTTGCTCTTTCTCATGAGAAGAAAAGAAATGCTCCATGGTTGCTAGCTCCTCCTTCTTCCTCCTCTTGATTCATCTTTTGATCTCATGTGTTGAGAGAAAAAGATCCCACAAAGACAAACACTTCCATATTTCTTCTCTACACATCCTAGGGCTTCTTGACTAGCAATCTTGTTGCCCTAGTTGCCTTGGCTCGAGGTGGAGCTCGGTGTACATCTCTCGGGTGGATCGTCTTCGACTCAAGAAGGCCGCGGAGGTGACCAAAGTCCGGATCAACCCTCGGAGCATGGATGAACAAATGGCGCAGCGGAGTGAAGACCCGAAGGACCGGTATTGTGAGGTATAATTTCTACGGCAAAGTAGTTAGCACCTCCTTTAGTTTGCTAGTTTCTAGTTTAGCAAAGATCCGGCTTTTACGGTCCATGTTACAAAGTCTAGAAAAATTTTTGTTTTACCGTTTCCGCAACCCCGAAAGTATCGGGAGAGGTAACGTGGACCTAACAGTGGTATCAGAGCCTAGCTAAACATAAACTAGCAAGTTAGCAAAGTATTTAGAATTTCGACCGGACGAAAAACCGCAAAACACCCCGGAAATTTCAAGTTTCTGCCGATTTTTAGATCTGTTCAAAAATTAATAAATCATGCACTAAAAATCGGCTCAGGATTTTGTTAGAACACTGGAGAAATTCGATCTCCTAACTCGGTTAAAGCGCCGCGGAACCGCGACATAAGTTTGCTTATGCCGCGGAACCGCGGCCGAGTTAACTCGGTTGGGGTTCCTGTTTCTTGCAGTGTTCTTATATGGGTATTTTGGGATTTTTAGAATATGATTTTTCTGCCCAGATTTTCCAGAAAGCAAAACTTGTTTATGGGGCTTAAAAATCCGTATTTTTGGTCGATTTACTGTAGACTTTGGCTAATAGGTTGTATCTGTGATGTGATATATGTATTGAACGTCTACTAATCGTTATACGTCGATAAGTGGGGGTTATACATATCTGTGATCTGTAATGCTGATGGTTTGTGTATATGAACTCGTTGGATTGTCGCGGATGAATAGCCGGGGTGGATGTGAGATGAGAGTTTCTTTTTCTTTCATTCATGTAATAAATTTGTAAATTGATGTAATATTATTTGTATGACCGCACAACCGGGTCGGGGTTGTAGCCGTCATTGTATAATTCTTTTTACTGTTTTTGCTCCTAGGATAGACCCATGGAGGGGGTGCACAAACTAACGGGTATCTCGAAGTGCCGAGTGGCCTACTCACGGTGTTGAGGGAGGTTGCTTCGCTTCGGGTACTTGGCGGGTAATTTGCCGCACCCGTAGGGGTCTTGGGTGGGGTATTGGCTATTAATCGCGACCGTGTAATCCGCTTTTCGTTGCAGGCTCGAACGAATCGCGGGTTCCTAGTATATCCAAAGTGTTCATCTGTGATCTGGATTGACTATCATTGCTATATATATATATATATATATATATATATATATATATATATAATAACTATTTAGGCGTTGCTTATGTTTTTCAGCCGCGCTAGCCCAGCCCCCGCTCTGTCGTTAGTTAAGTAACCTAACGGGTGATGACGGGGCCCCGTGGCAAATGCGAATGGCATAAGCGTACGTCATATTTTGGTTGTTTTCTGCAATGGTAGGATTAAAATGATGGGACGCATTAAAAGAACTAATGCAAGAAAATAAACCTAAAAGACGTTGTTGGAACAATTTTTCAAAAAGCTGTTATTGCAAGGACGTTCACTTTTGTTTTGCATAGAGGTATTCGGTTATGAATGCCCAGCACCTCAGTCGACGAGGCAAGGGCCAAGATCCCTTCATCGGGAGTGACCCCTTGGACAAAAAGTTTGCGTCAGGGTAATAACTTCACTATAGTCGATTATTCTTGCTTTGCATCGAGGTATTCAGTTTGGAATATCCTGCACCTCATTCGACGAGGAAAGAGCTGAGATCCCTTCACGGGGAGTGACCTCTTTAGCAAGAGTTTTTCGCCACTATATTTTCAAAAAGGGGCTATCATGTTCCTTCAACTACATCAAGTTCATTACGTTAACGGGTTTTTCACCAAAAACCCAGCCGTAGCCCTCCGTCGTTTCAGATAATTAATACTTAGTATTCGTGCTGCGTTTGTTGATTATTTGTCAAGGCACAGTGAATGGTAGCTAAGTAATAATTCTCTGTTGCACTGATAGATGCGATTGGTTAGGACGGTCGCATGATTTTGTTGATCATTCGTCAAGGATCATGCGGGACGGTCTAATGCAATCCTGGATAACGACGGGTTGAACTTGACTAGGACCTTTTGATTTGTTGCTTATTCGTCAAGGTCACTTGGGTCCTAGGGGCAAAAATCCACATCGGGAGTTTCTAAAGAAACTGAAACTTGCAGATTCAGCATACCTTCTGGAGTGTGGTGACTAGAGTGGATTCCATCTGGGTCATCACACAATGATAGTTGGATCCCGATCCCACTGATGAGTTGGATTACTCTCGGGAGATTTTTTCACTTAACAATCAATGCTATAAACCAAGTAGGTGTCTAGAACGGTGTTAGCGGGGTTACGCCTCCAGGGAAAAGAGGTTATTTAATTAAGGAACTTCGCGAAAGCGTTGGAAAACCTCCCTCGAAGTACCAACACCAGCCTGGCTGAAAGGTTAAGCAAGTATTGTGACGTGCGATTAATCCTGACTAGTTCTTCTTTTAAAAGGTTTTAAGAAGAATTTGAGGAAACAGTGGGAGATATCCTGGTTAGATAAACTAATAAACCAATCTAATCTTCCAAGAGCACACGCTGAGTGTTTCTTTTCTCTCTCTCCAGGTAGCAACCATTTCACGCCCTAATCAAGGTAATAAAATGTATCGCTTGATCGATCCAAATTCTTATTCGGGGCTGGGGAACGTTGGTTCAGCTCTAACTTGCGACAACTGTCATAAGTATGAGCAAGGTAAAGGGGATTGTATGGATTCCCAGGATACCCAGTTGAAGAAGAAGCATGGTTTTGCATCTACTTCAGGTGTTCTTGTAATTGAGAACTGTTTTACGGTCAGCCCTACCTCCTGGGTACTTGATACCGGATCAGGATCTCATATCTGTAATTTATTGCAGGGACTGAGAAAAAGTAGGAATGTTGCACCGGGTGATATGTCGCTCAGAGTAGCGAACGGAGCACAAGTTAATGCGGCAGCCGTCGGTGAATATCACCTAGTATTGCCAAATGGCAAGACTATGATTTTGAACGATTGCTACTATGTACCTTCCATGGTTTGCAACATAATATCAGTTTCTTTACTCGATACAAATGGATATAACTTTGTTCTTGATAGAAATATCATGAAAATCTACCACCATAAGGTAATGGTTGCAGAAGGTACATGGTGTAATGGTATCTACGTTCTAAATCAGAATACAGTTCTCAATATACAAAACACACGCAAGAGGATGAATTCAGACACAAATGAATCCTACTTGTGGCATTGTAGACTTGGTCATATCGGAGAGAAAAGACTGAGTAAGTTGCATAAAGATGGACTCTTGGATACGTTCGAGTTTTCATCTTATGAAACTTGTCAGTCTTGTTTCAAAGGAAAGATGACCAAATCTCCGTTCACCGGACATGGTGAGAGGGCAGCAGAGCTCTTGGGACTCATACACAGTGATGTATGTGGTCCGATGTCTATACATGCAAGGGATGGGTTCTCGTACTTCATCACATTCACCGACGATCTCTCTAGATTCGGATATGTGTATCTTATGAAACACAAATCTGAAGCTTTTGAGAAATTCAAGGAATTCAGAAACGAAGTAGAGAACCAGACTAGCAAAAGTATCAAGATCCTCCGGTCTGATAGAGGAGGGGAGTACTTAAGCACGGAATTCCTAGATTACTTAAAAGAGAATGGTATTCTCTCTCAGCTTACTCCTCCTTATACACCACAGCACAACGGTGTATCGGAGCGGAGGAATCGTACCCTACTGGATATGGTTCGCTCTATGATGAGTAATGCCGAGTTGCCTCTTTCATTTTGGGGACATGCGCTTCATACAGCGGCATACCTTTTGAATCAAGTTCCGTCCAAATCTGTGCTTACAACTCCATATGAAATATGGAGCAGTAAGAAGCCATGTCTTAAATTTATTAAGATATGGGGTTGTCCGGCCTATGTGAAATCACAGAAACCGGACAAACTAGAGGCACGGTCAGTTCTGTGTAAATTTGTGGGATATCCTAAAGACTCACTAGGATATCTGTTCTACCACACTGAGGAACAGAAGGTGTTTGTATCTCGCCACGCTACCTTTTTAGAAAGGGAGTTTCTTGCAAAAGAAACTAGTGGGAGTTCGGTAGAAGTAGAAGAAATTCAGCGACCACAAAATGTAACTGAAAATTTGGAGGAACCACTGAATTCAATAACCCCAAACGAACCTCAGCCACTCCGTAGATCTGGTAGGATTTCTCATCCGCCCGAGAGATACTACGGTTTTCTCATAGACGGGGATCGAGAGGATTGCATCTTGGAAGAAGATGACCCTACCAGTTTTAGGCAGGCCATTATCAGTAGGGACTCTGATAAGTGGCAAGAAGCAATGCAATCCGAAATGGAGTCCATGTACACCAATAAGGTGTGGACCTTGGATATTGCTCCACCCGGGGTAAAACCCGTTGGATGCAAATGGATCTACAAAAGGAAACTTGGTGTGGATGGGCAGGTGGAGACCTATAAGGCTAGACTCGTTGCAAAATGTTTTCGTCAAAGACCTGGTTTGGACTATGACGAAACCTTTTCTCCAGTGGCTATGCTGAAATCCATTCGGATCCTACTTGCCATTGCTGCCTTCCATGACTATGAAATCTGGCAGATGGACGTTAAAACGGCTTTTCTAAACGGCTGTTTGGAAGAGTGCGTTTACATGGATCAGCCATAAGGTTTCGTAGACAGTGGGAGCAGCGGGAAGGTGTGCAAGTTGCTTAAATCCATTTATGGATTAAAGCAGGAATCGCGGAGCTGGAACATCTGTTTTGATGAGGCAATCAAGGAATTTGATTTCATCAAGAACGAAGATGAACCTTGTGTCTATAAGAAGATTGTAGGACGAACTGTCGTGTTCCTAGTCTTGTACGTGGACGACATTCTTTTGATAGGAAATGACATTCCTATGCTACAATCGGTCAAGCTATTTTTGTCACAACGGTTATCCATGAAGGACCTGGGTGATGCCTCGTACATTCTGGGGATCAAGATCTATAGAGATAGATCTAAGAGACTATTGGGACTTTCGCAGTCCAGGTACATAGAGACCGTACTAAAGAGATTTAGTATGGAGGATTCCAAGCACGGTAACATACCCGCATTGCACGGAATTACCCTCTCCAAGAAGATGTCTCCTAAGACTGACGAGGAGAGGGTTCGCATGAGCACTATACCCTACGCTTCGGCGGTAGGATCTATAATGTATGCGATGCTATGTACAAGACCAGATGTAGCTTACGCGGTGAGCGTGGTGAGCCGGTATCAGTCAGACCCAGGTGAGGACCACTGGACAGCAGTGAAGAACATTCTCAAGTACCTGAGAAGGACTAAGGAGATGTTCCTGGTTTACGGTAATGGAGACCTCAGGGTCGAGTCCTTTACCGATTCAAGCTTCCAGAGTGACAAAGATGACAGCAAGTCTGTCTCGGGTTTTGTGTTTACCCTCAACGGAGGGGAGGTATGTTGGAGGAGTTCCAAACAGGATACCATCGCAGACTCGACGAAGGAGGCTGAATACATTGCTGCAAGCGATGCCGCAAAAGAGGCGGTCTGGATGAAGAAGTTCATTAGTGAACTTCAGGTGGTTCCGTCCATTATTGACCCAATACCTTTGTATTGCGATAACAATGGGGCTATAGCTTTAGCGAAGGAACCAAGGTCCCATCAGAAATCCAAACACATCTTAAGGCGGTATCACCTGATCAGGGAGATCATTGATCGCCAGGAGATCGAGGTACGGAGAGTGGACACAAAAGACAACACGGCGGATCCATTCACGAAGGCCTTACCCCAGACTCAGTTCGAGCGGCTGATCGAGATGATAGGTCTTCGATACGCCAGTACATGGCCTTAGTGCAAGTGGGAGATTGTTAGTGTATATGCCTTAGAGGCCATTACTGTATCATACTAGTGTGTATATTACTTGATGGAAGCTTGGGATATTCACAGTTGTATAGACAATCTTGCTCGAAATAGTAGTATGCTACTTGGTTTGTCTCTGCTTTAATGTGTACATATGTGTTTTCTTTATTATATCACCTATACGCATTAGTAGAGCCCTTAGGATTTTTCCTTGATTACCGGCGTTGTGATGGCGATCACACTCGTGGGGGCTGGGTAATCCACAAGCACATCCTTATACACGTCCCTAGTCGTGGGATTATCGAGACAGGGCATCGATACTTCAGAGTAGACTAGCGTATACGCTTCTCATCCCAGCACGGGAGACGGTCTGTCCCACAGCCGTCAGTATTTCGTACTTGAGATAGTATGCGGGTGCTCGTTAGGTTACGAGTACACTGGACAGGACTCGTCGGGAACTGATGGTTGGTATTATACCTATCGTCAGTTATCAGTTCCCAGGTGACATGAGTACAGCTTAGTCCGCTGACTTGACACTGTCACTTCGCCTCGAGTGTGTTCCCACTGTTCTTTGATTACTGCCCTACCACGGTTCTACTGAGTCGTGCAAACAGGTAGTAGTTGGGTGCAGTCCCGAGGCACTTGGAGGCAGTGAAGGTTAGACAGGATTCCTCTCTCCCGGTATTGGGGGTTGACATCGCGCTGTGTCTAGGAGAGCCATTACACGAGTAGTCCCTAGCCAGGGCAAGCGAGATATACTGGTAGGTTTCCAGTGTTATCTCAGGGTGTTCTGGGCTTCACTCCGACACGACTTGAACCGCTATTAGGGGACTGACGTTTACCGCCCCCTAGGCCCACCATGCGATGTATCAGACGAACAGACCGGACTGTACGGAGATTGTCACATACAGGCTCAGTAGGAGTTCGGATGGGTTTACCTCATCGGCCTTCTTATCGACATCTACCTGGGGACCGTTACGTACAGCTAGTGCCGCTTGCGGTCTGTGGTTAAACCTACTGCCAGCGTAGTATCGAGTCTTTAGAGTCCCACACAGAGAGTTTCCCTGCACTGAGCGAAACGTGTAGAGGCTGTATGGTTTCACGGCAGGGCTGCGATAACCTACGTACACTTGTGTGCATGTGGTGTTCGGGCAGGCAATACTAGTGGGCTTTGGTTTAAGCCGGATCCTAGTATTTCTCGGATGGATTTGTTTTGTCTTCTGTGCATCCGCATTCTACGGAATGCGGATGCAGGTGTGTATGCACAGTTTTCCGGAGCGATGAAGGAGGAGGTGCCTTATTAGGGTTTTGACAGTTGATTCGGTCAAAACCATTTTGAGGCGGACTCATTAGGGTTTTGGCAATTCGTTTGGTCAAAACCATTATGTGCCGCGGACATCATTTACTAATCCTTTTAGTGATAATTTTATGATGGCTAATTGCATTGCCCAATTGACCACCATGACCTCTCTTGACTTTGTTGACCGGTTGACCGGTGTTGACCATTGACCTTCATGAGAGGTCTACACTCTTCTTTTCATTTTCTTTTTCTTTTTGATTATGATAATGGTCATTTCAATGTAGCCATCAACTTTATCTTGAAAGGATTGGTAATGATGATGTTTTGGGATTATTAAACCATGATTCATTTTCTTTAGCTAATAATTTTCTTTCTCATTCTCTCTCTTGCTCTTTCTCATGAGAAGAAAAGAAATGCTCCATGGTTGCTAACTCCTCCTCCTTCCTCCTCTTAATTCATCTTTTGATCTCATGTGTTGAGAGAAAAAGATCCCACAAAGACAAACACTTCCATATTTCTTCTCTACACATCTTAAGGCTTCGTGACTAGCAATCTTGTTGCCCTAGTTGCCTTGGCTCGGGGTGGAGCTCGGTGTACATCTCTCGGGTGGATCGTCTTCGATTCAAGAAGGCCGCGGAGGTGACCAAAGTCTGCATCAACCCTCGGAGCATGGATGAACAAATGGCGCAGCGGAGTGAAGACCCGAAGGACCGGTATCGTGAGGTATAATTTCTACGGCATAGTAGTTAGCACCTCCTTTAGTTTGCTAGTTTCTAGTTTAGCAATGATCCGGCTTTTACGGTCCATGTTACAAAGTCTAGAAAAAATTTTGTTTTACCGTTTCCGCAACCCCGAAAGTACCGGGAGAGGTAACGTGGACCTAACACGGACTGTACGGGAAGTGTTACTGGCAGGCTTTTACAGGAGTTGGAGCGGGCTTGCTTGCTGATCTTCTGATCGCTCAATACCAGGGTAGCCGTTACGTCCAGCTAGTACCGCTGACGGCTTGTGGGTGCTTGATGTGATCATCACCTACTGCCGGCGTATTGACGAGTCTTTAGAGTCCTATACAGAGGTTTTACTGGCTCAGGCAAAACGAAATAGGAGCACGTATGTGATATGTACAGGACCGAGAATAATGCGTGTATGTGATACCGTATTCTATTCTCGCAACTTTTTTGTATCGATCGGTTATATATGATATAGCCGGGTTATCGAATCAAGTGTTGATTCGATAAGTCGATACATTGGCTGTTAGTCGGTTATATGTGATATGACCGGATTATTAAGTCAAGTGTTGATTTAATAATTTATTGTATGATTGAGGGGGGACCTATACCGGTACCGGATTATTAAGACAACCTTACTCTCTGCAGGCACGTGATTGCAATGATTGAGGGGGACCTATACCGGTAGAACAGTCTTACTCAAGATGATAGTATGCAACATGGTTTATCTTTATCATTGTGTACATGTTTCAAGTGACATTACAGATCACTATTACATGTTGATAGAGCCCATAGGATTCTTGCTTGACTCCCAGCAGTATGATGACGATCATATACGTGAGAGTTGGGTGGTCTATAAACACATCCTTAAAATGTCCCTAGTCATGGGAGTTTTGAGAATGGGCATCGATACTCCAAGAGTAGACTAGTGTATACGGATCGAAACCCCGACGAGGGACGGTGGCTGGTCTCTTAAGCCATTGGTGTCAGTTGGTTCACCTAAGATGTATACAGGTGCTCATTGGACTATGAGTACACCGAACGGTCTCTCCGGGAACATGCTAGTTGGTATTATAGCTATTTTCATATAGAAGTTCCTAGGTGACATGTGTACAGATTAGCCTATCGGCCTGAGATCATCATTTGTCTCGTGTGAGTTCCCACTGTGCTTTGATTACTACCCCACCACGGCTCAAAGGAGTCGTGCAAACAGGTTTTAGTTGGGTACAGTCCCGAGCCACATGGAGGCAGTGAGCGGATCGTCAAGGGATTCGTCTCTCTTGGTATTGGGGGTTGATGTCGCGGTGTGCATGGGTGTCCATCACAAGAAATCCTTGGCTAAGGTAGTTAAGAATAACCGATCTAGGATCGGTAGTTTCTCAGGTGGTGATAGCTTTCATACCGATACTAAATTTCACGTTATTAGGGGTCTGACATTTTCCACCTCCCTAGACTCGATATGCGATACTCATAGACGAACATACCGGACTGTACGGATATTGTCACAGGCTTAGTAGGGTTTCAGGATGAGTTTGTTCCTCGGCCTCCCTTTCGCTCAATACCTAGGTATCCATTACCTACAGCTAGTGCCACTGACGTGCTTGTGGTTAAACCCACGGTCAGCGTATTGACGAGTCTTTAGAGTCCCACACAGAGGGTTTCACTGCTTCGGGTGAAACGTTGTAGAGGCCGTATGGTTTTACGGCAAGTTTTGATCATATACGTGCACTTGTGCATGGATCATGATCGGACGGATAATACTAGTGGGCTTTGGTTTAAGTCGGATCCTAGTATTATATTGTTGGATTATTTTCGTCTCGTTGTATTCGTATTCAGTCAGAATACGGATGCGGGTATGTATATACGGATGAGGGGTATTCTTGTAATTCGTTACAAGTTTACTTTAGAATTGCCATTTCCTTTTTGCTTTAAACATTTAGTTTTAATGTTTAATTGTAGTGGAAAGTGTGAGTGCATGCACTTGGTGACTCATGGCTATGAGTCATGAGATGATTCATGGTGACATGTTTTGGAAAAGATATTTGTGTGTGATATTTTTGCAGTGAGATGGCTGCACATTTTTTGGTGAGGATTTTTTTTGAGTGCTCAAAAATAACACACACAAAATACTAGCCAAAAACAACTCAAGAAAAAGAGCAGACACTTTCTTCACTTGCCTTTTACTTTAGCCAAGCCTTTGCTTCACACTTCTTCTCCCATGGCATCTTCTTCAACCTCCACTCATACCCTCTCAAGAGTTGAGAATCCTTGGGTGTTTTGAGACAAAATAATCACAAACCATCTCTTCTTCATCGCAGGGCGAGCGTCCGACATGTGGACTACCGTCACTGCCTGTTTGTATATTATTTGTTTGGGGCTCGACCGGGTTGCCGTTGTACATATTTTCTTTTCTGTACTAGGATTACCGCGCGATGGAGTGCAAGGATTGCCAGGTTCTAGAGAGCAATGGGCCCGCATCTCATGGCGTTGAGACGGGGGGTCCTCACTCTAGAATTGGCGGGCTATTCGCCGCACTCATAGGGGGTATAGGTTGACCCAAGGAGGAGTGCTCAAGTTACCGGATTGCGTGAAGTGCTGGGTAGCCCATTCACTTTGATGAAGGGGGCTGCCTCACTTCTGGTTTTGGCGGGTAACTTTCCGCGCTTGTAGGGGTCTAGGTTTTCATTGCACAGGCTATCCACATGACCAGGGGAACGTCGGGTTTCACTTGCGGCTCAAAGGAAACCCGAGGCTCCCAGATTATCTGTAGTGTTCTGTAATGCTTATCTCTTATCTGTGATGTTGCATAGATCATGTCTGGAACGATTATTATATATTATTATATATATACCAGTAGATGTTGGATATGTTTTACACCCATGCTAGTCCAGCCCCCGCACTGTCGTCAGTTAAGTAACCTAACGGGTGATGACGGGGCCAGTGGAGAATGCGGATGGCATATACGTAAGTCATATTTTCGTTCTATTCTGGTGTGATTAATTGATGGGAGTGCGTTGATTCTGATCAATGCAAGAAAAACATACCTATCCGATGTTGTTGGAACAAATTTTCAAAAGCTGTTATTACAAAGACGTTTTTTTGGTTTTATACAGAGGTATTCGGTTATGAATATCTTGCACCTCATTCGACAAGGCAAGAGCCGAGATCTCTTCACCGGGAGTGACCTCTTGGGCAAAAGTTTGCGTCAGGGTAATAACTTCACTATAGTCGATTACTTTTTGCTTTGCATCGAGATATTCAGTTGGAATATCCTGCACCTCATTCCACGAGGAAAGAGCCTAGATCCCTTTACCGGGAGTGACCTCTTTAGCAAGGGTTTTCGTCCCTATATATTTGTAAAATGCTATCCGGTTCCTTCAACGATATCAAGTTCATTACGTTAAAGTTTTTTCGCCAAAAACAATTCGTAGACCTCCGTCATTTCAGATGGGTAGCACTTAGTATTCATGCTATGTTTGTTGGCCTTCGTCATGGCATAGTGTATGGTAGCTATTTGTTACTTTTCTGTTGCATAGATAGATGCGTTGGTTTGGGACAGTCGTACTACTATGTTGGCCTTCGTCAAGGGTATGTACGGGTGGGTTAAAATTAACGTGGACAATGACGGGTAGAACTTGACATGTGACTTATGATATGTTGGCCTTCGTCAAGGTTATCAGAGCATAGGGTAAAAATCACATCGGGAGTTTCAAAGATACAGGAAACTTGCCAGGCTTGCGCATACCTTCTGGAGTGTGATAACTTGAGTGGATTCTGTCAAGTTATCATGCGATGATAGTTGGATCCTGATTCCCAGTGATGAGTTGGTTTACTCCTCGGGTGATTTTAAATGATCCCGACTAATTCTTCTTTCAGGTTTGGAGGAGGATTTGAGGATACAGTGGGAGACATCCTGATTAGATAAAGTGATTAACCATTCTGATCTAGATTAGAGTGCACGCTGAGAGTTTCTTTTCTCTCTCTCTTTGGCAGTGACCATGGCCCGACCCTAGACTAGAACTCATAAACCAAGTTAACCGAACCTTCTTAAAACACACTGACTTTTGGATTGTCAAAGTTGCATACTTTATTGTCACTCCTTATTTTACCCTTTGCATTTCTCCGGAACATTCCATATCACTACGAAGATCCACGCTTATTGGATAAGACCATCGTATATGTAGGGTTAGCTTAGCACCTTGTGAAAGTTTTGGCAAGCATCAATCATGCTACTTTAAAATTTTGGGGTGCTAAACAAACCATAACCAAGATCTTATCTAGAGATTTTGGGTTAAAAAAGATATGTAAACTCTTTACATCTAAGTGAACATGGAATATAACCTTTGTAGACCAGTCCTTCACTTCAATAGCTCCGTGTAGTAGTCCCTTCGCTGCGATCACGATCCCCCGGACTCTAGAGAGGCTACAATGAAGAAACAAACAAGCTTGCTTCGAAGTCTTCGAGGCCGAAAATGATCTGCGTCGAGGAGACACTAGCTCATGCTATCTCTTCACTAATTGTGTAGATTAGTGAAGCAAACACCCTAAACTAAATAGCAAGTAGTAGAGGATGATGAAGTAGGAAGTGGGTTCACTTTAGTTTTATTTTTCTCACAATAAATCATCACTTAGAAAAAACTAGCAAGCTTTTTCTCTTGAAGAAGAAGAAGAAGAAGTGATGAAGCAAATGAATGAGAGAGTGGGGTTAGAATTGCAACCATGGGTTAGTTAGTGTCATGCCTAACACATGTAGAGAATAAACCATAGCTATGAGTTAAGGGTCGGGTTAAAAAATATCTTAAGCAATGACAAAAGAGTGGACTTGGTCAATGTTTTCTACAAGGTTCTCCAAGCTTCTTCCATGACTCATTCTCAATCTTTTGTGAATTACTTAATGATAAATAAAACCCAAACATAAACCCTAGCATGGTATAAGTCTCTTACATACATGTTGCAAGTGTAACCTATCATGACACAACAATATATATCACATATATATTTTGTGTACAAGAAGAAAATAATACAATTAACATATATCATACACACACACACACACACACACACACACACACATATATATATATATTAATGTATCATTAAGTGAGAAAAAGTAATACTTAAGTGAGCTAATATTAGTTAATGTAATTTAATATATCAAATATATAATTATACATTAAATTATCAAATCAACTCTTGATTTAATAATCCGGCTATATTACATGTAACCGACTAATATCATTTGAATCAGCTTATCGAATGAACACTTGATCCGATAACCCGGCTATATCTCATATACCCGACCGATATCACATATCGCGAGAATAGAATACGGTATCATATACTCGTATTAATCTCGGTCCCGCACATATCACATATGTGCTCCTACTCTGTTTCGCAGGAACCAGAAACCTCTGTGTAGGACTCTAAAGACTCGTCAATAGGCCGGCAGTAGGTGATGATCATATCAAACACCCACAAGCTGCAGCGGTCTGCTAAACGTAACGGCCACCCGGGTATTGAGCGATCAGAAGATCAACAAGCAAGCCTACTATAACTCCTGCGAATCCAATCGGTAACACTACCGTACAGTCCGGTCTCTTCGTCTGATATGTCGCATATCAAAGCCTGTGGGTGGTATAACGTCAGACCCCAATAGCCTGATAAGTCATGCCGATGCAAGGTCCATAACGGTTCGAGAAACTACTGATAACACTTACCAGTAAATCTTAGCAACCCTGGCCAGGGATTTCTTGTTATGGCCAATCAAGCATAGCGCAACATCAATTCCCAATAACGGGAGAGACGAAACCCCACCTATCGCTCATTACCTCCATGTGACTCAGGACTGTACCCAAAAGCCACCGTTTTGCATGATATATTGACCGTGATAAGGTGGAAATCAAAGTACAGTGGGAATCACACAAGACTCTATGACGATCTCGGGTCTACAGACTATCGTGTACCAGTGTCACCATAGAACTGCTATCCGACGATAGGTATAATACCATCTACGAGTTCTCGGCGAGTCCGTCCAGTGTACCCAGTCTCTACTGAGCACCCGTATGCCTTCTCTTATGTCAAACTGTAACACCTTAGATTGTGATTAGTGGCTAATTATACTTTAATGTGTGGTTTTTAGTAAAATGTTTACCTAAACGATTCTCAAATATTTTATCAAAATTAATGAATATTTGATTAGAATTTAATTAGGCTTGCACACACATGTGCATGTAAACTAGGGCTATGTTTTGGGTTAAAACCATGTTTAGATGCCCATGGTGGGCTAACCCATTTAATTAGGTTAATATGAATTAATTAAGGGTAATTTTTTTTATAATTAATTATGTTTAGCTTTGTGGGTTGACTTGGGTAGGGGAGAGAGAGAGAGAGAGTGCATGATGGGCTTGAGCCATGCTTGCAATTAATGAGGAGAGAGAGGGGGGGTTGACTCTCATATCTCTCGTTTCCTTTATTTCAAACACTCATTCTCACTTCTCTATCTCCTTCTCACTTACACACCCACACAACTTCAACACCACCACCAACAACACAGCAGCAGCAGCACACAGCAGCAGCAGCAGCAAGCAGGCCGCAGCAGCAGCAGTAAGCAACAGCAGCAGCAGCAACAAGCAGCATAGCAGCAGCAACACACATTCTCTTCTCTTCTCTTCTTCTTCTTCTCCTTCTTCTTACACCCTAGGACCACTAGAGGTATAATTTCTTAAACATAACTTCTTTCTTTGCTAGAGTGTAGTTATTTAGCTTAAATTAGTAATTAATGTGGTCATTAGTGCTAGATTTGTGATTTAGGTGGAGATTTGGCCAAGTTAGGGTTTTCATGGCCAATTTAACTTGACTAATTGTTTTAAGGCCATTTAAACCAAGTTTTGCACCAGATTTCACAAAAATACCATATTGTTTCAAATTAGTGTTATTTAACGTTTTAATATAAATTTTGAGCCATTTTGAGATCTGCTTTTGACCCGGGTGTTTCAGAGAAAAGTTGAATTTACTCTTCACTAGATCCAGACCACACATAGAGCACGAAACCCTAATTCTCAAACCTGGCCGCAAATAAATTCGTTCTGGCCACAAATTTCGGCCAGAGGGGGGGTTGGGTGCCTTGGTTTTTTCTGGGGGAGTCTGTTACATATTTATGGTGTTTGGTGTGTGCAACTTTTTCTAGTTCAGCTTGTATCAAAATCTGGAACATAAAACCCTTTTCCGATACTTTTAAACTTGCGCGACACGTACGTTTTTTGAGTGGGTTTGGTGTTTCCAGTGTGTCGCGGCGTGTCAGGGTAGTTTCAGACGCGTATACACACGTTTTGGCGTACCGGATGCACACGCGTTTAGTTCACGACGCGAGTTTCTCGTTTGGTTTTAATATCGCGTTTTTTTGTAGGATTTTAGCTTGTGTATTCATTGTGTAAATTCTAGATTCGCAGGACGGTACGTCGGACGCCGCAAGGAAAGGGAAGCAGGTAGTCGGCTACACTAACCACGAGATCACGGTCAGTAGATTTAACATCTACGGGGAAATCACCCGCATGGCGTTAAGCGTCAGGGCTTGATAGGATATTGTAGTCGCGTATATATTTCTATGTATATTGCTTGTGCATATGTACTATTGTAGCATACCCATCTTTTGTAGCATATAGAAATAGTAGTTATGTAATACCACACTGTCACTAACGCTTCAAGCTGCACGAGCACTATTTGTATGTTACACTCACACCGTTAGTGATTGCCAAGACACTCGCACTATAGGATTGCTACAAACCATACATCATTTTGATTACCGCATCATTGATGATTAGACATGATTCTGTAGCATATTTGCGCATATACACATTGTATATCCATATTGGTGCACACATACATTGATATATCCATATTGCGTACATACATATTGTATATCCTTATTGGTGCACACATACATTCATATATCCATATTGCGCACATACACATTGTATATCCATATTGGTGCACACATACATTGATATATCCATATTGCGCACATACACATTGTATATCCATATTGGTGCACACATACATTCATATATCCATATTGCGCACATACTCATTGTATATCCATATTGGTGCACACATACATTGATATATCCATATTGCGCACATACACATTGTATATCCATATTGGTGCACACATACATTGATATATCCATATTGCGCACATACACATTGTATATCCATATTGGTGCACACACATATATTGATATATCCATACTTGCGCACATACACACTGTATATCCATATTGGTGCACATATACATTGGTACACTCATACTTGCGTATATATCCACTTGCATATCCATACCTACATACATACATAATTCATATACATGGATGATACTGGCTTTGATTTCTGGAAAATGGGGACCGCATGAGATATTTTCAAAACTGGATCCATTTAAAAGTGCGATTTTCCTTTTTTACTCTTAGTGGCATACGACACATTGCATGGATTTACGCATTGAGTTTTGGATTCGTGTGATTTCTGAATTTGAGAACCATGGTATTATTTTAAGAAAATATGCACTGTTTTGAAAACCTGGTTTCTCTTGATATGATATTTCAGTGCGTCCACCATGCGTTTTCTCGGTTCTGAGACGTGTGACATGTGAACCCGAATCGAGGAGCTGGATGAGGCCGATTGCGGGTACATGGTGGACCCGGTATGGTACCCCGGGGCAAGAAAGGGATGCTGTGTATACAGACGGTGATCCTGGCAGAGGGACTACTACCTACCGGAGATTGGTTGGACCTGGCGGTTATCTGGAGGATACTGACCAGAGTCGAGAGATGGATATGGGCCGACCCGTACTGCCGGGGCCGAAGGCCGATTCCGCAGACGGAGCCCGTGGGCCGATCCGGAATTACGAAGCCCGATATATGAGGATTTGCGTGTCGATCCTGGACACGAGTATTTCATGATGTTTTCGGGTGCCGATGTTGGGCACCCCGCTTCTATGTGATTTACAGAATTGAGGGTCGGATAGAGTGATGGCGCCTGAGTTATCGGGATTTTGGGGTGTTTTTGATAGACACCGGGGTTTTCTACGTTGATGATCCGTGTAGATGATATTTTTATCCTATGCTTAGCATTCATTGTTATGCAGTGCATCATGTAGTCGTAGTACCCGATAGAGTACTTGTAAGTGCACGGCGGCGCCCCGGCCGTCAATCCGACGCCGGAGTGCGAAAGCGGTGATTTACTTTAACTTTTTAAACCGGCACCACCGCGCACTATAAACCCGGATCGTGCCATTAAACTAGTCCTAGCAATCTAGAGAAGGGGTAGAGAGATATACCAAGCGATCCGTGTCCTTCGGTCTTCGTCTCCACTCCGATCTCCTTCGGAAACTACGTTCATCACCTCCTTGTCGGAAAGGGCACCACGTAGCCGAGTTCTTTTACGGGCTCCCACCTCTGGACCGAGGCAACTCGGGCACGAACTTGGCTAGCCGACGCGTCCAAGATATGTTGTAGACTAGTGTAGAATGGTTGTCTCTTGGGGTTATAGAAGTTGCCATGATTGAGGAATGAGAGAAGAACTTTGGAGGAAAAATTAGCTTTGGAATTTTGGTGCAAGCTCAAAATGAGAACATGAATTTTCCCTCTCACAAAATGATTCCCCAAACCCCCTAAATGTGGCCGGCCATATCAAATATGGTGGAGGAAAAACAAACACAAGAAGGGAGGTGAGTGTAGGAAAAGAAGAATGGTGACCACACCCCAAAGCAATTATAACCATATCAAATCAATATCAAATCCATTCTAATCTCAATTAATGCAAAGGAAAAGATGGATAAAGCATCTCATGATGATAATCATATCATGAAGCCACAAATGCATAAAACCCCTCCTCAATAAGTTATTTGCAAACTTGCAAATAACCCCCTCCATCAGAAAGTCCGGCCGTGAAGGAACAAAGGAAAATTGGCCGGAACAGAATGCAAACTGGCAACTTCAGAAAACTGATCCCGTAATAAATTACAGGAAAACCCCGCTACTGCATATACATGCCCGCATCTGTATTCCCACTGAATACAAATGCAAAGAGACAAAATCTACACAGTACTATACTAGGATCCGGCTTAAACCAAAGCCGGCTAGTATTATCCGTCCGATCACGATCCGTGCAATACCGCACGTATCTGATCGAACCCTGCCATATATCCATACGGCTTCTAGTACTAACCGTCCGATCCTGATCCGTGCAATACCGCACGTATCTGATCGAACCCTGCCATATCTCCATACGGCCTCAACAGCTTTTCGCCCGAAACTTGAGTAACTGTTTTGTGGGGGACTCTAAAGACTCGTTAATACTATGGCTGTGGATTTAACCACTAGCACGTCAGAGGTATTAGCCATACGTGACGGGCTACCAGCTATTGACCAAAAGGGACGTCGATGAGCAAACTCATCCTGACACCCTACTGAGCCTGTCAGTGACAATATCCGTACAGTCCGGTCCGTTCGTCTGTGAGCATCGCATGGCGGGCCTAAGGGGTTGGTAAAAGTCAGACCCCCAAAAGCGGTACAAGTCGTGTCGGAGTGTAGCCCAGAACACCCTGAGATACTACTGGAATACCAACCAGTAAATCTCCTGCCTTGGCCAAGGACTTGGTGTAATGGCTCTCCTAGACACAGCGCGACCTCACCCCCAATACCGGGAGAGACGAACCCCTGAAGATCCGCTCACTGCCTCCATGTGGCTCGGGACTGTACCCAACTAAAACCTGTTTGCACGTCTCCTTTGAGCGTGGTAGGGTAGTAATCAAAGTACAGTGGGAACTCACACGAGACAAATGACGATCCTCAGGTCGATGAACTAACCTGTACACATGTCACCAGGGAACTGCTATCTGACGTCAGGTATAAGACCAACTAGCATGTTCCCGACGAGTCCTGTCCGGTGTACTCATAACCCAATGAGCACCTGTATACAACTTAGGTAAACCAACTGGCACCAGTGGCTTGTGAGACCGGCCACCGCCCCTCGTCGGGGTCTCGACTGTATACACTAGTCTACTCTGGAGTATCGATGCCCTGTCTCGAAACTCCCATGACTAGGGACCTTTTAAGGATGTGCTTATAGACTACCAGCTCCCACGTATATGATCGCCCTCATACTGCTGGCAGTCAAGCAAGAATCCTAGGGGCTCTATCAACGTGCAATAGTGACCGGTAAGGTCACCTAAAGCAGTACACGATGATAAAGATAAACCAGATAGCATACTATCATCTCGAGTAAGACTGTCCTACCGGGATAGGTCCTCCCTCAATCATTGCAATCACGTGCCTGTGATCCAATAATTGACTCTGAGGGCACTATCTCCAACAATCTCCCACTTGCACTCAAGGCTAATTATTGCGATGTCACATACTCACAGCCCGTGTGATACCGAACACCCAACTCCTCTACTAGTCAGTCTCACAAATCCCGTTTGCGAAACTATTGCGTTCGAGGAATAGCCTCAGTGAGTGGATCTGCTTTGATGTTTCTTTCTATGTCTCTCTATATCTCAAGTTCACGGAGAAAGCCATCTTCCGAAATGAGCAATACCTGTCTTAGAAAGTGTCTGGATATCTGATGGGACCTAGCTCATAAGTGAACTCCAAATCCAAACTTCTTAGACTGTATCGTCAACTGAACTTAATCAGTATCCTGCGCCATGCCTCCCTCAGTATTGCCTTGGACCACTTGTCCAAAATACTGCCCCTCGTCAGAAGGAAAACTATAACTCTGACAACCTCCCTGTCGTCCAGGTCACCTTGGAAGCCTGGAATGATAACCGTCTCCCGAATGAGGCTGTCGTTATCATATCCCTAGAACATCCACTTATGTTCTAAAACTGCTTCCGACAGTTTCTCCAGGATTGGATCAATGTCAACTTATTGCATTTACTACAAGAACAACATCTGGTGTGGTACTTGACATCTCATGATTGACTCAATTGCCTGAGCAAGTGATCTGCCAATCATGCACATCCATCTCCCCTTTAGTCTGTAAGACACCTTTAGAGAGGGTGACTCCATCACCTGCAGGTGCACTACCGTGCCAGGAGTCGTCCATTCTAAATACTCTTAGAATGCTGTCTAAGTACCCTTAATTGGGAAACCACCCAAATCTAGATCTAAAACCATAGATCTAGTGACCAGTATGTCTGATATAATGTCCAAGTCCCATGTCGAGAAACCACTGTGTGACGACCAAATTATAACCGATCGTAGTATAGGAATATCACTTCCTACTTTGTGTATGTCATCCAAATACCAGGACATCACACCCTACTACCTTCTTAACCGATCCATCCCCTATTCTGATGAAGTCAAACCTATGACTGTCACATCATAAATGGATGATCTATCTCCGCTATATCTGCTTTAGTCTATAAATAGACACAAGCCACTTATCCACCAATGCTTCCGCTGCTCCCACTGACCACGACAACCCTCTGGCAGATTCATATAGACGTACACTTCTAAAGCCAGTTTAGAAGGACGCTATACTCATCCTCCTGCCGGGTCTCACAGTCTGGAACAACAGCTATGGCAAGTCTTGGTAAACAAGAACTTCCCTGTCACCGTCCTTGAGGCTACCGGAGTACCTCTCGGGTGCCTGAAGTTACCCACCTTATCTGCAGAGTTGCCAATGGAATGTCAAACCAGATTGAATCTTTAGGTTCCTTATCAAATATTCAGTAATCGTTTGCGGTTCTAGAATCACTTCCAGTTCTACCATACTCCCACTACTGTTTTTTCTGAAAAAATCCATTTTTAATAAAACTGTGGCGAGTCTAGAACAATATCACTATTGATCTTCCAGATGGTAGAAAGTCAACCCTCGTCGTAGCCTGGGTCAACCCACAAACAACCATTACAGAAAACGTGCCTTGAGTTATCAAGAGTCTGGTTTTAAGCATAAGCCGGACAACTCCCCGTACCTTAACATCGTTAAGATATGAACTGTTCTATATCCAATACAGAAACAGAGGCACTGATTTAATTGAACCAGATTCAAATCATGCAGCTGTCTCCAGTGCATGTCAACTAAATGGAAAAAGCCCGATCAGCGTTACTCAACTTAGGAATGCTTCCAATTATGAGTACCCTTAAAGAGAAGCAAGTTCTCTTTAATCATTATTGTCACGACCCGAAAGAGCACGTGACTGGCCCTTGAACCATATGAAGCCTATAGGACTCCATCTGATCCAAGTAAGCCAAAAGCCCAGAAATCTAAAACCATTTTGAAGAAAAAAGTAAAGAACTGGTTTAAAGAAGTGAAGAAATACAGGTTTGAAATCAAGGTTTTTAAATAACTAAGCCGAATGTGCATTTTAAAAACGGTACAGTCTTTTCTAGAAATTTCGGCAGAGTTTCCTTTGTAAAACTGGCCCCGAATGGGGTAAAACGATAATAACAAGATATAACATGATAAAGACATCCCCAAGCGGGAGCTAGCTCTTCGTCAATCGACGGTCACAACCACGCAATGATATAATAATATACAACGCCAAGTGGCGAGGATCAAATCCAAAAGAAAGCTCAAAAGCAACAAGGAAATCCGCAATACAACTAAGCGCGACTCTAAGGTCGAAATATACAACACTGAAGTCTAGGTCTGAAAGGATATACAAGTTTTGGTTGATGGACATTTCTAGATACAATGAATAAATAAGTACAACATGTGGATTCTTGATGCAAAAGAATCCACCTACCAAAAGCAAATCACCCGCAAGAAGGTAGTGTGCCAGAAATGCCGTAATAGAACCTGTACGGCAGAACCTGCAAGAACTGTGGCACAACGGGGGTGAGTTGCCAACTCGTGAATAGAAACATCTACAAGGATAAATCGAATGCAAGACATAATCCTAAGTCAACGATCAATAATATAATCCACAAGAGTACATCTGAGTGTGATAAGATGGCAAGGTAACATCTAATCATGTATGTAGTGCCAGGTACTCAGGTAATAACATGTCATCAGTGTAAGGTATGTCTGCATGAAGTATCAATGAAGAAATATCAATAATATCAATACACATATATTAGCGTCCCATACCACTAATATTGGTGTAAGATAAGTGTAAACCCAGCCTGTATATATGTGGAACCCGTCCACCCGTCACCCAATGACAATAAGCATCATGTATGCAATGTGAGGATATAAACAAAATCATGGAAAAACATCATGAAACCCGTGCCTAGCATCGACACGTAAATCCTCCTGTATCGGGCATCCGTCATTCCGGATCATGCCCTATATCAAAGTACATATCGGGAATCCGTCAGTCCGGGTCATCCCTCTCTCAATCCATCGGGCATCCGTCATTCTGGATCATGCCCTATATCAATCCATCGGGCATCCGTCATTCCGGATCATGCCCTATCTCAAAGTATATATCGGGAATCCGTCAGTCCGGGTCATCCCTCTCTCAATACATCGGGCATCCGTCATTCCGGATCATGCCCTATATCAATACATCGGGCATCCGTCAGTCCGGGTCAGCCCTCTATCAATCCATCGGGCATCCGTCATTCCGGGTCAGCCCTCTCTCAGTACATCCTCTAGCACCGAGAAAACACGGGGCGACGCCCTAAATATCATATCAAGGGAACCGGGTTTTTAAATGATTGCTATTGAAAAGGACACGGTTCCCAAATCCAGAAATCCCATGAAAATCCAACATCAAGAAGTACATCCAATGCGATGTGCTATGCAATCAATCCATGATGTATGCGACATGTAAAGAAAAGTAATCATATCGGAAATCATGTAACATGGAATATCTTGTAGTCCTCAATCTCAATCAAGTATGAATCATCTATGTTTGTGTACAGGTACATGTGTACAATATGCCAAGCAGTAATCATATCATGAACGCAACAGTACTACAGTGTAGTGGCATGGCAATTATCGATGATGAAGTGTGTGAGCCGGCAAATAGTGTACGTGAAACATACGCATCATCGATAATGGTGCTGGTGTCCTAACAGCATGATAATAACCTGGTAATGAACATATGCCAGCAATGCGAATAGCATGAATATGCGGAAATCTAGTAATCAGCAGCACAGTGAAGTATCTACTATGCAACTACATTTAAGTATCCTGTCAAATCAGGAGGGGTAGTGTAACACTTTGTTTTTCCCGTTTGTTTGGTGTTGGTGATAATTAGAAGTCGTGCATGTTTTTATGTTGTGTGTGTGTAGGATTTATAGTTGTTATTGGTAGTGTGTGCATTTTGGGATAGGTCTTGTGCTTGTGCACACCTTGCATACTTAGACTTTTCTTGCAACTTGTTAACCCTTCATATGCATGGTTGCAAACTCTTCTCCCACCATTTAATCTTTTCTAAAACCCATAATATAATTCAAAGTCCAAATAAAACAAGAAAGCATGGGGGTTAGGTGAAAGGTGGACCTTCTTTGACTTTCTTCTCTCTTCTCTCTCTCTCTTCCAATCATTTTCTGCAACTCCTGCAGAAAATCAGCAGGGAAAAACATCTCTTTCTTCCTCTCTTCTCTCTCTTTTCATTCCTCTTTGAATCCTACACCAAACACCCTACACAATCAATGCTTTTTCCTTCACTAAACCATGAAAACTTGAGGTTTTTGAGGTGTTCTTGGGCAAACCTGCACCACTGAGAGAAAGCTGAAAACTTTGGTGTCTCTAAGGTCATTTAAAGGTATAAAATCTTAATCCTAGCACCCAATTTCCATAACTTGCATGTTTAGTTAGAAATATCACTTTTTGTGCCTTTGAAGGGGGTTTTTGTGTAATATGTTAAAACTTATGTTGTTGTGGCTTGATTAGCTTATTAACAAGTTATTGGTGAGTGATTAGACCTAGGTTTGTTTCAGATTTCATCAAAATACCATAAAGTTCCATTTTTGTGCAAAATGTGTGTTTTGAACTGATTTTAGACACTGTAAGAATCTGCTGCTATCCGAGACTTTTCAGAACAAATCTAGTGATTGATTTAGCATGTATGTATGGTATGGAGTGCACCGACCAAACCTGGGGACCCAATTCCCAAGTCTGGCCGCCAAAAATGGCATTCTGGCCGCAATTTGCGGCCAGACTGGGGAGATTTGGGTTGGGGTTTGGGTGTGTGGGTCTCTGCTTATATGTAGGTTATTTTGGTATATATATATTTTCAATATCTTTCCTGTATAAAAATCTGGGGTAGAATACCTATTTTCCCGTATTTTCAACCTTTCGCGACACGCGTGTTACGTGTGTGTGGGTTTTAGGTTTCTGCGTATCGCGACGCGTCGGAGTGATTTCAGACGCGTAACCACACGTTTTAGTGTATCGCGCACACGTGCGCTTGGTTCGCGACACGAGTTACTTGTTGGGTTTTAATGTCGCGTTTGTGTGATTTCGAGCTTACATATGATATATTGTGTAATTCTAGGTTCGCAGGCGAGTACGGCGGACGCAGTGAAGAAAGGGAAGCAGGTTGTTGGCTACACCTAGCGAGAGACTACGGTGAGTAGATTTCACATCTACGGGGATATCGCCCGCATGGCGTTCTACGTCAGGGCAGATAGGACCTTATAGTGTTCCATATATATATTGCATGTTCATGGTTACTAGCTAGTGCATTGCATACCTTCTACACCCCTATATCACATCTATTTGTGACATGACCATATATTCATACTTGATGCCTATATCACATCGGATCATAGCATTGTAGTTCATCTATTTGTGACATGACCATATATTCATACTTGATGCCTATATCACATCGGATCATAGCATTGTAGTTCATCTATTTGTGACATGACCATATATTCATACTTGATGCCTATATCACATCGGATCATAGCATTGTAGTTCATCTATTTGTGACATGACCATATATTCATACTTGATGCCTATATCACATCGGATCATAGCATTGTAGTTCATCTATTTGTGACATGACCATATATTCATACTTGATGCCTATATCACATCGGATCATAGCATTGTAGTTCATCTATTTGTGACATGACCATATATTCATACTTGATGCCTATATCACATCGGATCATAGCATTGTAGTTCATCTATTTGTGACATGACCATATATTCATACTTGATGCCTATATCACATCGGATCATAGCATTGTAGTTCATCTATTTGTGACATGACCATATATTCATACTTGATGCCTATATCACATCGGATCATAGCATTGTAGTTCATCTATTTGTGACATGACCATATATTCATACTTGATGCCTATATCACATCGGATCATAGCATTGTAGTTCATCTATTTGTGACATGACCATATACTCATACTTGATGCCTATATCACATCGGATCATAGCATTGTAGTTCATCTATTTGTGACATGACCATATATTCATACTTGATGCCTATATCACATCGGATCATAGCATTGTAGTTCATCTATTTGTGACATGACCATATATTCATACTTGATGCCTATATCACATCGGATCATAGCATTGTAGTTCATCTATTTGTGACATGACCATATATTCATACTTGATGCCTATATCACATCGGATCATAGCATTGTAGTTCATCTATTTGTGACATGACCATATACTCATACTTGATGCCTATATCACATCGGATCATAGCATTGTAGTTCATCTATTTGTGACATGACCATATATTCATACTTGATGCCTATATCACATCGGATCATAGCATTGTAGTTCATCTATTTGTGACATGACCATATATTCATACTTGATGCCTATATCACATCGGATCATAGCATTGTAGTTCATCTATTTGTGACATGACCATATATTCATACCTGCTACACATATCACATCGGATCATCATATTGTAGTTTATTATATATGACATGACTTGATGTTCATACCTGCTACACATATCACATCAGATCATTGCATTGTAGCACATTATATGTGACATGATTTGATATTCATACCTGATGCATATGTCACATCGGATTATTGTCTTGTAACTTATCTATATGTAACTTGACCGGATATTTACATTTGACGCACATATCATATCGGATCATTGACTTGTATTTGTTTGGATTATATGTGATTTCTGGATTTGGGAACCGTGGCTATTTCAAATATGTAATCATTTAAAAACCCGGTTCCCTTGATATGATATTTCGGTGCGTCCACCATGTGTTTTCTCGGTGCTAGAGTGATATATGGAAACCCGAATCGAGGAGGCGGTTGAGGCCGATTACGGGTACATGGTGGACCCGGTATGGTACCCCGGGGCGAGAACGGTTTCGCTGTGTAGTAGACGGTGAGCCTGGCAGAGGGACCACTACCTACCGGTGATTGGTTGGACCTGACAGTTATCCGGAGCATACTGATCAGAGTCTATAGATGGATGTGGGTGACCCGGACTGACGGGGCCTGATGGATGAGGATTTGCGTGTCGATGCTGGACACGAGTATTCATGATATTTGGGTGCCGATGTTGGGCACTCGGGACTCTCAGAGGTGTACAGGATTCGAGGGCCGATGGGGTGCCGGCGTCTGAGCTATTTGAGGGATCTGGGTGTACTGATGGACACCGATATACATATATCCCATGTTGACGTTCCGTGTAGATACTATATTTCCCCTGCTCAGCATCTATCAATTGTACCTCATCCTGTAGTTACATTACCTGCTAGAGTATTTGTACCTCATCTTGTAGTTACATTACCTGATAGAGCGTTTGTACCTCACCCAGTAGTACAGTACCTGATAGAGAACTTGCATGATTATTGCACGTATTTGCTTATCACATACTTATCACATATTGATATCATCTGTTGGCTTATGATAGAGTAGCGTAGTACGTGCATGCTCGCGATTACCTTTATATGTTATCTCTATTCACGAGTTGGCAACTCACCCCCGTTGTGCCACAGTGTTTGCAGGTTGCCCTTCGGAGTAGTCGCGGCAGGCTGCGGTTGCATCTTTTGACACAGATACCCCCATAGTTGGTGTACTAGCTCTTTTGCTGATAGGTGGGTTTTGTGCGGTATCTGTTTATCTTTCTGTATGTACATTATTGTATCTAGTATTCTCCATCTACCATGTATGTATTTGACTTAGAGACAGTGTGAGGACGATGTTGTACCTTTTTTGTGTTCTGGTGTCGTGCTCGTTGTGAGCCGGCTTTTCTTATACAGTTTTCATGCTATCGGTGATGTTCCCACTTGTGGATCTTGAACTTCGCTACGGCGTCGTATATTGTTATCTTGGGATTGTATACTTAGATTTCTTATCATGATAGTTGGTGTTTTTCATTTAATTCTTATCACACTCTATACTTTCACGGGTTTGTTTTCTGGGTTCCGGTTCCCTTAGTCACGTTACGCCTGTAGACGTTACGTGGTTAAGTGCCGGTCACGGGCCAAACTTTGGGTCGTGACAAAGTTGGTATCAGAGCATAGGTTTTACCTTTCGGAGTGTAGGATGACCCTGGTATGATGGAGTAGGTAGCTGCGGCAGGGTAGCGTAGCGTGTGTATGTTCCGCGGCATACTCACGACACGGTACTCCGCCTACGCGACCTTAGGACTTGTTTATATAAATTTCCTTCTTGAGTATATACATTCTCGTGATTCGATTTCCGTATCCTTATCGAATCCTATTGTTCCTTTCAGCCAATATGCCGCCAAAGACTACGAGGGCTCAGAGAGCGGCCGCGAGGGCCGAGATTCGAGTTGACTCGTCCGAGACGAGGACTGATCCGGGCAGTGCACCCGTTGTACCTGAGCAGACTGTTCCTCCTTTGACAGATCAGATCGCCACGCTAGGGGCTGGTGTGCAGGAGATGCGCCAGACGGTGGGATCTAGCATGCAGGAGATGCGTGACATGATAGGATCGCTAGTTGAGACGCTTCAAGCACAGCGACCAGAGGTAGCTCCACCTGTTCCAGCGACCGTGATGGTACCTACCACACAGCCAGTTGCTCCTGCAGCCACAGAGGTGATTACGGTATCGCTGGCAGACTTCATGAGGCTAAAGCCTCCGGCTTTCACAGGCACCGACACAGCCGAGGACCCCCAGTCCTTCCTTGATAAGATGGCCCGTATATGTCGTTCACTTAGATGCGCGGATGCGAGATGGGTCGAGTTAGCGAGCTTTCGCCTAGAAGGTCTTGCACAGAAGTGGTGTGATTCAGTTGAGAAGGGCAGAGCAGCGGGTCTTCCTCCTATGACCTGGACCGAGTTTGTAGCGCTATTCCTTGCCCGTTTTCTTCCTCAGAGTGTTAGGGATGCCCGAGCACGCAGATTTGAGTCCTTGCGCCAGACACCAGGGATGTCAGTGGCAGAGTACGACGTGCTGTTCACAGAGCTAGCTATCTATGCCCCGTACCTAGTGGCTACTGAGGAGTTGCGAGTTAAGAGATTTGTCCGAGGTTTGCTCACACCATTATTCCTTGCTATCAGCGCGCAGCATTACGAGACTTACTCAGCAGCAGTTGATGCGGCATTATTAGTAGAGGAGCGCCTTGCTGAGACTTCGGCAGTTCCAGGGCCGAAGAGAGTTCGTGCAGATACGTCAGTGCAGAGACGGCCATTCCAGCGTCGTGACAGGCACCTTGCAGGTGGAAGAGATTCGAGACGAGGCCGATTGTTTAGCTCCTATCTCCAGGAGGGCCAGAGACCGTCATCAGGATGTTACCGTTGCGGGAGTTCTTATCATCGTGTGCGAGATTGTCCCGAGGTACCCCGGAGTGGGGCGGCAGCACCGCATGTTACATTACCACCTTCACCACCCCAGACGGCGTTGCCGATAGTACCTGCTGTTACTCCGCATCAGACTCATACACGGAGAGGTCGTGGTCGTGGAAGATTTGTTCATAGAGGCCGAGGTGGCCGAGGTAGAGGACAGCCAGCGGCCGGCAGGGGACAGTCAGTTGCAGGAGGAGGACAGGCACGGGTTTTTGCTTTGACGCATCAGGACGCGCAGGCGTCCAATGCGGTGGTCTCAGGTATCCTTTCTGTATGTTCGGTTGATGCACACGTGTTGTTTGATCCCGGATCCACGCACTCATACGTATCCACACACTTTGTGCCGAGTTTGGGTAGAGAGTCCGGTTTGCTTGGCCAGCCGCTTGTTGTGACTACTCCTGTGGGAGAGTCGTTTGTTGCTAGGCACGTGTTCCGATCCTGTACCGTCCGTATTGGCGAGAGAGAGTTGCCGGTCGACTTGATCCTTCTTGAGATGTTGGACTTCGATGTTCTCTTGGGCATGGATTGGTTAGCCACGTGCTATGCTTCTGTTGACTGCCGCGAGAAGACAGTTCGATTTTGTTTTCCCGGCGAGTCGGTTGTTGTTGTGTTGGGGGACCTTAGTGCCACCCCTCACTGTGTGATTTCTTCTGTTCGCGCTGGACAGCTTTTGCGGAAGGGATGTCCGGGATTTCTCGCATATGCTTGCGATACTAGAGCTACAGAGGTTCCTCTGGATCAGGTTCCGGTGGTTAGCGAGTTCCCTGATGTGTTCCCTGACGAGCTTCCTGGGCTACCGCCCGAGCGTGACATTTCTTTCTGCATTGATTTGGTTCCTGGCACGGGGCCTATTTCAGTACCGCCTTATCGGATGGCCCCGGCGGAACTTAGAGAGTTGAAGGGTCAGTTGCAGGACTTGCTGGATAAGGGACTTATTCGACCCAGTGTTTCTCCTTGGGGTGCTCCAGTCTTGTTCGTCAAGAAGAAGGACGGCAGCATGCGTTTGTGTATTGACTACCGCCAACTGAACAAGGTGACAGTGCGAAATCGATATCCTTTGCCACGCATCGACGATTTGTTCGACCAGCTTCAGGGGGCAGGATACTTTTCGAGGATCGATTTGCGATCAGGCTACCATCAGCTGCGGGTACGACAGGAGGACATTCCTAGGACGGCTTTCCGCACACGTTACGGCCATTATGAGTTTTTGGTGATGTCGTTCGGACTCACCAACGCGCCAGCAGCATTTATGGACATGATGAACCGTATTTTCCGGCCGTATCTTGACCTGTTCATTATAGTGTTTATTGACGATATCTTGGTGTATTCTCGGAGTAGAGAGGAGCACGAGCAGCACCTGCGGATTTCACTACAGACCTTGAGGGAGCATCAGCTTTTCGCCAAATTCTCCAAGTGTGCCTTCTGGCTAGACAGCGTAGACTTCTTGGGGCACGTGATTACACGAGATGGTATATGTGTCGACCCGAGGAAGATAGAGGCAGTTCGGAGTTGGCCTAGACCCACGTCAGTGACGGAGGTTCGTAGCTTTCTAGGGCTGGCAGGTTATTACAGGCGATTTGTGCAGGACTTCTCTCGCATTGCTACACCGTTGACCGGGTTGACCCGGAAGGGAGTTCACTTCGA
The DNA here is from genome assembly GCA_030015575.1 of Agapanthus africanus. NCBI lineage: Eukaryota > Viridiplantae > Streptophyta > Magnoliopsida > Asparagales > Amaryllidaceae > Agapanthus > Agapanthus africanus. The sequence continues at coordinate 301,728,652 of JASDDO010000008.1, forward strand.
TTGGACAGAGGAGTGTGAGCACAGTTTCCAGCGGTTACGGGCTCTACTGACCGCGACACCAGTGCTATCTTTGCCTTCTGGATCAGGCGGATTTGCGGTCTACTGCGATGCTTCACGAGTGGGGCTGGGATGCGTTTTGATGCAGCATGACAGGGTGATTGCGTATGCTTCACGGCAACTAAAGAAACATGAACAGAATTACCCTACTCATGATCTGGAGATGGCTGCGGTGGTCTTTGCACTCAAGATCTGGCGACATTATCTGTATGGAGAGTCGTGCCAGATATTCACCGACCACAAGAGCTTAAAATATATATTTCAGCAGCGAGACCTGAACCTTAGACAGCGCCGATGGATGGAGTTAGTGAAGGACTACGATTGTGAGATCTTATATCATCCGGGCAAGGCGAATGTAGTGGCAGATGCGTTGAGCAGGAGGCCCGGGGGTAGTCTATCTTGTGTGAGCGTAGTGCAGAGGCAGTCGTCGGCAGATTGGCAGATCTTATGCGACAGCCGGGTACAGTTTGAGTTTACGCCGATCGGGGGACAGATGGCGCATGTTCGTGCACGCCCACAGTTGCTTGACCGTATATACGAGGCACAGCACAGTGATGACCGCTGTTCAGAGATCAGGACACAGATGGGACAGGGCAGATTTTCCGAGTTCGTGACCGACGATCAGGGGATACTACGATTTGGGGCTAGACTGTGCGTACCGGATGCTGAGGGATTGCGGCGCGAGATTCTTGAGGATGCACATCGATCGGTATATAGTGTTCATCCCGGTTCCACCATGATGTACCACGATCTGAGAGATGTTTACTGGTGGGATGGTATGAAGAGGGATATTGCAGATTTTGTGTCGAGATGCCTGACTTGTCAGCAAGTCAAGGCTGAGCACCAGAGGCCCGCGGGAGAGCTACAGCCATTACCCATTCCGGAGTGGAAATGGGAACAGATATCTATGGACTTCATTGTGGGTCTACCCAGGACTAGTCGAGGGTATGACTCCATCTGGTTGATCGTGGATCGTTTGACGAAAGCGGCTCACTTCCTACCGGTGAAGACGACTTTCGGATTTACTCAGTATGCCCAGGTCTACATTGATCAGATTGTGCGACTGCACGGAGTTCCTACATGCATCGTGTCCGATAGAGGCATCCAGTTTACCAGCCGGCTATGGCAGAGGCTTCAGGAGGCTCTGGGCACTCGCTTGAGTTTCAGCACAGCATTCCATCCGCAGACCGACGGACAGTCAGAGCGGACTATTCAGACTCTCGAGGACATGCTCAGAGCTTGTGTACTAGATTTCGGAGGTAGCTGGGATCATCATTTACCCTTGGTAGAGTTCTCCTACAACAACAGCTACCAGGAGACCATTCAGATGGCACCGTTTGAGGCTCTTTATGGGAGGAAATGCAGGTCGCCTACTTGTTGGACAGAGCTCAGTGAGAGCAGTCTTTTAGGGCCACAGATCGTTGAGGAGACGACAGCGAAGATTCAGTTGATTCGCGATAGGATGAGAGCAGCCCAGAGTAGGCAGAAATCTTATGCGGACCGTCGTCGACGCAGACTTGAGTTTTCTGTTGGTGATCATGTTTTCTTGAGGGTCTCCCCAATGAAGGGCGTGATGAGATTTGGGAGGAAGGGGAAGCTTAGTCCCAGATACGTAGGCCCCTTCGAGATCCTTGAGCGTTTTGGTGCAGTTGCGTATCGATTAGCCCTTCCGCCCAGTTTTCCAGACGTGCACCCCGTATTTCACGTTTCGATGCTCCGCCGATATCTTCATGATCCTTCGCATGCGATTCAGCACCCGACGATCCAGCTTGAGCGCGATCTTTCCTATGCAGAGCAGCCAGTGATGATCTTGGATCGACAAGTGAAGAAATTGAGGTCGAAGGAGATACCGTCCGTCAAGGTACTTTGGCGTGGACAGAGCAGGGAGGAGGTCACTTGGGAGACCGAGAACGAGATGAGGAAGAGGTATCCCCATCTTTTTGAAGGTGCGTATGGGTTAGATTTTTAAATTCGGGGACCGAATTTCTTTAAGGGGGGTAGATTGTAACACTTTGTTTTTCCCGTTTGTTTGGTGTTGGTGATAATTAGAAGTCGTGCATGTTTTTATGTTGTGTGTGTGTAGGATTTATAGTTGTTATTGGTAGTGTGTGCATTTTGGGATAGGTCTTGTGCTTGTGCACACCTTGCATACTTAGACTTTTCTTGCAACTTGTTAACCCTTCATATGCATGGTTGCAAACTCTTCTCCCACCATTTAATCTTTTCTAAAACCCATAATATAATTCAAAGTCCAAATAAAACAAGAAAGCATGGGGGTTAGGTGAAAGGTGGACCTTCTTTGACTTTCTTCTCTCTTCTCTCTCTCTCTTCCAATCATTTTCTGCAACTCCTGCAGAAAATCAGCAGGGAAAAACATCTCTTTCTTCCTCTCTTCTCTCTCTTTTCATTCCTCTTTGAATCCTACACCAAACACCCTACACAATCAATGCTTTTTCCTTCACTAAACCATGAAAACTTGAGGTTTTTGAGGTGTTCTTGGGCAAACCTGCACCACTGAGAGAAAGCTGAAAACTTTGGTGTCTCTAAGGTCATTTAAAGGTATAAAATCTTAATCCTAGCACCCAATTTCCATAACTTGCATGTTTAGTTAGAAATATCACTTTTTGTGCCTTTGAAGGGGTTTTTTGTGTAATATGTTAAAACTTATGTTGTTGTGGCTTGATTAGCTTATTAACAAGTTATTGGTGAGTGATTAGACCTAGGTTTGTTTCAGATTTCATCAAAATACCATAAAGTTCCATTTTTGTGCAAAATGTGTGTTTTGAACTGATTTTAGACACTGTAAGAATCTGCTGCTATCCGAGACTTTTCAGAACAAATCTAGTGATTGATTTAGCATGTATGTATGGTATGGAGTGCACCGACCAAACCTGGGGACCCAATTCCCAAGTCTGGCCGCCAAAAATGGCATTCTGGCCGCAATTTGCGGCCAGACTGGGGAGATTTGGGTTGGGGTTTGGGTGTGTGGGTCTCTGCTTATATGTAGGTTATTTTGGTATATATATATTTTCAATATATTTCCTGTATAAAAATCTGGGGTAGAATACCTATTTTCCCGTATTTTCAACCTTTCGCGACACGCGTGTTACGTGTGTGTGGGTTTTAGGTTTCTGCGTATCGCGACGCGTCGGAGTGATTTCAGACGCGTAACCACACGTTTTAGTGTATCGCGCACACGCGCGCTTGGTTCGCGACACGAGTTACTTGTTGGGTTTTAATGTCGCGTTTGTGTGATTTCGAGCTTACATATGATATATTGTGTAATTCTAGGTTCGCAGGCGAGTACGGCGGACGCAGTGAAGAAAGGGAAGCAGGTTGTTGGCTACACCTAGCGAGAGACTACGGTGAGTAGATTTCACATCTACGGGGATATCGCCCGCATGGCGTTCTACGTCAGGGCAGATAGGACCTTATAGTGTTCCATATATATATTGCATGTTCATGGTTACTAGCTAGTGCATTGCATACCTTCTACACCCCTATATCACATCTATTTGTGACATGACCATATATTCATACTTGATACCTATATCACATCGGATCATAGCATTGTAGTTCATCTATTTGTGACATGACCATATATTCATACTTGATGCCTATATCACATCGGATCATAGCATTGTAGTTCATCTATTTGTGACATGACCATATATTCATACTTGATGCCTATATCACATCGGATCATAGCATTGTAGTTCATCTATTTGTGACATGACCATATATTCATACTTGATGCCTATATCACATCGGATCATAGCATTGTAGTTCATCTATTTGTGACATGACCATATATTCATACTTGATGCCTATATCACATCGGATCATAGCATTGTAGTTCATCTATTTGTGACATGACCATATATTCATACTTGATGCCTATATCACATCGGATCATAGCATTGTAGTTCATCTATTTGTGACATGACCATATATTCATACTTGATGCCTATATCACATCGGATCATAGCATTGTAGTTCATCTATTTGTGACATGACCATATATTCATACTTGATGCCTATATCACATCGGATCATAGCATTGTAGTTCATCTATTTGTGACATGACCATATACTCATACTTGATGCCTATATCACATCGGATCATAGCATTGTAGTTCATCTATTTGTGACATGACCATATACTCATACTTGATGCCTATATCACATCGGATCATAGCATTGTAGTTCATCTATTTGTGACATGACCATATATTCATACTTGATGCCTATATCACATCGGATCATAGCATTGTAGTTCATCTATTTGTGACATGACCATATATTCATACTTGATGCCTATATCACATCGGATCATAGCATTGTAGTTCATCTATTTGTGACATGACCATATACTCATACTTGATGCCTATATCACATCGGATCATAGCATTGTAGTTCATCTATTTGTGACATGACCATATATTCATACTTGATGCCTATATCACATCGGATCATAGCATTGTAGTTCATCTATTTGTGACATGACCATATATTCATACTTGATGCCTATATCACATCGGATCATAGCATTGTAGTTCATCTATTTGTGACATGACCATATATTCATACCTGCTACACATATCACATCGGATCATCATATTGTAGTTTATTATATATGACATGACTTGATGTTCATACCTGCTACACATATCACATCGGATCATTGCATTAGCATATTATATGTGACATGATTTGATATTCATACCTGATGCATATGTCACATCGGATTATTGTCTTGTAACTTATCTATATGTAACTTGACCGGATATTTACATTTGACGCACATATCATATCGGATCATTGACTTGTATTTGTTTGGATTATATGTGATTTCTGGATTTGGGAACCGTGGCTATTTCAAATATGTAATCATTTAAAAACCCGGTTCCCTTGATATGATATTTCGGTGCGTCCACCATGTGTTTTCTCGGTGCTAGAGTGATATATGGAAACCCGAATCGAGGAGGCGGTTGAGGCCGATTACGGGTACATGGTGGACCCGGTATGGTACCCCGGGGCGAGAACGGTTTCGCTGTGTAGTAGACGGTGAGCCTGGCAGAGGGACCACTACCTACCGGTGATTGGTTGGACCTAACAGTTATCCGGAGCATACTGATCAGAGTCTATAGATGGATGTGGGTGACCCGGACTGACGGGGCCTGATGGATGAGGATTTGCGTGTCGATGCTGGACACGAGTATTCATGATATTTGGGTGCCGATGTTGGGCACTCGGGACTCTCAGAGGTGTACAGGATTCGAGGGCCGATGGGGTGCCGGCGTCTGAGCTATTTGAGGGATCTGGGTGTACTGATGGACACCGATATACATATATCCCATGTAGACGTTCCGTGTAGATACTATATTTCCCCTGCTCAGCATCTATCAATTGTACCTCATCCTGTAGTTACATTACCTGCTAGAGTATTTGTACCTCATCCTGTAGTTACATTACCTGATAGAGCGTTTGTACCTCACCCAGTAGTACAGTACCTGATAGAGAACTTGCATGATTATTGCACGTATTTGCTTATCACATACTTATCACATATTGATATCATCTGTTGGCTTATGATAGAGTAGCGTAGTACGTGCATGCTCGCGATTACCTTTATATGTTATCTCTATTCACGAGTTGGCAACTCACCCCCGTTGTGCCACAGTGTTTGCAGGTTGCCCTTCGGAGTAGTCGCGGCAGGCTGCGGTTGCATCTTTTGACACAGATACCCCCATAGTTGGTGTACTAGCTCTTTTGCTGATAGGTGGGTTTTGTGCGGTATCTGTTTATCTTTCTGTATGTACATTGTTGTATCTAGTATTCTCCATCTACCATGTATGTATTTGACTTAGAGACAGTGTGAGGACGATGTTGTACCTTTTTTGTGTTCTGGTGTCGTGCTCGTTGTGAGCCGGCTTTTCTTATACAGTTTTCATGCTATCGGTGATGTTCCCACTTGTGGATCTTGAACTTCGCTACGGCGTCGTATATTGTTATCTTGGGATTGTATACTTAGATTTCTTATCATGATAGTTGGTGTTTTTCATTTAATTCTTATCACACTCTATACTTTCACGGGTTTGTTTTCTGGGTTCCGGTTCCCTTAGTCACGTTACGCCTGTAGACGTTACGTGGTTAAGTGCCGGTCACGGGCCAAACTTTGGGTCGTGACAGGTAGGTGTGGAAACCACCTAAATCTGAGTCAATGTATATATGTAGATATATACTCGGTGATCCCGCCTCAATGTCATATCGTAAGATATCCTCTAGCTATAAGTGCGGATCTATCATCAATATCAGCTCGTACGGTAAATCATCGTACGGCATTCCCAAAAGCTGGGTAGGGGTCAACATCTCACCGTCTCATCACATAACAAATATCACCATCATCAGATCATATAGTCTGGATGTACTACTCTATCTCTAGTACAAACGGTAACATCGGTAAAGTATGCATGCGGGGGTAAACACACATCCCAAGCCCGCAAGAATCACAAGTCATATCCCACATATGGATCGTATCAAATCACCGATCCCAGGGCACCAAGCCCACAATATCGACTCATCTCCAAAGTCGTCACATATCATCAATCACAGTGTAAGTACATGTGAAAAGCAAGGGTATATGTATAGGTGTAATTCTATCCTAGGGTTCGCGACTATGAACTACACTAGTCACTTTTAACCCTACATATCCAAAATACACCTAATATCACAATACTATATAATAAGCTATCTACGGACTGCGGGGGTGCTATACGCCATCCACCCGACTTTCCCCCGTAGATATAATCTACTCACCTTGCATCACCATTTGCGGACATCCCCATGCATTTACTTGTCGTCCGAAGTCTTCATGGGTACCTACACATCAAAATATCGTATATGCGCATTAAAACCAAATCCAATCTAAAACGGCGCATAAACTCCAAAACGATACGATAAGGGGGCCTATAGGTGAGAACCTATGGCACGCCTTCAAAACCATCCATAGTCCTCTATATCGTCGTATAAACGACAATAGTCGAGGCAAAAGACATTCCACCATTTCAGAATCCAAAAATACGGAATACGGAAACACGAATCCAAAACGACACATAGGATATATGTCCCAGATTTCACCCTAGGAAGAATCTGTCAAAACTAGAAGTACCCAGGGCCAAGAATTGATGAAATGGGGCCAGGCACGCAAAACGAGGAGATTCCTCTCTGGTCTGGCCGCAAATTGCGGCCAGAAAGGAGGTTTTGGCGGCCGGGAAAAAGAATCAGGGGCTAGGGTTTTGGGTGATGCCTCTATGTTTCCTGCACATCTCAATTTCCACTCAAAATTATTTTAGGGTTCTCGGGGTGTTAGCAGATTCTAAATAACAGTGGCAGATTCCAGTTTTTCCCCCGATATTGGTTTCTAAAATCCGTATTATGGGTTCAAGCTTCAGGTTAGGGTCTCAATTCAAACACTAGGGTGTTGGTATAATCTTAACTGAGCTCAATTTCATAATGCAACATCAATTCCACTCAAACCCTAACTAGGTTTTCCTCAATTCCATAATATCACACAATATCGATAAAATCTTGACATGGGGTTATAGGAAAGGCTATAATTAAGCAAATGGTTCAGAAAATACCTCATTTGGCAACTCAAGAATTTTCTTGAGTTGCCCTCTAGTGGCCAAATCCATGCTTCTTTAGCTCCATGTGTAGATCTAGGGATTTTGGACATTTTTAATGAAAGGAGATTGGGGTTTTGGTGTAGTTTTAGAGATGTTTCATGGCTTGAGGAGGGGAAGGAGATTGGGATTTTGGTGTAGTTTTAGAGATGTTTCATGGCTTGAGGAGGGGAGGGAGATGGAGGAAGGGGTAGCAGCAGCAAGAGGAGAAGGAAGAGGGAAGAAAATGATGGGAGAATGGCTAAGGGTGCTAGTCAAAAGTCCACTTCTCTTTTTCACCTACCCTCATCATTACTTTTTCTTTTCTTTCCTTTTCTTTTAAAACCAAACCTTCTCACAAGAATAGTAAGCCCAAAGGAAAACCATGGCATAGAAAAATACACAAGTGTAGAAAAGGTGATATGTGCAAGTTTTGCACAAAATTGCCAAAAAACCCAATTAGCGATTTTAATCGCGATTAGCACTAAATTAGTGTCAAACTAATCACAAAAACTTAAAAATGTCATAATTCACTAATTTACCCTATTTTAGAATTTTCCATAATTTTTCATAATTTTTCTAACATTTTTCCTATTTATTTGCATTTAATATTAAAATAATCAATAAAATAATATTAAATTATAAAAATTCTCAAAATTAATATTTTATATTTTTGAAGATGTTACAATCTACCCCCCTTAAAGAAATTCGGTCCCCGAATTTAAATTTAAACCCCCACTACTAAAATAATCTCAGTAATAAACCAAAGTCGTCGGGGCTCCGAAATCATCAACACAAAGAACGTCACAGTGCAATGCATGCGCAAGGGTACTGAGCAGATAACTCAAAAACAAAACTTTGTCAAGCATCCCGCAATCATCGGAGTCGATGAAAAAAAACACAATGTCAAATCCAATACAAAACCGATATGATATGGATCGAAACTACACATGTAGACATCCAATCTATACACGTAAAAAGCTGATGTAAAAACATGCTAAAGTATATCCAGGTACCGTCCACTGACTAGTCCTGCTCAGCATGAAAGCAAAAACCCAACATCATAAAAGGTACTGCTCCAAAAGGGAATAAATCTCAAAAATGTACATAACACAATCCTGTGCGTCTGGTGCGCACGGAAATCAAAAATCCAATATGTGCTAAACAGGTGCACAAAACAACATCTAGGTGCAACGGGTGTGCACGAAACCTCTGTCATGGGCAACGTATGTGCCTGACAGCCAAGGTCCGGTGCATCTAACATGTACGAAGAAATCTCGATTTAGTGCATCGGGTGCGCACCAAAATCGTATCTAAAAACATGCGTCCAACATGCGCGAAAATCCAAATCGGTGCATCCATCGTGCACGAATGAAAATCTAAACCCTGCGCTCTCAACATGCACAGAATCAAGAAATCCAATAACAAACACCGAACAGGTGTGAAGCACATCACCAGCACGGAGTGCAAAACCAACCATCAAAATCCGGGTCAAAATCAACGATAAAATGCGCCTCAAACCAAAATCAGGTGTACCGCAAAGGAAATCTCACAATCGTGTGCATCAGCGTGCACGAATCAAAGCATAACACTAAAATGCATGAAAAATCTGCGCAAAATATATAAATATCCAGTGGGTGCATGAAACCAACATCATGAAACTCAGTCACCAAAACTAAATCATGCAAACAGAACGCCCAAAATACCGAAATCCAAAATGACGGATACGTGATAATCGAATCACAAAATCACAAATCCCAAATATCGTCTTCGGTAGTTTCTCCTTCAAGGTCGAGAAGGAGTCGGTGCAATCCACAGCTAGAAGCGCAGGATATCTAACTGCCTCTTGCTCACGGTCTGGCGTCTTCTGGCTCTCGGGGTCCTTACCTTCTCTGCGGATTACCTATCACGCGGTCAATCGGCTCATCGGCCCTGTCAGGTGTGCTAACGGGGACGATTCCGTTCTGGCACTTCTCTGGTCGCCTCTTGGTCAAACCTCACGACCACTCGTAAGGCAGCATATCACTGGCGTCGGCCTCTGGCTCTCTGAATGCACGCCACACATCTGATCCTGGGTGCAAACATCATTGCAGCAACGCCCTGGAAGGAATCCTGCTCAAGGTCTCTTCCAATCATGCCTATGCCGATCTTTACAGAGGCTGGCTCTCCTGCACAACCTCTTCTCGCTCAAAAGACACATGTGTCCTCAGCACAATATTTCTCCAGAAACTGGTCACATCGCAACGTCTCTGTAAGCATCTCAGGTCTCTAGTCTCGACGGGAAGCAATGACAGCTCATCGGGGTCTCACACGAACTTTTGTTCCAACTGTCTCTATCGTCGTCCACTATGACGTCACGCCAAGCTACTATGCACTGCACTGTCTCGGCCACGGTCAATCTGAAGTCTCTCACACGGACTCGAATCACGTATTATGTAGCTTCATCACTCTGTAGCAGATGTCAGGCCGAACTGGTCCTCGGGAACACGTCCCAACTATCGGAGGAATACCCATCACTCGTCCGTCCTTGATCAATTTGCAATGCATCTGGTTAAGTTCCTCTATCCGAACTTGGTCAACTACCTCGTCGACAATGCCGAACTCTGGCCTGCTGGGTGTGCGCAACACGACCACTCCTGGTCTAGGTCTTCTCATATCGTACTCCAGAAAGGTCCTGCCGAGATTCCTTTCTCAAATCTCAATCCTGCCGAAACGCCCGGAAGTCATCATCCAAAGCTGAAGCTAAAGCTTATTCCGGAACGGCTGCATACTTATCGCGCTTCTTTCTGGAAGGTATATCCATATACCACGCTTCGGGGTGCGTAACACATCTCTAATATCAGCGGAGGGGAACATCATCTCATCGAAATCTCGTACGAACTCTTTTCTTCACTCTGCTCAATGTCGACTGATTCGGACTCGTCTCATCATGACTGCACGAACTGCGCTCCGACGGCTATCCTCGCATCTGGAGTCTCCCAAGCAGTGTCCCATCACAATGTCCGAAAAATGTCGAACCATCCGTTCGACTCGTCAGATCCTCATAATCCCCCAAGAGCTCACATCTCGGGTACAGTTTAATAGTATCGAGTACATGCCACAGCGTCGGTGGTCCATCCGTAGAAGGGCAAACCCAAGCCTCACTAATGGCGCCGCGGAACCGCCGTAAACCCTAAGGTTCAAAGGCTGTCACACGGTCATTAAGTCGAGTTAGGGTTTCATTCTTCTAGAGGGTCCATAGAATCACCTGCATGTCCTTCCATATACTTTAAACTTGGAAAGTAGGCTCCTGACATTCGATCGTCTCTATCGACTCCCACGAACCTGCGTGAAGTCGCCTCTAGCTGGAATCAATCCGCCTGATGACCTCGCGTCGGGGTAGCGAACTCACCACACGTCCTAGTCATTCCTCCTCGGTGACTAGCGACTCGCTATCATCTCTCTAAGAACATGCTCATGCTGCAGTAGCTCCAACCATCTGGGCGATATCTCGTCATTTGCAGCAGCAACTGGCTCATACGCCTGTACGCCGAACAACGCCTCAATCCTCCAGGAAAGGCGATACATAAGCGGTCATCTCTGAGTCGGCCTGCTTTAGATCTGAGTAAGACTCTCCACACTGGAAATCTTCAACTCAACTGGGCTCGCTCTGGCGCAAAATCGGACGAATCACCTTCGTCTCTCAAATCGGGTAGACTAGCTAGCATCTGCCGCATCCATGCCCGAAAGCTCCGGCAATCTCAGCTCGTAAGCTCCGAAAGCGACATCCTGTCAATCTCAGCAACAGCTGGTCCATCTGTCTGCACGGTAGCCGACATCATAATCCCTGAGGTATGCTGTACATCAACAGTCCTCTCTCAACTGGCAGCTCTAACAAAGGCACGATCATCCGGTGCAAGACCAAGCACTCGCCTCCACTAGAGGTCACAAACACCAAAACTAACTCGAGACGTTCCCATGTCACCAGAAAACACAAAGGTCGGCCCTCGTACCAAACGAGCTCACACCGGCCGTAACCCTAGCAGCAGCCCAAACTGCGCTCAAACATGGTGACAGGAATCTCAATCGAGTATCAAAGAGTACACCAGTGGCAAGAAGGGAAACAACAGATCCAAAGTGGATACATGATCATAGGAAGGAACAGCATCAATGGAGGTATGATCATGAAACTAATAGAATCGGGAATCTCAAATGGATGTATAATCCTGGATATAAAAAGAATCACTGATCTCAAAACAAATGTCCATCCTAAGGTTCCTTAAGCGGAGTGGCGTGTCGTAAGTATGCCGCGGAACATACCAACGGTACGTCACTCTACTTTAGTCACCTAATCCATCAACCAAGGGTCATCCTAAAACGACGAAAGTTCGGGTTCACACCCCCTCGACCAAGTCTAAGTTCCGTAAGGTCAAGCCTAAGTTCCGTATATAAACAACTCCCTAGGCTCTACATAGTCAAACTTAGACTCGAACCAAGGTCAACCTAGCGCTCTGATACCAACTTTGTCACGACCCGAAAGAGCACGTGACTGGCCCTTGAACCATATGAAGCCTATAGGACTCCATCTGATCCAAGTAAGCCAAAAGCCCAGAAATCTAAAACCATTTTGAAGAAAAAAGTAAAGAACTGGTTTAAAGAAGTGAAGAAATACAGGTTTGAAATCAAGGTTTTTAAATAACTAAGCCGAATGTGCATTTTAAAAACGGTACAGTCTTTTCTAGAAATTTCGGCAGAGTTTCCTTTGTAAAACTGGCCCCGAATGGGGTAAAACGATAATAACAAGATATAACATGATAAAGACATCCCCAAGCGGGAGCTAGCTCTTCGTCAATCGACGGTCACAACCACGCAATGATATAATAATATACAACGCCAAGTGGCGAGGATCAAATCCAAAAGAAAGCTCAAAAGCAACAAGGAAATCCGCAATACAACTAAGCGCGACTCTAAGGTCGAAATATACAACACTGAAGTCTAGGTCTGAAAGGATATACAAGTTTTGGTTGATGGACATTTCTAGATACAATGAATAAATAAGTACAACATGGGGATTCTTAATGCAAAAGAATCCACCTACCAAAAGCAAATCACCCGCAAGAAGGTAGTGTGCCAGAAATGCCGCAATAGAACCTGTACGGCAGAACCTGCAAGAACTGTGGCACAACGGGGGTGAGTTGCCAACTCGTGAATAGAAACATCTACAAGGATAAATCGAATGCAAGACATAATCCTAAGTCAACGATCAATAATATAATCCACAAGAGTACATCTGAGTGTGATAAGGTGGCAAGGTAACATCTAATCATGTATGTAGTGCCAGGTACTCAGGTAATAACATGTCATCAGTGTAAGGTATGTCTGCATGAAGTATCAATGAAGAAATATCAATAATATCAATACACATATATTAGCGTCCCATACCACTAATATTGGTGTAAGATAAGTGTAAACCCAGCCTGTATATATGTGGAACCCGTCCACCCGTCACCCAATGACAATAAGCATCATGTATGCAATGTGAGGATATAAACAAAATCATGGAAAAACATCATGAAACCCGTGCCTAGCATCGACACGTAAATCCTCCTGTATCGGGCATCCGTCATTCCGGATCATGCCCTATATCAAAGTACATATCGGGAATCCGTCAGTCCGGGTCATCCCTCTCTCAATCCATCGGGCATCCGTCATTCCGGATCATGCCCTATATCAATCCATCGGGCATCCGTCATTCCGGATCATGCCCTATCTCAAAGTATATATCGGGAATCCGTCAGTCCGGGTCATCCCTCTCTCAATACATCGGGCATCCGTCATTCCGGATCATGCCCTATATCAATACATCGGGCATCCGTCAGTCCGGGTCAGCCCTCTATCAATCCATCGGGCATCCGTCATTCCGGGTCAGCCCTCTCTCAGTACATCCTCTAGCACCGAGAAAACACGGGGCGACGCCCCAAATATCATATCAAGGGAACCGGGTTTTTAAATGATTGCTATTGAAAAGGACACGGTTCCCAAATCCAGAAATCCCATGAAAATCCAACATCAAGAAGTACATCCAATGCGATGTGCTATACAATCAATCCATGATGTATGCGACATGTAAAGAAAAGTAATCATATCGGAAATCATGTAACATGTAATATCTTGTAGTCCTCAATCTCAATCAAGTATGAATCATCTATGTTTGTGTACAGGTACATGTGTACAATATGCCAAGCAGTAATCATATCATGAACGCAACAGTACTACAGTGTAGTGGCATGGCAATTATCGATGATGAAGTGTGTGAGCCGGCAAATAGTGTACGTGAAACATACGCATCATCGATAATGGTGCTGGTGTCCTAACATCATGATAATAACCTGGTAATGAACATATGCCAGCAATGCGAATAGCATGAATATGCGGAAATCTAGTAATCAGCAGCACAGTGATGTATCTACTATGCAACTACATTTAAGTATCCTGTCAAATCAGGAGGGGTAGGTATGGAAACCACCTAAATCTGAGTCAATGTATATATGTAGATATATAGTCGGTGATCCCGCCTCAATGTCATATCGTAAGATATCCTCTAGCTATGAGTGCGGATCTATCATCAATATCAGCTCGTACGGTAAATCATCGTACGACATTCCCAAAAGCTGGGTAGGGGTCAACATCTCACTGTCTCATCACATAACAAATATCACCATCATCAGATCATATAGTCTGGATGTACTACTCTATCTCTAGTACAAACGGTAACATCGGTAAAGTATGCATGCGGGGGTAAACACACATCCCAAGCCCGCAAGAATCACAAGTCATATCCCACATATGGATCGTATCAAATCACCGATCCCAGGGCACCAAGCCCACAATATCGACTCATCTCCAAAGTCGTCACATATCATCAATCACAGTGTAAGTACATGTGAAAAGCAAGGGTATATGTATAGGTGTAATTCTATCCTAGGGTTCGCGACTATGAACTACACTAGTCACTTTTAACCCTACATATCCAAAATACACCTAATATCACAATACTATATAATAAGCTATCTACGGACTGCGGGGGTGCTATACGCCATCCACCCGACTTTCCCCCGTAGATATAATCTACTCACCTTGCATCACCATTTGCGGACATCCCCATGCATTTACTTGTCGTCCGAAGTCTTCATGGGTACCTACACATCAAAATATCGTATATGCGCATTAAAACCAAATCCAATCTAAAACGGCGCATAAACTCCAAAACGATACGATAAGGGGGCCTATAGGTGAGAACCTATGGCACGCCTTCAAAACCATCCATAGTCCTCTATATCGTCGTATAAACGACAATAGTCAAGGCAAAACACATTCCACCATTTCAGAATCCAAAAATACGGAATACGGAAATACGAATCCAAAACGACACATAGGATATATGTCCCAGATTTCACCGTAGGAAGAATCTGTCAAAACTAGAAGTACCCAGGGCCAAGAATTGATGAAATGGGGCCAGGCACACAAAACGAGGAGATTCCTCTCTGGTCTGGCCGCAAATTGCGGCCAGAAAGGAGGTTTTGGCGGCCGGGAAAAAGAATCAGGGGCTAGGGTTTTGGGTGATGCCTCTATGTTGCCTGCACATCTCAATTTCCACTCAAAATTATTTTAGGGTTCTCGGGGTGTTAGCAGATTCTAAATAACAGTGGCAGATTCCAGTTTTTCCCCCGATATTGGTTTCTAAAATCCGTATTATGGGTTCAAGCTTCAGGTTAGGGTCTCAATTCAAACACTAGGGTGTTGGTATAATCTTAACTGAGCTCAATTTCATAATGCAACATCAATTCCACTCAAACCCTAACTAGGTTTTCCTCAATTCCATAATATCACACAATATCGATAAAATCTTGACATGGGGTTATAGGAAAGGCTATAATTAAGCAAATGGTTCAGAAAATACCTCATTTGGCAACTCAAGAATTTTCTTGAGTTGCCCTCTAGTGGCCAAATCCATGCTTCTTTAGCTCCATGTGTAGATCTAGGGATTTTGGACATTTTTAATGAAAGGAGATTGGGGTTTTGGTGTAGTTTTAGAGATGTTTCATGGCTTGAGGAGGGGAGGGAGATGGAGGAAGGGGCAGTAGCAGCAAGAGGAGAAGGAAGAGGGAAGAAAATGATGGGAGAATGGCTAAGGGTGCTAGTCAAAAGTCCACTTCTCTTTTTCACCTACCCTCATCATTACTTTTTCTTTTCTTTCCTTTTCTTTTAAAACCAAACCTTCTCACAAGAATAGTAAGCCCAAAGGAAAACCATGGCATAGAAAAATACACAAGTGTAGAAAAGGTAATATGTGCAAGTTTTGCACAAAATTGCCAAAAAACCCAATTAGCGATTTTAATCGCGATTAGCACTAAATTAGTGTCAAACTAATCACAAAAACTTAAAAATGTCATAATTCACTAATTTACCCTATTTTAGAATTTTCCATAATTTTTCATAATTTTTCTAACATTTTTCCTATTTATTTGCATTTAATATTAAAATAATCAATAAAATAATATTAAATTAGAAAAATTCTCAAAATTAATATTTTATATTTTTGAAGATGTTACAATTATTATCAACTGAATACCCTACACAAGTATTTACATCTTCGATCACCTTGAAGAATCCCGATACTTGCAATACCCGGTTCTCTACTTTATTCAAATACCTATAACTTCTCAAAATTTGGACCCTGTGTTTCCACGAAACACCTGTCTAAAAACTAGAGAAGTCATAAGTAAACCGAATATAGTACGAGGACCACCCCCTCTGTCCTAATGGACACTGGACAACATACAATACTCTGTATAAGTCCCTTGAGTCTAATAACTCACTCCTTGTGTATTGCAGGTTGAAAACTGTACTTATGGTTAAGAAGAATTACACCGCTGTTTAATGCTCCTTACCTAACCAACCACTGATATAGGTAAATGTCGTAGACATAATTTCAAAAAGGTATATCTCACTCTATAAAAATAGACGTACAGATATATCAATTTGAAATTGGTGCATGGCAGCGGATATTCAAAACCAAATATTTGCCGACCGGCAAACAACCCAGGTGACTTCCTCAAATATCACCGATTACAACGAATCCCGACATAATGAGGATGGTCACCCAATTCCCAATAACTTACTCCCACTCAACATCTGTAAAACCATACAGATGTGAGAATCATACCTGGTAAATACATATCCTGGAGTAAGTATCCAATCGGGAAATCAGTTTTCCTTTAACAGTACACAGTGAAACTGAAACATTGAAATGTTTCGATGGGGTATCCCGGTATTCCTAGTAATTGCTCTTCCGTTATCCAGATTCACAACTGTAACCGTGTAATTCTTTGCCATCTTTCTAAATCCCTTTCTATGTCTTTAGTCATTACCTTCTGTACACCCCTTTAGGCCAAATGGTTTTCTGTAAGTCCATGCTACCTCTCCCGGTACTTTCGGGCATGCGGAATTTGATAAAAAACGATTTTCTAAGAGGTGGTAACATGGACTTAAAACCCGGATCTTTGTTAAACATCTAACTAACAACCTAACTATGAGTTGCTAACTACTCGGTTAGGGGGTTATACCTTTCTTTTTCTCGAACTCCTTCGTCTTCAAGCCTCGATGGATGTCCGGATCGCCTTCACTCCATCGTCTCCTTGCGCCGAAGATAGATCCACCTCGAAAGCTTCTACCTTTGGCTTCTTCTTCGGTCTTTGAAGAAACTAGTTCACTTGGTTTACTAAACCTTGTGAACTAGAGTGAGTAGAGAAGAGTTTGTATGAGATTTTATCTATGGTTCTTGGTTCTCAACTCATGAGACAAGTGAACCATAGAGTCAAGAGAGGGAGTGCAAGAGGAGGAAGATGAGAGCTCAAGAACAAGAGAGAGAATGAGCATGAAAGAATGAGAGATGACTTTTCTCATTTGGCTCTCATAATCCAAAACAATCATAACACATCATATCAATCAAGTATTATGTGATGGTTTAAGCAACCATAGCCATATCATTTCATGCACTCATTTTGCACAAAAGAGCAAGCACGCAAAAAGACTTTGCCATGAAATGATAGCTATAGTTATCATGATGGTCAACTAGTCAAGCCAAGTCAACCGGTCAACAAAGTCAACAAGTCAACAAAAGTCAACAAGTCAAAAACTCAACAACCATTTCACCATAATACCTAATTAATATAATTGTTAATCACATATCATATTCTCATTAGGGTTGAGCAAAAAGTCAATAGTCAACTGTCAACGGTCAACAACCCTAATGAGAATCCTCCGCCTCTGTCTCTCCGTCAACTGTGCATACACACCCGCATCCGCGTTCCGAAGAACACGAGTGCAAACTGGATAAATCAAATCCCAATACATACACTAGGATCTGGCTTAAACCAAAGCCCGCTAGTGTCTACTGTCCGGACACTGTACGTGCACAAGTGCACGGATGTGACCGAACCCTATCGCAAAAACCATGCGACCTGTCGCAAAACCATGCGACCTCTACTCTTTTGCCTAAAGGCGAATAGCTTTCTGTGTGGGACTCTAAAGACTCGACACTACGCTGGTAGTGGGTTTAACCACATACCGCAAGCGGCACTAGCTGTGCGTAACGGTCCCCAGGTAGATGCCGACAAGAAGACTGACGAGGTGAAACCCATCTGAACTCCTACTGAGCCTGAATGTGACATTCACCGTACAGTCCGGTCTGTTCGTCTGATACATCGCATGGCGGGCCTAGGGGGCGGTAAACGTCAGTCCCCTAATAGCGGTACAAGTCGTGTCGGAGTGAAGCCCAAAACACCCTGAGATAACACTGGAAGCCTACCAGTATATCTCGATTGCCCTGGCCAGGGACTACTCGTGTAATGGATCTCCTAGACACAGCACGATGTCAACCCCCAATACCGGGAGAGACGAATCCTGTCTAACCGTCACTGCCTCCAAGTGCTTCGGGACTGCACCCAACTACCACCTATTTGCACGACTCCTTTGAGCCGTGGTAGGGTAGTAATCAAAGTACAGTGGGAACACACTCGAGACGAAGTGACAGTGTCAAGTCAGCGGACTAAGCTGTACTCATGTCACCTGGGAACTGATAACTGACGATAGGTATAATACCAACCGGTCAGTTCCCGACGAGTCCTGTCCAGTGTAGTCGTAACCCAACGAGCACCCGCATACTATCTCCAGAACGACGTACTGACGGCTGTGGGACAGACCGTCTCCCACTCTGGGATGAGAAGCGCATGCGCTAGTCTACTCCGGAGTATCGATGCCCTGTCTCGATAGTCCTGCGACTAGGGACCTGCATAAGGATGTGCTTATAGATTACCCAGCCCCCACAAGTGTGACTGCCATCACAACGCTGGTAATCAAGCAAAGATCCTAAGGGCTCCACTAATTTGTATAGGTGATATACTAAAATAAACACAAGTACACATTGAAGTAGAAACAAACCAAGTAGCATACTACTATTTTGAGCAAGATTGTTTATACAAGGTGAATATCCCAAGCTTCCATTAAGTAATATACAAACTAGTATGATACAGTAATGGCCTCTAGGGCATATACACTAACAATCTCCCACTTGCACTAAGGCCGTGTACTTGCGTATCGAAGACCTATCATCTCGATCAGCCGCTCGAACTGAGTCTGGGGCAAGGCCTTGGTGAATGGATCTGCAGTGTTATCTTCTGAAGCGACTCTCCGAACCTCGATCTCCTGGCGATCCACGATCTCCCTGATCAGGTGATACCGCCTCAAGATGTGTCTGGATCTCTGATGGGACCTGGGTTCCTTCGCTAAAGCTATAGCCCCGTTGTTGTCGCAATACAGAGGTATTGGATCAACAATGGACGGAACCACCTGAAGCTCTTTCAAGAACTTCCTTATCCAGACAGCTTCTTTTGCGGCATCAGATGCAGCGATGTATTCCGCTTCCATCGTCGAGTCTGCAATGGTTTCCTGTTTGGAACTCTTCCAACACACCGCCCCTCCATTGAGGGTAAAGACAAAACCCGACATGGACTTGGAATCATCCTTGTCACTCTGGAAGCTGGAGTCAGCAAAGGCCTCGATCTGGAGGTCTTTTTCTGCCATACACCAAGAACATCTCCTTAGTCCTTCTCAGGTACTTGAGAATGTTCTTTACCGCTATCCAGTGTTTCTCCCGTGGGTCTGACTGATACCGGCTTACCACACTGAGTGCATAAACTACATTCGGTCTGGTACACAACATCGCATACATTATAGAGCCTACCGCAGAAGCGTAGGGTATAATAGACATGCGATCCCTCTCCAAATCAGTCTTGGGAGACATCTCTTTAGAGAGGGTGATCCCGTGACAAGCCGGCAGGTTACCGCGCTTGGAATCTTCCATACTGAATCTTTTCAGTATGGTATCGATGTACATGGACTGTGAAAGTCCTAATATCCTCTTGGATCTATCACGATGGATCCGGATCCCCAGGATGTATGAGGCATCACCCAGGTCTTTCATGGAGAACCTGTGTGACAAGAACCCCTTGACAGATTGTAGCATAGGAATGTCATTTCCTATTAAGAGAATGTCATCCACGTATAAAACGAGGAATACTACAGTTCTCGCTACAAATCTACTATAGATGCATGGTTCATCTGGATTTTTGATAAAGCCAAATTCCTTGAACGTCTCATCAAAACAGATGTTCCAACTCCGCGATGCCTGCTTTAGTCCATAGATGGACTTAAGCAACTTGCACACCTTTCCGCTGCTCCCACTCTGAATGAAACCCTCTGGTTGGTCCATATAGACACACTCCTCTAAATTTCCATTTAGAAAAGCGGTCTTTACGTCCATCTGCCAGATCTCATAATCGTGGAAGGCAGCAATGGCAAGAAGGATCCGAATGGATTTCAGCATAGCCACTGGAGAAAAGGTTTCGTCATAGTCCAAGCCAGGTCTTTGACGGAAACCCTTTGCAACAAGTCTAGCTTTATAGGTCTCAACCTGTCCATCTACACCAATCTTCCTTTTGAAGATCCACTTGCATCCTACGGGTTTTACCCCGTCTGGAGCAATGTCCAACGTCCATACTTTGTTGGTGTACATGGACTCCATTTCGTTCCGCATTGCATCCAGCCATTTTACTGAGTCAACGCTCTGAATTGCCTGCTGGAAGCTAGTAGGCTCATCATAATCTATGATGCAATCCTCTCTATCCCCGTCTATGAGAAAACCGTAGTATCTCTCGGGCGGATGAGACTGCCTACTACTCCTGCGGAGCGGCGTAGGAATGTCCTGTTCTTTTGAACCCTCAGGTTCCACTAAGCTTTCAGTAATAGCTCATGGTTCTGGAATTTCTTCCAGTTCTACTGTGCTCCCTCTTATCTGGGTTTCCAAAAACTCAGTTTCCAAGAAGTAGGCATGACGAGAAACAAGAACTTTTTGTTCATCTTCGCAGTAGAAGAAATATCCCTTGGAGTTCTTTGGATATCCCATGAGCTTACACTGTACTGAGCGTGCCTCGAGCTTGTCCGCATGCTGCTTTTTAACAAAAGCTGGACATCCCCATGTCTTAATGTGCTTAAGATATGGTCTCTTCCCACACCACATCTCATATGGTGTAGTAGGCACAGTCTTAGTTGGAACTCGGTTCAAAAGGTATGCAGCTGATTCTAGCGCATATCCCCAGAATGATTGCGGTAACTCAGCGTTACTCATCATGGACCGTACCATATCCAATAGGGTTCGGTTCCGTCTCTCCGATACACCGTTATGTTGCGGAGTGAATGGAGGAGTAAGCTGAGAGAGAATTCCGTTCTCTTTTAAATAGTCCAGGAACTCGGCACTGAAGTATTCTCCACCTCGATCCGATCTTAGAATCTTAATACTTTTGCCGGTTTGTTTTTCTACTTCATTCTTAAATTCCTGGAACATTCCAAAGGCTTCGGACTTATGTTTCATTAAGAAGACATAACCGTACCTTGAGAAGTCATCCGTAAAATTAATGAAGTAAGAATAACCGCTTCGCGCATGTGTAGACATTGGACCGCACACGTCGCTGTGTACGAGTCCCAAGAGCTCACTCGCCCTTACTCCCTGTCCAGTAAACGGAGTCTTTGTCATCTTTCCTTTGAGACAGGATTGACAAGTGGCATACGATTGATATTCGAACGGATTCAAATATCCTTCTGTATGTAATTTCGTCAACCTTCTCTCATTGATGTGACCCAGTCTACAATGCCATAAGAAAGTCTGGTTTATTTCCGGAGACTTTCTTTTGTGTGTACTCTGGACATTGAAAATCTGTGGTTGGTTTAATACGTATATACCATTGCTCAATGTACCTGACCCAATCAAAACTTGATTAAGGTGAATGTTTTCAACATTACTTACAAAAGCAAATTGATAACCTTCTTTAGAAACTAAAGATACAGAAATAATATTACAATTTGCGTTGGGTACAAAAAAGCAATTACGCAAAACCAAAACATGTCCATCTGACATTCCCAGGTGATAGTCCCCCACGGCTTTAGCATCCATGCTAGCTCCGTTCGCAACTCTGAGGGTCATGTCACCTGCTTTCAAAACACTACGGTTTCTCAACGCCTGCAATGAATTACATATATGAGATCCTGATCCGGTATCCAATACCCAGGAAGTAGAGTTTATTGAAAGACAGTTTTCAATAACATACACACCTGAAGCTGAAGCTGCAACCTGCTTCAATTCCTGTGTCCTGGCTTTCCAAGCCCTGCAATCATTCTTCCAGTGACCTTTCTTATGACAATAGAAGCATTCTTCCTTATCCACAAGCTTCCCCGCTATCTTTGTCGCTTTAGCTTTTCCCTTCGTATCCACTTTACTAACACCGCCTCTTGGTTTGGCGGGGGCTTTCTTCTTCTTTCCCTTGGCTTTCACCTTGGACCTAGAAGAAGATGATCCTCAAACAAACAAAGTGGATGTTTCCCTACCTTTCTGTAGGGTGCCCTCTGCGCTCCTCAGCATGTTGAGGAGCTCTGAAAGTTCAACTTCTTTTTCTTGTAAGTTGAAGTTCAGTATGAACTGGGCGTAAGTGGAAGGAAGGGACTGGAGAATCAAGTCCGTATAGAGCTCGTTCTCTAACGTGGTTCCAAGTTCCGTGAGCTCCTCAATGAAGCCAATCATCTTAAGCACGTGTTCCGCTACCGATGATCCGATGGCCAACCTTGCCGAAAATAACTTTTTCGACACTTCGTATCTTGCGATACGAGATTGCTCTCCATACAGTTCTTTTGTATGGAGATATATGGATTCAAGGTCCATATTCTTGTGCCTCCTCTGATGTTCGTTGTCCATCGAGGCAAGTACGAGGCGCTTGGCCTTCGCGCTATCAATCTCTCAGGTCTTACGGATTTCCTTATCCGCGACGCTGGAAGTGGGACTTGGGATAGGGGGAGCTTTAGTGGTAAGAAGATACCCTAGCTTGTCGTAAGTGATTGCCATTTTGACATTCCTGAGCCAATCTTTGTAGTTTGGCCCTGTCAGTATGTTTTTATCTAGAAGTAACTTAAGTCCAGTCATTTCGATTGGTCGCTGCAATTAGGAGAGAGAAGAAGAAACACTTAGCATGATGCTCTTGCAAGTTTAGAGTGGTTTTTAATTTGTCTAAACAGGATGGCTCCCACTGTTTCTCGAATCCCTCCTCAAACCAAAAAGGAAGAATTAGTCAGGATCAATCTCACCGTACAATACTTGCTTAACCGTTCGGCCAGGCTGGTGTCGGTACTTCGAGGGAGGTTTTCCAACGCTTTCGCGAAGTTCCTTAATTTAAGAACCTCTTTTCCCTGGGAGCGTAGCCCCGCTAACACCTTTCTAGACACCTACTTGGTTTATAGCATTGATCGTTAAGTGAGAAATTTCCCGAGGAGTAGCATATACTCACAGTAGGATCGGTATCCAAATATCATCGCGTGACGAAACTGAAGGAATCCTACCAGAATCATCACACTCCAAATGGTATGCAATACTAGCAAGTTTCAGTTCTTTTGAAACTCCCGATGTATATTTTTGCCCCATGCTCTTATGACCTTGACTTTGGCCAACAAATCATAAGTCACATGTCAAGTTCTACCCGTCGTTCTCCAGGTTAATTTGAATCCACCCGCACCTACCCTTGACTTTGGCCAACAAGGCAGTACGACTGTTCCAAACCAACGCATCTATCTATGCTGCACATGAATACCCAATAGCAACCAATCACTATGCCTTGACTTTGGCAAACAAACACAGCTTGAATACTATTGACTATTCATGTGAAACGACGGAGGGCTACGAATGGTTTTGGCGAAACCGTGAACGTAGTGAACTTGATTTAGTCGATGGAACGAGATAGCTTTTAAATGGAGTGGCTCAAACTCCGCATTTTAAAAGTTTGTTTTGAAAAGAACCGAGTGGTTTTTCGAAAGTGTTCCAACGACTTTTACATGGTTTATTTTCTTGAATTAGTTCTTTTAATGCGTGATATTCTTGCATTAGTTCTTTTAATGCGTCCCATCATTTAAACCTACCATTGCAGAAAACAACCAAAATATGACGTACGCTTATGCCATTCGCATTCGCCACGGGGCCCTGTCATTACCCGTTAGGTTACTTAACTAACGACAGAGCGGGGGCTGGGCTAGCGCGGCTGTAAAACATAAGCAACGCCTAAATAATATCATATATAGATATATTGCAATGATAGACATTTCAGATCACAGATGAACACATTGGATATACTAGGAACCTGCAATTCGTACGAGCCTGTAACGAAAAGAAGATTACACGGTCGCGGTGAATAGCCAATACCCCACCCAAGACCCCTACGGGTGCGGCAAACTACCCGCCAAGTACCCGAAGCGAAGCAACCTCCCTCATCCCCGTGAGTAGGCCACTCGGCACTTCGGCATACCCGGTAGTTTGTGCACCCCCTCCATGGGTCTATCCTAGGAGCAAAAACAGTAAAAAGAAATTATACAATGACGGCTACAACCCCGACCCGGTTGTGCGGCCATACAAATAATTATTACATCAATTTACAAATTTACATGAATTGAAAAAAAAGAAAACTCTCGTCTCACAACCCCCGGCTATTCACCCGCGACAATCCAATGAATTCATATACACATTCCAATAACATTACAGATCACAGATTTGTATAACCCCCACTAATCGACATTTAGCGATTAGTAGACGTTCAATACAAATATCACATTACAGAAAAACCCGTCAGCTAAAGTCTTTTAGAAGTTCGATCAAAAATACGGATTTTCAGGCCCCAAACACAAAATTTTCGTTCTGGAAAATCTGGGCAGAACACACATATTCCAAAAATCCCAAAATACCCCTATGAGCAAACTGCAAAAAATAAAACCAATGACCGAGTCAACTCGGCCGCGGTTCCGCGGCGCTTTGATCGAGTTAGGGTGTCAAATTTTTGCAGTTTCTTCAGAAAACCCTGAGTCGATTTTTGGTGTATTTCAAAAAAGTTTTCCAGCACTTTTAAAATCGACAAAAAAGTTTAAAAAACGGGGTTCGTTTTGCGACTTTTTCTTTGATCGATCTTCTAGCTACTTTGCTAACATGTTAGATAGAGTTTAACTAGGCTCTGATACCACTGTAAGTCCATGCTACCTCTCCCGGTACTTTCGGGCATGCGGAATTTGATAAAAAACGATTTTCTAAGAGGTGGTAACATGGACTTAAAACCCGGATCTTTGTTAAACATCTAACTAACAACCTAACTACGAGTTGCTAACTACTCGGTTAGGGGGTTATACCTTTCTTTTTCTCGAACTCCTTCATCTTCAGGCCTCGATGGATGTCCGGATCGCCTTCACTTCGTCGTCTCCTTGCGCCGAAGATAGATCCACCTCGAAAGCTTTTACCTTTGGCTTCTTCTTCGGTCTTTGAAGAAAATAGTTTACTTGGTTTGCTAAACCTTGTGAACTAGAGTGAGTAGAGAAGAGTTTGTATGGGATTTTATCTATGTTTCTTGGTTCTCAACTCATGAGACAAGTGAACCATAGAGTCAAGAGAGGGAGAGCAAGAGGAGGAAGATGAGAGCTCAAGAACAAGAGAGAGAATGAGCAGGAAAGAATGAGAGAAGACTTTTCTCATTTGGCTCTCATAATCCAAAACAATCATAACACATCATATCAATCGAGTATTATGTGATGGTTTAAGCAACCATAGCCATATCATTTCATGCACTCATTTTGCACAAAAGAGCAAGCAAGCAAAAAGTCTTTGCCATGAAATGATAGCTATAGTTATCATAATGGTCAACTAGTCAAGCTTAGTCAACCGGTCAACAAAGTCAACAAGTCCACAAAAGTCAACAAGTCAACAAAGTCAACAACTCAACAACCATGTCACCATAATACCTAATTAATATAATTGTTAATCACATATCATATTCTCATTAGGGTTGAGCAAAAAGTCAATAGTCAACTGTCAACGGTCAACAACCCTAATGAGAATTCTCCGCCTCTGTCTCTCCGTCAACTGTGCATACACACCCGCATCCGCGTTCCGAGGAACACGAATACAAACTGGATAAATCCAATCCCAATACATACACTAGGATCTGGCTTAAACTAAAGCTCGCTAGTGTCTACTGTCCGGACACTGTACGTGCACAAGTGCGCAGATGTGACCGAACCCTGTCGCAAAAACCATGCGACCTGTCGCAAAACCATGCGACCTCTACTCTTTTGCCTAAAGACGAATAGCTTTCTGTGTGGGACTCTAAAGACTCGACACTACGCTGGCAGTGGGTTTAACCACAGACCGCAAGCGGTACTAGCTGTGCGTAACGTTCCCCAGGTAGATGCCGACAAGAAGACTGACGAGGTGAAACCCATCTGAACTCCTACTGAGCCTGAATGTGACATTCTCCGTACAGTCCGGTCTGTTCGTCTGATACATCGCATGGCGGGCCTAGGGGGCGGTAAACGTCAGTCCCCTAATAGCGGTACAAGTCGTGTCGGAGTGAAGCCCAAAACACCCTGAGATAACACTGGAAGCCTACCAGTATATCTCGATTGCCCTTGCCAGGGACTACTCGTGTAATGGCTCTCCTAGACACAGCGCGATGTCAACCCCCAATACCGGGAGAGACGAATCCTGTCTAACCGTCACTGCCTCCAAGTGCTTCGGGACTGCACCCAACTACCACCTGTTTGCACGACTCCTTTGAGCCGTGGTAGGGTAGTAATTAAAGTACAGTGGGAACACACTCGAGACGAAGTGACAGTGTCAAGTCAGCGGACAAAGCTGTACTCATGTCACCTGGGAACTGATAACTGACGATAGGTATAATACCAACCGGTCAGTTCCCGACGAGTCCTGTCCAGTGTACTCGTAACCCAACGAGCACCCGCATACTATCTCCAGTACGACGTACTGACGGCTGTGGGACAGACCGTCTCCCACTCTGGGATGAGAAGCGCATGCGCTAGTCTACTCCGGAGTATCGATGCCCTGTCTCGATAGTCCTGCGACTAGGGACCTGCATAAGGTTGTGCTTATAGATTACCCAGTCCCCATAAGTGTGACTGCCATCACAACGCTGGTAATCAAGCAAAGATCCTAAAGGCTTCACTAATGTGTATAGGTGATATACTAAAATAAACACAAGTACACATTGAAGTAGAAACAAACCAAGTAGCATACTACTATTTTGAGCAAGATTGTTTATACAAGGTGAATATCCCAAGCTTCCATTAAGTAATATACAAACTAGTATGATACAGTAATGGCCTCTAGGGCATATACACTAACATTTTCTTCCTTCCCTACCATTCGGCACCAGCCTATGGTTTGGAAGAAGACTATCCAATAAGCATAATGGGTGTACTGTCCTAATCCTAGGAGCACTCACAATGTGAGAGAAGGTGAAGATAAAAGACAACCGAATAAACCTTATTCCTATTTCTCCTGAACCAGAATCCATCCCTGAACTGGAACAAGTTCCTTTCGAGTTCGTATATAACCATACGATGGAGTATCCAATAAAGTGTGGATCTTCGTAGTGATACGGAGTGTCCTGGAGAAATACAAAGGTGATTTAGGATTGGCGAAGAAATACTTGGTTTGGTCGTGAATAGCAGTCGCAATTTACTTTGCCCTCTTACTAATCCCTTGATATGTCTTTACCTAATACCTTCTGTACACCATCGTTAGGCTAATTGGTTTTCTTCATTTCCTACCGGTCGGCACCTGCCTATGGTTTGGAAGAAGACTATCCAATTTTCGTAATAGATGTACTATCTCCTAAACCAAGGAGTACTCGCAACCTGAGAGAAGGTAAAAGGAAAAGACAACTGAATAGTCCTATCCGTTTTCTCCAGAACCGGAAACCATCCTCGAATAAATTCCTTCGAGTTCGTATATAACCATACGATGGTTTTGTCCAATGGAAGTGGACGTTCATAGTAATACGGGGTGTACTGGAGAAAAGGGTAAAAGTAGGAATGGCAATGAGGTTTGCAACTCTGACAATCCAAAAGCCAGTATTTAAGAAGGTTCGGTCAACTTGGTCACTGAGTCATAGTCTTAGGGTCGGGTCAATGGTCGCTGCCAAAGAGAGAGAGAAAAGAAACACTCAGCGTGCACTCTAACCTAGATCAGAATGGTTACCAATTTATCTAATCTGGAAACCTCCCACTGTAACCTCAAATTCTTCTCCAAACCCGAAAGAAGAATTAGTCGGGATCACCCGAGGAGTAAACCAACTCATCAGTGGGAATCAGGATCCAACTATCATCGCATGATAACGTGACGGAATCCGCTCACATTATCACACTCCAGAAGGTATGCGCATATCTGGCAAATTTCAGTTTCTTTAGAAACTCTTGATGTGGATTTTTTCCCCATGCTCTTATGACCTTGACGAAGGCCAACATATCATAAGTCACATGGCAAGTTCTACCCGTCATTGTCCAGGTTAATTTGAACCCACCCATACATACCCTTGACGAAGGTCAAAATAGTAGTACGACTGTCCCAAACCAACGCATCTATCTATGCAACAGAAAAGTAACAAATAGCTACCATACACTATGCCTTGACAAAGACCAACATACATAGCATGAATACTATGTGCTACCTTCCTGAAATGACGGAGGGCTACGAATGGTTTTTGGCGAAAAACCTTTAACGTAATGAACTTGATATCGTTGAAGGAACCGGATAGCTTTTATAAAAAAATATAGTGACGAAAACCACTGCTAAAGAGGTCACTCCCGGTGAAGGGATCTCGGCTCTTTCCCCGTAAAATGAGGTGCAGGATATTCCAACTGAATACCACGATGCAAAGCAAAAGTAATTGGCTATAGTGAAGTTATTGTCCTGACGCAAACTTTTGTCCATGGGGTCACTCCCGGTGAAGGGATCTCGGCCCTTGCCTCGTCGACTGAGGAGCAGGATATTCCAACTGAATACCACGATGCAAAACAAAAGAGAACGTCCTTGCAATAACAGCTTTTTGAAAAGTGTTCCAACAACATCAGAATAAGTTTGTTTTTAACTTGCATTGATCCGAATCAACGCAGTCCCATCAATTGATCACACCAATAAAGAACGAAAATAATGATGTACGTATATGCCATCCGCATTCGCCACTGGGTCCCGTCATTACCCGTTAGGTTACTTAACTAACGACAGAGCGGGGACTGGACTAGCGCGGATGCAAAACATATATAACATCTACTAGTATATATATATCAATATATGATATTTCGCTCAAGACGTGATAAAATGCAACATCACAGAAATGTAATAAGCATCACAGAACAATACAGATATCTGGGATCCCCGGGTTTCGCAGAGCCGCTACTGAAACCCGACGTTCCCCTGGTCGTGTGGATAGCCTGTGCAATGAAATCCTGACCCCTACGGGCGCGGCAAGTTACCCGCCAAAACCTGAAGCGAGGCAGCCCCCTTCAGCAACGTGAATGGACCACCCAGCACTTCACGGAATCCGGTAACTTGGGCACCCCTCCTAGGTCAACCTGTACCCCCTACGAGTGCGGCGAATAGCCCGCCAATTCTAGAGTATAGCCCCCTCCGTCTCAATGCCATGAGATGATGGCTTGTTGCCCTCTAGAACCCGGCTATCCGTGCACCCCTCCGCGGGGTAATCCTAGTACAGAAAGTAAAATATACATACAACGGGTACATCGACCGCAACCTGGTCGTGCCCCAAAAGAATAATATACAACAGGCAGTGACGGCAGTCCACATGTCGGACGCTCGCCCCGCAATATCAAATGTATATAATACAACAAAATCTGTACTACCATTGCATCCAGGCTATCCCCCATGACCAATCCGCAACATCACAGCATAACACAGAACATCAACGTGAATGTCACGTTCGCAAATCCGTCTAACCGGGCTATAGCAGTTAAACAGGATTTACCGATCAAAGACATTCACGGTCGCAGATATAATGTAAATACTGTGAACTAATGTGTTTTAAAATATTCGATCGATCAAATTTTACCAAGTGGGCCCCAAGCACTACTGTAGCACTCAAAGAAATCTGGGCCCAAAAAATAACATTCCAAAAACCCTATTTTCAAGTCAGGAGGCCTCTGTAAAATTTTGGGGCCATGAACAGTGAAAGGTGCGGCGGAACCACGGCCCAAGCATGGGTTTGGCCGCGGTTCCGCGGTGGAATAATGAGATCGCTCGACCAAATTTTTACAGGAGGCTTATACTTCCCTGAACATCATTCTGCAACTACCTGAAAAAATTTTGGACTCAAAAAAATTTCGACAGAAACTAATGCTATGAAAAATACGGGTTTTGGAATTTTGTTCGATCGAAAATGTAAAACACATTAGCCAAAGCTAGACTAGGTTAATGGCGAGGCTCTGATACCACTGTAAGTGCACGGCGGCGTCCCAGCCGTCAATCCAACGCCGGAGTGCGGAAGCGGTGATTTACTTTAACTTTTTAAACCTACACCACCGCGCACTATAAACCCGGATCGTGCCATTAAACTAGTCCTAGCAATCTAGAGAAGGGGTAGAGAGATATACCAAGCGATCCGTGTGCTTCGGTCTTCGTCTCCACTCCGATCTCCCGTGGAAACTCCGTTCATCACCTCCTCGTCGGAAAGGGCACCACGTAGCCGAGTTCTTTTACGGGCTCCCACCTCTGGACCGAGGCAACTCGTGCGCGAAATTGGCTAGCCGACGCGTCCAAGATATGCTGTAGACTAGTGTAGAATGGTTGTCTCTTGGGGTTATAGAAGTTGCCATGATTGAGGAATGAGAGAAGAACTTTGGAGGAAAAATTAGCTTTGGAATTTTGGTGCAAGCTCAAAATGAGAACATGAATTTTCCCTCTCACAAAATGATTCCCCAACCCCCCCCAAATGTGGCCGGCCATTTCAAATATGGTGGAGGAAAAACAAACACAAGAAGGGAGGTGAGTGTAGGAAAAGAAGAATGGTGACCACACCCCAAAGCAATTATAACCATATCAAATCAATATCAAATCCATTCTAATCTCAATTAATGCAAAGGAAAAGATGGATAAAGCATCTCATGATGATAATCATATCATGAAGCCACAAATGCATAAAACCCCTCCTCAATAAGTTATTTGCAAACTTGCAAATAACCCCCTCCATCAGAAAGTCCGGCCGTGAAGGAACAAAGGAAAACTGGCCGGAACGGAATGCAAACTGGAAACTTCAGAAAACTGATCCCGTAATAAATTACAGGAAAACCCCGCTACTGCATATACATGCCTGCATCTGTATTCCCACTGAATACAAATGCAAAGAGACAAAATCTACATAGTACTATACTAGGATCCGGCTGAAACCAAACCCGGCTAGTATTATCCGTCCGATCACGATCCGTGCAATACCGCACGTATCTGATCGAACCCTGCCATATATCCATACGGCTTCTAGTACTAACCGTCCGATCCTGATCCGTGCAATACCGCACGTATCTGATCGAACCCTGCCATATCTCCATATGGCCTCTACAGCTTTTCGCCCGAAACTTGAGTAACTGTTTTGTGGGGGACTCTAAAGACTCGTTAATACTATGGCTGTGGATTTAAACACTAGCACGTCAGAGGTATTAGCCATACGTGACGGGCTACCATCTATTGACCAAAAGGGACGTTGATGAGCGAACTCATCCTGACACCCTACTGAGCCTGTCAGTGACAATATCCGTACAGTCCGGTCCGTTCGTCTATGAGCATCGCATGGCGGGCCTAGGGGGTTGGTAAAAGTCAGACCCCCAAAAGCGGTACAAGTCGTGTCGGAGTGTAGCCCAGAACACCCTGAGATACTACTGGAATACCTACCAGTAAATCTACTGCCTTGGCCAAGGACTTCGTGTAATGGCTCTCCTAGACACAGCGTGACCTCACCCCCAATACCGAGAGAGGCGAACCCCTGAAGATCCGCTCACTGCCTCCATGTGGCTCGGGACTGTACCCAACTAAAACCTGTTTGCACGTCTCCTTTGAGCGTGGTAGGGTAGTAATCAAAGTACAGTGGGAACTCACACGAGACAAATGACGATCCTCAGGTCGATGAACTAACCTGTACACATGTCACCAGGGAACTGCTATCTGACGTCAGGTATAAGACTAACTATCATGTTCCCGGCGAGTCCTATCCGGTGTACTCATAACCCAATGAGCACCTGTATACATCTTAGGTGAACCAACTGACACCAGTGGCTTGTGAGACCGGCCACCGCCCCTCGTCGGGGTCTCGACTGTATACACTAGTCTACTCTGGAGTATCGATGCCCTGTCTCAAAACTCCCACGACTAGGGACCTTTTAAGGATGTGCTTATAGACTACCAGCTCCCACGTTTATGATCGCCCTTATACTGCTGGAAGTCAAGCAAAAATCCTAGGGGCTCTATCAACGTGCAATAGCGACCTGTAAGGTCACCTAAAGCAGTACACGATGATAAAGATAAACCAGATAGCATATTATCATCTCGAGTAAGACTGTCCTACCGGGATAGGTCCTCCTTCAATCATTGCAATCACGTGCCTGTGATCCAATAATTGACTCTGAGGGCACTATCTCCAACAGTACTTTGCATGATTAATGCATACCCAGCTCATCATATAGATGTTATTAGATTGCACTTGTTATGCATGATTATTGCGTACCCAGCTCATTATATAGATGTTATCTAATTGCATATGTTAGAGTATCGCAGTACGTGCATACTCACAATTACCTTTATATGTTATTTACTCTTCACGAGTTGGCAACTCACCCCCGTTGTGCCATAATGTTTGCAGGTCGACACTCAGGGTAGTTGGGGCAGGGCTACTTCCTTGTATCTTTTTGCTACGGATACTACTGAAGTTGGCGTGTGAACCCTTTGCTTATAGGTGGGTTTTTGCGGTATCCGTTTATTTTCCATTTTTACACACTATTGTATCTAGAACTCTCCATCTACTATTTCATGTATTGACTTAGAGACCAGTTGTGAGGACGATGTATATTATTTTGTACTCTGGTGTCGAGCTCGTGTGAGCCGACTTTGCTTATGCAGTTCTATCCTTTATGATGTTTTTCACTTATTTTGCACATTCTTCGCTACGGCGTCGTATATTATTATTGTGGTGGTTGTTTCCGCCATTGGGCGTGATTGCTCCCGTTGGAGATGCTTTATTCTTATTGTATGCCATTTTACTTATATCATGTCTTGTACCCGATTTCGGGGCTAGTTTTTACAAAGGAGGTGCTGCCGAAATTTTTAAGAAAATAACTCAAACTTTAATGATTTTTACTCGAGTTTTCTAAATGTTTTAAACCAATGTTTTCAACACTCACTACTTTTATTGGTTTTTTATTTCTGGGTTTCGGTTTACTTAGACGCGTTACGCCTGTGGACGTTACGTGGTTAAGTATCGGTCACGGGCCGAACTTTGGGTCATGACACAAACACCAATGGATATGGGATCATCCATCGCCCATCATATGGGTCAAGAAGGGCATACGCTAGTCTACTCTGGAGTACTGATGCCCTGTCTCGATACTTCCACGACTAGGAACATTTGCAGGATATACTTATCATCTACCCTGTCCCTACTAGTATGATCTGCATCATAATCCTGATAGTCAAGTAATCATCTTAAGGGCTTTATGAACATGTGATCACAAAACAGTATTTGTTAACATGTTAAGATAAGGTGCAACCAGATAGAATGCTATCATGTCGAGCAAGAAATTCCTCCTTATAAATGTCCAAGCATCCACTACAATATACATCGCATGTACAGTAATGGCCTCTAGGGAATACATATAATTAACAATCTCCCACTTGCACTAAGGCCATCTGTTGTAGTATCCAATACGGTCACGTCCCGAAAGTACAGAACATGACCGGCACTTAGACTACGAACGTCTCGAGGCGTACGTACTCTAAGTAAGCCGAAAACCCAGAAATCCAAAGCAAGAAAAGTAGTAGAGTGAAGGAAAACCAACTTAAAACAAGTAGTTTTAACAGCATAAGCCGAATTATGCGTTTTTAAAAAAACATCAAATATTTCCCGAAAATTTCGGCAGAGTCTCCTTTGTAAATACTGGCCGCCAAACGGGATACAACATGAATAGTATACGAAATCAATAAAAGGCATCCCCAAGCGGAAGCTAGCTCCTCGTCAATCGACGGTCACAACCACACAAGCAATATAATATACAACGCCAAGGGCGAGGATCAAAACTCAAAAGGAAACTCAAAACCACAAGAAATCCACAGAAATATAACGCGCGACTCTAAGGTCGAAAGAATAACATCACTGGTCTCTATCTCAAAATAAATACATGTTTGGTTGATGGAATTTACTAGATACAACTGAATAATATGATGGGGACGATACCAATAAACCCACCTTCTAGCAAGTCACCCGAAAGAAGCAGTGCCCGCAAAGGCGTAATGAAACATGTACGGCAAAACCTGCAAGAACTGTGGCACAACGGGGGTGAGTTGCCAACTCGTGAGTAGAAAAACATCTACGAACAGAAATCGCATGAACAATGCAATCCTAGGTCATACGATCATAATATATCCTCAAATATAACCAGCAGCCTAAACAATGGCTAGGGTAAATATCTAACCCAAGTGTAATCCTATATGCCCGTGTCAGTGCCTCAGGTAGCAATATATCATATGGATGATGTATGAATGCATGAAAACAGAATACATGTACTAAAGAAACTGCTTTCATAATTTAGTGAGATTTCCTTTGTATTCTTAAAATGAGGTGTCATAAATGAAATCAACATAAACAGTGTCTAGCATCGACACAAAACATAAATCTCAATGTCTCAAAATCTCAGGCTCCGGCTATCCGGACTGGCCTGTATCATCAAATCTCAGTACCTAAATATCTCGAAATCTCAATGTCTCAATCTCAATATCTATGGCGCCGTCATTCCAGACCGGCCCCTACTATCCATCTCAAGACCACGACGGTATCCTCCGGATATCCGACGCGTCGGGTAAAATCACCGGTCGGTAGTGCTCCCCTGCCAGGCTCAATGCCATCATCTGCGATCCTCTTGCCCCGGGGTACCGCACCGGGTCCACCATGTACCCAAAACGGTTCCTCCATTCCTCGAACTCGGGTCTCGAAATCCATCAGCAAACTCATGGTGGACGACTCATACATCATGGGAAAACCGCACTTTTTATTTAAAAGAGAGAAAAAAGGTTTATTTATGTTTTTGCAGTTTTCCTCCAAATCCAAGAAATCTCATGAAATCCAAATCCAAATCATCAATAGCATGTAAACAGTGAATATAGGCATGAAACCCCGTGAATGTGGCACAACAGTGAATAATAACATGCATCAAGTAGCAGGCAATAACTACAATGTCTAAACTAGCATATAAGGCAAGTACATTAATATTATGTCTAAACTATTAGCTAACAACCTATGTCAATGAAATAGTATTTCTAAAGTTTTCATGACATGGCAATTACCGATGAAGATGTGTGTGAGCCGGCAAATAAGTGTACGTGGTACATACGCGTCATCGGTAATGGTGCTGGTGTCCTAACAGCATGATATCTACAATAAGATATGAATCATAATATAAGCATGCGATGCGGAGCGAACAACAATAATGAGCGGGAGCTAAATACTAGCCACAATGATAACAAATCTGCATTTAATGTAATATGAGTCATACAGCTACACTAAACTATAGGGCTGAGCTTACAGGCTAACTGAAGGTAAGGAAACCGCCTAACATCTGAGTCGATACATATGTGTATATATATATATATATATATATATAGTCGGTGATCCCGCCTCGATAATATCACATCTGATACTATATCTATAATCAGTTACTCCCAAGTCAAGAGTGCGGATCAAACATCAATATATAGCTCGTACGTAAATCCGTCATACGGCATCCCCAAATCTGGGTACGGGTCAATATCTCATTCATCAAATTATTCATCTGGTATCCTCTTTATCGAAGATCATAATCTGGGTACTGATCTACGTCAAGTACGATACTAATATCATCAACATAGTTATGATCTGACTGCTGATCTACAGCCTCATACAAACCGATATCATCATCATATATCGTCATAAGGAGGTATACATCGCCTAATGCGACCTATTATGAAAATCTTAATATATCTTATCTCATATCACGACCACATGTCAACCATTCAATGTATAACACTATTCACATGTATCGTCGTCCCAAGATCCGCTATAATATCAGGACGTATCTCAAGTACGAATCCTGCCATATCACCGTTCTCGCGGTCTCAATCAAATCTTATCGACTCATCTCAAATCCCAAATACTATCCTCAAATCCAGTATGCGAACACATAGTCTCATACCCATGTGAACACATAATAATATAACCCCATACAAGCACATATGAAAGAAGAATGTATGCAAGTATGGGTATGTGTGTGTAAATGTGGTGCAACCTCTACTCTAGGGTCTCGCAACACTAAACCTATGCAATCACACCTAAAATCTATCTCTATCATCAATAGACTTAATAATATATAATCAATATATATATATGTGTATACGTATTCGTATACATTACCACGGACTGCGGGGGTGCTATACGCCATCCACCCGACTTCTACCCGTAGATATAAATCTACTCACCTGGTCCTTACTCGCCGGTGCCGACGTCGCCATGCGCTTGCTTGTCGTCTCGAAGTCTAAATGGGGTACCTACATATCATAACGCACCATATCGCATTAAAATCCGACTCATGACCAAAACGACACACGAATCCCACATAGGTCAAAACCTATGGCTGCTTTCACAAATCAACCCAAAATCCCTCGACGTCGGCGTACAAACGCCAAACCATCGAGAAAAACCCAAACACACTCATTTGCACGATCACAAGCACTAATTATACTATAAAATAGGTTAAAATTCACAAAAAACCTCAACTCACTTTAAAAGCTATTTTTCCGAAAATCTAGCAGGCAAAAATTATCCGTTTTAGTACAAAACTCGACGTTTAAACAAATCTAGCGGCCATAATACTTATTAAACATCTTAAATAAGTCATAAAAACAATTTCCACAATTTAATCTCATTAAATTTCATTAACCCCAAAATTCTAGTTTACAATATACCCAATTTTAACAATTTTATAGCAAAAATGCACAAACAACAATTTAGCTTGGATTTTCAAGAACTAAAGTATTAAACTACAATTTATAATGTTAATGATCTCATGAAAAACGTAATTACATTTTAAAACACAATTATTTAACCAATTTTAAAAACCTAGTTAGCAAATTAGCATGATTATCACAATTTTTAAACTAACAATTAACAACTAGCTACTAACTTTGTTTTAACATGTCATAAGAGCCTAAATACATCACACAACCATACACCAATTTCACAAAACCCTAACTTGCATTTAATACCCTTCTTCAACTTTCAAACACACAATTAAACCCCAATTAAACCTATAATTAAGCTAGACTAAAATATTTAGCAACAATTTAAACAAAAGGCCAAGATTTATACCTCATAAACCATGGATCAAACTTGCAATCTAGCCTCTCAAAATGCTCTCCTTTCACCACAATCCATGCATCTAAGGCTACACTAAAATGGGTAAGAACATGATTTAGGTTTTGGGATTTTTTTTGATGGGTATTTGATGAATTTTTGGAAGCAAAAGAGATGGGAAAATGAGAGAAAAAGAGGGGCTGTTGCAGCAGGAATTTTCGGCCAGCATAGGGGAGTGGGGGAGGAGAGAGAGTGAGGTGGGGAAAGTGGGGAGAAAAAGGCAAAGTCCACACCCCCTTTTGACTTTCTTTCATTTTCTTTTCTTTTCTTTTCTTTTCTTCTGAAAAGTGAGGAAAATTGAGGGGGGGGGCTGCTGAATTCATCCAAGGTGAAGGAAAAATGGGTGTGTGTGAGTGTGGGTATGGGTGTGGGGTGATGGAAAATGATAAATACTATACCCCAATTATCCATTTACACTAAATTCACTATTTAAGCATTTTTCTTCGATATTTTCTAACACCGTTTAACAACTTCATTTCAATTCAAAAACCACATGTTAAAGTTTTATTTAATGTGTTATGACGCACAAAATTTGTTTCAACCCATTCCAATTTGTAGTTTTCCCTAATTAAATGTATTAGGGACAGCTTAAAATAATTAATTTCGAAAAAAAGTTCAGAAAATTTGAAATTTCACCAGTGGCTCAATAAACACCAAATACTAGCAATTACATAGCTAGAATATGAATATTTAATTTTATAATGATGATATTTGTATTTTGACTTTTTACAGAAAACCCCCTTATTTTACCGATTTTCCGAAATTTCACCGAAACGATTTTCAAAACGTTACAATCTTCCCCCTTAAAGAAATTCGGTCCCTGAATTTAAATTAAAACTCCCCCCAAATACTAAAACATCTAAGCAAACCATCAAGTCGTCGGGGCTCCGAAATCGTAAATACATAAAACAAATCGTAGCGCAGCGCATGCGCATGAAAAGTGAGCATTTAACTCAAAATCAAAACTCCGTCAAGCATCCCGCAATCATCGGAGTCATGGTAAAGACACAATGTCAAATCCAATACCAAAACCAATATAATATAACTCGAAACTATACACGTAAATATCAAATCTATATATGTAATTATCTGAAGGAAATGCATGCCAAATCTCTTAAAGTCGTTGTGCAATGCGCATAACACTGCACAGTGGCGGACGTCTATCATAAGAAAATAACCATATACATATATACCTTTTGTTTGAAATGTACGTTCCGCCGTTTTGGAAACAATTTAGAAGGGTCTCCTTGTTTTAAACATTTCGTATCATATCAGACACGTAGGTAAATACTGAGACTATAGCTGGCTTTTTAGAATTCCCTTCGATAGCTATCAATGCATGCAAAATACATTCAGGTACTGTCCTCTGATTAGTCCTGCTCAGTACGAAAACACATAGCAAATATCATAAAAACGTACTGCTCTATAAGAAATCAATCCCAAAATATGCATATGAATACTACGCGTGTCTGGTGTGCACGGAAATTAAAATCCATATATGTGCCATACATGCTCACAGAAACAACATCTAAGTGCATCGGGTGTGCATACAAATCTGTCATAGGAAACGTGTGTGCCTGACAGTAAAGACAGGTGCATCTGAGATGCACGAAGAATCTCGATTTAGTGCATCTGGTGTGCACCAAAATCGCATCTCAAAACATGCGCCCAAACATGCGTGAAATCCAATCAGGCGCACAAGGTGCACAAAACCAATATCGAGCACCACAATCGAAATCGAAGTCCAGTGCATCTAAGTGCACAAAATGCGTATCACTGCACTGCAAGCATATGTGAACTATACCGAGTGAAAAAACCATATCGTATGCGTATATACGCACAAATCAACTCAACTGTATGAAATCCATATAATCACAAACATGAGAAACCAAGGCACGAAAACTATCTCAAGTGCAACAACTGTGCGAAAATCGTAAATACTCAGTAGGTGCAACCATGGCTCATGAAAACAATATCATGAAACTCAATCATCAAAACCAAATCATACGAATAAATCGCTCAAAATACCAAAATCAAGTATGGCGGAATAGTCCCGCTCAAGCACATCCTCCAAGAATCTCTGGCCAACTGTCGTGGTCACTCATAGCATGTCTCGTCGACGATCCTGAACTCTGGCCTGCCGGTGTGCGTAATGTTCATAACAGAATACTACATTTTATACCGCCCATTCTTATGCTCGTGTGTTTATAGGTAGGTGCTTTTAATCCGTGTTTGTTACATATTTACAGAGTACAGGTTTCCAGTACAATTATTGCAAATCAAGAAAAAATCTCCACAGTTACGCCAAATACAGAACATCTGTTGACAGCAGATAAAAGCCGGGTTCCGGTCATCCATATCCGTCCAGTGCCAAGTACCAGTTCTAGAGACAAGACATATGTCAGTGGTCATTCATGTCTGGGACAAGCACAGAGCATGAGGGGGCAGCACAAGAATCAATGGGTGCGCGGAGCTCGAGGGAGATAGAAGTCTAAAGTAAAGAAAATAAAGCAATCTTGGACTAAGAAGTCTGAAGATATTCTGGAAGATTTTGTGAAGTTTAAAGTTTTAAAACACGAGGAAAAAGTGAACCAGGGGATACGACAAATTTTGGTAGCCTAACACCCCTAAAGGGCCGCGGAACCGCGGCCTAAGCATGCTTAGGCCGCGGAACCGCGGCCGTATTGTGTCAGTGGGTTGTGGGTTTTTAGGGGTAGTTTGGACTTTATATATAAAGGCATATTCTTGCCCTAGGTTTCCAGTTCCCTTCCTATAAATACCCCAGAACTGAGCCAAACCAAGGTGTTAAATTCTTTAGCCTCTTTTTGTTAGGTTTTAGTCTTCTTCTTCTTCTTCTTCATTCTTTCCTCCATGAAAATTGTAGTGAGAGCTTTTTGAGTGGAAGATCAATGAAGATGAGGGTTTTTTGTATTATTCTTTTTGCTTAGCTTCCCCCTTGAGCTCTCTACCTTAACTTGATCTTGCAACCTCTTAAGTGAGCTTGCAGGTTTAAGCTTTGGTCATTGGTCTCAAGAGGTTGTATCATTTTGTTCTCTCTTTAGTGCTTCATTTCACATGAGTTCTTTACCCTCCTCTTGATCTTGCAATCTCTTGATTGAGCTTGCAAGTTTAAGGGTTGGCTATTGATCCCATGCTTGTTTTGAGTTCTATGGTTCTTTTAATTACTTTCTTGCATTTTTCATTCTTGTCTTTAATTACTTGCAATTTATTACCATGCACTTTAATTACTTGCTTGTAATCTTTTCTTTTCTTTTCTTTGTTCTTTTCTTTTGCTCTTTTTGGTTTGTTTTGTGAATGGTTGTAATTATTATTGTTAAGAAGAAATACGATATTATAAGTTAACGTTTCTTTGCTCATTTCCTTTTCCTGTATTTTCCATTGAACTCCGCCCAAACGATACGCAAGCGCTCCGTTAGGCACCCTACCCTAACAAGGTAACGGTGATTCCTAACCGCGACCGGTTGCGTTCGGTTTGGCCGGAGGCGAAAGCAAGAGACAAGAACGGAAGGACAAGGGTAAATAAGCCGGATTCCACGAATACCGCGCTTAAATCCCCTAATCCACGTTGTTGCCGATTGCTCTAGCTTCAATCGGTCAAGACACGGCTCAAAGGTTTTGAGTACGGATTTCTTTAGCTTACATTTTCGTATCTTTTCTTAACAACTTTATACTTGCAAATAATACATATAGGTTAGCTTGAACAAACATACACAAATTCTTTATTGACTTGTCTAAGACAAGAACGGAAATACAACCATCTCCCTGTGGATCGACCCGTGCTCAACCGGCTAGCTGCATAGCGACACCGTCTTGATTGCGGTTAACTTTAATCATTTCAACCAAATGGCGTCGTTGCTGGGGAGACGGTAGCGTATTTTCTTTCTTGTTATTCGGATTAATATTCTTTTTGTATATATTAAAAAAAAATCTTTTTGTTACTTTTTTTGATCATTTTTGTGGGCAAGAGTGCAGATTTTTGCGGATTTGCAAACTGCGATTGTGGGGAGCAAAGTGTACGTTCAAAGCTAAGGTGATTACAAAGTACAGTGCCAAAGATTCGGGTAGTTTGACCCGCGCAAGCGAACTTTTCAAGCTTACCGGATTTGATTCAATGGGGGTTTCCTAACCCAAAACTTAACGGTACGTACTTTGCTAACACCTTCTTCTCAAATCCGACGCATCCAATATACTATTCTTTGCAGGATTCTTTGCAAGTTCGCTAGCAAATGCTAAAAATTGACTAACCCGTATTTGTTGCAGTGCCGCGCTTAAACTAAAAAACGATTGTTTGATTCTTTATAGAATTTTTATTCAATTGCGCATTGCATACATTTATACGGACTTAAGGGCAAGCGAACCCCACAATATACGGTAAAGGATTTCATCACCTTTTCCGTGGCCCACAAATCACGAACTTGAGCATAACGTTTACCCGGACAAAATTTAAAAGAAACTAGACTTTAAGCCTTAAGGACTTCGCGCTCACTAGGAGAAGTTAACTGTGTTTAGAAGCTTGCTTAACGGTATATTGTTTACGGGATGTCTAGGAAAGTGTTAACGGCCAAACCGCCAAAAGAGAAAGGGTTATTTAATTAAGGAACTTCGCGAAAGCATTGGAAAACCTCCCCTTATCTCTGCACTTACCTGGCCTCGTGATCAGTGTATCTTGATCCTGTTTCTCGACATAATTTTACTTCGACAATCAAGTTCTGGAGCAGGTCTAGTTGACCTAGGTGAACCCTA
Organism: Agapanthus africanus; assembly: GCA_030015575.1. Classification (NCBI taxonomy): domain Eukaryota; kingdom Viridiplantae; phylum Streptophyta; class Magnoliopsida; order Asparagales; family Amaryllidaceae; genus Agapanthus; species Agapanthus africanus. The sequence continues at coordinate 301,771,262 of JASDDO010000008.1, forward strand.
GAACGATTAGGTGTGTGGTATTTTTGTGTCGTGATTGTTTTTATCCATATTCTTTTTGTGTGTATATTTCATTCTTTTTTTAATATATAACTATAAAAAAAAATCACATTCTTTTTCCCTCCTTTTCTCTTCGTTTCTTCCTTTCTCTTTTCATATCATGGGTACCCCACCTCGAAAAACTCTTGCCGAACTTTGGTACCCACAACCAGACATTACTTCTTACGGTTCTTGCTTTGGCCGAACGTCAAACGATCCCTCCATGCCTAAAATCTCTTTGAAAGATCGGATAGACGCATCTAGGACAAACACTTGCCCTTCGCAATCCACTTTGTATCAACCTTTTCAACCTCCCCCACCCTCTTATGTTGATACCCCTTTTGCAAGTCGTCCTTTGTCCATCTCTGAACATATTGAACAATCCTGTAGCCGATCTTTCACTCCTTTCACCACTACAGATTCTTGGGATCAACAATTCCATTCACCTTCTTATCCAAATGTTGATCCTGTTCCTGTCCAGCCATTCAAATCCTACCAGTCCTACCCGACTTTTGCACCTTCCCTAGACATTGTTTCTGAACCGCCATTTGGGAGTTTTCAGTATCCAAACAACTTTGAATCTTTTACTGAAACCCCTTCACAACCCATGTCTAGTCTGGAACAGTCGTTGGAAGACTTTAGGGTAGCGTCAAGCCAACAGATAATGGATTTGAATGCGTCCATGGCCGCTCTCATATAACCTACTGACCCGGTAGCTAGTTTCCAGCTAGCTCCAAATTTTCCAATGTATAATGAGGCGGTAGGACAGGCTGAGAATTTGAGTGGAGAGAATGAGATGTACCCCCTTCCGAATCAAGCCTACCCGTTTCAAATTGAATCCCACAACTCCTGTGTTGAAAGTCTATCAAGTGTCCCAACTAAATTATCAATTAAAGATAGAATGATTAATGAGTTGTGCGACTTTGTAGTGTTTGATTTACCCGATTGTGAAGAATCCCTTCCAAGTGAAACCAATCCTAAACATTTTGACCTCTACACTTCCATCTTAGAGCCAGAATCGATTGAAATCCATGCTTTTGATGAGGTGTCTCAGAATTTTGATTTTCACTTGATTGAGGATATTGACGCTGGGAATATTTTGGATGATGAACCCATAGATTTAGCTGAATTTTTCTTTCCAACTCATCATCCCGAGTCATTAAATGTTTTTTCCGAACCCCATATGCGTCTGGATTTTGATAATAAATGCATGGATGGGATAAATTTTGAGGAGAATATTGAGGATAGTACTGAGGATGAAACAGTTTTAATTGATGAGTCGGATTTTCCAATTCATCCTATCCCTTCCACTGACTGTGTACACCCTCCTGAACCTTTAACCGATAACCTTCCTCAACCACTTCCCTCCATCATTTCCATCGTTCCGACCTGGCAAGAAACCGTATCATTTCCATTTCCATTGTCTGGTTTACCAAGTTCGGCTTACCCAAGGTTTCTCACGAATCTTGAGGGATTTGACCCCATTTCTCGCCATATTGATAGATTAGTACAATCCATCTTTTCACATCGATCATCGCAGATTGTACTAATTTATTCAATCCATTTCCACCCTCAAGTTCGTATTCCATTTCTTTCTCCCTTCCACCATTCTTCTTCCGATATACCGAGACCGTATCCCGCTTCTATCTCCATACGGTCTCGCGTATTCTCCATTTCTTTCCTCTTCACCTTCTTTCACCAGCTCGCATATTACAGAGATAGAATTTTTGAATGGTTGGTGTTAACTTTTGGCCTGTGTAAGGCCTTGTATAGATTGATACTATTCTTTCCCCCCCCCCCCCGATCCTGAACTTCAACGCTTAACAGTGGAAACACTGTTTTACTTAAGTTTGGGGGGGACCTTTTTTGGATATATTTTTTGTTTTCCTTTTTGTTTTGTATATAATTTGTTTTTAGGGAGAGCGCCGACAATTTTGACCCTCTTGGTATAGCCTGACAGTGAGGGCACTGTCAAGTTTAAGTTTGGGGGTGTGCTCGGTAAGCTTTCTTCCTTCGCATTCATTTGTATATTTTGCATTTGCATACCTTATTAAAAACCCACAAAAATCGAAAATTTTCCAAAAATATAAAAACTTTGTCGTCAAGTTAGCTAATAGGGTAACTTTGATTTTTATTCTGAATGTTTAGTTGATATGTTAGAAATAACTAAATTCTAGGCTTAGGAATTGAAAATCCTAAAAATAACCCTCATTCTGTTTAAACTTGGTGATTATACGTCCTTACAGTTTTTTTTTGAGAAATAGGTAATCTTGAGTTCAGTTCTTGAGTTAAGTCAAGATGAAGGGAAATTATTGAAGCTTTACTGGAGGATAAGTCTGAAAAATAGTTTCTTTTCTTGAGTTCAAATTTAGAAAGTATATACCCTACAAACTGCACTTACACGCACCTTGAAAACTTGGGATAGTAGAAGATACCTAGAAATACTCTTGCCTGAAAGTCTAGTATGAAAGAAAAAACAGTATTTAAAGCTAAACACCAAAAGAGCATATTGAAAAAAATATCCGGTCTTGAAAAAGAAAAAGAAAAAAAGAAAAAGAAAAAAAAAATAGAATAAAGTCAAGACCTGGAAACTGCTATTTACGCTTTAAAATTCACACATTCAGTAATCGGTCGTTAGTGCCTCAAGAAGCATTAATAATCGCATGAAAGGTGTGTGAGCAAATCCGTCCATCCTTAATGAAAAGAAGTAGTATTAGGTATTAGGGTAAGAATATTATAGCTTGAATTGAATTCTTGAGTGTAGGGGTGCAAATATACACACACGTAGGGGTATACAATCGATGTTTGGATAAAAGATAGAAATAAAGAATAAGACTTGTGTTTTCTGTAAAGTTGATAAAAATCCCTGATTTGAAACCGCACTTTAGAAGGAAAACTTAGGAGAACCAACATCTTTCTAAACTTTTTTGGAACGTATAGGACCTAAGGTTAAATAGATAGGAGGTGTGAAAAATAAAGGTTGGATATTTCTAACTTAGGATGATAGAATTTCTAATGTAAATACTAAACTGTAGGAGTAGAATCATTGTTAACTTATGACACTAATTTGACGGGATTTTGTGGGTATAATCCGCTGAAAACTCTCAAGAGACAACACTCCTCCTACTAGGGACACCTGGAGGTTTAACGGCTTGTTGCACGCGCTCAGTGCAATCGCGTTCCCTGCGAAAGTGTGGTTAGGATTTTATTTTTGTGAATAATTGGTTTTGCTCGGGACGAGCAAAAGTTAAGTTTGGGGGTAATTGTTCATAACAGAATACTGCATTTTATACCGCCCATTCTTTTGCTCGTGTGTTTATAGGTAGGTGCTTTTTGAAAGGTTCCTAGGCACCCTAATGAGGTTATACAAGGCATCGAACATGCCATTTTCAAATTTTAACGGTGCCTACAAACCCTAACAAGATCGTTTGCTAAACTAGGCGAAACATTTAAACTAGTTAACAATTAACTAAGGGAATACGGAAATACAACCTTTGTAGATCCGTTTGTCCACCTCCATAGCTCCGCAATGAAGTCTCCTCGCTTTCCATAACAAGTCCCGGGCTCTAGCGTCGGCTTCGTCGGAGAATGGGCAAGCTAGGTCGTCGATGTCCATGCCGAAGATGATCTACGTCGAGGCATCGCTAAATCAAGCTCCGACTTCACCAAGTCAAGAAACTTGTGAAGTAAACACACTCTACTACATGGCGAGAGGTAGAGGATGAAGAAATAGGAAGTGGGTAGACTTTAGATTTGGATTTCTCAATCATTTCCATCAATCACCATTGATGGACCTTGCTTTCTTCACTTGAAGAAAGGAAGAAGAAGAAGAATATTGTTATGATAAGTTATTCAAAAATGAAAAGAAAAATCAAAACTTATCATAATCTAACCATGGTAAAGTGTAGAGAGTTAATCATGGTTGAATGGAATGGTTAGGGTTAAGCATGAGACAAAATGGTCACTTGGTCAAAGTCTTCAAGAAGCTTCAACAAGAATACAAAGAAAGCCACCATTTTGCATTATGCTTATCATTTTCTAAAAATGAATAAATAAACAAATAAATGAATAAGTAAAAACCCAAATCATCCACTTAACCATAATTTAATACTTTACACTTAACCAAAAAGCATGTATCATCAAACATGATACAATCATGTGCACAAAATCATATCGCATATGCAATGCGCACACCCGAGTGAGAAAATCCATCTTAAGTGAACCAATACTAGTTAGTGCAAAGTAATATATCAAATATATAATTATGCATTAAATCATTAAATCAACACTTGATTCAATGATCCGGTCATGTCGCACACAACCGACTAGTATTCAATATATCGGCTTATCGAATCAACGCTTGAATCGATAACTAGGTTATATCGCATACAACCATTCGATACATTCATCGCGAGAATGAAATACGGTATCACATACACGCATAATTCTCGGTCCCGCACATATCTCATATGCGCTCCTATTTCGTTTCGCTTGAGCCAGGAAACCTCTGTGTAGGACTCTAAAGACTCGTCAATACGCCGGCAGCAGGTGATGATCATATCAAACACCCACAAGCCGCAAGCGGTCTGCTAAACGTAACGGCCACCCGGGTATTGAGCGATCTGAAGATCGACGAGCAAGCCCGCTCACACTCCAGTGAATCCGACCAGTAACACTACCGTACAGTCCGGTCTGATCGTCTGATATGTCGCATATCTTGCCTAGGGGTGGTAAACGTCAGACCCCAATAGCTCGATAAGTCGTGTCGATATAAGGTCTATAACAATTCGAGAAACTACTGGTAACACTTACCAGTAAATCTCAGCAACCCTGGCCAGGGATTTCCTGTTATAGCCAATCGAACACAGCGCAACATCAACTCCCTATACCGGGAGAGACGAATCCCCTCCTATCGCTCATTGCCTCCATGTGACTCGGGACTGTACCCAAAAACCACCGTTTTGCACGCCCTCTTGGACGTGGTAAGATGGAAATCAAAGCACAGTGGGAACCACACAAGACTCTATGACGATCTCGGGTCAACAGACTATTCTGTACCAGTGTCACCAGAGAACTGCCATCTGACATAAGGTATAATACCATCTAGGAGTTCTCGGCGAGTCCGTCCAGTGTACCCAGTCTCTTCTGAGCACCCGTATATCATCTCTGATGTCAAACACCAATGGATATGGGATCATCCATCGCCCATCTGTATGGGTCGAGAGGGTACACGCTAGTCTACTCTGGTATATCGATGCCCCGTCTCGATACACCTACGACTAGGGACATTGAAGGATGTACTTATGGACTACCATGTCCCCACTAGTATGATCCGCATCATAGTCCAGGTAGTCAAGTACACATCCTAAGGGCTTTACCAACATGTAACAGAGAGACAATCAGTATACACGTTAAGATAAAGATCAACCAGATAGCATACTATCATGTCGAGCAAGAAAGTCCTCCCTATATATGTCCCAGCATCCACTACAATATACATCCAATGTACAGTAATGGCCTCTAGGGCATACATATAACTAACAATCTCCCACTTGCACTAGGGCCATCTGTAGCAGTGGTTGTAGTATCTCATACTCAACCATCCCATAAAAGTCTCTCTTTGGGAATAGGCCTTCGTGAGTGGATCCGCCGTGTTATCCTCTAAGTCTGCTCTCCTTACCTTGATCACCATGGAGATCAACCATCTCCACGATCAGGTGACACTGCCTTAGAATATGTCTGGATCACTGATGGGACGGATGTTCCTTGGCATAAACCACAACTCCATTGTCACATAATGGTAGGAACGTAGTTCATCTCATGAACTAATATACACCCAAACATCCTCTTTGGTAGCATCATAAGTAGCGATGTATCCAGCCTTTATCGTCTAGTATGCCACGGTATCTAGCTTGGAACTCTTCCAACATACCGTCCCTTTACTGAGGGTAAAGACAATGCCTGCGACTGACATTCAGTCGTCCTTATCACTCTGGAACACTTCCAGTGATTCTCCCAGGATCGATTGATACCATCTCACTACAACTAGTGAGTATACTAACATCCAAACAACATCTATCTCATAGATGAAAACTCAGGATGGATGAGGTATCACATTGATCCTATCTGGAGAATCCTTGTGATAAGCGGAGATTGACCGAGCGTAGCATAGGAAACTCCTTTCCTATCATAAGTATGTCATCCACGTACTCTACGAGGATCACCACCATACTTCCTATTACCTTTTTGTTTATACAAGGTTCATCTACCATTTTGATGTTGTCAAACTCTTTGACTAACTCATCAAAACAGATGTTCCAACTCCGCGATGCCTGCTTTATTACATAAAACATCATGCACACGTTGCCGCTGCTCCCACTGTCTACGAAGCCCTCTGGCTGTGTACTTATAGACGCACTCTTCTAAAACATCATTTAGAAAAGAAGCCATGACACCCAACCACCAGATATCGTAGTCATGGTATGTAGCCGTGGCAAGTAGGATCTGGATGGACTTAAGCATAGCTACTTGAAAAGGTTTTATCATTATCCACACCTGGTCAATGATGCAAACTTTTAACAAGTCTAGCTTTGAAAGTCTCAACCTTTCCATCTACACCAAGTAATCTTCTCAAGATATACTTGCTCATGATGGGGATTTAACCCTTCAGATATAGCAACCAAAGTCCATACTTTGTTGGTGTATAAGGATTCCATCTCAGAGCACTAAGCATCCAGCCATTCTGACAGAGTCTTACTCCTGATGGCCAGCTCGAAGCTAGTTGGGTCATCATCTCATGATGCATTCCTCGCTCCCACTGTCATAGAGAAACCGAAGTATCTCTCAGGTGGGTGAGGAACCCTACTAGATCGGCGGAGAGGCTAAGGTTCGTTGGAATCTACTGAATCCTTCGGTTCTACCAAATCATCAACTCCAGTTTGTATAGATGGAACGTTTCCAGTTCTACATAACAGACGTTGCCTCAAGCTTGTCCGGATTTTGCTTTTAGACATAGGCCGGACAACCCAAATCTTAACAAATTTAAGATATGGGCTCTTCCCTTTCCATATCACATATGAAATGGTAAGCTTTGATTTGATTCGAACCCTAATTCAATAGGTATGCAGCTTCATAAGTGCATAACTCCCAAAAGGAAACAGGTAACTCAGTAGTACTCATCATAGAGCACACCTTATCATATAGGGTGTGATTGCTCCGCCCCGATATACCATCGTGCTATGGTGTATACGGAGGAGTAATGCTGAGAGAGAATCTCATTCTCCTTTAGAATAGTCCAGGAATTCCGTGCTCAAGTATTCTCCTCCTCGATCACATCAAAGGACATAATACTTATACCCGTATTTTGGTTCTCTACTTCTCGCTTATATTCTGTGAATATCTCAAAAGATTCGAACTTGTGTTTCAACAGGAACATAGATCTGAATCTTGAGAGATTATCAGAGAATATAATGAAGTATAAAGAATCAGTCCTGGCATGTGTAGACAGGAGACCTTACATACATTATCATGTATCTTTCCGAAGAGTTCACTAACTCTTTCTCTGTTTCCAATAAACAGAGCTATGGTCATCTTATCTTTGTGACATGACTGGCGAGTTTCAAAAGATGTAAATTCAAACTGATTTAAATATGCATCTATATATAACTCTAGCTAGTCGGGTCACATTGATCTGACCTAGTCTACAATACCTCAAGAAGAATTCGTTCATTTCTGAACTCTTTCTCTTATGTGTGTTCTATATACTAAGAACTGTAGTTTGATTTAGAACATTAATGCTTTTAGATAACGTGCCTGAACCGATCAACTTTTGATATAGGAAATGTTCAAAACATTATCCAACAATACAAAATTTTATCATTTCTTTACTAATAAAGAGACTGATATGATTTTGTGTATCAGGTTCGGTATCTAATAACATTCGTTCAGAATCAATGTATTGGTAATACAGGGTGACAGTGACCGACAGACTTGGCTGCAACACTTGCCCCGTTTTCTGCCTCATGAAACTTATCACCCGTTCTCAGTTTTTCTACCCTTTTGTAGCCCTATGTAACAGATTACATATCTGGGATCCAGATCCGGTATCATATACCAGGATGCGGAGGATGCTGAGAAACAGTTCTGTATAAAGAACACACCCGAAGATGATGCATCAACATGCACTCTCTTCGTTTGGGCGGCACGGGAAATCTGGTATTCCCCAATTTCCTGCTCTGTCTTATAACAATTATAAGTTGGAGCGAGACCAACGTTCCCCAGCTTAGTATAACAAGCGGGTTCGGTCAATAATCCATATTATTATCTTGATTAAGGCGTGACATGGTCGCTACCAGGAGAGAGAGAGAAGAAAACACTCAGCGTGCGCTCTTGCAAGAATAGATTGGTTATTATTTTATCTAATCAGGATGGCTCCCACTGCTTTTTATCAAATCTTCCTTCAAACCCTAAAATGAAAAACTAGCCGGGATTAATTACACACTACAAGTTCGCCAATCTTTCAGCCAGGCCAGTGTCGGTACTTTGAGGGAGGTCCCCCGTGCTTTCGCACGAACCTAATTAATGTAAACCTCATTTTCCCAGAGGCGTAACCCCGTTGACACCTTTCTAGACATCTACTTGATCGGCTAATTGTAATGTATAAAACTCTCCCAGGAGTAACTCTTACTCGCAGCGGGTATCGGGATCCAACTATCTCATAGAAGGTATGCAATCTCATTGCAAATTTCAACACTTGAAATTCCCGATAATATTTTACCCCTAGCGTTCTATGACCTTGACGGAGGCCAAACAACCCATAGTCCGCTAGTCAAGTTCAACCCGTCATTTCCTGATTGAATTAAACCCACCTGCACGACCCTTGACGGAGGCCAAACAACGCCGTACGAATACCCTAATCCAATCGCATCATATGCAAGCAGATAAGCACTAGTTAGCTACCGTACACTACGCTTTGACGGAGGCCAAACAACCGCAGCACGAATACTAACTAGTACGTATCTTAAATGACGGAGGGCTACGACCGGTTTTTCTGAAAACCTATTGCGTAATGAACTTGATATCGTTGTAGGATCGAATGATTTTAAAATGGAGTGTTTTTTAGGCTTTTCTAGTTTTGCTAAAGGAGTCACTCCCGGTGAAGGGATCGTCGGTCCTTTCCTCGTCGAATGAGGTGCGGGATATATCACATATATCACTGTGCAAAGCAGAACTCTTAAAAGCTATCAAAAGACAAACCGAGGTTGTAGCATCTGCCAGTTATTGCTAAAGGAGTCACTCCCGGTGAAGGGATCTCGGTCCTTTCCCTATCGAATACGGTGCAGGATATATCATATATACCGCTGTGCAAAGCAAGAACTGTAGCTACCTGTTTTATTTTGAAATTCGATTCTACAACATCTTTAGGTTTCTTTTATTTCATTAATCACATTAATGAAGTCCCATCATTTAAATACCTAAACATCACAGATAAATACGACGTACACTTATGCCATCCGCATTCGCCTCGATGTCCCCTCGTGCACCGTTAGGTTAGGTAACTAACGGCAGAGCAGGGCAGGGCTAGCACGGGTATAAAACATAAGTAACGTCTATATAATATATCATATATACTATATACTGTATCTATCACAGAACATCACATGATCGCATCACAGATATCGCAGCAGAATAAACATATGAAATATTGGATATACTAGGACGTTCGTGTTTTTAATACGAGCCAGTATAAAACACGGATTCCACGGTCGTGATGAATAGCCAAACCCACACCCCTAGACCCCTACGAGAGCGGCAAGCAACCCTACCAATTCTGGAGTTAGGAGACCCGGCCTCGACTCCTCGAGTTGGTCTCCCACTGGACTCCAGAACCCGGTTACTTGTGCCCTCCTCCTTGGGTCTATCCTAGTGCGGAAAAGTAAATAATATACAAACGGTGACATCATCCGCTACCTGGAAGTGCCCCAATAAAAGAATATTACATACAAGTTTTTACATGAATGAAAATGAAAAACACTCATCTCACATAAAAACCCCCGGCTATTCAAACACGACGATCCAATATAACATATCCAGCAACACATAACATCACATGTCATCAACGTAAGTAAACATGTGCATCCCAATTGTCGTTGACATATAGCAACGAAATCGGCGATATCACATATTACACTTACGGTCAAAGAAAAGAAAGTGTAAAACTACAACAGTTGGAATCCGCAACCACCTCAGACATCGCATGCCTGATCGAATAAATTCTTTAGACATCGCATGCCTAACAATTATAAACCCCGCATTTTAGTCTCTTTATCGAAAACTCTTTTCAATACCAAGTCGGGCAATTCAACAGGATTCCCGACATTTTAGATCGAATGCTCGTCGCAAACTTCAGTAGACGGTCGCACCCCTGATACTGTCGACGAAGTGCACCAAGGCGGAACACCGCTACCGCGAGCACCCGAACGGATGCTTTTGGCGACGGGGTTCTCCTACAGTCACTTGGTCGGGGCTATGGAGTGAGGCTGTCTATTAAGTTTATCGGCGAGTATCCGCGTACGCTACGTGATTGCGACGGACTTTTGATCACATCAAAATTCCGTGGTAACCGATCAAGTGAGACTAAACTGCTATGTTTATAACATTCATTTAGTTATCACATAACTATTTGTGAATTCTGTTAGTTATATGTGTGCCCTAGAGGCCATTGCTGTACATACGATGTATATTGTAGTGGATGCTAGGACATATATAAGGAGGACTTTCTTGCTCGACATGATAGTATGCTATCTGGTTGTACTTTATCTTAACATGTACTCTGATTGTCTCTATATTACGTGTTGATAAAGCCCTTAGGATATGTACTCGACTACTGGGACTATGATGAGATCATACTAGTGGGGCCACGGTAGTCGACGAGTACATCCTATAACTGTTCCTAGTCGTGGGTGTATCGAGACAGGGCATCGATGCACCAGTGTAGACTAGCGTATACGCATCTTGACCCATATGATGGGCGATGGATGATCCCATATCCATCGGTGTTTGACATCAAGGATGGTGTACGGGTGCTCAGTGGAGACTGGGTACACTGGACGGACTCGCCGAGAACTCCCAGATGGTATTATACCATACGTCAGATGGCAGTTCTCCAGTGACACTGGTACAGAGTAGTCTGTCGACCCGAGATCGTCATAGAGTCTTGTGTGATTCCCACTGTGCTTTGATTTCCATCATACCACGTCCAAGAGGGCATGCAAAAAGGTGGCTTTTGGGTACAGTCCCGAATCACATGGAGGCAATGAGCGATAGGAGGGGATTCGTCTCTCCCGGTATAGGGAGTTGATGTTGTGCTGTGTTCGATTGGCTATAACCGGAAATCCCTGGCCAGGGTTGCTGAGATTTACTGGTAAGTGTTATCAGTAGTTTCTCGAACTGTTATAGACTTCATATCGACACGACTTATCGAGCTACTGGGGTCTGACGTTTACCACCCCTAGGCGAGATATGCAACATATCAGACGACGAGACCGGACTGTACGGGAGTGTTACTGTTTGGATTCACAGGAGAAGTTACAGGCTTGCTTGTTGATCTTCTGAGCGCTCAATACCTGGGTAGCTGTTACGTTTAGGTGACCGCTTGCAGCTTGTGGGTGTTTGATATGATCATCACCTACTGCCGGCGTATTGACGATTATTTAGAGTCCTACACAGAGGTTTCTTGACTCAGGCAAAATGTAGTAGGAGCATATATGTGATATGTGCGGGACCGAGGATAATGCGATATGTGATACCGTATTCTATTCTCGCGATATTTGATATCAGCCGGGTCGTCGGATCAAGTGTTGATTCGATGAATCGGTACGGATAAATATTAGCCGGTTATATGCGATATAGCCGGATTGTCGGATCAAGTGTTGATTCGATAATTTAATGTATAATAATATATGTGATATATTAAATTGCATTAACTAATATTTGCTCACTAAAAGATTCTTTTTCTCACTCGGGTGATACATTGATATATATGCGATATATGTTAAATGTATTATTTTATTTTGTTACGATAAATATTGTATATGTGATATATAATATTGCAACATGATATGATAAATAATGCAACTTATTTAGTGGAGTTTAAACATGATTAGGGTTTGGATTAGGGTTAAACTTTCTAGATGCTTCTAGAAGGTTTTCATTTTGTTTTGTGAAAGATATGTTGAAGTGAGTCATGCTTTAACCAAACCCAAACCCTAACCCTAGTTAATTCTCTACAAAGGTTCACTTGACCATGGTTGCATAATTCTATCATATGATTATTTTCCTATTCATCACAAAAGGATTATTACATTATTCATCCTCTTCTTCCTTTTTCTTCCAAGCTTGAAATGGTTTTTTGCTTTGATTTTTGTGATGGATAATTATGAGAAAAAGATAAATAAATAGAGCAAAATTCCTACTTCATCATCCTCATCTTCCCTTGCCATTTAGATGAGGGTGTTCACATCATTTCATGAGTGTTAGCTTGTGTTAAAGAAACTTCGAGGTAGATCATCTTAGTATCGAAGATCGGAAGCAAAGGTTGCGTCTTTCTCTTCGTGGAACCTCTCGAGAGTCCGGAACCCGATGATCGCAGCGAAGGGACCACAACACGGAGCATATGAAGTGAAGGACCGGATCTACAAGGGTTGTGATTCCTCTCACTTTGTGTTAAATTGTTTAGCATGTTGTTTTTCGCCTAATCTCTAGTTTAAAGTTCCGTATTCGGGTTGTTCGCCACGGCTAAATTTTTATTCGGGCAAGGTTGTTGCCTCGTAGACCCTTGTGCGCGTGCCTAGCAACCCTACAGTGGTATCAGAGCTACTAGGCATTGGATGTCGACCTATGGGGGGTTCTCACTGTGTGACAGTGTGGCGAAGCATAGGCTCTTACCCCCCAGGGTGTCCCGAGACCGGAAGGTGTTCCGGCGGGTTGTAGTCCTCGTGAGGGGGCATGCGTAAAAAGTAGCGGCTGAGGGACCCGTTGGTGCCACGGTGACCCCATTGGACGGGGTGGCTGCCTGACCTACAGTGGTATCAGAGCCAAGCTAGAGCTTTAGGCGAAGTCTAGACGAAGTTTAAAGTCCGATCGAACCCGGAAAACCCGAAACCCAAAACTCAAAATTGCTCTCTGGAAATTTTCTAAAAACTGGGATTTTTCCAAATTAAAAATATCCAAAAATTACAGCAGGTAATTATAAGAATTACTGTGAAGCACGTGAGGACAATTCGACAAAAGTAGCGCGGAACCGCGGCCCCACCCCAGCATGCGCGGCGGTTCCGCGGCCACGTGGTCGATTCATGGCACGTGAGTTTCACAGTAACTCCTATTTTTTAATGTTGTATTTTCTAGAAATTTTTATTTTTCATTATTCAACTGTTGAATTATTTGGGTTGTATTGGGGACTTAAAGATTTGATCGGATATTTTAACTTTGTTTAGTTTTGTCCGGATAATTTTTAGAAACTGTTAAAAAGTTCGAACGGATATCAATAACTCACTTTTTCCCCTGTCGGAAAATTTTTCAAAAATTGGATTTTTCCTCGTGTTTAAGAATGTTCTAAGTCGTGCAAGTAACGCGATGGACCCTCTAGAAGACAACAAACCTTAACTCGATTATGTGACCGTCTTGAACTGCCCTTTGAACCTTAGGGTTTGGGGCAGTACGGCGTGCCATATGTGAGACGTTGGCTTGACCCTTCTACGGCTGGACCATTGGTACTGTGGCATGTAATGGATGTTTTTAAACTGTTTTCAAGTGTTGAAATATATTGGGGAAATCTTGGGTGCTTGATGATTCGATCGGAAAGTTTAACTTTTTCTATTTATCTGGAATGTGATACAATAATTGGAATCCACAGGTAGTTATGTGATAACTAATTTGAATATTATAAACATAGCACTTTAGTCTCAGATGATCGGTTGCCACGGAATTTTGATGTGATCAAAAGTCCGTCGCAATCACGTAGCGTACGCGGATACTCGCTGGGTAAACTTAATAGACAACCTCACTCCATAGCCCCGACCAAGTGACTGTAGGAGAACCCCGTCGCCGAAAGCATCCGTTCGGGTGCTCCCGGTAGCGGTGTTCCGCCTTGGTGCACTTCGTCGACGGTATCGGGGGTGCGGACGTCTACTAAATTTTGCGACGAGCATTCGATCAGGACGTCGGGAATCTTGTTGAATTGCCCGACTTGATATTGAAAAGAGTTTTCGATAATGAGACTAAAATGCGGGGTTTATAATTGTTAGGCATATGATGTCTAAGGAATTCATTTGGTTAGGCATGCGATGTCTAAGGAGGTTGCGGATTCCAACTGTTGTAGTTTTACACTTTCTTTTCTGTGACCGTAAGCGTAGTATGTGGTGTATCGCCGGCTTCGTTGCTATACATCAACGACAATCGGGATACGCATACTTGCTTACGTTGATGATATGTGATATTATGTGTTGCTGTGATATGTTATATTGGATCGTCGCGTTTTGAATAGCCGGGGGTTTTATGTGAGATGAGAGTTTTTCTTTTTCATTCATGTAAAATTCATTTGTATGTAATATTCTTTTATTGGGGCACTTCCAGGTAGCGGAAGATGTCACCGTTGTATATTATTTACTTTTCCGCATTAGGTAGACCCAAGGCGGGGAGCACAAGTAACCGGGTTCTAGGGTCCAGTGGGAGACCATCTCGAGGAGTCGAGACCGGGTCTCCTAACCCTAGAATTGGCAGTGTTACTTGCCGCTCTCGTAGGGGTCTGGGGATGTGGGTTTGGCTATTCATCGCGACCGTGGAATCCGTGTTTTATACTGGCTCGTATTGAAAACACGGACGTCCTAGTATATCCAATATTTCATATATGTTCTTCTGCTGCAATGTTCTGTGATGAGATCATATTACTGCCTGAGACGAATGTTTATATTATATATATGAGATATATGTTATATTGCAGATTTCGTTTCAAATGTGATGCTTATGAAGCATAATTAAAATGGGACTTCATTAATGATATTAATGAATTAAAAGAAACCTAAGATGTTGTAGAAACTTGTTTATAAAAACTGGTAGCTACAGTTCTTACTTTGCATAGCGGTGTTCCTTGTAGAACATCCAGCACCTTATTCGATAAGGAAAGGACCGAGATCCCTTCACCGGGAGTGACTCTTTTAGCAATAACTGGCAGATGCTACAAACTCGGTTTGTCTTTTGATTGCTTCTATAGTTCTTGCTTTGCATAGCGGTATATGTGATATACCCTGCACCTTATTCGATGAGGAAAGGGCCGACGATCCCTTCACCGGGAGTGACCCCTTTAGCAAAACTAGAAAGGCCTCAAAAACACTCCATTTAAAATCACTCGATTCTACAACGATATCAAGTTCATTACGCAATAGGTTTTCTGAAAAACCTGTCGTAGCCCTCCGTCATTTCAGATAAGTCCTACTTAGTATTCGTGCTACGTTTGTTGGCCTCCGTCAAGGCGTAGTGTACGGTAGCTAGCTAGTATTTATCTGTTTATGCATATGATGCAGATTGGATTAGGGTTGTCGTGCGACTTTGTTGGCCTGCGTCAAGGGTCGTGCGGGTGGGTTTAATTCAATCAAGAAATGACGGGTTGAACTTGACTAGCGCACTGTGGTTTGTTGTCCTGCGTCAAGGTCATGGGACGCTAGGGGTAAAATATTATTGGGAATTTCAAGTGTTGAAATTTGCAATGAGATTGCATACCTTCTATGAGATAGTTGGATCCCGATACCCGCTGCGAGTAAGAGTTACTCCTGGGAGAGTTTTACACATTACAATTAGCCGATCAAGTAGGTGTCTAGAAAGGTGTTAACGGGGTTACGCCTCTGGGAAAACGAGGTTTACTTTAATTAGGTTCGTGCGAAAGCACGGGGGACCTCCCTCAAAGTACCGACACTGGCCTGGCTGAAAGATTGGCGAACTTGTAGCGTGTAATTAATCCCGGCTAGTCTTTCCTTTTAGGGTTTGAAGGAAGATTTGACTAAAACAGTGGGAGACATCTTGATTAGATATATTAGATAACCAATCTAATCTTGCAAGAGCATACGCTGAGTGTTTTCTTCTCTCTCTCTCCAGCTAGCGACCATATCACGCCTTAATCAAGATAATAAAACGGATATATTAACCGAACCCGCTTGTTATACTGAGCTGGGGAACGTTGGTCCCGCTCCAACTTATAATTGTTGTAAGACAGAGCAGGAAATTGGGGAATACCAGATTTCCCGTGCCGCCCAAACGAAGAAAGTGCATGTTGATGCATCATCTTCGGGTGTGTTCATTACACAGAACTGTTTCTCTCTATCCTTTACGTCCTGGGTATGTGATACCGGATCAGGATCCCGTATATGTAATCTGTTACATGGGCTACAGATAGGTAGAGAACTGAGAACGGGTGATAAGTTTCATGAGGCAGAAAACGGTGCAAGTGTTGTAGCCAAGTCTGTTGGTCACTGTCACCCTGTATTACCGGAATACATTGATTCTGAACAAATGTTATTAGATACCGAACCTGATATACAAAATCATTTCAGTCTCTTTATTAGTAAAGAAAGGATATAATTTTGTATTGTTGGATAATGTTTTGAACATTTCCTATATCAAGAGTTGATCGGTTCAGGCACGTTATCTAAAAGCATTGACGTTCTAAATCAAACTACAGTTCTTAGTATACAGAACACACACAAGAGGAAGAGTTCAGAAATGAACGAATCCTTCTTGAGGCATTGTAAACTAGGTCATATCAATGCGACCCGACTGGCTGAAGTTACATAAAGATGCATATTTAAATTAGTTTGAATTTACATCTTGTGAAACTTGCCGGTCATGTCACAAAGATAAGATGACCACCGCTCTGTTTATTGGAAACAGAGAAAGAGTTAGTGAACTTTTGGGATTGATACATGCTGATGTATGAAAGTCCCCTGTCTACACATGCCAAGATCGGTTCTTAATACTTCATTACATTCTCTGATAATCTCTCAAGATTCAGACATATGTTCCTGTTGAAACACAAGTCCGAACCTTTTGAGATATTCACAGAATATAAGTTAGAAGTAGAGAACCAAAATACGGGTAAAAGTATTATGTCCTTTGATGAGATCAAGGAGGAGAATACTTGAGTACGGAATTCCTGGACTATTCTAAAGGAGAATGAGATTCTCTCTCAGCATTACTCCTCCGTATACACCATAGCACGAGGGTATATCGGGGCGGAGCAAACTCACCCTATATGATATGGTGTGCTCTATGATGAGTACTACTGAGTTGCCTATTTCCTTTTGGGAGTTATGCACTTGGGAAGCTGCATACCTATTGAATAAGGTTCAAATCAAATCATTAACCTACCACTTCATATGTGATACGGAATGGGAAGAGCCCATATCTTAAGTTTGTTAAGATTTGGGGTTGTCCGGCCTATGTCTAAAAGCAAAATCCGGACAAGCTCGAGGCATGGTCTGCTATGTAGAACTGGAAGGGTTCCAGTTATACAAAATACAGCAGATGATTTGGTACAACCAAAGGATTCAGTAGATACCAACGAACCTCAGCCTCTCCGCCGATCTAGCAGGGTTCCTCACCCACCTGAGAGATACTTCAGTTTCTCTATGACACTGGGAGCGAGGATTTCATCATAAGATGATGACCCAACTAGTTTCGAGCTGGCCATCAGGAGTGGGACTCTGTAAGAATGGCTGGATGCTTATCGATCTGAGATGGAATCCTTATACACCAATAAAGTATGGACTTTGGTTGCTTTATCTGAAGGGTTAAATCCCCATCAGGAGCAAGTATATCTTGAGAAGATTACTTGGTGTACATGGAAAAGTTGAGACTTTCAAAGCTAGACTTGTTAAAGGTTTGCATCATAGACCAGGTATGGATTATGTTGAAACCTTTCTAAGGATCTATGCTTAAGTCCATCCAGATCCTACTTGCCACGGCTACATACCATGACTACGATATCTGGTGGTTGGGTGTCATGACTGCTTTTCTAAATGATGTTTAGAAGAGAGCGTCTATAAGTACACAGCCAGAGGGCTTCGTAGACAGTGGGAGCAGCGGAAACGTGTGCAAGATGTTTTATATGATAAAACAGGCATCGCGGAGTTGGAACATCTGTTTTGATGTAGTAGTCAAAGAGTTTGACTTCATCAAAATGGTAGATGAACCTTGTATATACAAAAAGGTAGTAGGGAGTATGGTGGTGATCCTCGTAGAGTACGTGGATGACATACTCTTGATAGGGAAGGTGTTTCCTATGCTACGCTCGGTCAATCTCCGCTTATCACAAGGATTCTCCATATAGGATCTGGTGATACCTCCTAAATCCTGGGTTTTGGATCTATGAGATAGATCTAATTGGATGTTAGGATACTCACTAGTTGTAGTGAGATGGTATCAATCGATCCTGGGGAGAATCACTGGAAGGGTTCCAGAGTGATAAGGATGACTGAATGTCAGTCGCAGGCTTGTCTATACCCTCAGTGGAGGGACGGTATGTTTGAAGAGTTCCAAGCTAGATACCGTGACATACTAGACGATTAAAGGCAATATACATCGTTACAAAGGATACTACCAAAGAGGCAGTCTGGATATTTATAAGTTCATGAGATGAACTTCGTTCCTACCATTGTGTGACAATGGAGTTGTGGCTTTAGCCAAGGAACTACCGTCCCATCAGAAATCCAGATATAATTCTTAGGCAGTATCACCTGATCATGGATATGGTTGATCTCCAGGGAGATCGAGGTTAGGAGAGTAGACACAGAGGACAACAGCGCGGATCCACTCACAAAGGCCTTTTTCCCAATAGAGACTTTTATGGGATGGTTGAGTATGAGATACTTCAACCGCAGCTAATTGTTGGGTATGCGATACCACAACAGATGGCCCTAGTGCAAGTGGGAGATTGTTAGTTATATGTGTGCCCTAGAGGCCATTGCTGTACATACGATGTATATTGTAGTGGATGCTAGGACATATATAAGGAGGACTTTCTTACTCGACATGATAGTATGCTATCTGGTTGTACTTTATCTTAACATGTACTCTGATTGTCTCTATATTACGTGTTGATAAAGCCCTTAGGATATGTACTCGACTACTGGGACTATGATGAGATCATACTAGTAGGGCCACGGTAGTCGACGAGTACATCCTATAACTGTTCCTAGTCGTGGGTGTATCGAGACAGGGCATCGATGCACCAGTGTAGACTAGCGTATACGCATCTTGACCCATATGATGGGCGATGGATGATCCCATATCCATCGGTGTTTGACATCAAGGATGGTGTACGGGTGCTCAGTGGAGACTGGGTACACTGGACGGACTCGCCGAGAACTCCCAGATGGTATTATACCATACGTCGGATGGCAGTTCTCCGGTGACACTGGTACAGAGTAGTCTGTCGACCCGAGATCGTCATAGAGTCTTGTGTGATTCCCACTGTGCTTTGATTTCCATCATACCACGTCCAAGAGGGCGTGCAAAAAGGTGGCTTTTGGGTACAGTCCCGAATCACATGGAGGCAATGAGCGATAGGAGGGGATTCGTCTCTCCCGGTATAGGGAGTTGATGTTGTGCTGTGTTCGATTGGCTATAACCGGAAATCCCTGGCCAGGGTTGCTGAGATTTACTGGTAAGTGTTATCAGTAGTTTCTCGAACTGTTATAGACTTCATATCGACACGACTTATCGAGCTACTGGGGTCTGACGTTTACCACCCCTAGGCGAGATATGCAACATATCAGACGACGAGACCGGACTGTACGGGAGTGTTACTGTTTGGATTCACAGGAGAAGTTACAGGCATGCTTGTTGATCTTCTGAGCGCTCAATACCTGGGTAGCTGTTACGTTTAGCTGACCGCTTGCAGCTTGTGGGTGTTTGATATGATCATCACCTACTTCCGGCGTATTGACGATTCTTTAGAGTCCTACACAGAGGTTTCTTGACTCAGGCAAAACGGAGTAGGAGCACATATGTGATATGTGCGGGACCGAGGATAATACGATATGTGATACCGTATTCTATTCTCACGATATTTGATATCAGCCGGGTCGTTGGATCAAGTGTTGATTCGATGAATCGGTACGGATAAATATTAGCCGGTTATATGCGATATAGCCGGATTGTCGGATCAAGTGTTGATTCGATAATTTAATGTATAATAATATATGTGATATATTAAATTGCATTAACTAATATTTGCTCACTAAAAGATTCTTTTTCTCACTCGGGTAATACATTGATATATATGCGATATATGTTAAATGTATTATTTTATTTTGTTACGATAAATATTGTATATGTGATATATAATATTGTAACATGATATGATAAATAATGCAACTTATTTAGTGGAGTTTAAACATGATTAGGGTTTGGATTAGGGTTAAACTTTCTAGATGCTTCTAGAAGGTTTTCATTTTGTTTTGTGAAAGATATTTTGAAGTGAGTCATGCTTTAACCAAACCCAAACCCTAACCCTAGTTAATTCTCTACAAAGGTTCACTTGACCATGGTTGCATAATTCTATCCTATGATTATTTTCCTATTCATCACCAAAGGATTATTACATTATTCATCAACTTCTTCCTTTTTCTTCCAAGCTTGAAATGGTTTCTTGCTTTGATTTTTGTGATGGATAATTATGAGAAAAAGATAAATAAATAGAGCAAAATTCCTACTTCATCATCCTCATCTTCCCTTGCCATTTAGATGAGGGTGTTCACATCATTTCATGAGTGTTAGCTTGTGTTAAAGAAACTTCGAGGTAGATCATCTTTGTATCGAAGATCGGAAGCAAATGTTGCGTCTTTCTCTTCGTGGAACCTCTCGAGAGTCCGGAACCCGATGATCGCAGCGAAGGGACCACAACACGGAGCATATGAAGTGAAGGACCGGATCTACAAAGGTTGTGATCCCTCTCACTTAGTGTTAAATTGTTTAGCATGTTGTTTTTCGCCTAATCTAGTTTAAAGTTCCGTATTCGGGTTGTTCGGCACGGCTAAATTTTTATTCGGGCAAGGTTGATGCCTCGTAGACCCTTGTGCGCGTGCCTAGCAACCCTACAAATTCCAATTATTGTATCCCATTCCAGCTAAACAGAAAATATTAAACTTTTCGATCGAACAATCGAACACCCAAGTTTTCCCGATACAGATCAACACATGAAATAAGTCTAACAACATTCCGTTCGTGCCTCAGCACCAACGGTCCAGCCGTAGAAGGGTCAAGCCAACGCCTCACATGTGGCACGCCGTACTGCCCCAAACCCGAAGGTTCAAAGGGCAGTTCAAGACGGTCACATAATCGAGTTAAGGTTTGTTGTCTTCTAGAGGGTCCATCGCGTTACTTGCACTACTTAGAACGTCGTTAAACTTCGGAAAAATCCAACACTTGGAAATTTCCCGACAGGGGAAAAATTGGGTATTTATATCCTGTCGAACTTTTTAACATATTCTAAAAAATATCCGGAAAGCCAAATAGACAAAATTTGATACCCCGATCGAAACACCGAATCCCCAAATCAATCCCAGAAAATTCAACTCCAGAAAAAATATTAAAATATCCCAGGAAACCTAGAACAGAATACTGAGAATTACTGTGAAAAGAAAACCACACATAACGACAAAACCGCCGCTGAAACGCCGCGTCGTGCATAGCACGTGCCGCGGTTCCGCGGCGGAAAAGTTGAGTTAGGCCCTCGAAATTTACAGTAATTCTTAGAAAACCCTGCTTGATTTTCTGCATATTTTAATTTGCAAAAATCCCAGTTTTTGAAAAAAGGACAGAGAGCATTTTTCGGGTTGGTTTTTCGGTTCGATCGGCTTTCAAACATCGTCGGGACTTCGCCTAAGGCTCTAGCTAGGCTCTGATACCAGTGAAAGGTTCCCAGGCACCCTAATGAGGTTATACAAGGCATCGAACATGCCATTTTCAAATTTTAACGGTGCCTACAAACCCTAACAAGATCGTTTGCTAGAAAACTAGGCGAAACATTTAAACAAGTTAACAATTAACTAAGGGAATACGGAAATACAACCTTTGTAGATCCGTTTGTTCACCTCCATAGCTCCGCAATGAAGTCTCCTCGCTGTCCATAACAAGTCCCGGGCACTAGCGTCGGCTCCGTCGGAGAATGGGCAAGCTAGGTCGTCGATGTCCATGCCGAAGATGATCTACGTCGAGGCATCGCTAAATCAAGCTCCGACTTCACCAAGTCAAGAAACTTGTGAAGTAAACACACTCTACTACTTGGCAAGAGGTAGAGGATGAAGAAATAGGAAGTGGGTAGACTTTAGATTTGGATTTCTCACTCATTTCCATCAATCACCATTGATGGACCTTGCTTTCTTCACTTGAAGAAAGGAAGAAGAAGAAGAATATTGTTATGATAAGTTATTCAAAAATGAAAAGAAAAATCAAAACTTATCATAATCTAACCATGGTAAAGTGTAGAGAGTTAATCATGGTTGAATGGAATGGTTAGGGTTAAGCATGAGACAAAATGGTCACTTGGTCAAAGTCTTCAAGAAGCTTCAACAAGAATACAAAGAAAGCCACCATTTTGCATTATGATTATCATTTTCTAAAAATGAATAAATAAACAAATAAATGAATAAGTAAAAACCCTAATCATCCACTTAACCATAATTTAATACTTTACACTTAACCAAAAAGCATGTATCATCAAACATGATACAATCATGTGCACAAAATCATATCGCATATGCAATGCGCACACCCGAGTGAGAAAATCCATCTTAAGTTAACCAATACTAGTTAGTGCAAAGTAATATATCAAATATATAATTATGCATTAAATCATTAAATCAACACTTGATTCAATGATCCGGTCATGTCGCACACAACCGACTAGTATTCAATGTATCGGCTTATCGAATCAACGCTTGAATCGATAACTAGGTTATATCGCATACAACCATTCGATACATTCATCGTGAGAATGAAATACGGTATCACATACACGCATTATTCTCGGTCCCACACATATCTCATATGCGCTCCTATTTCGTTTCGCTTGAGCCAGGAAACCTCTGTGTAGGACTCTAAAGACTCGTCAATACGCCGGCAGCAGGTGATGATCATATCAAACACCCACAAGCCGCAAGCGGTCTGCTAAACGTAACGGCCACCCGGGTATTGAGCGATCTGAAGATCGACGAGCAAGCCCGCTCACACTCCAGTGAATCCGACCAGTAACACTACCGTACAGTCCGGTCTGATCGTCTGATATGTCGCATATCTTGCCTAGGGGTGGTAAACGTCAGACCCCAATAGCTCGATAAGTCGTGTCGATATAAGGTCTATAACAATTCGAGAAACTACTGGTAACACTTACCAGTAAATCTCAGCAACCCTGGCCAGGGATTTCCTGTTATAGCCAATCGAACACAGCGCAACATCAACTCCCTATACCGGGAGAGACGAATCCCCTCCTATCGCTCATTGCCTCCATGTGACTCGGGACTGTACCCAAAAACCACCGTTTTGCACGCCCTCTTGGACGTGGTAAGATGGAAATCAAAGCACAGTGGGAACCACATAAGACTCTATGACGATCTCGGGTCAACAGACTACTCTGTACCAGTGTCACCAGAGAACTGCCATCTGACGTAAGGTATAATACCATCTGGGAGTTCTCGGCGAGTCCGTCCAGTGTACCCAGTCTCTACTGAGCACCCGTATATCATCTCTGATGTCAAACACCAATGGATATGGGATCATCCATCGCCCATCTGTATGGGTCGAGAGGGTACACGCTAGTCTATTCTGGTATATCGATGCCCCGTCTCGATACACCCACGACTAGGGACATTGAAGGATGTACTTATGGACTACCATGTCCCCACTAGTATGATCCGCATCATAGTCCAGGTAGTCAAGTACACATACTAAGGGCTTTACCAACATGTAACAGAGAGACAACCAGTATACACGTTAAGGTAAAGATCAACCAGATAGCATACTATCATGTCGAGCAAGAAAGTCCTCCCTATATATGTCCCAGCATCCACTACAATATACATCCAATGTACAGTAATGGCCTCTAGGGCATACATATAACTAACACTTTTAATCCGTGTTTGTTACATATTTACAGAGTACAGGTTTCCATTACAATTATTGCAAATCAAGACAAAATCTCCACAGTTACGCCAAATATAGAACATCTGTTGACAGCAGATAAAAGCCGGGTTCCGGTCATCCATATCCGTCCAGTGCCGAGTACCAGTTCTAGAGACAAGACATATGACAGTGGTCATTCATGTCTGGGACAAGAACAGAGCACGAGGGGGGCAGCACAAGAATCAATGGGTGCGCGGAGCTCGAGGGAGATAGAAGTCTAAAGTAAAGAAAATAAAGCAATCTTGGACTAAGAAGTCTGAAGATATTCTGGAAGATTTTGTGCAGTTTAAAGTTTGAAAACACGAGGAAAAAGTGAACCAGGGGATACGACAAATTTTGGTAGCCTAACACCCCTAAAGGGCCGCGGAACCGCGACCGTATTGTGTCAGTGGGTGGTGGGTTTTTAGGGGTAGTTTGGACTTTATATATAGAGGCATATTCTTGCCCTAGGTTTCCAGTTCCCTTCCGATAAATACCCCAGAATTGAGCCAAACCAAGGTGTTAAATTCTTTAGCCTCTTTTTGTTAGGTATTAGTCTTCTTCTTCTTCTTCATTCTTTCCTCAATGAAAATTGTAGTGAGAGCTTTTTGAGTGGAAGATCAATGAAGATGAGGGTTTTTTGTATTATTCTTTTTGCTTAGCTTCCCCCTTGAGCTCTCTACCTTAACTTGATCTTGCAACCTCTTAAGTGAGCTTGCAGGTTTAAGCTTTGGTCATTGGTCTCAAGGGGTTGTATCGTTTTGTTCTCTTTTTAGTGCTTCATTTCACATGAGTTCTTTACCCTCCTCTTGATCTTGCAACCTCTGGATTGAGCTTGTAAGTTTAAGGGTTGGCTATTGATCCCATGCTTGTTTTGAGTTCTATGGTTCTTGTAATTACTTTCTTGCATTTTTCATTCTTATCTTTAATTACTTGCAATTTATTACCATGCACTTTAATTACTTGCTTGTAATCTTTTCTTTTCTTTGTTCTTTTCTTTTGCTCTTTTTGGTTTGTTTTGTGAATGGTTGTAATTATTATTGTTAAGAAGAAATACGATATTATAAGTTAACGTTTCTTTGCTCATTTCCTTTTCCCGTATTTTCCATTGAACTCCGCCCAAACGATACGCAAGCGCTCCGTTAGGCACCCTACCCTAACAAGGTAACGGTGATTCCTAACCGTGACCGGTTGCGTTCGGTTTGGCCGGAGGCGAAAGCAAGAGACAAGAACGGAAGGACAAGGGTAAATAAGCCGGATTCCACGAATACCGCGCTTAAATCCCCTAATCCACGTTGTTGCCGATTGCTCTAGCTTCAATCGGTCAAGACTCGGCTCAAAGGTTTTGAGTACGGATTTCTTTAGTTTACATTTTCGTATCTTTTCTTAACAACTTTATACTTGCAAATAATACACATAGGTTAGCTTGAACAAACATACACAAATTCTTTATTGACTCGTCTAAGACAAGAACGGAAATACAACCATCTCCCTGTGGATCGACCCGTGCTCAACCGGCTAGCTGCATAGCGACACCGTCTTGATTGCGGTTAACTTTAATCATTTCAACCACGTAACATGACCACCCCTCGGCCCAAGTCTTCTCGTAATTTATTCCAGAAAGGTCCTGTCGGGATCTCTCCCAAATCTCGTCTCTGCCGAACTGTCCGGAAGTCATCGCCCCTTACTAGATCTGTTCTCGTTCCGGAACGGTAGCATACTCATCGCGACTCCTTCTAGAAGGTATATCCAGGTACAATGCCTCGGCATGCGTATCGCATCTCTGATGTCGGCGGAGTGGAACGTCGTCTCATCAAGATCTCGTACGAACCTCTTACTCCACTTTTCTCTAATGTCGACTGCTTCGGACTCGTCTCGTCGTGGCTGCATGGACTGAGCTCCAACGGCTATCCTCGTATCTGGAGTCTCCCAAGAAATGCATCTCACCACCTAGCATCCGAATGAAGTCGAACCATCCGATCGATTCGTCAAAACCTCATAATCCCCCAAGAGCTCAACATCTTGGGTACAATTTAACAGTATCAAGTACGTACCACAACATCGATGGTCCAGCCGTAGAAGGGAAAACCCAAGCCTCACTAATGGCTCCGTGGAACTGCCGCAAACCCTAAGGTTCAAAGGCTTTCACACGGTCATTAAGTCGAGTTAGGGTTTCATTCTTCTAGAGGGTCCATAAAATTGCCTGCATGTCTTTCCAAATACTTTAAACTTGGAATAATAAGTTTCTGATATTCGATCGTCTCTGTCGACTTTCAACATCCCCGCGTGAAGTCGTCTCTAGCTGGAATCAATCTATCTGATGACCTCGCATCGGGGTAGCGAACGAACCACTTGTCCTAGTTATTCATCCTCGGTGACTAGCGACCTTCTATCATCTCTTAGTACACTCGTACAGCAATAGCTCCAACATCTGGGGCGATATCTCGGCGTTTGCAGCAATAACTGGCTCGCTCGTCTGCACGCTGAACAGTGCATCAATTATCATGAACAAGCAATACGCCAACGGTCATCAAAATCTGGATGGCCTTTATCATTGGCTCGACCCTCTGGTGCTGATCTGCACGTCCGAGTAATCTCATACAGCGATTCATCAAACGCTCGTGGCGCGAAAACATAATAAAAAGACACGTCTCTACAATAGTGTGTCGCCGGAATTAAGCCAAGGTCAGTCCTCGTCTGTAACGAGCTCGTGCTGACCGCAACTCTAGCCGTAGCTCTCCCTGCCCGTAATCGTGGCAGCAAAACCATAACTGGTACCGATGAGGCTAGATCATAGGAAGGAATATAATACTGAACAAGGAATGTACATCCTAAGGCTTCCTAAGTGGAGTAGTGTTTTGTAAGTATGCCGCGGAACATACCCACGGTACGTCACTCTACTTTAGTCACCTATTCCATCAACCAAGGGTCATCCTACGCTCCGAAGGTAAAACCTAACGCTCTGATACCAACTTTGTCACGTCCCGAAAGTACGGAACATGACCAGCACTTAGACTACGAATGTCTCGAGGCGTACGTACTCTAAGTAAGCCGAAAACCCAGAAATCCAAACCAAGAAAAGTAGTAGAGTGAAGAAAAACCAACTTAAAACAAGTAGTTTTAATAGCATAAGCCGAATTATGCGTTTTTAAAAAAACATCAAATATTTCCCGAAAATTTCGGCAGAGTCTCTTTTGTAAATACTGGCCCCCAAACGGGATACAACATGAATAGTATACGAAATCAATAAAAGGCATCCCCAAGCGGGAGCTAGCTCCTCGTCAATCGACGGTCACAACTACACAAGCAATATAATATACAACGCCAAGGGCGAGGATCAAAACTCAAAAGGAAACTCAAAAACCACAAGAAATCCACAGAAATATAACGCGCGACTCTAAGGTCGAAAGAATAACATCACTGGTCTCTATCTCAAAATAAATACATGTTTGGTTGATGGAATTTACTAGATACAACTGAATAATATTATACAAAGTAATATGATGGGTACGATACCAATAAACCCACCTACTAGCAAGTCACCCGAAAGAAGCAGTGCCAACAAAGCCGTAATGAAACCTGTACGGCAAAACCTGCAAGAACTGTGGCACAACGGGGGTGAGTTGCCAACTCGTGAGTAGAAAAACATCTACGAACAGAAATCGTATGAACAACGCAATCCTAGTTCATACGATCATAATATATCCTCAAATATAACCAGCAGCCTAAACAATGGCTAGGGTAAATATCTAACCCAAGTGTAATCCCATATGCCCGTGTCAGTGCCTCAGGTAGCAATATATCATATGGATGATGCATGAATGCATAAAAACAGAATACATGTACTAAAGAAACTGCTTTCATAATTTAGTGAGATTTCCTTTGTATTCTTAAAATGAGGTGTCATAAATGAAATCAACATAAACTGTGTTTAGCATCGACACAAAACATAAATCTCAATGTCTCAAAATCTCAGGCTCCGGCTATCCGGACTGGCCTGTATCATCAAATCTCAGTACCTCAATATCTCAAAATCTCAATGTCTCAATCTCAACATTTAGGGCGCCGTCAGTCCAGACCGGCCCCTACCATCCATCTCAAGACCACAACGGTATCCTCCGGATATCCGACGTGTCGGGTAAAATCACCGGTCGGTAGTGCTCCCCTGCAAGGCTCAACGCCATCATCTGCGATCCTCTTGCCCCGCGGTACCGCACCGGGTCCATCATGTACCCGAAACGGTTCCTCCACTCCTCGAACTCGGGTCTCGTAATCCATCAGCAAACTTATGGTGGACGGCTCATACATCATGGGAAAACCGCACTTTTTATCTAAAAGAGAGAAAAAAGGTTTATTTATGTTTTTGCGGTTTTCCTCCAAATCCAAGAAATCTCATGAAATCCAAATCCAAATCATCAATAGCATGTAAACAATGAATATAGGCATGAAAACCCATGAATGCGGCATAACAGTGAATAATAACATGCATGAAGTAGCAGGCAATAACTACAATGTCTAAACTACCATATAAGGTAAGTATAATAATATTATGTCTAAACTATTAGCTAACAACCTATGTCAATGAAATAGTATTTCTAAAGTGTTCCTGACATGGCAATTACCGATGAAGATGTGTGTGAGCCGGCAAGTAAGTGTACGTGGTACATACGCGTCACCGGTAATGGTGCTGGTGTCCTAACAACATGATATCAATAATAGGATATGAATCATAATATAAGCATGCGATGCGGAGCGAACAGCAATAATGAGCGGGAGCTAAATACTAGACACAATGATAACAAATCTGCATTTAATGTAATATGAGTCATACAGCTACACTAAACTATAGGGCTGAGCTTACAGGCTAACTGAAGGTAAGGAAACCGCCTAACATCTAAGTCGATACATATGTATATATATATATATATATAGTCAGTGATCCCGCCTCGATAATATCACATCTGATACCATATCTATAATCAGTTATTCCCAAGTCAAGAGTGCGGATCAAACATCAATATATAGCTCGTACGTTAATCCGTCGTACGACATCCCCAAATCTGGGTACGGGTCAATATCTCATTCATTAAATTATTCATCTGGTATCCTCTTTATCGAAGATCATAATCTGGGTACTGATCTACGTCTAGTACGATACTAATATCATCAACATAGTTATGATCTGACTGCTGATCTACAGCCTCATACAAACCGATATCATCATCATATATCGTCATAAAGAGGTATACATCGCCTAATGCGACCTATTATGAAAATCTTAATATATCTTATCTCATATCACGATCACATGTCAACCATTCAATGTATAACACTATTCACATGTATCGTCGTCCCAAGATCCGCTATAATATCAGGACATATCTCAAGTAAGAATCCTGCCATATCACCGTTCTCGCGGTCTCAATCAAATCTTATCGACTAATCTCAAATCCCAAATACTATCCTCAAATTCAGTATGTGAACACATAGTCTCATACCCATGTGAACACATAACAATATAACCCCATATAAGCACATATGAAAGAAGAATGTATGCAAGTATGGGTGTGTGTGTGTAAATGTGGTGCAACCTCTACTCTAGGGTCTCGCAACACTAAACCTATCCAATCACACCTAAAATCTATCTCTATCATCAATAGACTCAACAATATATAATCAATATATATATGTGTATACGTATTCGTATACATTACCACGGACTGCGGGGGTGCTATACGCCATCCACCCGACTTCTCCCCGTAGATATAAATCTACTCACCTGGTCCTTGCTCACCGGTGCCGACGTCGCCACGCGCTTGCTTATCGTCTCGAAGTTTACATGGCGTACCTATATATCATAACGTACCGTATCGCATTAAAATCCGACTCATGACCAAAACGACACACGAATCCCACATAGGTCAAAACCTATGGCTGCTTTCACAAATCAACCCAAAAACCCTCGACGTCGGCGTACAAACGCCAAACCATCGAGAAAAACCCAAACACACTCATTTGCACGATCACAAGCACTAATTATATTATAAAATAGGTTAAAATTCACAAAACACTTCAACTCACTTTAAAAGCTATTTTTCCGAAAATCTAGCATGCAAAAATTATCCGTTTTAGCACAAAACTCGACGTTTAAACAAATCTAGTGGCCATAATACTTATTAAACATCTTAAATAAGTCATAAAAACAATTTCCACAATTTAATCTCATTAAATTTCATTTACCCCAAAATTCTAGTTTACAATATACCCAATTTTAACAATTTTAAAGCAAAAATGCACAAACAACAATTTAGCTTGGATTTTCAAGAACTAAAGTATTAAACTACAATTTATAATGTTAATGATCTCATGAAAAACCTAATTACATTTTTAAACCCAATTTTAAAAACCTAGTTAGCAAATTAGCATAATTATCACAATTTTTAAACTAACAATTAACAACTAGCTACTAACTTTGTTTTAACATGTCATAAGAGCCTAAATACATCACACAACCTTACACCAATTTCACAAAACCCTAACTTGCATTCAATCCCTTTCTTGAACTTTCAAATACACAATTAAACCTATAATTAAGCTAGACTAAAGTATTTAGCAACAATTTAAACAAAAGGCCAAGATTTATATTTCATAAACCATGGATCAAACTTGCAATCTAGCCTCTCAAAATGCTCTCCTTTCACCACAATCCATGCATCTAAGGCTACACTAAAATGGTTAAGAACTTGATTTAGGTTTTGGGATTTTTTTTGATGGGTGTTTGATAAATTTTTGGAAGCGAAAGAGATGGGGAAATGGGGGGAAAAGAGGGCCTGTTGCAGCAGGAATTTTCGGCCAGCATAGGGGAGTGGGGGAGGAGAGAGAGTGAGGTGGAGAAAGTGGGGAGAAAAAGGCAAAGTCCACACCCCTTTTTGACTTTCTTTCATTTTCTTTTCTTTTCTTTTCAATTCTTTTGAAAAGTGAGGAAAATTGAGGAGGGGCTGCTGAATTCAGCCAAGGAGAAGGGAAAATAGGGGTGTGTGAGTGTGGGTATGGGTGTGGGGTGATGGAAAACGATAAATACTATAACCCAATTATCCATTTACACTAAATTCACTATTTAAGCCTTTTTCTTCGATATTTTCTAATACCGTTTAACAACTTCATTTCAATTCAAAAACCACATGTTAAAATTTTGTTTAATGTGTTATGTTGGACAAAATTTGTTTCAACCCATTCCAATTTGTAATTTTCCCTAATTAAATATATTAGGGACAGCTTAATATAATATTAAAATAATTAATTTCGGAAAAAATTTCAGAAAATTTGAAATTTCACCAATGGCTCAATAAACACCAAATAATAGCAATTACATTACTAGAATATGAATATTTAATTTTATAATAAACATATTTGTATTTTGATTTTTTACAGAAAACCCCCTTATTTTACCGATTTTCCGAAATTTCACCGAAACGATTTTCAAAACGTTACAAATACCCAACAATAAAGCAATGGTTGTAGTATCTCATACTCAACCATTGTAGAGAAGTATCTCTAGGGGTATGACCTTTGTGAGTGGATCCGCTGTGTCATCCTTCTTGTCAACTCTCCTGACCTTGATCCCTTGGAGATCAACCATCTCCCTGATCAGGTGATACTTGCCTCAGAATATATCTGGAATGCTGATCGGACCAGTGTTCCTAGGACAAAACCACAACTCCATTTGTTGTCACAATAGTTATTGGACGCTCAATGGTAGGAACCTTGTTCATCTTATGAACAAGAAATGTCCAAACAGCCACTTTGGTAGTATCGTTGGTAGCAATGTATTCAGCCTTTATCGTCTAGTATGTCACGGTATCTAGCTTGGAACTCTTCAAACATACCGTCCCTCTACTGAGGGTAAAGACAATGCCTGTGACCTACTCTCAGTCGAACTTATCACTCTGGAAGCTGGAACCAAG
This sequence comes from Agapanthus africanus, assembly GCA_030015575.1. Lineage (NCBI taxonomy): Eukaryota > Viridiplantae > Streptophyta > Magnoliopsida > Asparagales > Amaryllidaceae > Agapanthus > Agapanthus africanus. The sequence goes on from JASDDO010000008.1 coordinate 301,803,469, forward strand.
AACTTTCTTTTAGTGCTTCTCAAGTACTTAAGAATGTCCTCCACAGCTTTTCAGTGATTCTCCTAAGATCCGATTGATTCCTGATCACTACACCTATTGAGTCATCTACATCTAGTCTGGTACATAACATCACATACTCTGATAGAGCCTACTGTCGAAACATAGGGTATCCCTTGCACGCGAGCTCTCTTCAAATCAGTGTGGCGAGACATATATTTAGAGATAGTGGTCCAAGAGTAAGTGGGCGAACCACCATGCTTAGAATCATCCATACTAAACACCTTTAGTATGGTGTTTATGTACCTGGATTTGGAACACTCTCAACATCCACATAGATCTATCACCATAGATCATAATCCATAAGATGTAGTAGGTATCATCCATATCTTATATTGAGAATCTTTGTAATAAGAGGAGCTTGACCGAGTGTAGCATAGGAAACCATTTCCTATCAAGAGTATGTCATCTACGTACAATACGTAGAAGATAACCTTACTCTCTACAACCTTCTTGTATATACAAGGTTTATCTACCATTTTGATGAAGTCAAACACTTTGACTGCTACATCAAAACAGATGTTCCAATTCCGCGATGCTTGCATTGATCCTGATGGACTTAAGTATTGCTTTGAAAGTCTCAACTTTTCCATTTACACCAAGAATCTTCTCAAGATTCAATTTGCTCCCAATGGGTTTTACCCCATCAGGTGCAACATACAAAGTCATACTTTGTAGGTGTGCATGGATTCCATCTTTGATCGCATAGCATCCAGCCATTTCACAGAGTTACCACTCCTGATGGCCTGCCTGAACCCGGTTAGGCTATCATCTCATGATGCAATCTTCGCTCCTACTGTCACCGAGAAAACCGTAGTATCTGTTAAGTGGATGAGGAACCCTACCAGATTCGCGGAGAGGTTGAGGTTCGTTGGAGACTATTGAATCCTTTGGTTTCATCAAATCATCAGCTGTTAGTTTGTCTAGACCACTAATTTCTTCACAAGAAATACCTTTTTCTAAAAAGGTGGCATGCTGAGAAATAAAAAACCTTTTTCTCCTAAGAGTGGTAGAAGATATTCCCTTACAAATGTTTGGGATATCCTGACAAACTTACACAACTGACATTGTCTCGAGCTTGTCCGGATTTCGCTTTTTAGCATATGCCGGACAACCCCATATCTTAACTCGTTTAATACTTGGTCTCTTCCCATTCCATATCTCATATGGAATGGTAGGCCCTGATTTGGACGGAACCCCATTCAATAAGTATGCAGCTTCTCAAGTGCATAACACCTAAAGGAAACCGGTAACTCAGCAATACTCATCATAGACCGCGCCATATCTCATAGGGTGCGATACCTCTGCCCCGATACACCATTGTGCTGTGGTGCATACGAAGGAGAAAGCTGAGAGAGAATCTCATTCTCCATTTAGAAACTCCAGGAACTCCATGCGCAAGTGTTCGCCTCCCCGATCACATCGTACGACTTAATAATTTTACCCGTTTGGTTCTCAAAAGAACCAACCTTGGCATTTATAGACATGGGACCATATACATCATCATGTATCTGTCCCAAGAGTTCACTAACTCTTTCTCTATTTCCAGTAAACGGAGCATTGGTCATATACCATTGAGACAAGACTGGCAAGTATCATAAGATGAAAATTCGAACAGATTCTCATATTCATGCTTATGTAACTTAGCTGGTCGTGTCGCATTGATATGACCTAGTCTACAATGCCTCAAGTAGGATTCGTTCATTCCTGAACTGCTCCTCTTGTCTGTGTTCTATATACTTTGAACTGTGGTTTGATGTAGAACGTATATGCTATTATATAACGTGCCTGATCGAATCAACTCTTGATTCAGGAAAATGTTCACAACATTATCCTCCAATACAGAATTATATCCTTCTTTAACTCAGTAAAGAACATGATGTAATGTTGTATATCAAATTCAGTATGTAATAACATTTGTTCAAAATCAATGTATCAAATACAAGGTGATATCTGCCAACAGTCATGGCTGCAACAATTGCACCATTCACTAACACTTAGAGAAATATCACACATTCTCAGTTCTCTACCTTTCTGTAGCCCATGTAACATATTACATGTGCGGGATCCTGATCCGGTATCACATACCCAGGATGTAGAGGATACTGAAAAACGGTTCTCTGTAATAAGGACACCCGAAGAATATGCATCAACTTGCACTTTCTTCGAATTGGGTGGCATGGGAATCCGGATATTCCCCTATTTCCTGCTCGGACGTATAACAGTTATAAGATAGAGTGGAACCAATGTTCCCTAGCTCAGTATAATAAGTAGGTTTGGTCAATGCATCCATATTATTATCTTGATTAAAGCATGACATAGTCGCTACCAGGAGAGAGAGAAAAGAAAACACTCTGCGTGCGATCTGGAAAGATTAGATTTGGTTATTATTTTATCTAATCAGGATGGATCCCACTGTTTTAGTCAAATCTACCTTCAAACTCTAAAAGTTAAGAATAGCCGGGATTAATTACACCCTACAAGTTCGCTAATCTTTCGGCCAGGCCAGTGTCGGTACTTTGAGGGAGGTTCCCCGTGCTTTCGCACGGACCTAATTAAAATAAATCTCGTTTTCCAAGGAGCATAACCCCGTTAACACCTTTCTAGACACCTACTTGATCGGCTAATTATAATGAGTAAAACTCTCGCAGGAGTAACTCTTACTCGCAGTGGGTAACGGGATCCAACTATCACATAAAAGGTATGCAATCTCATTGCAAATTTCAACACTTGAAATTCCCAATAATATTTTACCCCTAGCGTCCTATGACCTTGACGCAGGCCAACAAACCATAGTCCGCTAGTCAATTTCAACCCGTACATTTCCCGATTGAATTAAACCCACCCGCACGACCCTTGACGCAGGCCAACAAATTCGCATAACTACCCTAATCCAATCGCATCGTATGCTGTAGATAAGCACTAGTTAGCTACCGCACACTACGCCTTGACGCAGGCCAACAAACATAGCACGAATACTAAGTAGTACTAATCTGAAATGACGGAGGGCTACAACTGGTTTTTATGAAAACCCTTTCCGTAATGAACTTGATATCGTTGTATAATCGAGTGATTTTGAAAAAGGTGTGTTTTTGAGGCTTTTACTAGTTTTGCTAAAGAGGTCACTCCCGGTGAAGGGATCTCGGCTCATTCCTTATCGAATAAGGTGCAGGATATTTCAAAAATACCACTATGCAAAGCAAAAAACTATAGAAGCAATCAAAAGACAAACCGTATTTGTAGCATCCGCTAGTTTCGCAAAAGAGGTCACTCCCGGTGAAGAGATCTCGTCTCTTTCCTTATCGAATAAGGTGTTGGATATTCTATAAGGAATACTGCTATGCATAGCAAAAACTAAAGCTACCAGCTTTCGAAACAAGTTTCTACAACATCTTTAGGTTTCTTTTATTTCATTAATGAAGTCCCATTTAATTATGCTTCCTAAGCATCACATATGAAACGAAAGCAGCAATATTAATTATATCTTATATATATAATATAGGCATTCGTCTCAGGTATATAAAATGATCACATCATAGAATATTAGCAGCAGAAGAACATATATGAAATATTGGATATACTAGGAATTCTGAGTTTTAAGTTAAGCCAATATAAAACAAGGATTCCACGGTCTTGATGAATAGCCAAATGTAGGACCACGGCAGCGCCCCGGCCGTCTGAACGAGGCCAAAATGCGGAAAACAAAAACTTTTCTTTAACAGAAACCGACACCACCGCGGACTATAAACCCGGATCGGGCCATTAACCTAATGCTAGCTAACTAGAGAAGGGGTAGAGAGATATACCGAGCGATCCGTGTCCTTCGGTCTTCTCGTCGTCATCCCGATCTCCCCGCGGAATCTCCGGTCTTTATCTCCTCGTCGGAAGGGCACCACATCGCCGGGTTATTTTACGAGCTCCCACCTCTGGAACGAGGCAACTCGGGCATGAAGTTGGCGAGTCGACGTGTCCAAGAATGCTGTAGGATAGTGTAGAACTATTTTTCTCATGGGGTTGTAAGAAGTTGCCATATTTAGATGTGGAGAAGTAGATGCAAGTTTTTGGATGAACAAAGGGATTTTTGTGCAAACAAAATGAGAACTATCCCCCTTCTAAAATTGGGACAACCCTCATCCCTCAAGAATGACCGGCCAAGACATTTTGGAATGAGATGAGAGAGTGAGCAAATAATGCAAGAGAGAGAAAGGGTTATCATGATGAATAATGATCACAACTAAGTCAAAAAGCAAAACCCATCATCTCTCAAATCAAGCAAAAGTCAAGCCATGATGAACAAAGAATCAAATGATGGTTGAACCATCATGAAGCTATCAATTTACAAAGACCACCCTCCACAATGCCAATTTGCACATTTGCAAATAAGCCCTCCTCCACCAATTTTCAGCCAAGGAAAGAAATAAAGGAAAATGGCCGAAACGGAATGCAAACTGGCAACTTTAAAAAACTGATCCCGTAATAAATTACAGGAAAACCCCGCGACTGTATATACATAACTGCATTTGTATTCCGACCGAATACAAATGCAATGAGACAAAATCTACACTGTACAATACTAGGATCCGGCTTAAACCAAAGCCCGCTAGTATTATCCGTCCGATCATGATCCGTGCAATACCGCACGTACATGATCGAACCCTGCCATATATCCATACGGCCTTTACAGCATTTCGCCCGAAACTTGAGAAACGGTCTGTGGGGGACTCTAAAGACTCGTCAACACTTTGGCTGTGCATTTAACCACTAGCACGTCAGAGGTATTAGCCATACGTAACGGGCTACCTGTTATTGACCAAAAGGGACGTCGATGAGCGAACTCATCCAGACACCCTACTGAGCCAGTCAGTGACAATATCCGTACAGTCCGGTCCGTTCGTCTATGAGCATCGCATGGCGGGCCTAGGGGGTTGGTAAAAGTCAGACCCCCAAAAGCGGTACAAGTCGTGTCGGAGTGTAGCCCAGAACACCCTGAGATACTAATGGAATACCTACCAGTAAATCTCCTGCCTTGGCCAAGGACTTCGTGTAATGGCTCTCCTAGACACAGCGCGACCTCACCCCCAATACCGGGAGAGACGAACCCCTGCCGATCCGCTCACTGCCTCCATGTGGCTCGGGACTGTACACAACTAAAACCTGTTTGCACGACTTTTTTGAGCCGTGGTAGGGTAGTAATCAAAATACAGTGGGGACTCACATGAGACAAATGAAGATCTCAGGTCGATGAACTAACCTGTACACATGTCACCAGAGAACTGCTATCTGACGTCAGGTATAAGACCAACTAGCATGTTCCCGGCGAGTCCTGTCCGGTGTACTCATAATCCAATGAGCACCTGTATACATCTTAGGTGAACCAACTGACACCAGTAGCTTGTGAGACCGGCCACCGCCCCTCGTCGGGGTCTCGACATTATACACTAGTCTACTCTGGAGTATCGATGCCCTGTCTCGAAAACTCCCACGACTAGGGACCTTTTAAGGATGTGCTTATAGACCCCAGCTCCCACGTATATGATCGCCCTCATACTGCTGGCAGTCAATCCAGAATCCTAGGGGCTCTATCAACGTGCAATAGTGATCAGTAATGTCACCTAAAGCAGTACACGATGATAAAGATAAACCAGATAGTATACTATCATCTTGAGTAAGACTGTTCTACCGGCATAGGTCCCCCCTCAATCATTGCAATCACGTGCCTGTGATCCAAGAGTTGACTCTGAGGGCACTATCTCCAACAATCTCCCACTTGCACTCAAGGCTAATTATTGCGATATCGCATACTCACAGCCCGTGTGATACCGAACACCCAACTCCTCTACTAATCAGTCTCACAAAACCCGTTTGCGAAACTATTGCGTTCGAGGAATAGCCTCAGTGAGTGGATCCGCTCTAAAGTTTCTTTCTATGTCTCTCTTTATCTCAAGTTCGCGGAGAAAGCCATCTCCCGAAATGAGCAATACCTGTCTTAGAATATGTCTGGATATCTGATAGGACCTAGCTCATAAATGAACTCCAAATCCAAGCTTCTTAGACTGTATCGTCAACTGAACTTAATCAGTATCCTGCGTAATGCCTCCCTCAGTGTCTGCTTAGATCACCTGTCCAAAACACTGCCCCTCATCAGAGGGAAAACTATAACTTTGACAGTCACTCTGTCATCCAGGTCACCTTGGAAGCCTGGAATGATAACTGTCTCCTAAAAAAGGTTGTTGTTATCATATCCCTAGAACATCCACTTATGTTCTAAAACTGCATCCGAATGTCTCTCCAGTATAGGATTAATATCATCTTATTGCATCTACTGCAAAAACAACATCTGGTGTGGTACTTGACATCTCATGATTGACTCAATTGCCTAAGCAAGTGATCTGCCAATCATGCACATCCCTCTCCCCTTTAGTCTGTAAGACACCTTTAGAGAGGGTGACTCCATCACCTGCAGGTACACCACTATGCCAGGAGTCGTCCATCCTAAAGCACCTTTAGAATGTTGTCTAAGTACCCAGATTGGGACACTTTCCAAATCTAGATCTAAAACCATAGATCTAGTAACCAGAATATCTGATATAATATCCAAGTCCTATGTGGAGAAACCACTGTATGACAACCAAAATATAACCGATCGTAGTATAGGAATATCACTTTCTACTCTGTGTATGTCATCCAAATACCAGGACATCACACCCTACTACCTTCTTAACAGATCCATCCCCTATTCTGATGAAGTCAAACCTGTGACTGTCACATCAGAAATAGATGATCTATCTCCGCTACATCTGCTTTAGTCACTTAATAGACATAAGCCACTTGTCCACTATGCTTCCATTGCTCCCACTGACTACGACAACCCTCTGGTAGAGTTATATAGACGTGCACTTCTAAAGCTAGTTCAGAACGACGCTATACTCATCCTCCTGCCGGGTCTCGCAGCCTGGAACAACAGCAATGGCAAGTCTGGGTAAACAAGAACCTCCCTGTCACCGTCCTTGAGGCTACCGGAGTACCTCTCGGGTGCCTGAGGTTACCCACCGTATCTGCAGAGTGGCCAATGGAATATCAAACCAAATTGAATCTTTAGGTTCTTATCAAACTTTCAGTAATCGTCTGCGGTTCTGGAATCACTTCCAGTTCTACCATACTCCCACTACTAATTTTGTTAAAACTGTGGCGAGTCAAGAACAATATCACTATTGATCTTCCAGATGGTAGAAAGTCAACCCTCGTCATAGCCTGGGTCAATCCACAAACAGCCATTACAGAAACGTGCCTCGAGTTATCCAGAGTCTGGTTTTAAGCATAAGCCGGACAACTCCCCGTATCTTAACATCGTTAAGATACGAACTATTCTATATCCAATATATAAATAGAGGCACTGATTTAATTGGAACCAGATTCAAATCATGCAGTTGTCTCCAGTGTATGTCAACTAAATGGAAAGAGGCCGATCAGCGTTACTCAACTTAGGAGTTCTTCCAATTATGAGTAACCTAAAAGAGAAGCAAGTTCTCTTAATCATTACTATCAACTGAATACCATACACAAGTATCTACATCTTCGATCACCTTGAAGAATCCTGATACTTGCAACACCTGGTTCTCTACTCTATTTTTATACCTATAACTTCTCAAAACTTGGACATTGTGTTTCTACGAAACACTTGTCTAAAAACTAGAGAAGTCATAAGTAAACCGAATATAGTACGAGGACCAACCACTCTGTCCTAATGGACACTGGACAACATACAACACTCTGTATAAATCCCCTGAGTCTAATAACTCATTCGCCGTGTGTCGTAGATTGAAAACTGTACATATGGTTAAGAAGAATTACACCGCTGTTTAATGCTCCTTACCTAACCATCCACTGATATAGGTAAATGTCATGGACATAATTTCAAAAAGGGTATATCTCACTCTATAAAAATAGACGTACAGATATATCAATTTGAAATTGATGCATAACAACGGATATTCAAAACAAAATATTTGTCGTCTGGCAAACAACCCAGGTGACTTCCTCAAATATCACCAATTACTACGAATTCCGATATAATGAGGATAATCACCTAATTCCCAATAACTTACTCCCACTCATCATCTGTAAAACCATACAGATTTGAGAATCATACCTGGTAAATCCATACCCTGGAGCAAGGGCTAATTGGGAAATCAGTTTTCTTTTAACAGTACACACTGAAACTGAAACATTGAAATGTTTCGTAGGGGTATCCGGGTATTCCTAGTAATGCCTCTTCCATTATCCAGATTCACAACTATAACCGTATATTTCTATGCCATCTCTCCACATCCCTTCATATGTCTTTAGTCATTACCTTCTGTACACCCTCTTAGGCTAAATGATTTTCATCCTTCCCTACCGTTCGAAACCAGCCTATGGTTTGGAAGAAGACTATCCAATAAGCGTAATGGGTGTACTGTCCTAATCCTAGGAGCACTCGCAATATGAGAGAAGGTGAAGATAAAAGACAACCGAATAAACCTTATTCCTATTTCTCCCGAAAAAGAATCCATCCCCGAACTGGAACAAGTTCCTTTCGAGTTCGTATATAACCATATGATGGAGTATCCAATAAACTGTAGATCTTCGTAGTGATACGAAGTGTTCTGGAGAAATACAAAGGTGATTTAGGATTGGCGAAGAAATACTTGGTTTGGTCTTGAATAACAGTCGCAATTTACTTTGCTCTCTTACTAATCCATTTATTTGTCTTTACATAATACCTTCTGTACACCATCGTTAGGCTAATTGGTTTTCTTCATTCCCTACCGGTCGGCACCTGCCTATGGTTTGGAAGAAGACTATCCAATTTGCGTAATAGGTGTACTATCCCCTAATCTAAGAGGCACTCGCAACCTGAGAGAAGGTAAAAGGAAAAGACAGCTGAATAGTCCTATTCGTTTTCTCCAGAACCGGAAACCATCCTCGAATCTAGAACAAGTTCCTTCGAGTTCGTATATGACCATACGATGGTTTTATCCAATGGAAGTGGACGTTCGTAGTAATACGGGGTGTCCTGGAGAAAAGGGTTAGAGGAGGAGTGGCAATGAGGTATGCAACTCTGACAATCCAAAAGTCAGTGTTTTAAGAAGGTTCGGTTAATCTTGGTCACTGAGTCATAGTCAAAGGTCGGGTCATGGTCGCTGCCAAAGAGAGAGAGAAAAGAAACACTCAGCGTGCACTCTAACCTAGATTAGAATGGTTACCAATTTATCTAATCAGGAAACTTCCCACTGTAACGTCAAATTCACCTCCAAACCTAAAGAAGAATTAGTCGGGATCACCCGAGGAGTAAACCAACTCATCAGTGGGAATCGGGATCCAACTATCATCGCATGATAACGTGATGGAATCCACTCACGTTATCACACTCCAGAAGGTATGCGCATATCTGGCAAGTTTCAGTTTCTTTAGAAACTCCCGATGTGATTTTTACCCCATGCTCTTATGACCTTGACGTGGGCCAAAATATCATAAGTCACATGTCAAGTTCTACCTGTCATTGTCCAGGTTAATTTGAAACCACCCGTACCTACCCTTGACTTTGGCCAACAAGGCAGTATGATTGTCCCAAACCAATCCATCTATCTATGCTGCAGAAGAGTAACAAATAGCTACCATACACTATGCCTTGACGAAGGCCAACATACATAGGATGAATACTAAGTGCTACCTTTCTGAAATGATGGAGGGCTACGAATGGTTTTTGGCGAAAAACCATTAACGCAATGAACTTGATATCGTTGAAGGAACCGGATAGCTTTTTATAAAAATATAGTGGTGAAAACCTTTGCTAATGAGGTCACTCCCGGTGAAGGGATCTCGGCTATTTCCCCGTAGAATGAGGTGCAGGATATTCCAACTGAATACCACGATGCAAAGCAAAAGTAATCGACTATAGTGAAGTTATTACCCTGACGCAAACTTCTGTCCAAGGGGTCACTCTCGGTGAAGGGATCTCGGCCCTTGCCTCGTCGACGGAGGTGCTGGATATTCATAGCCGAATACCACTGTGCAAAACAAAAGAGAACGTCCTTGCAATACAGATATCTGGGATCCCCGGGGTTCATAGAGCCGCTACTGAAACCTGACGTTCCCCTAGTCGTGTGGATAGCCTGTGCCATGAAATCCTAGACCCTTACGGGCATGGCAAGTCACCCACCAAAACCTGAAGTGAGGCAGGCCCCTTCAGCAACGTGAGTGGACCACCCAGCACTTCACGGAATCCGGTAACTTGGTCACCCTTCCTTGTGTCAACGTGTACCCCCTACGAGTGCGGCGAATAGCCCGCCAATTCTAGAGTGAAGCCCCCTCCGTCTCAACGCCATGAGATGCGGGCCCGTTGCCCTCTAGAACCCGGCAATCCGTACACCCCTCCGCGGGGTAATTCTAGTACAGAAAGTAAAATATACATACAACGGGTACATCCACCTCAGCCCGACAGTGCCCCAAAAGAATAATATACAAACAGGCAGTGACGGCAGTCCACATGTCGAATGCTCGCCCCGCAATATCAAATGTACATATACAACCAAACTGTACTAACATTGCATCTAGGCTATCCCCACGACAAATACGCAACATCACAGCACAACACAGAACATCAACGTGAATGTCACGTTCGCAAATCCGTCTAAAAGGGCAATAGCAGTTAGACAGGATTTACCGATCAAATGACATTCACGGTCGCAGATATAATGTAAATACTGTGAACTAACATGTTTAAAATTTTCGATCGACTAAATTTACCGAAATGGGCCCCAAGCACATGTCACGACCCGAAAGAGCACGTGACTGGCCCTTGAACCATATGAAGTCTATAGGACTCCATCTGATCCAAATAAGCCAAGCCCAGAAATCTAAAACCATATAAGGAGTAAATAAAGAGAACCGAGAAATCCAACTTTGTCACAACCACACAAGCAATATGATATACAACGCCGAATGGCAAGGATCAAAACTCAAAGGAAACTCAAATAAGCATGAAAACCGTAACACTACTAAGCGCGACTCTAAGGTCGAAATAATACATCACTAATGTCTGAGTCTGAAACAATATACAGGTTTTGGTTGATGGAATTTCTAGATACAATGAGTAATACATATACAAGGGTGGTTCTGATGCAAAGAACCCACCTGCCAAGCAAATCACCCGCAAAGGAAGCAACGTGCCGGAAATGCCGCTATGGAACCTGTACGGCAAAACCTGCAAGAACTGTGGCACAACGGGGGTGAGTTGCCAACTCGTGAATAGAAAATATCTACAAGCAGAAATTGAAAGCATGACATAATCCTAAGTCAAAACGATCAGATATAATATAAAGCTCAAATGAATAAGTTTGAAGCATGGTAAAGTGGCAATGTAACATTTGAACATAATTGTAGTGCCAAGAACTCGTGCCAGTGCCTCACGTAATAACATATCAGAAATATGATGTATGTATGCGGTAAAATGAAAACAGAAGGTATCACGAATGAAGTCATCAGAAAATCAGTGTCGAGCATCGACACAAATATATATCTCAATATCAAGTAAATCCCATATATCATGTATCCGATATGTATGCAACATTCATGAAGGTACTCTATCAGGTACTACTAATACATGATGCAATGCATATAAAATAAATATGGGGTAGGGGAGATATAATATGCCATCGACCATAAAGGCTCCTCTCATATCGAGCACATAGGCTCCGAGCACATAGGCTCCTTTCATATAACGGGCATCCGTCAGTCCGGGTCAGCCCCCACTTTCATATATCGGGCATCCGTCAGTCCGGGTCAGCCCCCACTCTTATATATCGGGCATCCGTCAGTCCGGGTCAGCCCCCACTCTCATATATCGGGAATGCATATATAAGTTTGCATAGATCATCATGATGATATATTAAGTAGGCGTATATATATATCAGCGTCCCATACCACTAATATATATATACTCTTTGGGTATACATTTTTATTTCAGCGTCCTATACTAATGATATATATACGCAGGAGTAAAACAATACAGAATCATCATATGCAACCATATCATAGTGCGAAATCCATGAATTATAATACATGTAACATGAACACTAATATGAGCATGCAACTATGTAAAGGCATATGCACAAAGGAATAAGAAGCAATAACATATAATCATGCAATGCAATGCGAGCCATATAGTAAATGGTAAATGAAGAGTAATGCAGCTTGCCATTTGAAATAAGACAAATCGGGGTTTTTAGTAAACTAAGGGCTACAGTGTTTTTAAGATATTCCCGATTCGTTAGTTTTTGAAATAGGTATGACTCGGGTCTAGTCTAACATCTACTATGCAAACTACAGATCTAAGTATCAAGTCAACCGGGAGGAGTATGGAATCCACCTAAATCTGAGTCGATATAAATATATATAAGTATAATAGTCGATGATCCCGCCTCAGTAGTATCGCGTACGATACGGTATACCATATGGCAATCCTCAAGTCGTGACTGCGGATCTATCATCAATATAAAGCTCGTACGGTAAATCGTCGTACGACATCCCATTAGCTAGGTACGGGTCAATATCGCATAATCTCATCAATTACTTGGTATTCTTATCATCACATCACATGATCTGGGGTACTGATCTAAGTCTAGTATAAATCGATACCATCTATATAAGTATGAATGCGGGGGTAAAACACATGCCCAAAGGCCCGCTAAGATCACAGGTCGTATCCCAAATACGAATCATATCAAATCACCGAGCTCACGGCACTATGCCCAATATCATCGACTCATCTCCAATGTCATCCAATATCATCATACACGGTGCAAGTATAATGAATATGCAAGGGTGTACGTGTAGGTGTAAATCTATTCTAGGGGTCGCGACTATGAACTACACTAGTTGCTTCTAATCCTAACTATCCATAATACACCTAACACAATATCCACGACGCACTATAACTATCATATATATATATATATATATATATATATATATATATAGTATATCAACTACGGACTGCGGGGGTGCTATACGCCATCCACCCGACTTCCCTCTGTAGATATAATCTACTCACCTTGCGTCTTCATTTGTCGACGTTGCCACGCGCTTGCTCGTCGTCCCGAAGTCCTCATGTGGTACCTACACATCAAAGTATCGTAAATGCATATTAAAACCGAATCAAAGCTAAAATGGCACACGAAACCCAAAACGATACGATAAGGGGCCTATAGGTTAGAACCTATGGGTACGCCTTCTAAAATCTTCAATCAATCCTCTGTATCATCGTATAAACGCCAAATAGTCGAGGTAAAACACAATACACAATTTCAGAACTAAAAATACGGAATACAGAAACACGAATCCAAAACAGCAACTAAGAAAATAGGCTCCAGATTTCACCCTAGGTCAAATTAGACAAATCTATACATTCCAGGGGTATAATCTACTGATAGTGGGGCAACAAAACCAAAACGAGTCAATTTGGTGCAGGTCTGGCTGCAAATTGCGTCCAATAGGATTAAATCTGCGGTCGGATCATGGAGTTAGGGGCTAGGGTCTTGGTAGTAGCTTCCTGGGTGCCTGCACACTTCACTGTCCACTGAAAATAATTTTAAGAGTCTCGGGTTGATAGCAGATCCCAAATAATCTTCACAGATTCCACAAACTTTCCGATATCGGTTTCTAAATCCGTATTCCGGGCCTTAAGTCTCAGGTTTGGGTCTCAAATCATGCACTAGGGTGTTGATATAACCTATACTGAGCTCAATTGCTCACTACAACTCACAATTCCCTCAAACCCTAGCTAGGTTTTCCTAAAGTCCAAAAAATCAAACAATATCGGTTCAATCTAAACATGGGGTAAAGGTAATGCATAAACTAAGCTTAAGGTCCAGAAAATATCTCATTTGGCAACTCAAGAATTTTCTTGAGTTGCCCCTAGTGGCCAAAATCCTTGCTTTCTTGGTTCAATGTGTAGATCTTGAGCTTGTGCACACTTTTAATGAAATGGGGGTAGGGTTTTGTTGTTGTTTGTGAGATTATTCGGGGCTTGAAGAGGGGAGGGAGAAGAGGGCAAAGCTTCAGCTGAGAAATGGAGGGGAGAGATGAGGGAAATGAGAGGGAGAGAATGGCTAAAGTCCAAGGTCAACTCCCCCCATACCTAATACATGCCCATGCCTCTCCTTTCTTTATTCCCTCTTCATTTTCTTTTACTTTTCTCTCAAATTCCTTCTCACCCAAATAGTGAACCCAAATGAACAACCATGGTAGAAAATGCAACACAAGTGTGGAAAAAGATATGTGCATGTTTTGCACAAAATTGCTAAAAAAAATCGATTAGTGATTTTTAATCGCGATTAGCACAAAATTAGCATATAACTAATCATAACAACTTAAAAATGGAATAATTCCATTAAATAACCTATTTTAGAATTTTCCATAATTTTCCAAAATTTTTTCCTATTTATTTGTATTTAATTATACCGAATTATTAAAATATTCAATAAAGTAATATTTAAATTATAAAAATTCCCTAAAATAATATTTAATTTTTTTTGAAATGTTACAATCTGCCCCCCTTAAATAAATTCGGTCCCCGAATTTAAATTTAAACCCCCTAGTACTAAAACATTTCAGCAAAAATCCAAATTGTCGGGGCTCCGAAAACATCAATCCTAAGGCGTATATAAGAATACCCCATGCGTTAGGTGCGCACGGAAAACAAAATCCATAAATGTGCCATACATGTGCACAAAACAACACCTAGGTGCAACAGGTGTGCACGAAACATCTGCCAAAGGCAACGGGCATGCCTGACAGCGAGATCAGCGTGCACAAAACAAATCAAAACACCAAAGGTGTATCCAATGCTGGCAGCGCAAGATATCTACTTGCCTCTTGCTCACGGTCTGGCGTCCTCTGTCTCTGGGTCCTTATCTTCTCTGCGGATTACCTATCTCGCAATTAATCTGCTCATCGGCCCTGTCAGGTGTGCTAACGGGGACGATTCCGTTCTGGCACTTCTCTGGTCATTTCTCGGTCAATCCTCACGACCACTCGTAAAGAAGCATGTCACTGGCATCGGCCGCTGGTCCTCTGAATACACATTACACATCCGATCCTGGGTGCAAATATCATGGCAGCAGTGTCCTGGAAGGAATCCCGCTCAAGGTCTCTTCCGATCTTGCCTATGCCGGTCTGTACGGAGGATGGTACTTTTGCATATCTCTTTTCTCGCTCGATGGACATCTGTGTCCTCAGCACAGCATTTTCTCGAAAATTGGTCGTATCCCAATGCCTCTGTAAGTATATCAGGTCTCTAGTCTCGACGGGAAGTAATGACAGCTCGTCAGCATCTCGCACGAACCTCTGGTTCCACTTGTCTCTATCTTCATCCACTATGACGTCACGCCAAGCTATCTACGCACTGCACTGTTCTCGGCCACGGTCAATCTGATGTCTCTCGCACGGACTCGAAATCGCGTACTCTGTAGCTTCTTCATTCTGTAGATGATGTCGGGCCGAACAGGTGCTCGAGAACGCGTCCTAACCATCGGAGGAATACTCAATACTCGTCCGTCCTCGATCAACTCGCAACGCATCTGGGTAAGGTCCTTTATCTGAACCTGGTCAACTACCTCGTCAACGATGTCGAACTCTGGCCTGCCGGGTGTGCACAATATTACCCCTCCTGGGTCCAGGTCTTCTCGTATCGTATTCCAGAAAGGTCCTGTCGAGGTCTCTCTCAAATCTTATTCCTGTCGAATTGCCCGGAAGTCATCGTCCATTGCTGAAGCTAAATTTTGTTCCGGAACGGCTGCATACTCGTCGCAACTCCTTCTGGAAGGTATATCCATATACAATGCCTCTGCGTGCGTATCGCATCTCTGATGTCAGCGAAGTGGGACGTCATCGCGTTGAAATCTCTTGCGAACCCTTTACTTCACTCTGCTTCAATGTCGACTGATTCGAACTCGTCTCATCGTGGTTGCATGGACTGCGCTCCAACGGCTATGCTCGTATCTGGAGTCTCCCAAGCAGTGTGTCCCATCATATGATATCCGAATGATGTCGAATCATCCGACCGAATCGTCAGACCCTCATAATCCCCCAAGAGATCAACATCTTGGGTACAGTTTAATAGTATCGAGTACATGTCACAGCGTCGGTGGTCCAGCCGTAGAAGGGCAAACCCAAGTCTCACTAATGGCGCCGCGGAACTGCCGCAAACCCTAAGGTTCAAAGGCTTTCACACGGTTATTAAGTCGAGTTAGGGTTTCATTCTTCTAAAGGGTCCATAGAATCGCTTGCATGTCTTTTCGAATACTTTAAACTTGGAAAATGGGCTCCTGACATTCGATCGTCTACATCGACTCTCAACGAATCTGCGTGAAGTCGCCTCTAGCTGGAATCAATCTATCTGATGACCTCGCATCGGTAAGCGAACGAACCACATGTCCTAGTCATTCGTCCTCGATGACTAGCGACCTTCTATCATCTCCTAGTACAACTCGTACCGCAATAGCTCCAGCATCTGGGGCGATATCTCATCGTTCGCGGCAACAACTGGCTCCTTTTCCTGTACGCTGAACAGTGCTTCAATCCTCTAGGAAAGGCGATACATTGGCGGTCATCTCTAAATCGGTCTGCTCTAGATCTGAGTAAGACTCTCCACACTGGAAATCTCCAACTCAACTGGGCCTTCTCCGGCGCATAAATCGAACGAATCACCTTCGTCTCTCAAATCGGGCAGACTAGCTATCATCTGTCTCATATCCGCCTAGAAGCTCTGGCGATCTCAGCTCGTAAGCTCCGGAAGCGACATCCTATGAATCTCAGCAACAGCTGGTCCATCTGTCTGCACGGTAGGCGACATCATAAACTCTGAGGTATGCTATACATCAACAGTTTTCTCTCAACTGACAGCTCTAACAATGGCCCGATCATCCGGTGCAAAACCAAGTACTCGCCTCCATTAGAGGTCACAATCACCAATACTAACTCGAGACGTTCCCATGTCACCAAAAAACACAACGGTCGGCCCTCGTACCAGACGAGCTCGCCCTGATCGTAACCCTAGCAGCAGCCCAAACTGTGCTCATACAATGGCGACAGGAACCTCAATCGAGTATCGAAGAGAGCAGATCAATGGCAAGAAAGAAAACAACAGATCCAGAGTGGGTACATGACCATAAGAAGGAACAACATCAATGAAAGTATGATCATGGAACTAATAGAATCGAGGATCTCAAATGGATGTATAATCATGGATATGAAGAGAATCACTGATCTCGAAAATATATGCTTCCTAAGGTTCCTTAAGCGGAGTAGCGTATCGTAAGTATGTCGCGGAACATACCCACTGTTAGTGTATATGCCCTAGAGGCCATTACTGTATCATACTAGTTTGTATATTACTTGATGGAAGCTTGGGATATTCACAGTTGTATATAAAATCTTGCTCGAAATGGTAGTATGCTACTTGGTTTGTCTCTGCTTTAATATGTGCATGTGTTTCTTTTAGCATATCGTTGATATACATATTAGTAGAGCCCTTAGGATCTTTGCTTGATTACCAGCGTTGTGATGGCGCTCACACTCGTGGGGGCTGGGTAATCCATAAGCACATCCTTATACAGGTCCCTAGTCGTTGGACTATCGAGACAAGGTATTGAAACTCCGGAGTTGACTAGCGTATGCGCTTCTCATCCCAGCGTGGGAGACGGTGTGTCCCACAGCCGTCAGTACGTCGTACTTGAGATAGTATGCGGGTGCTCGTTAGGTTACGAGTACACTGGACATGACTCGTCGGGAACTGTTGGTTGGTATTATACCTATCGTTAGTTATCAGTTCCCAGGTGACATGAGTACAGCTTAGTCCGCTGACTTGACACTGTCACTTCGCCTCGAGTGTGTTCCCACTGCACTTTGATTACTACCCTACCACGGCTCAAAGGAGTCGTGCAAACAGGTAGTTTTTGGGTGCAGTCCCGAAGCACTTGGAGGCAGTGACGGTTAGACAGGATTCGTCTCTCCCGGTATTGGGGGTTGACATCGCGCTGTGTCCAGGAGAGCCATTACACATGTAGTCCCTGGCCAGGGCAAACGAGATATACTGGTAGGTTTCCAGTGTTATCTCAGGGTGTTCTGGGCTACACTCCGACACGACTTGTACCGCTATTAGGGGACTGACGTTCACCGCCCCTCTAGGCCCGCCATGCGATGTATCAGACGAACAGACCGGACTCTACGGAGACTGTCATATACAGGCTCAGTAGGAGTTCAGATGGGGTCACCTCGTCAGTCTTCTTATCGACATCTACCTGGGGACCGTTACGTACAGCTAATGCCGCTTGCGGTCTGTGGTTAAACCCACTGCCAGCGTAGTGTCGAGTCTTTAGAGTCCCATACAGAGAGCTATTCTCCTTTAGGCAAAATGAGTAGAGGTCGCATGGTTTTGCGACAGGGTTCGTTCACATCCGCGCACTTGTGCACGTTTGCTGTCCGGACAGCTTATACTAGCGGGCTTTGGTTTAAGCCGGATCCTAGTACATGATTTGGGATTGGTTTCATCTCATTGTATTCGTGTTCCTCGGATCACGAATACGGGTGCGTATACACAGTTGCTTGAGACAGAGGGAGAGGACTTTGATTAGGGTTAATAACCATTGTCATTTTATTAACCCTAATGCTTATGTGTGTATTATAGTTAATTGATATTAGTTTAATATAATTGTGCATGGTTATGGTTGTTGACCATTTGACTATCTTGACTTATTGACCTTAGTTGACATGTTGACCATCATCATTCCATATAAAAGATGCTCTTTGATCCTTGCAATTAGCATTAAATATGAAATGATAATGGTCATGTCTTGATTAAGCCATGACAATTATCATACTAATTATCAATTTATAATAATACACACATATATGTGAGAATGGTTAATTATTCTCTCATTCTATCATTCACTTTCTCTCTCTTGTTCTTCCTCTTCCTCAAGCTCTCCCCTCTCATGTGTTGAGAAACACTTGAGCTTGAGAAAAACCTCTTCTTGATAATCTCTACTCACATCTAGGGTTCTACGATTAGCACTTCTAGCACTCTAGTTACTTCTAGTTTGGAGTTGAAGCCAAAGGTTGAGGCTTTCGGGTGGATCCTTCTTCGACGTGAGAAGACGACAAAGGTGATCCCTTTCTACTACTCTAAGGAGCAAGGAGAGAAGGACATAAAGCCCTAGGTATAACTATTTCTACCCTTAGCTAGTTTCTAGTTAGCTTTTACTTGTTTTTGTTTAGCAAAGATCCTTCTTTGTCTAGTCCATGTTGCCTAAAGTGATAAAAATTTGATTTTTATTCCGTTTTCCGCCTCCCCGTAAGCACCGGGGTGGGTAACGTGGACTTACAGTGGTATCAGAGCCTAACTAAACATAAAATAGCTAGGTAGTAAAAGTGTATGGAAGTTTGATCGGAAAAAAATCGAAAAACCAAAACACAAAAACCCTAACTTTCTGTTATTTTTTTTTCTGTTCAAAATAAAATAAATCATACTCCAAAAATCATCTCAGGGTTTTGTGAAGAAAGCCACCAAACCCGGTCCAGTGACTCGATCAAAGCGCCGCGGTTCCGCGGCAATAGCAAGCTATTGCCGCGCAACCGCGGCCGAGTTGACTCGGTTCTGGGTCGAGTTTGGTGCAGTGTTCTTCTGGCTTGGTTTTAGGATTTTTAAGATGGTTTATATGTGCCCAGGTTTTCCAGAAAAGAAATTTTTTTTTGGGGGCCTATAAATCCGTATTTTTTATCGGACTTCACTACACTTTGACTAAAAGGTTATATCTGTGATGTTTATATGTATTGAACGTCGGCTAATCGCTATATGTCGATTAGTCGGGGTTATACATATTTGTGATCTGTGTTTGATGTTGGTATGTGTATATGAATGCGTTGGATTGTCTCGGGTGAATAGCCGGGGTGGATGTGAGATGAGTGTTTCTTTTTCTTTCATTCATTGTAATATGTAAATTGATGTAATATTATTATTTGTATGGCCGCACAACCGGGTCGGGGTTGTATCCGTCATTGTATAATTCTTTTTACTGTTTTTGCTCCTAGGATAGACCCATGGAGGGGGTGCACAAACTACCGGGTATCTCGAAGTGCCGAGTGGCCTACTCACGGTGTTGAGGGAGGTTGCTTCGCTTCGGATACTTGGCGGGTAGTTTGCCGCACCCGTAGGGGTCTTGCGTGGGGTATTGGCTATTCACCGCGTCCGTGTAATCCGCTTTTCGTTGCAGGCTCGAACGTATTGCGGATTCCTAGTATATCCAATGTATTCATCTGTGATCTGTAATGTCTATCATTGCTATATATATTTATATATGATAACTATTTAGGCGTTGCTTATGTTTTACAGCCGCGCTAGCCCAGCCCCCGCTCTGTCGTTAGTTAAGTAACCTAATGGGTGATGACGGGGCCCCGTGGCGAATGCGAATGGCATAAGCGTACGTCATATTTTGGTTGTTTTCTGCAAAGGTAGGATTAAATGATGGGACGCATTAAAAGAACTAATGCAAGAAAATAAACCAAGTAAAAGTCGATTGGAACACTTTGAAAACCACTCGGTTCTTTTCAAAACTAAACTTTTAAACACGGAGCTTGAACCACTCCTTTTAAAAGCTATCTCGTTCCATCGATTATATCAAGTTCACTACGTTCACGGTTTCGCCAAAACCATTCGTAGCCCTCCGTCATTTCACATGAATGGTCAAAAAGTATTCAAGCTATGTATTTTGGCCAAAGTCAAGGCATAGTGATTGGTAGCTATTGGGTATTCATGTGCAGCATAGATAGATGCGTTGGTTTGGGACAGTCGTGCTGCCATTTTGGCCAAAGTCAA
Source organism: Agapanthus africanus (assembly GCA_030015575.1). Taxonomy (NCBI): domain Eukaryota; kingdom Viridiplantae; phylum Streptophyta; class Magnoliopsida; order Asparagales; family Amaryllidaceae; genus Agapanthus; species Agapanthus africanus. The sequence continues at coordinate 301,824,440 of JASDDO010000008.1, forward strand.
GGGTAGGTACGGGTGGGTTCAAATTAACCAGGAGAATGACGGGTAGAACTTGATATGTGACTTATGATATTTTGGCCAAAGTCAAGGTCATAAGAGCATGGGGAAAAAATCCACATCGGGAGTTTCATAAGTACTGAAACTTGCTAGCGCTGCATACCATTTGGAGTGTGATAATTCTGGTAGGATTCCTTCGGTTTTATCACGCGATGATATTTGGATCCCGATACAACTGTGAGTATATGCTACTCCTCGGGAAAACTCTCACTTAACGATCAATGCTATAAACCTAGTAGGTGTCTAGAAAGGTGTTAGCGGGGCAACGCCCGCAGGGAAAAGAGGTTACTTAATTAAGGAACTTCACGAAAGAATTGGAAAACCTCTCTCGAAGTACCGACACTGGCCTGGATGAACGGTTAAGCAAATATTGTATGGTGGGATTGATCCTGACTAATCCTTTCTTTACGGTTTGAGAAGGGATTCGAGAGACAGTGGGAGCCATCCAGTTTAGACAAATTAAAAACCACTCTAAACTTGCAAGAGCATCATGCTAAAGTTTTTCTTTTCTCTCTCCTAATTGCAGCGACCATTCAACATGACCGGACTTAAGTTATTACTAGATAAAAACATATTGACAGGGCCAAACTACAACGATTGGCTCAGGAATGTCAAGATGGCAATCACTTACGACAAGTTGGGGTATGTCCTTACCACCAAAGCTCCCCCTGTCCCAGGTCCCAAAACCAGTGTAGTAGATAGGGAAATCTACAAGACCTGGGAAATAGATTGCGCGAAGGCCAAATGCCACGTACTAGCCTCGATGGACAACGAATATCAGAGGAGGCACGAGAATATGGACCTAGAGTCCATATTTCTTCATACAAAAGAACTGTATGGAGAGCAGTCTCGTATCGCCAGATACGAAGTGTCCAAGAAGTTGTTTTCGGCAAGGTTGGCCGTCGGATCATCGGTAGCGGAACACGTGCTTAAGATGATTGGCTACATAGAGGAGCTCGCGGACCTTGGGACCACGTTGGTGAATTAATGTCACGACCCGAAAGAGCACGTGACTGGCCCTTGAACCATATGAAGTCTATAGGACTCCATCTGATCCAAGTAAGCCAAAAGCCCAGAAATCTAAAACCATTTTAAGAGTAAATAAAGAAAACTGGTTTAAAGAAGTGAAGAAGAACATGTTTGAAATCAAGGTTTTTAAATAACTAAGCCGAATTTGCATTTTTAAAAGGTAAAGTCTTTTCTAAAAATTTCGGCAGAATTTCTTTTGTAAAAACTGGCCCCGAATGGGTTACAACAAGAATAACAATATATGCAAAGAAAAAAGCATCCCCAAGCGGGAGCTAGCACTTCGTCAATTGACGGTCACAACCACACATGCAATATAATATACAACGCCGAATGGCGAGGATCAAATCCAAAAGAAACTCAGTAAGCATGAAAACCGCAATACTACTAAGCGCGACTCTAAGGCCGAATAATACATCACAAATGTCTAAGTCTGAAATAATATACAAGTTTGGTTGATGGAATTTCTAGATACAAGAATATACAAGTACAATGGAGGTTCTTGATGCAAAAGAACCCACCTACCAAATGCAATTCACCCGCAAGGAAGCAGTGTGCCAGAAATGCCGCAATGAAACCTGTACGGAAAAACCTGCAAGAACTGTGGCACAACGGGGGTGAGTTGCCAACTCGTGAATAGAGAATATCTACTAGCAGAAACCGAAAGCAAGACATAATCCTAGGTCAAAACGATCAGTATATAAACCACAAGAGTACGTCTGAAGCATGATAAAGTGGCAATGTAACATCTAAACATGTATATAGTGCCAAGTACTCAGGTAATAACATATCATCAGTATAAGGTATGTCTGCATGAAGTAAATATGATGAAGTATCAAAAGGATATCAATACACATATATTATCGTCCCATACCACTAATATTGGTGTAAGGGTATATATAACAGCGCCCTCATACCCTGTTATATATACAAATGAAGTATGATCAATGTAAATCTAGTCTGTATGTGATCAGGTCTGTATAAACGTGGAACCCGTCCACCCGTCACCCAATGACAATAAACGTGGAACCCGTCCACCCGTCACCCAATGACAATAAACATCATGTATGCGAATATGAGGATATAAACAAAATCATGGAAAAACATCATGAAACCCGTGCCTAGTATCGACATGTAAATCCTCGTCCATATGGGGCTCCGTCTGCGGTATCGGCCCTCGGCCCCGGCAGTACGGGTCAGCCCATGTCTATCTCTGGGCTCTGTCTGCGGTATCGGCCCTCGGCCCCGGCAGTACGGGTCAGCCCATGTCCATCTCTCAACTCTGGTCGGTATCCTCCAGATATCCGCCGAGCTCAAATACAATCACCGGTGGGTAGTAATCCCTCTGCCAGGCTCACCGTCTACTACACAGCGAAACCGTTCTCGTCCCGGGGTACCATCCGGGTCCACCATGTACCCGCAATCGGCCTCATCCTCCTCCTCGAATCGGGTTTCTCATGTCGCTCTCAGCACCGAGAAAACACATGGGGGACGCACTGAAATATCATATCAAGGGTAACCGGGTTTTTAAAACAATCATATATTCTCTTTTGAAATACCCACGGTTCCCAAATCCAGGAATATCATGGAAACAACATATCTCAATGCGTATAATCAAAACATGATGTATGCGACATGTAAAGAAAGGTAAGCATATCAGAAGTCATGCAACATGGAATAGTAATGTGCACATGTCGAGGAAAACCGCTCTTTTAAAACGAATCAGTTTGAAGAACATCTTGCGGTTCCCAAATCTCTAATCAAGTCAGAATCATCTATGTTTGTGTACAGGTATAAGTGTACAATATGCCATGCAAGAATCATATCATGAATGCATCAGTACTACAGTGTAGTGGTATGGCAATTATCGATGATGAAGTGTGTGAGCCGGCAATAGTGTATGTGGAACATACGCATCATCGATAATGGTGCTGGTGTCCTAACAGCATGATAATAATATAGCAATAAATATATGCAAGCAATGCGAATAGCATGAATATGCGGAAATCAAATAATCAACACCACAATGAAGAATCTACTATGCAAACTACAGATCTAAGTATCAAGTCAATCAGTAGGGGTATGGAAACCACCTAAATCTGAGTCGATATGTATATATAGTAGTCGGTGATCCTGCCTCAGTAGCATCGCGTACGATATAATATATCATATGACATCCTCAAGTCATGAGGGAGGATCTAACATCAATACAGGCTCGTACGGTAAATTGTCGTACGGCATCCTAATAGCTGGGTACGGGTCAATATCACACTATCTCATCATATCTCAGGTATCGCTATCATCATATCACATAATCTGGGGTATTGATCTAAGTCTAGTACAACTGATACCATCAATATACTGCGTGTGCAAGCACACGTCCCAAGGCCCGCTAGAGATCACGTATCGTATCCCAATACGAACACATCAAATCACCGATCTCGCGGCACAATGCCCAACATCATCAACTCATCTCCAATGTCATCCAATATCACCAACACAATGCAAGTATAATGAATATGCAAGGGTGTGCGTGTAGGTGTAAATCTATTCTAGGGTTCGCGACTATGAACTACACTAGTCACTTCTAACCTTACACTATCCATAATACACCTAACTATCATATATAATATAACAACTACGGACTGCGGGGGTGCTATACGCCATCCACCCGACTTCCCCCAGTAGATATAATCTACTCACCTTGCGTCTTCATTTGTGGACGTCGCCACGCGCTTGCTTGTTGTCCCGAAGTCTTCATGGGAACCTACATATCAAAATATCATATATGCGCATTAAAACCAAATCAAAGCTAAAACGGCAAACGAAACCCAAAACGATATGATAAGAGGTCTATAGGTTAGAACCTATGGCATGCCTTCAAAACCATCAATCAATCCTCGATATCGTCGTATAAACGCCAATTAGTCGAGGTAAAACACAAGACACAAATTCAGAATTAAAAATACGGAATACGGAAACACGAATCCAAAACAGCAACTTAGGAAATATGCTCCAGATTTCACCCTAGGTCCAATTAGACAAATCTATATATACCAAGGGCCTAATCTACAGATAAGGGAACACCAAAACCAAAACGAGCAAGTTTGGTGGGGTCCAGGCCGCAATTTGCAGCCAAACGGGATAAATCTGCAGCCAAGGTTGGGAGTTAGGGGCTAGGGTCTTGGTGGTAGTTTCCTGGATGCCTGCACAATGTCACTGTCCAATCAATTTTAATTTAGGATGTCTCGGGTGATAGCAGATTCAATATACCCTTCACAGATTCCACAATTTCTCCGATATCGTTTTCAAAAATCCGTATTCTGGGTTTAAGCTTCAGGTTAGGGTCTCAATTCATACACTAGGGTGTTGGTGTAGCCTCTACTGAACTCAATTTCATATTACAACTCATAATTCTTCACAACCCTAACTAGGTTTTTCCTCAAGTCACCAAATCACACAATATCGGTTCAATCATAACATGGGGGTAAAGGAAATGCTAAAACTAAGTTAATGATCCAGAAAATACCTCATTTGGCAACTCAAGAATTTTCCTGAGTTGCCCCTAGTGGCCAAAATCCTTGCTTCCTTGGTCCCATGTGTAGATCTTGAGCTTGTGCACACTTTTAATGAAATGAGAGTGGGGTTTTGGAGTTATTTTCATGGTGATTTGAGGAGTTGAAGAGGGGGAGAATGAGCTAGGGCAGCAGCAGCAGCTGAAGAGGAAGAGGGGGAGGGGAATGAGTTGAAGAAACAAGAGGAATGGCTAAGTCCAAGTCAAAGGTAACCCTTCTCTCTCTCACCCATACCTCATTATAATAATCCTTTTTCTTTTCTTTCTCTCCAAAATTCCTTCTCACAAGAATAGTAAACCCAAAGTGAACCATGGCAAGAAAATGCACAAGTGTGAAAAAGAATGATATGTGCATGTTTTGCACAAAAATGCTAAAAAACCGATTAGCGATTTTTAATCGCGATTAGCACTAAATTAGTATATAACTAATCAATTAAACTTAGAAATGGCATAATTCTCTAATTTACCCTATTTTATAATTTTCCAAAATCTTTCCCCATTTATTTGTATTTAATTATACCGAATTATTAAAATATTCAATAAAATAATATTAAATTATAAAAATTCCCAAAAATAATATTTTATTATTTGGAAATGTTACAATCTACCCCCCTTAAATAAATTCGGTCCCCGAATTTAAATTTAAAACCCCAATACTAAAACATTTTAGCCAAATCCAATTTGTCGGGGCTCTGAAAACATCAATACATAGCGAATATCATCAGAGTGTACTTCTCTACTAAAAATCAATCCACAAAAATGCATATATACGAATATCCTGTGCGTCTGGTGCGCAAGGAATCAAAATCCATATATGTGCCATACATAGGCACAAAACAACATCTAGGTGCAACGGGTGTGCACGAAACATCTGTCATAGGCAACGTGTGTGCCTGACAGCAAAATCAGGTGCATATGACATGCACGAAGAATCCCGATTTAGAGCATCTGGCGTGCACCAAAATGGTATACCAAAACACTAAAGGTGCATGAAAACTATGCTGGAAGTGTAAATCAAATCACTGCATAAGATAGGTATGAAATCACAATCAATATCTCAATGTAATAACTATGCGCAAAATATAAATACCCAGTGGATGCATAAAACAAATATCATGAGACGCAGTCATCAAAACTAAATCATGCAAACAGAACGCCCAAAATACCGAAATCCAAGATGACGGATACGTGATAACCGAATCACAAAATCACAAATACCGTCGTCGGTAGTTCCTCCTTCAAGGTCGAGAAGGAGTCGGTGCATCCAATGCTAGTAGCGCAAGATATCTACTTGCCTCTTGCTCACGGTCTGGCGTCCTCTGACTCTGGGTCCTTATCTTCTCTGTGGATTACCAATCTCGCAGTCAATCGGCTCATCGGCTCTGTCAGGTGTGCTAACGAAGACGATTCCGTTCTGGCACTCCTCTGGTCATCTCTCGATCAATCCTCACGACCACTCGTAAAGCAGCATGTCACTGGCGTCGGCCTCTGTCTCTTCGAATGCACAACACATCTGATCCTGGGTGCAAGCATCTTTGCAGCAATGTCCTGGAAGGAATCCTGCTCAGGGTCTCTTCCATTCATGCCTATGCCGATCTGTACGGAGGCTGGTACTCTTGCATAATCTCTTCTCGCTCAATGGACATCTGTGTCCTCTGCACAACATTTCTCGGAATCTGGTTGCATCCCAACGCCTCTGTATGCATATCTGACCTCTGGTCTCGACAGGAAGTAATGACAGCTCGTCAGTGTCTTGCACGAATTCGAAATCGCGTACTCTGTATCTTCATCATTCTATAGAAGATGTCGGGCCGAACAGGTCCTCGGGAACACGTCCCAACCATCGGAGGAATGCTCAATTCTCGTCCGTCCTTGATCAATTCGCAACGCATCTGGGTAAGTTCCTTTATCCGAACCTGGTCAACTACCTCGTCGACGATACCGAACTCTGTCCTACTGGGTGTGCGCAATATGACCACTCCTGGGTCTAGGTCTTCTCGTATCGTTTTCCAGAAAGGTCCTGTCGAGGTTTCTCTCTCAAATCTCATTCCTGCCGAATTGCCCGGAAGTCATCATCCATTGCTAAAGCTAATTCTTATTCCGGAACGGCTGCATACTTATCGCGCTTCTTTCTGGAAGATATATCCATATACAACGCCTCTGGGTGCGTATCACATCTCTGATGTCAGCGGAGTAAGACGTCATCTCGTCGAAATCTCTTGCGAACTCTTTTATTCACTCTGCTTCAATGTCGACTGATTCGGACTCGTCTCATTGTGGCTGCATGGACTGTGCTCCAATGGCTATACTCGTATCTGGAGTCTCCCAAGCAAAGCATCCCATCACATGATATCCGAATGATGTCGAAACATTCGATCGACTCGTCAGAACCTTATAATCCCCCAAGAGATCAACATCTTGAGTACAGTTTAATAGTGTCGGGTACATGCCACAGCGTCGGTGGTCCAGCCGTAGAAGGGCAAACCCAAGCCTCACTAATAGCGCCGCGGAACTGCCGCAAACCCTAAGGTTCAAAGGCTTTCACACGGTCATTAAGTCGAGTTAGGGTTTCATTCTTCTAGAGGGTCCATAGAATCACCTGCATGTCTTTCCGTATACTTTAAACTTGGAAAATGGGCTCCTGACATTCGATCGTCTCTGTCGACTCTCCACGAACCTGCGTGAAGTCGTCTCTAGCTGGAAACAATCTATCTGATGACCTTGCCTCGGTAAACGGACGAACCATATGTCCTAGTCATTCATCCTTAGGTGACTAGCGACTCGCTATCATCTCTCTAAGTATATGCTCATGCTGCAGTAGCTCCAACCATCTGGGCGATATCTCGTCATTTGCAGCAGCAACTGGCTCATTCGCCTGTACGCCGAACAGCGCCTCAATCCTCCAGGAAAGGCGACACATTGGCGGTCATCTCTGAATCGGTCTGCTCTAGATCTGAGTAAGACTCTCCACACTGGAAATCTTTAACTCAACTGGGCCCGCTCCGGCGCAAAAATCGGACGAATCACCTTCGTCTCTCAAATCGGGTAGACTAGCTATCATCTGTCTCATATCTGCCTGGAAGCTCCGACAATCTCATCTCGTAAGCTCCGGAAGCGACATCCTGTCAATCTCAGCAACAGCTGGTCCATCTGTCTGCACGGTAGGCGACATCATAATCTTTGAGGTATGCTGTACATCAACAGTTCTCTCTCAACTGGCAGCTCTAACAATGGCCTGATCATCCAGTGCAAAACCAAGCACTCGCCTCTACTAGAGGTCACAATCACCAATACTAACTCGAGACGTTCCCATGTCACCAGAAAACACAATGGTCGGCCCTCGTACCAGACGAGCTCGCCCAGACCGTAACCCTAGCAGCAGCCCAAACTGCGCTCAAACATGGCGACAAGAACCTCAATCGAGTATCGAAGAGAGCAGATCAATGGCAAGAAAGGAAACAACAGATCCAGAGTGGATACATGATCATAAGAAGGAACATCATCAATGAAGGTATGATCATGAAACTAATAGAATCGGGGATCTCAAATGGATGTATAATCATGGATATGAAGAGAATCACTGATCTCGAAAATATGTACATCCTAAGGTTCCTTAAGCGGAGTGGCGTGTCGTAAGTATGCCGAGGAACATAGCCACAGTACGTCACTCTACTTTAGTCACCTATTCCATCAACCAAGGGTCATCCTACGCGACGAAAGTTCGGGTCAAATACCCCCTCGACTAAGTCTAAGTTCCGTAAGGTCAAGCCTAAGTTCCGTATATATATATATATAAACGCCCTAGGCTCCACATAGTCAAACTTAGACTCGAACCAAGGTCAACCTAGCGCTCTGATACCAACTTTGTCACGACCCGAAAGAGCACGTGACTGGCCCTTGAACCATATGAAGTCTATAGGACTCCATCTGATCCAAGTAAGCCAAAAGCCCATAAATCTAAAACCATTTTAAGAGTAAATAAAGAAAACTAGTTTAAAGAAGTGAAGAAGAACATGTTTGAAATCAAGGTTTTTAAATAACTAAGCCGAATGTGCATTTTTAAAAGGTAAAGTCTTTTCTAAAAATTTCGGCAGAGTTTCTTTTGTAAAAACTGGCCCCGAATGGGGTACAACAAGAATAACAATATATGCAAAGAAAAAGGCATCCCCAAGCGGGAGCTAGCTCTTCGTCAATTGACGGTCACAACCACACATGCAATATAATATACAACGCCGAATGGCGGGGATCAAATCCAAAAGAAACTCAGTAAGCATGAAAACCGCAATACTACTAAGCACGACTCTAAGGCCGAATAATACATCACAAATGTCTAAGTCTGAAACAATATACAAGTTTGGTTGATGGAATTTCTAGGTACAAGAATATACAAGTACAATGGTGGTTCTTGATGCAAAAGAACCCACCTACCAAATGCAATTCACCCGCAAGGAAGCAGTGTGCCAGAAATGCCGCAATGAAACCTGTACGGCAAAACCTGCAAGAACTGTGGCACAACGGGGGTGAGTTGCCAACTCGTGAATAGAGAATATCTACAAGCAGAAACCGAATGCAAGACATAATCCTAGGTCAAAACGATCAGTATATAAACCACAAGAGTGCGTCTGAAGCATGATAAAGTGGCAATGTAACATCTAAACATGTATATAGTGCCAAGTACTCAGGTAATAACATATCATCAGTATAAGGTATGTCTGCATGAAGTATCAAAAGGATATCAATACACATATATTAGCGTCCCATACCACTAATATTTGTGTAAGGGTATATATAACAGCGCGCTCATACCCTGTTATATATACAAATGAAGTATGATCAATGTAAATCCAGTCTGTATGTGATCAAGTCTGTATAAACGTGGAACCCGTCCACCCGTCACCAAATGACAATAAACGTGGAACCCGTCCACCCGTCACCCAATGACAATAAACATCATGTATGCGAATATGAGGATATAAACAAAATCATGGAAAAACATCATGAAACCCGTGCCTAGCATCGACACGTAAATCCTCGACCATATGGGGCTCCATCTGCGGCATCGGCCCTCGGCCCCGGCAGTACGGGTCAGCCCATGTCCATCTCTGAACTCTGGTCGGTATCCTCCAGATATCCTCCGAGCTAAAATACAATCACCGGTGGGTAGTAATCCCTCTGTCAGGCTCACCGTCTACTACACAGCGAAACCGTTATCGCCCCGGGGTACCATACCCGGTCCACCATGTACCCGCAATCGGCCTCATCCGCCTCCTCGAATCGGGTTTCACATGTCGCTCTCAGCACTGAGAAAACACATGGTGGACGCACTGAAATATCATATCAAGGGTAACCGGGTTTTTAAAACAATCATATATTCTCTTTTGAAATACCCACGGTTCCCAAATCCAGGAATATCATGGAAACAACATATCTCAATGCGTATAATCAAAACATGATGTATGTGACATGTAAAGAAAGGTAAGCATATCAGAAGTCATGCAACATGGAATAGTAATGTGCACATGTCGAGGGAAACCGCTCTTTTAAAACGAATCAGTTTGAAGAACATCTTGCGGTTCCCAAATCTCTAATCAAGTCAGAATCATCTATGTTTGTGTACAGGTATAAGTGTACAATATGCCATGCAAGAATCATATCATGAATGCATCAGTACTACAGTGTAGTGGCATGGCAATTATCGATGATGAAGTGTGTGAGCCGGCAATAGTGTACGTGGAACATACGCATCATCGATAATGGTGCTGGTGTCCTAACAGCATGATAATAATATAGCAATAACATATGCAAGCAATGCGAATAGCATGAATATGCGGAAATCAAATAATCAACACCACAGTGAAGAATCTACTATGCAAACTACAGATCTAAGTATCAAGTCAATCAGGAGGGGTATGGAAACCACCTAAATCTGAGTCGATATGTATATATAGTAGTCGGTGATCCTGCCTCAGTAGCATCGCGTACGATACAATATATCATATGACATCCTCAAGTCATGAGTGCGGATCTATCATCAATACAGGCTCGCACGGTAAATTGTCGTACGGCATCCTAATAGCTGGGTACGGGTCAATATCACACTATCTCATCACATCTCAGGTATCACTATCATCATATCACATAATCTGGGGTACTGATCTAAGTCTAGTACAACTGATACCATCAATATACTGCGTGTGCAAGCACACGTCCCAAGGCCCGCTAGAGATCACGTATCGTATCCCAATACGAACACATCAAATCACCGATCTCGCGGCACAATGCCCAACATCATCAACTCATCTCCAATGTCATCCAATATCACCAACACAATGCAAGTATAATGAATATGCAAGGGTGTGCGTGTAGGTGTAAATCTATTCTAGGGTTCGCGACTATGAACTACACTAGTCACTTCTAACCCTACACTATCCATAATACACCTAACTATCATATGTAATATAACAACTACGGACTGCGGGGGTGCTATACGCCATCCACCCGACTTCCCCCAGTAGATATAATCTACTCACCTTGCGTCTTCATTTGTGGATGTCGCCACACGCTTGCTTGTTGTCCCGAAGTCTTCATGGGTACCTACATATCAAAATATCGTATATGCGCATTAAAACCAAATCAAAGCTAAAACGGCAAACGAAACCCAAAACGATACAATAAGAGGTCTATAGGTTAGAACCTATGGCACGCCTTCAAAACCATCTATCAATCCTCGATATCGTCGTATAAACGCCAATTAGTCGAGGTAAAACACAAGACACAAATTCAGAATTAAAAATACGGAATACGGAAACACGAATCCAAAACAACAACTTAGGAAATATGCTCCAGATTTCACCCTAGGTCCAATTAGACAAATCTATATATACCAAGGGCCTAATCTACAGATAAGGGAACACCAAAACCAAAACGAGCAAGTTTGGTGGGGTCCAGGCCGCAATTTGCGGCCTAACGGGATAAATCTGCGGCCAAGGTTGGGAGTTAGGGGCTGGGGTCTTGGTGGTAGCTTCCAGGGTGCCTGCACAAGTCACTGTCCAATCAATTTTAATTTAGGATGTCTCGGGTGATAGCAGATTCAATATACCCTTCACAGATTCCACAATTTCTCCGATATCGGTTTCAAAAATCCGTATTCTGGGTTTAAGCTTCAGGTTAGGGTCTCAATTCATACACTAGGGTGTTGGTGTAGCCTCTATTAAACTCAATTTCACATTACAACTCATAATTCTTCACAACCCTAACTAGGTTTTTCCTCAAGTCACCAAATCACACAATATCGGTTCAATCATAACATGGGGGTAAAGGAAATGCTAAAACTAAGTTAATGATCCAGAAAATACCTCATTTGGCAACTCAAGAATTTTCCTGAGTTGCTCCTAGTGGCCAAAATCCTTGCTTCCTTGGTCCCATGTGTAGATCTTGAGCTTGTGCACACTTTTAATGAAATGAGAGTGGGGTTTTGGAGTTATTTTCATGGTGATTTGAGGAGTTGAAGAGGGGGAGAATGAGCTAGGGCAGCAGCAGTAGCTGAAGAGGAAGAGGGGAATGAGTTGAAGAAACAAGAGTAATGGCTAAGTCCAAGTCAAAGGTAACCCTTCTCTCTCTAACCCATACCTCATTATAATAATCCTTTTTCTTTTCTCCCTCTCCAAAATTCCTTCTCACAAGAATAGTAAACCCAAAGTGAACCATGGCAAGAAAATGCACAAGTGTGAAAAAGAATGATATGTGCATGTTTTGCACAAAAATGCTAAAAAACCGATTAGCGATTTTTAATCGCGATTAGCACTAAATTAGCATATAACTAATCAATTAAACTTAGAAATGGCATAATTCTCTAATTTACCCTATTTTATAATTTTCCAAAATCTTTCCCCATTTATTTGTATTTAATTATACTGAATTATTAAAATATTCAATAAAATAATATTAAATTATAAAAATTCCCAAAAATAATATTTTATTATTTGGAAATGTTACAATGAGCTCTATACTGATTTGATTCTCCAGTCCCTTCTTTCCACTTACGCCCAGTTTATCCTTAACTTCAACATGCAAGGAAAGGAGGTTGAACTTTCCGAACTTCTGAACATGTTGAGGAGTGCTGAGGGCACCCTACAGAAAGGTAGGGAGACATCCACTTTGTTTGTAGGAGGATCTTCCTCTTCTAGATCCAGGGCGAAAGCCAAGGGTAAGAAGAAGAGAGCCCCCGCCAAACCAAGAGGCGGTGTCAGTAAAGTGGATACGAAGGGAACAGGAAAAGCAACAAAGGTAGCGGGAAAGCTGGTGGGGAAGAAAGAATGCTTCTATTGTCACAAAAGTGGTCACTGGAAACAGGATTGCAAGGCTTGGAAGGCCAGAACACAGGATTTGAAGCGAGTTGTGGCTTCAGCTTCAGGTGTGTATGTTATTGAAAACTGTCTATCAATAAACTCTACATCCTGGGTATTGGATACCGGATCAGGATCTCATATCTGTAATTCTTTGCAGGCATTGAGAAAGCGTAGAGTTTTGAAGGCAGGTGACATGACCCTCAGAGTTGCAAACGGTGCTAGCATGGATGCTGAGGCCGTGGGGGACTATCACCTGGGATTGTCGGATGGACACTTTTTGGTTTTGCGTAGTTGTTATTATGTACCAAATGCAACCTGTAATATCATTTCTGTATCTTTATTATCTAAAGAAGGTTATGAATTTGCATTTGTAAGTAATGTAGTGAACATTCACCTTAATCAAGTTTTGATTGGGTCAGGTACATTGAACAACGGTATATATGTATTAAACCAACCACAGATTTTCAATGTCCAGAATACACACCAAAGAAAGTCTCCAGAAATTAATAAAACTTTCTTATGGCATTGTAGACTGGGTCACATCAATGAGAGAAGGTTGACTAAGTTACATGCAGAAGGATATTTGGATCCGTTCGAATATCAATCGTATGCAACTTGTCAATCCTGTCTCAAAGGAAAAATGACAAAGACTCCGTTCACTGGACACGGAGAAAGAGCGAGCGAGCTCTTGGGACTCGTACACAGCGACGTGTGCGGTCCAATGTCTACACATGCGCGAAGAGGTTATTCTTACTTCATTACTTTCACGGATGACTTTTCAAGGTACGGTTATGTCTTCTTAATGAAACATAAATCCGAGGCTTTTGAAAAATTCCAGGAATATAAGAATGAAGTAGAAAAACAAACAGGCAAAAGTATCAAGGCACTGTGATCTGATCGAGGTGGTGAATACTTGAGTGCCGAGTTCCTGGGTTACTTAAAAGAGAATGGAATTCTCTCTCAGCTTACTCCTCCATACACTCCGCAACATAACGGTGTATCGGAGAGACGGAACCGAACCCTATTGGATATGGTACGGTCCATGATGAGTAACGCTGAGTTGCCGCGATCATTCTGGGGATATGCGCTAGAATCTGCTTCATACCTTTTGATCCGAGTTCCGACTAAGACTGTGCCTACTACACCATATCAGATGTGGTGTGGGAAAAGACCCTATCTTAATCACATTAAGACATGAGGATGTCCAGCTTTTGTAAAAAAGCAGCATGCGGACAAGCTCGAGGCACGCTCAGTACAGTGCAAGTTTGTGGGATATCCAAAGAACTCCAAGGGATATTTCTTCTATTGCGAAGAGGAACAAAAGGTCTTTGTTTCTCGCCATGCCCACTTTCTAGAACACCAGTTCATAGAAAAAGAACTAAGTGGGTGCGCAATAGAACTGGAAGAAATTCCAGAACCACGAGCTATTACTGAAAGCTTAGTAGAACCAGAGGGTTCGAAAGATCAGGACATTCCCACGCCACTCCGCAAGAGTAGTAGGCAGTCTCATCCGCCCGAGAGATACTACGGTTTTCTCATTGACGGGGATACAGAGGATTGCATCATAGATTCTGATGAGCCTACTAGCTTCCAGCAAGCCATTCAGAGCGTCGACTCGGTAAAATGGCTGGATGCAATGCGGACCGAAATGGAGTCCATGTACACCAAAAAAGTATGGACGTTGGACATTGCTCCAGATGGGGTAAAACCCGTAGGATGCAAGTGGATCTTCAAAAGGAAGATTGTTGTAGATGGACAGGTTGAGACCTATAAAGCTAGACTGGTTGCAAAGGGTTTTCGTCAAAGACCTGGTTTGGACTATGACGAAACCTTTTCTCCAGTAGCTATGCTGAAATCCATTCGGATCCTTCTTGCCATTGCTGCCTTCTACGATTATGAGATTTGGCAGATGGACGTAAAGACAGCTTTTCTAAATGGACATTTAGAGGAGTGTGTCTATATGGACCAGCCAGAGGGCTTCATTCAGAGTGGGAGCAGCGGAAAGGTGTGCAAGTTGCTTAAGTCCATTTATGGACTAAAGCAGGCATCGCGGAGTTGGAACATCTGTTTTGATGAGACGGTCAAGGAATTTGGCTTTATCAAAAATCCAGATGAACCATGCATCTATAGTAGATTTGTAGCGAGAACTGTAGTATTCCTCGTTTTATACGTGGATGACATTCTCTTAATAGGAAATGACATTCCTATGCTACAATCTGTCAAGGGGTTCTTGTCACACAGGTTCTCCATGAAAGACCTGGGTGATGCCTCATACATCCTGGGGATCCGGATCCATCGTGATAGATCCAAGAGGATATTAGGACTTTCACAGTCCAGGTACATCGACACCATACTGAAAAGATTCAGTATGGAAGATTCCAAGCGCGGTAACCTACTGGCTTGTCACGGGATCACCCTCTCTAAAGAGATGTCTCCCAAGACTGCTTTGGAGAGGGATCGCATGTCTATTATACCCTACGCTTCTGCGGTAGGCTCTATAATGTATGCGATGTTGTGTACCAGACCGGATGTGGCTTATGCACTGAGTGTGGTAAGCAAGTATCAGTCAAACCCTGGGGAGAAACATTGGATAGCGGTAAAGAACATTCTCAAGTACCTGAGAAGGACTAAGGAGATGTTCTTGGTGTATGGCGGAAAAGACCTCCAGATTGAGGCCTTTGCTGACTCCAGCTTCCAGAGTGACAAGGATGATTCCAAGTCCATGTCGGGTTTTGTCTTTACCCTCAATGGAGGGGCGGTGTGTTGGAAGAGCTCCAAACAGGAAACCGTTGCTGACTCGACTATGGAAGCGGAATACATCGCTGCATCTGATGCCGCAAAAGAAGCTGTCTGGATGAGGAAGTTCTTGAGAGAACTTCAGGTGGTTCCGTCCATTGTTGACCCAATACCTCTGTATTGCGACAACAACGGGGCTATAGCTTTAGCGAAGGAACCCAGGTCCCATCAGAAATCCAGACACATCTTGAGGTGGTATCACCTGATCAGGGAGATCGTGGATCGCCAGGAGATCGAGGTTCGGTGGGTTGCTTCAGAAGATAACACTGCAGATCCATTCACCAAGGCCTTGCCCCAGACTCAGTTCGAGCAGCTGATCGAGATGATAGGTCTTCGATACGCCAGTATATGGCCTTAGTGCAAGTGGGAGATTGTTAGTGTATATGCCCTAGAGGCCATTACTGTATCATACTAGTTTGTATATTACTTGATGGAAGCTTGGGATATTCACAGTTGTATATACAATCTTGCTCGAAATGGTAGTATGCTACTTGGTTTGTCTCTGCTTTAATATGTGCATGTGTTTCTTTTAGCATATCGCTGATATACATATTAGTAGTGCCCTTAGGATCTTTGCTTGATTACCAGCATTGTGATGGCGCTCACTCTCGTGGGGGCTGGGAAATCTATAAGCACATCCTTATACAGGTCCCTAGCCGTTGGACTATCGAGACAGTGTTAGTGTATATGTCCTAGAGGCCATTACTGTATCATACTAGTTTGTATATTACTTAATGGAAGCTTGGGATATTCACCTTGTATAAACAATCTTGCTCAATATAGTAGTATGCTACTTGGTTTGTTTCTACTTCAATGTGTACATGTGTTTATTTTAGTATATCACCTATACACATTAGTGGAGCCCTTAGGATCTTTGCTTGATTGCCAGCGTTGTGATGGCAGTCACACTAGTGGGGGCTGGGTAATCTATAAGCACATCCTTATACAGGTCCCTAGTCACAGGACTATCGAGACAGGGCATCGATACTCCGGAGTAGACTAGCATATGCGCTTCTCATCCCAGTGTGGGAGATGGTCTGTCCCATAGCCATCAGTACGTCGTACTGGAGATAGTATATGGGTGCTCGTTAGGTTACGAGTACACTGGACAGGACTCGTCGGGAACTGACCGGTTGGTATTATACCTTGTTGCGCCACGGCAGCGCCCCGGCCGTCTAACCGAGGCCAAAATGCGGAATCAAAATTTTTTCCTTATCTTGATTCCTTCATCATCACCAATGGCAACTTCACTACCCCAAATGAGACAACCATTCTACACTACATTCTACAGCAAATCTTGGGCACGTCGACTTGCCAGCTTCGTGCCTGAGTTGCCTCGGTATTGAGGTGGGAGGCCGTAAAAGATGCAGGCGACGTGGTGCCCTTCCGGCGAGGAGGCGACGACATGGAGACAGGACTTTCCGCGGGAGATCGGGACGATGAAGAGAAGACCGGAGGACTCGGATCACTTGGTATACTTCTCTTCCCATCTCTTGTTAGCTAGTATAGGTTAATGGTTAACGATCCGGGTTTTATTGTCCGCGGTAGCGCCAGTTTCCAAGTAAGGAAAATTTCTGATTCCGCATTTTGGCCTCGGTTAGACGGCCGGGGCGCTGCCGTGGCGCAACATGGTATCAAAGCCATGCCATTAACCTAGTCTAGCTTTGTCTAATGTGTTTTACAATTCCGATCGAACAAAAATCGCAAAACCGCATTTTTCACCACATCAGTTTTCTGTTGAAATTTTTTGGAGTCTAAAAATTTTTCAGGTTGTAAAAAACTAATGTACTGGAAGTTCTAAGACTAATGGAGAAATTTGACGAATTGATCATTCAAGGGGAGCGCGGAACCGCGGCAAAACCCCTCCTTGCGCCGCGGTTCCGCCGCAGTTTGGAAAGTTCAATTGGTCAAACTTTTTCAGTGGGCTTCTGGGGTGATTTTATAGGACAACCATCATTTGATTCTCTTTACATCACTTGATTTGTGATTTGAATTGATTAGAGTTTGATATGATATTGTTATCATGATGTTTGGTTGTGGTCACCCTTTGTGCTCTCTTACACTCACCTCCCTTTTACATGATGCTTTTCCTCCACCATTCTCACTTGATGAGATAGGCTACACTTGAGAGAAGAAGGGGAGAGAGTTTTCATTTTGAGCTTGTGGCATTTTTCTTGATCTCATTTCATGCTAGGAAAAATGCAAGCACCATTTTTCCGTATCTTGATTCCTCCATCATCACCAATGGCAACTTCACTACCCCAAATGAGACAACCATTCTACACAACATTCTACAGCAAATCTTGGGCACGTCGACTTGCCAGCTTCGTGCCCGAGTTGCCTCGGTATTGAGGTGGGAGCCCGTAAAAGATGCAGGCGACGTGGTGCCCTTCCGGCGAGGAGGCGATGACATGGAGACAGGAGTTTCCGCGGAAGATCGGGACGATGAAGAGAAGACCGGAGGACTCGGATCACTTGGTATACTTCTCTTCCCATCTCTTGTTAGCTAGTATAGGTTAATGGTTAACGATCCGGGTTTTATTGTCCGCGGTAGCGCCAGTTTCTAAGTAAGGAAAATTTTTGATTCCGCATTTTGGCCTCGGTTAGACGGCCGGGGCGCTGCCGTGGCGCAACATGGTATCAGAGCCACGCCATTAACCTAGTCTAGTTTTGTCTAATGTGTTTTACAATTCCGATCGAACAAAAATCCCAAAACCGCATTTTTCACCACATCAGTTTTCTGTTGAAATTTTTTGGAGTTTAAAAATTTTTCAGGTTGTAAAAAACTAATGTACTGGAAGTTCTAAGACTACTGGAGAAATTTGATGAATTGATCATTCAAGGGGAGCGCGGAACCGCGGCAAAACCCCTCCTTGCGCCGTGGTTCCGCCGCAGTTTGGAAAGTTCAATTGGTCAAACTTTTTCAGTGGGCTTCTGGGGTGATTTTATGGGTTTTGGAATATTAATATTGGGCCCATTATTTCTTGATGTGCTACAGTAGTACTTAGGGCCCACTTGTTATAATTTGATCGATCGGAAAATTTTAAACACATTGGTTCACAGTATTTACATTATATCTGCGACCGTGAATGTCACTTGATCGGTAAATCCTGTCTAACTGCTATAGCCCGGTTGGACGGATTTGCGAACGTGACATTCACGTTGATGTCTTGTGATTTTGCTGTGATGTTGCGGATCGGTCGTGGGGGATTGCCTGGATGCAATGTTAGTACAGTTTTGTTTTATATGTACATTTGATATTGTGGGTCGAGCGTCCGACATGTGGACTGCCGTTACTGCCTGATTGTATTATTCTTTTGGGGCACGACCTGGTTGCGGTCGATGTACCCGGTGTATGTATATTTTACTTTCTGTACTAGGATTACCCCGCGGAGGGGTGCACAGATAGTCGGGTTCTAGAGGGCAACGGGCCCGCATCTCATGGCATTGAGACGGAGGGGGCTTCAATCTAGGATTGGCGGGCTATTCGCCGCACTCGTAGGGGGTACAGGTTGACCTAGGAGGGGTGCCCAAGTTGCCGGATTCCGTGAAGTGCTGGGTGGTCCATTCACGGTGCTGGAGGGGACTGCCTCGCTTCAGGTCTTGGCGGGTGACTTGCCGCGCCCGTAGGGGTCTAGGATTTCATTGCACAGGCTATCCACACGACCAAGGGAACGTCGGGTTTCAGTAGCGGCTCTATGAAACCCGGGGATCCCAGATATCTGTATTGTTCTGTGATGCTGTACATTTCTGTGATGTTGCATTCTTATCACGCCTTGAGCGAAATATAATATATTGGTATATATATTAGTAGATGTTGTATATGTTTTGCATCCGCGCTAGTCCAGTCCCCGCTCTGTCGTTAGTTAGCTAACCTAACGGGTAATGACGGGACCCAGTGGCGAATGCGGATGGCATATACGTACATCAGTATATTTTCGTTCTTTATTGGTGTGATCAATTGATAGGACTGCGTTGATTCGGATCAATGCAAGATAAACAAACCTATTCTGATGTTGTTGGAACATTTTTCAAAAAGCTGTTATTGCAAGGACGTTCTCTTTTGTTTTGCATCGTGGTATTCAGTTGGAATATCCTGCTCCTCAGTCGACGAGGCAAGGGCCGAGATCCCTTCACCGGGAGTGACCCCTTGGACAAAAGTTTGCGTCAGGGCAACAACTTCACTATAGCCGATTACTTTTGCTTTGCATCATGGTATTCAGTTGGAATATCCTGCACCTCATTCTACGGGGAAAGAGCCGAGATCCCTTCACCGGGAGTGACCTCTTTAGCAAAGGTCTTCGTCACTGTATTTTTATAAAAACTGTGCAGTTCCTTCAACGATATCAAGTTCATTACGTTAAAGGTTTTTCTCCAAAAACCAGCCGTTGCCCTCCGTCATTTCCTACGGGTATTATTTAGTATTCGTGCTGCGTTTGTTGACCTAGTCAAGACGTAGTGTTCGGTAGCTAAGTGGTACTTGTTTGTTGCATAAATGGGATTGGTTAGGACAGTCGTGCGGCCTTGTTGACCTAGTCAAGGGCACGTACGGGTGGGTTTAATGCAATCCAGAATAATGACGGGTTGAACTTGACTGGCGGTTTATGGTTTGTTGACCTAGTCAAGGTCATAAGCCGCTTGGGGTAAAAATCACATCGGGAGTTTCAAAAGAACTGAAACTTGCCAGACATGCGCATACCTTCTGGAGTGTGATAATGTGAGTGGATTCTGTCACGTTGTCATGCGATGATAGTTGGATCCCGATTCCCACTGATGAGTTGGTTTACTCCTCGGGTGATCCCGACTAATTCTTCTTTCAGGTTTGGAGAAGAATTTGACGGTACAGTGGGAGGTTTCCTGATTAGATAAAGTGGTAACCATTTTGATCTAGGTTAGAGTGCACGCTGAGTGTTTCTTTTCTCTCTCTCTTTGGCAGCGACCAATGACCCGACCCTAGACTAACACTCTATGACCAAGTTGACCGAACCTTCTTAACACTGGCTTTTGGATTGTCAGAGTTGCAAACCTCATTGCCACTCCTACTTTTACCCTTTTCTCCAGGACACCCCGTATTACTACGAACGTCCACTTCCATTGGACAAAACCATCGTATGGTTAGATACGAACTCGAAGGAATTTATTCGAGGATGGTTTCCGGTTCTGGAGAAAACGAATAGGACTATTCAGTTGTCTTTTCTTTTCACCTTCTCTCAGGTTGCGAGTACTCCTTGGTTTAGGAGTAGTACACCTATTACGCAAATTGGATAGTCTTCTTCCAAACCTTAGGCTGGTGCCGACCGGTAGGGAATGAAGAAAACCAATTAGCCTAAACGGTGTACAGAAGGTATTAAGTTCAGACAAAGCAAGGGATTAGTAAGAGGGCAAAGTAAATTGTGACTGCTATTCGCGACCAAACCAAGTATTTCTTCGCCAATCCTAAATCACCTTTGTATTTCTCCAGGACACTCCGTATCACTACGAAGATCCCAAGTTTATTGGATAATCCATCGTATGGTTATATACGAACTCGAAAGGAACTTGTTCCAGTTCGGGGATGGATTCTGGTTCAGGAGAAATAGGAATAAGGTTTATTCGGTTGTCTTTTATCTTCACCTTCTCTCGCGTTGCGAGTGCTCCTAGGATTAGGACAGTACACCCATTATGCTTATTGGATAGTCTTCTTCCAAACCATAGGCTGGTGCCGAACGGTAGGGAAGGAAGAAAACCATTTGGCCTAAAGGGGTGTACAGAAGGTAATGACTAAAGACATGTAAAGGGATTTGGAGAAATGGCAAAGAATTACAAGGTTACAGTTGTGAATCTGGATAATGGAAGAGGCATTACTAAGAATACCAGGATACCCCAACAAAACATTTCAATGTTTCAGTTTCACTGTGTACTGTTAAAGGAAAACTGATTTCCCGATTAGACACTTACTCCAGGGTATGTATTTACCAGGTATGATTCTCACATCTGTATGGTTTTACAGATGATGAGTGGGAGTAAGTTATTGGGAATTGGGTGATCATCCTCATTATATCGGGATTCGTTGTAATCGGTGATATTTGAGGAAGTCACCTGGGTTGTTTGCCGGACGGCAATTATTTGGTTTTGAATATCCGCTATTATGCACCAATTTCAAATTGATATATCTGTACGTCTATTTTTATAGAGTGAGATATACCTTTTTGAAATTATGTCTTTGACATTTACCTATATCAGTGGATGGTTAGGTAAGGAGCATTAAACAGCGGTGTAATTCTTCTTAACCATAAGTACAGTTTTCAACCTACGACACACAGTGAATGAGTTATCAGACTCAAGGGACTTATACAGAGTATTGTATGTTGTCCAGGGTCTATCAGGATAGAGGGGTTGGTCCTCGTACTATATTCGGTTTACTTATAACTTCTCTAGTTTTTAGACAGGTGTTTCGTGGAAACACAGGGTCCGAATTTTGAGAAGTTATAGGTATTTGAATAAAGTAGAGAACCAGGTATTGCAAGTATCGGGATTCTTCAAAGTGATCGAAGATGTAGATACTTGTATATGGTATTCAGTTGATAGTAATGATTAAGAGAACTAGCTTCTCTTTCAGGTTACTCATAATTGGAAGCATTCCTAAGTTGAGTAACGCTGATCGGCCTCCTTCCATTTAGTTGACATGCACTGGTGACAGCTGCATGATTTGAATCTGGTTCAATTAAATCAGTGCCTCTGTTTCTATATTGTATATAGAACAGTTCATATCTTGACATTGTTAAGGTACGGGGAGTTGTCCGGCTTATGCTTAAAACTAGACACTGGACAACTCAAGGCACGTTTCTGTAATGGCTGTTTGTGGGTTGACCCAGGCTATGACGAGGGTTGACTTTCTACCATCTGGAAGATCAATAGTGATATTGTTCTAGACTCGCCACAGTTTTATTAAAAATGGATTTTTTCAGAAAACAGTAGTGGGAGTATGGTAGAACTGGAAGTGATTCCATAACCGCAAACGATTACTGAAGATTTGATAGGAACCTAAAGATTCAATCTGATTTGACATTCCATTGGCCACTCCGCAGATATGGTGGATAACCTCAGGCACTCGAGAGGTACTTCGGTATGCTCAAGGACGGTGGCAGGGAGGTTCTTGTTTACCAAGACTTGCCATTGCTGTTGTTCCAGACTGTGAGACCCGGCAGGAGGATGAGTATAGCGTCGTTCTAAACTAGCTTTAGAAGTGTACGTGTATATGACTCTGCCAGAGGGTTGTCGTAGTCAGTGGGTGCAGCGGAAGCATTGGTGGACAGGTAGCTTATGTCTATTTATAGACTAAAGCAGATATAGCGGAGATAGATCATCTATTTCTGATGTGACAGTCATAGGTTTGACTTCATCAGAATAGGGGATGGATCTGTTAAGAAGGTAGTAGGGTGTGATGTCCTTGTATTTGGATGACATACACAGAGTAGGAAATGAAATTCCTGTACTACGATCGGTTATACTTTGGTTGTCACACAGTGGTTTCTCCACACAGGATTTGGATATTATATCAGACATTCTGGTTACTAGATCTATGGTTTTAGATCTAGATTTGGGTGGTTTCCTAATCTGGGTACCTTGACAGCATTCTATGAGTATTTAGAATGGACGACTCCTGGCACGGTAGTATACCTGCAGGTAATGGTGTCACCCTCTCTAAAGGTGTCTTACAGACTAAAGGGGAGAGGGATTCGCATGATTGACAGATCACTTGCTTAGGCAATTGAGTCAATCATGAGATGTCATGTACCACACCAGATGTTGTTCTTGCAGTAGGTGCAATAAGTTGATATCAATCCAATCCTGGAGAAACAATCGGGAGCAGTTTTAGAACATAAGTTGATGTTCTAGGGATATGATAACGACAGCCTCTTTCGGGAGACAGTTATCATTCCAGGCTTCCAAGGTGACCAGGACGACAAGGAGGTTGTCAGAGTTATATGTTTTCCTTCTGATGAGGGGCAGTATTTTGGACAGGTGGTCCAAGGCAATACTGAGGGAGGCTTGGCGCAGGATACTGATTAAGTTCGGTTGACGATACAGTCTAAGAAGTTTGGATTTGGAGTTCATTTATGAGCTAGGTCCCATCAGACATCCAGACATTCTAAGACAGGTATTGCTCATTTCGGGAGATGGCATTCTCTACGAACTTGAGATATAGAGAGACATAGAAAGATACATCAAGGCGGATCCACTCACTGAGGCTATTCCTCGAACGCAATAGTTTCGCAAACAAGTTTTGTGAGACTGACAAGTAGAGGAGTTGGGTGTTCGGTATCACACGGGCTGTGAGTATGCGACATCGCAATAATTAGCCTTGAGTGCAAGTGGGAGATTGTTGGAGATAGTGCCCTCAGAGTCAATTATTGGATCACAGGCACGTGATTGCAATGATTGAGGGAGGACCTATCCCGGTAGGACAGTCTTACTCGAGATGATAGTATGCTATCTGGTTTATCTTTATCATCGTGTACTGCTTTAGGTGACCTGACAGGTCGCTATTACACGTTGATAGAGCCCCTAGGATTCTTGCTTGACTGCCAGCAGTATGAGGGCGATCATATACGTGGGAGCTGGTAGTCTATAAGCACATCCTTAAAAGGTCCCTAGTCGTAGGAGTTTCGAGACAGGGCATCGATACTCCATTAGTAGACTAGTGTATACAGTCGAGACCCCGACGAGGGGCGGTGGTCGGTCTCACAAGCCACTGGTGTCAGTTGGTTCACCTAAGATGTATACAGGTGCTTATTGGGTTTTGAGTACACCGGACAGGACTCGCCGGGAACCTGCTAGTTGGGATTATAACAGACGTCAGATAGCAGTTCCCAGGTGACATGTGTACAGGTTAGTTCATCGACCTGAGATCGTCATTTGTCTCGTGTGAGTTCCCACTGTGCTTTGATTACTACCCTACCACGGCTCAAAGGAGTCGTGCAAACAGGTTTTAGTTGGGTACAGTCCCGAGCCACATGGAGGCAGTGAGCGGATCTGCAGGGGTTCGTCTCTCCCGGTATTGGGGGTGAGGTCGCGCTGTGTCTAGGAGAGCCATTACACAAAGCCCTCAGCCGAGGCAGGAGATTTACTGGTAGGTATTCCAGTAGTATCTCAGGGTGTTCTGGGCTACGCTCCGACACGACTTGTACCGCTTTTGGGGGTCTGACTTTTACCACTAGTCTACTAATGGAGTATCGATGCCCTGTCTCGAAACTCCTACGACTAGGGACCTTTTAAGGATGTGCTTATAGACTGCCAGCTCCCACGTATATGATCGCCCTCATACTGCTGGCAGTCAAGCAAGAATCCTAGGGGCTCTATCAACGTGTAATAGCGACCTGTCAGGTCACCTAAAGCAGTACACGATGATAAAGATAAACCAGATAGCATACTATCATCTCGAGTAAGACTGTCCTACCGGGATAGGTCCTCTCTCAATCATTGCAATCATGTGCCTATGATCCAATAATTGACTCTGAGGGCACTATCTCCAACATACCTATCGTCAGTTATCAATTCCTAGGTGACATGAGTACAACTTAGTCCGCTGACTTGACACTGTCACTTCGCCTCGAGTGTGTTCACACTGTACTTTGATTACTACCCTACCACGGCTCAAACGAGTCGTGCAAACTGGTGGTAATTGGGTGCAGTCCCGAAGCATTTGGAGGCAGTGACGGTTAGACAGGATTCGTCTCTCCCGGTATTGGGGGTTGACATCGCGCTGTGTCTAGGAGAGCCATTACACGAGTAGTCCCTGGCAAGGGCAATCGAGATATACTGGTAGGCTTCCACTGTTATCTCAGGGTGTTTTGGGCTTCACTCCGACACGACTTGTACCGCTATTAGGGGACTGACGTTTACCGCCCCCTAGGCCCGCCATGCGATGTATCAGACGAACAGACCGGACTGTACGGAGACTGTCACATCCAGGCTCAGTAGGAGTTCAGATGGGTTTCACCTCGTCAGTCTTCTTGTCGGCATCTACCTGGGGACCGTTACGCACAGCTAGTGCCGCTTGCGGTCTTTGGTTAAACCCACTGCCAGCGTAGTGTCGAGTCTTTAGAGTCCCACACAGAAAGCTATTCGCCTTTAGGCAAAAGAGTAGAGGTCGCATGGTTTTGCGACAGGGTTCGGTCACATCCGTGCACTTATGCACGTACAGTGTTCGGACAGTTAACACTAGCGGGCTTTGGTTTAAGCCAAATCCTAGTGTACGTTTTGGGATTGGATTTATCCAGTATGTATTCGTGTTCCTCGGAACGGGGATGCGGGTGTGTATGCACAGTTGACGGAGAGGCAGAGGATTCTCATTAGGGTTGTTGACCGTTGACTGTTGACTATTGACTTTTTGCTCAACCCTAATGAGAATATGATATATGATTAACAATAATATTAATTAAGTATTGTGGTGACATGGTTGTTGAGGGGTTGACTTATTGACTTTGTTGACTGGTTGACTAGGTTGGACTAGTTGACCATCATGATGACAATGGCTATCATTTCATGGCAAAGACTTTTCACTTGCTTGTTCTCTTGTGCAATATGAGTGCATGAAATGATATAGCCATTTTGACTTAAACCATTTACACAATACTTGATTACTATTTTTGTGATGATGGTTTTGGATTATGAGAGCCAAGAGAGAAAAGTCTTTTCTCATTCTATCATTCTCATTCTCTCTCTTGTTCTTGAGCTCTCATCTCCTTCCTCTTGCTCTCCCTCTCTTTAGTCTATGGTTCACTTGTCTCATGTGTTGAGAACCAAGAACCATAGAGAAAATCCCAACACACTCTTCTCTACTCACTCTAGTTCACAAGGTTTAGCAAACCAAGTGAACTAGTTTCTTCAAAGATCGAAGAAGAAGCCAAAGGTAGAAGCTTTCGGGTGGATCTATCTTCGGCTCAAGGAGACGACGGAGTGAAGCCGATCCGGACAACCATCGAGGCTTGAAGACGAAGGAGTTCAAGAAAGAAAGGTATAACCACCTAACCGAGTAGTTAACAACTCCTAGTTAGGTTGTTAGTTAGATATTTAACAAAGATCCGGTTTTGAGTCCATGTTACTACCTCTAGAAAATTGTTTTTCGTCAAATTCCGCATGCCCGAAAGTACCGGGAGAGGTAGCATGGACTTACAGTGGTATCAGAGCCTAGTTAAACTTTATCTAACATGTTAGCAAGGTAACTAGAAGATCGATCAAAGAAAAAGTCCCGAAATAAACCCGAAATTCAAAGTTGCTGTCGATTTTTAAAGTTCTGTAAAAGTAATAAATCATGCTTTAAAAATTGACTCAGGGTTTTTATAGTCTACTGTAGAAAAACGGTCCAGATATCTCACCAAACCACCGCGGAAACGCGGCCGATTGAGCTCCTCTCTGGATCGTCTTCACTGCAGTTTGTTCTATGGGGTATTTTGGGAATTTTGGTATATGTTTTTTCAGCCCAGATTTTCCAGAACGAAAATTTTGTGTTTAGGGCCTATAAATCCGTATTTTTGATCGAACTTCTAAAAGACTTAAGCTGACGGGTTTTTCTGTGATGTGATATTTGTATTGAACGTCTGCTAATCGCTATATGTCGATTAGTGGGGGTTATACAAATCTGTGATCTGTAATGTCATTGGAATGTGTATATGAATTCATTGGATTGTCGCGGGTGAATAGCCGGGGGTTGTGAGATGAGAGTTTTCTTTTCTTTCAATTCATGTAAATTTGTAAATTGATTTAATAATTATTTGTATGGCCGCACAACCGGGTCGGGGTTATAGCCGTCATTGTATAATTTCTTTTTACTGTTTTTGCTCCTAGGATAGACCCATAGAGGGGGTGCACAAACTACCGGGTATGCCGAGGTGCCGAGTGGCCTACTCACGGGGTTGAGGGAGGTTGCTTCGCTTCGAGTACTTGGCGGGTAGTTTGCCGCACCCGTAGGGGTCTTTGGTGGGGTATTGGCTATTCACCGCGACCGTGTAATCTGCTTTTCGTTACAGGCTCGTACGAATTGCGGGTTCCTAGTATATCCAATGTGTTCATCTGTGATCTGAAATGTCTATCATTGCAATATATCTATATATGATATTATTTAGGCGTTGCTTATGTTTTACAGCCGCGCTAGCCCAGCCCCCGCTCTGTCGTTAGTTAAGTAACCTAACGGGTAATGACGGGGCCCCGTGGCGAATGCGAATGGCATAAGCGTACGTCATATTTTGGTTGTTTTCTGCAATGGTAGGATTAAATGATGGAACGCATTAAAAGAACTAATGAAAGAATAACACGCATTAAAAGAACTAATGCAAGAAAATAAACCAAGTAAAAGTCGTTGGAACACTTTCGAAAAACTACTCGGTTCTTTTCAAAACTAACTTTTAAATGCGGAGTTTGAGCCACTTCTTTTAAAAGCTATCTCGTTCCATCGATCATATCAAGTTCACTACGTTCACGGTTTTGCCAAAACCATCCGTAGCCCTCCATCATTTCCGTTAAATATTCGGTAGTATTCAAGCTATGTATTTTGACCTCACGCCAAGGCATAGTGATTGGTAGCTGCCGGATATTTATCTGTTGCATAGATAGAATGTGTTGGTTTGAGATAGTCGTACTGCCATTTTTGCCTACGTCAAGGGTATGTACGGGTGGGTTCAAATTAACCTGGATAATGATGGGAAGAACTTGACATGTGACTTATGACATTTTGACCTCACGCCAAGGTCATAAGAGCATGGGGCAAAAATCCACATCGGGAGTTTCAAAAGAACTGAAACTTGCTAGTGTTGCATACCATTTGGAGTGTGATGATTCTGGTAGGATTCATTCAGTTTCGTCACGCGATGATATTTGGATCCCGATCCTACTGTGAGTATATGCTACTCCTCGGGAAATTTCTCACTTAACGATCAATGCTATAAACCTAGTAGGTGTCTAGAAAGGTGTTAGCGGGGATACGCCCCCAGGGAAAAGAGGTTCTTAAATTAAGGAACTTCGCGAAAGCGTTGGAAAACCTCCCTCGAAGTACCGACACCAGCCTGGCCGAACGGTTAAGCAAGTATTGTACGGTGAGATTGATCCTGACTAATTCTTCTTCTTTGGTTTGAGGAGGGATTCGAGAAACAGTGGGAGCCATCCTGTTTATACATACTAAAAACCACTTTAAACTTGCAAGAGCATCATGCTGAGTGTTTCTTCTTCTCTCTCCTAATTGCAGCGACCAATCGACATGACTGGACTTAAGTTACTTCTAGATAAAAACACACTGACAGGGCCAAACTACAAAGATTGGCTCAGGAATATCAAAATGGCAATCACTTACGACAAGCTGGGGTATCTTCTTACCACCAAAGCTCCCCCTGTCCCAAGTCCCACCTCCAGCGTCGCGGATAATGAAATCCGTAAGACTTGGGAGATTGATAGCGCGAAGGCCAAGTGCCTCGTACTTGCCTCTATGGACAACGAACATCAGAGGAGGCACGAGAATATGGACCTTGAATCCATATTTCTCCATACAAAAGAACTGTATGGAGAGCAGTCTCGTATCGCAAGATACGAAGTGTCGAAGAAGTTATTTTCGGCAAGGTTGGCCATCGGATCATCGGTAGCGGAACACGTGCTTAAGATGATTGGCTTCATTGATGAGCTCGCGGAACTTGGGACTACGTTAGAGAACAAGCTCTATACGGACTTGATTCTCCAGTCCCTTCCTTCCACTTACGCCCAGTTTATCCTGAAATTCAACTTACAAGAAAAAGAAGTTGAACTTTCAGAACTCCTCAACATGCTGAGGAGTGCAGAGGGCACCCTACAGAAAGGTAGGGAAACATCCACTTTGTTTGTAGGAGGATCTTCCTCTTCTAGGTCCAAGGTGAAAGCCAAGGGAAAGAAGAAGAAAGCCTTCGCCAAACCAAGGGGCGGTGTTAGTAAAGTGGATACGAAGGGAAAGCCAAAGGAAACAAAGAAAGCGGGGCAGCTTGTGGATAAAGAAGAATGCTTCTATTGTCATAAGAAGGGTCACTGGAAGAATGATTGCAGGGCTTGGAAAGCCAGGACA
This sequence comes from Agapanthus africanus, assembly GCA_030015575.1. NCBI lineage: Eukaryota > Viridiplantae > Streptophyta > Magnoliopsida > Asparagales > Amaryllidaceae > Agapanthus > Agapanthus africanus. The sequence goes on from JASDDO010000008.1 coordinate 301,854,300, forward strand.
CAGGAATTGAAGCAGGTTGCGGCTTCAGCTTCAGGTGTGTATGTTATTGAAAACTGTCTTTCAATAAACTCTACTTCCTGGGTATTGGATACCGGATCAGGATCTCATATCTGTAATTCTTTGCAGGCGTTGAGAAACCGTAGGGTTTTGAAGGCGGGTGACATGACCCTCAAAGTTGCAAACGGAGCTAGCATGGATGCTAAGGCCGTGGGGGACTATCACCTGGGAATGTCAGATGGACATGTTTTGGTTTTGCGTAATTTCTTTTTTGTACCCAACGCAACTTGTAATATCATTTCTGTATCTTTAGTTTCTAAAGAAGGTTATGAATTTGCGTTTGTAAGTAATGTTGTAAACATTCACCTTAATCAAGTTTTGATTAGGTCAGGTACATTGAGCAATGGTATATACGTATTAAACCAACCACAGATTTTCAATGTCCAGAATACACACAAAAGAAAGTCTCCAGAAATAAATCAGACTTTCTTATGGCATTGTAGACCAGGTCACATCAATGAGAGAAGGTTGACGAAGTTACATACAGAAGGATATTTGAATCCGTTCGAATATCAATCGTATGCCACTTGTCAATCCTGTCTCAAAGGAAAGATGACAAAAACTCCGTTCACTGGACACGGAGTAAGAGCGAGCGAGCTCTTGGGACTCGTACACAGCGACGTGTGCGGTCCAATGTCTACACATGCGCGAAGCTGTTATTCTTACTTCATTACTTTTACGGATGACTTTTCAAGGTACGGTTATGTCTTCTTAATGAAACAAAAATCCGAAGCCTTTGGAAAGTTCCAGGAATATAAGAATGAAGTAGAAAAACAAACCGGCAAAAGTATCAAGATTCTAAGATCGGATCGAGGTGGTGAATACTTGAGTGCCGAGTTCCTGGACTATTTAAAAGAGAACGGAATTCTCTCTCAGCTTACTCCTCCATACACTCCGCAACATAACGATGTATCGGAGAGACGGAACCGAACCCTATTGGATATGGTTCGGTCCATGATGAGTAACACTGAGTTACCGCGATCATTCTGGGGGTATGCGCTAGAATCAGCTGTATACCTTTTGAACCGAGTTCCGACTAAGACTGTGCCTACCACACCATATGAAATATGGAGTGGGAAGAAACCCTATCTTCAATATCTGAAGATCTGGGGATGTCCGGCTTTTGTCAAAAAGCAGCATGCGGACAAGCTCGAGGCACGCTCAGTACTGTGCAAGTTTGTGGGATACGCAAAGAACTCCAGAGGGTATCTCTTCTATTACGCAGAGGAACAAAAGATCATTGTTTCTCGTAATGCCCATTTTCTGGAACACCAGTTCTTAGAAAAGGAAACAAGTGGGAGCGCAATAGAACTGGAAGAAATTCCAGAACCACAGACTATTACTGAAAGCTTAGTGGAACCAGAGGGTTCAAAAGAACAGGACATTCCTACGCCGCTCCGCAGAAGTAGTAGGCAGTCTCATCCGCCCGAGAGATACTACGGTTTTCTCATAGACGGGGATAGAGAGGATTGCATCATAGATTATAATGAGCCTACTAGCTTCCAGCAGGCCGTTCAGAGCGTTGACTCGGTAAAATGGCTGGATGCAATGCGGACCGAAATGGCGTCCATGTACACCAACAAAGTATGGACGTTGGACATTGCTCCAGACAAGGTAAAACCCGTAGTATGCAAGTGGATCTTCAAAAGGAAGATTGGTGTAGATGGACAGGTTGAGACCTATAAAGCTAGACTGGATGCAAAGGGTTTTCGTCAAAGACCTGGTTTGGACTATGACGAGACCTTTTCTCCAGTAGCTATGCTGAAATCCATTAGGATCCTTCTTGCCATTGCTGCCTTCCACGATTATGAGATTTGGCAGATGGATGTAAAGACCGCTTTTCTAAATGGAAATTTAGAGGAGTGTGTCTATATGGACCAGCCAAAGGGTTTCATTCAGAGTGGGAGCAGCGGAAAGGTGTGGAAGTTGCTTAAGTCCATCTACGGACTAAAGCAGGCATCGCGGAGTTGGAACATCTGTTTTGATGAGACGGTCAAGGAATTTGGCTTTATCAAAAATCCAGATGAACCATGCATCTATAGTAGATTTGTAGCGAGAACTGTAGTATTCCTCGTTTTATACGTGGATGACATTCTCTTAATAGGAAATGACATTCCTATGCTACAATCTGTCAAGGGGTTCTTGTCACACAGGTTCTCCATGAAAGACCTGGGTGATGCCTCATACATCCTGGGGATCCGGATCCATCGTGATAGATCCAAGAGGATATTAGGACTTTCACAGTCCAGGTACATCGACACCATACTGAAAAGATTCAGTATGGAAGATTCCAAGCGCGGTAACCTACTGGCTTTTCACGGGATCACCCTCTCTAAAGAGATGTCTCCCAAGACTGCTTTGGAGAGGGATCACATGTCTATTATACCCTACGCTTTTGCGGTAGGCTCTATAATGTATGCGATGTTGTGTACCAGACCGGATGTAGCTTATGCACTGAGTGTGGTAAGCCGGTATCAGTCAAACCCTGGGGAGAAACACTGGATAGCGGTAAAGAACATTCTCAAGTACCTGAGAAGGACTAAGGAGATGTTCTTGGTGTATGGCGGAAAAGACCTCGAGATCGAGGCCTTTGCTGACTCCAGCTTCCAGAGTGACAAGGATGATTCCAAGTCCATGTCGGGTTTTGTGTTTACCCTCTATGGAGGGGCGGTGTGTTGGAAGAGTTCCAAACAGGAAACCGTTGCAGACTTGACGATGGAAGCGGAATACATCGCTGCATCTGATGCCGCAAAAGAGGTTGTGTGGATGAGGAAGTTCTTGAGAGAACTTCAGGTGGTTCCGTCCATTGTTGATCCAATACCTCTGTATTGCGACAACAACGGGGCTATAGCTTTAGCGAAGGAACCCAGGTCCCATCAGAGATCCAGACACATCTTGAGGCGTTATCACCTGATCAGGGAGATCGTGGATTGCCAGGAGATCGAGGTTCGGAGGGTCGCTTCAGAAGATAACACTGTAGATCCATTTACCAAGGCCTTGCCCCAGACTCAGTTCGAGTGGCTGATCAAGGTGATAGGTCTTCGATACGCCAGTACATGGCCTTAGTGCAAGTGGGAGATTGTTAGTGTATATGCCCTAGAGGCCATTACCGTATCATACTAGTTTGTATATTACTTAATGGAAGCTTGGGATATTCACCTTGTATAAACAATCTTGCTCAATATAGTAGTATGCTACTTCGTTTGTTTCTACTTCAATGTGTACATGTGTTTATTTTAGTATATCACATATACACATTAGTGGAGCCCTTAGGATCTTTGCTTGATTACCAGCGTTGTGATGGCAGTCACACTAGTGGGGGCTGGGTAATCTATAAGCACATCCTTATACAGGTCCCTAGTCGCAGGACTATCGAGACAGGGCATCGATACTCCGGAGTAGACTAGCGTATGCGCTTCTCATCCCAGTGTGGGAGATGGTCTGTCCCACAGCCATCAGTACGTCGTACTGGAGATAGTATACGGGTGCTCGTTAGGTTACGAGTATACTGGACAGGACTCGTCGGGAACTGACCGGTTGGTATTATACCTATCGTCAGTTATCAGTTCCCAGGTGACATGAGTACAGCTTAGTCCGCTGACTTGACACTGTCACTTCGCCTCGAGTGTGTTCCCACTGTACTTTGATTACTACCCTACCACAGCTCAAAGGAGTCGTGCATACAGGTGGTAATTGGGTGCATTCCCGAAGCACTTGGAGGCAGTGACGGTTAGACAGGATTCGTCTCTCCCGGTATTGGGGGTTACATCGCGCTGTGTCTAGGAGAGCCATTACACGAGTAGTCCCTGGCCAGGGCAATCGAGATATACTGGTAGGCTTCCAGTGTTATCTCAGGGTGTTTTGGGCTTCACCCCGACACGACTTGTACCGCTATTAGGGGACTGACGTTTACCGCCCCCCTAGGCCCGCCATGCGATGTATCAGACGAACAGACCGGACTGTACGGAGACTGTCACATCCAGGCTTAGTAGGAGTTCAGATGAGTTTCACCTCGTCAGTCTTCTTGTCGGCATCTACCTTGGGACCGTTACGCACAGCTAGTGCCGCTTGCGGTCTGTGGTTAAACCTACTGGCAGCGTAGTGTCGAGTCTTTAGAGTCCCACACAGAAAGCTATTCGCCTTTAGGCAAAAGAGTAGAGGTCGCATGGTTTTGCGACAGGTCGCATGGTTTTGCGACAGGGTTCGGTCACATCCGTGCACTTATGCACGTAAAGTGTCCGGACTGTTAACACTAGCGGGCTTTGGTTTAAGCCAGATCCTCGTGTACGTTTTGGGATTGGATTTATCCAGTATGTATTCGTGTTTCTCGGAACGCGGATGCGGGTGTGTATGCACAGTTGACGGAGAGGCAGAGGCAGAGGATTCTCATTAGGGTTGTTGACCGTTGACTGTTGACTATTGACTTTTTGCTCAACCCTAATGAGAATATGATATATAATTAACAATAATATTAATTAAGTATTGTGGTGACATGGTTTTTGAGGGGTTGACTTTGTTGACTTGTTGACCGGTTGAATAGGTTGGACTAGTTGACCATCACGATGACAATGGCTATCATTTCATGGCAAAGACTTTTCACTTGCTTGTTCTCTTATGCAATATGAGTGCATGAAATGTTATAGCCATTTTGACTTAAACCATTTACACAATACTTGATTACTATTTTTGTGATGATGGTTTTGGATTATGAGAGCCAAGAGAAAAAAGTCTTTTCTCATTCTATCATTCTCATTCTCTCTCTTGTTCTTGAGCTCTCATCTCCTTTCTCTTGCTCTCCCTCTCTTTAGTCTATGGTTCACTTGTCTCATGTGTTGAGAACCAAGAACCATAGAGAAAATCCCAACACACTCTTCTCTACTCACTCTAGTTCACAAGGTTTAGCAAACCAAGTGAACTAGTTTCTTCAAAGTTCGAAGAAGAAGCCAAAGGTAGAAGCTTTCGGGTGGATCTATCTTCGGCGCAAGGAGACGACGGAGTGAAGCCGATCCGGAAAACCATCGAGGCTTGAAGACGAAGGAGTTCAAGAAAGAAAGGTATAACCCCCTAACCGAGTAGTTAACAACTCCTAGTTAGGTTGTTAGTTAGATGTTTAACAAAGATCCGGTTTTGAGTCCATGTTACCACCTCTAGAAAATTGTTTTTCGTCAAATTCCGCATGCCCGAAAGTACCGGGAGAGGTAGCATGGACTTACAGATAGGGCATCGATACTCCAGAGTAGACTAGCGCATGCGCTTCTCATCCCAGCATGGGAGACGGTCTGTCCCACAGCCGTCAGTACGTCGTACTTGAGATAGTATGCAGGTGCTCGTTAGGTTACGAGTACACTGGACAGGACTCGTCGGGAACTGTTGGTTGGTATTATACCTATCGTCAGTTATCAGTTCCCAGGTGACATGAGTACAGCTTAGTCCGCTGACTTGACACTGTCACTTCGCCTCGAGTGTGTTCCCACTGCTCTTTGATTACTACCCTACCACGGCTCAAAGGAGTCGTGCAAACAGGTAGTTTTTGGGTGTAGTTCCGAAGCACTTGGAGGCAGTGACGGTTAGACAGGATTCGTCTCTCCCGGTATTGGGGGTTGACATCGCGCTGTGTCTAGGAGAGCCATTACACATGTACTCCCAGGCCAGGGCAAGCGAGATATACTGGTAGGTTTCCAGTGTTATCTCAGGGTGTTCTGGGCTACACTCCGACACGACTTGTACCGCAATTAGGGGAATGTCGTTCACCGCCCCCCTTGGCCCGCCATGCGATGTATCAGACGAACAGACCGGACTGTACGGAGACTGTCATATACAGGCTCAGTAGGAGTTCAGATGGGGTCACCTCGTCAGTCTTTTTATCGACATCTACCTGGGGACCGTTACGTACAGCTAGTGCCGCTTGTGGTCTGTGGTTAAACCCACTGCCAGCGTAGTGTCGAGTCTTTAGAGTCCCACACAGAGAGCTATTCGCCTTTAGGCAAAATGAGTAGAGGTCGCATGGTTTTGCGACAGGGTTCGTTCACATCCGCGCACTTGTGCATGTTTGCTGTTCGGACAGCTTATACTAGCGGGCTTTGGTTTAAGCCGGATCCTAGTATATGATTTGGGATTGGTTTCATCTCATTGTATTCGTGTTCCTCGGATCACGAATACGGGTGCGTATGCCCAGTTGCTTGAGACAGAGGGAGAGGACTTTGATTAGGGTTAATGACCATTGTCATTTTATTAACCCTAATACTTATGTGTGTATTATAGTTAATTGATATTAGTTTAATATAATTGTGCATGGTTATGGTTGTTGACCATTTGACTATCTTGACTTATTGACCTTAGTTGACATGTTGACCATCATCATTCCATATAAAAGATGCTCTTTGATCCTTGCAATTAGCATTAAATATGAAATGATAATGGTCATGTCTTGATTAAGCCATGAAAATTATCTTACTAATTATCAATTTATAATAATACACACATATATGTGAGAATGGTTAATTATTCTCTCATTCTATCATTCACATTCTCTCTCTTGTTCTTCCTCTCCCTCAAGCTCTCCCCTCTCATGTGTTGAGAAACACTTGAGCTTGAGAAAAACCACTTCTTGATAATCTCTACTCTCATCTAGGGTTCTAGGATTAGCAATTCTAGCACTCTAGTTACTTCTAGCTTGGAGTTGAAGCCAAAGGTTGAGGCTTTCGGGTGGATCCTTCTTCGACGTGAGAAGATGACAAAGGTGATCCCTTTCTACTACTCTAAGGAGCAAGGAGAGAAGGACATAAAGCCCTATGTATAACTATTTCTACCCTTAGCTAGGACAAAAGTGATAAAAATTTGATTTTTATTCCGTTTTCCGCCTCCCCGTAAACACCGGGGTGGGCAACGTGGACTTACACCCATGGTACGTCACTCTACTTTAGTCACCTATTCCATCAACAAAGGGTCATCCTACACGACGAAAGTTCGGGTCTAATACCCCCTCGACTAAGTCCAAGTTCCGTAAGGTCAAGCCTAAGTTCCGTATATATATATATAGACACCCTAGGCTCTACATAGTCAAACTTAGACTCGAACCAAGGTTAACCTAGCGCTCTGATACCAACTTTGTCACGACATGAAAGAGCACGTGACTGGCCCTTGAACCATATGAAGTCTATAGGACTCCATCTGAACCAAGTAAGCCAAGCCCAGAAATCTTAAACCATATAAGGAGTAAATAAAGAGAACCCAGAAATCCAACTTGTCACAACCACGCAAGCAATATGATATACAACGCCGAATGGCGAGGATCAAAACTCAAAGGAAACTCAAATAAGCATGAAAACCGTAACACCACTAAGCGTGACTCTAAGGTCAAAATAATACATCACTAGTGTCTGAGTCTAAAACAATATACAAGTTTTGGTTGATGGAATTTCTAGATACAATGAGTAATACCTATACAAGGGTGGTTCTGATGCAAAGAACCCACCTACCAAGCAAATCACCCGCAAAGGAAGCAACGTGCCGGAACTGCCGCTATGGAACCTGTACGGAAAAACCTGCAAGAACTGTGGCACAACGGGGGTGAGTTGCCAACTCGTGAATAGAAAATATCTACAAGCAGAAATTGAAAGCATGACATAATCCTAAGTAAAAATGATCAGATATAATATAAAGCTCAAATGAATAAGTCTGGAGCATGGTAAAGTGGCAATGTAACATTTGAACACAAGTGTAGTGCCAAGAACTCGTGCCAGTGCCTCACGTAATAACATATCATAAATATGATGTATGTATGCGGTAAAATGAAAACAGAAGGTATCACGAATGAAGTCCTCAGAAAATCAGTGTCGAGCATCGACACAAATATATATCTCAATATCAAGTAAATCCCATATATCATGTATCCGATATGTATGCAACATTCATGAAGGTACTCTATCAGGTACTACTAATACATGATGCAATGCATATAAAATAAATGTGGGGTAGGGGAGATATAATATTCCATCGACTATAAAGGCTCCTCTCATATCGAGCACATAGGCTCCAAGCACATAGGCTCCTTTCATATAACGGGCATCCGTCAGTCCGGGTCTGCCCCTACTATCATATATCGGGCATCCGTCAGTCCGGGTCAGCCCCCACTATCGTATATCGGGCATCCGTCAGTCCGGATCAGCCCCCACTCTCCTATATCGGGCATCCGTCAGTCCGGGTCATCCTCCACTCTCATATATCGGGCATCCGTCAGTCCGGATCAGCCCCCACTCTCATATATCGGGCATCCGTCAGTCCGGGTCAGCCCCCACTCTCATATATCGGGCATGCATATATAAGTTTGCATAGATCATCATGATGATATACTAAGTAGGCGTATATATGTATATATATATATATCAGCGTCTCATACCACTAATATATATATACTCTATGGGTATACATATATATTTCAGCGTCCCATACCACTGATATATATACGCAGGAGTAAAACAATCCAGAATCATCATATGCAACCATATCACAGTGCGAAATCCATGAATTATAATACATGCAACATGAACACTAATATGAGCATGCAACTATGTAAAGGCATAGGCACAAAGGAATAAGAATCAATAACATATAAGCATGCAATGCAATGCGAGCCGTAGAGTAAATGGTAAATGAATAGTAATGCAGCTTGCCATTTGAAATAAGACAAATCGGGTTTTTTTAGTAAACTAAGGGCTACAGTGTTTTTAAGATATTCCTAATTCGTTAGTTTTTGAAATAGGTATGACTCGGGTCTAGTCTAACATCTACTATGCAAACTACAGATCTAATTATCAAGTCAACCGGGAGGGGTATGGAATCCACCTAAATCTGAGTCGATATAAATATATATAAGTATAATAGTCGGTGATCCCGCCTCAGTAGTATCGCGTACGATACGGTATACCATATGGCAATCCTCAAGTCGTGAGTGCGGATCTATCATCAATATAAAGCTCGTACGGTAAATCGTCGTACGACATCCCATTAGCTGGGTACGGGTCAATATCGCATCATCTCATCAATTACCTGGTATTCTTATCATCACATCACATGATCTGGGGTACTGATCTAAGTCTTGTATAAATCGATACCATCTATATAAGTATGAATGCGGGGGTAAAACACATGCCCAAAGGCCCGCTAAGATCACAGGTCGTATCCCAAATACGAATCATATCAAATCACCGATCTCAGCACTATGCCCAATATCATCGACTCATCTCCAATGTCATCCAATATCATCAAACACAGTGCAAGTATAATGAATATGCAAGGGTGTACGTGTAGGTGTAAACCTATTCTAGGGGTCGCGACTATGAACTACACTAGTTGCTTCTAATCCTAACTATCCATAATACACCTAACACAATATCCACGACGCACTATAACTATCATATATATATATATATATATATATATATAGTATATCAACTACGGACTGCGGGGGTGCTATACGCCATACACCCGACTTCCCCTGTAGATATAATCTACTCACCTTGCGTTTTCATTTGTCGACGTCGCCACGCACTTGCTCGTCGTCCCGAAGTCTTCATGGGGTACCTACACATCAAAGTATCGTAAATGCGTATTAAAACCGAATCAAAGCTAAAACGGCACACGAAACCCAAAACGATATGATAAGGGGCCTATAGGTTAGAACCTATGGGCACGCCTTCCAAAACCTTCAATCAATCCTCGGTATCGTCGTATAAACGCCAAATTGTCGAGGTAAAACACAATACACAATTTCAGAACTAAAAATACGGAATACGGAAACACGAATCCAAAACAGCAACTAAGAAAATAGGCTCCGGATTTCACCTTAGTTCAAATTAGACAAATCTATACATTCCAGGGGTCTAATCTACTGATAGGGGGGCAGCAAAACCAAAACGAGCGAATTTGGTGCAGGTCTGGCCGCAAATTGCGTCCAATGGGATTAAATCTGCGGCTGGGTCATAGAGTTAGGGGCTAGGGTATTGGTGGTAGCTTCCTGTGTGCCTGCACACTTCACTGTCCACTCAAAATAATTTTAAGAGTCTCGGGTTGATAGCAGATCCCAAATAACCTTCACCGATTCCACAAACTTTCCGATATCGGTTTCTAAATCCGTATTCCGGGCCTTAAGTCTCAGGTTTGGGTCTCAAATCATGCACTAGGGTGTTGATATAACCTATACTAAGCTCAATTGCTCACCACAACTCACAATTCCCTCAAACCCTAACTAGGTTTTCCTAAAGTCCAAAAAATCAAACAATATCGGTTCAATCTAAACATGGGGTAAATGTAATGCAAAAACTAAGCTTAAGGTCCAGAAAATACCTCATTTGGCAACTCAAGAATTTTCTTGAGTTGCCCCTAGTGGCCAAAATCCTTGCTTTCTTGGTTCAATGTGTAGATCTTGAGCTTGTGCACACTTTTAATAAAATGGGGGTAGGGTTTTGGTGTTGTTTGTGAGATGATTCGGGGCTTGAAGAGGGGAGGGAGAAGAGGGCAAAGCTTCAGCTGAGAAATGGAGGGGAGAGATGAGGGAAATGAGAAGGAGAGAATGGCTAAAGTCCAAGGTCAACTCCCCCCATACATAATACATGCCCATGCCTCTCCTTTCTTTATTCCCTCTTCATTTTCTTTTCCTTTTCTCTCAAATTCCTTCTCACCCAAATAGTGAACCAAAATGAACAACCATGGTAGAAAATGCAACACAAGTGTGGAAAAAGATATGTGCATGTTTTGCACAAAATTGCTAAAAAAAACCGATTAGTGATTTTTAATCGCGATTAGCACTAAATCAGCATATAACTAATCATAACAACTTAAAAATGGCATAATTCCATAAAATAACTTATTTTAGAATTTTCCATAATTTTCTAAAATTTCCCCCCATTTATTTGTATTTAATTATACCGAATTAATAAAATATTCAATAAAGTAATATTTAAATTATAAAAATTCGCTAAAATAATATTTAATTTTTTTGAAATGTTACAGCACAACTGTAGCACTCAAAGAAAATCTGGGCCCAAAAAGAATATACCACAAACCCTATTTCCATGTCCAAAGAGCACTGCAGAAATTTGGCACTATGAAGAGTTAAAATGGCGGCGGAACCGCGGCCAATGCATGGGTTTGGCCGCGGTTCTGCGGTGTACCAGTAACTTCACGCGACCAAATTTTCACAAAATGCTTAAAAAACCTTGCTCGTATTTTTACAATGTACCAAATAATTTTTTTGACCACTGCAAAAATTCGACAGAAACAGGACTTGAAAATACGGTTTTTGGAAAATCCGTTCGATCGAACTTGTAAACACGTTAGAGCAAGATACACTAGGTTAATGGCGTGGATATGATACCATGTAGGACCACGGCAGCGCCCCGGCCGTCTGAACGAGGCCAAAATGCGGAAAACAAAAACTTTTCTTTAACAAAAACCGGCGCCACCGCGGATTATAAACCCGGATCGGGCCATTAACCTAATGCTAGCTAACTAGAGAAGGGGTAGAGAGATATACCGAGCGATCCGTGTCCTTCGGTCTTCTCGTCGTCATCCCGATCTCCCCGCGGAATCTCCGGTCTTCATCTCCTCGTCGGAAGGGCACCACATCGCCGGGTTTTTTTACAGGCTCCCACCTCTGGACCGAGGGAACTCGGGCACGAAGTTGGCGAGTAGTCGTGTCCAAGAATGCTGTAAGATAGTGTAGAACTATTTGTCTCATGGGGTTGTAAGAAGTTGCCATATTTAGATGTGGAGAAGTAGATACAAGTTTTTGGATGAACAAAGGGATTTTTGTGTAAACAAAATGAGAACTATCCCCCTTCTGAAATTGGGACAGCCCCCATCCCTCAAGAATGGCCGGCCAAGACATTTTGGAATGAGATGAGAGAGTGAGCAAATAATGCAAGAGAGAGAAAGGGTTATCATGATGATTAATGATCACAACTAAGTCAAAAAGCAAAACCCATCATCTCTCAAATCAAGCAAAAGTCAAGCCATGATGAACAAAGAATCAAATGATGGTTGGACCATCAAGATGCTATCAATTTACAAAGACCACCCTCCACAATGCCAATTTGCACATTTGCAAATAAGCCCTCCTCCACCAATTTTCAGCCAAGGAAAGAAACAAAGGAAAATGGCCGAAACGGAATGCAAACTGGCAACTTCAAAAAACTGATCCCGTAATAAATTACAGGAAAACCCCGCGACTGTATATACATACCTGCATTTGTATTCCTATCGAATACAAATGCAATGAGACAAAATCTACACTGTACAATACAAGGATCCGGCTTAAACCAAAGCCCGCTAGTATTATCCGTCCGATCATGATCCGTGCAATACCGCACGTACATGATCGAACCCTGCCATATATCCATACGGCATCTACAGCGTTTCGCCTGAAACTTGAGAAACGGTCTGTAGGGGACTCTAAAGACTCGTCAACACTTTGGCTGTGGATTTAACCACTAGCACATCAGAGGTATTAGCCATACGTAACGGGTTACCAGGTATTGACCAAAAGGGACGTCGATGAGCGAACTTATCCTGACACCCTACTGAGCCTGTCAGTGACAATATCCGTACAGTCTGGTCCGTTCGTCTATGAGCATCGCATGGCGGGCCTAGGGGGTTGGTAAAAGTCATACCCCTAAAAGCGGTACAAGTCGTGTCGGAGTGTAGCCCAGAACACCCTGAGATACTACTGGAATACCTACCAGTAAATCTCCCGCCTTGGCCAAGGACTTCGTGTAATGGCTCTCCTAGACACAGCGTGACCTCACCCCCAATACCGAAAGAGACGAACCCCTGCCGATCCGCTCACTGCCTCCATGTGGCTCGGGACTGTACCCAACTAAAACCTGTTTGCTGGACTCCTTTGTGCCGTGGTAGGGTAGTAATCAAAATACAGTGGGAACTCACACGAGACAAATGACGATCTCAGGTCGATGAACTAACCTGTACACATGTCACCAGGGAACTACTATCTGACGTCAGGTATAAGACCAACTAGCATGTTCCCGGCGAGTCTTGTCCGGTGTACTCATAACCCAATGAGCACCTGTATATATCTTAGGTGAACCAACTGACACCAGTGGCTTGTGAGACTGGCCACCGCCCCCTGTCGGGGTCTCGACTGTATACACTAGTCTACTCTGGAGTATCGATACCCTGTCTCGAAAACTCCCACGACTAGGGACCTTTTAAGGATGTGCTTATAGACCCCAGCTCCCACGTATATGATCGCCCTCAAACTGTTGGCAGTCAAGCAAGAATCCTAGGGGCTCTATCTACGTGCAATAGTGATCAATAATGTCACCTAAAGCAGTACACGATGATAAAGATAAACCAGATAGCATACTATCATCTTGAGTAAGACTGTCCTACCGGCATAGGTCCTCCCTCAATCATTGCAATCACGTGCCTGTGATCCAATAATTGACTCTGAGGGCACTATCTCCAACACCAAACTCACATCCCTAGACCCCCTATGAGAGCGGCAAGTCACCCTTCCAATTGTAGAGTTAGGAGACCCGGTCTTGACTCCTCGAGATGGTCTCCTACTGTACCCTGGAACCCGGTTACTTGTGCTCCCCGCCTTGGGTCAATCCGAATGCGGAAATGTAAATAATATACAATGGTGACATCATCCTCAACCCGGAAGTGCCCCAATAAAAGAATATTACATACAAGTTTTTACATGAATGAAAATGAAAAACTCTCATCTCACATAAAACCCCCGGCTATTCAAAACACAACGATCCAATATAACATATCACAGCAACACATAACATCACATGTCATCAACATAAGTAAATATGCGTATCCCAATTGTCGTTGACATATAGAACCGAAACCGGCTATACACCACATATTACACTTACGGTTGCAGAAAAGAAAAAGAAAAACTACAACAGTTTGAATCCGCAACCACCTTAGACATCATAAACCCAATATATCACATACATTGGATTTCATGCCTAACCAAATGAATTCCTTAAACATCGCATGCCTAACAATTATAAACCCCGCATTTTATTCTCGATATTAAAAACACTATCCAATAACCTGTCGGGTGATTCAACAAGATTCCCGATAATCTGATCGAATGCTCTTCAGAAACATTAATAGACGGCCGCACCCCCCGATGCCGTCGACGAAGTGCACTAAGGCGGGACACTGCAGCCGCGAGCACCCGAACGGATGCTTTTGGCGACGAGGTTCTCCTACAGTCACTTGGTTGAGGCTATGGGACATGGCTATCTAGCAAGGTTACCCGGCGAGTATCCGCGTACACTACGTGATTGCGACGGATTTTTGATCCATATCAAAATCCCGTGGCAACCGATCAAATGAGACTAAACCGCTAGATTTATAAAATTCAAACCAGTTATCATATAACCAATTTTGTGAATTACAAATATTGTATCACAATCACAGATAGCTAGGTGAAATTAGATAATTCAATCGATGCAACGACTTCCCAAAAATTCCCAGAGAGCTCAACACTTGAGCACAGTTATAGTTAACCAGAGACATGCCACAGTACCTACGGACCAACAGCTGAAGGGCCCGACCCAAGCCTTTCAAGCAGCGCCGCGGATCCGCCGCTAAAACCATGTTTTGGCTTCAGATCCACGGTCACTTGGACGAGTTAGGGTTCCGTTCTTCATGTGTGTCCATAGAAATCCCTGCATAATTTCCTGAGTATTTTTAACATGGAAAAATCCAACTTTTGGAAAAATTTCCAGAAAGGGGGTCTTTACGGGATTTCGGAGTTCGATCGGACTTTAAACTTCGCCTACACAACGCCTAATGGATATGGGATCATCCATCGCCAATCATATGGGTCAAGAAGCGCATACGCTAGTCTACTCTGGAGTACTGATGCCCTGTCTCGATACTCTCACGACTAGGAACATTTGCAGGATATACTTATCGACTAGCATGTCCCCACTAGTAAGATCTGCTTCATAATCCTGATAGTCAAGTAATCATCCTAAGGACTTTATCAATATGTGATCATAAAACAGTATTTATTAACATGTTAAGATAGAGTGCAACCAGATAGCATACTATCATGTCGAGCAAGAAAGTCCTCCCTATATATGTCCAAGCATCCACTACAATATACATCGGATGTACAGTAATGGCCTCTAAGGCATACATATAAATAACAGTATAGTTACATACGAACTCGAAGAAACTTGTTTCAGATTCAAGAATGTTTTCCGGTTGTGGAGAAATTGAATAGGACTATTCAGTTGTCTTTTCCTTTTACCTTCTCTCAGGTTATGAGGGCTACTAGGATTTGAAGAGGGTACACCTATTGCGCTTATTGGATAGTCTTCTTCCAAACCATAGGCAGGTGCCGAAAGGTGGGAAAGGATGAAAACCAATTAGCCTAAGGTGGTGTACAGAAGGTAATAAGTAAAGACAAATAAAGGTATTAGAAAGAGGGCAAAGTAAATTGCGACTACTATCATTCACGACCAAACCGCATATAACATCACCACTCCTACTTCACTTTTGAATTTCTCCAGAACACCCCGTACCACTATGAATATCCACATTTATTGGATAATCCATCGCATGGTTACATACGAACTCGAAGGAACTTGTTCCAATTTGAGAATGGATTCTGTTCTAGGAGAAATATAATAAAAAATATTCAGTTTTCTTTTATCTTTACCTTCTCTCAGGTTATGATGACTCCTAGGATTATGAGAGTACAGCTATTGCTCTTATTGGATAGTCTTTTTCCAAACCATAGGCCGGTGTCGAACGGTAGGGAAGGAAGAAAACCATTTAGCCTAAGGGTAGTGTACAGAAGGTAATGAGTAAAGACAAATAAAGGGATTTGGAGAGATGGCAAGGAAATATACGGTCACAGTCATGAATCTGGATAATGGAAGAGGCATTATTAGGAATAACCGGCTACCCCTTCGAAACATTTTCATGTTTCATTTTCACTATGCGTTGTTAATTGAAAACTGATTTCCCAATTAGATCCTCACTCCAGGATATGTATTTACCAGGTTTGATTCTCACATCTGTATGGTTTTACAGATGATGAATGGGAGTAAGTTATTGGGAATTAGGTGATTATATCCTCTTTATACCGGAATTCGTTGTAATTCATGATATTTGAGGAAATCACCTGGGGGTTTTCCTGACGGCAAATATTTGGTTTTGAATATCCGTTGTTATGCACCAATTTCAAACTGATATATCTGTACGTTTAATTTATAAAGTGAGATATAGCTCTTTTGAAATTATGTCTATGACATTTACCTATATCAGTTGATGATTGGGTAAGGAGCAATAAACAGCGGTGTAATTCTTCTTAACCATAGTACAGTTTTCAACCTACGACGCACAGGGTTTGAGTTATTCAACTCAGGGGACTTATACAAAGTATTGTATGTTGTGTAGTGTCCATTAGGACAGAGTAGTTGGTACTCGTACTATATTCTGTTTACTTGTGACTTCTTCAGTTTTTGGACAAGTATTTCGTAGAAATACAAGGTCCAAGTTTTGAGAAGTTATAGGTACAAGAATAAAGTAGAGAACCATGTGTTGCAAGTATCAGGATTCTTCAAGGTGATCGAAGATGTAGATACTTGTGTTTGGTATTCAGTAAATAGTAATGGTTTTGAGAACTTGCTTCCCTTTCAGGTTACTCGTATCTGGATGCACTCCTAGTTGAGTAATGCAGATCGGCCTCTCTCCATTTAGTTGACATGCACTGAAAACAGCTGCATGATTTGAATCTAATTCTAATTAAATCAGTGCCTCTGTTTCTATATTGTATATAGAATGGTTCATATCTTAACAATGTTAAGGTATATGGAGTTTTCCGGCTTATGCTTAAAACCGGACTCTGGATAACTCAAGGCACATTTCTGTAATGGCAATTTGTGGGTTTTCCTAGACTATGACTGCAGGGTTACTAGGCACTCTCACAAGGGTCTATAGGGCATCAACCATGCCCGATTAATAATTTAGACGTGCCGAACAACCCTAACCAAGATCTTTAAACTAGAAATTAGGCGAAACAAAGCATGTTAAACACTTTAACACTAAGAGTTTGGGATTACAACCTTTGTAGTCCGGTCCTTTTCTTCTAAAGCTCCGTGTTGAGATCCCTTCACTGCGATCATTGAGTTTACGGACACTAGAGAGGCTCCACGAAGAGAAAGATGCAAGCTTGCTTCCGATCTTCGATAACAAAGATGATCTACCTTGAAGTTTCTTTAACACAAGCTCTCACTCACAAATGAAGTGAACACCCAAATCTAAATGGCTAGGATAGATTAGGATGATGAAGTAGGATTTTAGCTCTCATTTATTTTCTTATTCTCACTCATTTTCATCACTAATAAAAAAGCTAGTAAGCTTTTTCATGAAATAAGAAGAAGGAAGAAGTTGAAAATCCTTTTGTGATGAATAATGAATCAAGTGAGGTTAGAAATGCAACCATGGGTTAAGTATGAAGACTTAACCCATGTAGAGATTTTACTATGGTTAAAGGGTTGGGTTTGGTTAAAGAAATATCACAAAATATCAAGATCAAAGTCAAAGCTTCAAGAAGCTTCATGAATGTTTTACCCTAATCCAAACCCTAACCACTATTAACTCCACAAAACATGCTGCATTTATAACCACAATATGTTACAATATTATATATCACATATACAATATTTATTGTAACAAAAAAATTAATACAATTAACATATATCGCATATATATCAATGTATTACCCGAGTGAGAAAAAGAATCTTTTAGTGAGATTATATTAGTTAATGTAATTTAATATATCAAATATATAATTATACATTAAATTATCTAATCAACACTTGATCCGATAATCCGGCTATTTCTCAAATAACAGACTAATATAATCTGTATCGGTTCATCGAATCAACACTTGATCCAATGACCCGGCTATATCTCATATACCCGGCCGATATCTCATATCGTGAGAATCTAGTACGGTATCACATACACGTATTGTTCTCGGTCCCGCACATATCATATATGTGCTCCTACTCCGTTTTTCCTGAGCCAAGAAACCTCTGTGTAGGATTCTAAAGAATCGTCAATACGCCGGCAGTAGGTGATGATCATATCAAAGACCCACAAGCTGCAAGCGGTCAGCTAAACGTAATAGCCACCCAGGTATTGAGCGATCAGAAGATCAATAAGCAAGCCTGTACTTTCTCCTGCGAATCCAACCAGTAACACTCCCGTACAGTCCGGTCTCTTCGTCTGATATGTCGCATATCTCGCCTAGGGGTAGTAAACGTCAGACCCCAGTAGCTCGATAAGTCGTGTCGATATGAGGTCTATAACAGTTTGAGAAACTACTGATAACACTTACCAGTAAATCTCAGCAACCCTTGCCAGGGATTTCCAGTTATAGCCAATCGAACACAGCACAACATCAACTCCTTATATCGGGAGAGACGAATCCCCTCCTATCGCTCATTGCCTCCATGTGATTCGGGACTGTACCCAAAATCCACCTTTTTGCATGCCCTCTTGGACGTGGTATGATGGAAATCAAAGCATAGTGGGAATCACACAAGACTCTATGACGATCTCGGGTCTACAGACTACTCTGTACCAGTGTCACCAGAGAACTACCATCTGACGTAAGTTATAATACCATCTGGGAGTTCTCGGCGAGTCCGTCCAGTTTACCCAGTCTCCACTGAGCACCCGTATACCTTCTCTGATGTCAAACACCAATGGATATGAGATCATCCATCGCTCATCATATGGGTCAAGAAGCGTATACGCTAGTCTACTCTGTGTATCGATGCCCTGTCTCGGTACTCCCATAACTAGGAACATTTGAAGGATGTACTTGGCGACTACACTGTCCTCACTAGTATAATCCGCATCATAGTCCTGGTAGTCAAATACTCATCCTAAGGGCTTTATCAACATGTAACATAGAGACAATCAGAGTACTTGTTAAGATAAAGTGTAACCAGATAGCATAGTATCATGTCGAGCAAGAAAGTCCTCCCTATATATGTCCAAGCATCCACTACAATATACATCACAGTAACGGCCTCTAGGGAATACATATTACTAACAATCTCACACTTGCACTAAAGCCATCTGTTGTGGTATCGCATACCCAACAATTAGCTGTGGTTGAAGTATCTCATACTCAACCATCCCATAAAAGTCTCTACTGGGAAATAGGCCTTCGTGACTGGATCCGCGCTGTTGTCCTCTGTGTCTATTCTCCTAACCTCGATTTCCCTGAAGATCAACCATCTCCATGATCAGGTGATACTGCCTAAGAATTATATCTGGATTTCTGATGGGACGGGGGTTCCTTGGCATAAGCCACAACTCCATTGTCACACAAGGGCAGGAACGAAGTTCATCTCATGAACTTAAATATATCGAGACTGCCTCTTTGGTAGCATCTTTGGTAACGATGTATCTTGCCTTTAATCATCTAGTAAGTCACGGTATCTAGTTTGAAACTCTTCCAACATACCGTCCCTCCACTGAGGGTAAAGACAATGCCTGCTACTGACATTTAGTCGTCCTTATCACCGTGGAACCTTTCCAGTGATTCTCCCCAGGATTGATTGATACCATCTCACTACAACTAGTAAGTCTCCTAACATCCAATTAGATCTATCTCATAGATCCAAAACCCAGGATTTATGAGGTATCACTTTGATCTTATATGGAGAATCCTTGTGATAAGCGGAGATTGACCGAGCTAAGCATAGGAAACTCCTTTCCTATCAAGAGTATGTCATCCACGTACTCTACGAGGATCACCACCATACTCCCTGCTACCTTTTTATATATACAAGGTTCATCTACCATTTTGATGAAGTCAGACTCTTTGACTACCAAATCAAAACAGACGTTCCAACTCCGCGATGCCTGATTTATCTCATAAAACATCTTGCTCATGTTTCCGCTGCTCCCACTGTTTACGAAGTCCTCTGGCTGTGTACTTATAGACGCTCTCTTCCAAATCATCATTTAGAAAAGCAGTCATGACACCCAACCGCCAGATATCGTAGTCATGGTATGTAGCCGTGGCAAGTAGGATCTGGATGGACTTAAGCATAGCTTTGAAAGTCTCAACTTTTCCATGTACAACAAGTAATCTTCTCAAGATATACTTGCTCCTGATGGGGATTTAACCCTTCAGATAAAGCAACCAAAGTCCATACTTTGTTGGTGTATAAGGATTCCATCTCAGATCGCTAAGCATCCAGCCATTCTTACAGAGTCCCACTCCTGATGGCCAGCTCGAAACTAGTTGGGTCATCATCTCATGATGCAATCCCCATTCCCACTGTCATAAAGAAAACCGAAGTATCTCTCAGGTGGGTGAGGAACCCTACTAGATCGGCGGAGAGGCTGAGGTTCGTTGGAAACTATTGAATCCTTTGGTTCTACCAAATCATCAGCTGCAGTTTGTATAGCTGGAATTCTTTCCAGTTCTACCTCATGACCACTAATTTCTTCACAAGAAATTCCCATTGGCATGCTGAGAAACAAAATATCTTTTGTTCCTCGGTTTGGTAGATGATATTCCCTTGCGAATGCTTGGGATATCCAACAAACTTCCACAGAACTGACTTTGCCTCGAGCTTGTCCGGATTTTGCTTTTAGACATAGGGCGGACAACCCCAAATCTTAACAAACTTAAGATATGGGCTCTTCCCTTTCCATATCACATATGAAGTGGTAGGCAACTGATTTGATTTAAACCCTATTCAATAGGTATGCAGCTTCTCAAGTGCATAACTCCCAAAAGGAAATAGGCTACTCAGTAGTACTCATCATAGAGCACACCATATCACATAGGGTGTAATTGCTCCGTCTCGATACACCGAGGTGCTGTGGTGTATTCGGAGGAGTAATGCTGATAGAGAATCTCATTCTCCTTTAGAATAGTCCAGGAATCCCGTGCTCAAGTATTCTCCTCCTTGATCACATCAAAGGACATAATACTTATCCCCAGTTTTTGGTTCTCTACTTCTAACTTATATTCTGTGATTATCTCAAAAGTTTCGGACTTGTGTTTCAACAGGAACATATGTCTGAATCTTGAGAGATCATCAGTGAATGTAATAAAGTACAAAGAACCAGTCTTGGCATGTGTAGACAAGGGACCTTCATACATCAGCATGTATCAATCCCAAGAGTTCACTAACTCTTTCTCTGTTTCCAATAAACGGAGCTGTGGTCATCTTATCTCTATGACATGACCGGCATGTTTCACAAGATGTAAATTCAAACTAATTTAAATATGCATCTATATGTAACTTCAGCTAGTCAGGTCGCATTGATATGACCTAGTCTACAATGCCTCAAGCAGGATTCGTTCATTTCTGAACTCTTCCTCTTGTGTGTGTTCTGTACATTAAGAACTGTGGTTTGATTTATAACGTCTATGCTTTTAGATAACGTGCCTGAACCGATCAACTCTTGATATAGGAAATGTTCAAAACATTATCCAACAATACAAATTTATATCCTTCTTTACTTATAAATAGACTGATATGATGTTGTATATCAGGTTCGGTATCTAATAACATTCGTTCAGAATCAATGTATTTGTTAATACAAAGTGATAGTTACCAACAGACTTGGCTGCAACATATGCACCATTTCTATCTCATGAAACTTATCACCCGTTCTCAGTTCTCTACCTATCTGTAGCCCATGTAACAGTTTACATATGCGGGATCCTGATCCGGTATCTCATACCCAGGACGTAAAGGATACTGAGAAACAGTTCTGTGTAATGAACACACCCGAAGAAGATGCATCAACATGTACTTTCTTCGTTTGGGCGGCACGGGAATTCCGGTAATCCCCTATTTCCTGCTCTGTCTTATAACAATTATAAGTTGGAGCGGGACCAACGTTCCCTAGCGTAGTATAACAAGCGGGTTCGGTCAATACATCCGTATTATTATCTTAATTAAGGCGTGACATAGTCGCAACCAGGAGAGAGAGAGAAGAAAACACTCAGCGTGTGCTTTTACAAGATTAGATTGGTTATCAATTTATCTAATCAGGATGTCTCCCACTGTTTTAGTCAAATCTTCCTTCAAACGCTAAAAGGAAAGACTAGCCGGGATTAATTACACGCTACAAGTTCGCCAATCTTTCAGCCAGGCCAGTGCCGGTACTTTGAGGGAGGTTCCCTGTGCTTCCGCACGGACCTAAATAAAGTAAACCTCGTTTTCCCAGGGGCGTAACCCCGTTAACACCTTTCTAGACACCCAGTTGATCGGCTAATTGTAATGTGTAAAACTCCCCCAGGAGTAACTCTTACCCGCAGCGGGTATCGGGATCCAACTATCTCATAGAAGGTATGCAATCTCATTGCAAATTTCAATACTTGAAATTCCCAATAATATTTTATCCCTAGCGTGCTATGACCTTAACACATGCCAAACAACCCGTAGTCCGCTAGTCAAGTTCAACCCGCACATTTCTTGATTGAATTAAACCCACCCGCACGACCCTTGACGCATGCCAAACAACGCCGTACGAATACCCTAATCCAATCGCATCGTATGCTAGCAGATAAGCACTAGTTAGCTACCGTACACTACGCCTTGATGCATGCCAAACTACAATAGCATGAATACTAAGTAGTACTTATCTGAAATTACGGAGGGCTGCGCAGGTTTTTAAGAAAACCATGAGCTTAATGAACTTGATATCGTTGCAGAATCGAGTGATTTTGAATGGAATGTTTTTGAAGCCTTTTCTAGTTTCGCTAAAGAGGTCACTCCCGGTGAAGGGATCATCGGCTCTTTCCTCATCGAATAAGGTGCAGGATATTTCACAAATACCGATGTGCAAAGCAAAAACTATAGAAGCAATCAAAAGACAAACCGAGTATGCAGCATCTGCTAGTTTCGCTAAAGAGTTCACTCCTGGTGAAAGGATCTCGGCTCTTTCCTTATCGAATAAGGTGATGGATGTTCTACAAGGAACACCTCTATGCAAAGCAAGAACTAGAGCTACCAGTTTTTAAACAAGTTTCTACAACATCTTTAGGTTTCTTTTAGTTTCATTAATCTCATTAAAGAAGTCCCATTTTATTATGCTTCCCAAGCATCACAATTGAAACGAAATCTGCAATATAACATATATCTCATATATATAATATAAACATTCGTCTCAGGCAGTAATATGATCTCATCACAGAACATTGCAGCAGAAGAACATATATGAAATATTGGATATACTAGGAGGTCTGTGTTTTAGTACGAGCCTGTATAAAACACGGATTCTACGGTCGTGATGAATAGCCAAACTCACATCACTAGACCCCTACGAGAGCGAAAAGCAACACTACCAATTCTGGGGTTAGGAGACCCGGTCTCGACTCCTCGAGATGGTCTCCCACTGGACCCAAGAACCCGGTTACTTGTGCTCCCCACCTTGGGTCTACCTAATGCGGAAAAGTAAATAATATACAATGGTGACATCATCCTCAGCCCGGAAGTGCCCCAATAAAATAATATTACATACAAATGAATTTTACAAGAATGAAAATAAAAACCCTCATCTCACATAAAATCCCCGGCTATTCAGAACATGACGATCCAATATAACATATCACAGCAACACATAATATCTCATATCATCAACGTAAGCAAGTATGCGTATCCCGATTGTCGTTGATGTATAGCAACGAAACCGGCGATACACCACATACTACGCGTACGGTCACAGAAAAGAAAGTGTAAAACTACAACAGTTGGAATCTGCAACCTCCTTAGACATCTCATGCCTAACCAAATGAATTTCTTAGACATCGCATGCCTAACAATTATAAACCGCACATTTTAATCTCATTATCGAAAACTCTTTTCAATATCAAGTCGGGCAATTCAACAAAGTTCCCGACATCCTGATCGAATGCTCGCCGCCAACTTTAGTAGACGGCCGCAACCCCAGATACCGTTGACGAAGTGCACTAAGGCGGAACACCGCTGCCGTGAGTACCCGAACGGATGCTTTTGGCGACGGGGTTCTCCTATAGTCACTTGGTCGGGGCTATGGGGCATGGCTGTCTGTTAAGTTTACCCGTCGAGTATCCACGTACGCTACGTGACTGCGACGGACTTTTGATCGCATCAAAATCCCGTGGCAACCGATCAAATGAGACTAAACTGCTAGATTTATAACATTCAAATTAGTTATCTCATAACTACTTGTGGATTCCAAATATTGTATCACATTCCAGATAAAAAAGACAGTGTTAAACTTTCCGATCGAATAATCAAACACCCAAGATTTCCCAAATAGCTCAACACTTGAGCGGAGTTCAAAAAATATCCATCACATGCCACAGTACCAATGGTCCAGCCGTAGAAGGGTCAAGCCAACGCCTCACATGTGGCAACGCTGTACTGCCACAAATCCTAAGGTTTAGAGGCGGTTCAGACAGTCACATAATCGAGTTAAGGTTTGTTGTCTTCTAGAGGGTTCACCGTGTTACTTGCACGACTTAGAACGTTCTTAAACTACGGAAAAATCCAACACTTGGAAATTTTCCGGCAGGGGAAAAAGTGAGTTATTGATATCCGTTCGAACTTTTTAACACGTTCTAAAATTACCCGGAAAAACTTAAACGAAGTTAAACTTTCCGATCGAATCAACGAGTTCCCAATACAACCCAGAAAACTCAACATTTGAGTATAAATTAAAAATTCTCAGAAGCATGCTTGGATACCTACGGACGTTACTGTATAAAAAGAAAACACTGACGCACCTGTACGGCTGCGGAACCGCCGGGCAAGCAGGGTAATGCCGCGGTTCCGCGGCGCTTTAGGGGTATTGTGTTCTCGTTTCTTACAGTATTTCCTAAAATACCCTGCTTAATTTTCTGAGTATTTTTAATACAGAAAAATCAACATTTTGAAATAATTTCCAGAAACTAGGGTTTTACGGGTATTCGGAGTTCGATCGGACTTTAATGTTCGCATAGACTTCGCCAAAAGCTCTAGCTTGGCTCTGATACAACTGCAGGGTTACTAGGCACTCTCACAAGGGTCTATAAGGTATCAACCATGCCCGATTAAAATTTTAGACGTGCCGAACATCCCTAACCAAGATCTTTAAACTAGAAATTAGGCGAAACAAAGCATGTTAAACACTTTAACACTAAGAGTTTCGGATTACAACCTTTGTAGTCCAGTCCTTCACTTCTAAAGCTCCGTGTTGAGGTCCCTTCACTGCGATCATCGAGTTTTTGGACTCTAGAGAGGCTCCACGAAGAGAAAGATGCAAGCTTGCTTCCGATCTTCGATAACAAAGATGATCTACCTTGAAGTTTCTTTAACACAAGATCTCACTCACAAATGAACTGAACACCCTAATCTAAATGGTTAGGATAGATTAGGATGATGAAGAAGGATTTTATCTCTCATTTATTTTCTTATTCACACTCATTTT
Organism: Agapanthus africanus; assembly: GCA_030015575.1. Taxonomy (NCBI): domain Eukaryota; kingdom Viridiplantae; phylum Streptophyta; class Magnoliopsida; order Asparagales; family Amaryllidaceae; genus Agapanthus; species Agapanthus africanus. The sequence goes on from JASDDO010000008.1 coordinate 301,879,857, forward strand.
CATCACGAATGAAAAAGCTAGTAAGCTTTTTCATGAAAGAAGAAGAAGGAAGAAGATGAAAATCCTTTTGTGAGGAATAATGAATCAAGTGAGGTTAGAAATGCAACCATGGGTTAAGTATGAAGACTTAACCCATGTAGAGATTTTACTATGGTTAAAGGGCTGGGTTTGGTTAAAGAAATATCATAAAATATCAAGATCAAAGTCAAAGCTTCAAGAAGCTTCATGAATGTTTAACCCTAATCCAAACCCTAACCACTATTAAACTCCACAAAACATGTTGTATTTATAACCACAATATGTTACAATATTATATATCACATATACAATATTTATTGTAACAAAAAAAAATAATACAATTAACATATATCGCATATATATCAATGTATTACCCGAGTGAGAAAAAGAATCTTTTAGTGAGCTTATATTAGTTAATGTAATTTAATATATCAAATATATAATTATACATTAAATTATCGAATCAACACTTGATCCGATAATCCGGTTATTTCTCAAATAACCGACTAATATAATCTGTATCAGTTCATCGAATCAACACTTGATCCGATGACCCGGCTATATCTCATATACCCGGCCGATATCTCATATCGTGAGAATCTAGTACGGTATCACATACACGTATTATTCTCGGTCCCGCATATGTGCTCCTACTCCGTTTTTCCTGAGCCAAGAAACCTCTGTGTAGGACTCTAAAGAATCGTCAATACGCCGGCAGTAGGTGATGATCATATCAAACACCCATAAGCTACAAGCGGTCAGCTAAACGTAACAGCCACCCAGGTATTGAGCGATCAGAAGATCAACAAGCAAGCCTTTACTTTCTCCTGCGTATCCAACCAGTAACACTCCCGTATAGTCCGGTCTCTTCGTCTGATATGTCTCATATCTCGCCTAGGGGTGGTAAACGTCAGACCCCAGTAGCTCGATAAGTCGTGTCGATATGAGGTCTATAACAGTTCGAGAAACTACTGATAACACTTACCAGTAAATCTCAGCAACCCTGTCCAGGGATTTCCAGTTATAACCAATCGAACACAGCACAAGATCAACTCCCTATACTGGGAGAGACGAATCCCCTCCTATCGCTCATTGCCTCCATGTGATTCGGGACTGTACCCAAAAGCCACCTTTTTGGACGCCCTCTTGGACGTGGTATGATGGAAATCAAAGCACAGTGGGAATCACACAAGACTCTATGACGATCTCGGGTCTACAGACTACTCTGTACCAGTGTCACCAGAGAACTGCCATCTGACGTGAGGTATAATACCATCTGGGAGTTCTCGCGCGACTCCGTCCAGTGTACCCAGTCTTCACTGAGCACCCATATACCTTCTCTGATGTAAAACACCAATGGATATGAGATCATCCATCGCTCATCATATGGGTCAAGAAGCGCATACGCTTGTCTACTCTGGAGTATCAATGCCATGTCTCGGTACTCCCACGACTAGGAACATTTGAAGGACGTACTTGGCGACTACACTGTCCTCACTAGTATGATCCGCATCATTGTCCTGGTATTCAAGTACTCATCCTAAGGGCTTTATCAACATGTAACATAGAGACAATCAGAGTACATGTTAAGATAAAGTGTAACCAGATAGCATAATATCATGTCGAGCAAGAAAGTCCTCCCTATATATGTCCAAGCATCCACTACAATATACATCGTATGTACAGTAATGGCCTCTAGGGCATACGTATAACTAAAAATGACGAGGGTTAACTTTCTACCATCTGGAAGATCAATAGTGATATTGATCTTGACTCGCCACAGTTTTAGCAAAATGGACCTTTTCAGAAAACAGTAGTGGGATTATGGTAGAACTGGAAGTGATTCCAGAACCAAAAATGAGTACTGAAAATTTAATAGAACCTAAAAATTCAATCGGGTTTGATATTCCATTAGCCACTCCGCAGTTATGGTGGGTAACCTCAGGCACTGGAGAGGTACTTCGGTATCCTCAAAGACGGTGACAGAGAGGTTCTTGTTTACCCAGACTTGCCATTACTGTTGTTCTAGACTATGAGACCCAGCAGGAGGATGAGTATAGCGTCGTTTTAAACTAGCTTTAGAATTGCACGTGTATATGACTCTGCCAGAGGGTTGTTGTAGTCAGTGGGAGCAGCGGAAGCATAGTGGACAAGTAGCTTGTGTCTATTTATAGACTAAAGCGAGTATAAAGGATATAGATCATCTATTTTTGATGTGACGGTCATAGGCTTTGACTTCATCAGAATAGGAGATGGATCTGTTAAGAAGGTAGTAAGGTGTGATGTCCTTGTATTTGAATGACATACACTTTATAGGAAGTGAAATTCCTATACTACGATCGGTTATACTGTGGTTGTCGCACAGTTGTTTCTCCACATAGGATATGGATTTTTATCAGGCATTCTGATAACTAGATCTATGGTTTTAGATCTAGATTTGGGTAATTTCCCAATTTTGGTACTTTGACACTTTTCTAAAGGTATTTTAGAATGGACGACTCCTGGCATGGTGGTATACTTGCAGGTGATGGAGTCACCCTCTCTAAAGGTGTCTTACAGACTAAAGGGGAGAGGGATGTGCATGATTGGCATATCACTTGCTTAGGCAATTGAGTCAATCTTGAGATGCCAAGTACCATACCAGATGTTGTTTTTGCACTAGCTGCAATAAGTTTATATATTAATCCAATCCTGGAGAAACGTTCGGAAGCAGTTTATGAACATAATTAGATGTTTTAGGGATTTGAAAATGGCAGCCTCCTTCGGGAGACGGTTATCATTCCAGGCTTCCAAAGTGACCTGGATGACAGAGTGACTGTAAAAGTTATAGTTTTCTCTCTTGACGAGGGGAAGTAGTTTAGACAGGTGGTCCAAGCGGATACCGAGGGAGGCATGGCGCAGGATACTGATTAAACTCAATGGACTTTACAGTCTAAGAAGTTTGTTGGATTTGGAGTTCATTTGTGAACTGGGACCCATCAGATATCCAGACATATTCTAAGACAGGTATTGCTCATTTCGGGAGATGGCTTTCTTCGCGAACTTGAGATAAAGAGAGACATAGAAAGAAACATTGCAGCGGATCTACTCACTGAGGCTATTTTCTCGAACGGAATAGTTTTACAAACGAGCTTTGTGAAACTGATTAGTAGAGAAGTTAGGTGTTCGGTATCACACGGGCGTGAGTATGCGACACCGCAATAATTAGCCTTAAGTGCAAGTGGGAGATTGTTGGCTATAGTTCCCTCAAGTCAATTTATGGATCGCATGCACGTGATTGCAATGATTGAGGGATGACCTATACCGGTAGAACAGTCTTACTCAAGATGATAGTATGCTATCTGTTTTATCTTTATCATCGTGTACATGCTTCAGATGACATTACAGATCACTATTACATGTTGATAGAGCCCATAGGATTCTTGCTTGACTACCAGCAGTATGATGGCAATCATATACGTGAGAGTTGGGTGGTATATAAGCACATCCTTAAAATGTCCCTAGTTTTGGGAGTTTGGAGACTGGGCATCGATACTCCAAGAGTAGACTAGTGCTTACGGATTGAGACTCCGACGAGGGGCGGTGGTCGGTCTGACAATCCATTGGTGTCAGTTGGTCCACCTAAGATGTATACAGGTGCTTATTGGGCTATGATTACACCGAACGGACTCGCCGGGAACATGCTGGTTGGTATTATACCTATTGCTAGATAGCAGTTTCCAGTTGACATGTGTACAGGTTAGTCTATCGACCTGAGATCGTCATTTGTCTCATGTGAGTTCCCACTGCGCTTTGATTACTACCCTACCATATCGCAAAGGAGTCGTGCAAACTTGTTTTAGTTGGGTACAGTCCCGAGCCACATGGAGGCAGCGAGCGGATCGTCAGAGGATTCGTCTCTCCCGGTATTGGGGGTTGATGTCGCGGTGTGAACGGGTGGCCATCACCAGAAATCCTTGGCCAAGATAGTCGAGAATTACTGATCTAGGATCGGTAGTTTCTCAGGTGGTGATAGGTTTCATATCGACACTAAATGTCTTATTTTTAGGGGTCTGAATTTATCCACACCCTAGACTCGATATGCGATCTCATAGACGAACGGACCGAACTGTACGGATATTATCACTGTCAGGATCGGTAGGATTTCAGGATGAGTTTACTCGTCGGCCTCCTTTTTACTGAATACCTGGGTTGTCGTTACGTACAGCTAGTGCCACTGACGTGCTTGTGGTTAAAGCCACTCCCAGCGTATTGACGAGTCTTTAGAGTCCCACACTGAGGGTTTCACTGCTTCGGGCAAAACGTTGTAGAGGCCGTATCGTTTTGTTGGAGATAGTGCCCTCATAGTCAATTATTGGATCGCAGGTACGTGATTGCAATGATTGCGGAGGACCTATCCCGGTAGGACAGTCTTACTCGAGATGATAGTATGCTATCTGGTTTGCCTTTATCAGTCGTGTACATGTTCAGGTGACTGATTGCATGTTACACTTTGATAGAGCCCTTAGGATCTTGCTTTACTACCAACAGTATGATGGCGATCATATACGTGAGAGTTGGGTAGTTTATATGCATATCCTTAATTGTGGTCCCTAGTCGTGGGAGTTTCGAGACAGGGCATCGATACTCCGGAGTAGACTAGTGTGTACAGTCGAGACCCCGACGAGGGGCGGTGGCCGGTCTCACAAGCCACTGGTGTCAGTTGGATCACCTAAGATGTATACAGGTGCTCATTGGGTTATGAGTACACCGGACAGGACTCGCCGGGAATCTGCTAGTTAGTATTATATCTATCGTCAGATAGCAGTTCCCTGGTGACATGTGTACAGGTTAGTTCATCGACCTGAGGTCGTCATTTGTCTCGTGTGAGTTCCTACTGTGCTTTGATTTCTACCCTACCACGGCTCATAGGAGTCGTGCAAACAGGTAGCTTTTGGGTACAGTCCCGAGCCATATGGAGGCACGTGAGCGGATCGGCAGGGGATTCGTCTCTCCCGGTATTGGGGGCGAGATCGTGCTGTGTCTAGGAGAGCCATTACACAAAGCCCACGGCCGTGGCAGGAGATTTACTGGTAGGTACTCCAGTAGTATCTCAGGGTGTTATTGGGCTTCACTCCGACACGACTTATACTTCTATTGGAGGTCTGACGTTACTAGCCCCCTAGGCAGATATGCGATACTCATAGACGAACGGACCGGACTGTATATACATTGTCACTGTTAGGCTCAGTAGGGTTTCTGTATGAGTTCGCTCATCGGCCTCCCTTGAGTGCGCTCATCGGTCTCCCTTGAGGTCAGTCCGTGGGCAGCCGTTACGCATTGCTAGTGCCACTGACGGTTTGTGGTTAAACCCACTGCCAGGGTATTGACGAGTCATTAGAGTCCCCCACAGACAGTTTTCCAAGTTCGGGCGAAACGTTGTAGAGGCCGTATGGTTTTATGGCAGGGTTCGGAAAATGCACGTGCGTTTACGCACGTGTTATTTTTCGGGCTGATGATACTGGTCGGCTTTGGTTTAAGCCGGATCCGAGTATTATATTGAGTAGGTATAATATCTTTGTCTCAGTTGCATTTGTATTCGGTCGTAATACAAATGCGGGTATATTTATACAGTTTCGGGGTTGTCCTGAAATTCGTTTCAGGATCACTTTTGGAAGTTGCCAGTTTCCAGTTTTCTATCAGCCGTCTTTTAACATTCTGTTAAAGACGGATTTATCTTTTCTTCAGATGAGGTGAGTCAGTGTTCTAGAAGATTCTAGATGAGGTGACTAGGCTATTTGGTGTTGTGTTCTTATTGGTTGCTTTTAATGAAATGATGACTAAGGATTTGAGTCATCATTTTCATTAAAGCTTTTTGTTTTGCTTAAGATCTTTTGTCATGATAAGGTTACATGCTATGGTCACCTCCCTCCTCCTACCATCACCTCCCTCTTTGCTTAAATATGGCCGGCCCTCTCTCTCCTCCCTCACTTGCTTGCTTGATTAATTTTGTAGAAAAGATATGATAGTATTTGGGTGCATGGAAATTTCATTACCTCATTTCATTCCATCACCCAATTCCCTCGGCAACTTCATTAACCGATCGTCCACGGACTTGGACGAAATGAGAAAAAGTCATCTACTCATTCTCTACATCATTCTTGGTCGTCTCTTTTAGCAAACTTGACGATCGAGTTCCCTCGAGTCAGAGGCGGGAGCCCGTTTAAAGAATCACTGATGTGGTGCCACCTCGACGAGAAGATCGGAGATCGACGAGATCGGAGCAGCCGCAACGGAGCGTGGGATGATGGTTAAAGAACGAAGGACTCGGATCGTTCGGTATAACCTTTCTACACTCTTTACAGTTTGTTAGTTTAGCAATAATGGCAGATCCGGGTTAAAGTATACGATAGCGCCAGTTAAAAAGTTTTTGTTCCGCATTTGGCGTCTGTAGACTGCCGGGGCGCTAACGTAGACTTACAGTGGTATCAGAGCCTAACCATTTTGCTATACTAACTTGTGCTAACGCGTTCAAAACATCGATCGAACCGAAAATCAAAAACGGCAAAATCCTTGCTTGACAGTTTCTGTTGTTTTTAAACGGTCTCAAAAATTATTTATGTATATCTTAAAAATCTGTGCAGGCGTTTTTAAGTGCCACGAAAAAATTTGGGGTCGTGATTCCTCCAAGCTGCCGCGGAAACGCGGCTAAACCCATGGTTTGGCCGCGCATCCGCGGCCATGTGGTGAGCACGTGCTACCAAATTTGGTCAGTGGGTTCTGTGATGGATTTTGGGGTTTTTGGTAAATATCGTTTTGGCCCAGGTTTTGTTACTGTTCACCAGTAAGCAGTGGGGCCCACTTTTTGATATTTGGTCTTTGGTCGATCGAAATTTAAACACGTTAGTTTACAGTGCTTACATTATATCTCCGACCGGGAATGTCATTTGATCGGTAAACCACGTCTGATTGCTATAGTTCTTTTAGACGGGTTTGCGAACGTGACATTCGCATTGATGTTCTGTGTTGTGCTGTGATGTTGCGGATTTGTCGTGATGGATAGCAGTGTGCAATGGTAGTACAGTTTGAGTTTATTTGTACATTTGATATTGCGGGGCGAGCGTCCAACTTGTGAACAGCCGTCACTGCCTGCTGTATAATATTCTTTTGGGGCACGACCAGGTTGCGGTCGATGTACCTATTGTACTATTTTTCATTACTGTACTAGGTTTTGCCCCGAGACGGAGTGCACGGATAGCCGGGTTCTGGGGGCAACGGGTCCGCATCTCATGGCTTTGAGAGGCAGAGGGGTCCCACTTCAGAATTGGCAGACTATTCGCCGCACTCGTAGGGGGTACAGGTTGACCCAAGGAGGGGTGCTCAATTTACCGGATTCCGTGAAGTGCCGGGTGTTCCATTCACTATGCTGTGGGGACTACCTCGCTTCAGGTTTTGGCGGGTAACTTGCCGCACCCGTAGGGGTCTAGGTTTCATTGCACAGGCTATCCACATGACAGGGGAACGTCGAGTTTCAGCAGCGGCTCTGTGAAACTCGGGGATCCCAGATATCTGTATTGTTCTGTGATGCTTATTACTTTTCTGTAATGTTGCATACTATCACGCCTGGAGCGATTATTGTATATTGGTTTATATACTATTAGATGTTGTATATGTTTTACACCCGCGCTAGTCCAGTCCCCGCTCTGTCGTTAGTTAAGTAACCTAACGGGTGATGACGGGACCCAGTGACGAATGCGGATGGCATATACGTACATTTTATTTTCGTTCTTTTCTGGTGTGATCGAATGATGGGACTGCGTTGATTCTGATCAATGCAAAGTATAACAAACCTGTTTGATGTTGTTGGAACAAATTTAAAAAGTGTTGTTACAAAGACGTTTCCTTTTGTTTTGCATAGCGGTATTCAGTGGAATATCCTGCACCTCATTCGACGGGGCAAGGGATGATATCCCTTCACCGGGACTGACCCCTTGGGCAGAAGTTTGCGTCAGAGTAATAACTTCACTATAGTCGATTACATGTTGCTTTGCATAGCGGTATTCAGTGGAATATCCTGCACCTCATTCCACGAGGAAAGAGCCAAGATCCCTTTACCGGGAGTGACCTCTTTAGCAAAAGGTTTTCGCCACTATATTTTAAAAAGCTATCAGGTTCCTTCAACGAGATCAAGTTCATTACGTTAAAGGTTTTTCGCCAAAAACCAGCCGTAGCCCTCTGTCGTTTCTTATGGATGGTCAGTAATATTCAAGCTATGTTTGTTGGCTTTCGTCAAGGCATAGTGTTTGGTAGTTGCTGGGGTATTCATTTGTTGCATAGATAGATGTGTTGGTTTGGGACAGTCGTATTACCTTGTTGGCTTTCGTCAAGGGTATGTACGGGTGGATTCAAAGTAATAAGATAATGACGGGCAGAACTTGACATGTGACTTATGATTTGTTGACTTTCGCCAAGGTCATAAGAGCATGGGGCAAAAATCATATCGGGAGTTTCTAAAGAAACTGAAACTTGCCAGGCATGCGCATACCTTCTGGAGTGTGATAACGTGAGTGGATTCCGTCACGTTATCATACGATGAGAGTTGGATCCCGATTCCCACTGATGAGTTGGTTTACTCTTCGGGTGATTCCGATTGATTCTTCTTTAGGTTTGGAGGAGCATTTGACAGGATAGTGGGAGGTTTCCGGATTAGATAAAGTGATGACCATTCTGATCTAGGATAAAGTGCACGCAGAGTGTTTCTTTTCTCTCTCTCTTTGGCAGCGACCTTTGACCGACCCTAGACTATGACTCAGTGACCAGGTTGACCGAACCTTCTTAAAATACTGGCTTTTAGATTGTCTTAGTTGCATAAGTCATTGCCACTCCTTCTTTTACCCTTTGCATTTCTCAGAACACCCGTATTACTACGGATATCCACTTCCTTTGGATAGATCCATCGTATGGTTATATACGAACTCGAAGGGACTTCTTCGAGGAGGGATCCAGGTTCAGGAGAAATAGAATTGGTTTATTCAGTTGTCTTTTATTATCACCTTCTCTCAGGTTGCGAGAGCTCCTTGGTTTAGGAGAGTACACCTATTATGCCTATTGGATAGTCTTATTCCAAACCATAAGCTGGTGCCGAAAGGTAGGGAATGAAGAAAACCAATTAGCCTAAGTAGGGTGTGCAGAAGGTAATATGTAAAGACAAAATAAAGGGATTAGAAAGAGGGCAAAGTAAATTGTGACTGTTATCATTCACGACCAAAACCGCGTACTTCATCGCCACTCCTATTTCACCTTTAAAAGAATAAGGTATTATTCAGTTTTCTTTTATCATCACCTTCTCTCGAGATGCGAGTACTCCTTGGTTTAGGAGGGTACACCTATTATGCTTACTGGATAGTCTTCTTCCAAACCATAGGCTGGTGCCGAACTGTAGGGAAGGAAGAAAACCATTTAGCCTAACGATGGTTTACAGAAGGTAACAACTAAAGACAAATAAAGGGATTTGGAGAGACGGCAATAAAATATACGGTTGAAGTCATGAATTGGATTATGGAAGAGGCATTGCTATGAATACCAGGATACCCCTACGAAACATTTTCATGTTTCAGTGCATTGTTAAAGAAAAAACTGTTTTCCCGATTAGACACTTACTCCAAGGGTATGTATTTACCAGGTTTCATTATCATATCTGTATGGTTTTACAGATGATGAGTGGGAGTAAGAGATTGGGAATTAGGTGATCATCCTCATTATATCGGAATTCGTTGTAATTGGTGATATTTGAGGAAATCGCCAGGGTACAGTTTTCCACCTACAACGCACAGGTTTTGAGTTCTTCAACTCAGCGGACTTATACAGAGTATTGTATGTTGTCCAGTGTCCATCAGGACAAAGGGGTAGGTCCTCGTACTATGTTCTATTTACTTATAACTTCTCTAGTATTTAGACGAGTGTTTTGTAGAAATACAAGGTCTAAGTTTTGAGAAGTTGTGGGTATAAGAATAAAGTAGAGAACCGGGTATCACAAGTATCGGGATTCTTCAAAGAGATCGAAGATGTAGATTCTTGTGATTGGTATTCAGATGATAGTGATGGTTTTTAGAAACGTGTTTCTCTTTCAGGTTACTCATAATTGGATAGATTCCTAAGTTGAGTAATGCTGATTAGCCTATTTCCATTAAGTTGATATGCACTGGAGACAGCTGCATGATTTGAATATGGTTCTGATTAAATAAGTGCCAAAGTTTCTATATTGGATATAGAATGGATCGTACCTTAAAAGAAATTAAGGTACGGGGAGTTGTCCAGCTTATGCTTAAAACCAGACACTGGATAACTCAGGGCACGTTTCTGTAGTGGCTGTTTGTGGGTTGACCCTGGCTATGACGAGGGTTGATATTCTACCATTTGGAAGATCAATAGTGATATTGTTCTTGACTTGCCATAGTTTTAGTAAAAATGGATCTTTTTCAGAAAACAGTAGTGGGAGTATGGTAGAACTGGAAGAGATTCCAGAACCGCGAACGATTACGGAAAATTTAATAGGACCTATATATTCAATCAGGTTTGACATTCCAATAGCCACTCCGCAGGTATGGTAGGTAACCTCAGACACCCGAGAGGTACTTCGGTAGGCTCAAGGACGGTGACAGGGAGGTTCTTATCTACCCAGACTTGACACTACTGTTGTTCTAGGTTATGAGACCCGGTAGGAGGGTTGTCATAGTCAGTGGGAGCAACGGAAGCATGGTGGGCAAGTAGCTTATATCTATTTATAGACTAGAGCAGTTATAGTGGAGATAGATCATCTAATTTTGATGTGACAGTCATGGGTTTGACTTCAATCAGAATAAGGGATGGATCAGTTAAGAAGGTAGTAGGGTGTGATGTCATGGTATCTGGATGACATACACAGAGTGGGAAGTAAAATTCCTATACGACGATCGGTTGTACTGTGGTCGTCACACAGTTGTTTCTCCAGACAGGATATGGATATAATATTTGACATTCTGGTTTCTAGATCTATGGTTTTAGATCTGGATTTGGGTAGTTTCCCAATGTGGGTACTTTGACAGATATTCTAATGGTTTTTGGAATAGTTGACTCCTAGCATGGTGGTGTACCTGCAGGTGATGGAGTCACCCTCTCTAAAGGTGTCTTACAGACTAAAGGGGAGAGGGATGTGCATGATTGGCAGATCACTTGCTTAGGCAATTGAGTCAATCATGAGATGTCAAGTACCACACCAAATGTTGGTTTTGCACTAGATGCAATAAGTTTGTATTAATCCAATCCTGGAGAAACATAAGGAAGCAGTTTTAGAACATAAGTACATGTTCTACGGATTTGACGACGACAGCCTCTGTCGGGAGACGGTTATCATTCCAGGCTTCAAAGGTGACATGGTTGACAGAGTGATTGTCAGAGTTATAGTTTTCCCTCTGACGAAGAGGGACGGTATTATGGACAGGTGGTTCAAGAGGATACTGTGGGTGGCATGGTGCCGGATACTGATTAGGTTCAGTGATCCATATAGTCTAAGAAGTTTGGATATGGAGTTCATTTATGAACTAAGGTCCCATCAGATATCCAGACATATTCTAAGACAGGTATTTCTCAATTCGAGAGATGGCTTTCTCCGCGAACTTGAGATTAAGAGAGATACAGAAAGAAACTTCTAGGCGGATCCACTCACTGAGGCTATTTCTCGAACACAATAGTTTTACAAACGGGCTTTGTGAAACTGATTAGTAGAGGAGTTGGATGTTCGGTTTCACACGGGCTGTGAGTAGTCGACATCGCAATATTAGCCTTGAGTGCAAGTGGGAGATTGTTGGAGATAGTGCCCTCATAGTCAATTATTGGATCGCAGGTACGTGATTGCAATGATTGCGGAGGACCTATCCCGGTAGGACAGTCTTACTCGAGATGATAGTATGCTATCTGGTTTGCCTTTATCAGTCGTGTACATGTTCAGGTGACTGATTGCATGTTACACTTTGATAGAGCCCTTAGGATCTTGCTTTACTACCAACAGTATGATGGCGATCATATACGTGAGAGTTGGGTAGTTTATATGCATATCCTTAATTGTGGTCCCTAGTCGTGGGAGTTTCGAGACAGGGCATCGATACTCCGGAGTAGACTAGTGTGTACAGTCGAGACCCCGACGAGGGGCGGTGGCCGGTCTCACAATCCACTGGTGTCAGTTGGATCACCTAAGATGTATACAGGTGCTCATTGGGTTATGAGTACACCGGACAGGACTCGCCGGGAATCTGCTAGTTAGTATTATATCTATCGTCAGATAGCAGTTCCCTGGTGACATGTGTACAGGTTAGTTCATCGACCTAAGGTCGTCATTTGTCTCGTGTGAGTTCCCACTGTGCTTTGATTTCTACCCTACCACGGCTCAAAGGAGTCGTGCAAACAGGTAGCTTTTGGGTACAGTCCCGAGCCATATGGAGGCACGTGAGCGGATCGGCAGGGGATTCGTCTCTCCCGGTATTGGGGGCGAGATCGTGTTGTGTCTAGGAGAGCCATTACACAAAGCCCACGGCCGTGGCAGGAGATTTACTGGTAGGTACTCCAGTAGTATCTCAGGGTGTTATTGGGCTTCACTCCGACACGACTTATACTGCTATTGGGTGTCTGACGTTACTAGCCCCCTAGGCAGATATGCGATACTCATAGACGAACGGACCGGACTGTATATACATTGTCACTGTTAGGCTCAGTAGGGTTTCTGGATGAGTTCGCTCATCGGCCTCCCTTGAGTGCGCTCATCGGTCTCCCTTGAGGTCAGTCCGTAGGCAGCCGTTACGCATTGCTAGTGCCACTGACGGTTTGTGGTTAAACCCACTGCCAGGGTACTGACGAGTCATTAGAGTCCCCCACAGACAGTTTCCCAAGTTCGGGCGAAACGTTGTAGAGGCCGTATGGTTTTATGGCAGGGTTCGGAAAATGCACGTGCGTTTACGCACGTGTTATTTTTCGGGCTGATGATACTGGTCGGCTTTGGTTTAAGCCGGATCCGAGTATTATATTGAGTAGGTATAATATCTTTGTCTCAGTTGCATTTGTATTCGGTCGTAATACAAATGCGGGTATATTTATACAGTTTCGGGGTTGTCCTGAAATTCGTTTCAGGATCACTTTTGGAAGTTGCCAGTTTCCAGTTTTCTATCAGCCGTCTTTTAACATTCTGTTAAAGACGGATTTATCTTTTCTTCAGATGAGGTGAGTCAGTGTTCTAGAAGATTCTAGATGAGGTGACTAGGCTATTTGGTGTTGTGTTCTTATTGGTTGCTTTTAATGAAATGATGACTAAGGATTTGAGTCATCATTTTCATTAAAGCTTTTTGTTTTGCTTAAGATCTTTTGTCATGATAAGGTTACATGCTATGGTCACCTCCCTCCTCCTACCATCACCTCCCTCCTTGCTTAAATATGGCCGGCCCTCTCTCTCCTCCCTCACTTGCTTGCTTGATTAATTTTGTAGAAAAGATATGATAGTATTTGGGTGCATGGAAATTTCATTACCTCATTTCATTCCATCACCCAATTCCCTCGGCAACTTCATTAACCGATCGTCCACGGACTTGGACGAAATGAGACAAAGTCATCTACTCATTCTCTACATCATTCTTGGTCGTCTCTTTTAGCAAACTTGACGATCGAGTTGCCTCGAGTCAGAGGCGGGAGCCCGTTTAAAGAATCACTGATGTGGTGCCACCTCGACGAGAAGATCGGAGATCGACGAGATCGGAGCAGCCGCAACGGAGCGTGGGATGATGGTTAAAGAACGAAGGACTCGGATCGTTCGGTATAACCTTTCTACACTCTTTTCAGTTTGTTAGTTTAGCAATAATGGCAGATCCGGGTTAAAGTATACGATAGCGCCAGTTAAAAAGTTTTTGTTCCGCATTTGGCGTCTGTAGACTGCCGGGGCGCTAACGTAGACTTACACGTTTTACGGCAGGGTTCGATCATATATGTGCACTTGTGCACGGATCATGATCGGACGGATAATACTAGTAAGCTTTGGTTTAAGCCGGATCCTAGTGTTATATTGTTGGATTATTTTTGTCACGTTGTATTCATATTCAGTCGGAATACGGATGTGGGTATGTATATACGGATGATGGTTATTCTTGTAATTCATTACAAGTTTACTTTAGAGTTGCCATTTCCTTTTTTCTTTAAACATTAGTTTTAATGTTTAATTGTGGTGGAAAGTGTGAGTGCATGCACTTGGTAACTCATGGCTATGAGTCATGAGATGATTCATGGTGACATGTTTGGTTTTGTTTTGGAAAAGATATTTGTGTGTGATATTTTTGGAGTGAGATGGCTGCTCATTTTTTGGTGAGGATTTTCTTTAAGTGCTCAAAAATAAAACACACAAAATACTAGCCAAAAAAAACTCAAGTAAAAGAGAAGACACTTTCTTCACTTTCCTTTTTCTTTAGCCAAGCCTTTGCTTCACACTTCTTCTCCCATGGCTTCTTCTTCAACCTCCACCCATACCCTCTCATGTGTTGAGAATCCTTGGGTGTTTTGAGAAAAAGTAATCACAAACTATCTCTACTTCATCGCGGGACGTGCGTCCGACATGTGGACTGCCGTCACTGCCTGTTTGTATATTATTTGTTTAGGGCATGACCGGGTTGAGGTCGATGTCACCGTTGTACATATTTTATTTTCTGTACTAGGATTACCCCATGATGGTGTGCACGAATAGCCAGGTTCTAGAGGGCAACGGGCCCGCATCTCATGGCGTTGAGATGGAGGGGGTCTCACTCTAGAATTGGTGGGCTATTCGCCGCCTTCGTAGGGGGTATAGGTTGACATAAGGAGGGGTGCTCAAGTTACCAGATTCCTTGAAGTGTCGGGTTGCCCATTCACTTTGATGAATGGGGCTGCCTCACTTCTGGTTTTGGCGGGTAACTTGCAGCGCTTGTAGGGGTCTAGGTTTTCATTGCACAGGTTATCCATACGACCAGGGGAACGTCGGGTTTCACTTACGGCTCAAACGAAACCCGAGGCTCCCAGATTATCTGTATTGTCCTGTGATGCTTATCGCTTATCTGTGATGTTGCATATATCATGCCTGGAATGATTATTATATATTGTTATATATATACTAGTAGATGTTGTATATGTTTTACACCCGCGCTAGTCCAACCCCCGCTCTGTCGTCAGTTAAGTAACCTAACGGGTGATGATGGGATCTTCTTCGATGCAGAAAGACCGGAGATCTAACATGATCAAGGAAGCCGCGAGGAGCTTGGAATAGAGGTTGAAGACCGAAGGACACGGATCGTTTGATATAAGCTCTCTAAACTCTTTTTAAATAGCTAGTATAGGGTTAATGGTACGATCCGTAGATTAGGGTTCTGTTAGCACCGGTTTCTAAAAGTTTTTTTTTCCATATTTGGCCACGGATTGATGGCCAGGGCATTGGCGTATCCCAACACAAACATCTCAAACTTTCAGTTTTCGGAACTGTTTTTGTCGGTAGTTTTTGCACGACAAAAACGATAGATTTCTAATGTAGCAATGAGTTAACTAAGGCTTATAGAGTAGCTCTGATACCATGTTGGGTTATGCAAGTGCCCCGGCCATCAAACCGTGGCCATTGAGGAACAAAAATTTAAAAAAAACTGGCGCTAGAACAACCCGATAACCCGGATCGACCCATAAGCCCTAGATAACAAAAACATGCATAGGAGCTAAACTAAGGGGTTAGAGTGATTATACCGAATTGATCCGTGTCCTTCGTTCTTCAACCACCTTCCCAAGATCGTAGAGGCGTCCTTGATCAAGCTTGATCTCTGGTCTCCCTCCATCGAAGATGATCCACCCGAGGATTTATGAAACGAGCTCCTACTTCATAACCAAAGTAACTAGGGTATATAGTTTTCTAAACTAGATAGCTAAGATGATGTAAAGTCTAATGAAGGATTAATTTGTTTATAAACTCCCTAGGTTTCTCAACACATGAGTGGGTTAGGGTGGAGGATGAAGAAGAAGCCATGAGGATGAGAGTGTTGTAGGAGAGAGAATGAATAATGGCTTAGTCTTTTCTTTGTTGTGAGATTAATAATAAATAATGGAGCCACCAAATAAAAAATCCCATATCTCCAAAATATTTAGAGTCAACCAAAAATATCTCAAGTCAATAATAATTTCACAACAAACAAAAACTTAAGCATGCTTAGTATAGTAACCATGGGTCATTACTAAGCCATCCAACAATAATGCAATAAACACCTCATCCTCTACCTCAATAACCTTTTAATACAAAAAGGTCTAAACCATTATGAGGTGTAATCTTCTAAAAGTAATCTTGTAAGAAATTACACGAATACCTCTCATCCGTATATACATACCCGCATCCGTATTCCGAAGAATACGAATACAATGAGACGACAATAATCCAACAATATAATATTAGGATCCGGCTTAAACCAAAGCCCACTTGTATTATCCGTCCGAACATCATCCATGAACAAGTACACGTATGTGATCGAACCCTGCCGTAAAACCATACGGCTTCTACATCGTTTTGCCTGAAGCAGGGAAACCATCTGTGTGGGACTCTAAAGACTCGTCAATACGCTGGCAGTAAGTTTAACCACAAGCACGTCAGCGGTACTAGCTGTACGTAACGGCTACCCGGGTATTGAGCGAAAGGGAGGTCGACGGGCAAACTCATCCTGAAACCCCTACTGAGACTGACAATGACAATATTCGTACAGTCCGATCAGTTCGTCTATGAGTATCGTATATCGAGTCTACGGGGTGGATAAATTCAGACCCCTAACAACACGACATTTAGTGTCGGTATGAAGCCCATCACCCACTGAGAAACTACTGATCCGAATCAGTAATTCTCGACTACCTTGGCCAAGGATTTCTCGTGATGGCCACCCGTGCACAACGCGACATCAACCCCCAATACCGGGAGAGACGAATCCTCTGACGATCAGCTCACTGCCTCCATGTGGCTCGGGACTGTACCCAACTAAAACATGTTTGCATGACTCCTTTGAGCCGTGGTAGGGTAGTAATCAAAGCACAGTGGGAACTCACACGAGACAAATGACGATCTCAGGTCGATAGATTAACCTGTACACATGTCACCAGGGAACTGCTATGTGACAATAGGTATAATACCAACTAGCATGTTCTCGGCGAGTCCGTCCGGTGTACTCATAACCCAATGAGCCCTGTATACTATCTTAGATGAACAAACTGACACCAGTGGCTTATATGAGCGGCCACTGCCCCTCGTCGGGGTCTCGATCAGTATACACTAGTCTACCCTGGAGTATCGATGCCCAGTCTCGAAACTGCCATGATTAGGGACATTTAAGGATGTGCCTATAGACCACCCAGCTCCCACGTATATGATCGCCATCATAATGCTGGTAGTCAAGCAAGAATCCTATGGGCTCTATCATCATGCAATAGTGATCTGTAATGCCACCTAATGTTGTACATGATTATAAGGACAAACCAGATTGCTTACTATCTTCTCGAGTAAGACTGTTCTACAGGTATAGGTCATCCCTCAATCATCATAATCACCTGCCTGCGGCTATGATAATTGCCTTGAGGGCACTATAGCCAACAGTAGAGAGGCGGAATTTTCAAAAACTAATTTTTGAAGTATGCAACAAAGACTTTAACCCAAGATCTATCATAAGCCCTAAATAGCAAAAACTTCATAAGTGTTTATTCTACTATGATAGAAAGTTATACCTATAATATTCGTGTGCTTCGGGTCTTTGTTCCTCTTCTTAGGCTCCTTTTTGATCCTAGATCAAGTTTGGTCTTCGTCCTTCTCGATCCTAGATGATCCACCTGAAGGTTCTTGATTCAAACTCCTACCTCTAAAAGAAGCAAACTAAGCAAACAAGTTTGCTAGTCTAGTTTACTTAGAAGATATGAAGATATTTAGTGGTGAATTTTTCTATCTCAATACCGTTGGCTCTTAACACATGAGAATGGTAGGGTTGAGGATAAGGAAAAGGAAGAGGAGAGTAGAGAGAATGAAAACCCTAAAAAAGAATGAGCATGAAGAATGGCTTGGTGAAAATATCATGCATTTTTCTTTTCATAAAAAAACTAGCCATACTTTAATAGTATTATCAATAAATGCTCAAGCCATACTTCATGCCATGCTATCATTACACCCCATTTTTCTATTTATCAAAAATCGAAATACACATTATGAGGTGTCCCCTTCTAGAAGGTATTTTGTATAAATACAAAATACTTTCTACCGTATATACATACCCATATTCGTATCAAAATACGAATACCCAAGAGATAGAATAATACGACTAAAATAATACTTGCATTAAATCAATATTTGATTTAATGAACCAACTTAATCCTAAGCCTGCCAGTATTAAAATCCGTTCGATTAAATTCCTCGCATCTAGTATACGTAATCAATCAGAACTATGCACGTATAAACATATGGCCTCCACATCATTTCTCCTGAACCAGAGAAACCTTTTATATGGGACTCTAAACTCGATAGTACGCTGGAAGTGGGTTTAATCACAAGCGCGTAAGCGGTACTAGAAGTATATAATGGCTACCCAGGCACATGTTGAAGAGAAGGCCGACGAGCAAACTCATCTGAACCCCTACCGAGCCTAACCGTGACAATATCCGCATGGTCTGGTCTATTCGTCTTAGAGTATCCCATACCGTGTCTAGGTTTGGTTAACGTCATACCCCTATTAACCAGATAAGTCTTGCTGGTGTGGCTCAAGACCATCCGAGAAATTACTAATCTATCTATCAGTAATTCTCAACTGCCTTAGCCAGGGGCTTATGGTGTTGACCAACCAAATACAGTGCGACATCGACTCCCTATACCGGGAAAGACGGATCCCTAATAATCACTTATTTCCTCCATGTGGCTCGGGACTTTACCCAACTAAAACCTGATGGGTTACGGTAGCGTCCCGGCCATCAAACCGTGGCCAAATGCGGAACAAAAATTTTCTAAACTGGCGCTACCATTACCCGATGCTTGGATCTATCCTAAACCCTATACTAGCAAGCAATATAAAGAGTTAGGAATGGTTATACCGAATTGATCCGTGTCCTTCGGCTTCGACCTTCATCCCAATCTCCTACTGGTTGTGGATAGAGTTTGTTTGCCGGTCTTCCTCCAACTACAATGATCCACCTAAGGGAAACAACGCAAGCTTCAGCCTCGCCAAGCGAGGCAACCGACGCTCTAAGGTTGGTAGCAATGGAGAGTGGATGTGTAGGAATGTGTCACTATAATTTTTCTCTCATCACAAATGGTCCATGAGCAACTCAAGAAGATGAAGGAGGTGAGGAAACATGTGGCATGAGAAACTCAAGAAAATGGTTAAGTCTCCAAGTGTTTATGAGAATGAAGCAAGTGTAGAAAAACAAATGGGCAAGGCATGTTAAGAAAATGGTGGCTGCCCCTCTCTTTTTCCAATCATCCAACAAAAAATATCTCTTCCATTTTCTAAATAAACAAATGCAAACAATACCTCTCTAGATGCCATGACCCATGCTCATGCCAACTCACCCTCCACCTCATTTCCAAATTGATTTTTCTAAAAAGAAAATCAATTAATGAGGTGGCCATTTCTAGAAACTATTCCGTATAAATACGGAATGCAACCCAGTACACGTATCGAAATACATATACGCGTATTCGTACAAAAATACGAATAGCCAAGAGAGAAAATGAATGGTGAACAATAATACTAGAATACATATATATAAATACATATATAAATTATTAAATCAAAACCTGATTTAATAATCCGGCTTAATCCTAAGCCGCTAGTATTATCAACCGTCCGAGTAAAGTCTGTGTAGCATGTACACATATTTAATCGGACACCTATATATACCAACATACGTCATCTACACCATATCGCCTGAACCGTGAAAACCCCCTGTATGGGACTCTATAGACTCGTCAATAAGGTGGCAGTGAGTTTAACCACAAGCACGTCTGCGGTACTAGTTGTACGTAACGGCTACCCAGGTATTGAGAGAAAGGAAGGCCGACGAGCAAACTCATCCAAACCCCTACTGAGACTGACAGTGACAATATATGTACAGTCTGATCTATCGTCTAAGAGTATCACATATCAAGTCTAGGGGGTGGATAAAGTCAGACCCCTACTGACGCGATAATTCGTGTCAGTATGTAACCCATCACTACCTAAGAAACTATCGATCCTGGATTGGTAATTCTCGATTACCCCGGCCGAGGATTTCTGGTGTTGGCCACCCGTGCACTACGCGACAACAACCCCCAATACCGGGAGAGACGAATCCCCGACGATCCGCTCACTGCCTCCATGTGGCTCGGGACTGTACCCAACTAAAACCTGTTTCCACGACTCCTTTAAGCCGTGGTAGGGTATTAATCAAAGCACAGTGGGAAATCACACGAGGCAAATGATGATCTCAGGTTGATAGACTAACCTGTATACATGTCACCTAGGAACGACTATCTGACAATAGGTATAATACCAACTGGTAGGTTCCCGGCGAGTCCGTCCAGTTTACTCATAACGTAATGGCACCTGTATACTATCTTAGGTGAACAAACTAACACTAATGTCTTGTGAGACCTGGCCACCGCCCCTTGTCAGGGTCTCAATAAGTATACACTAGTCTACACTGGAGTATCGATGCCCAGTCTCGATACTCCCACGACTAGGGATAAGGATGTACTTATAGACCACCCAGCTCTCACGTATATGATCGCCATCATAATGCTGGTAGTCAAGCAAGAATCCTATGAGCTCTATCAATATGTAATAGTGATGATAAATACAAACCAAATAGCATAATATCATCTCGAGTAAGACTGTTCTACCGGTATAGGTCCTCCCTCAATCATCATAATCACCTGTCTGCGACTACGATAATTGACTTGATGGCACTATACCTAACAATCTCCCACTTGCACTTAAGGACAATTATTGCGATGTCGCATACTCACAGCCCGTGTGATACGGAACACCCAACTTCTCTACTAATCAGTCTCATAAAGCATGTTTGTGAAACTAATGTGTTCGAGAAATAGCCTCAGTGAGTGGATCCGCTCCAATATTTTTTTCTATACCTCTCTATATCTCAACTTCGCGGAGAAAGCTATCTTCCGAAATGAGCGATACTTGTCTTAGAATTTGTCTGGATCTCTGATGGGACCCAGTTCATAAATGAACTCCAAATCCAGCAAAATTCTTAGACTGTATCATCCATTGAATTTAATCAGTATCATGTGCCATGCCTTTCCTTAGTATCCGCTTGGACCACCTGTCCAACATACTGCCCCTGAAAATAATGAAAACTATAACTTAGACAGTCGCTCTGTCATCCAGGTCACATTGGAAGCACGAAATGATAACCGTCTCCTGAAGGAGGCTGCCATTACTATATCCCAAGAACATCTACTTATATTCAAAACTGCTTCCCAATGTTTCTCCAGGATTGGATTAACATATGCTTATTGTAGCTAGTGCAAAAGCAATATCTGGTGTTGTACTTGATATCACAAGATTGACTCAATTGCCTAAGCAAGTGATATGCCAATCTTGCAAATCTTTCTCCCCTTTATTCTGAAAGACATCCTTTAGAGAGGGTGACTTTATCATCTGCGGGTATAACCACCTCGCCAGGAGTCGTCCATTCCAAAACACCTTTAGAATATTGTCAAGTACCTTTATTGGGACACTTCCCAAATCTAGATCTAAAATTATAGATCTAGTCACCAGAAATCCTGATATTATATCCATATCCTATGTGGAGAAACACCTTTGTGATAACCACAGTATAACCGATCATAGTATATGAATTTCACTTCCTATAAAATGCAGTCATCCCAAATACCAGGACACCACTCTCTACTGCCTTCTTACAAGATCCATCTCCTATTCTGATGAGGTCGCGACCTATGACCGTCACATCAAAAATAGATGATCTATTTCCTCTATACTTGCTTTAGTCTATAAATAGACATAAGCTACATGCCCACTATGCTTCCGCTGCTCCCACTGACTACAACAACTCTCTGGCAGAGTCATATACACGTGCACTTCTAAAATTAGTTTCGAACGACGCTATACTCATCCTCCTGCCGGGTCTTATAGTCTAGAACAGTAGCAATAGCATGTCTAGGTAAACAAGAACCTTCCTGTCACCGTCTCTAAGAAGACCGAAGTACTTCTCGGGCGCCTGAGGTTACCAACCAAATCTGCGGAGTGGTTAATGGAACATCAAATCCAATTGAATCTTTAGGTTTTATTAAATTCTAAGTAATCATTTGTGGTTCTGGAATCACTTCCAGTTCTACCATACTCCCACTTCTGTTTTCCGAAAAAAAATCCATTTTGCTAAAACTGTGGCGAGCCAAGAACAATATCACTATTGATCTTCCTGATGGTAGAATGTTAACCCTCGTCAAAGCCCGGGATAACCCACAAACTGCCATTACTGAAACTTGCCTTGAGTTTATCCGGATTCTGGTTTTAAGCATCAGCCGAACAACTCCCTATACCTTAACATCGTTAAGATATAAATTGATTCTATATTTATCCAATATAGAAACAAAAGCACTAATTTAATTGGAACCAGATTCAAAATCAAGCAGCTGTCTCCAGTACATATCAACTAAATAGAAAGAAGCCAATCAGCATTACTCATCTAGGAGTACATCCATGTATGAGTAACCTGAAAGAGAATCAAGTTCTCAAAACCATTACTATCAACGAAATACCAAACACAAGTATCTCCATCTTCGACTACCTCGAAGAATCCTTATACTTCCAACAAATGATTCTCTACTTTATTCTTATACCTATAACTTCTCAATATCTGGACCTTGCATTTCAACGAAATACTTGTCTAGAACTGGAGAAGTCATGAGTAAACAGAATATAGTACGAGTACTAACCCAATTGTCCTAATGGACACTGGACAACATACAATACTTTGTATAAGTCACCTGAGTTTAATAACTCAAACCGTGTGCGTCGTAGGTTGAAAACTGTACTATGGTTTAGAAGAATTACACCGCAGTTGAATGCACCTTACCTAACCATCAACTGATATAGGTAAATATCACAGACATAATTTCAAAAAGTTACATCTCACTTTATAAAATAAACGTACTGATATATCAGTTTGAAATTGGTGCACAATAACACATATTCAAAACTATATATTTCCCGTCAGGCAAAAACCAGATGATTTCCTCAAATATCACCAATTAAAACGAATTCCGATATAATGAGGATCTAATCACCCAATTCCTAATACCTTACTCCCACTCACCATCTGTAATAACATACAGATGTAAGAAACTGATCTGGTAAATACATACCCTGGAGATAGATTCCAATTTGGAAAGCAGTTTTCAATTAATATCGCACAGTGAAACTGAAACATGAAAAGGTTTCAAAAAGGGTTGACTGGTATTCCTAATAACGCCTCTTCCAGTATCCTGATTCATGACTGTAACAGTATAGTTCCATGCCCTTACTCCAATCCCTTTATGATGTCTTTACTTATTAACTTCTGTACACCTTCTTTAGGCTAATTAGTTTTCTTCTTTCCCTACCCTTCGACACCAGCCAATGGTTTGGAATAAGACTATCCAATAAGAATAATAGGTGTACACTCCTTATACCATGAGCCCTCGCAACATAAGAGAAGGTAAAGAGAAAAGACAACTGAATAATCCTATTCTATTTCTCCTGAACCGGAAACCATCCTCGAATCTGGAACGAATTCCTTCGAATTCATATGTAACTATACGATGGCATGTCAAGCATTATGGACGTTCGTAGTGATTCAAAGTGTTCTAGAGAAATCCAAAGTGGATGTAGGAGTGGCAGGGGTATACACGGTTTTGTCGTGAATGATAGCAGTCGCAATTTTCTTTGCCATTATTCTAATCCCTTTATATGTCTTTACTTATTATCTTCTGTACACCACCTTTAGGCTAATTGGTTTTCTTCCTTCCCCACCTTTGAGCTCCTGCCTATGGTCGGGAGGAAGACTATCTAAAAAGCTCAATAGGTGTACCCTCTCCTAATCCTAGGAGCACTCACAACCTGAGAGAAGGTAAAGGGAAAAGACAACCGAATAATCTTACTCAATCTCTCTAGAACCAGAATCCATCCTCGAATCTGGAACAAGTTCCTTCAAATTCGTATGTAACTATACGATGGATTTATCCAATAGGAGTGGATGTTCGTAGTGATACGGGGTGTTCTGGAGAAATGCAAAGGTAATATAGAAGTGGCAAGGATATTTTGCGACTACCTGACATTCCAAAAGCAAAGTGTTCTAAGAAGGTTCGGTTAACTTGGTTCTTAATTTTTAGTTTAGGGTGGGTCATGGTCGCATCCAAAGAGAGAGAGAAAATAACACTCAGCGTGCACTCTAACCTAGATCAGAATGGTGAATCATTTTATCTAATCTGGATGGCTCCCACTGTTTCCTCTAATTCTCCTCCAAACCCTAAAGGAGAATTAGTCAGGATCATCTAAAATCACCCGAGGAGTAATCCTACTCATCAATGAGAATCGGGATCCAACTATCATCGCATGATAACTTATTGGAAGCCACTCAAGTTATCACACTCCAGAAGGTATGTGAATGCCTGGCAAGTTTCCTGTATGTTTGAAACTCATGATGTGATTTTTACCCCTAGGACCCAAGTGACCTTGACACAGTCAACAAATCAAAGAGTCCTAGTCAAGTTCAACCCGTCATTATCCAGGATTTCATTAAACCCACCCGTACGAGCCCTTGACACAGTCAACAAGGCCGCACGACTGTCCAAACCAATCGCATTAATATGCCACAAACAAGCATTGCTTGGCTACCGCACACTATGCCTTGACACAGTCAACAAATAAAGCACGAATACTATTCAATACTTGTAAGAAATGACGGAGGGCTACGGCTGGATTTTGGCGAAAAACCTTTAGCGTAATGAACTTGATATCGTTGAAGGAATCCAATGTTAGTTATATGTATGCCCTAGAGGCCATTACTGTACATGGGTTGTATATTGTAGTGGATGCTTGGACATATATAGGGAGGACTTTCTTGCTCGATTTGATAGTATGTTATCTGGTTGCTCTTTATCTTAACATGTACACTTATTGTCTATCTATTACATGTTGATAAAGCCCTTAGGATGAGTACTTGACTACCAAGATTATGATGCAGATCATACTAGTGGGGACATAGGCAGTCAGTAAGTACATCCTTCAAATGTTCCTAGTCGTAGGAGTATCGAGATAGGGCATCGATACTCCACAGTAAACTAGCGTATACGCTTCTCGACCCATGTGATGGGCAATGGATGATCCCATATCCATTGGTTTTTGACATCAGAGAAGGTATACGGGTGCTCAGTGGAGACTGGGTAAACTGGACGGACTCGCCGAGAACTCCTAAATGGTATTATACCAATCTTCAGATAGCAGTTCTCCGGTGACACTGGGACAGGTTAGTCTGTCGACCCGAGATCGTCATAGAGTCTCGTGTAATTCCCACTGTACTTTGATTTCTACCATACCACGGTCAAGAGATCGTGCAAAATGGTGGTTTTTGGGTACAGTCCCGAGTCACATGGAGGGAATGAGCGATAGGAGGGGATTCGTCTCTCCCGGTATTGGGAGTTGATGTTGCGCTATGCTTGATTGGCCATAACAGGAAATCCCTGACCAGGGCTGCTGAGATCTACTGGTAACTATTATCAGTTGTTTCTCAAACCGTTATCGACCTTGCATCAGCATGACTTATCAGACTATTGGGGTCAGACGTTATACCACCCCTAGGCTGTGATATGCGACATATCTTATGAAGAGACCGGACTGTACGGTAGTGTTACTGAATGGATTCGCAGGAGTATGAGCAGGCTTGTTTGTTGATCTTCTGATCGCTCAATATCCGGGTGGTCGTTACATTTAGCAGACCGCTTGCGGCTTGTGGGTGATTGATATGATCACCTACTGCCGGCGTATTGACGAGTCTTTAGACAAGCAAGAGCAGGAAGCGCCACTTAGAGACTTTGAATCTGAAGGAAGGCAACTGGAACAGAAAAGTATGTTAAAAGAACGCTCTACACAGAGCTTTCCTGGTTCATGCAAAACAGAGTAGGACCACATATGTGATATGTGTGGGACCGAGATTAATACATGTATGTGATACCGTATTCTATTCTCGCGATATGTGACATTCGTCGGTTATATGTGATATAGCCAAGTTATCGGATAAAGTGTTGATTCGATAAGTTGTTACATTTGATATTAGCCGGTTATATGTGATATAGCCGGATTATTAAATCAAGTATTGATTTAATAATTTAATGTAGAATTATATATTTAATATATTAAATTACATTAACTAATATTAGCTCACTTAAGTATTCAATTTTCTCACTTATGATACATTGATATATATGTGATATATGTTAAATGTATTGTTTTCTTTTTGCGCACACACACACACGCACACATATATATATCTCTCTCTGTGTGTGTGTGTGTGTGTGTGTGTGTGTGTGATATATTAGTGTGTCATGCTCGGTTATACATGCAACATGTATGTATGAGACTTATACCATGCTTGGGATTAAGTTATGGTTTTATTTATCATTAAGCAAATTCAAAATTAGTGGAGATTTTGTCATGGCTGAAAAGCTTGTAGAAGCTTGTAGGTTTCATTGACTTAGTCCACTATTTTGTCTTGCTTAAGATATTTAAAGACCTAACCATTAACCATACACCATGGTTTATTCTCTACAATGGTTAGCGTATGTGATATACTCACCATGGTTGGAATTCTAACCTCACATGAATTATTCTTTCATCACTTGATCTTCATCTTCTTTTTCCTCATTCAAGCTTTTCTAGCTTTTGACAAAGTGATGAAATTTAGTGAGAAAATAAAATCTAAAGATAGCCCATTTCCTACTTCATCATCCTCTACTATTAGCCATTTAGTTTAGGGTGTTTGCTTCACTAAACCCTAATTTAGTGAAGAGATAGCATGAGCTTGAGTCTCCTCGACGCAGATCATCTTCGTCTTTGAAGACTTCGAGCAAGTTTGCATCTTTCACCTTGTGGACCCTCTCAAGAGTTCAGGAGATCATTACTCGCAGCGAAGGGACATCTACACGGAGCATTTGAAGAGAAGGACCGGTCTACAAAGGTTGTATTCCGCATTCACTTAGTTGTAAAGTTGTTTGCATATCGTTTCGTTTAAAATTCTAGTTAAGATTCTAGTGTTAGGGTTCTTTAGTTCGGAAATTTTTTGAAAACGGCATGGACAATGCCTCCCGAAACCATGATGCTGCGCTAGGTAACCCTACAGTTGTATCAGAGCCAAGCTAGAGTTTTAAACGATGTTTGTCAGATTACCAAACAAAAACTACTCCGAAACTTGAAACCCTAAATTCTAGTTTCTGTCGATTTTTTAATGGCCTCTAAAAAATTTTTTAGCAACTGTAGAATGTTGTATAAGATGCAATATGAACACAGAGAAAATTTGAAGGGGTTTGCTTGGAATTTGACCGAGCACATGAGCATAATTTTCGAGGAGGCCGGCCCTATTAAGGATTCTGAGCTTCAAATTTTTTTGTGTTCTAGTTTCTGGGTTTTGGTGTTTCAGGTGTTGTTTGTTTTTACTAAATTTGCATGTGATGTTATCTTTCTGCAAAGGCAACTCGGAGTGTTTCATAATCCTAATTCTAACATGTATTTGGGTTATTTAGATGATGTTAAAAAGTTCGAATAGATATCAATAACCCAATTTTTCCCTCGCTGAAATTTTCCAATAGTTGGATTTTTCCGAGTTTAAAATTTTCAGAAAATCATGAAAGTAATTATGTGGACCCTCTAGAAAAACGATACCCAAACTCGACTTTTTGGATTGCGGAACCGCGGTAATATCCTAGGGTTTTCCGCAGTTCCGTAGCGACTTGAGTGAGGCATAGGTCGGCCCTTCTACGGATGGTTCATAGGAGCTGTGGCGTGTTCTGAGTACTTTTTGAACTCCGCTCAAGTGTTGAGCTTATCGGGAAATTTTGGGTTTTTGTTTATTCGATCGAAAAGTTTAACATCGTCTAGCTATCTGTGATTGTGATACAATATTTGGAATCCACAAGTAGTTATGTGATAACTAGTTTGAATTTTATAAATCTAGAAGTTTAGTCTCATTTTATCGGTTGGCACAGAATTTTGATGTTGATCAGAAGTCCATCGCAATTACGTAGTGCACGCGGATACTCGCCGGGTAATCTTACTAGATATCCACACCCCATAGCCCCGACCAAGTGACTGTAGGAGAACCCCATCGCCAAAAGCATCCGTTCGGGTGCTCGCGGCCACAGTGTTCCGCCTTGGCGCACTTCGTCGACGACATCGGGGGTGCGTCCGTCTACTAAAGTTTCTGACGAGCATTCGATCAGGTTATCAGAAATCTTGTTGAATTACCCGACAGGTTATTGGAAAGTGATTTCAATATCGAGACTAAAATGAAGGGTTTATAATTGTTAGGCATGTGATGTCTAAGGAATTCATTGGTAGGCATGAAATCCAAAGTATGTGATGCATTGGGTTTATGATGTCTATGGTGGTTGCGAATTCCAATTGTTGTAGTTTTTCACATTCTTTTCTGTGACCGTAAGTGTAATATGTGATGTATCACCGGTTTCGTTGCTATACGTCAACGACAATTGGGATACGCATATTTACTTACATTGATCACATGTGTTGTTATGTGTTGCTGTGATATGTTATATTGGATCATCGTGTTTTGAATAGCCGGGTTTTTTTTATGTGAGATGAGAGTTTTTCATTTTCATTCATGTAAAAGCTTGTATGTAATATTCTTTTATTGGGGCACTTCCGAGTTGAGGATGATTTCACCATTGATGTATATTATTTACTTTTCCGCATTAGGATAGATCCAAGGAGGAGAGCACAAGTAACAAGGTTCTAGGGTCCAGTGGGAGACCATCTCGAGGAGTCAAGACCGGGTCTCCTAGAATTGGGAAGGTTGCTTTCCGCTTTCGTAGGGGTCTAGGGGTGTGGGTTTTTCTATTCATCGCGACAGTGGAATCCGTGTTTTATACTGACTTAATTAAAACACGGAATTCCTAGTATATCCAATATTTCATATGTGTTCTTCTGCTGTTGATATTCTGTGATGTAATCACTTTATATGTTGAGATGAATGCCTATATTATATATGATATATAATTACTATTGCTGCTTTAGTTTCTTCTGTGATGCTTAGGAAGCATAATTTGATGGGACTTCATTAATGAGATTAATGAAATAAAAGAAACCTAAAGATGTTGTTGAAACTTGTTTTTAAAACTGGTAGCTCTAGTTCTTGCTTTGCATAGCGGTATTCCTTATCGAATATTCAGCACCTTATTCGATAAGGAAAGAGCCGAGATCCCTTCACCGAGAGTGACCTCTTTAGTGAAACTAGCCGATGCTACAACCCACTCGGTTTGTCTTTTGATTGCTTCTATAGTTTTGGTTTTGCATAGTGGTATTTGTGAAATATCCTGCACCTTATTCAATAAGGAAAGAACCGAGATCCCTTCACCGGGAGTGACCTCTTTAGCTAAATTAGTAAAAGCCTAAAAAAACTCCTTTTAAAATTCACTCAATTCTACAACGAGATCAAGTTCATTACGCAAAAGATTTTCTTAAAAGCCTTTCGTAGCCCTCCGTCATTACAGATAAGTGCTACTTAGTATTCGTGCTACGTTTGTTGGCCTTCGTCAAGGCATAGTGTGCAGAAGCTAACTATTTCTTATCTGCTAAAACATGAGATGCGATTTGATTAGGGTAGTCGTGCGACTTTGTTGGCCTTCGTCAAGGGTCGTGCGGGTGGATTTAATTCAATCATGAAATGTACGGGTTGAGCTTGACTAGCGGCCTATGGTTTGTTGGCCTTCGTTAAGGTCATAGGAAGCTAGGGGCAGAATATTATCGGGAATTTCAAGTGTTGAAATTTGCAATGAGATTGCATACCTTCTATGAGATAGCTGGATCTCGATACCCACTTCGAGTAAGAGTTACTTCTAGGAGAGTTTTACACATTACAATTAGCCGATCAAGTAGGTGTCTAGAAAGGTGTTAACGGGGTTACGCCCCTGGGAAAACGAGGTTTATTTTAATTAGGTCCGTGCGAAAGCATGGGGAACCTCCCTCAAAGTACCGACACTGGCCTGACCGAAAGATTGACGAACTTGTAGGGTGTAATTAATCCCGGCTAGTCTTACCTTTTAAGGTTTGAAGGAAGATCTGATAAAAAAAAGTGGGAGCCATCCTGATTAGATAAAATAATAACCAATCTAATCTTGCAAGAGCTCACGCAGAGTGTTTTCTTCTCTTTCTCTCCTGGTAGTGACCATGCCACGCCTTAATCAAGGTAATAATATGGATGTATTGACCGAACCTGCTTATTATACTAAGCTAAGGAACGTTGGTTCCGCTATATCTTATAACTGTTATAAGTCCGAGCAGGAAATAGAGAAATATCCGGATTTCCATGCGACCCAATCGAAGAAAATGCATGTTGATGCATATTCTTCGGGTTTGTTCATTACCAAGAACTGTTTCTCAGTATCCTCTACGTCCTGGGTATGTGATATCGGATCAGGATCCCGCACATGTAATATGTTACATGGGCTACAGATAGGTAGAGAACTGAGAATGGGTGATATATCTCTAACTGTATAGAATGGTGCAAGTGTTGCAGCCAAACCAGTTGGCAAATATCACCTTGTATTACCAAATGGTAAATACATTGATTCTGAACGAATGTTATTACATACCGAACCTGATATACAACATTACATCTGTTTCTTTATTAAGTTAAAGAAGGATATAATTATGTATTGGAGGATAATGTTGTGAACATTTTCCTGAATCAAGAGTTGATTGGATCATGCATGTTTTGAAATGGCATACACGTTCTAAATCAAACAACAGTTCAAAGTATGTAGAACACACACAAGAGGAGTAGTTCAGAAATGAACGAATCCTTCTTGTGGCATTGTAGATTAGGTCATATCAATGAGACACGACCGGCTAAGTTACCTAAGGATGAATATAAGAATATGTTCGAATTTTCATCTCATGATACTTTCCAGTCTTGTCTCAAAGGTAAAAATGACCAATACTCCATTTACTGGAAACAGAGAAAGAGTTAGTGAACTCTTGGGACAGATACATGATGATGTATAGGGTCCTATGTCTACAAATTCCAAGATTGGTGCTTGGTACTTCATTATATTCACTGATCATCTCTTAAGATTCGGACATGTGTTCCTGTTGAAACACAAGCCTGAAACTTTTGAGAAATTCAAGAAATATAAGCCGAAGTTCAGAACCAGACGGGTAGAAGTATTAAAGTCCTTCCATATGATCGAGAAGGAGAATACTTGTTCATGGAATTCCTGGAGTTTCTAAAAGGAGAATATGATTATCTCTCAGCTTACTTCTTCGTATACACCACAGCACAACGGTGTATCGGGGTGGAGGTATCGAACCCTATGAGATATGGTGTGCTCTATGATGACTACTGCTGAGTTACCTGTTTTCTTTTGGTGTTATGCACTTGAGAAGCTGCATACCTATTGAATGGGGTTCCATCCAAATCAGTGCCTACCACTCCAAATGAGATATGGTATGGGAAGAGACCATGTCTTAAACTTGTTAAGATATGGGGTTGTCCGGCCTATGTTGAAAAGCAGAATCCGGACAAGCTTGAGGCAATGTTAGTTATGTGTAAGTTTGTTAGGATATCCCAAACATTTGCGAGGGAATATCTTCTACCACACTGAGGAGCAAAAGGTGTTTTAATTTTCAGCATGCCACCTTTTAGAAAAGGAATTTCTTGTGAAGAAATTTGTGGTCATGAGGTAGAACTAGAAGGAGTTCCAGCTAGACAAACTAACAGCTGATGATTTGGAGAAAACAAAGGATTAAATAGTCTCCAACGAAACTCAGCCTATCCGCGAATCTGGTAGGGTTCCTCATCCACTTGAGAGATACTACAGTCTTCTCGGTGACAGTACGAGCGAGGATTGAAACATGGTAGATGATGGCCCAACTAGGTTCTGGCAGGCCATCACGAGTGGGGACGCTGTGAAATGGATAGATGCTATGCGATCAAAGATGGAATCTATATACACCAACAAAGTATGACTTTGCATGTTGCACCTGAAGGGGTAAAACCTAGTGGGAGCAAATGGATCTTGAAAAGATTCTTGGTGTAGATGGAAAAGTTGAGACTTTTAAAGCTATGCTGAAGTCCATCAGGATTAGAGCATGCATCGCGGAGATGGAACATCTGTTTTGATGTGTCAGTCAAAGAGTTTGAATTCATCAAAATGGTAGATGAACCTTGTATATACAAGAAGGTTGTAGAGAGTAAGGTTGTCTTCCATGTATTGTACGTAGATGACATACTCTTGATAGGAAATGGTTTCCTATGATACACTCGGTCAAGCTCCTCTTATCACGAGAATTCTCAATAGAAGATCTGGAAGATACCTACTATATCTTGTGGATTATGATCTATGATGATAGATCTAAATGGACGTTAGGAGTGTCCCAAATCCAGGTACGTTAACACCGTACTAAAAGAGTTTTAGTATGGAAGATTCAAAGCCTGGTCGTTCGTCCACTTACTCATGGATCACTCTCTCCAAAACTAATTTGTAGAGAGCTCGCGTGCAAGGGATACCCTATGCTTTGGCAGTAGGCTCTATCATGTGTGCTATGTTATGTACCGGACCAAATGTAGCTAACTCACTAGGTGTAGTGATCAGGAATCAATCGGATTTTGGGAGAATCACTGGACAGCTGTGGAGGACATTCTTAAGTACTTGAGAAGCACTAAAAGAATGTTCTTGGTTCAAGCTTCCAGAGTGATAAGGTTGACCGAAAGTTAGTCACAGGAATTGTCTTCACCCTCAGTGAAGGGACGGTATGTTGGAAGAGTTCCAAGCTAGATACCGTGACATACTAGACGATAAAGGCTGAATACATTACTACCAACGATTCTGCCAAAGTGGCTGTCTGGGCATTTCTTGTTCATGGTTCCTACCATTGAGCGTCCAATAACTGTTATTGTGACAACAATGGAGTTGTGGCTTTGTCCTAAGAACGAAGGTCCCATCAGCGTCCCAGATATATTCTGAGACAAGTATCACCTGCTCAGGGAGATGGTTGATCTCCAAGAGATCGAGGTTAGGAGAGTAGATTTTGAGGTTAACAAAGTGGATCCACTCACCAAGGCCTGCTTCCCCAAATACTATTTGAGAGATTTTGGGATCGTTGAGTATGGGATACTACAACCACTGCTATATTGTTGGGTTTTGGATACTACAACAGATGGCCTTAGTGCAAGTGGGAGATTGTTAGTTATATGTATGCCCTAGAGGCCATTACTGTACATGGGATGTATAGTGTAGTGGATGCTTGGACATATATAGGGAGGACTTTCTTGCTTGATATGATAGTATGCTGTCTGGTTACTCTTTATCTTAACATGTACACTTATTGTCTCCCTATTACATGTTGATAAAGACCTCAGGATGAGTACTTGACTACCAGGATTATGATGCAGATCATACTAGTGGGGACATAGATAGTCGGTAAGTACATCCTTCAAATGTTCCTAGTCGTGGGAGTATCGAGATAGGTCATCGATACTCCAGAGTAGACTAGCGTATACGCTTCTCGACCCATGTGATGGGAGATGGATGATCCCATATCCATTGGTGTTTGACATCAGAGAAGGTATACGGGTGCTCAGTGGAGACTGGGTACACTGGACGGACTCGCCGAGAACTCCTAGATGGTGTTATACCTATCTTCAAATAGCAATTCTCCGGTGACACTGGTACAGGTTAGTCTGTCGACCCGAGATGGTCATAGAGTCTTGTGTGATTCCCACTGTGCTTTGATTTCCACTATACCACGGTCAAGAGATCGTGCAAAAAGGTGGTTTTTGGGTACAGTCCCGAGTCACATAGAGGCAATGAGCGATAGGAGGGGATTCGTCTCTCCCAGTATTGGGAGTTTGTCATGACCCGAAAATATACGGAACATGACCGTCACTTAAATTACGAAACGTCTCGAGGCGTACGTAATCTAAGTAAGCCAAAACCCAGAAATCCAAACCAAGTAAAGCAGTAGAGTGAAGGAAAAACCAAATTACAGCAAGTAGTTTAACAACATAAGCCGAAGTATGCATTTTTAAAATCTCAGTCCGTTCTGAAAATTTCGGCAGAGTTTCCTTTGTAAAAACTAACCCCAAACGGGTACAAAACCTGATAAAGCATGTATAATGAACAAAGGCATCCCCAAGTGGGAGCTAGCTCTTCGCCAACCGGCGGGCATAACCACACAATGCAATATAATATACAATGCCGAAGGCGAGGATCAAACTCAGGATAAAAATCCAACATCATCAAGAAAACCATAGGAAAACCATAATTATACAGCGCGCGACTTTATGGTCGAAGAATATACACTGGTCATCCATCTCTAACAATATACAAGTCTGGTTGATGGGGTTTTACTAGATACAACTGAAATAACAAATATATAATGGTGGTCCTGATGCAAAAGATCCCACCTACCAAAGCAATCACCCGGAAGGAACAGTGTGCCAGCAAAGCCGCAACGAAACCCGTACGGAAAAACCTGCAAGGAACTGTGGCACAACAGGGGTGAGTTGCCAACTCGTGATTAGAAAACATCTACGAGTAGAAACCGTATGTATGACGCTATCCTAGGTCATATTAAGTAATATCCTCAAATAATACCCTGATCCATCTACATATAAGTGCAATACTACGTGCTCGTGTCAGGGCCTCAGATAGCAACATATCAGATATATGATGTATGAATGCATTACAAATGAAACAGAATACATCGTGAATGTGACAACTGTTTTCTTTATTTAATGAGATTTCTGTATGTATGTATATCGTGTATCATCAATGAAATCGACAGATAAAATAGTGTCCAGCATCGACACAAAATATAAATCTCAGTATCTCAATACTGTAAGTCCACGTTACCTCTCTCGGTACTTACGGGCTTGCGGAAATGATGAAAAACGATTTTTCAAGAGGTGGTAACATGGACTCAAAATACGGATCTTTGTTAAACAATTATCGAACAAACCTAACAAGAGTTTTACCTACTCGGTTAGGGGGTTATACCTTTCTTGAACTCCTTCGTCTTCAACTTATTGCGGTGTACGGATCGGCATCACCTCGTCGTCTCCTTGCGCCGAAGATGGATCCACCTGAAATCTTCTACTTTTAGCTTCTCTTCAAACTAGAAGAAACTAGAACACTTGGTTTGCTAAACCTTGTGAACTAGGATGAGTAGAGAAGTGATATGGGTTTTCTTTTATCTCTAAGGCAATGTTTCTCAACTCATGAGAGGGAGTTGCCTTGAGCTAGAGAGAGAGCAAGAGGGAGAGCTCAAGCAAGAGAGAGAAAGCAAATGAGTGAATGAGTAACTCTCTTGCCATCCAAGATCTCATAATCCAAAATCATCATAACAAATAATAGTAATCAAGTATTATGTGATGGTTCAAGTCAAAATGGTCATATCATTTCATGCACTCATTTTGCAAAAAGAAACAAGCAAGCAAAAGTCTTTGCCATGAAATGATAGTCATTGTAATGATGATGGTCAACTAGTCCAACCTAGTCAACCGGTCAACAAAGTCAACAAGTCAACAAAGTCAACCCCTCAACAACAATGTCACTATAATACTTAATTAATACTATTGTTAATTATATTTCTTATTCTCATTAGGGTTTAGCAAAAAGTCAATAGTCAACAGTCAACAACTCCAATGAGAATCCTCTGCCTCTGTCTCTCTGTCAACTGTGCATACACACCCGCATCTGCGTTCCGAGGAACACGAATACAAACGAGATAAAACCAATCACAAAACGTACAGTAGGATCTGGCTTAAACCAAAGCCCGCTAGTGTTAACTGTCCGGACACTAAACGTGCACAAGTGCACGGATGTGACCGAACCCTGTCGCAAAACCATGCGACCTGTCGCAAAACCATGCGACCTATACTCTTTTGCCTAAAGGAGAATAGCTTTCTGTGTGGGACTCTAAAGACTCGACACTACACTGGCAGTGGGTTTAACTGCAGACCGCAAGCGGCACTAGCTGTGCGTAACGGTCCCCAGGTAGATGCCGACAAGAAGACCGACGAGGTGAAACCCATCTGAACTCCTACTGAGCCTGAATGTGACAATCTCCGTACAGTCCGGTCTGTTCGTCTGAGAACATCGCATGGCGGGCCTACGGGGGCGGTAAACGTCAGTCCCCTAATAGCGGTACAAGTCGTGTCGAAGTGTAGCCCAGAACACCCTGAGATAACACTGGAAACCTACCAGTATATCTCGCTTGCCCTGGCCAGGGACTTTGTGTAATGGCTCTCCTAGACACAGCGCGATATCAACCACCAATACCGGGAGAGACGAATCCTGTCTAACCGTCACTGCCTCCAAGTGCTACGGGACTGCACCCAAGTACTACCTGTTGTTAGTTATATGTATGCCCTAGAGGCCATTACTGTACATAGGATGTATATTCTAGTGGATGCTGGGACATATATAGGGAGGACTTTCTTGCTCGACATGATAGTATGCTATCTGGTTACTCTTTACCTTAACGTGTATACTGATTGTCTCTCTGTTACATGTTAGTAAAGCCCTTAGGATGTGTACTTGACTACCTGGACTATGATGCGGATCATACTAGTGGGGACATGGTAGTCTATAAGTACATCCTTCAAGGTCCCTAGTGTTAGTTATATGTATGCCCTAGAGGCCATTACTGTACATAGGATGTATATTGTAGTGGATGCTGGGACATATATAGGGAGGACTTTCTTGCTCGACATGATAGTATGCTATCCGGTTGCTCTTTACCTTAACGTGTACACTGATTGTCTCTCTGTTACATGTTGGTAAAGCCCTTAGGATGTGTACTTGACTACCTGGACTGTGATGCGGATCATACTAGTGGGGACATGGTAGTCCATAAGTACATCCTTCTAAGTCCCTAGTCGTGGGTGTATCGAGATGGGGCATCGATATACCAGAGTAGACTAGCGTATACCTTCTCGACCCATATAGATGGGCGATGGATGATCCCATATCCATTGGTGTTTGACATCGGAGATGATATACGGGTGCTCAGTAGAGACTGGGTACACTGGACGGACTCGCCGAGAACTCCCAGATGGTATTATACCTCACGTCAGATGGCAGTTCTCTAGTGACACTGGTACAGAGTAGTCTGTTGACCCGAGATCGTCATAGAGTCTTGTGTGGTTCCCACTGTGCTTTGATTTCCATCTTACCACGTCCAAGAGGGCGTGCAAAACGGTGGTTTTTGGGTACAGTCCCGAGTCACATGGAGGCAATGAGCGATAGGAGGGGATTCGTCTCTCCCGGTATAGGGAGTTGATGTTGCGCTGTGTTCGATTGGCTATAACAGGAAATCCCTGGCCAGGGTTGCTGAGATTTACCGGTAAGTGTTACCAGTAGTTTCTCGAAGTGTTATATACCTCATATCGACACGACTTATCGAGCTATTGGGGTCTGACGTTTACCACCCCTAGGCAAGATATGCGACATATCAGACGATCTGACCGGACTGTATGGTAGTGTTACTGGTTGGATTCACTGGAGTGTGAGCGGGCTTGCTCGTCGATCTTCAGATCGCTCAATACCCGGGTTGCCATTACGTTTAGCAGACCACTTGCGGCTTGTGGGTGTTTGATATGATCATCACCTGCTGCCGGCGTATTGACGAGTCTTTAGAGTCCTACACAGAGGTTTCCTGGCTCAAGCGAAACGAGATAGGAGCGCATATGAGATATGTGCGGGACCGAGAATAATAGCAGTATGTGATACTGTATTTTATTCTCGCGATGTGACATTGATCGGTTATATGCGATATAGCCGGGTTATCGGATCAAGTGTTGATTCGATAAGTTGTTACTGATGATACCAGTCGGTTATGTGCGACATGACCGGTTCATTGAATCAAGTGTTGATTTAGTGATTTAATGCATAATTATATATTTGATATATTACTTTGCATTAACTAGTATCGGTTCACTTTAGATGGATTTTCTCACTCGAGTGTGCGCATTGCATATGCGATATGATTTTGTGCACTTGTTTGTATCATGTTTGATGATACATGCCTTTTTAGTTAAGTGTATAGAATTAAACCTTGGTTAATGGAATGGTTAGGGTTTACTATTTGATTGTTCATTTATTTATTTATTTGTTTATTCATTTTGGAAAAGCAATAAGGGAAAAATGGATGCTAGTTTTGTTTTGTTCATGAATCTTCATGAAGGTTTGAATAAAGGTAACCATTTTTGTCTCATGCTTAACTTAACCATTCCACAAAACCATGATTTACTCTCTACACCTAACTATGGTTCAATTATGATAAGAATTAATTTCTTTTCTCATTTTTATTATTCTTATCATAATAACATTCTTCATCTTCTTCATTCTTCAAGTGAAGAAAGCTATGCTCCATCAATGGTGATTGATGGAAACAAGTGAGAAATCCAAAACTAAAGCCTACCCACTTCCTATTTCTTCATCCTCTACCTCTTGCCAAGTAGTAGAGTGTGTTTACTTCACAAGTTTCTTGACTTGGTGAAGTCGGAGCTTGATTTAGCGATGCCTCGACGTAGATCATCTTCGGCATGGACATCGACGACCTAGCTTGCCCATTCTCCGACGAAGCCGACTTTAGAACCCAGGATGGATTTTGGACAGCGAGGAGACATCGTTGCAGAGCTATGGAGGTGGAGCACCGGATCTACAAAGGTTGTATTTCCGATATCCCATTAGTTAAGTTGTTAACTAGTTTTTGTTTCGCCTAGAAATCTAGCAAACGGTCCGTAGTTTAGGGTCTCTCGGCACCTCTAATTTTTTAATTTGGCATTTTCGATGCCTTGTGAGACCTCACTAGAGTGCCTAGGAACCCTACAGTGGTATCAGAGCCTAGCTAGAGCCTTAGGCGAAGTCCAGACGGAATTTGAAGTCCGAACGAACCCGAAACCCGATCACAATCATGCTCTCTGGACATTTTGTAAAATCTGGGATTTTTCCCTATTAAAAAGTGCTAAAAAATTCAGCAGGGATTTTTATGAATTACTGTGAAAAACGGAGATCTAACTCCGTCATAACGGCGCGGAACCGCGGCCTAAGCCCACGTGGTGCGGCGGTTCCGCGGCGCTACTGTTGAGTCTTTGACTCCTTTTTGCACAGTAATTCCTTTTTTAATATGCTGAGTTTTCTGGGATTTTTTAATAATTTTCAAGAGTTGAATTTTTCAGAGGTGGTTTTGGGGTTTCGGAGTTTCGATCGGAATATCAAATTTTGTCTGTGTGGCTTTCTGGATAAATTTTTGAATATGTCAAAAAGTTCGACCGGATATAAATACCCAATTTTTCCCCTGTCGGGAAATTTCCAAGTGTTGGATTTTTCCGTAGTTTAACGACGTTCTAAGTAGTGCAAGTAACGCAATGGACCCTCTAGAAGACAACAAACCTTAACTCGATTATGTGACCGTCTTGAACTGCCCTTTGAACCTTCGGGTTTGGGGCAGTACGGCGTGCCACATGTGAGGCGTTGGCTTGACCCTTCTACGGCTGGACCATTGGTACTGAGGCACGAACGGAATGTTGTTAGACTTGTTTCATGTGTTGATCTGTATCGGGAAAACTTGGGTGTTCGATTGTTCGATCGGAAAGTTTAACATTTTCTGTTTATCCGGAATGTGATACAATAATTGGAATTCACAAAAGTTATGTGATAACGGAATGAATGTTATAAACATAGCAATTTAGTCTCACTTGATCGGTTGCCACGGAATTTTGATGTGATCAAAAGTCCGTCGCAATCACGTAGCGTACGCGGATACTCGCCGGGTAAACTTAATAGACAGTTACACCCCATAGCCCCGACCAAGTGACTATAGGAGAACCCCGTCGCCGAAAGCATCCGTTCGGGTACTTGCGGCAGCGGTGTTCCGCCTTGGTGCACTTCGTCGACGGTATCGGGGGTGCAGCCGTCTACTGAAGTTTGCGACGAGTACTCGATTAGGATGTCGGGAATCCTGTTGAATTGCCCGACTTCATATTGAAAAGAGTTTTCGATTTTGAGACTAAAATGCGGGGTTTATAATTGTTAGGCATGCGATGTCTAAGTAATTCATTTGGTCAGGCATGCGATGTCTGAGGTGGTTGCGGATTCCAACTGTTGTAGTTTTATACTTTCTTTTCTGTGACCGTAAGTGTAATATGTGATATCGCCGGTTTCGTTGCTATATGTCAACGACAATTGGGATGCGCATATTTACTTACGTTGATGACATGTGGTGTTATGTGTTGCTGGATATGTTATATTGGATCGTCGTGTTTGAATAGCCGAGGGTTTTTATGTGAGATGAGTGTTTTTCATTTTCATTCATGTAAAAACTTGTATGTAATATTCTTTTATTGGGGCACTTCCAGGTAGCGGAAGTAGTCACCGTTTGTATATTATTTACTTTTCCGCACTAGGATAGACCCTAGGAGGGGAGCACAAGTAACCGGGTTCTGGAGTCCAGTGGGAGACCAACTCGAGGAGTCGAGCCCGGGTCTCCTAACTCCAGAATTGGTAGGGTTGCTTGCCGCTCTCGTAGGGGTCTAGGGGTGTGGGTTTTTTCTATTCATCACGACAGTGGAATCCGTGTTTTATACTGGCTCGTATTGAAAACACGGACGTCCTAGTATATCCAATATTTCATATGTTTCTTCTGCTGCGATATCTGTGATGTGATCATGTGATATTCTGTGATAGATATAATATATAGTATATATGATATATTATATAGCCGTTACTTATGTTTTACACCCGCGCTAGCCCTGCCCCGCTCTGTCGTTAGTTACCTAACTTAACGGTGCACGAGGGGACATCGAGGCGAATGCGGATGGCATAAGTGTACGTCGTATTTATCTGTGATGTTTAGGTACATTATATGATGGGACTTCATTAATGTGATTAATGAAATAAAAGAAACCTAAGATGTTGTAGAATCGAATTTCAAAATAAAACAGGTAGCTACAGTTCTTGCTTTGCACAGCGGTATATGTGATATATCCTGCACCTTATTCGATAGGGAAAGGACCGAGATCCCTTCACCGAGAGTGACTCCTTTAGCAATAACTGGCAGATGCTACACACTCGGTTTGACTTTTGATTGCTTTTAAGTGTTTTTGCTTTGCACAGTGATATATATGATATATCCCGCACCTCATTCGACGAGGAAAGGACCGACGATCCCTTTACCGAGAGTGACTCCTTTAGCAAAACTAGAAAAGCCTCAAAAGAACTCCATTTTAAAATCATTTGATTCTACAACGATATCAAGTTCATTACGCAATAGGTTTTCAGAAAAACCTGTCGTAGCCCTCCGTCATTTCAGATAAGTGGTAGTTAGTATTCGTGCTACGTTTGTTGGCCTGCGTCAAGGCGTAGTGTGCGGTAGCTAACTAGTATTTATCTGCTTATGCATATGATGCAGATTGGATTAGGGTAGTCGTGCGACTTTGTTGGCCTACGTCAAGGGTCGTGCGGGTGGGTTTAATTCAATCAGGAAATGACGGGTTGAACTTGACTAGCGGACTATGGTTTGTTGGCCTGCGTCAAGGTCATAGGACGCTAGGGGCAAAATATTATCGGGAATTTCAAGTGTTGAAATTTGCAATGAGATTGCATACCTTCTATGAGATAGTTGGATCCCGATACCCGCTGCGAGTAAGTGTTCCTCCTGGGAGAGTTTTATACATTACAATTAGCCGATCACGTAGGTGTCTAGAAAGGTGTTAACTAGGTTACGCCTCTGGGAAAACGAGGTTTACATTAATTAGGTTCGTGCGAAAGCACGGGGGACCTCCCTCAAAGTACCGACACTGGCCTGGCTGAAAGATTGGCGAACTTGTAGTGTGTAATTAATCCCGGCTAGTCTTTCCTTTTGGGGTTTGAAGGAAGATTTGATAAAAAGCAGTGGGAGCCATCCTGTTTAGATAAAATAATAACCAATCTGATCTTGCAAGAGCGCACGCTGAGTGTTTTCTTCTCTCTCTCTCCAGGTAGCGACCATATCACGCCTTAATCAAGATAATAATACGGATTATTGACCGAACCCGCTTGTTATACTGAGCTGGGGAACATTGATCCCGCTCCAACTTATAATTGTTATAAGACAGAGCAGGAAATTGGGGAATACCAGATTTCCCGTGCCGCCCAAACGAAGAGAGTGTATGCTGATGCATCATCTTCGGGTGTGTTCATTATACAGAACTGTTTCTCAGTATCCTCCGCATCCTG
This sequence comes from Agapanthus africanus, assembly GCA_030015575.1. Lineage (NCBI taxonomy): Eukaryota > Viridiplantae > Streptophyta > Magnoliopsida > Asparagales > Amaryllidaceae > Agapanthus > Agapanthus africanus. The sequence goes on from JASDDO010000008.1 coordinate 301,922,401, forward strand.
GTATATGATACCGGATCAGGATCCCAGATATGTAATCTGTTACATAGGGCTACAAAAGGGTAGAAAAACTGAGAACGGGTGATAAGTTTCATGAGGCAGAAAACGGGGCAAGTGTTGCAGCCAAGTCTGTTGGTCACTGTCACCCTGTATTGTAATACATTGATTCTGAACGAATGTTATTAGATACCGAACCTGATATACAAAATCATATCTGTCTCTTTATTAGTAATGAAATGATAAAATTTTGTATTGTTGGATAATGTTTTGAACATTTCCTATATCAAAAGTTGATCGGTTCAGGCACGTTATCTAAAAGCATTAATGTTCTAAATCAAACTACAGTTCTTTGTATACAGAACACACACAAGAGGAAAAGTTCAGAAATGAACGAATTCTTCTTGAGGTATTGTAGACTAGGTCATATCAATGCGACCCGACTAGCTAGAGTTACATAAAGATGCATATTTAAATTAGTTTGAATTTACATCTTGTGAAACTCGCCAGTCATGTCACAAAGATAAGATGACACCAGCTCTGTTTATTGGAAACAGAGAAAGAGTTAGTGAACTCTTGGGATGATACATGTTGATGTATGTAGGTCCCCTGTCTACACATGCCAGGAATGATTCTTTATACTTCATTATATTCTCTGATAATCTCTCAAGATTCAGTCATATGTTCCTGTTGAAACTTAAGTCCGAACCTTTTGAGATATTCACAGAATATGATTTAGAAGTAGAGAACCAAAATACAGGTATAAGTATTATGTCCTTTGATGTGATCGAGGAGGAGAATACTTGTGCATGGAATTCCTGGACTATTCTAAAGGAGAATGAGATTCTCTCTCAGCATTACTCCTCCGTATACACTATAGCACGATGGTATATCGGGGCGGAGCAGATACACCCTATTAGATATGGTGTGCTCTATGATGAGTACTACTGAGTTACCTTTTTCCTACTGGGTGTTATGCACTTATGAAGCTGCATACCTATTGAATTACGGTTCGAATCAAATCAAAGCCTACCTTTTCATATGTGATATGGAAAGGGAAGAGCCCATATCTTAAGTTAGTTAAGATTTGGGTTGTCCGGCCTATGTCTAAAAGCAAAATCCGGACAAGCTCGAGGCAACGTCTGTTATGTAGAACTGGAAACGTTCCAGCTATACAAACTGGAGTTGATGATTTGGTAGAACCGAAGGATTCAGTAGATTCCAACGAACCTCAGCCTCTCCGCTGATCTAGTAGGGTTCCTCACCCACCTGAGAGATACTTCGGTCTCTCTATGACAGTGGGAGCGAGGAATGCATCATGAGATGATGACCCAACTAGTTTCGAGCTGGCCATCAGGAGTAAGACTCTGTAAGAATGGCTGGATGTTTAGCTATCTGAGATGGAATCCTTATACACCAACAAAGTATGGACTTTGGTTGCTATATCTGAAGGGTTAAATCCCCATCAGGAGCAAGTATATCTTGAGAAGATTACTTGGTGTACATGGAAAAGTTGAGACTTTCAAAGCTAGACTTGTTAAAGGTTTTCGTCATTGACCAGGCGTGGATAATGATGAAACCTTTTTCTAAGTAGCTATGCTTAAGTCCATCCAGATCCTGCTTGCCACGGCTACATACCATGACTACGATATCTGGTGGTTGGGTGTCATGACTGCTTTTCTAAATGTTGTTTTAGAAGAGTGCGTCTATAAGTACACAGCCAGAGGGCTTCGTAAACAGTGGGAGCAGCGGAAACGTGTGCAAGATGTTTTATCTGATAAAGCAGGCATCGCGGAGTTGGAACGTCTGTTTTGATGTGTTTGTCAAAGAAGTTGACATCATCAAAATGGTAGATGAACCTTGTATAAACAAAAAGGTAGTAGGGAGTATGATGGTGATCCTCGTAGAGTACGTGGATGACATACTCTTGATAAGAAAGGAGTTTCCTATGCTACGCTCGATCAATCTCCGCTTATCACAATGATTCTCGAGATAGGATCGAACTGATACCTACTAAATCCTGGATTTTGGATCTATGAGATAGATCTAATTGGATGTTAGGATTCTCACTAGTTGTAGTGAGATGGTATCAATCGATCCTGGGGAGAATCACTGGAAGTGTTCCAGGGTGATAAAGACGACTGAATGTCAGTCGCAGGCATTGTCTTTACCCTCAGTAAAGGGACGGTATGTTGGAAGAGTTCCAAGCTAGATACCGTGACATACTAGACGATAAAGGCAGGATACATCGCTACTTATGATGCTACCAAATAGACTGTTTGGATGTATAATGGTTCATGAGATGAACTATGTTCTTACCATTGTGAGACAATGGAGTTGTGGCTTATGCCAAGGAACGTCCGTCCCATCAGTGATTCAGACATATTCTAAGGCAGTATCACCTGATCATGGAGATGGTTGATCTCCAGGCTGATCGAGGTTAGGAGAGTAGACTCAGAGGACAACACGGCGGATCCACTCACGAAGGCCTATTCCCAGAGAGAGACCTTTATGGGATGGTTGAGTATGAGATACTACAACCACTGCTACAGATGGCCCTAGTGCAAGTGGGAGATTGTTAGTTATATGTATGCCCTAGAGGCCATTACTGTACATAGGATGTATATTGTAGTGGATGCTGGGACATATATAGGGAGAACTTTCTTGCTCGACATGATAGTATGCTATCTGGTTGATCTTTACCTTAACGTGTACACTGATTGTCTCTCTGTTACATGTTGGTAAAGCCCTTAGGATGTGTACTTGACTACCTGGACTGTGATGCGGATCATACTAGTGGGGACATGGTAGTCCATAAGTACATCCTTCAAAGTCCCTAGTCGTGGGTGTATCGAGATGGGGCATCGATATACCAGAGTAGACTAGCGTATATATTCTCGACCCATATAGATGGGTGATGGATGATCCCATATCCATTGGTGTTTGACATCAGAGATGATATACGGGTGCTCAGTAGAGACTGGGTACACTGGACGGACTCGCCGAGAACTCCCAGATGGTATTATACCTCACGTCAGATGGCAGTTCTCTGGTGACACTGGTACAGAGTAGTCTGTTGACCCGAGATCGTCATAGAGTCTTGTGTGGTTCCCACTGTGCTTTGATTTCCATCTTACCACGTCCAAGAGGGCGTGCAAAACGGTGGTTTTTGGGTACAGTCCCAAGTCACATGGAGGCAATGAGCGATAGGAGGGGATTCGTCTCTCCCGGTATAGGGAGTTGATGTTGCGCTGTGTTCGATTGGCTATAACAGGAAATCCCTGGCCAGGGTTGCTGAGATTTACCGGTAAGTGTTACCAGTAGTTTCTCGAAGTGTTATAGACCTCATATCGACACGACTTATCGAGCTATTGGGGTCTGACGTTTACCACCCCTAGGCAAGATATGCGACATATCAGACGATCTGACCGGACTGTACGGTAGTGTTACTGGTTGGATTCACTGGAGTGTGAGCGGGCTTGCTCGTCGATCTTCAGATCGCTCAATACCCGGGTGGCCGTTACGTTTAGCAGACCGCTTGCGGCTTGTGGGTGTTTGATATGATCATCACCTGCTGCCGGCGTATTGACGAGTCTTTAGAGTCCTACACAGAGGTTTCCTGGCTCAAGCGAAACGAGATAGGAGCGCATATAAGATATGTGCGGGACCGAGAATAATACCAGTATGTGATACTGTATTTGATTCTCGCGATGTGACATTGATCGGTTATATGCGATATAGCCGGGTTATCGGATCAAGTGTTGATTCGATAAGTTGTTACTGATGATACCAGTCGGTTATGTGCGACATGACCGGATCATTGAATCAAGTGTTGATTTAGTGATTTAATGCATAATTATATATTTGATATATTACTTTGCATTAACTAGTATCGGTTCACTTTAGATGGATTTTCTCACTCGAGTGTGCGCATTGCATATGCGATATGATTTTGTGCACTTGTTTGTATCATGTTTGATGATACATGCCTTTTTAGTTAAGTGTATAGAATTAAACCTTGGTTAATGGAATGGTTAGGGTTTACTATTTGATTATTCATTTATTTATTTATTTGTTTATTCATTTTGGAAAAGCAAAAAGGGAAAAATGGATGCTAGTTTTGTTTTGTTCATGAATCTTCATGAAGGTTTGAATAAAGGTAACCATTTTTGTCTCATGCTTAACTTAACCATTCCACAAAACCATGATTGACTCTCTACACCTAACTATGGTTCAATTATGATAAGAATTAATTTCTTTTCTCATTTTTATTATTCTTATCATAATAACATTCTTCATCTTCTTCATTCTTCAAGTGAAGAAAGCTATGCTCCATCAATGGTGATTGATGGAAACAAGTGAGAAATCCAAAACTAAAGCCTACCCACTTCCAATATCTTCATCCTCTACCTCTTGCCAAGTAGTAGAGTGTGTTTACTTCACAAGTTTCTTGACTTGGTGAAGTCGGAGCTTGATTTAGCGATGCCTCGACGTAGATCATCTTCGGCATGGACATCGACGACCTAGCTTGCCTATTCTCCGACGAAGCCGACTCTAGAGCCCAGGATGGATTTTGGACAGCGAGGAGACATCGTTGCGGTGCTATGGAGGTGGAGCACCGGATCTACAAAGGTTGTATTTCCGATATCCCATTAGTTAAGTTGTTAACTAGTTTTTGTTTCGCCTAGAAATCTAGCAAACGGTCCGTAGTTTAGGGTCTCTCGGCACCTCTAATTTTTTAATTTGGCATGTTCGATGCCTTGTGAGACCTCACTAGAGTGCCTAGGAACCCTGCACCTAGTCGTGGGTGTTTCGAGACGGGGCATCGATATACCAGAGTAGACTAGCGTATTCCTTCTCGACCCATACAGATGGGCGATGGATGATCCCATATCCATTGGTGTTTAACATCAGAGATGATGTACGGGTGCTCAGTGGAGACTAGGTACACTGGACGGACTCGCCGAGAACTCCCAGATGGTATTATACTTTACGTCAGATGGCAGTTCTCTGGTGACACTGGTACAGAGTAGTCTGTTGACCCGAGATAGTCATAGAGTCTTGTGTGATTCCCACTGTGCTTTGATTTCCACCTTACCACCTCCAAGAGGGCGTGCAAAACGGTGGTTTTTGGGTACAGTCCCGAATCACATGGAGGCAATGAGCGATAGGAGGGGATTCGTCTCTCCCGATATAGGGTGTTGATGTTGCGCTGTGTTCGATTGGCTATAACCGGAAATCCCTGGCCAGGGTTGCTGAGATTTACTGGTAAGTGTTACCAGTTGTTTCTCGAACTGTTATAGACCTCATATCGACACGACTTATCGAGCTATTGGGGTCTGACGTTTACCACCCCTAGGCGAGATATGCGACATATCAGACGAACAGACCGGACTGTACGGTAAGTGTTACTGGTTGGATTCACAGGAGTGTGAGCGGGCTTGCTCGTCGATCTTCTGATCGCTCAACACCCGGGTGGCCGTTACATTTAGCATACCGCTTGCGGCTTGTGGGTGTTTGATATGATCATCACCTGCTGCCGGCGTATTGACGAGTTTTTAGAGTCTTACACAGAGGTTTCCTGGCTCAAGCGAAACGAAATAGGAGCATATATAAGATATGTGCGGGACCGAGAATAATGCATGTATGTGATACCGTATTCTATTCTCGCGATGAATGTATCGATTGGTTGTATGCGATATAACCTAGTTATCGAATCGAGGATTGATTCGATAAGTCGATACATCGGATATTAGCCGGTCATATGCGATATGACCGGATCGTTAAATCAAGTGTTGATTTGATGATTTCATGCATAATTATATATTTGATATATTACTTTGCATTAACTAGTATTTGTTCACTTAAGATGGATTTTCTCACTTGATGTGCACATTGTGTATATGATATATTTTTATGCACTTGTTTGTTTCATGTTTGATGATACATGCAAAACTTGGATTTGTGTAAAGACTTAAACCATGTTTAGTGAATGGTTAGGGTTTCATTTCATTTATTTATTTATCTATTCTTTTTGGTTAAAAGATAAAAGAAAAACAAAATGGTTGCTTTAAAACATGAAGCTTGTTGAAGCTTCATGATGCTTTGACCAAGTGACCATTTTGTCTTCATCTCCAAAACCTAACCATTCTACTAAACCTTAATTAGTTCTGTACACTAAACCATGGTTGAAAATATGATAAGTATCATATTGTTTTCCTCTTAGAAAATACTTATCATATTATCATCTTTTTCTTCTTCTTCTTCTTCAAGATGAAGAAGCTTGCAACCATCAATGGTGACTTGAGAAAAAGAGTGAGAAATCCAATTCTAAAGTGAACCCACTTCCTATTTCTTCATCCTCTACCACTTGCTAAGTAGTATAGGGTGTTTTATTCACAAGTTTCATGGCTTGATGAAGTTGGAGCTTGATCATGTGTTGCCTCGACGTAGATCATCTTCGGCATCGAAGTCGACGACCTAGCCCGCCCTTTTCTCCGATGAAGCCGACGCTAGAGCCCGGGATCCGATGATCGCAGCGAGGGTACACCATCATGGAGCTATGGAGGTGGAGGACCGGATCTACAAAGGTTGTATTTCCGTTCACTTCTGGATTAAGCAGTTAACTAGTTGCTAGTTTCGCCTAAAATTCTAGTTAACGATCGCATTAGGGTTTCTTGGCACTTGTAAATTTTGAAATTGGCATGGTTGATGCCTTGTGAGACCTCATTAGTGTGCCTAGGATCCCTACAGTGGTATCAGAGCCTAGCTAGAGCCTTAGGCGATGCGTAGACGGAGTTAGAAGTCCGATCGAGCCGAAACCCTAATTCAAAACTTGCTCTCTGTACATTTTTGAAAATTGTGGAATTTTGTGAATTAAAAATATGCAGAAAATTGTGCAGGAAATTCTAAGAAAAACTGCAGAAAACGACAGCCTAACTCTACAGTACAGCCACGGAACCGCGGCGTTGACCCTCATTTTGCGGCGGTTCCGCAGCCGTCTGTGATGATCAGGCTGTGAGCTTTCTTCAGTTGTCTCTGTTGGTGTTTCTTGTGTATTCTGGATACTTTTAATTTATACTCAAGAGTTGAGTTTTCTGGGTTGTATTGGGGACTCGGTGTTTCGATCGGGAAGTTTAACTTCGTCTGTGTTTTCCGGATAATTTAGAGTATGTTAAAAAGTTCGACCGGATATAAATACCCACTTTTTCCCCTGTCAGGAAATTTCCAAGTGTTGGATCTTTCCGTAGTTTAATGACGTTCTAAGTAGTGCAAGTAAGGCGATGGTCCCTCTAGAAGATAACAAACCTTAACTCGATTATGTGACCGTCTTGAACTGCCCTTTGAACCTTCGGGTTTGGGGCAGTACGGCGTGCCACATGTGAGGCGTTGGCTTGACCCTTCTACGGCTGGACCGTTGGTACTGAGGCATGAACTGAATGTTTTTAGACTTATTTCATGTGTTGAGCTGTATCGGGAAAACTTGGGTGTTTGATTGTTCGATCGGAAAGTTTAACATTTTCTATTTATCTGGAATGTGATACAATAATTGGAATTCACATAGTTATGAGATAACTGAATGAATGTTATAAACATAGCAGTTTAGTCTCACTTGATCGGTTGCCACGGAATTTTGATGTGATCAAAAGTCCGTCGCAATCACGTAGCGTACGCGGATATTCGCCGGTAAACTTAATAGACAGCTACACTCCATAGCCCCGACCAAGTGACTGTAGGAGAACCCCGTCGCCGAAAGCATCCGTTCGGGTGCTCGCGGCAGCGGTGTTCCGCCTTGGTGCACTTCGTCGACGGTATCGGGGGTGCAGCCGCCTACTAAAGTTTGCGACGAGCATTCGATCAGGATGCCGGGAATCTTGTTGAATTGCCCGACTTGATATTGAAAAGAGTTTTCGATAATGAGACTAAAGTGCGGGGTTTATAATTGTTAGGCATGCGATGTCTAAGGAATTCATATGGTTAGGCATGCGATGTCTAAAGAGGTTGCGGATTCCAACTGTTATAGTTTTACACTTTCTTTTCTGTGACCGTAAGTGTAATATGTGATATCGCCGGTTTCGTTGTTATATGTCAACGACAATTGGGATGCGCATATTTACTTATGTTGATGACATGTAATGTTATGTGTTGCTGGATACGTTATATTGGATCGTCATGTTTGAATAGCCGGGTTTTTTTTTGTGAGATAAGTGTTTTTCATTTTCATTCATGTAAAAAAAAATGTATGTAATATTCTTTTATTGGGGCACTTCCAGGTTGCGGAAGATGTCACAGTTTGTATATTATTTACTTTTCCGCACTAGGATAGATCCAAGGAGGGGAGCACAAGTAACCGGGTTCTGGAGTCCAGTGGGAGACCAACTTGAGGGTCGAGTCCGGGTCTCCTAACTCTAGGATTGGTAGGGTTGCTTGCCGCTCTCGTAGGGGTCCAGGGGTGTGGGTTTGGCTATTCATCACGACCGTAGAATCCGTGTTTTATACTGGCTCGTATTGAAAACACGGACGTCCTAGTATATCCAATGTTTCATATGATTCTTCTTCTGCGATATCTGTGATGTGATCATGTGATATGTTCTGTGATAGATACAGTATATAGTATATATGATATATTATATAGATGTTACTTATGTTTTACACCCGCGCTAGCCCTGCCCTGCTCTGCCGTTAGTTACCTAACCTAACGGTGCACGAGGGGACATCAAGGCGAATGCGGATGGCATAAGTGTACGTCGTATTTATCTGTAATGTTTAGGTATTTTAAATGATGGGACTTCATTAATGTGATTAATGAAAGAAAAGAATCCTAAAGATGTTGTAGAATCGAATTTCAAAATAAAACAGGTAGCTACAGTTCTTGCTTTGCACAGTGATGTATATGATATATCCCGCACCTTATTCGATAAGGAAAGGACCGAGATCCCTTCACCGGGAGTGACTCCTTTAGCAATAACTGGCAGATGCTACACACTCGGTTTGTCTTTTGATTGCTTTTAAGAGTTTTTGCTTTGCACAGTGATATATATGATATATCCCGCACCTCATTCGACGAGGAAAGGACCGACGATCCCTTCACCGGGAGTGACTCCTTTAGCAAAACTAGAAAAGCCTAAAAAACACTCCATTTCAAAATTCATTCGATCCTACAACGATATCAAGTTCATTACGCAATAGGTTTTCAGAAAAACCTGTCGTAGCCCTCCGTCATTTCAGATAAGTCCTGCTTAGTATTCGTGCTGCGTTTGTTGACCTTGTCAAGGCGCAGTGTGCGGTAGCTAACCAGTATTTATCTGCTTATGCATATGATGCAGATTGGGTTAGGGTAGTCGTGCGGCCTTGTTGACCTTGTCAAGGGTCGTGCGGGTTGGTTTGATTCAATCAAGAAATGACGGGTTGAACTTGACTTGCGGTCTATGATTTGTTGACCTTGTCAAGGTCATAGACCGTTCGGGGCAAAATATTATCGGGAATTTCAAGTGTTGAAATTTGCAACGAGATTGCATACCTTCTATGAGATAGTTGGATCCCGATACCCACTGCGAGTAAGAGTTACTCCTGGGAGAGTTTTACACATTACAATTAGCCGATCAAGTAGGTGTCTAGAAAGGTGTCAACGGGGTTACGCCTCTGGGAAAACGAGGTTTACTGTAATTAGGTTCGTGCGAAAGCACGGGGGACCTCCCTCAAAGTACCGACACTGTCCTGGCTGAAAGATTGGCGAACTTGTAGTGTGTAATTAATCCCGGCTTGTCTTTCCTTTTAGGGTTTGAAGGAGGGTTTGATAAAAAGCAGTGGGAGCCATCCTGATTAGATAAAACAATAACCAATCTGATCTTGCAAGAGCATACGCTGAGTGTTTTCTTCTCTCTCTCTCCTGGTAGCGACCATGTCACGCCTTAATCAAGATAATAATACGGATATATTGACCGAACCCGCTTGTTATACTAAGCTGGGGAACGTTGGTCCCGCTCCAACTTATAAATATTATAAGACAGAGCAGGAAATTGGGGAATACCAGATTTCCCGTGCCGCCCAAACGAGGAAAGTGCATATGATGCATCTTCTTCGGGTGTGTTCGTTACATAGAACTGTTTCTCAGTGTCCTTTACGTCCTGGGTATATGATACCGGATCAGGATCCCGCATATGTAATATGTTACATGGGCTACAGATAGGTAAAGAACTGAGAACGGGTGATAAGTTTCATGAGGCAGAAAACGGGGCAAGAGTTGCAGCCAAGTCTGTCGGTCACTGTCACCCTGTATTACCAATACATTGATTCTGAACGAATGTTATTAGATACCGAACCTGATATACAAAATCATATCAGTCTCTTTATTAGTAAAGAAATGATAAAATTTTGTATTGTTGGATAATGTTTTGACATTTCCTATATCAAAAGTTGATCGGTTCAGGCACGTTATCTAAAAGCATTGATGTTCTAAATCAAACTACAGTTCTTAGTATATAGAACACACACAAGAGAAAGAGTTCAGAAATGAACGGATCCTTCTTGAGGTATTGTAGACTAGGTCATATCAATGCGACCCGACTAGCTAAGTTTCATTTAGATGCATATTTAAATCAGTTTGAATTTACATCTTGTGAAACTTGCCAGTCATGTCACAGAGATAAGATGACCATAGCTCTGTTTACTGGAAACAGAGAAAGTGTTAGTGAACTCTTAGGATGATACATGTTGATGAATGTAGGTCCCCTGTCTACACATACCTAGACCGGTCCTTTGTACTTCATTACATTCTCTTATAATCTCTCAAGATTCAGACATATGTTCCTGTTGAAACACAAGTCCGAACCTTTTGAGATATTCACAGAATATGATTTAGAAGTAGAGAACCAAAATACGGGTATAAGTATTATGTCCTATGATGAGATCAGGGAGGAGAATACTTGTGCATGGAATTCCTGGACTATTCTAAAGGAGAATGAGATTCTCTCTCAGCATTACTCCTCCGTATACACGATTGCACGATGGTATATCAGGGCGGAGCAGATACACCCTATTTGATATGGTGTGCTCTATGATGAGTGCTACTGAGTTGCCTATTTCCTTTAGGGAGTTATGCACTTATGAAGTTGCATACCTAATGAATAAGGTTCCGATCAAATTAGTTGCCTACCACTTCATATGTGATATGGAAAGGGAAGAGCCCATATCTTAAGTTAGTTAAGATTTGGGGTTGTCCGGCCTATGTCGAAAAGCAAAATCCGGACAAGCTCGAGGCAAGGTCTGTTTTGTAGAACTGGAAATGTTCCAGCTATACAAACTGCAGCTGATGATTTGATAGAACCAAAGGATTCAGTAGATTCCAACGAACCTCAGCCTCTCCGTCGATCTAGTAGGGTTCCTCACCCACCTGAGAGTTATTTCGGTTTTTCTATGACAGTGGGAACGAGGAATGCATCATGAGATGATGACCCAAGTAGTTTCGAGCTGGCCATCAAGTGTGGGACTCTGTAAGAATGGCTGGATGCTTAGCGATCTGAGATGGAATCCTTATACACCAACAAAGTATGGACTTTAGTTGCTATATCTGAAGGGTTAAATCCACATCAGGAGCAAGTATATCTTGAGAAGATTACTTGGTGTAGATGGAAAAGTTGAGACTTTCAAAGCTAGACTTGTTAAAGGTTTTCGTCATCAACCAGGCGTGGATAATGATGAAACCTTTTCTGGGGCCTATGCTTAAGTCCATCCAGATCCTACTTGCCACGGCTACATACCATGACTACGATATCTGGCGGTTGGGTGTCATGACTGTGTTTTCTAAATGATATTTTAGAAGAGAGAGTCTATAAGTACACAGTCAGAAGGCTTCGTAGACAGTGGGAGCAGCGGAAACGTGTGCAAGTTGTTTTATGTGATAAAGTAGGCATCGCGGAGTTGGAACGTCTGTTTTGATGTCTTAGTCAAAGAGTTTGACATCATCAAAATGGTAGATGAACCTTGTATAAACAAAAAGGTAGTAGGGAGTATGGTGGTGATCCTCGTAGAGTACGTGGATGACATAGTCTTCATAGGGAAAGAGTTTCCTATGCTACGCTCGGTCAATCTCCGCTTATCACAATGATTCTCCATATAGGATCAAATTGATACCTCCTAAACCCTGGGTTTTGTATATATGAGATAGATCTAATTGGATATTAGGATACTCACTAGTTGTAGTGAGAAGGTATCAGTTGATCCTGGGGAGAATCACTGGAAAGGTTCCAGAGTGATAAGGATGACTGGATGTCAGTCACAGGCATTGTCTTTACCCTCAGTAAAGGGACGGTATGTTGGAAGAGTTCCAAGCTAGATACCGTGGCATACTAGACGACAAAGGCTGGATACATCGCTACTTAAGATGCTACCAAAGAGGCAGTCTGGATGTATATTTGTTCATGAGATGAACTTAGTTCCTCCCATTGTGTGACAATGGAGTTGTGGATTATGCCAAAGAACGTCCGTCCCATCAGTGATCCAGACATATTCTAAGGCAGTATCACCTGATCATGGAGATGGTTGATCTCCAGGCTGATCGAGGTTAGGAGAGCAGACTCAGAGGACAACACGGCGGATCCACTCACAAAGGCCTTTTCCCAGAGAGAGATTTTTATGGGATGGTTGAGTATGAGATACAACAACCACTGCTACAGATGGCCCTAGTGCAAGTGGGAGATTGTTAGTTATATGTATGCCCTAGAGGCCATTACTGTACATAGGATGTATATTGTAGTGGATGCTGGGACATATATAGGGAGGACTTTCTTGCTCGACATGATAGTATGCTATCTGGTTACTCTTTACCTTAACGTGTATATTGATTGTCTCTCCGTTACATATTGGTAAAGCCCTTAGGATGTGTACTTGACTACCTGGACTATGATGCAGATCATACTAGTGGGGACATGGTAGTCTATAAGTACATCCTTCAAGGTCCCTAGTCGTGGATGTTTCGAGACGGGGTATCGATATACCAGAGTAGACTAGCGTATACCTTCTCGACCTATACAGATGGGCGATGGATGATCCTATATCAATTGGTGTTTGACATCAGAGATGATGTACGGGTGCTCAGTGGAGACTGGGTACACTGGATAGACTCGCCGAGAACTCCCAGATGGTATTATACCTTACGTCGGATTGCAGTTCTCTGGTGACACTGGTACAGAGTAGTCTGTTGACCCGAGATCGTCATAGAGTCTTGTGTGATTCCCACTGTGCTTTGATTTCCACCTTACCACGTCCAAGAGGGCGTGCAAAACGGTGGTTTTTGGGTACAGTCCCGAATCACATGGAGGCAATGAGCGATAGGAGGGGATTCGTCTCTCCCGGTATAGGGAGTTGATGTTGCGCTGTGTTCGATTGGCTATAACCGGAAATCCCTGGTCAGGGTTGCTGAGATTTACTGGTAAGTGTTACCAGTAGTTTCTCGAACTGTTGTAGACCTCATATCCACACGACTTATCGAGCTATTGGGGTCTGACGTTTACCACCCCTAGGCGAGATATGCAACATATCAGACGAACAGACCGGACTGTACGGTAAGTGTTACTGGTTGGATTCACAGGAGTGTGAGCGGGCTTGCTCGTCGATCTTCTGATCGCTCAATACCCGGGTGGCCGTTACGTTTAGCATACCGCTTGCGGCTTGTGGGTGTTTGATATGATCATCACCTGATGCCGGCGTATTGACGAGTCTTTAGAGTCCTACACAGAGGTTTCCTGGCTCAAGCGAAACGAAATAGGAGCACATATGAGATATGTGCGGGACCGAGAATAATGCATGTATGTGATACCGTATTCTATTCTCACGATGAATGTATCGATTGGTTGTATGCGATATAACCTAGTTATCGAATCGTGGATTGATTCGATAAGTCGATACATCGGATATTAGCCGGTCATATGCGATATGACCGGATCGTTAAATCAAGTGTTGATTTGATGATTTAATGCATAATTATATATTTGATATATTACTTTGCATTAGCTAGTATTTGTTCACTTAAGAAGGATTTTCTCACTTGATGTGCACATTGTGTATATGATATATTTTTGTGCACTTGTTTGTATCATGTTTGATGATACATGCAAAACCTGGATTTGTGTAAAGACTTAAACCATGTTTAGTGAATGGTTAGGGTTTCATTTCATTTATTTATTTATCTATTCTTTTTGGTTAAATGATAAAAGAAAAACAAAATGGTTTCTTTAAAACATGAAGCTTGTTGAAGCTTCATGAAGCTTTGACCAAGTGACCATTTTGTCTTCATCTCCAAAACCTAACCATTCTACTAAACCTTAGTTAGTTCTCTACACCAAACCATGGTTGAAAATATGATAAGTATCATATTATTTTCCTTTTATAAAATACTTATCATATTATCGTCTTTTTCTTCTTCTTCTTCTTCAAGATGAAGAAGCTTGCAACCATCAATGGTGACTTGAGAAACAGAGTGAGAAATCCAATTCTAAAGTGAACCCACTTCCTATTTCTTCATCCTCTACCACTTGCCAAGTAGTATAGGGTGTTTTCTTCACAAGTTTCATGGCTTGATGAAGTTGGAGCTTGATCTTGTGTTTCCTCGACGTAGATCATCTTCGGCATCGAAGTCGACGACCTAGCCCGCCCTTTTCTCCGATGAAGCCGACGCTAGAGCCCGGGATCCGATGATCGCAGCGAGGGTACATCGTCATGGAGCTATGGAGGTGGAGGACCGGATCTACAAAGGTTTTATTTCCATTCACTTCTGGATTAAGCAGTTAACTAGTTGCTAGTTTCGCCTAAAATTCTAGTTAACGATCGCATTAGGGTTTCTCGGCACTTGTAAATTTTGAAATTGGAATGGTTGATGCCTTGTGAGACCTCATTAGTGTGCCTAGGATCCTTACACTTGTTTGCACGACTCCTTTGAGCCGTGGTAGGGTAGTAATCAAAGCACAGTGGGAACACACTCGAGGCGAAGAGACAGTGTCAAGTCAGCGGACTAAGCTGTACTCATGTCACCTGGGAACTGATAACTGACGATAGGTATAGTACCAACCAACAGTTCCCGACGAGTCCTGTCCAGTGTACTCGTAACCTAACGAGCACCCGCATACTATCTCAAGTACGACGTACTGACGGCTGTAGGACAGACCGTCTCCCACACTGGGGTGAGAAGCGCATACGCTAGTCTACTCCGGAGTATGGATGCCCTGTCTCGATAGTCCTACGACTAGGGACCTGCATAAGGATGTGCTTGTAGATTACCCAGCCCCCATTTGTGTGACTGCCATCACAACGCTGGTAATCAAGCAAAGATCCTAAGGGCTCCACTAATGTGTATAGGTGATATACTAAAATAAACACATGTACACATTAATTCAGAACCAAACCAAGTAGCATACTACTATATTGAGCAAGATTGTCTATACAAGGTGAATATCCCAAGCTTCCATTAAGTAATATATAAACTAGTATGATACAGTAATGGCCTCTAGGGCATATACACTAACAATTTCCCACTTGCACTAAGGCCATGTACTGGCGTATCGAAGACCTATCATCTCAATCAGCCGCTCGAACTGAGTCTGGGATAAGGCCTTCGTGAATGGATCAGCAGTGTTATCTTCCGTAGCAACTCTCCGAACCTCGATCTCCTGGCGACCCACGATCTCCCTGATCAGGTGATACCGCCTCAAGATGTGTCTGGATCTCTGATGGGACCTGGGTTCCTTCGCTAAAGCTATAGCCCCGTTGTTGTCGCAATACAGAGGTATTGGATCAACATTAGACGGAACCACCTGAAGTTCAGTTAAGAACTTCCTTATCCAAACGGCTTCTAATGCGGCATCTGCAGCAGCGATATATTCCGCTTCCATCATCGAGTCAGCAACGGTTTCCTGTTTGGAACTCTTCTAACACACCGCCCCTCCATTGAGGGTAAAGACATAACCCGACATGGACTTGGAATCATCCTTGTCACTCTTGAAGCTGGAGTCAGCAAAGGCCTCGATCTGGAGGTCCTTTCCGCCATACACCAAGAACATCTCCTTAGTCCTTCTCAGGTACTTGAGAATGTTCTTTACCGCTATCCAGTGTTTCTCCCCAGGGTTTGACTTATACCGGCTTACCACACTCAGTGCATAAGCTACATCTGGTCTGGTACACAATATCGCATACATTATAGAGTCTACCGCTGAAGCGTTGGGTATAATAGACATGCGATCCCTTTCCAAATCAGTCTTGGGGGACATCTCTTTGGAAAGGGTGATCCCGTGACAAGCCGGTAGATTACCGCGCTTGGAATCTTCCATACTGAATATTTTCAGTATGGTGTCGATGGACCTGGACTGTGAAAGTCCTAATATCCTCTTGGATCTGTCACGAAAGATCCGGATCCCCGGAATGTACGAGGCATCACCCAGGTCTTTCATGGAGAACCTGTGTGACAAGAATCCCTTGACAGATTGTAGCATAGGAATGTCATTTCCTATCAGAAGAATGTCATCCACGTACAATACGAGGAATACGACAGTTCTTGCTACAAATCTACTATATATGCATGGTTCATCTGGATTTTTGATAAAGCCAAATTCTTTGACCGTCTCATCAAAACAGATGTTCCAACTCCGCGATGCCTGCTTTAGTCCATAGATGGACTTAAGCAACTTGCACACCTTTCCGCAGCTCACACTCTGAATGAAACCCTCTGGCTGGTCCATATAGACACACTCCTCTAAATTTCCATTCAGAAATACGGTCTTTACGTCCATCTGCCAAATCTCATAATCGTGGAAGGCAGCAATGGCAAGAAGGATCCGAATGGATTTCTGTATAGTCACTGGAGAAAATGTTTCATCATAGTCCAAACCAGGTCTTTGACGAAAACCCTTTGCAACAAGTCTAGCTTTATAGGTCTCAACCTGTCCATCTACACCAATCTTCCTTTTGAAGATCCACTTGCATCCTACGGGTTTTACCCCATCTAGAGCAACGTCCAACGTCCATACTTTGTTGGTGTACATGGACTCCATTTCGGTCCGCATTGCATCCAGCCATTTTACCGAGTCAACGCTCTGAATGGCCTGCTGGAAGCTAGTCGGCTCATCATAATCAATGATGCAATCCTCTCTATCCCCGTCTATGAGAAAACCGTAGTATCTCTCGGGTGGATGAGACTGCCTACTACTCCTGCGGAGCGGCGTAGGAATGTCATGTTATTTTGAACCCTCTGGTTCTATTAAGCTTTCAGTAATAGTCCGTGGTTCTGGAATTTCTTCCGGTTCTATTTCGCTCCCACTTGTTTCCTTTTCTAAGAACTGGTGTTCCAGAAAATGGGCATTACGAGAAACAATGATCTTTTGTTCCTCTGCGTAATAGAAGAGATACCCCCTGGAGTTCTTTGGGTATCCCACAAACTTGCACAGTACTGAGCGTGCCTCGAGTTTGTCCGTATGCTGCTTTTTGACAAAAGCCGGACATCCCCAGATCTTCAGATATCGAAGATAGGGTTTCTTCCCACTCCATATCTCATATGGTGTGGTAGGCACAGTCTTAGTTGGAACTCGGTTCAAACGGTATGCAGCTGATTCTAGTGCATATCCCCAGAATGATCGCGGTAACTCAGCGTTACTCATCATGGACCGTACCATATCCAATAGGGTGCGGTTTCGTCTCTCCGATACACCGTTATGTTGCGGGGTGTATGGAGGAGTAAGCTGAGAGAGAATTCCATTCTCTTTTAAGTAATCCAGGAACTCGGCACTTAAGTATTCACCACCTCGATCAGATCTCAGTGTTTTGATACCTTTGCCTGTTTTTTTTTCTACTTCATTTTTATATTCTTGGAATTTTCCAAAGGCTTCGGATTTATGTTTCATTAAGAAGACATAACTGTACCTTGAAAAGTCATCCGTAAAAGTAATGAAGTAAGAATAACCGCTTCGTGCATGCGTAGACATTGGACCGCACATGTCGCTGTGTACGAGTCCCAAGAGCTCGCTCGCTCTCACTCCGTGTCCAGTGAACGGAGTCTTGGTCATCTTTCCTTTGAGACAGGATTGGCAAGTTGCATATGATTGATATTCGAACGGATCCAAATATCCTTCTGTATGTAACTTCGTCAACCTTCTCTCATTGATGTGACCCAGTCTACAATGCCATAAGAAAGTCTGATTTATTTCCAGAGACTTTCTTTTGTGTGTATTCTGGACATTGAAAATCTGTGGTTGGTTTAATACGTATATACCATTGCTTAATGTACCCGACCCAATCAGAATTTGATTAAGGTGAATGTTTACAACATTACTTACAAATGCCAATTCATAACCTTCTTTAGATAATAAAGATACAGAAATGATATTACAAGTTGCATTGGGTACAAAATAGCAATTACGCAAAACCAAAACGTGTCCATCTGACAACCCCAGGTGATAGTCCCCCACGGACTCAGCATCTATGCTAGCTCCGTTTGCAACTCTGAGGGTCATATCACCTGCCTTCAAAACCCTATGCTTTCTCAACGCCTGCAAAGAATTATAGATATGAGATCCTGGTCCGGTATCCAATACCCAGGACGTAGAGTTTATTGATAGACAGTTTTCAATAACATACACACCTGAAGCTGAAGCCGCAACCTGCTTCAGATCTTGTGTTCTGGCTTTCCAAGCCCTGCAATCTTTCTTCCAGTGTCCACTCTTGTGACAGTAAAAGCATTCTTCCTTTTCCACAAGCTTTCCCGCTACCTTTGTTGCTTTTGTCTTTCCCTTCGTATCCACTTTACTAACACCGCCCCTTGGTTTGGCGGGGGCTTTCTTCTTCTTTCCCTTGGCTTTCGCCTTGGATCTAGAAGAGGAAGATTCTCCTACAAACAAAGTGGATGTTTCCCTACCTTTCTGTAGGGTGCCCTCTGCACTCCTCAGCATGTTGAGGAGTTCTGAAAGTTCAACTTCTTTTTCTTGCAAGTTGAAGTTCAGGATAAACTGGGCGTAAGTGGAAGAAAGGGACTGGAGAATCAAGTCCGTATAGAGCTCGTTCTCTAACGTGGTCCCAAGGTCCGCGAGCTCCTCAATGAAGCCAATCATCTTAAGCACGTGTTCCGCTACTGATGATCCGATGGCCAATCTTGCTGAAAACAGCTTTTTCGAGACTTCGTATCTTGCGATACGTGATTGCTCTCCATATAGTTCTTTTGTATGGAGAAATATGGATTCAAGGTCCATATTCTCGTGCCTCCTCTAATGTTCATTGCTCATAGAGGCAAGCACCAGGCACTTAGCCTTCGCGCAATCGATTTCCCAGGTCTTATGGATTTCCTTATCCGCGACGCTGGTTTTGGGACCTGGGACAGGGGAAGCTTTGGTGGTAAGGAGATACCCCAACTTGTCATAAGTGATTGCCATTTTGACATTCCTGAGCCAATCTTTGTAGTTTGGCCATGTCAGTATGTTTTTATCTAGTAGTAACTTAAGTCCAGTCATGATGTTTGGTCGCTGCAATTAGGAGAGAGAGAAGAAACACTTTAGCATGATGCTCTTGCAAGTTTAGAGTGGTTTTTAATTTGTCTAAACAGGATGGCTCCCACTGTCTCTCGAATCCCTCCTCAAACCAAAAAGGAAGAATTAGTCAGGATCAATCTCACCGTACAATACTTGCTTAACCATTCAGCCAGGCTAGTGTCGGTACTTCGAGGGAGGTTTTCCAACGCTTTCGCGAAGTTCCTTAATTAAATAATCTCTTTTCCCTAGGGGCGTAGCCCCGCTAACACCTTTCTAGACACATACTTGGTTTATAGCATTGATCGTTAAGTGAGAAATTTCCCGAGGAGTAGCATATACTCACAGTAGGATCGGGATCGAAATATCATTGTGTGAAAAAACTAAAGGAATCCTACCAGAATCATCACACTCCAAATGGTATGCAGCGCTAGCAAGTTTCAGTTCTTTTGAAACTCCCGATGTGGATTTTTGCCCCATGCTCTTATGACCTTGGCGTGAGGTCAAAATGTCATAAGTCACATGTCAAGTTCTTCCCATCATTATCCAGGTTAATTTGAACCCACCCGTACCTACCCTTGACGTAGGCCAAAATGGCAGTACGACTGTCTCAAACCAACGCATTCTATCTGTGCAACAGATAAATATCCGGTAGCTACCAATCACTATGCCTTGGCGTGAGGTCAAAATACATAGCTTGAATACTACCGAATATTTAACTGAAATGATGGAGGGCTACGGATGGTTTTGGCAAAACCGTGAACGTAGTGAACTTGATATAATCGATGAAACGAGATAGCTTTTAAAAGGAGTGGCTTAAGCTCCGCGTTTAAAAGTTCTTTTTGAAAAGAAACCGAGTGGTTTTGAAAGTGTTCCAACGACTTTTACTTGGTTTATTTTTCTTGCATTAATTTTAATGTGTCCCATCATTTAATCCTACCATTGCAGAAAACAACGAAAATATGACGTACGCTTATGCCATCCTCATTCGACACGGGGCCCCGTCATTACCCGCTAGGTTACTTAACTAACGACAGAGCGGGGGCTGGACTAGCACGGATGTAAAACATAAGCAACGCCTAAATAATATCATATATAGATATATTGCAATGATAGCCATTCCAGATCACAGATGAACACATTGGATATACTAGGAACCCGCAATTCGTACGAGCCTGTAACGAAAAGCGGTCGCGATGAATAGCCAAAACCCCACCCTAGACCCCTACGGGTGCGGCAAACCACCCGCCAAATATCCGAAGCGGAGCAACCTCCCTCAACGACGTGAATAGGCCACTCGGCACTTCGAGATACCCGGTAGTTTGTGCACCCCACCTTGGGTCTATCCTAGGAGCAAAAATAGTAAAAGAAATTATACAATGACGGCTACAACCCCATCCCGGTTGTGCGGCCATATAAATAATATTACATCAATTACAAATTTACATGAATTGAAAGAAAAAGAAAACTCTCATCTCACAACCCTCCGGCTATTCATCCGCGACAATCCAATGAATTCATATACACATACCATCAACATTCCAGATCACAGATATGTATAACCCCCACTAATCGACGTATAGCGATTAGCAGACGTTCAATACATATAACACATCACAGATATATACCTGTCAGCTTAAGTCTTTAGAAATTCGATCAAAATACAGGTTTTTAAGCCCCAAAAACAAATTTTGCTTTCTGGAAAAGATGGGCTGAAAACACATACTCCAAAAATCCCAAAATACCCCATAAAATATACTGCAGTGAAACCGATCCACGGCCGAGTCAACTCGGCCGCGGATCCGCGGCAAGAAGCTGTTCTTGCCGCGGAACCGCGGTGAGTTGGTCGGTTCTGTGGATCGTTTTTCTGCAGTATACTATAAAAACCCTGAGTCGATTTTTGGTATATGTCAAATAATTTTTAGAGCAGTTTAAAAATCGACGGAAAGTTTGTGTTCCGGGCGTATTTCGCAAATTTTTTCTCCGATCGAATTTCTAGTTACTTTGCTAACATGTTAGATAGTGTTTAACTAGGCTCTGATACAATTGTAAGTCCACGTTACCTCTCCCGGTACTTACGGGCTTGCGGAAATGATGAAAAACGATTTTTCAAGATGTGGTAACATGGACACAAAATACGGATCTTTGTTAAACAACTATCTAACAAACCTAACAAGAGTTTTACCTACTCGATTAGGGGGTTATACCTTTCTTGAACTCCTTCATCTTCAACTCTTTGCGCTGTACGGATCGGCCTCACCTCGTCGTCTCCTTGCGCCGAAGATGGATCCACCTGAAAGCTTCTACCTTTGGCTTCTCTTCAAACTAGAAGAAACTAGAACACTTGGTTTGCTAAACCTTGTGAACTAGGATGAGTAGAGAAGTGATATGGGTTTTCTTTTATCTCTAAGGCAATGTTTCTCAACTCATGAGAGGGAGTTGTCTTGAGCTAGAGAGAGAGCAAGAGGGAGAGCTCAAGCAAGAGAGAGAAAGCAAATCAGAGAATGAGTAACTCTCTTGCCATCCAAGATCTCATAATCCAAAATCATCATAACAAATAATAGTAATCAAGTATTATGTGATGGTTCAAGTCAAAATGGCCATATCATTTCATGCACTCATTTTGCAAAAAGAAACAAGAAAGCAAAAGTCTTTGCCATGAAATGATAGCCATTGTAATGATGATGGTCAACTAGTCCAACCTAGTCAACTGGTCAACAAAGTCAACCCCTCAACAACCATGTCACTATAATACTTAATTAATATTATTGTTAATTATATTTCTTATTCTCATTAGGGTTTAGCAAAAAGTCAACAGTCAACAACCCCAATGAGAATCCTCTGCCCCTGTCTCTCTGTCAACTGTGCATACACACCTGCATCCGCGTTCCGAGGAACACGAATACAAACGAGATAAAACCAATCCCAAAACATACACTAGGATCTGGCTTAAACCAAAGCCCGCTAGTGTTAACTGTCCGGACACTAAACGTGTACAAGTGCACGGATGTGACCGAACCCTGTCGCAAAACCATGCGACCTGTCGCAAAACCATGCGACCTCTACTCTTTTGCCTAAAGGCGAATAGCTTTCTGTGTGGGACTCTAAAGATTCGACACTACGCTGGCAGTGGGTTTAACCACAGACCGTAAGCGGCACTAGCTGTGCGTAACGGTCCTCAGGTAGATGTCGACAAGAAGACGGACGAGGTGAAACCCATCTGAACTCCTACTGAGCCTGAATGTGACAATCTCCGTACAGATTGGTCTGTTCGTCTGAGAACATCGCATGGCGGGCCTAGGGGGCGGTAAACGTCAGTCCCCTAATCGTGGTACAAGTCGTGTCGGAGTGTGGCCCAGAACACCCTGAGATAACACTGGAAACCTACCAGTATATCTCGCTTTCCCTGGCCAGGGACTTTGTGTAATGGCTCTCCTAGACACAGCGCGATATCAACCACCAATACCGGGAAAGACGAATCCTGTCTAACCGTCACTGCCTCCAAGTGCTTCGGGACTGCACCCAACTACTACCTGTTTGCACAACTCCTTTGAGCCGTGGTAGAGTAGTAATCAAAGCACAGTGGGAACACACTCGAGGAGAAGTGACAGTGTCAAGTCAGCGGACTAAGTTGTTCTCATGTCACCTGGCAACTGATAACTGACGATAGGTATAATACCAACCAACAGTTCCCGACGAGTCCTGTCTAGTGTACTCGTAACCTAACGAGCACCCGCATACTATCTCAAGTACGACGTACTGACGGCTGTGGGACAGACCGTCTCCCACACTGGGATGAGAAGCGCATACGCTAGTCTACTCCGGAGTATCGATGCCCTGTCTCGATAGTCCTACGTCTAGGGACCTGCATAAGGATGTGCTTGTAGATTACCCAGCCCCCACTTGTGTGACTGCCATCACAACGCTGGTAATCAAGCAAAGATCCTAAGGGCTCCACTAATGTGTATAGGTGATATACTAAAATAAACACATGTACACATTAAAGCAGAAACAAACCAAGTAGCATACTACTATATTGAGCAAGATTGTCTATACAAGGTGAATATCCCAAGCTTCCATTAAGTAATATACAAACTAGTATGATACAGTAATGGCCTCTAGGGCATATACACTAACAAATACCTCAGGCTCCGGCTATCCGGACCGGCCTGTATCATCAATTCTTAATATCACAGTGTCTCAAGTCTCAATATATCAATACCTCGGGCTCCGTCAGTCCGTATCGGCCCATATCATCAATCACACGACCACGAACGGTATCCTCCGGATATCCTCCGTGCCAGGTAAAATCACCGGTCTGCAGTCTGCCCCTGCCGGGCTCATCGTCTACAACTCGAGTTATTGCCCCGGGATAACATACCGGGCCCACCATGTACCCGAGACGGTTTACCCAACTCCTCGAATCGGGTCTCAAAAACAGCTCAGAACCGAGAAAACATCATGGTGGATAATACTCAACGTATCAAGGAAACCGCATTTTTCACTTTAAAACAATTCATCAGTTTACAAAACTTTCACATGCGGTTTCCAAAGCAAGAAAATATCAAGAAGAATCCAAAATCATCAAGTCACCATGTCAATAACAATGAAAACCGGCATAAATCTCTATAATACCGCATAACCAAAGAATATATGGATGCATCTGATATCATGCAATAATTAAACTAGCATATAAAAGCTATAACATGTAGCAACTATCAGTTAGAAAGCTATGTCAATGAAATAGTATTTTCTAAAGTGTACGTGACATGGAAATTACCGATGAAGATGTGTGTGAGCCGGCAAGCAAGTGTATGTGGAGCATACGCATCATCAGTAATGGTGTTGGTGTCCTGACAGCATGGTCTCATAATCACTAACTATACTGTAAACATGCAATGAGACGATAACAACATAAAAAATGGCAAATGAATAGTAAATGCAACAATAATATGCGGAACATGAATGATAATATAACAATAAGGAATCTACATCGCCATACTTGTGTAATACTGTTTTCCATTTGAAATAATACGAATCGTGGTGTTTTGAAAATAAGGGCTACGGTATTTTTAAGAAAAGATATGTCCTTTGAAATATCCATAGAATCCTGTATCCTGTCTTTAAAATACACACGATTCATTAGTTTTGAAATTGGTATGAATAGAATCTAGTCTAACATCTACAAACAACTACAGGACTGAGCTAACAGGCTAATCGAAAAGGGTAAGGAAACCACCTACATCTGAGTCGATATATGTATCTATCTATATAATAGTCGTCGATCCCGCCTCAATAGTATCCCATACAATACACCATCTAATATGACATCATCGAGTGAAGAGTGCGGATCTATCATCAATAGTTCGTACGGTAAATCCATCGTACGACATCCCAAATAAGGGTACGGTTCAAATATCACATTTATCTCATTATTCATCTAGTATCCACATCATCACATATCGTGAGAAGGGGGTACTGATCTAAGTCTAGTACACTACAATATCATCGACATGAATGTATGCGTCTGTGTGAATACACATCGCCAAAGGACCCACTATAAGATCATGTCGTATCTCATCATACGAATCACGTCACTTTACTGATCTCATGGCACCATGCCCAATCGCATCGACTCAATTCCAAATAACACATACCATTCTCAACATCCATACATGTGTATATGAATATGTATACGCATAGTCCCATACCCATGCGTATATACATATATACACATCACCGTATACGCACAAGAAAGTAAATGCATGAGAATGTGTGTGTGCGTGTATGTAAATCTTTACTCTTGGGATTCGTGACTAAGAAATCCACTAAAGTCCTTTCTTCAACTCTCGCTAACACTAAACCCATGATCTCCTAAAGATTCTCTTTCTAAGTGTTCATATCTTTCAACAACTTATAAATGTATATCCATATCACATCACATCAATTCTCCCAACATTGCAGGGGTGCTATACGCCATCCACCTGACTTCCCCCGTAGATATAAATCTACTCACCTCGATCTTCACTTGCCGATGCCGATGTCGCAACGCGCTTGCTTGTCGTCTCAAAGTCTTCACGATGGTACCTACATATAATAATGTTGGATATAGTGCCCTCAAAGTCAATTATTGGATCGCAGGCACGTGATTGCAATAATTGAGGGAGGACCTTTACCGGTAGGACAGTCTTACTCAAGATGATAGTATGCTATCTGGTTTATCTTTATCATCATGTACATGCATTAGGTGACATTACAGGTCACTATTGCACGTTGATAGAGCCCTTAGGATTCTTGCTTGACAGCCAGCAGTATGATGGCGATCATATACGTGGGATCTGGGTCTATAAGCACATCCTTAAAAGGTCCTTAGTCGTGGGAGTTTTCGAGACAGGGCATCGATACTCCAGAGTAGACTAGTGTATACAGTCAAGACCCCGACAAGGGGCGGTGGCTAGTCTAACAAGCCATTGGTGTCAGTTGGATCACCTAAGATGTATACAGATGCTCATTGGCTTATGAGTACACCGGACAGGACTCGCCGGGAACATGCTAGTTGGTATTATACCTGACGTCAGATAGCAGTTCCCTGGTGACATGTGTACAGGTTAGTTCATCGACCTGAGTGTTAGTTATATGTATGCCCTAGAAGCCATTACTGTACATACGATGTATATTGTAATGGATGCTTGGACATATATAGGGAGGACTTTCTTGCTCGACATGATAGTATGCTATCTGGTTGTACTTTATCTTAACATGTACTCTGATTGTCTCTATGTTACATGTTGATAAAGTCCTTAGGATATGTACTCGACTACTGGGACTATGATGAGATCATACTAGTGGGGCCACGGTAGTTGATGAGTACATCCTATAACTGTTCCTAGTCGAGGGTGTATCGAGACAGGGCATCGATACACCAGAGTAGACTAGCGTATATGCATCTTGACCCATATGATGGGCAATGGATGATCCCATATCCATCGTTGTTTAACATCAAGGATGGTGTAAGGGTGCTCAGTTGAGACTGGGTACACTGGACGGACTCGCCGAGAACTCCCAGATGGTATTATACCTAACGTCAGATGGCAGTTCTCCGGTGACACTGGTACAGAGTAGTCTGTTGACCCGAGATCGTCATAGAGTCTTGTGTGATTCCCACTGTGCTTTGATTTCCATCATACCACGTCCAAGAGGGCGTGCAAAAAGGTGGCTTTTGGGTACAGTCCCGAATCACATGGAGGCAATGAGCGATAGGAGGGGATTCTTCTCTCCCGGTATAGGGAGTTGATGTTGTGCTGTGTTCGATTGGCTATAACCGGAAATCCCTGTCCAGGGTTGCTGAGATTTACTGGTAAGTGTTATCGGTAGTTTCTCGAATTGTTAGAGACCTCATATCGACACGACTTATTGAGCTACTGGGGTCTGACGTTTACCACCCCTAGGCGAGATATGCAACATATCAGACGACGAGACCGGACTGTACGGGAGTGTTACCGTTTAGATTCACAGGAGAATGTACAGGCTTGCTTGTTGATCTTCTGAGCGCTCAATACCTAGGTAGCTGTTACGTTTAGCTGACCGCTTGCAGCTTGTGGGTGTTTGATATGATCATCACCTACTGCCGGCGTATTGACGATTCTTTAGAGTCCTACACAGAGGTTTCTTGGCTCAGGCAAAACGGAGTAGGGGCACATATGTGATATGTGCGGGACCGAGGATAATGCGATATGAGATACCGTATTCTATTCTCGCGATATTTGATATCAGCCGGATCATCGGATCAAGTGTTGATTCGATGAATCGGTACGGATAAATATTAGTCGGTTATATGCGATATAGCCGGATTGACGGATCAAGTGTTGATTCGATAATTTAATGTATAATAATATATATGATATATTAAATGACATTAACTAATATTAGCTCACTAAAAGATTCTTTTTCTCACTCGGGTAATACATTGATATATATGCGATATATGTTAAATGTATTATTTTATTTTGTTACGATAAATATTATATATGTGATATATAATATTGTAACATGATATGATTACTAATGCAACATGTTTAGTGGAGTTTAAACATGATTAGGGTTTGGATTAGGGTTAAGCTTTCTAGATGATTCTAGAAGGTTTTGGTTTTGTTTTGTGAAAGATATTTTCAAGTGACTCATGCTTTAACCCAACCCAAACCCTAACCCTAGTTAATTCTCTACATGAGTTTAGTTGACCATGGTTGCATTATTTATCATATTAATTCTTTCTATTCATCACAAAAGGAATTCTATCATATTGTTCATCTTCTTCCTTCTTCTTTCTTCATGGAAAAAGCTTACTAGCTTTTTCCAAGTGATGAATAAATATGAGAAAAAGATAAATAAAGAGAGCAAAAATCCTACTTCATCATCCTCATCTTCCCTTGCCATTTAGATGAGGGTGTTCATATCATTTCATGAGTGTTAGCTTGTGTTAACGAAACTTCAAGGTAGATCATCTTTGTATCGAAGATCGGAAGCAAAGGTTGCATCTTTCTCTTCGTGGAACCTCTCGAGAGTCCGGAACCCGATGATCGCAGCGAAGGGACCACAACACGGAGCATATGAAGTGAAGGACCGGATCTACAAAGGTTGTAATCCCTCTCACTTAGTGTTAAAGTTGTTAACATGTTTGTTTTCGCCTAATCTCTAGTTTAAAGATCCGTATTCGGGTTGTTCGGCACGGCTAATTTTTTAATCGGGCATGGTTGATGCCTCGTAGACCCTTGTGCGCGTGCCTAGCAACCCTACAGTGGTATCAGAGCCAAGCTAGAGCTTTAGGCGATGTGTTAACGAAGTTAAAACCCCGATCGAACCCGGAATCGACAAAATAAAACCCTCTCTGTACATTTTTTAAAATCTGGGATTTTTCCAAATTAAAAATGCTTAAAAAATTCAGCAGGGTTTTCTAAGAATTACCATGAAAAACGAGCCCCTAAGTCCTCTACATGGCCGCGGAACCGCGGCAATAACCCACCTTTGGCGGCGGTTCCGCAGCAGTGTAATGGAATTAGCGACGGATTTTTGCACAGTAATTCATAACTCTGTTGTTTCTATTTTCTGGGAATTTTTAAAACTGACTCAAGAGTTGAGTATTTTGGGGTTTATTTTGTAGTCATTGTTCCGATCGGAGAATTTAATTTTGTTATGTTGTCCGGATAATTTTAGAAACTGTTAAAAAGTTCGGGCGGATATCAATAACTTACTTTTTCCCCAGTCGGAAATTTTTTCAAAAGTTGGATTTTTTCTCGAGTTTAAGAACGTTCTAAGTCGTGCAAGTAACACGGTGGACCCTCTAGAAGACAACAAACCTTAACTCGATTATGTGACCGTCTTGAACTGCCTCTGAACCTTAGGGTTTGTAGCAGTACGACGTGCCACATGTGAGGCGTTAGCTTGACCCTTCTACGGCTGGACCATTGGTACTGTGGCATGTGATGGATGTTTTTAAACTGATTTCAAGTGTTGAGATATATTGGGGAAATCATGGGTGTTTGATTATTCGATCGGAAAGTTTAACATTGTCTATTTATCTGGAATGTGATACAATATTTGGAATCCACAGGTAGTTATGAGATAACTAATTTGAATGTTATAAATCTAGCAGTTCAGTCTCAGATGATCGGTTGCCACGAGATTTTGATGTGATCAAAAGTCCGTCCCAATCACGTAGCGTACGCGGATACTCGCCGGATAAACTTAATAGACAGCTACACCTCTTAGCCCCGACCAAGTGACTGTAGGAGAACCCCGTCGCCAAAAGCATCCGTTCGGGTGCTCGCGTCAGCGGTGTTCCGCCTTAGTGCACTTCGTCGAAGGCATCGGGGGTGCGGCCGTCTACTAAAGTTTGCGACGAGCATTCGATCAGGATGTCGGGAATCTTGTTGAATTACCCGACTTGACATTGAAAAGAGTTTTCAATAATGAGACTAAAATGCGGGGTTTATAATTGTTAGGCATGTGATGTCTAAGGAATTCATTTGGTTAGGCATGCGATGTCTAAGGAGGTTATGGATTCCAACTGTTGTAGTTTTACACTTTCTTTTCTGTGACCGTAAGCGTAGTATGTGGTGTATCGCAGGCTTCGTTGCTATAAATCAACGACAATCGGGATACACATACTTGCTTACGTTGATGATATGTGATATTATGTGTTGCTGTGATATGTTATATTGGATCGTCGCGTTTTAAATAGCCGGGGTTTTTATGTGAGATGAGTGTTTTTCTTTTTCATTCATGTAAAATTCATTTGTATGTAATATTCTTTTATTGGGGCACTTCCAGGTTGCGGAAGATGTCACCGTTGATGTATATTATTTACTTTTCCGCATTAGGTAGACCCAAGGCAGGGAGCACAGGTAACCGGGTTCTAGGGTCCAGTGGGAGACCATCTCGAGGAGTCGAGACCGGGTCTCCTAACCCTAGAATTGGCTGTGTTGCTTGCCGCTCTCGTAGGGGTCTAAGGATGTGGGTTTGGCTATTCATCGCGACCGTGGAATCCGTGTTTTATACAGGCTCGTATTGAAAACAAGGACGTCCTAGTATATCCAATATTTCATATATGTTCTTCTGCTGCAATGTTCTGTGATGAGATTATATTACTGCCTGTGACGAATGTTTATATTATATATATGTGATATATGTTATATTGCAGATTTCGTTTCAAAAAGGATGCTTGTGAAGCATAATAAAATGGGACTTCATTAATGAGATTAATGAAATAAAAGAAACCTAAGATGTTGTAGAAACTTGTTTAAAAACTGGTAGCTCTAGTTATTGCTTTGCATAGCGGTGTTCCTTGTAGAACATCCAGCACCTTATTCGATAAGGAAAGAGCCGAG
Source organism: Agapanthus africanus (assembly GCA_030015575.1). Lineage (NCBI taxonomy): Eukaryota > Viridiplantae > Streptophyta > Magnoliopsida > Asparagales > Amaryllidaceae > Agapanthus > Agapanthus africanus. The sequence continues at coordinate 301,952,777 of JASDDO010000008.1, forward strand.
ATCCCTTCACCGGGAGTGACCTCTTTAGTGAAACTAGCATATGCTACAAAATCGGTTTGTCTTTTGATTGCTTCTATAGTTCTTGCTTTGCATAGTGATATTTGTGAAATATCCTGCACCTTATTCGATGAGGAAAGGGCCGACGATCCCTTCACCGGGAGTGACCCCTTTAGCAAAACTAGAAAAGTCTCAAAAACACTCCATTTAAAATCACTCGATTCTACAACGATATCAAGTTCATTACGCAAGGGTTTTCTTAAAAACCTGTCGTAGTCCTCCGTCATTTCAGATAAGTCCTACTTAGTATTCGTGCTACGTTTGTTGACCTCCGTCAAGGCGTAGTGTGCGGTAGCTGACTAGTATTTATCTGCTTATGCATATGATGCAGATTGGATTAGGGTAGTCGTGCGGCCTTGTTGACCTCCGTCAAGGGTCGTGCGGGTGGGTTTAATTCAATCAGGAAATGACGGGTTGAACTTGACTAGTAGCCTATGGTTTGTTGACCTCCGTCAAGGTCATAGGACGCTAGGGGTAAAATATTATTGGGAATTTCAAGTGTTGAAATTTGCAATGAGATTGCATACCTTCTATGAGATAGTTGGATCCCGATACCCGCTGCGAGTAAGAGTTACTCCTGGGAGAGTTTTACACATTACAATTAGCCGATCAAGTAGGTGTCTAGAAAGGTGTTAACGGGGTTACGCCTCTGGGAAAACGAGGTTTACTTTAATTAGGTTCGTGCGAAAGCATGGGGGACCGCCCTCAAAGTACCGACACTGGCCTGGCTGAAAGATTGGCGAACTTGTAGCGTGTAATTAATCCCGGCTAGTCTTTCCTTTTAGGGTTTGAAGCAAGATTGGATTAAAACAGTGGGAGACATCCTGATTAGATATATTATATAACCAATCTAATCTTGCAAGAGCATACGCTGAGTGTTTTCTTCTCTATCTCTCCAGGTAGCGACCATATCACGCCTTAATCAAGATAATAAAACAGATGAATTAACCGAACCCGCTTGTTATACTGAGCTGGGGAACGTTGGTCCCGCTCCAACTTATAATTGTTATAAGACAGAGCAGGAAATTGGGGAATACCAGATTTCCCGTGCCGCCCAAACGAAGAAAGTGCATATTGATGCATCATCTTCGAGTGTGTTCATTACAGAGAACTGTTTCTCAGTATCCTTTACGTCCTGGGTATGTGATACCGCATCAGGATCCCGCATATGTAATTTGTTACATGGGCTACAGAAAGGTAGAGAACTGAGAACGGGTGATAAGTTTCATGAGACAGAAAACGGTGCAAGTGTTGCAGCCAAGTCTGTTGGTCACTGTCACCCTGTATTACCAGAATACATTGATTCTGAACAAATGTTATTAGATATCGAACCTGATGTACAAAATCATATCAGTCTCTTTATTAGTAAAGAAAGGATATAATTTTGTATTGTTGGATAATGTTTTGAACATTTCCTATATCAAGAGTTGATCGGTTCAGGCACGTTATCTAAAAGAATTGACGTTCTAAATCAAACTACAGTTCTTAGTATACAGAACACACACAAGAGGAAGAGTTCAGAAATGAACGCATCCTTCTTGAGGCATTGTAGACTAGGTCATATCAATGCGACCCGACTAGCTAAGTTACATTTAGATGCATATTTAAATCTGTTTGAATTTACATCCTGTGAAACTTGCCGGTCATGTCACAAAGATAAGATGACCACAGCTCTGTTTATTGGAAACAGAGAAAGAGTTTGTGAACTCTTGAGATTGATACATGATGATGTATGAAGGTCCCCTGTCTACACATGCCAAGACCGGTTCTTTGTACTTCATTACATTCTCTGATGATCTCTCAAGATTCAGACATATGTTCCAGTTGAAACACAAGTCCGAACCTTTTGAGATATTCACAGAATATAAGTTAGAAGTAGAGAACCAAAATACGGGTAAAAGTATTATGTCCTTTGATGAGATCAAGGAGGAGAATACTTGAGCACGGGATTCCTGGACTATTCTAAAGGAGAATGAGATTCTCTCTCAGCATTACTCCTCCGTATACACCATAGCACGATGGTATATCGGGGCGGAGCAATAACACCCTATGTGATATGGTGTGCTCTATGATGAGTACTACTGAGTTTCCTATTTCCTTTTGGGAGTAATGCACTTGTGAAGTTGCATACCTATTGAATAGGGTTCAAATCAAATCAGTTGCCTACCACTTCATATGTGATATGGAAAGGGAAGAGCCCATATCTTAAGTTTGTTAAGATTTGGGGTTGTCCGGCTTATGTCTAAAAGCAAAATCCGGACAAGCTCGAGGTAAGGTCTGTCATGTAGAACTGGAAATGTTCCAGCTATACAAACTACAGCTGATAATTTGGTAGAACCAAAGGATTCAATTGTTTCTAACGAACCTCAGGCTCTCCGCCGATCTGGTAGGGTTCCTCACCCACCTGAGAGATACTTAGGTTTCTCCATGACAGTGGGAGCGAGGATTGCATCATGAGATGATGACCCAACTAGTTTCGAGCTGGCCATCAGGAGTGGGACTCTGTAAGAATGGCTGGATGCTTAGTGATCTGAGATGGAATCCTTATACACCGACAAAGTATGGACTTTGGTTGCTTTATCTGAAGGGTTAAATCCCCATCAGGAGAAAGTATATCTTGAGAAGATTACTTGGTGTACATGGAAAAGTTGAGACTTTCAAAGCTATGCTTAAGTCCATCCAGATCCTACTTGCCACGGCTACATACCATGACTACGATATTTGTTGGTTGGGCGTCATGACTGCTTTTCTAAATGATGTTTTAGAAGAGAACGTCTATAAGTACACAGCCAGAGGGCTTCGTAGACAGTGGGAGCAGCGGAAACGTGTACAAGATGTTTTATATGATAAAACAGGCATCGCGGAGTTGAAACATCTATTTTGATGTGGAAGTCAAAGAGTTTGACTTCATCAAAATGGTAGATGAACCTTGTATATACAAAAAGGTAGTAGAGAGTATGGTGGTGATCTTCGTAGAGTACGTGGATGACATACTCTTGATAGGGAAGGAGTTTCCTATGCTACGCTCGGTCAATCTCCGCTTATCACAAGGATTCTCCTTATAGGATCAAAGTGATACCTCCTAAATCCTGGGTTCTTGGATCTATGAGATAGATCTAATTGGATGTTAGGATACTCACTAGTTGTAGTGAGATGGTATCAATCGATCCTGGGGAGAATCACTGGAAATGTTCCAAGGTGATAAGGATGACTGAATGTCAGTCGCAGGCATTGTCTTTACCCTCAGTGGAGGGACGGTATGTTGGAAGAGTTCCAAGCTAGATACCGTGACATACTAGATGATTAAAGGAAAGATACATCGTTACCAAGGATACTACCAAAGAGGCAATCTGGATTTATAAGTTCATGAGATGAACTGCGTTCCTACCATTGTGTGACAATGGAGTTGTGGCTTTAGCCAAGGAACGACCGTCCCATCAGAAATCCAGATATAATTCTTAGGTAGTATCACCTGATCATGGAGATGGTTGATCTCTAGGGACATCGAGGTTAGGAGAACAGACACAGAGGACGACAGCGCGGATCCACTCACAAAGGCCTTTTTCCCAGTAGAGACTTTTATGGGATGGTTGAGTATGAGATACTTCAACCACAGCTAATTGTTGGGTATGTGATACCACAACAGATGGCCCTAGTGCAAGTGGGAGATTGTTAGTTATATGTATGCCCTAGAGGCCATTACTGTACATACGATGTATATTGTAATGGATGCTTGGAAATATATAGGGAGGACTTTCTTGCTCGACATGATAGTATGCTATCTGGTTGTACTTTATCTTAACATGTACTCTGATTGTCTCTATGTTACATGTTGATAAAGCCCTTAGGATTTGTACTCGACTACTGGGACTATGATGAGATCATACTAGTGGGGCCACGGTAGTTGACGAGTACATCCTATAACTGTTCCTAGTCGAGGGTGTATCGAGACAGGGCATCGATACACCAGAGTAGACTAGCGTATACGCATCTTGACCCATATGATGGGCGATGGATGATCCCATATCCATCGTTGTTTGACATCAAGGATGGTGTACGGGTGCTCAGTTGAGACTGGGTATACTGGACGGACTCGCCGAGAACTCCCAGATGGTATTATACCTAACGTCAGATGGCAGTTCTCCGGTGACACTGGTACAGAGTAGTCTGTTGACCTGAGATCGTCATAGAGTCTTGTGTGATTCCCACTGTGCTTTGATTTCCATCATACCACGTCCAAGAGGGCGTGCAAAAAGGTGGCTTTTGGGTACAGTCCCGAATCACATGGAGGCAATGAGCGATAGGAGGGGATTCGTCTCTCCCGGTATAGGGAGTTGATGTTGTGCTGTGTTCAATTGGCTATAACCAGAAATCCCTGGCCAGGGTTGTTGTGATTTACTGGTAAGTGTTATCGGTAGTTTCTCGAACTGTTATAGACCTCATATAGACACGACTTATTGAGCTATTGGGGTCTGACGTTTACCACCCCTAGGCGAGATATGCAACATATCAGACGACGAGACCGGACTGTACGGGAGTGTTACTGTTTGGATTCACAGGAGAATGTACAGACTTGCTTGTTGATCTTCTGAGCGCTCAATACCTGGGTAGCTGTTACGTTTAGCTGACCGCTTGCAGCTTGTGGGTGTTTGATATGATCATCACCTACTGCCGGCGTATTGACGATTCTTTAGAGTCCTACACAGAGGTTTCTTGGCTCAGGAAAAACGGAGTAGGGGCACGTATGTGATATGTGCGGGACCGAGGATAATGCGATATGCGATACCGTATTCTATTCTCGCGATATTTGATATCAGCCGGATCATCGGATCAAGTGTTGATTCGATGAATCGGTACGGATAAATATTAGACGGTTATATGCGATATAGCCGGATTGTCGGATCAAGTGTTGATTCGATAATTTAATGTATAATAATATATATGATATATTAAATGACATTAACTAATATTAGCTCACTAAAAGATTCTTTTTCTCACTCGGGTAATACATTGATATATATGCGATATATGTTAAATGTATTATTTTATTTTGTTACGATAAATATTATATATGTGATATATAATATTGTAACATGATATGATTACTAATGCAACATGTTTAGTGGAGTTTAAACATGATTAGGGTTTGGATTAGGGTTAAGCTTTCTAGATGATTCTAGAAGGTTTTGGTTTTGTTTTGTGAAAGATATTTTCAAGTGACTCATGCTTTAACCCAACCCAAACCCTAACCCTAGTTAATTCTCTACATGAGTTTAGTTGACCATGGTTGCATTATTTATCATATTAATTCTTTCTATTCATCACAAAAGGAATTCTATCATATTGTTCATCTTCTTCCTTCTTCTTTCTTCATGGAAAAAGCTTACTAGCTTTTTCCAAGTGATGAATAAATGTGAGAAAAAGATAAATAAAGAGAGCAAAAATCCGACTTCATCATCCCCATCTTCCCTTGCCATTTAGATGAGGGTGTTCACATCATTTCATGAGTGTTAGCTTGTGTTAACGAAACTTCAAGGTAGATCATCTTTGTATCGAAGATCGGAAGCAAAGGTTGCATCTTTCTCTTCGTGGAACCTCTCGAGAGTCCGGAACCCAATGATCGCAGCGAAGGGACCACAACACGGAGCATATGAAGTGAAGGACCGGATCTACAAAGGTTGTAATCCCTCTCACTTAGTGTTAAAGTTGTTAACATGTTTGTTTTCGCCTAATCTCTAGTTTAAAGATCCGTATACGGGTTGTTCGGCACGGCTAATTTTTTAATCGGGCATGGTTGATGCCTCGTAGACCCTTGTGCGCGTGCCTAGCAACCCTACACTGAGATCGTCATTTGTCTCGTGTGAGTTCCCACTGTGCTTTGATTACTACCCTACCATGGCTCAAAGGAGTTGTGCAAACAGGTTTTAGTTGGGTACAGTCCCGAGCCACATGGAGGCAGTGAGCGGATCGACATGGGTTTCGTCTCCCCCGGTATTGGGGGTGAGAACGCGCTGTGTCTAGGAGAGCCATTACACGAAGTCCTTGGCCAAGGAAGGAGATTTACTGGTAGGTATTCCAGTAGTATCTCAGGGTGTTCTGGGTGTAAGTCCATGTCACGCACCCCACGAACTTGCGGGGAGGCGGAATATATGAAAAACGATTATCAAAGCTTCGTTACACGGACTTGAGCGCATGAATCGTATCTAAACCGTTACTAGCAAACTACGAGAGGTTTAACTACTCGGATTCGAAGTTATACCTCACGTTACTTGTCCTTCGGGTCTTCATCGCTGTCCTCCACTACTCGTAGGTTCCTTGGAACATCGGCACCTCAACGGCCTCCTGGAGTCAAAGACGATCCACCCGAGAGCTCCTACGCCAATCTTGATCTCTAACTTGAGATAAGTAGGTTGCTCAAAGTGCTAATCTAAGCTACCTAGGGGATATAGAGTGAGGTTATGGATGTATTAGTCTAGCTAACCCTTGATCTCAACATGTGAGAGGTTAGGGTTAGGGTTTCAAGAATGAGAGAGCTTGAGGAGAGAGAAGGTGATGATTAGAATCCTTTTGGATGAATGAAATCATTTGTGTATATATGAAACATATGATAATATTAAGTAAATTACAAATAATGAATTATCACCATGTTTCATTAATACACTACGTGATTCATCACATGAGTCATACAAAACATTAAATGAATCATTAACTCAATGTATGAATCACTACATGACTCATTAATCCAATTAATGCATATGCCACCTTAACCCCCAAGTCACCATGCTTCTAGAAGCTTCCCGAAAAATTACGAGAACACCCCTCCAATCCGTGAAAACACGGAAAAACTTTAGACTGTATAAATCCAATAACCCTATACTAGAATCTGGCTTAAACCAAAGCCGGCTAGTAAAAACAGTCCGAACGTCTCACGTGCGTTTAAACACGTATTCGTCCGAACCCTTGTCGTAAAACCATACGACCTCTATATCGTTTCGCCTGGAACAGGGAAACCCTCTGTGTGGGACTCTAAAGACTCAACACTACGCTGGCAGTGGGTTTAACCACAGACCGCAAGCGGCACTAGCTGTACGTAACGGTCCTCAGGTAGATGTCGATAAGAAGGCTGATGAGGAAACCCATCCGAACTCCTATTGAGCCTAATGTGACAATCTCCGTACAGTCCGGTCTGTTCGTCTAAGACTATCGCATATCGAGCCTAGGGGGCGGTAAGCGTCAGTCCCCTAATAGCGGTATAAGTCGTGTCAGAGCGTAGTCCATTACACCCTGAGAAACTACTGGAACCTACCAGTAAATCTCGCTTGCCCTGGCCAGGGACTTTGCGTAATGGCTCTCTGACACAGCGCTATATCAACTCCTAATACCGGGAGAGACGAATCCTGTCTAACCGCCATTGCCTCCAAGTGCTCGGGACTGCACCCAACTGCTACCTGTTTGCACGACTCCTTTGAGCCGTGGTAGGATAGCAATCTAAGAACAGTGGGACACACTCGAGGCGAAGTAGCAGTGTCAAGTCTGTAGACTATGCTGTACTCATGTCACCTGGGAACTGTTAACTGACGATAGGTATAATACCAACCAATCAGTTCCCCTGCGAGTCCTGTCCGGTGTACCCGTAACCTAACGAGCACCTGTATACTATCTCCAGTACGACGTACTGACGGCTATGGGACAGACCATCTCCCCAACTAGGATGAGAAGTGTACACACTAGTCTACTCTGGAGTATCGATGCCCTGTCTCGATAATCCTTCGACTAGGGATAAGTATAGGATGTTGCTTATAGACTACCCAGCCCCCACTAGTGTGACTGCCATCACAACGCTGGTAATCAAGCAAAGATCCTATAGGCTCTACTAATATGTATGAGTGATACGTTACAAGAAACATATGCACATATTAAAGTAGACACAAACCAAGTAGCATACTACTATTTTTAGCAAGATTGTATATACAACTGTGAATATCCCAAACTTCCATTAAGTAATATACAAACAAGTATGATACAATAATGGCCCCTAGGGCATATACACTAACAATCTCCTACTTGTACTAGGGCCATGAGCTGGCATATCGTAGACCTATCATCTCGAATAGCCTCTCGAACTCCGTCTGAGGAATGACCTTTATGAATGGATCGGCAATGTTATTCTCCGTCTCTACTCTTTTCACCTCGATCTCCCGGCGATCTATGATCTCCCTGATTAGGTGATACCGCCTTAAGATGTGTCTGGATTTCTGATGGGACCTGTGTTCCTTCGCTAAAGCTATAGCGCCGTTGTTGTCACAATACAGAGGTATTGGATCAACACTGGTAGGAACCACCTGAAGTTCTGTGAGGAACTTCTTCATCCATGTTGGGGTAAAAATTTACACAACCCGGTTGACCGAGTCAAAGTCAAGGTCAACCCCCAAGCTAGGTGGGCCGAAGCCCAGGTCAAGCGGGCCCATGCCCAAGTCGAGCCCGCGGCCAGCCTCCCCATGCCAACAACAAAATCATGTAATAAATAATTTTTATGTAATTTTTTACACATGAATGTATGCAAAATGGGCATAAAGCCAATATTTTGTAAGCCCATGGCTTATGTGCAAAAATGAAATGGCACATGAGCAATGGGATAGGCAAAATGCCATTTTTGTGAAGCCCAAGGGGCTATATGTAAATATGTAAGACTATAAAAGGCAACATGATGATGAATAAAGTAGACCTTTTTCATTCTCTCCACAAAAAATTTTAGATCTGAGATCTTTTGTGACTCCTGCTCCTTCTCCAAGGTTCTAAACCTTCTCATTTCTTTTGAATTAAATCAAGAGTTTTACTCTTTCTTTTCAAAAACTAAGAAGTCTTCCACCACAAAACCCACAAAGGGGAACTTGGATCTACCATTAGATCTCAGAAAGAAGAGATTTTTAGATCTCACATCTCTTGATCATCAAGATCCAGCCAACAGAGGAGGAAGAGGAAGAACCCCTTTCATCAACCAAAACATTTTAGGAGTTTAACTCCATATATTTATATATATATATATATATATAATAAATATTTCCTTTCTGAAGCATAGCTTCTGGTTCTGGGACTAAAAGTCCCTTTGTCTCGCCAGCGCTCGAGCGCAAAATGCCCACGTGCCGACACGTGGCGCACTTGCGCTCAGGCGCACTGCGCTCGAGCGCAAAGCGCCCACGTGCTGACACGTGGCGCGCTTGCTCTCAGGCGCACTGCGCTCGAGCGCAAAGCGCCCACATGCTGACACGTGGCGCGCTTGCGCTCAGGCGCACTACGCTCGAGCGCAAAGCGCCCACGTGCTGACACGTGGCGCGCTTGCTCTCAGGCGCACTGCGCTCGAGCGCAAAGTGCCCACGTGCCGACACATGGCGCGCTTGCGCTCAGGCGCACTGCGCTCGAGTGTAAAGCGCCCACGTGCCGACACATGGCGCACTTGCGCTCAGGCGCACTGCGCTCGAGCGCAAAGCGCCCACATGCCGACACGTGGCGTGCTGCGCTCAGGCGCACTGCGCTCGAGCGCAAAGCGCCCACATGCCGACACGTGGCGCTCTTGCGCTCAAGCGCAAAACGCCCACGTGCCGACACGTGGCGAGCTTGCGCCTGAGCGCACAGCGCTCAAGGCGCTGGCCCCACGCATCCTTTAGATGCATTTTCCCCCTCTTTCTTTTATATATATATACACATATATACATATATATATACACACACATATGTATACATATTTACACACACACATACTCCGCGACACTGTCCCTGTTAGAAAAAAAGCGGGACCCCCGTAAAAACTCTGCGTGGCTCCTGATATATCCAAACCCCCCTTTCAAAACACAACACACTTACACTGCACATTGAGATCGCATGACCATTTTAACCCGTTAATCGGAGGTTCCCTCGCACCAAAGGCGAAGGGTAATTAACGGCAGCTTAGTCCGCGGCTGCCGGAGATTTGGATCCCCACAATCAATAAACCCCGGCCTACCCTAGGCAGGGGGAACCTGTAGTATACGCCTGACAAGCGTGCGCGTATTCTCATCTCAATGGGGTGACGAAAAACACCCTACAGATTCTGGCACACCCGGTGGGACCAATCTCTCCTCCCATATTTCGGGTTAAGCGTTCATGCGAACTCAATCAATATACATACCTGTATTTATACTAAAAATAATGCTTTTTCATGCAGATTTTCAAGCAATCACCTTCCGACGATGTCTTCGATGATGAACTCAGCTCCCATCTCCTACACGGTGAGGATAGACTCTAGGACGGTCCTTCCGGCCAGTCTTGGGCGACAATGGGAGGAGCCGCTTCTACCATTCGGCTCTATTATGTTCATGCCTGTTGGCACCATCCCGGCTCCTCAAGCCCCGGTGGCAGACAAACCCGTCTCGAAAGGTAGGAGACCAAATGTGGTGATCTCAAGGGCGCCCCAACCCAAACGCAAGTCGGTGTCTAAACAACTTTCCTTGGCCCCAGCTGGGGGCAAGGCCATCAACGCCAACAAAGCTACAACGCGTCCCGAGCAAGCTCCAGCGGCGCCCCTGACAAATGCTCGATCGGGTGTCTTCTCTAAGCTCCCCGCTGATCAACTCACAATGGCTTCCCGGGTAGCGGATGCCCGCCAAGCCTTCAAAATTGAGAAGCTGAGGGAGAAAAGGCTCAGATATAGAGCCAACAAAAGGGTTAGGGCTCCTGCCAGGCTGAACCTCATGAGGTTCGAAGAACAGGGTTACCACGCCGAAGATGAGGAAATGGCTGGGTATGTGGTCCACATTGTCTACACGGTGGGCACGCGCAGCAAGAGCAAGGACGGGGCTACTACATCTCAAACCCAATCTGGCTTGAATGTGGTGGCCGCTTCCCAAGAACAGCCGCCTCTGCTGGGTGATGAAAACCCTCTTGATGAGGATGATAGGCGGAAAGACCTTTCGGTCCATGAGGAGTCGGGCTCGGAAAGCGAAGAAGAGCCGACTTTCCGCCCCGGGACCGCGGAGCAAGAGCTGCTTCAAGAGCTCCGAAAGCAGCTCAGAAACAAAGACAAGGAGATGGAAAAACTCTACTCCAAAATCGATGACTTGATGAATGTCGTGATGCAGCTCACAGCCTGACTTGCCTCTCAGCCACCCAATCAAGCGGAGGGTTCTGCTCGTGAACCGGGAAATGGTGTCCCGATGCAGCCGACGCCTATTCCCTCAAATCAAAAAGTGGGAGAACTACATGAAAACCAGTCGCATCCTATCTCGGGAAATGTCTTGGCTACCGATGACAGTAGACCGCTAACTCAAGATCAAATCATGGATTTAGTTTCCAGCAAAGTCAAAACATTGGTGGCCGAAGCCGAAGCGCAAAAAGATATCAGCAGTAGTGGGAGATCATATCCTGCTCAGTATGATCTGGTAGAATTTCCTAGCGGCTATGTCATCCCCAAATTCAGAAGATTCGATGGGACGGGAAATGCGAATCATCATATCGCCCACTTCAAAGCCTCATGCGGGAATACTGGGGGCAATGATGCGCTTCTCCTCCGCCAGTTCGTTAATAGCTTGACCGATGTTGCTTTCGACTGGTACGCGAGCATACCGGATGGCTCCATCACAACTTTTGTCCAAATGGAGTCTCTGTTTCGGCAGAGGTTCATGAGCGTCAGCGATAAGATCACCATTGCCGAGCTCATAAGGACCAAGCCCAAGAGCGACGAAAGCAGCATGGATTTTATAACCCGATAACGCAATCTCTCCGTCAAATGCGAACCGCCGATAGAGCAGGACCAATCTGTCAGTCTCCTCATCGGAAATCTCAACAATTGGATTGCCCCGTTTTTATGCACCGCGGGTCTCAAAACATTCCAAGAGCTGACCAGGAAAGTCTAGATGCTGGAGCGCTCAAAACTGGAGTCCTCCTCGGATTCTCAAAATAACAATAGGTCCTGGAGAAACTGGAAGGACGATAATCGCAAAGGCGGAAACTCCAATGATTCTGAATCTTTCAACACTTCGGCTAACCGAAATAAGAAAGGGATGAGCGGACCTAGCGCCAACCAGCCTAGGAAGCCAATGTTCGGAGAGGGAGGAGAATCTCCACTGAAAGAGAAGCTGGATAAGGTCTATTCCTTCAGAAGGGACAAAATCCGTAAAATATTCAAAGACGCCCTGAAGAACGGTCTACAACTGCCAGAGTCAAAAAGACCGCAGGAAGCGAATAGGACCGACGACCCCAAATACTGCCCCTATCACATAGTGATAGGTCATGCCATTGAGGACTGCTTCGTCTTCAAAGATTGGGTCGAAAAGCAATACAAGGCAGGAGAGATAGAACTGTCCAAAGGCGTGTTAACAAACAGTCAAGATGCAACCGCCAATTTCATACAAATGGAGACCGAAGTTCTTCGTGAAACCGATTCTCTCAGACATCTGCCTTTCTCTGAAAATAATCGACCACCACGTCATTAAACTGGGAACAGTCGACCTCTAAGTCGTTAAACTGGGAATGTAAAAAAAAATGTAAATAAAAAAAATGTGTAAATAAAAGGAAAATAAAGAAAAGCCGAAATGATGGGGCAACTCGCAATAAAAATCAGCGAGTAAAATAAAGATGAAAATAAAACCGAAATGATGGGGCAACTTGCAATAAAAATTAGCGAGTAAAATAAAGATGAAAATAAAGCCGAAATAATGGGGCAACCGCGAATAAAAGCCGAAATGATGGGGCAATCGCGACCTTCGCGATAAGAAAAGCTGAAATGATAGAGCAATCGCGGTAAAACAAAAAATGCAAAAACAAAAAAAACGACGAATGATGAGTCGCTCCTGGTACCATATTCAAGTGCAGCGATGCACACGCCAACCAAAATCCAATTTCCCAAAATTCTTCCAGCCCTACGGTTAGTCCCCAAATTGACTACCGTATACAATCCACGGGCTCAAATAATTCTCATCACCCTCATGCCCCACCATAATCACCAGTTACGCGGCTGGTCTCCGCCTTTGGAATTATGCTCCATTGAGAAGACCCACTCATGTGTCCTCATGATATATGAGGAGAACAAACCTTTGTGGGATCCTTACGACTCACGAAGGAAGAACACACTTAGGAGTCCCCACGACTCCTAAGGAGAAAATACACCTATGGGATCCTTACGACCCGTAGGGAGAATTTGCTTTTATGGGACCCTCACGGCCCATAAAATTGAAAAGACTTAGGTGATAGGGATCTAAACCTGTCTCCTAAGCCATCGCTCCCCAACCCCTAAGGGGCGAATGATAAGTCGCTCCTGGTACCATATTCCAGTGCAGCGATGCAGACGCCAACCAAATTCCAATACCATACCCCAAGTGGCGTATGATGAGTCGCTCCTAGTACCATATTCCAGTGCAGCGATGCAGACGCCAACCAAATTCCAAATCCCATACCCCAACGGCGAATGATGAGTCGCTCCTGGTACCATATTCCAGTGCAGCGATGTAGACGCCAACAAAGTCCCAAAAATTTTTATGGCCCTACGGTTTGGATCATACATCCTGCAAAACCGTATACAATCCACGGGCGTAAAACAATCCCAATCTCTCCAAAAAAAAATAATTATAATAATAAAATAAAAAAAAGGGTATGTCTACTATCAAGATGGGCATGGATGAAAAGGGCTCCGCGAGTAAAAACAGCAGGACTGCCGGCGAGTTTGTGAAAACCCGAAAGGGCGCAAACTCGTGAGAAAGAGATGAAATGCACTCACAAGGTCCTCTCGACTTTGTGAGGAGAAAATTCCCGCGTGAGATCCTTACGACTCACAAAGGAGCAACACACTTAGGAGTCCCCACGACTCCCAAGGAGAAAATGCACTTACGGGATCCTTACGACCTATAGGGAGAAAATGCTTTGTGAGACCCTTACGGCTCACAAAGTTGAAAAGTCTTAGGCGATAGGGACCTAAAACCTGTCTCCTAAGCCATCGTTTCCTAATAAGAAAACGCAAATGATGATTCGCTCCTGGTACCATATTCCAGTGTAGCGATGCTGATGCCAAACAAAAACAAAACCAATCCCCAAATCCTCTCATTACAAATGATGATTCGCTCCTGGTACCATATTCCAGTGTAACGATGCTGATGTCCACCCAAATCAAATCAAACCAACAACCTCTACGGCAGAATCATGCTCCGTCCCAGAATTTACCCCGTGTCGAAATCATGCTTCGCCTCGGGATATCTACCTTCCCTGCCGGAATTATGCTCCGCCTCGGAATCAAATCAACCAACCAGCTCTGCGTCGGAACCATACATCGTCTCAGAGTGTACCCCGCATCGAAATCATGCTTCGCCTCGGTGTACCTTCTTTCCCTGTCGAAATTATGCTTCGCCTCGGAATCAAATCAACCAACCAGCTCTGCGTCGGAACCATACTTCATCTCAGAGTGTACCCCGCATCGAAATCATGCTTCGTCTCGGTGTATCTGCCTTCCCTGTCGAAATTATGTTTCGCCTCGGGATCAAGTCAACCAACAAGCTCTACTCTGGAATCATGCTCCGCCCTTCAGAATGATGCTCCGATCCCCTGGAATCATGCTCCGCTCATCGGAATGATGCTCCGATCCCTGGAATCATGCTCCGCCCAGCGGAACCATGCTCCGCTCCCTGGAACCATGCTCCGCTCATCGGAATGATGCTCCGATCCTTGGAATGATGCTCCGCTCATCGGAATGATGCTCCGATCCCTGGAACCATGCTCCGCTCATCGGAATGATGCTCCGATCCTTGGAATGATGCTCCGCTCGTCGGAATGATGCTCCGATCCCTGGAATCATGCTCCGCCTTTCGGAATGATGCTCCGATCCCCTGGAAGGATGCTCCGCTCATCGGAATGATGCTCCGATCCCTGGAATCATGCTCCGCCCTTCGGAATGATGCTCCGATCCCTGGAACCATGCTCCGCTCATCGGAATGATGCTCCGATCCTTGGAATGATGCTCCGCTCGTCGGAATGATGCTCCGATCCCTGGAACCATGCTCCGCTCATCCGAATGATGCTCTGGTCCTTGGAATGATGCTCCGCTCGTCGGAATGATGCCTGATTCCTGGAACCATGCTCCGCTCATCGGAATGATGCTCCGATCCTTGGAAAGATGCTCCGCTCATCGGAATGATGCTCCGATCCCTGGAACCATGCTCCGCTCATCGGAATGTTGCTCCGATCCCTGGAACCATGCTCCGCCCATCGGAATGATGCTCCGATCCCTGGAATCATGCTCTGCCCTTCGGAATGATGCTCTGATCCCTGGAACCATGCTCCGCTCATCGGAATGATGCTCCACTCGTCGGAATGATGCTCCGATCCCTGGAATCATGTTCCGCCCTTCGGAATGATGCTCCAATCCCCTGGAATCATGCTCCGCTCATCGGAATGATGCTCCGATCCTTGGAATTATGCTCCGCAAATTGGAATGATGCTCCGCTCATCGGAATGATGCTCCGATCCTTGGAAGTATGCTCCGCTCTTCGGAAAGATGCTCCGAACTCTGGAATCATGCTCCGCTCTTCGGAAAGATGCTCCGAACTCTGGAATCATGCTCCGCTCTTCGGAAAGATGCTCCGAACTCCGGGATGATGCTCCGCCCTTGGAATGATTTTCTACCTCGAAGTCCAACTTCAAGGTCCATCAATTTCATGCACACAACTCAAATGTGCGGTGTGCATTTATTGATGGGGGGCACTTTGTTGGCGTAAAAATTTACACCACGGTTGACCGAGTCAAAGTCAAGGTCAACCCCCAAGCTAGGTGGGCCGAAGCCCAGGTCAAGCGGGTCCATGCCCAAGTCGAGCCCGCGGCCAACCTCCCCATGCCAACAACAAAATCATGTAATAAATAATTTTTATGTAATTTTTTATACATGAATGTATACAAAATGGGCATAAAGCCAATATTTTGTAAGCCCATGGCTTATGTGCAAAAATGAAATGGCACATGAGCCATGGGATAGACAAAATGCCATTTTTGTGAAGCCCAAGAGGCTATATGTAAATATGTAAGCCTAGAAAAGGCAACATGATGATGAATAAAGTAGACTTTTTTCATTCTCTCCACAAAAAATTTTAGATCTGAGATCTTTTGTGCCTCCTGCTCCTCCAAGGTTCTAAACCTTCTCATTTCTTTTGAATTAAAACAAGAGTTTTACTCTTTCTTTTGAAAAACTAAGAAGTCTTCCACAACAAAACCCACAAAGGGGAACTTGGATCTACCATTAGATCTCAGAAAGGAGAGATTTTTAGATCTCACATCTCTTGATCATCACGATCCAGCCAATAGAGGAGGAAGAGGAAGAACCCCTTTCATCAACCAAAACATTTTAGGAGTTTAACTCCATATATTTACATATATATATATATATATATATATATATAATAAATATTTCCTTTCTGAAGCATAGCTTCTGGTTCTCGGACAAAAGTCCCTTTGTCTCTCCAGCGCTCGAGCGTAAAACGCCCACGTGCCGACCCGTGGCGCGCTTGCGCTCAGGCGACTGCGCTCGAGCGCAAAGCGCCCATATGCCGACACGTGGCGTGCTGCGCTCAGGCGCACTGCGCTCGAGCGCAAAACGCCCACGTGCCAACACGTGGCGCGCTTGCGCCTGAGCGCACAGCGCTCAAGTCGCTGGCCCCACGCATCCTTTAGATGCCTTTTTCCCCACTTTATTTTATATATATATATACATATATACATATATATATACACACATATGTATACATATTTACACACACACATACTCCGCGACACTGTCCCTGTTAGAAAAAAATTTCTAACGGGACGCTGCCCCGCACCCCGCAAAGGGGCTGCTAGCCCCCTTGACCCCCAGCCCCCTATCCGGATAGCGGGACCCCCGTAAAAACTCTGCGTGGCTCATGATATATCCAAACCCCCCTTTCAAAACAAAACACACGTACACTGCACATTGAGTTCGCATGACCATTTTAACCCGTTAATCGGAGGTTCCCTCGCCTCAAAGGCGAGGGGTAATTAACGGCAGCTTAGTCCGCGGCTGCCGGAGATTTGGATCCCCACAATCAATAAACCCCGGCCTACCCTAGGCAGGGGGAAACTGTAGTATACGCCTGACAAGCGCGCGCGTATTCCCATCTCAATGGGGTGACGAAAAACACCCTACAATCCAGACTGCTTCTTTTGCGGCATCGCAAGCAGCTATGTACTCCGCTTCCATTATTGAGTCAGCAACGGTCTCCTGCTTGGAACTCTTCCAACAGACCGTCCCTCCATTGAGGGTAAAGACATAACCCAACATGGACTTGGAGTCATCCTTGTCACTCTTGAAGCCGGAGTCGGCAAAGGCCTCCATTTGGAGGGCTTTTTCTCCATACACCAAGAACATCTCCTTAGTCCTCCTTAGGTACTTAAGAATGTTCTTTACTGCTATCCAGTGCTTCTCCCATGGGTTTGCCTGATACCGGCTTACTACGCTCAATGCGTATGCTACATCTGGTCTGGTACATAACATCACATACATTATAGAGCCTACCGCAGAAGCGTAGGGTATAATTGACATGCGATCCCTTTCCATATCAGTCTTGGGAGACATCTCTTTGGAGAGGGTGATTCCGTGACAAGCCGGTAGGTTACCGTGCTTAGAATCATCCATACTGAATCTCTTCACTATGGTGTCTATGTACCTGGACTGCGAAAGTCCCAACATGAGGTGGCATCACCCAGGTCCGGATCACCAGAATGTAGGTGGCATCACCCAGGTCTTTCATGGAGAATTTCTGTGATAAGAATCTTTTGACTGACTGTAACATAGGAATATCATTTCCTATTAGGAGAATGTCATCCACGTACAAGACGAGGAATACTACAGCTCTCCCTACAATCTTACTGTATATGCATGGTTCATCTGGATTTTTGATAAAGTCGAATTCTTTGACAGCATCATCAAAACAGATGTTCTAACTCCGCGATGCTTGCTTTAGTCCATAAATGGACTTAAGCAACTTGCATACTTTACCGCTGCTCCCACTCTAAATGAATCCCTCTGGCTGATCCATATATACGCTCTCTTCCAAATTACCATTTAGAAAGGCCGTCTTTACGTCCATCTGCCAGATTTCATAATCGTGGAAGGCAGCAATAGCAAGAAGGACCCGAATGGATTTAACCATAGCCACTGGAGAAAAGGTTTCGTCTTAGTCCAAACCAGGTCTTTGACGGAAACCCTTTGCAACAAGTCTAGCCTTATAGGTTTCAACCTGTCTATCTACACCAATCTTCTTTTTGAAGATCCATTTGCATCATACTGGTTTTACCCCATCTGGAGCAATGTCCAAAGTCCATACTTTGTTAGTGTACATGGACTCCATTTCGGTCCCTATTGCATCCAGCCATTTTACTGAGTCACCGCTCTGAATGGCTTGCTGGAAGCTAGTAGGCTCATCATAGTCAATAGTGCAATCCTCTCTATCCCCGTCTATGAGAAAACCGTAGTATCTCTCAGGCGGATGAGACTGCCTACTACTCCTGCGGAGTGGCGTCGGGATGTCCCTTTCTTCTGAAGCCTCAGGTTCTACCATACTTTCAGTAGTAGTTTGTGGTTCTGGAATTTCTTCCAGTTCTATTTCGCTCCCACTTGTTTCCTTTTCTAAAAACTGATGTTCTAGAAAAAGGGCATTACGAGAAACAAAAACCTTTTGTTCCTCTGCGTAATAGAAAAAACACCCCCTGCAGTTCTTTGGGTATCCCACAAACTTACACAGTACTGAGCGTGCCTCGAGTTTTTCCACATGCTGCTTTTTAACAAAAGCTGGACATCCCCATGCCTTAAGGTACTGAAGACAGGGTTTCTTCCCACTCCACATCTGATATGGTGTGGTAGGCACAGTTTTGGTTGGAACCTTGTTCAAAAGATATGCAGCTGATTCTAGCACATAACCCCAGAAAGATTGCGGTAACTCAGCCTTACTCATCATGGAACGAACCATATCCAATAGGGTTCGATTCCTCCTTTCTGATACACCGTTGTGTTGTGGTGTGTATGGAGGGGTAAGCTGAGAGAGAATTCCATTCTCTTTTATGTTACCCAAGAACTCGGCACTTAAGTATTCACCACCTTGATCAGATCTCAGTGTCTTGATACTTTTGCCTGTTTGGTTTTCCACTTCATTCTTGTATTCTTGGAATTTCTCAAAGGCCTCGGATTTATGCTTCATTAAGAAGACATATCCATACCTAGAGGAATCATCTGTAAAAGTAATGAAGTAGGAATAACCACCTCACGCATGTGTAGACATTGGACCGCACACATCACTGTGTACGAGTCCCAAGAGCTCGCTTGCTCTTACTCCGTGTCCAGTAAACGGAGTCTTTGTCATCTTTCCTATGAGACAAGATTCACAAGTAGCATAAGATTGATATTCGAATGGATTCAAATATCCTACTCTATGTAACTTAGTCAATCTTCTCTCATTGATGTGACCTAGTCTACAATGCCATAAGAAAGCCTGATTTAATTCCGGAGACTTTCTTTTAAGTGTGTTCTGGACATTGAAAACCTGAGCTTGACTCAATACGTATATGCCGTTATCTAATGTACCGGACCTAATCAAAACTTGATTTAGGTGGATGTGAACTACATCGCTTACGAATGTAAAATCATATCCCTCTTTTGAAAGTGAGGACACTGATATGATATTACAAGTCATACTAGGTACATACAGACAGTTACGTAAAATCAATATCTGCCCACTTGTCAAACCTAGGCGATATTCTCCTACGGATTCAGCGTCCACGCTCATTCCGTTTGCAACTCTGAGAGACAAATCACCTACCTTCATAACTCTACGGTTTCTCAAAGCATGTAATGAATTACAGATATGAGATCCTGCTCCGGTATCTAGTACCCAGGAGGTAGAGTTAATTGACAAACAGTTCTCAATTACAAACACACTTGAGGCCGAAGCCATAACATGCATCGTATCCTTGCTACTGGCTTCCAAAACCCTGCAATCTTTCTGCCTATGCCCTATTCCATAACAATAGGAACGTCCCTCTTTTACTATGTCTAGTCCCAAAACTTTTGCTCTTCTCTTTCCTTCTACTTCCCTGGTTCCTTCAGGGTAGAAGGTAGAGACTGTAGAATCAAGTCAGTATCTGACCTGTTTCCCAACGTGGTCTGCAGGTCCTGGAGCTCATCAATATAGCTAGTCATTGTAAGGACGTTGTCCCCTACAGATGACCTGACGGCCAACCTCGCTTGAATTAATTCGGTCGAGGTCTCATATCTTGCGATATGAGATTGCTCTCCATATAAATCTTTGTTATGGAGAAAGATGGAAACTGAGTCCATCTTCTCGTGCTCCTTCTGGTATACACCATCAACTGAAGCTAACACGAGGCACTTGGCTTTCGTTTTATCCTTTTCCCTTGTCTGACGGATATCCATATCCGCGACGGTGGAAACTGGACCTGGGACGGCGGGATCTTGATTAGTGTTAGGGTGGTCCAGCTTGTCATAGGCAATGGACATCTGGACAGACCTTTGCCAGTCATATAAGTCAGATTCAGTCAATTTGTTATCTAGATGAATCCTATGTGTGGTCACAAGGTCGCTGCAATGAGAGAAAGAGAAGAAAACATTTTAGCATGATGCTCTTGCAAGTTTTGATTGGTTTTTAGTTTATCTAAACAGGATGGCTCCCACTGTTTCTCGAATCCCTCCTCAAACCATAAAAGAAGAATTAGCCAGGACTATTCTCACCGTACAATTCTTGCTTAACCGTTCAGCCAGATGAGTGTCGATACTTCGAGGGAGGTTTTCCAACGCTTTCGCGAAGTTCCTTAATTAAATAACCTCTTTTCTCTGGGGGCGTAGCCCCGCTGACACCTTTCTCGGCACCTACTTGGTTTATAGCATTGATCGTTAAGTGACGAATCTCCTGATAAGTAGTATATACTCACAGTAGGATCGGGATCCAAAATATCATCGTATGATAATGTTGAAGGAATCCTACCAACATTCATCAGACTCCAAAATGGTATGCTCTCTCTGCAAATTTCAGTTTCTTTAGAAATTCCCAATATAGATTTTTGCCCCATGCTCTTATGACCATGACGAAAGCCAACATATCATAAGTCACATGTCAAGTTCTACCCGTCATTATCAAGGTTAATTTGAACCCACTCGTACATACCCTTGACGAAGGCCAAAATAGTAGTACGACTGTCCCAAACCAACGCATCTATCTATGATACAGATAAATATTAAGCAGCTACCAATCACTATGCCTTGGCGAAGGTCAAAATACATAGCTTGAATACTACTGAATATTTAAATGAAATGACGAAAGGCTACGAATGGTTTTGGAAAAACCGTGAACGTAGTGAACTTAATATAATCGAAGGAACCTGATAGCTTTTTAAAAGGAGTGGTTAAAGCTCCGTAATTAAAGATTGTGCTCTTTTAAAATAACCGAGTGTTTTCTTTTAAATTTGTTCCAACGATTAAACTATGGTTTATTTTCTTTGCATTATAATAATGTGTCCCATCATTTATCCTATCATTGCAGAAAACAACGAAAATACCACGTCCTCTTATGCCATCCGCATTCGCCACGGGTCCCGTCTTCACCCGTTAGGTTACTTAACTAACGACAGAGCGGGGGCTGGGTTAGCGCGGGTGTAAAACATAAGTGACGTCTAATAGCTATCATATATAGATATTGTACATTCGTCAGACGCAATAATAAGCATTCCATATCACTGATGAACTTTATTGGATTTAATAGCAATCCGCATTTGCTTTGAGCCTGCAATAAAAGACGGATTACATAGTTGTGATGAATAGCCATTACCCCAACCCTAGACCCCTACGGGTACGGCAAACTACCCGCCAAGTACCCGAAGTGAAGCGGTCTCCCTCAACAACGTGAGTAGGCCACTAAACACTTCAACGTACCCGGTAGTTTTTGTACCCCGCCTTGGGTCTATCCTAGGAGCAAAAACAGTAAAAAGAAATAATACAACGGTGGCTACAACCGCAACCTGGATGCGCCCCGCAAAAGAATATTACATCATATTACATTTACATCGAATGAATGAATATTAAACCCATCTCAAACCCCGGCTAATCATCACAACACTCCAATCAAGTCCATATACACAAACAGTAAACATTACAGAAATGTGCAACGCCCTGCCAACCGACATACTAGCAGTTAGGGAAGGTTTACGAACACATTAAACATTACAGATAAAAACCCAATCAGCAAATAACTTAGAACATCGATCAACAAACTTTTTCCGTGTCTACCCTAAAAGCAAACCAGCATTGAAGTAACCTGGGCAGAAACAGAATATACAGGAAAACAGAACACCAACATATATGAATTTTAGAGCAAATCGGAGTCAACTCGGGGTTGACTCCGCCGCGGTTCCGCGGCCAAAAGCACACTATTGCCGCGGATCCGCGGCCATCAAGCCGAGTTAGAACTCCGTATTTTCCCAGAATTCTTATATTTACCTGCTGTGAATTTTAAGGCATATCAAATATTTTTTTAGACATGTTTAAAATTAACAGAACTGTTAGGGTATCCGGGGTTTCGTTTTCGCGTTTTCTGATGATCGAACTTCTAATTAGTTGCTAACAAGCTAGTAATGGTTTAGTTGGCTCTGATACCACTGTAAGTCCTTGTCACGCACCCCACGAACTTGCGGGGAGGCGGAATATATGAAAAACAATTATCAAAGCTTCGTAACACGGACTTGAGCGCATGAATTGTATCTAAACTGTTACTAGCAAACTACGAGAGGTTTAACTACTCGGATTCGAAGTTATACCTCACATTACTTGTCCTTCGGGTCTTCATCGTTGTCCTCCACTCCTCGTAGGTTCCTTGGAACATCGGCACCTCAACGGCCTCCTTGAGTCAAAGACGATCCCCCCAAGAGCTCCTACGCCAAGCTTAATCTCTAACTTGAGATAACTAGGTTTCTCAAAGTGCTAATCTAAGCAACCTAGGGGATATAGAGTGAGGTTATGGATGTATTAGTCTAGCTAACCCTTGATCTCAACACATGAGAGGTTAGGGTTAGGGTTTCAAGAATGAGAGAGCTTGTGGAGAGAGAAGGTGATGATTAGAATCCTTTTGGATGAATGAAATCATTTGTGTATATATGGAACATATGATAATATTAAGTAAATAACAAATAATGAATTATCACCATGTTTCGTTAATACACTAAGTGATTCATCACATGAGTCATACAAAACATTAAATGAATCATTAACTCAATGTATGAATCACTACATGACTCATTAATCCAATTAATGCATATGCCACCTTAACCCCCAAGTCACCATGCATCTAGAAGCTTCCCGGAAAATTATGAGAACGCCCCTCCAATCCGTGAAAACACCGTAAAACTTTAGACTGTATATATCCAATAACCCTATACTAGAATCTGGCTTAAACCAAAGCCAGCTAGTAAAAACTGTCCGAACGTCGCACGTGCGTTTAAACACGTATGCGTCCGAACCCTTGTCGTAAAACCATACGACCTCTATATCGTTTCGCCAGGAGCAGGGAAACCCTCTGTGTGGGACTCTAAAGACTCGACACTACGATGGCAGTGGGTTTAACCACAGACCGCAAGCGGCACTAGCTGTACGTAACGGTCCCCAGGTAGATGTCGATAAGAAGGCCGATGAGGAAACCCATCCGAACTCCTACTGAGCCTGATGTGACAATCTACGTACAGTCCGGTCTGTTCGTCTAAGACTATCGCATATCGAGCCTAGGGGGCGGCAAGCGTCAGTCCCCTAATAGCGGTATAAGTCATGTCGGAGCGTAGTCCATTACACCCTGAGAAACTACTGGAACCTACCAGTAAATCTCGCTTGCCCTGGCCAGGGACTTTGCGTAATGGCTCTCTGACACAGCGCGATATCAACTCCCAATACCGGGAGAGACGAATCCTGTCTAACCGCCACTGCCTCCAAGTGCTCGGGACTGCACCCAACTGCTACCTGTTTGCACGACTCCTTTGAGCCGTGGTAGGGCACCAATCTAAGAACAGTGGGACACACTCGAGGCGAAGTAGCAGTGTCAAGTCTGCGGACTATGCTGTACTCATGTCACCTGGGAACTGTTAACTGACGACGGGTATAATACCAACCAATCAGTTCCCTTGCGAGTCCTGTCCGGTGTCCCCGTAACCGAACGAGCACCTGTATACTATCTCCAGTACGACGTACTGACGGCTGTGGGACAGACCATCTCCCCAACTGGGATAAGAAGCGTACATACTAGTCTACTCTGGAGTATCGATGCCCAGTCTCGATAGTCCTTCGACTAGGGACAAGTATAGGATGTTTCTTATAGACTACCCAGCCCCCACTAGTGTGACTGCATCACAACGCTGGTAATCAATCAAAGATCCTATGGGCTCTACTAATATATATGAGTGATACGTTACAAGAAACATATGCACATATTAAAGTAGACACAAACCAAGTAGCATACTACTATTTTTAGCAAGACTGTATATACAACTGTGAATATCCCAAGCTTCCATTAAGTAATATACATACAAGTATGATACAATAATGGCCCCTAGGGCATATACACTAACACTGGGATACACTCCGACACGACTTGTACCGCTTTTTGGGGTCTGACTTTTACCAACCCCCTAGGCCCGACATGCGATGCTCATAGACGAACGGACCGGACCGTACGGATATTGTCACTGACAGGCTCAGTAGGGTGTCAGGATGAGTTCGCACATCGACCTCCCTTTTGGTCAATACCTGGTAGCCCGTTACGTACAGCTAATACCACTGACGTGCTAGTGGTTAAATCCACAGCCAAAGTATTGACGAGTCTTTAGAGTCCCCCACAGACAGTTTCTCAGGTTTCAGGCGAAACGTTGTAGAGGCCGTATGGAATTATGGCAGGGTTCGAACATACGCGTGCACTTATGCACGTGTCATGGTTCAGACGGATAATACTAGCGGGCTTTGGTTTAAGCCGAATCCTAGTATTATACTGTGTAGATTTTGTCTCATCGCATTCGCATTCAGTCGGAATGCGGATGCAGGTATGTATATACAGGTGGGGGGTATCCTTGTGATCCGTCATGAGTTTACATTAGATGTTGCCATATCTTTTTGTTGGATTAAACATTTGGGTTAATGTTTACTTTGGTGGAAATAGTGAGATTAATTCATGATGAGGTGCATTAATTATGACATGGACAAGGGTGGTGATTCATGGTCTTATTCTTTGAACCATGTCATCTTTAGTTATTGATTAAGGGTGTGAAATGAAAGATAGAGAGAGAAAGGGCAGCCATGTATATGGGTGAGCTCTTGTGATTATCTATCATTCTTGCTCTCATTTTTCATCTCACGCAAGGAAAAAAAGGGCTCATCTTCTTCTTCCTCCTCTAGCTCACCATTTCCACCAATGGCATCATCTTCAACCTCCATCCATAAACTCTCATGTGTTGAGAATCAATGGATGCTTGAGAAAAAGTGATCGCACACATTCTCTACATCACCTTGGACACCTCGGCTAGCAAACATCGTCTCGGAGTTGCTTCGGACGAAGCGGGAGCCCGTAAAAAGACTAATTGATGTGGTGCCCTTTCCGACGAGGAGACCGGAGATCGTAGATGCCGCGAGGAGCTTAGGAAGGTGGCCAAAGACCGAAGGACACGGATCGATCGGTATAGCCTTTCTAACCCTACTCTAGTTTGCTAGTTATAGGTTAATTGTTCGATCCGGGATTAAAGTCTACGATAGCGCCGGTTTCAAGTTTAGAAAAAGTTTTCGTTTCAGCATTTTGGCCTCAGATCGACGGCCGGGGCACTACCGTAGACTTACATGGTATCAGAGCCACACCATTAACCTTTACTAGCTTGCTCTAACGTGTTTAAAATATCGATCGAACGAAATTTCCGAAACCGCGATTCCATTTCAAAAGTCATGTTTCTGTCGAATTTTTTTTGTGGTCTAAAAATTATTTTAGGTACGTCAGAAAATCAGGCTGGCTTTTCTAAGAACACTGTAGAAATTTGGAAGTGTGAGTCCACCATAGCGCCGCGGAACCGTGGCATTACCCACGTTTTGGCCGCGGTTCCGCCGCGGTACTGTAGCTTCAGTGCACCAATTTTTCTACTGTGGTCTTTGACTTGGAATTAGGGTTTCTGGAATATATAGTTTTGGCTCAGATTATTTTGAGTACTGGATTTGTGCTTGGGGCCCACTTCGGGAAATTTTGTCGATCGAAAATTTTAAATAAGTTAGTTCGCAGTACTTACATTACTATCTGTGACCATGAATGTCATTTGATCGGTAAATCTTGTCTAATTGCTATAGCTCTTTTAGACGGATTTGCGAACGTTACATTCACGTTGATGTTTTGTGTCGTGCTGTGATGTTGCGGATTTGTCGTGGTGGATAGCCTGGATGCAATGGTAGTACAGTTTGGTTGTATTTGTACATTTGATATTGCGGGGCGAGCATCCGACATGTGGACTGCCGTCACTTCCTGTTTGTATATTATTCTTTTGGGGCACGACCGGGCTGAGGTCGATGTACCCAATGTATATATTTTTCTTTTCTGTACTAGGATTACCCCGCGGTGGGGTGCACGGATAGCCGGGTTCTAGAGGGAAACAAGCCAGCATCTCATGGCTTTGAGACGGAGGGGGCTTTACTCTAGAATTGGCGGGCTATTCGCTGCACTCGTAGGGGGTATAGGTTGACCCAAGGAGGGGTGCTCAAGTTACCGGATTCCGTGAAGTGCTGGGTGGTCCATTCACTTTGTTGAAGGGGGCTGCCTCGCTTCAGGTTTTGGCGGTAACTTGCCACACCCATAGGGGTCTAGGATTTCATTGCACAGGCTATCCACACGACCAGGGGATCGTCGGGTTTCACTTGCGGCTCAAAGGAAACCCGGGGATCCCAGATTATCTGTATTGTTCTGTGATGCTTATTACATTTATGTGATGTTGCATTTATCATGCCATGAGTGATTATTATATATTGATATATATACTAGTAGATGTTGTATATGTTTTACATCCGCGCTAGTCCAGTCCCCGCTCTGTCGTTAGTTAAGTAACTTAACGGGTGATGACGAGACCCAGTGGCGAATGCGGATGGCATATACGTACATCATATTTTCGTTCTTTTGTGGTGTGATCAGTTGATGGGACTGCATTGATTCGGATCAATGCAATCTAAACAAACCTATTCTGATGTTGTTGGAACATTTTTCAAAAAGCTGTTATTGCAAGAACGTTTTCTTTTGTTTTGCACAGTGGTATTCGGTTATGAATATCCAGCACCTCAGTCGACGAGGCAAGGGCCGAGATCCCTTCACCGGGAGTGACCCCTTGGGCCAAAGTTTGCGTCAGGGTAATAACTTCACTATAGTCGATTATTTTTTGCTTTGCATTGTGGTATTCAGTTGGAATATCCTGCACCTCATTCTACGGGGAAAGAGCCGAGATCCCTTCACCGGGAGTGACCTCTTTAGCAAAGGTTTTCGCCACTATATTTTTATAAAAAAGCTATCCGGTTCCTTCAACGATATCAAGTTCATTACGTTAATGGTTTTTCGCCAAAAACCATTCGTAGCCCTCCGTCATTTCAGACGGGTAGCACTTAGTATTCATGCTATGTTTGTTGGCCTTCGTCATGGCATAGTGTATGGTAGCTATTTGTTACTTTTCTGCTGCATAGATAGATGCGTTGGTTTGGGACAGTCGTATAGCCTTATTGACCTTCGTCAAGGGCTTGTACGGGTAGGTTCAAATTAACCTGGACTATGACGGGAAGAACTTGACATGTGACTTATGATTTGTTGACCTTCGTCAAGGTCATAAGAGCATGGGGTAAAAATCACATCGGGAGTTTCCAAAGCAACTGAAACTTGCCAGATATGTGCATACCTTCTGGAGTGTGATAACGTGAGTGGATTCCATCACGTTATCATGTGATGATAGTTGGATCCCGATTCCCACTGATGAGTTGGTTTACTCCTCGGGTGATCCCGGCTAATTCTTCTTTCAGGTTTGGAGGAGAATTTGAGGTTACGGTGGAAGGTTTCCTGATTAGATAAATTGATAACCATTCTGATCTAGGTTAGAGTGCACGCAGAGTGTTTGTTTTCTCTCTCTCTTTGGCAGCGACCATGACCCGACCCTAGGCTATGACTCAGTGACCAAGTTAACCGAACCTTCTTAAAACACTGGCTTTTGGATTATCTGAGTTGCATTCCTCATTACCACTCCTGCTTTTACCCCTTTTCTCCGGAACATTTCGTATCACTACGAACAACCACTTCCATTGGATAAAACCATCATATGGTTTTATACGAACTCGAAGGAACTTGTTCCGGATTCGAGGATGGTTTCCGGTTTTGGAGAAAATGAATAGGACTATTCAATTGTCTTTTCCTTTTACCTTCTCTCAGGTTGTGAGTGCTCTTTGAATTAGGACAGTACACCTATTACGCTAACTGGATAGTCTTCTTCCAAACCCTAGGCAGGTGCCGAACGGTAGGGAATGAAGAAAACCAATTAGCCTCACGATGGTGTACAGAAGGTAATAAGTTAAGACGAATAAAGAGATTAGAAAGAGGAAAAAGTAAATTGCGACTGCTATTCACGACCAAACCAAGTATTTCATCGCCACTCCTACTTCACCTTTGTATTTCTCCAGGACACTCCGTATCACTACGAAGATCCACAGTTATTTGGATACTCCATCGTATGGTTATATACGAACTCGAAGGAACTTGTTCTAGTTCGGGGATGGATTCTGGCTCAGGAGAAATAGGAATAAGATTTATTCAGTTGTCTTTTATCTTCACCTTATCTCAGGTTACGAGTACTCCTAGGATTGGGAGAGTACGCCCATTATGCTTATTGGATAGTCTTCTTCCAAACCATAGGCTGGTGCCGAAAGGTAGGGAAGGAAGAAAACCATTTGGCCTAAAGGTGGTGTACAGAAGGTAACGACTAAAGACATATAAAGGGATTTGGAGAGATGGAAAAGAAATATACGGTTATAGTTGTGAATCTGATAATGGAAGAGGCATTACTAGGAATACCCGGATACCCCTTCGAAACATTTACATGTTTCAGTTTCACTGTGTATTGTTAATAGAAAACTGATTTCCCAATTAGATACTTACTCCAGGGTATGTATTTACCAGGTATGATTCTCACATCTTTATGGTTTTACAGATGATGAGTGGGAGTAGGTTATTGGGAATTAGGTGATCATCCTCATTATATCGGGATTCGTTGTAATTGGTGATATTTGAGGAAATCGCTTGGGTTGTTTACCGGATGGCAAATATTTGGTTTTGAATATCTGTTGTTATGCACCAATTTCAAATTGATATATCTGTACGTTTATTTTTATAAATTGAGATATAACTTTTTGAAATTGTGTCTATGACATTTACCTGTATCAGTGGATGGTTAGGTAATGACCATTAAACAGCGGTGTAATTCTTCGTAACCATAAGTACAATTTTCAACCTACGACACACAGGGAATGAGTTATTATACTCAGGAGACTTATACAGAGTATTGTATGTTGTCTAGTGTCCATGAGGACAGAGGGGTTGGTACTCGTACTATATTCTGTTTACTTATGACTTCTCTAGTTTTTAGACATGTGTTTCATAGAAATACAAGATCCAAGTTTTGAGAAGTTATAGGTATAAGAATAAAGTTGAGAACCAAGTGTTGTAAGTATCAGGATTCTTCAAGGTGATCGAAGATGTAGATACTTGTGTATGGTATTCAGTTGATAGTAATGATTATGAGAACTTGCTTCTCTTTCTGTGTACTCATATCTGGATGTATTCCTAAGTTGAGTAATGCTGATCGGCCTCTCTCCATTTAGTTGACATGCACTGGAGACAGCTGCGTGATTTGAATCTGGTTCCAATTAAATCAGTGCCTCTGTTTCTATATTGGATATAGAATAGTTCATATCTTTGTTGGAGATAGTGCCCTCAGAGTCAATTATTGGATCACAGGCACATGATTGCAATGATTGAGGGAGGACCTATGCCGGTAGGATAGTCTTACTCAAGATGATAATATGCTATCTGGTTTATCTTTATCATCGTGTACTGCTTTAGGTGACCTTACAGGTCACTATTGCGCGTTGATAGAGCCCTTAGGATTCTTTCTTGACGGCCAGCAGTATGATGGAGATCATATACGTGGGAGCTGGGGTCATTAAGCACATCCTTAAAAGGTCCCTGGTCGTGGGAGTTTCGAGACAGGGCATCGATACTCCAGAGTAGATTAGTGTATACAGTCGAGACCCCGACGAGGGGCGGTGGCCGGTCTCACAAGCCACTGGTGTCAGTTGGTTCACCTAAGATGTATACTGGTGCTCATTGGGTTATGTGTACACCGGACAGGACTCGCCGGGAACATGCTAGTTGGTCTTATACCTGACGTCAGATAGAAGTTCCCTGGTGACATGTGTACATGTTAGTTCATCGACCTGAGATCATCATTTGTCTCGTGTGAGTTCCCACTGTACATTGATTACTACCCTACCACGGATCAAAAGAGTCGTGCAAACAGGTTTTAGTTGGGTACAGTCCCGAGCCACATGGAGGCAGTGAGCGGATCTGCAGGGGTTCGTCTCTCCCGGTATTGGGGGTGAGGTCGCGCTGTGTCTAGGAGAGCTATTACACGAAGTCCTTGGCCAAGGCAGGAGATTTACTGGTAGGTATTCCAGTAGTATCTCAGGGTGTTCTGGGCTACACTCCGACACGACTTGTACCGCTTTTGGGGGTATGACTTTTACCAACCCCCTAGGCCCTCCATGCGATGCTCATAGATGAACGGACCGGACTGTATGGATATTGTCACTGACAGGCTCAGTAGGGTGTCAGGATGAGTTCGCTCATCGACGTCCCTTTTGGTCAATACCTGGTAGCCCGTTACGTATGGCTAATACCTCTGACGTGCTAGTGGTTAAATCCATAGCCAAAGTATTGACGAGTCTTTAGAGTCCCCCACAGACAGTTTCTCAAGTTTCGGGCGAAACGCTGTAGAGGCCGTATGGAGATATGGCAGGGTTCGATCATATACGTGCGGTATTGCACGGATCATAATCGGACGGATAATACTAGCGGGCTTTGGTTTAAACCGGATCCTAGTATTGTACAGTGTAGATTTTGTCTCATTGCATTTGTATTCGGTCGCAATCCAAATGCGGTTATGTATATACAGTCGCGGGGTTTTCCTGTAATTTATTGCGGGATCAGTTTTCTGAAGTTGCCAGTTTGCTTTCCGTTTCGGCCATTTTTCCTTTGTTCTTTCTTTGGCGGAAAATTGGTGTGGAGGGGCTTATTTGCAAATGTGCAAATTAGCAAAGTGGAGGGTGGTTTTTGCAAGTTGTTGCTTCATGATGGTTCCACCATACATTGACTTCTTGGTTCATGATTGTTCATGATTGCTTGACTTTTGGGATATGATTAGGTGATGAAGTGGAGACTTGGTTGTGATCTTTTTTTCTCATCATCACTCATCATTCCTTCTTGCATTATTGATCCACTCCCTCTCTCCCCTTTGATTGATACATGGCCGGCCAAGCTTGAGTAGGGGCTGTCCAAAATTTTTGATGAGGGAATTCATCTCATTTGGCTTACACAAAATAACATAGCTCCATTTTCAAAGCTCATCTCCTTCTCCACTAAAACCATGGCAACTTCTTAAACCCCTTGAGACAAAGAGTACTACACTAGCCTACAGCATTCTTGGACACGTCGACTCGCCAACTTCGTGCCCGAGTTGCCTCGGTCCAGAGGTGGGAGCCCGTAAAAGAACCCGACGATGTGGTGCCCTTTCCGACGAGGAGATGAAGACCGGAGATTCCGCGAGGAGATCGGGATGGAGGCCGAAAACCGAAGGACACGGATCGCTCGGTATAGCTCTCTACCCTATTCTCTAGTTAGCTAGGAGTAGGTTAATGGCCCGATACGGGTTTTTAGTACGCGGTAGCGCCAGTTTTAAAAGTAAAAGAAAAGTATTGTTTCCGCATTATGGCCTCGTTCAGACGGCCGGGGCGCTGCCGTGCACTTACAATGGTATCAGAGCCACGCCATTAACCTTGTCTAGCTTGCTCTAACGTGTTTACAAGTTCGATCGAACGGATTTTCCAAAAACCGCGTTTTCATGTCCAGTTTCTGTCGAATTTTTCCTCTGCTCCAAAAATTATTTGGTACATTGTAAAAATACGTGCAGGGTTTTTTATGCATTCTGTGAAAATTTGGTAGCTCGATGGCACTGTTACACCGCGGAACCGCGGCCAAACCCACGCATTGGCCGCGGTTCCGCCGCCATTTAAACTGTTCACAGCACCAAATTTTCACAGTGGGCTTCTGACATGGAAATGGGGTTTTTAGTATGTTCTGTTTGGGCCCAGATTTATATTGAGTGCTACAGTAGTGCTTGGGGCCCACTTCAGGAAATTTAGTCGATCGAAAATTTTAAACATGTTAGTTCAAAGTATTTACATTATATCTGCGACCGTGAATGTCATTTGATCGGTAAATCCTGTCTAACTGCTATAGCCATTTTAGACGGATTTGCGAACGTGACATTCACGTTGATATTCTGTATTGTGCTGTGATGTTGCGGATTTTTCGTGGTAGATAGCCTGGATGCAATGTTAGTACAGTTTGGTTATATATGTACATTTGATATTGCGGGGCGAGCGTCCGACATGTGGACTGCCGTCACTGCCTGTTTGTATATTATTCTTTTGGGGCATGACCGGGCTGAGGTCGATGTACCCGTTGTATGTATATTTTACTTTCTGTACTAGGATTATCCCGCGGTGGGGTGCACGGATAGCCGGATTCTATAAGGCAACGGGCCCGCATCTCATGGCGTTGAGACGGAGGGGCTTGGCGGGCTTTTCACCGCACTCGTATGGGGTACAGGTTGACCCAAGGAGGGGTGCTCAAGTTACCGGATTCCGTGAAGTGCTGGGTGGTCCATTCACGTTGTTGAAGGGGGCTGCCTCGCTTCAAGTTTTGGCAGGTAACTTGCCGCGCCCGTAGGGGTCTAGGATTTCATTGCACAGGCTATCCACACGACCAGGGGAACGTCGGGTTTCAGTAGCGGCTTTATGAAACCCGGGGATCCCAGATATCTGTTTTGTTCTGTGATGTTGCATTTTATCACGCCTTGATCGAATATTATATATTGATATATATACTAGTTGATATTGTATATGTTTTGCATCCGCGCTAGTCCAGTCCCCGCTCTGTCGTTAGATAAGTAACCTAACGGGTGATGACGGGACCCAGTGGCGAATGCGGATGGCATGTACGTACATCATTATTTTCGTTCTTTATTGGTGTGATCAATTGATTGGACTCATTGATTCGAATCAATGCAAGCTAAACATACCTATTCTGATGTTGTTGGAACATTTTTCAAAAAGCTGTTATTGCAAGGACGTTCTCTTTTGTTTTGCACAGTGGTATTCGGTTTTGAATATCCAGCACCTCAGTCGACGAGGCAAAGGCCGAGATCCCTTCACCGGGAGTGACCCCTTGGACAGAAGTTTGCGTCAGGGAAATAACTTCACTATAGTCGATTACTTTTGCTTTGCATCGTGGTATTCAGTTGGAATATCCTGCACCTCATTCTACGGGGAAAGAGCCGAGATCCCTTCACCGGGAGTGACCTCTTTAGCGATGGTTTTCGTCATTATACTTTTATAAAAAGCTATCCAGTTCCTTCAACGATATCAAGTTCACTACGTTAAAGGTTTTTTGCCAGAAACCATTCATAGCCCTCCGTCATTTCAGTTAAATGTTCGGTAGTATTCAAGCTATGTATTTTGACCTACGCCAAGGCATAGTGATTGGTAGCTACCGGATATTTATCTGTTGCATAGATAGATGCGTTAGTTTGGGACAGTCGTACTACTATTTTGGCCTATGTCAAGGGTATGTACGAGTGGGTTCAAATTAACCTGGACAATGACGGGTAGAACTTGACATGTGACTTATGATATTTTGGCCTACGTCAAGGTCATAAGAGCATGGGGCAAAAAAAATCACATCGGAAGTTTCTAAAGAAACTGAAACTTGCCAGATATGCTCATACCTTCTGGAGTGTGATAACGTGAGCGGAATCCGTCATGTTATCATGCGATGATAGTTGAATCCCGATTCCCACTGATGAGTTGGTTTACTCGACTAATTTTTCTTTCAGGTTTGGAGGAGAATTTGACGGTACAGTGGGAGGTTTCCTGATTAGATAAAGTGATAATCATTCTGGTCTAGGTTAGAGTGCACACTGAGTGTTTCTTTTCTCTCTCTCTCTGGCAGCGACCATGACCCGACCCTTGACCATGACTCAGTGACCAAAATTAACCGAACCTTCTTGAACACTGGCTTTTGGATTGTCAGAGTTGCATACCTCATTGCCACTCCTGCTTTTACCCTTTTTCTCCAGAACACCCCGTATTACTACGAACATCCACTTCCGTTGGATAAAACCATCGTATGGTTATATACGAACTCGAAGGAACTTATTCGAGGATGGTTTCTAGTTCTGGAGAAAACGAATAAGACTATTCAGTTGTCTTTTCCTTTTACCTTCTCTCAGGTTGCGAGTGCCTCTTAGATTAGGGGATAGTACACCTATTACGCAAATTAGATAGTCTTCTTCCAAACCATAGGCAGTGCCGAACGGTGGGGAATGAAGAAAACCAATTAGCCTAACGATGGTGTACAGAAGGTATTGTGTAAAGACAAATAAAGGGATTAGAAGGAGGGCAAAGTAAATTGTGACTGCTATTCATGACCAAACCAAGTATTTTATTACCACTCCCACTTCACATTTGTATTTCTCCAGGACACTCCGTATCACTATTAAGATCCACAGTTTATTGGATATTCCATCATATGGTTATATACGAACTCGAAAGGAATTTGTTCCAGTTCGGGGATGGATTCTGGTTCAGGAGAAATAGGAATAAGGTTTATTCAGGTGTCTTTTATCTTCACCTTCTCTCGCGTTGCGAGTGCTCCTAGGATTAGGACAATACACCCATTACGCTTATTGGATAGTCTTCTTCCAAACCATACGCTGGTGTCGAACGATAGGGAAGGAAGAAAACCATTTAGCCTAAGAGGGTGTACAGAAGGTAATGACTAAAGACATATGAAGGGATTTGGAGATATGGCAAAGAAATATACGGTTACAGTTGTGAATCTGGATAATGGAAAAGTCATTACTAGGAATACCCGGATACCCCTACGAAACATTTCAATGTTTCAGTTCCACTGTGTACTGTTAAAAGAAAACTGATTTCCCAATTAGCCCTTGCTTCAGGGTATGTATTTACCAGGTATGATTCTCACATATGTATGGTTTTACAGATGATGAGTGGGAGTAAGTTATTGGGAATTAGGTGATCATCCTCATTATATCGGAATTCGTTGTAATTCGTGATATTTGAGGAAATCGCCTGGGCTGTTTGTCGAACAACAAATATTTGGTTTTGAATATCCGTTGCTATGCACCAATTTCAAATCGATATATCTGTACGTCTATTTTTATAGAGTGAGATACACCTTTTTAAAATTATTTCTATGACATTTACCTATATCAGTGGATAGTTAGGTAAGAAGAATTAAACGACGGTGTAATTCTTCTTAACCATACACACAGGGAATGAGTTATTAGACTTAAAGGACTTTTACAGAGTATTGTATGTTGTCCAGTGTCCATTAGGACAGAGGGGTTGGTACTCGTACTGTATTCTGTTTACTTGTGACTTCTCTGGTTCTTAGACATCTGTTTCGTAGAAACACAAGGTCCAAGTTTTGAGAAGTTATAGGTATAAGATTAAAGTAGAGAACCAGGTATTGCAAGTATCGGGATTCTTCAAGGTGATCGAAGATGTAGATACTTGTGTATGGTATTCAGTTGATAGTAATGATTAAGAGAACTTGCTTCTCTTTCAGGTTACTCATAATTAGAAGCATTCCTAAGTTGTGTAACGCTGATTGGCCTCTCTCCATTTAGTCGACATGCACTGGAGACAGTTGCATGATTTGAATCTGGTTACAATTAAATCAGTGCCTCTGTTTCTATATTGGATATAGAACGGTTCATATCTTAACGATGTTAAGGTACGGGGAGTTGTCCGGCTTATGATTAAAACCAGACTCTGGACAACTCAAGGCACGTTTCCGTTGGTTGTTTGTGGGTTGACCCGGGCTATGACGAGGGTTGACTTTCTACCATCTGGAAGATCAATAGTGATATTGTTCTAGACTCGCCACAGTTTTAAGTAAAATGGATTTTTTCAAAAAACAGAAGTGGGAGTATGGTAGAACTGGAAGTGATTCCAGAACCGCAAACGATTACTGAAAATTTGATAAGAACCCAAAGATTCAATCTGATTTGACATTCCATTAGCCACTCCGCAAAAATGGTGGGTAACCTCAGGCACTCGAGAAGTACTTCGATATGCTCAAAGACGGTGACAGCGAGGTTCTTGTTTACACAGACTTTCCATTGCTGTTGTTCCAGACTATGAGACCCGGCAGGAGGATGAGTATAGCGTCGTTCTAAACTAGCTTTAGAAGCGAACGTGTATATGATTCTGCCAGAGGGTTGTCGTAGTCAGTGGGAGCAGCGGAAGCATAGTGGACAAGTGGCTTATGTCTATTTATGGACTAGAGCAGATATAGCGGAGATAGATCGTCTATTTCTGATGTGACAGTCATAGGT
This sequence comes from Agapanthus africanus, assembly GCA_030015575.1. NCBI lineage: Eukaryota > Viridiplantae > Streptophyta > Magnoliopsida > Asparagales > Amaryllidaceae > Agapanthus > Agapanthus africanus. The sequence continues at coordinate 301,989,656 of JASDDO010000008.1, forward strand.
TTGACTTCATTAGAATAGGGGATGGATCTGTTAAGAAGGTAGTAGGGTGTGATGTCCTGGTATTTGGATGACATGCACTGAGTAGGAAGTGAAATTCTTATACTACGATCGGTTATACATTGGTCGTCACACAGTGGTTTCTCCATAAAGGACATGGATATTACATCATATATTCTGGTTACTAGATCTATGGTTTTAGATCTAGATCTGGGTAGTTTCCCAATCAGGGTACTTAGACAGCATTCTAATGGTATTTAGAATGGACGACTCCTGGCACGGTAGTGTACCTGCAGGTGATGGAGTCACCCTCTCTAAAGGTGTCTTACAGACTAAAGGGGAGAGGGATACGCATGATTGGCAGATCACTTACTTAGGCAATTGAGTCAATCATGAGATGTCAAGTACCACACCAGATGTTGTTTTTACAGTAGATGCAATAAGTTGATATTAATCCTATCCTGGAGAAACGTTCGGAAGCCTTTTTAGAACATAAGTGGATGTTCTTGGGATTTGATAACAACAGCCTCTTTTAGGAGACGGTTATCATTCTAGGCTTCCAAGGTGACCTGGATGACAGAGTGACTGTCAGAGTTATAGTTTTCCCTCTGACGAGGGGCCGTAGTTTCGACAGATGGTCTAGGCGGATAATGAGGGAGGCATGGTGTAGGATACTGATTAAGTTCAGTTGACGAAACAGTCTAAGAAGTTTGGATTTGGAGTTCATTTATGAACTAGGTCCCATGAGATATCCAGACATATTCTAAGACAGGTATTGCTCATTTCGGGAGACGGCTTTCTCCGCGAACTTGAGATAAAGAGAGACATAGAAAGAAACATCAGGGCGGATTCACTCACTGAGGCTATTCCTTGAACGCAATAGTTTCGCAAATGAGCTTTGTGAGACTGATTAGTAGAGGAGTTGGGTGTTCAGTATCACACGGGCTGTGAGTATGCGACATCGCAATAATTAGCCTTGAGTGCAAGTGGGAGATTGTTGGAGATAGTGCCCTAAGAGTCAATTATTGGATCACAGGCACGTGATTGCAATGATTGAGGGAGGACCTATGCCGGTAGGACAGTCTTACTCAAGATGATAGTATGCTATCTGGTTTATCTTTATCATCGTGTACTACTTTAGGTGACCTTACAGGTTACTATTGCGCGTTGATAGAGCCCTTAGGATTCTTGCTTGACGGCCAGCAGTATGATGGCGATCATATATGTGGGAGCTGGGGTCTATAAGCACATCTTTAAAAGATCCCTAGTCGTGGGAGTTTTTGAGACAGGGCATCGATACTCCAGAGTAGACTAGTGTATACAGTCAAGACCCCGACGAGGGGCGGTGGCCGGTCTCACAAGCCACTGGTGTCAGTTGGTTCACCTAAGATGTATACAGGTGCTCATTGGGTTATGAGTACACCGGACAGGACTCGCCGGGAACATGCTAGTTGGTCTTATACTTGACGTCAGATAGCAGTTCCCTGGTGACATGTGTACAGGTTAGTCCATCGACCTGAGATCGTCATTTGTCTCGTGTGAGTTCCCATTGTACTTTGATTACTACCCTACCACGGCTCAAAGGAGTTGTGCAAACAGGTTTTAGTTGGGTACAGTCCCGAGCCCCATGGAGGCAGTGAGCGGATCTGCAGGGGTTCGTCTCTCCCGGTATTGGGGGTGAGGTCGCGCTGTGTCTAGGAGAGCCATTACACGAAGTCCTTGGCCAAGGCAGGAGATTTACTAGTAGGTATTCCAGGAGTATCTCAGGGTGTTCTGGGCTACACTCCGACACGACTTGTACCGCTTTTGGGGGTCTGACTTTTACCAACCCCCTAGACCCGTCATGCAATGCTCATAGACGAACGGACCGGAATGTACGGATATTGTCACTGACATGCTCAGTAGGGTGTCAGGATGAGTTCCTTCATCGACGTCCCTTTTGGTCAATACCTGGTAGCCCGTTACGTATGGCTAATACCTCTGACGTGCTAGTGGTTAAATCCACAACCAAATTATTGACGAGTCTTTAGAGTCCCCCACAGACAGTTTCTCAAGTTTCGGGCGAAACGCTGTAGTGGCCGTATGGAGATATGGCAGGGTTCGATCATATACGTGCGGTATTGCACGGATCATAATCGGATGGATAATACTAGCGGGCTTTGGTTTAAGCCGGATCCTAGTATTGTACAGTGTAGATTTTGTCTCATTTCATTTGTATTCGGTCGCAATATAAATGCGGGTATGTAAATACAGTCGCGGGGTTTTCCTGTAATTTATTACGGGATCAGTTTTCTGAAGTTGCCAGTTTGCTTTCCGTTTCGTCCATTTTTCCTTTGTTCTTTCTTTGGCTGAAAAATGGTGTGGAGGGGCTTATTTCCAAATGTGAAAATTAGCAAAGTGGATGGTGGTTTTTGCAAGTTGTTGCTTCATGATTGTTCCACCATACATTGACTTCTTAGTTCATGATTGCTTGACTTTTGGGATATGATTAGGTGATGGAGTGGAGACTTGGTTGTGATCTTTTTTTCTCATCATCACTCATCATTCCTTCTTGAATTATTGATCCACTCCCTCTCTCCCCTTTGATTAATACATGGCCGGCAAAGCTTGAGTAGGGGCTGTCCAAAATTTTTGATGAGGGAATTCATCTCATTTGGCTTGCACAAAATAACATAGTTCCATTTTCAAAGCTCATCTCCTTCTCCACTAAAACCATGGCAACTTCTTAAACCCCTTGAGACAAAGAGTACTACACTAGCCTACAGCATTCTTGGATACGTCGACTCGCCAACTTCTTGCCCGAGTTGCCACGGTCCAGAGGTGGGAGCCCGTAAAAGAACCCGGCGATGTGGTGCCCTTTCCGACGAGGAGATGAAGACCGGAGATTCCGCGAGGAGATCGGGATGGAGGCCGAAGACCGAAGGACACGGATCGCTCAGTATAGCTCTCTACCCCATTCTCTGGTTAGCTAGGAGTAGGTTAATGGACCGATCCGGGTTTTTAGTACGCGGTAGCGCCAGTTTTAAAAGTAAAAGAAAAGTATCGTTTCCGCATTTTGGCCTCGTTCAGACGGCCGGGGCGCTGCCGTGCACTTACAATCTTAACAATGTTGAGGTACGGGGAGTTGTCCGGCTTATGCTTAAAACCAGACTCTGGATAACTCAAAGCACGTTTCTGTAATTGCTGTTTATGGGTTGACCCGGGCTATGACGAGGGTTGACTTTTTACCATCTGGAAGATCAATAGTGATATTGTTCTTGACTCACCACAGTTTTAGTAAAATGGATTTTTGAGAAAACAGTAGTGGGAGTATGGTAGAACTGGAAGTGATTCCAGAACCGCAAACGATTACTGAAAATTTAATAGGACCTAAAGATTCAATCTGGTTTGACATTCCATTAGCCACTCCGCAGATATGTAGGGTAACCTCAAGCACCCAAGAGGTACTCCGGTATGCTCAAGGACGATGACAGGGAGGTTCTTATTTACCCAGACTTGACAATACTGTTGTTCCAGACTATGAGACCCGGCAGCAGGATGAATATAGCGTCGTTCTAAACTAGCTTTAGAAGTGTACGTATATATGACTCTACCAGAGGGTTGTCGTTGTCAGTGGGAGCAGCGGAAGCATAGTGGACAAGTAGCTTATGTCTATTTATGGACTAAAGCAGATATAACGAAGATAGATCATCTATTTCTGATGTGACAGTCATAGGTTTGACTTCATCAGAATAGGGGATGGATCTGTTAAGAAGGTAGTAGGGTGTGATGTCCTGGTATTTGGATGACATACACATAGTAGGAAGTGAAAATCCTATACTACTATCGGTTATACTTTGGTTGTCACATAGTGGTTTCTCCACATAAGATATAGATATAATATCAGACATTCTGGTTACTAGATCTATGGTTTTAGATCTAGATTTTGGTAGTTTCCCAATCTGGGTACTTAGATAGCATTCTACAGATGTTTTAGAATGGACGACTCCTGGCACGGTAGTGTACCTGCAGGTGATGGAGTCACCCTCTCTAAAGGTGTCTTACAGACTAAAGGGGAGAGGGATGTGCATGATTGGCAGATCACTTGCTTAGGCAATTGAGTCAATATGAGATGTCAAGTACCACACCAGACGTTGTTTTTTGCACTAGATGCAATAAGTTGATATTAATCCTATCCTGGAGAAACATTCGGAAGCAGTTTTAGAACATAAGTGGATGTTCTAGGGATATGATAACAACAGCCTCTTTTAGGAGACGGTTATCATTCCAGGCTTCCAAGGTGACCTGGATGACAGAGTGACTGTCAAAGTTATTGTTTTCCCTCCGACGAGGGGCAGTGGTTTGGACAGGTGATCTAAGCGGACACTGAGGGAGGCATGACGTAGGATACTGATTAAGTTCAGTTGACGATACAGTCTAAGAAGATTGGATTTGGAGTTCATTTATGAACTAGGTCCCATCAGATATCCAAACATATTCTAAGACAGGTATTGCTCATTTCAGGAGATGGCTTTTTCCGCGAACTTGAGATAAAGAGAGATATAAAAAAAAATATCAGAGCAGATCCACTCACTGAGGCTATTCCTCGAACGCAGTAGTTTCACAACCGGGCTTTGTGAGACTGATTAGTAGAGGAGTTGGGTGTTCGGTATCACACGGGCTGTGAGTATGCGACATCGTAATAATTAGCCTTGAGTGCAAGTGGGAGATTGTTGGATCGCAGGCACGTGATTGCAATGATTGAGGGAGGACCTATACCGGTAGGACAGTCTTACTCAAGATGATAGTATGCTATCTGGTTTATCTTTATCATCGTGTACATGCTTTAGGTGACATTATAGGTCACTATTGCACGTTAATAGAGCCCTTAGGATTCTTGCTTGACGGCCAGCAGTATGATGGCGATCATATACGTGGGAGCTGGGGTCTATAAGCACATCCTTAAAAAGTCCCTAGTCGTGGGAGTTTTCGAGACAGGGCATCGATACTCCGGAGTAGACAAGTGTATACAGTCGAGACCCCGACGAAGGGTGGTGGCCGGTCTCACAAGCCATTGGTGTCAGTTGGATCACCTAAGATGTATACAGGTGCTCATTGGGTTATGAGTACACCGGACAAGACTCGCCGGGAACATGCTAGTTGGTATTATACCTGACGTCAGATAGAAGTTCCCTGGTGACATGTGTACAGGCTAGTTCATCGACCTGAGATCGTCATTTGTCTCGTGTGAGTTCCTACTGTGCTTTGATTACTATCCTACAAAGGCTCAAAGGAGTCGTGCAAACAGGTTTTACTTGGGTACAGTCCCGAGCAACATGGAGGCTGTGAGCGGATCGGCAGGGGTTTCGTCTCTCCCGGTATTGGGGGTGAGATCGCGCTGTGTCTAGGAGAGCCATTACACGATGTCTTTGGCCAAGGCAGGAGATTTACTGGTAGGTATTCTAGTAGTATCTTAGGGTGTTCTGGGCTACACTCCGACACGACTTGTACCGTTTTTGGGGGTCTGACTTTTACCACCCCCTAGGCCCGACATGCGATGTGTTGGCTATAGTTCCTTCAAGGCAATTATCATAGTCGCGGACTTGTGATTATGATGATTGAGGAAGGACCTATACCGATAAAACAGTCTTACTCAAGATGATAGTATGCTATCTGGTTTGTCTTTATCATCATGTTGATAAAGCCCATTGGATTCTTGCTTGACTGCCAGCATTATGATGGCGATCATATATGTGGGAGCTGGGGTCTATAAGCACATCCTTAAATGTCCCTAGTCGTAGGAGTATCGAGACCGGGCATCGATACTCCAGTGTAGACTAGTGTATACTGATCGAGACCCCGACGAGGGGCGGTGGCCAGGTCTCACAAGCCATTGGTGTTAGTTTGTTCACCTAAGATAGTATACAGGTGCTCATTGGGTTATGAGTACACTGGACGGACTCGCCGGGAACCTGCTAGTTGGTATTATACCTATTGTCAGATAGCAGTTCCCAGGTGACATGTGTATAGGTTAGTCTATCGACCTGAGATCGTCATTTGTCTCGTGTGAGTTCCCACTGTGCTTTGATTACTACCCTACCACGGCTTAAAGAAGTCGTGCAAACAGGTTTTAGTTGGGTACAGTCCCGAGCCACATAGAGGCAGCGATCGGATCGTCGGGGATTCGTCTCTCCTGGTATTAGGGGTTGATGTCGCATTGTGTACGGGTGGCCATCACCACAAATCCATGGCCATGGTAGACGAGGACTACCGATCCAGGATCGATAGTTTCTCAGGAGGTGATGGGTTACATGCCGACACTAAATATCGCGTTGTTAGGGGTCTGACTTTATCCACCCCCTAGACTCGATATGCGATACTCTTAGACGAACAGACCGGACTGTGCGGATATTGTCACTGACAGGCTCAGTAGGGGTTCAGGATGAGTTTGCTCGTCGGCCTCCCTTTCGCTCAATACCTGGGTAGCCGTTACGTACAGCTAGTGCCGCTGACGTGCTTATGGTTAAACCCACTGCCAGCATATTGACGAGTCTTTAGAGTCCCACATAGAGGGTTTTCACGGTTCAGGCGATATGGTGTACATGAGGTATGTTGATACATACAGATGTCCGATTAAATATGTGCGCTTGCTGCACAGACTTTAATTGGACGGTTGATAATACTAGAGGCTTAGGATTAAGCCAGTTTATTAAATCAGGTTTTGATTTAATAATTTATATATGTTTTTGTATATACGTATTCTATTATTATTGTTCACTATTCGTTTTCTCTCTCGGCTATTCGTATTTTGGTACGAATACGCGTATATGTATTTCGGTACATGTACCGGGAAGTATTCTGTATTTTATACGGAATAGCTTCTAGAAGATGCCACATCATTTATATGAATTTCCATTTATGGAAATTCATTTGGTGTTTATAAATGAGGTGGAATTTGTGAGGTGGCATGAACATTGTTCATGGAATGGGCATGAGTCAAAAGCATGGTGCAAAGTATGGTTGGATTTGTTTATTACACTTATTGGAAAAAGAAAATGATTTTGCGTGTAAGTGAGAAGGGGGGGCGGCCATATTTGGATGGGGGTTAATTTCATTTGTTGCATTACACTTACAACTCCCCACTCTCTTATTCACACAAGAAAAAGACTTAGCCAATTTATTTTGCTCATGCCAAAGCTTCATCACCTCTATTCATCTTCTATGCTTGCCCAATGAGCAAAAAGGAAAGAGAGAAAATGTAGTGACACTTCCATACACCTCGACTCTCCATCACTAGCGACTTTGGAGCGTCGGTTACCTCGTTTGTCGAGGTTGGAGCTTGCGCCGTTTCCCTCGGGTGGATCATCGGAGATGAAGGAAGACCGGCAACCAAACGACATCAAAGAATTGCTAGGAGCTTGGAATGAAGACCGAAGGACACGGATCAACTCGGTATAACCTTTCTAACTCTTAGTTAGCTCGCTAGTTTAGGGTTTAAGGTCGATCCGAGATTCGGGTGGCGGTAGCGCCGGTTTAGAAAAATTTTGTTCCGCATTTTGGCCGCGTTTTGACGGCCGGGGCGCTGCCGGGACCCTTCATGGTATCAGAGCCACCCTTTAAACCCCTTACTAGTTTGTTTAGGCGTGCTTAAAAGATCGATCGACCAAAGTTTCCGAAATCACGATTTCCTTTATGCAGTTGCTGTCGATTTTTAAATGCGGTCAAAAAATTATTTCAGACATCTTAAAAATCCGTGCAGGCAATTTTAAGGAAACAGGAAAAAAATGGGCTCATGTTGCCACCAATGCGCCGCGGAACCGCCGCACTACTCCTAACTAGTGGCGGTTCCGCGGCCATTTTTTGGCGACGGGCTCCAAATTTTTCACTGTAGCCCAGAGACTTGGAATTGTGATTTTTTTGACATTCTGTTTTGGCCCAGGTTTCAGTGAAGTGTTGTTTTGCTATTGGGGCCAATTTGGAATTTTGTCGATCGATATTTAAGTGTGCGTTTATCAGTACTTACATTTCTATCTGCGACCGTGAATGTCATTTGATCGGTAAACTCGTTTAATTGCTATATGTCTTTTAGACGGGTTTGCGAACGTGATATTCACGTTGATGTTCTGTTATGTGCTGTGATGTTGGTTGGATTGTCGTGGTGGATAGACAGTGGTGCAATGTTAGTACAGTTTTATTTCATTTGTACATTTGATATTGCGGGGCGAGCGTCCGACATGTGGACTGCCGTCACTTCCAGTTTGTATATTATTCTTTTGGGTCACGACCGGGCTGAAGTCGATGTCATCCTCGTATATTATTTTTCTTTTCTGGACTAGGATTACCCCGCGGTGGGGTGCACGAATAGCCAGGTTCTAGAGGGCAACTGGTCCGCATCTCAAGGCATTCAGACGGAGGGGACCTTACTCTAGAATTGGCGGGCTATTCGCCGCACTCGTAGGGTGTATAGGTGACCCAGGAGGGGTGCTCAAGTTACCGGATTCCGTGAAGTGCTGGGTGGTCCATTCACGTTGCTGAAGAGGGCTGCCTCACTTCTGGTTTTGGCGGGTAACTTGCCGCGCTCGTAGGGGTCTAGGTTTCATTGCACATGCTATCCACACGACAGGGAACGTCGGGTCTCACTTGCGGCTCAAGTGAAACCCGCGGCTCCAGATTATCCACCATTCTGTGTTGCTTCTGTGATGTTGCTTTATCTCATGCCTGGGACGAATGTTATATATATATTTATATATATTAGTAGATTTTGTATATGTTTTGCACCCGCACTAGCCCAGTCCCCGCTCTGTCGTTAGTTAACTAACATAACGGGTGATGACGGGATCCAGTGGCGAATGCGGATGGCATATACGTACATTTTATTTTCGTTCTTTTCTGGTGTGATTAATTGATGGGACTGCGTTGATTCTTATCAATGAAAAGATAAAAAAAACCTATATATGATGTTGTTGGAACCAAGTTTTTAAAAACTGACATTACAGACGTTCTCTTTTGCTTTGCATCGTGGTATTCATTTGGAATATCCTGCACCTCATTCGACGAGGCAAGGGCCGAGATCCCTTCATCGGGAGTGACCCCTTGGGTAAAAGTTTGCGTCAACGTAATAACTTTACTATAGTCGATTATTTTTGCTTTGCATCGTGATATTCAGTTTGGGATATTCTGCACCCCATTCGACGGGGAAATAGCCGAGATCCCTTCATCGGGAGTGACCTCTTTAGCAAAAGTTTTCGCCACTATATATTTATAAAAACCACTCGGATTCCTTCAATGAGATCAAGTTCATTACGTTAAAGGTTTTTCGCCAAAAACCAGCCGTAGCCCTCCGTCACTTCAGATTTGTATTGCTTAGTATTCGTGCTACGTATGTCGTGCTTAACCGAGGCGTAGTGTTCGGTAGCTATGTAGTGCTTTTCTGTTCTATAGATATGCGATTGGTTAGGACAGTCGTACGGTCATTTTGGCTCAGTCAAGGACTCGTGCGGGTGGGTCTAATGCAATAAAGATAGTGACGGATTGAACTTGACTAGGATCCTTTGATATGTTGGCTCAGTCAAGGTCACTTGGGTCCTAGGGGTAAAAATCTCATCGGGAGTTTTAAACATACAGGAAACTTGCCAGGCATGCGCATACCTTCTGGAGCGTGGTGACTTGAGTGGCTTCCATCAAGTTATCATGCGATGATAGTTGAATCCTGATTCCCACTGATGAGTAGGATTACTCCTCGGGTGATTCCGACTAATTCTCCTTTTGGGTTTGGAGGAGAATTCGAAGAAACAGTGGGAGCCATCCAGATTAGATAAAATGATTAACCATTCTGATCTAGGTTAGAGTGCACGCTGAGTGTTTCTTCTCTCTCTCTCTCTGGCTGCGACTATGACCCGACCTTTGACTAAAACTCATGAAACCAAATTGACCGAACCTTCTTAAAACACTTTGGCTTTTGGAATGTCACGGTGTCGCATATATCATTGCCACTTCTATATCACTTTTGCATTTCTCCAGAACACCCCGTATTATTATGAACATCCACTTCCATTAGATAAATCCATCGTATGGTTATATACGAACTCAAAGGAACTTTTTCGAGGATGGATTCTGGTTCTGGAGAGATTGAATAGGATTATTCGGTTGTCTTTTCTCTTTACGTTCTCTCAGATTGTGAGGGCTCCTAGGAATAGGAGAGGGTACACCTATTAAGCTTATTGGATAGTCTTCCTCCAGACCATAGGCAGGTGCCGAGCGGTAGGGAAGGAAGAAAACCAATTAAGCTTAAGTGTGGTGTACAGAAGGTAATGAGTAAAGACATATAAAGGGATTAGAATAATGGAAAAGGAAATTGCGACCACCATCATTTACGACAAAAACTGTGTATACCCCTGCCACTCCTACATCCATTTTGCTTTTCTCTAGGACACTCTATATCACTACGGATATCCACTTCCATTGGATAAATCCACCGTATGGTTATATACGAACTCGAAGAATCTTTTTCGAGGATGGATTCTAGTTCTGGAGAGATTGGACAGGATTATTCTTTTCCCATTACCTTCTCTCAGGTTGCGAGGGCTCCTAGGATTAGGAGAGTACACCTATTATGCTTATTGGATAGTCTTCTTCCAAACCTTAGGCTGGTGCCGAAGGGTAGGGAATGAAGAAAACCAATTAGCGTAAAAGAGATGTATAGAAGGTAATAAGTAAAGACATAATAAAGGGATTGCAGTGAGGGCAGGCAAGTATATGGTTACTGTCGTGAATCAGGATAATGGAAGATGCATTACTAAGAATACCAGTTAAACCCCTTCGAAATATTTTCATGTTTCAGTTTCACTGTGCGGTATTAATTGAAAACTGTTTTCCCAATTGGAATCTAACTCAAGGGTATGTATTTACCAGATCAGTTTCTCACATCTGCATGTTATTACGGATGGTGAGTGGGAGTAAGATATTGGGAATTGGGTGATTAGATCCTCATTATATCGGAATTCGTTGTAATTGGTGATATTTGAGGAAATCATCTGAATTTTGCCGGATGGCAAATATTTGGTTTTGAATATCCGTTGTTATGCACCAATTTCAAACTGATATATCTGTATATTTATTTTATAAAGTTAGATATAACTTTTTGATATTGTGTCTATGACATTTACCTATATCAGTTGGTGATTAGGTAAGGTGCATTCAACAACGGTGTAATTCTTCTTAACTATAGTACAGTTTTTCAACCTACGACGCACAGGGTTTGAGTTATTGAACTCAGGGGACTTATACAAAGTATTGTATGTTGTCCAGTGTCCATTAGGACAAAGGGGTTGGTACTCGTACTATATTCTGTTTACTTATGACTTCTCCAGTTCTAGACATGTATTTCGTTGAAATGCAAGGTCCAGATATTCAGAAGTTATAGGTATAAGAATAAAGTAGAAAACCATTTGTTGTAAGTATCAGGATTCTTCGAGGAAGTCAAAGATGTAGATACTTGTGTTTGGTATTCAGTTAATAGTAATGGTCTTGAGAACTTGCTTCTCTTTCGGGTTACTCATATATGGATGCACTCCTATATGAGTAATGCTGATTGTCCTCTTTCTATTTGGTCGATATGCACTGGAGACAGATGCATGTTTTTGAATCTGGTTCAAACTAGATTAGTGCTTTTGTTTCTATATTAGATTAATATAGAATCAATTTATATCTTAACGATGTTAAGGTATAGGGAGTTGTCCGGCTGATGCTTAAAACCAGAATCCGGATAAACTCAAGGCACGTTTCAGTAATGGCTGTTTGTGGGTTATCTCGGGCTTTGAAGAGGGTTAACTTTCTACCATCAGGAAGATCAATATTTATATTGTTCTTAGCTGGCCACAGTTTTAATAAAATGGATTTTTTTTCAGAAAACAGAAGTGGGAGTATGGTAGAACTGGAAGTTATTCCAGAACCACAAACGATTACTGGAAATTTAATAGAACCTAAGGATTCAATTCGATTTGCTGTTCCATTAGCCACTCCGCAGATTTGGTAGGTAACCTCAGGCACCCGAGAGGTACTTTGGTCTTCTCAGAGACGGTGACAGGGAGGTTCTTGTTTACCCAGACTTGCCATTGCTGTTGTTCTAGACTATAAGACCCGGTAGGAGGATAAGTATACCGTCATTCTAAACTAGATTTAGAAGTGCACGTGTATATGACTCTGCCAGAGGGTTGTTGTAGTCAGTGGGAGCAGCGGAAGCATAGAGGGCAAGTAGCTTATGTCTATTTATAGACTAAAGCAGGTATAGCAGAAACAGATCATCTAATTTTGATGTGACAGTCATAGGCTTTGACCTCATCAGAATAGGAGATGGATCTAGTAAGAAGGTAGTAGAGAGTGATGTCCAGGTATTGGGATGACATGGACTTAATAGGAAGAGATATTCCTATAATATGATCGGTTATACTGTGGTTGTCACAAAGTTGTTTTCTCCACATAGGATATGGATATAATATCGGGTTTCTGGTTACTAGATCTATGGTTTTAGATCTAGATTTGGGAAGTATCCTAATCTGGGTACTTTGACAATAAATGGACGACTCCTGGCATGGTGGAGTACCTGCAGGTGATGGAATCACCCTCTCTAAAGGTGTCTTACAGACTAAAGGGGAGCTGGATCTACATGATTAACATATCACTTTCTTAGGCAATTGAGTTAATCATGAAATGTCAAGTACCACACCGGATATTGCTTTTGCACTAGATGGAATAAGCAGATATATTAATCCAATCATGGATAAACATTGGGATGCAGTTTATGAACATAAATGGATGTTCTATGGAAATGATTACGGCAGCCTCCTTCAGGAGACGGTTATCATTTCAGGCTTCCAAGGTGACCTGAATGACAGAGTGACTGTCAGAATTATAGTTTTTCCCTCTTCTGAGGGACAGTATGTTGGACAGGTGGTCCAAGCGGATACCGAGGAAAGGCATGGCGCAGGATACTGATTAAATTCAGTGGACGATACAGTCTAAGTAATTTCCTGGATTTGGAGTTCATTTGAGAACTGGGTCCCATCAGATATCCAAACAAATTCTAAGACAAGTATTGCTCTTTTCGGGAGATAGTTTTCTCCGTGAAGTTGAGATTAAGAGAGATACAGAAAGAAATATTGGAGCGGATCCACTCACTAAGGCTATTTCTCGAACACAATCATTTTCGCAAACAGGCTTTGCAAAGCTGATTAGTAAAGAAGTTGGGTGTTCGGTATCACACGGGCTGTGAGTATGCGACATCGCAATAATTGACCTTAAGTGCAAGTGGGAGATTGTTGGCGATAGTGCCCTCAAGGCAATTATCATAGTCACGGACTTGTGATTATGATGATTGAGGAAGGACCTATACCGATAAAACAGTCTTACTCAAGATGATAGTATGCTATCTGGTTTGTCTTTATCATCATGTTGATAAAGCCCATAGGATTCTTGCTTGACTGCCAGTATTATGATGCCGATCATATATATGGGAGCTGGGGTCTATAAGCACATCCTTAAATGTCCCTAGTCGTAGGAGTATCGAGACCGGGCATCGATACTCCAGTGTAGACTAGTGTATACTGATCGAGACCCCGACGAGAGGTGGTGGCCAGGTCTCACAAGCCATTGGTGTTAGTTTGTTCACCTAAGATAGTATACAGATGCTCATTGGGTTATGAGTACACTGGACGGACTCGCCGGGAACCTGCTAGTTGGTATTATACCTATTGTCAGATAGCAGTTCCCAGGTGATATGTGTACAGGTTAGTCTGTCAACCTGAGATCGTCATTTGTCTCGTGTGAGTTCCCACTGTACTTTGATTACTACCCTACCACGGCTCAAAGGAGTCGTGCAAACATGTTTTTGTTGGGTACAGTCCCGAGCCACATGGAGGCAGTGATCGGATCGTCGGGGATTCGTCTGTCCTGGTATTGGGGGTTGATGTCGCATTGTGTACGGGTGGACATCACCACAAATCCATGGCCATGGTAGACGAGGATTACCGATCCAGGATCGATAGTTTCTCAGGAGGTGATGGGTTACATGCCGACACTAAATATCGCGTTGTTAGAGGTCTGACTTTATCCACCCCCCTAGACTCGATATGCGATACTCTTAGACGAACAGACCGGACTGTGCGGATATTGTCACTGACAGGCTCAGTAGGGGTTCAGGATGAGTTTGCTCGTCGGCCTCCCTTTCGCTCAATACCTACGTAGCCGTTACGTACAGCTAGTGCCGTTGACGTGCTTGTGGTTAAACCCACTGCCAGCGTATTGACGAGTCTTTAGAGTCCCACATAGAGGGTTTTCACTATTCAGGCGATATGGTGTACATGAGGTATGTTGATACATACAGATGTCCGATTAAATATGTGCGCTTGCTGCACAGACTTTAATTGGACGGTTGATAATACTAGCGGCTTATTCTAGTATTATTGTTCACTATTCGTTTTCTCTCTCGGCTATTCGTATTTTGGTACGAATACGCGTATATGTATTTCGGTACATATACCGGGAAGTATTCCGTATTTTATACGGAATAGCTTCTAGAAGATGCCACATCATTTATATGATTTTCCATTTATGGAAATTCATTTGGTTTTTATAAATGAGGTGGAATTTGTGAAGTGGCATGAACATTGTTCATAGAATGGGCATGAGTCAAAAGCATGGTGCAAAGTATGGTTGGATTTGTTTATTACAATTATTGGAAAAAGAAAATGATTTTGTGTGGAGGTGAGAAGGGGGGGCCGGCCATATTTGGATGGGGGTTAATTTCATTTGCTACATTACACTTACAACTCCCCACTCTCTCATTCATGCAAGAAAAAGACTTAGCCAATTTCTTTTGCTCATGCCAAAACTTCATCACCTCTATTCATCTTCTATGCTTGCTCAATGAGAAAAAAGGAAAGAGAGAAAATGTAGTGACACTTCCATACACCTCGACTCTCCTTCACTAGCGACTTTGAAGCGTCGGTTACCTCGTTTTTCGAGGTTGGAGCTTGCGTCGTTTCCCTCGGGTGGATCATCGTAGACGAAGGAAGACCGGCAACCAAACGACATCAAGGAATCGCTATGAGCTTGGAATGAAGACCGAAGGACACGGATCAACTCGGTATAACCTTTCTAACTCTTAGTTAGCTCGCTAGTTTAAGGTTTAAGGTCGATCCGGGATTCGGGTAGCGGTAGCGCCGGTTTAGAAAATTTTTGTTCCGCATTTTGGCCGCATTTTGATGGTCGGGGCGCTGCCGGGACCCTTCACGATGCTCATAGACGAACGGACCGGACTGTACGGATATTGTCACTGACAAGCTCAGTAGGGTGTGAGGATGAGTTCGCTCATCGACCTCCCTTTTGGTCAATACCTGGTAGCCCGTTACGTACAGCTAGCACCACTGACGTGCTAGTGGTTAAATCCACAGCCAAAGTATTGACGAGTCTTTAGAGTCCCCCACAGACAGTTTCTCAAGTTTCGGGTGAAACGTTGTAGAGGTCGTATGGATTTATGGCAGGGTTCGAACATACGCGTGCACTTGTGCACGTGTCATGGTTCGGATGGATAATACTAGTGGGCTTTGGTTGAAGCCGGATCCTAGTATTATACTGTGTAGATTTTGTCTCATCGCATTCGCATTCAGTCAGAATGCGGATGCAGATATGTATATACAGGTGAGGGTTATCCTTGTGATCCGTCACAAGTTTACTTTAGATGTTGCCGTATCTTTTTGTTGGATTAAACATTTGGTTTAATGTTTACTTTGGTGGAAATAGTGAGCTTAATTCATGATGAGGTGCATTAATTATGACCTGGACAAGGGTGGTGACTCATGGTCTTATTCTTTGAACCATGTCATCTTTAGTGATTGATTAAGAGTGTGAAATGAAAGATAGAGAGAGAAACGGCAGCCATGTATATGGGTGAGCTCTTGTGATTATATATCATTCTTGCTCTCATTTTTCATCTCACACAAGGAAAAAAAGGGCTCATCTTCTTCTTCTTCCTCTAGCTCACCATTTCCACCAATGTCATCATCTTCAACCTCCATCCATACACTCTCATGTGTTGAGAATCAATGAATGCTTGAGAAAAAGTGATCGTACACATTCCCTACATCACCTTGGACACGTCGGCTAGCAAACTTCGTGTCCGAGTTGCTTCGGACGAAGCGGGAGCCCATAAAAAGACTCATTGATGTGGTGCCCTTTCCGATGAGGAGACCGGAGATCGGAGATGCCGCGAGGAGCTTGGGAAGGTGGCCAAAGACCGAAGGACACGGATCAATCGGTATAGCCTTTCTAACCCTACTCTAGTTTGCTAGTTATAGGTTAATGGTTCGATCCGGGATTAAAGTCTGCGATAGCGCCGGTTTCAAGTTTAGAAAAAAATTTCGTTTCCGCATTTTGGCCTCGGATCGACGGCCGGGGTGCTACCGTAGACTTAAAAATAACGTATCGTGCCGCATTAAAATCCAATTCAAAACCAAGACGACACACGAATCTCCCATAGGTCAAAACCTATGGTCAACCCTCGCAAATCAATCAAACAACAATCGATATAGAAGTACAAATGTCAAGTAATCGAATACAATACAAAATATCAAAACTTGAATTCATAAACATCACGAAACATAAGACAGAAACCTAGAAAACATGCTCCAGATTTTAGTTCAGGTCAAAACTAGGTGCACAAACAGTACTGGGTGATGTATATGGTGTATATAACCTACTGAAGGAACCAGGGCACCCAATTCTTCCATGTGTCCGGCCCCAAGCCCCAAAAATCCGGCCTCCTCGGTTTGGAGGGTTTAGTTAAGGTTCGTTTTTGTAGGGGGGTCTCGTGGTTTCTCAATTTGGTCTCTGGACTTGTTTGCTTCTCTCGTAAAAATCCCAGTTCACCCCAGACTTCCCTGGACCCTCAAATACTCACAAAACCGACATAAAAAGTTTCTGTTTTTCCGTATTTTGGGTTTCAGGTTAGGTATTACTGTTTTTTCTGGGTTTATAACACCATGGGGGTTTTAAGGTTACAAAATACACTCAAGTTCATCACACAACTCAAATTAAACCCTAACCCTCTCTAGTAATTCCCAAAGTTCACTAAACTTCGCCAAAATGATTTTAAACTACACAAGAGGCTAAAGGAAATGAAATACTACACTTAATGTGAAAGAATTAACTCATTTGGGACTCAAGAATCCCCTAGAGCATCAAAATCCCATTTTTCTTTGTCCAAAGTGTAGCTAGGAGGCTTATGCATGTTTTTTGTGAAATGGAGATGGGGTTTTGGGTTGTTTTTGATGATGTTATGAGGGTCTTTAAGGAGGGGAGATGAGGTGCGGCCATGGTGATGGAGGAAGAAGAAATATGATGAAGATGATGAATGATTGAAATGGCACTTGGTCAAAGAAAACCCCTCACATTTCTCTCTCCTGCCCATACCTCTTGACTTTTCTTTTTCTTTTCTTTTCTTTTCTCTTCTCATATTGAACCAAAACCATGAATGAAAATGAAGAGAAAGCTATGTAGGAAAATGTAACACAAATGTAAAAATGATATGGTGCATGTTTTGCACAAAACAAGCTTAATGCGCGATTAGCGATATTTAACCGCGATTAGCCTTAAAATAGTGTATAATAAATCATAAAATTTCATATTTTTCTTAAATTACATAAAGCACTCTCTTTTAAGTAATTTCTATATTTTTGAAATTTTTTGCCAATTTATCGGTATTTAATTATACCGCCTTATTAAAAATATTCAATATAATATTATTTAATTATAAAAATTGCCAAAAATAATATTTTAATTTTCTGAAATGTTACAATCTTCTCCCCTTAAAGAAATTTTGTCCCCGAATTTAAATTTAAACCCCTCAAATACTAAAACATTTCAGTAAAAAGATCATGTCGTCGGGGCTCCGATATCATCAATATATAAAACGCATCACAACGCAATGCATGCACATGAAAAATGAGCAGATAACTCAAAATCAAAACTCCGTCAAGCGTCACGTAAATCATCGTATTTGCACGCATATCATCGGAGTTACGGTGAAGACACCAATGTCAAAATCGAATACGAAAACCAGCATGATATACATCAAAACTATAATATGTGCATAGTACGTATCGTTTTAAACTTGCCAAACATCTGAAAAGAAATGCATGCCGAACTCTTTTTTTTTAAATCACTGCGCGATGCGTGTAACGGACGTCCATTTGTAAGAAAATAAGTATACATATACTTGTCCTTTGTTTAATATACCCGTCTCGCCGTTTTGAAAATGATTTAGAAGGGTTGTTTCGTGTCATCTCAGACACGTAGGTAAATACTGAGACTATAGCTCCTCTTTGGAAATCCCTTCGATAACTATCAATGCATGAAAAATATATCCAGGTACTGTCCTCGGACTAGTCCTTCTCAGCTATGAAAACAAGTAGTAAATATCATAAAAATGTACTGCTCCATAAGAATAAATCCCGAAATGTGCATATGAATGCTACGTGCGTCTGATGCGCACGGAAATAAAAAATCCATGAATGTGCCAAACATGTGCACAGAACCAATATCTAAGTGCAACGGGTGTGCACGAAATCATCTGTCTAGTGCAACGGGTGTGCCTGACAGCAATATCAGGTGCATCTGATATGCACAAAGAAGCCCGATTTAGTGCATCTGGTGTGCATCAAAATCGCATCAAGCGCCCAAATATGCGCAAGAATCCAAATCCAGTGCACAAGGTGGAAGAAAACATATCGAATATCACAATCGAAATCGACGGTATACAACACATCTCAATCCAAATCCAAATCAGGTATACCGTGGTATATAATCTCACAACCATGTGCATCAGCGTGCACAAAATCGAATCAGAATACTAAGAGTGTATGAAAACTATGCCGAAAGCATAAGTCAAATCACATGCATACCATAGGCATGAAATCAAAATCAACATCTCGAATGATATCTAATCAAAGTCAGGTGCTACTGTGGTGCAAAAAATCTCAATCATGCAAATAAACCGCTCAAAATATCAGGCATGGAATCAAAATCAACATCTCGAATGATATCTAATCAAAGTCAAGTGCTACTGTGGTGCACAAAATCTCAATCATGCAAATAAACCGCTCAAAATATCAGGTATGGAATCAAAATCAACATCTCGAATGTCATCAATCGAAGTCGAGTGCAACCGTGGTGCACAAAATCTCAATCCAGTGCAACTAACATGCACGAATGGAAATCCCAATCGAGTGCATCCGGTGTGCACAAAACCATATCTCATATCATGCGTTCAACATGCGCGAAAATCCAAATCAAGTACACCCGTCATGCACGAATGGAGGCTAAATCAAGGGCATCGAACATGCATGAATAAAATCTAAATCGAGTGCATCCAACATGCACGAATAAAAATCGAAATCAAGTGCATCCCACATGTACGAATAAAAATCTAATCCAAGTGCATCAAATATGCACGAATGAAAATAGAAATCAAGCGCATCCTACATGTACGAATAAAAATCTAATCCAAGTGCATCAAATATGCACAGGTAAAATCTCACTCAAGTGCGTCCGATGCGCACAAAATCCCGTATCAAGGGACTAATATGCGCAAAATCCAACCCAATCGTGTCAGTCCGTGAAAAGTATCTAGTGCAGTGACATGCATGAAAACGAACATCAAGTGCAGACGCGCACAAAATACAAATCTTGTAACACAAATGCTCAAAGACATAAATCGGGTGCAACCGAGGTACGGAGTATAATTCCGGTGCAACCAATGCACAAATACATAGCTGGTACAAAAAATGCTCGAAATATGAATCCAGTGCATCCAGTGCATGAAATACAATACAGTGCAACAATCGCACAAAAATACAAATATGGTGCCTCAAGTGCACAAAATACCAACTCTAGTGCACCTAGTGCACGAAATATCAAATACAGTGCATCCAGTGTACGAAATACCGAATACAGTGCATCCAGTGCACGAAATACCAAATACAGTGCATCCAGTGCACGAATATCAAATACAGTGCATCCAGTGCAAGAAATGCCGAATACAGTGCATCCAGTGCACAAAATATCAAATATAGTGCATCCAGTGCACGGATATCAAATACAGTGCATCCAGTGCACGAAATATCAAATATAGTGCATCCAGTGCACGAATATCAAATACAGTGCATCCAGTGCAAGAAATATCAAATACAGTGCATCCAGTGCACGAAATACAATATGGTGCAACAATGCACAGCGTAAAAACCTAGTGCAACAACTGCACAAAATACAAATCGGGTGTAACAAGTGCACGGAAATGCAACATTAACTCAAATGCATATAAATAGCAATACCGAGTGTGCCAAGATGTATAAAATCATAAACGCGTGCAACTGCATGCACAAAACACGTATCCACGCACTGCAAGCACATGTAAGCTATACCGAGTGCAAAAACCAAATCGAGTGCATACCATCTGCACAAAAAAAACAAATCTGCTGTATACAATCCATCAAATCACAAACATGTGCAGCCAAGGCACAAAACTGAATCAAGTGCAATAGACCTGCACAAATCGTAAATCAACACAACGGTGTATAAAGCATATCTCAAGTGCAATAAATATGCACAAAGCGTAAATACTCAGTAGTTGCAGCCATGGTGCATAAAAGCAAATATCATGAAACTCGGTCATCAAAACTCAATCATGCAATAAATCACCCAAAATACTGAAATCCAAAGTGACTGATACGTGATAGTCAACTCACGAAATCACAAATCGTAAATACTGTCGTTGATATGTCCTTCCTTCAAGGTCGAGAAGGTGTCGGTGCATCCAATGCTAGTAGAGCAAGATATCTACTTGCCTCCTGATCATGTCCTGTCGCCTGGTGCCCTTAGGCTTTTTTCTCTCACTGTGAATTGCAAAGTACATAGCTCCCCGGCTCAACGGTCCAATATGGAAACGATAATGGAAGTAGTCCGCTCTGGCATATCTTCTAACGATCTCTGGCCAACTCTTATGGTCATATATAACTTGTCTCGTTGACGATGTTGAACTCTGGCCTGCTGGGCGTGTGCAATATGACTGATCCTGGGTCCAAGTCTTCTCGTATAGTATTTCCAGAAAGGTCCTGTCAAGGTCTCTCCCCAATCTCGTTTCTGCTGAACTACCCGGAAGTTATCATCTTTACTACATCTATTTCTTGTTCCGGAACGGCTGCATACTTATCATGACTCCTTCTGGAAGATATATCCATGTACAACACCTCTGCATGCGTATCACATCTCTGATGTCAGTAGAGTGGAACGTCGTCTCGTCAAGATCTCATAAGAACCTCTTACTCCACCTTCTCTAATGTCGACTGCTTCAGACTCTCTTCGTGGCTACATGGACTACGCTCCAACGGCTATATTCATATCTGGAGTCTCCCAAGCAATGTATCCCGTTACACGATATCCGATTGATGTCGAACTTTTCGATCGATTCGTCAAGGTTCCATAATCCCCCAAGAGCTCAACATCTTGGGTACAGTTTAATAGTATCGAATATATGCCACATCACCTATGGACCAACCATAGAAGGGCAAACCCAAGCCTCACTAATGGCACCGTTGAACTGCCGCAAACCATAAGGTTCACCAGCGTTCCATGGTCATTATGTCGAGTTAGGGTTTTGTTAGTGTTTATGCCCTAGAAGGCCATTACTGTATCATACTAGCTTGTATATTACTTAATGGAAGCTTGGGATATTCACATGTATATAACAGTATTGCTAAACATGGTAGTATGCTACTTGGTTTTTCTATCTTAATATATGAGTGTACGTATTGATAGAGCTCTTAGGATCTTGCTTGTCTACCAGCGTTGTGATGGCAGTCACACTAGTGGGGGCTGGGTAGTCTACAAGCACATCCTCATTCAGGTCCCTGGTCGTTGGATTATCGAGACAGAGCATCGATACTCCGGAGTAGACTAGTGTGCACGCTTCTCATCCCAGTTGGGGAGATGGTCTGTCCCACAGCCGTCAGTACGTCGTACTGGAGATAGTATGCAGGTGCTCGTTAGGTTACGGGTACACCGGACAGGACTCACAGGGAACTGTTGGTTGGTTTGATACCAGTCGTCAGTGAACAGTTCCCAAGTGACATGAGTACAGCGTAGTCCGCAGACTTGACACTGCTACTTCGCCTCGAGTGTGTCCCACTGTTCTTAGATTGCTACCCTACCATGGCTCAAAGGAGTCGTGCAAACAGGTAGCAGTTGGGTGCAGTCCCGAGCACTTGGAGGCAGTGGCGGTTAGACAGGATTCGTCCCTCTCGGTATTGGGAGTAGATATCGTGCTGTGTCAGAGAGCCATTACGCAAAGTCCCTGGCCAGGGCAAGCGAGATTTGCTGGTAGGTTCCAGTAGTTTCTCAGGGTGTAATGGGCTTCCCTCCGACACGACTTATACCGCTATTAGGGGACTGACGCTTGCCGCCCCCCTAGGCCCGATATGCGATAGTCTTGGACGAACGGACCGGACTGTATGGAGATTGTCACATCAGACTCAGTAGGAGTTCGGATGGGTTTTCTCATCGGCCTTCTTATCGACAACTACCTGGGGACCGTTACGTACAGCTAGTGCCTCTTGCGGTCTATGGTTAAACCCACTGCCAGCGTAGTAGTCGAGTCTCTAGAGTCCCACACAGAGAGTTTCCTACTCCAGGCGAAACGATATAGAGGTTGCATGGTTTTGCGACAAAGGGTTCGGACGCATACGTGCGTTTACGCACGTACGACTTTCGGACAGTTTTTACCAGTCGGCTTTGGTTTAAGCCAGTTACTGGTATCCGGTTATTGGATTTTTACAGTCTAAAGTTTTTCCGTATTTTTGCGGATTGGAGGGGCGTTCTCGTAATTGTACGAGAAGCTTCTAGAAGATGTGACTAAGGAGGTTACTTTGGATGAGATTGTGAGTCATGAGGTGATTCATCATTATCATTAATTGCACCATAAATGATAATGACACATGCTTAATGAATCACCATTAGATATTTGTGAAGCATGCTTATTCATCACTCATTTTCTTTTGTTGATAAATGAGAATGCTTCATAATATATTATGATACACTCTCTCTCTTCTCATTATCTTATCTCATATTCTCTCTCCTCAAGCTCTCATCTTCAAGAAACTAATCCTTAATCCTCATGTGTTGAGATCAAAGGTTTAGTTAGACTTAAATATCCATTACCTTCACTCTTTATCATCCTTTCTTCTTTAATTAGCAATCAAAGTTGATTAGTTACCTCAAGTTAGAGGTGTAGCTTGGTGTTTTGCTCTCGGGTGGATCGTCTACAACCTAGAGAAGGTCGAGGAGAACAAAGGAGGACACAAAGACGAAGGACTAGTTTCGATAGGTATAATCCCTAATCACAAGTGATAAGAAAATCTTTGTGTACGGTTATTTATAGTTTAGCTTTCGATTTAAGCGGTTAGTCGATGTTCGTTCCTTAAACTTGATTGTTTTTGTAAATTCCGCCTCCCCACAAGTACTGGGGTGTACTACATCGACTTACAGTGGTATCAGAGCCTCGCTAAACAATAAATAACTTAATTGCAAATTTGTACGAATTTCGAACGGAAAAACGAAGCCGGAAAACCCTAATTTTGTTCAGTTTCTGTCGAACTTAAAATGAAGTCCAAAAATTTTTCAGGTGTGCTCAGAAAGCTAGAAAGGGGTCCAGGAGAACACCCAAGAAATTCGAGCCCATGACTCGGCTAAAGCGCCGCGGAAGGGCGGCGGATCCCACCGATCCGCCGCGCTTCCGCGGCCGAGTTGCCGAGTCATGGACTCATCTTTCTTGTGTGGGTCCCCTGTGATATTTGGGGTTTTCTAGAATATTTAATATTTGCTCAGGTTACTGTTTAACAGAGCAGATTTTGGAGCAATATTGATGTTGTTTAGTCGATCGAAATTGTACAGTATTTGCATATTGGATTATATCTGTGATTGTTTAATGTGTTCGTAAACCTCCCCCAACTGCTAGTATGTCGGTTGGCAGGGGGTTGCACATTTCTGAAATGGTTATATCTGTTTGTGCATATAAACTGTATTGGACTGTTGTGGTGTATAGCCGGGGTTAGCAATGGATTATTGTTTAATTCATTTGTTGTAAATATAATTTGTTGTAATATTATTTTTTGCGGGGCACTTCCAGGTTGCGGTCGTAGCCACCGTTGTATTATTTCATTTTACTGTTTTTGCTCCTAGGACTGACCCAAGGTGGGGTACACAGACTGCCGGGTGGGTAGTTTGCCGTACCCGTAGGGGTCGAGGGTGGGGTAACGGCTATTCATCACAACTGTGTAATCTGTCTTTTCTTGCAGGCTCAAAAGAAATACAGATTGCTTGCAAATCCAATATTGTTTATCTGTGTTCTGGAATGTATATCATTGCGTCAGACGAATGTAAAATATCTATATTTATTGTAGCTATTTAGACGTCACTTATGTTTTACACCCGCGCTAGCCCAGCCCCCGCTCTGTCGTTAGTTAAGTAACCTAACGGGTGATGACGGGACCCAGTGGCGAATGTGGATGGCATAAGAGGACGTTGTATTTTCGTTGTTTTCTGCAATGATAGGTTAATGATGGGACGCATTATCTATAATGCAATGTAAAACAAAGCAAAGTTTAAATCGTTGGAACAATTTAAAAGAAACCACTCGGTTAATTTTAAAAACAGATATTTTTAAATACGGAGCCTTAACCACTCCTTTTAAAAGCTATCAGGTTCCTTCGGTTATATCAAGTTCACTACGTTCACGGTTTCGCCAAAACCATTCGTAGCCCTCCGTCATTTCATCTGGGTATTCAGTAGTATTCAAGCTATGTATTTTGACCAACGCCAAGGCATAGTGTTTGGTAGCTGCTGGATATTCATTTGTTGCATAGATAGATGAGTTAGTTTGGGACAGTCGTATGATCATTTTGGCCAACGTCAAGGATATGTACGGATGGGTTCAAATTAACAAGATAATGATGGGTAGAACTTGACATGTGATTTATGATATTTTGACCAACGCCAAGGTCATAAGAGCATGGGGTAAAAATATATATCGGGAATTTCTAAAGAAACTGAAATTTGCAAATAGATGCATACCATTTTGAGTTTGATGAATGTTGGTAGCATTCCTACAACATTATCAGACGATGATATTTGGATCCCGATCCTACTGTGAGTATATGCTACTTATCAGGATATTCGTCACTTAACGATCAATGCTATAAACCTAGTAGGTGTCCAGAAAAGTGTCAGCGGGGTTACGCCCCCAGAGAAAAGAGGTTATTTAATTAAGGAACTTCGCGAAAGCGTTGGAAAACCTCCCTCTAAGTATCGACACCGGCCTGGCAGAACGGTTAAGCAAGTATTGTACGGTGAGAATAGTCTTGGCTAATTCTTCTTTTATGGTTTGAGGAAGGATTCGAGAAACAGTGGGAGCCATCCAGTTTAGATAAACTAAAAACCACTCTAAACTTGCAAGAGCATCATGCTAAAGAGTTTTCTTCTCTCTCTCCTAATTGCAGCGACCCTGAAAATGACTGGACTTAAGTTACTTTTGGAGAAAAATATACTGACGGGGCCAAACTATAAAGATTGGCTGCGGAATGTCAAGATGGCTTTGACCTATGACAAACTGGGGTACGTCCTCACCGCTACGGCACCTGCTGTCCCTGGTCCCAAATCCAGTAATGCGGATAAGGAAATCCGCAAAACCTGGGATTTAGATTGCGCGAGAGCCAAGTGCATCGTGCTTGCCTCGATGAACAATGAACATCAGAGGAGGCACGAGGATATGTCCCTTGATGGCATATTTCTCCATACAAAGGAACTTTATGGAGAGCAATCTCGTATAGCAAGATACGAGACCTCTAAGAAATTGTTTCGAGCGAGGTTGGCTGTCGGATCATCGGTATGTGAACATGTCCTACAGATGATTGGCTATATAGAAGAGCTCGCAGACCTTGGGACGACTTTGGATAATGAGCTCTATACAGACCTTGTTCTCCAGTCCCTTCCTCCCACCTACGCCCAGTTTATCCTCAACTTCAATCTTCAAGGAAAAGAAGTTGAACTTGCGGAACTCCTGAACATGTTAAGGAGTGCGGAGGGCACCTTGCAGAAGGCAAGGGAAACACCCGCTATGTTTGTTGGCGGTTCATCTTCTTCCGGGTCCAAGGCTAGGGCCAAAGGAAGGAAGAAGAAGGCCGCACCCAGACCTAGAGGAGGTGTTAGTAAGGTGGGAGGGAAGGGAAAGAAAAAGAAAGCAGCACCGGTAGTTGGCCTGGATGAATGCTTCCATTGTCACAGGAAAGGGCACTGGAAGAAGGATTGCAAGGCGTGGAACGCCAAGAACCAGGAACCGAAGCAAGCTGTGGCTTCGACTTCAGGTGTGTTTGTAATTGAGAATTGTCTGTCGATCAACTCTACTTCCTGGGTATTGGATACCGGGTCAGGATCTCATATTTGCAATTCATTGCAGGCACTGAGAAACCGTAGAGTGCTGAAGGAAGGTGATATGATCCTCAGGGTTGCTAACGGAGCTAGCGTGGGAGCTGCGTCCGTCGGGGATTATCACCTAGGATTGACGAGTGGACACATTTTGGTTTTACATAACTGTTATTTTGTACCCAGCTTAACGTGTAATATCATATCAGTTTCCTTGTTATCAAATAAAGGTTATGATTTCACGTTTGTAAGAGATGTTGTCAACATCCACCTTAATCATGGTTTGATTGGGTCCGGTACTCTAAATAACGGCATATATGTTTTAAACCAACTCCAAATTTTCAACGTCCAAAACACACTAAAAAGAAAGTCTCCAGATTTGAATAAAGCTTTCTTATGGCATTGTAGACTGGGTCACATCAATGAAAGAAGGTTGACTAAGTTGCATAGAGAAGGATATTTAGACTCGTTCGAATATCAATCTTATGACACTTGTCAATCTTGTCTCAAAGGAAAGATGACAAAGACTCCATTTACTGGACAAGGAGTAAGAGCGAGCGAGCTCTTAGGACTCATACACAGCGATGTATGTGGTCCAATGTCTACACATGCGAGAGGTGGTTTTTCCTATTTCATTACTTTCACGGATGATTACTAAAGATACGGATTCATTTATCTGATGAAACATAAATCCGAGGCTTTTGAGAAATTCCAAGAGTATAAGAATGAAGTAGAAAACCAAACCGGCAAAAGTATTAAGACACTAAGATCTGATCGAGGTGGTGAATACTTGAGTGCCGAGTTCCTTGGTTACCTAAAAGAGAAAGGAATTCTCTCTCAGCTTACTCCTCCATACACTCCACAGCATAACGGTGTATCGGAGAGACGGAATCGAACCCTATTGGATATGGTACGATCCATGATGAGTAATGCTGAGTTACCGCGATCTTTCTGGGGTTATGCGCTAGAATCAGCGGCATATCTTTTGAACATGGTTCCTACCAAGACTGTGCCTACCACTCCATATCAGATGTGGAGTGGGAAGAAACCCTATCTTCAGTATCTAAAGATTTGGGGATGTCCAGCTTTTGTTAAAAAGCAGCATGTGGACAAGCTCGAGGCACGATCAGTAAAGTGTTAGTTTGTGGGATATCCAAAGAACTCCAAGGGATATCTATTCTATTACGCAGAGGAACAAAAGGTGTTTGTTTCTCGTAATGCCCATTTTCTAGAATATCAGTTTTTAGAAAAGGAAATAAGTGGGAGCGAAATAGAACTGGAAGAAATTCCAGAACCACAAACTGCTACTGAAAGTTTGGTAGAACCAGAGGTTCAAGAAGAACAAAACATTCCCGCACCCCTCCGTAGGAGTAGTAGGCCGTCTCATCCGCCTGAGAGATACTACGGTTTTCTCATAGACGGGGATAGAGAGGATTGCATCATAGATGATGATGAACCTACTGACTTCCAGCAGGCCATCCAGAGCGGCGACTCGGTACGATGGCTAGATGCAATGCGGACCGAAATGGAGTCCATGTACACCAACAAAGTATGGACTTTGGACTTTGCTCCAGATGGGGTAAAACCCATAGGATGCAAATGGATCTTCAAGAAAAAGATTGGTGTAGATGGACAGGTGGAAACCTATAAGGCTAGACTTGTTGCAAAGGGTTTTCGTCAAAGACCTGGTTTGGACTATGACGAAACTTTTTCTCCAGTGGCTATGCTCAAATCCATTCGGGTCCTTCTTGCTATTGCTGCCTTCCATGATTATGAAATCTGGCAGATGGACGTAAAGACGGCTTTTCTGAATGGAAATTTAGAAGAGAGCGTCTATATGGATCAGCCAGAGGGTTTCAATCAGAGTGGGAGCAGCGGGAAAGTATGCAAGCTGCTTAAGTCTATTTATGGACTAAAGCAGGCATCGCGGAGTTGGAACATCTGTTTTGATGAGACAGTCAAAGAATATGACTTTATCAAAAATCCAGATGAACCGTGCATATATAGTAAAGTTGTGGCCAGAAGTGTCGTATTCCTCGTCTTGTACGTGGATGACATTCTATTGATAGGAAATGACATTCCTATGCTACAATCTGTCAAAGGATTCTTGTCACACAGGTTCTCCATGAAAGACCTGGGTGATGCCTCTTACATTCTGGGGATCCGGATCTATCGTGATAGATCCAAGAGGATGTTGGGACTTTCGCAGTCCAGGTATATCGACACTGTACTGAAAAGATTCAGTATGGAAGATTCTAAGCGCGGTAATCTACCGGCTTGTCACGGAATCACCCTCTCCAAAGA
Source organism: Agapanthus africanus (assembly GCA_030015575.1). Lineage (NCBI taxonomy): Eukaryota > Viridiplantae > Streptophyta > Magnoliopsida > Asparagales > Amaryllidaceae > Agapanthus > Agapanthus africanus. The sequence continues at coordinate 302,018,459 of JASDDO010000008.1, forward strand.
GATGTCTCCCAAGACTGATTTGGAAAGGGAACGCATGTCTATTATACCCTACGCTTCTGCGGTAGGCTCTATAATGTATGCGATGTTGTGTACCAGACCAGATGTAGCTTACGCACTGAGCGTGGTAAGCCGGTATCAGTCAGACCCAGGGGAGAAACACTGGATAGCAGTAAAGAACATTCTCAAGTACCTGAGGAGGACTAAGGAGATGTTCTTGGTTTACGGCGGAAAAGACCTCAGGTTGGAGGCCTTTGCTGATTCCGGCTTCCAGAGTGATAAGGACGATTCCAAGTGCATGTCGGGTTATGTCTTTACCCTCAATGGAGGGGCGGTGTGCTGGAGGAGCTCCAAGCAGGACACCGTTGCTGACTCGACGATGGAAGCGGAGTATATAGCTGCTTGCGATGCCGCAAAAGAAGCAGTCTGGATGAAGAAGTTCCTAACAGAACTTCAGGTGATTCCTACCATAGTTGATCCAATACCTCTATATTGCGACAACAACGGAGCTATAGCTTTAGCAAAGGAACCAAGGTCCCATCAGAAGTCCAGAGACATATTGAGGCGGCATCACCTGATCAGGGAGATCATTGATCGTCAGGAGATCGAGGTTCGGAGAGTTGCTTCAGAAGAGAACATTGCAGATCCATTCACAAAGGCCCTTCCTCAGATTCAGTTCGAGCGGCTACTCGAGATCATCGGTCTTCGATACGCCAGTACATGGCCCTAGTGCAAGTGGGAGATTGTTAGTGTTTATGCCCTAGAAGGCCATTACTGTATCATACTAGCTTGTATATTACTTAATGGAAGCTTGGGATATTCACATGTATATAACAGTCTTGCTAAACATGGTAGTATGCTACTTGGTTTTTCTATCTTAATATGTGAGTGTACGTATTGATAGAGCTCTTAGGATCTTGCTTGTCTACCAGCGTTGTGATGGCAGTCACACTAGTGGGGGCTGGGTAGTCTACAAGCACATCCTCATTCAGGTCCCTGGTCGTTGGATTATCGAGACAGAGCATCGATACTCCGGAGTAGACTAGTGTGTACGCTTCTCATCCCAGTTGGGGAGATGTTCTGTCCCACAGCCGTCAGTACGTCGTACTGGAGATAGTATGCAGGTGCTCGTTAGGTTACGGGTACACCGGACAGGACTCACAGGGAACTGTTGGTTGGTTTGATACCAGTCGTCAGTGAACAGTTCCCAGGTGACATGAGTACAGAGTAGTCCGCAGACTTGACACTGCTACTTCGCCTCGAGTGTGTCCCACTGTTCTTAGATTGCTACCCTACCACGGCTCAAAGGAGTCGTGCAAACAGGTAGCAGTTGGGTGCAGTCCCGAGCACTTGGAGGCAGTGGCGGTTAGACAGGATTCGTCCCTCTCGGTATTGGGAGTAGATATCGTGCTGTGTCAGAGAGCCATTACGCAAAGTCCCTGGCCAGGGCAAGCGAGATTTGCTGGTAGGTTCCAGTAGTTTCTCAGGGTGTAATGGGCTTCCCTCCGACACGACTTATACCGCTATTAGGGGACTGACGCTTGCCGCCCCCCTAGGCCCGATATGCGATAGTCTTGGACGAACGGACCGGACTGTATGGAGATTGTCACATCAGACTCAGTAGGAGTTCGGATGGGTTTTCTCATCGGCCTTCTTATCGACAACTACCTGGGGACCGTTACGTACAGCTAGTGCCGCTTGCGGTCTGTGGTTAAACCCACTGCCAGCGTAGTAGTCGAGTCTCTAGAGTCCCACACAGAGAGTTTCCTACTCCAGGCGAAACGATATAGAGGTTGCATGGTTTTGCGACAAAGGGTTCGGACGCATACGTGCGTTTACGCACGTACGACTTTCGGACAGTTTTTACCAGTCGGCTTTGGTTTAAGCCAGTTACTGGTATCCGGTTATTGGATTTTTACAGTCTAAAGTTTTTCCGTATTTTTGCGGATTAGAGGGGCGTTCTCGTAATTGTACGAGAAGCTTCTAGAAGATGTGACTAAGGAGGTTACTTTGGATGAGATTGTGAGTCATGAGGTGATTCATCATTATCATTAATTGCACCATAAATGATAATGACACATGCTTAATGAATCACCATTAGATATTTGTGAAGCATGCTTATTCATCACTCATTTTCTTTTGTTGATAAATGAGAATGCTTCATAATATATTATGATACACTCTCTCTCTTCTCATTATCTTATCTCATATTCTCTCTCCTCAAGCTCTCATCTTCAAGAAACTAATCCTTAATCCTCATGTGTTGAGATCAAAGGTTTAGTTAGACTTAAACATCCATTACCTTCACTCTTTATCATCCTTTCTTCTTTGATTAGCAATCAAAGTTGATTAGTTACCTCAAGTTAGAGGTGTAGCTTGGTGTTTTGCTCTCGGGTGGATCGTCTACTACCTAGAGAAGGTCGAGGAGAACAAAGGAAGACACAAAGACGAAGGACTAGTTTCGATAGGTATAATCCCTAATCACAAGTGATAAGAAAATCTTTGTGTACGGTTATTTATAGTTTAGCTTTCGATTTAAGCGGTTAGTCGATGTTCGTTCCTTAAACTTGATTGTTTTTGTAAATTCCGCCTCCCCACAAGTACTGGGGTGTACTACATCGACTTACAGGTTTCATTCTTCTAGAGGGTCCGTAGAATTATTTGCATTGTTTTCCGAATACTTTAAACTTGGAAAACGGATTCCTGACATTTGATCGTCTATATCGACTCTCAACGTATCAGCGTGAAGTCGTCTCTAGCTGGAACCAATCAATCTGATGACCTGGCGTCGGGGTAGGCAATGAATCACATGTTCTAGTCTTTCATCTTTGGTGACTAGCGATCTTCTATCATATCTCGAAGTATAACTCGTGCGGCATTAGCTCCAAACATCTGGGGTGATATCTCCTCATTCACAGCAACAACTGGCTCGTTCGTCCGAACGCTAAACTGTGCCTAAATCATCAAAATACAGTGCATTAACGGTCACCACATTCTGGCTGGCCTCTATCAGTGGCCCAATCCTCTGGTGCTGATCTGCACGTCTGAGAAATCTCGTAATAGCGATACATTAACGCTAAAGGCGCAAAAACGCTAATAAATGATACGTCTATGCAATCGTATATCCCTGGAATCACGCCCTGGTCAGTCCTCGTCCGGGACGAGCTCGTGCTGACCGCAACTCTAGCCATAGCACTCCACGCCCGTAAAACCGTGGTAACAAACCATAAACTGGTGCTGAAGGGGATAGATCATAGGAATGAATATAATATTGTGCAAGGAAATGTACATCCTAAGGCTTTTTAGGCGGAGTAGCATATCGTAAGTGTAGGGATCCTAGGCATACTCATGTGGTTCCACAAGGCATCTACCATGCCAAAATCAAAAAATTTCCATGTGCCGAGAAACCCAAATTGAGATCGTTACTAGAGGTAAGGCGAAAGCAAGCAAGTTAACTACTTTAACTACAAGTGAAAGGGACTACGACCTTTGTAGATCCGGTCCTCCACTTCCAAAGCTCCGTGACGACGTCCCTTCGCTGCGATCATCGGGATCCCGGACTCTAGCGATGGTTTCGTCGGAGAAATAAGCGGGCTAGGTCGTTGACTTCGATGCCGAAGATGATCTACGTCGAGACGACTCAAACTCAAGCTCCATCTTCACTAGGTCATGAAACTTATGAAGATAACACACTCTACTACATGGTAAGTGGTAGAGGATGAAGAAATAGGAAGTGGGTTCACTTTGGATTTGGATTTCTCACTTGAAATTTTCTAGAAAAGCTTTTCTTCTTCATGAAGAAGAAGAAGAAGAAAGAAAAGAAAAAGAATTATATGAAAAGAATATTCAAGTGAAGACTTATCATATTGCAACCATGGGTGAGTAAACTCTTGTAGAGAGTAAACTAGAGTTTAGGTAATGGTTAGGTCAAAGCATAAAACAAAATGGTTAGACTTTTCAAAGATGCTAAGAAGCTTCATGAAGCCTGAAGCCAAAACAAGAAAAGCCACCATTTAGTTTTAGCAAAATAAATAACATAAATAAAACCCTAACCATTAACCTAAACAAGGTGTAAAGCATACACACACCCAAGTTTGCATGTATCATCAAACATGATACAAACTAGTGCACAAAAATATATCATATATACACTTATGCACAAACTGTTGGAGATAGTGCCCTCAGAGTCAATTATTGGGTCACAGGCACGTGATTGCAATGATTGAGGGAGGACCTATCCCGGGAAGACAGTCTTACTCGAGATGATAGTACGCTATCTGGTTTACCTTTATCATCGTGTACTGCTTTAGGTGACCTGACATGTCGCTATTGCACGTTGATAGAGCCCCTAGGATTCTTGCTTGACTACCGGCAGTATGAGGGCGATCATATACGTGGGAGCTGGTAGTCTATAAGCACATCCTTAAAAGGTCCCTAGTCGTAGGAGTTTCGAGACAGGGCATCGATACTCCAGAGTAGACTAGTGTATACAGTCGAGACCCCGACGAGGGGCGGTGGCCGGTCTCACAAGCCACTGGTGTCAGTTGGTTCACCTAAGATGTATACAGGTGCTCATTGGGTTATGAGTACACCGGACAGGACTCGCCGGGAACATGCTAGTTGGTCTTATACCTGACGTCAGATAGCAGTTCCCTGGTGACATGTGTACAGGTTAGTTCATCGACCTGGGGATCGTCATTTGTCTCGTGTGAGTTCCCACTGTACTTTGATTACTACCCTACCACGGCTCAAAGGAGTCGTGCAAACAGGTTTTAGTTGGGTACAGTCCCGAGCCACATGGAGGCAGTGAGCGGATCTTCAGGGGTTCGTCTCTCCCGGTATTGGGGGTGAGGTCGCGCTGTGTCTAGGAGAGCCATTACACGAAGACCTTGGCCAAGGCAGGAGATTTACTGGTAGGTATTCCAGTAGTATCTCAGGGTGTTCTGGGCTACACTCCGACACGACTTGTACCGCTTTTGGGGGTCTGACTTTTACCAACCCCCTAGGCCCGCCATGCGATCCTCATAGACGAACGGACCGGACTGTACGGATATTGTCACTGACAGGCTCAGTTGGGTGTCGGGGTGAGCTTCCTCATCGACGTCCCTTTTGGTCAATAGCTGGTGGCCCGTCACGTATTGGCTTATACCTCTGACGTGCTAGTGGTTAAATCCACAGCCATAGTATTGACGAGTCTTTAGAGTCCACCACACTTTCAGTTACTCAAGCTTTCGGGCGAAACGCTGTAGAGGCCGTATGGAGATATGGCAGGGTCCGATCAGATACGTGCGGTATTGCACGGATCAGGATCGGACGATTTGTACTAGTGGCCATATAGTTATATGGCAGCGTTCGATCAGATACGTGCGGTATTGCACGGATCAGGATCGAACGGATTTTACTAGCCGGCTTTGGTTTAAGCCGATCCTAGTATAGTACAGTGTAGATTTTGTCTCTTTGCATTTGTATCCGGACGGAATACAAATGCAGGTGTGTATGCACAGTATCGGGGTTATCCTGTAATTTATTACGGGACCAGTTTTCTGGAGTTGCCAGTTTGCTTTCCGTTCCGGCCGGTTTTCCTTTGTTCTTTCCCGGCCGGACTTTTCTGATGGAGGGGGTTATTTGCAGTTTTGCAAATAACACTTTGTGGAGGACTTATTTGCAAGATGATTAATTATGAAAGCATCTTTTCTTTTCAACCATCACTTGATTTGTATTAATGAGATTAGAAAGGATTTGAGGTTGATAAGAAAGATTGTTATGATGATGTTTAGGATATAGTCACCTTTCTACTTTTCCTACACTCACCTTCCTTCTATGGTTATGCTTCATATTCATTCCTCCACCTTATTCTTCTCACTTGATGAAAAATGGTAGAAAGAAAGAAAGAAGAAAAAGAAAAGAAAGAAAGAAGAAAAAGAAAAGAGAGAAAGAAAAAGAATGAGAGAGTTCATCTTAGTTTTGGGAGGAATTCTTCATCTCCTTCTTCTTCTTGTTTTGGAAAAATGAAAGTACCATTTTTCCTAATCCGATTCCTCCATCTATGGCAACCAACCCCAAAGTGAGCTATGATTCTACACTACACTTCCTACAGCATATCTTGAGCATGTCGAGTAGCCGGCTTCATGCGCGAGTTGCCTCGGTATAGAGGTGGGAGCCCGTAAAAGTACCCGGCTTCGTGGTGCCCCTTTCCGACGAGGAGGAGACGGACGGAGATCCCGCGAGGAGATCGGAGTGGAGATGAAGACCGGAGGACTTGGATCGTATGGTATACTTCTCTACCCCCTCTCTAGATTGCTTAGACTAGTTTAATGGCACGATCCGGTTTTAGTGCGCGGTGGTGCCGTTTTGCCAAGTCCGCAAAAATTAAAGTTTATCACCGTTTCCGCGTTTGGCCGTCGGGTTGACGGCCGGGGCGCCGCCGTGCACTTACAGTGGTATCAGAGCCTCGCCATTAACATAGTCTAGCTTGGTGTAATGTGTTTTTCTGTTTCGATCGATCGAATGTTCCAAAACTGCATTTTAGTTCGAATCAGTTTCTGTTGAAAATTTTTGGTCTCGAAAAATTTTTCAGGTTGTAAAATATTGATGTACTGGAAAATCTAAGAGTTCTGTAAAAATTTGATGATGTAACTCCACAGTTGGAGCGCGGATCCGCCGCGAAACCCCACCTCGTGCGGCCCTTCCGCCGCGCACTATTCACGTCACATCACCAAATTTTTCCAGAGGCCTTCTGGGCTTAAAATATGGGTTTTGGAATATTAAAATTGGGCCCAGGATTTCTGTGAGTGCTACAGTTTTTGATTGAGGGCCCACTTGTTAATTTTTGATCGATCGGAATATTTTAAAACACATTTTTCACAGTATTTACATTATATCTGCGACCGTGAATGTCACTCGATCGGTAAATCCGGTCTAACTGCTATAGCCCGGTTAGACGGATTTGCGAACGTGACTTTCACGTTGATGTTCTATGTTTATGCTGTGATGTTGCGGATCGGTCGTGGGGGATAGCCTGGATGCAATGCTAGTACTGTATTGTTGTATTATGTACATTTGATTTTGCGGGGCGAGCGTCCGACATGTGGACTGCCGTCACTGCCTGATTGTATTATTCTTTTGGGGCACGACCTGGTTGCGGTCGATGTACCCGGTGTACGTATATTTTACTTTCTGTACTAGGATTACCCCGCGGTGGGGTGCACGGATAGCCGGGTTCTAGAGGGCAACAAGCCCGCATCTCATGGCATTGGGACGGAGGGGGCTTCACTCTAGGATTGGCGGGCTATTCGCCGCACTCGTAGGGGGTACAGGTTGACCCAGGAGGGGTGCCCAAGTTGCCGGATTCCGTGGAGTGCTGGGTGGTCCATTCACGGCGTTGAAGGGGGCTGCCTCGCTTCAGGTTTTGGCGGGTGACTTGCCGCGCCCGTAGGGGTCTAGGATTTCATTGCACAGGCTATCCACACGACCAGGGGAACGTCGGGTTTCAGTAGTGGCTCTGTGAAACCCGGGGATCCCAGATATCTGTATTGTTCTGTGATGCTGTACATTTCTGTGATGTTGCATTTCTTTCACGCCTTGAGCGAAATATAATATATTGGTATATATATTAGTAGATGTTGTATATGTTTTACATCCGCGCTAGTCCAGTCCCCGCTCTGTCGTTAGTTAGCTAACCTAACGGGTAATGACGGGACCCAGTGGCGAATGCGGATGGCATATACGTACGTCAGTATATTTTCGTTCTTTTTGGTGTGATCAAATGATGGGACTGCATTGATTCGGATCAATGCAAGTTTAAAAACAAACCTAATCTGATGTTGTTGGAACACTTTTTCAAAAAGCTGTTATTGCAAGGACGTTCACTTTTGTTTTGCATCGTGGTATTCATTTGGAATATCCTGCTCCTCAGTCGACGAGGCAAGGGCCGAGATCCCCTCACCGGGAGTGACCCCTTGGACAGAAGTTTGCGTCAGGGCATTAACTTCACTATAGCCGATTACTTTTGCTTTGCACCGTGGTATTCAGTTGGAATATCCTGCACCCCATTCTACGGGGAAAGAGCCGAGATCCCTTTACCGGGAGTGACCTCTTTAGCAACGGTCGTCGTCACTATATTTTTAAAAGCTATCCGTTCCTTCAACGATATCAAGTTCTTTACGTTAAAGGTTTTCGCCAGAAACCATTCGTAGCCCTCCGTCGTTTCATATGGGTAGTCAATAGTATTCAAGCTGTGTTTGTTGGCCAAAGTCAAGGCACAGTGTTTGGTAGCTGTTGGTTATTCATATGCAGCATAGATAGATGCGTTGGTTTGGAACAGTCGTATAGCCTTGTTGGCCAAAGTCAAGGGCTTGTGCGGGTGGATTCGAATCAACCTGGAGAATGACGGGTAGAACTTGACATGTGACTTATGATTTGTTGGCCAAAGTCAAGGTCATAAGAGCATGGGGCAGAAATCTCATCGGGAGTTTCAAAAGTACTGAAACTTGCCAGATATGCGCATACCTTCTGGAGTGTGATACCGTGAGCGAATTCCGTCACGTTATCATGCGATGAGAGTTGGATCCCGATTCCCACTGATGAGTTGGTTTACTCCTCGGGTGACCCCGACTAATTCTTCTTTCAGGTTTGGAGAAGAATTTGAGGAACAGTGGGAGGTTTCCAGATTAGATAAATTGGTAACCATTCTGATCTAGGATAGAGTGCACGCTGAGTGTTTCTTTTCTCTCTCTCTGGCAGCGACTTTTGACCCGACCCTAAGACTATGACTCAGTGACCAAGTTGACCGAACCTTCTTAACACCGGCTTTTGGATTGTCAGAGTTGCAAACCTCATTGCCACTCCTGCTTTTACCCTTTTCTCCAGGACACCCCGTTTTACTACGAACGTCCACTTCCATTGGACAAAACCATCGTATGGTTAGATACGAACTCGAAGGGATTTATTCGAGGATGGTTTCCGGTTCTGGAGAAAACGGATAGGACTATTCAGTTGTCTTTTCTTTTCACCCTCTCTCAGGTTGCGAGTACTCCTTGGTTTAGGAGTAGTACACCTATTACGCAAATTGGATAGTCTTCTTCCAAACCATAGGCTGGTGCCGACCGGTAGGGAAGGAAGAAAGCCAATTAGCCTAAACGGTGTACAGAAGGTATTAAGTTAAGACAAAGTAAGGGATTAGTAAGAGGGCAAAGTAAATTGCAACAGATATTCACGACCAAACCATGTATTCCTTCGCCAATCCTAAATCACCTTTGTATTTCTCCAGGACACTCCGTATCACTACGAAGATCCCATTTTATTGGATAATCCATCATATGGTTATATACGAACTCGAAAGGAACTTGTTCCAGTTCGAGGATGGATCCTGGTTCAGGAGAAATAGGAATAAAGTACATTCAGGTGTCTTTTATCTTCACCTTCTCTCGCGTTGCGAGTGTTCCTAGGATTAGGACAGTACACCCTTTATGCTTTTTGGATAGTCTTCTTCCAAACCATAGGCTGGTGCCGAACGGTAGGGAAGGAAGAAAACCATTTGGCCTAAAGGGGTGTACAGAAGGTAAAGACTAAAGACATATGAAGGGATTTGGAGAGGTGGCAAAGAACTATACGGTTACAGTCGTGAATCTGGAAGAGGCATTACTAGGAATACCGGGATACCCCATCGAAACATTTCAATGTTTCAGTCTCACTGTGTAATGTTAAAAGAAAATTGATTTCCCGATTAGATACTTACTCCAGGGTATGTATTTACCAGGTTTGATTCTCACATCTGTATGGTTTTACAGATGATGAGTGGGAGTAAGTTATTGGGAATTGGGTGATCATCCTCATTATATCGGGATTCGTTGGAATCAGTGATATTTGAGGAAATCACCTGGGCTGTTTGCCGGTCGGCAAATATTTGGTTTTGAATATCCGTTGATGTGCACCAATTTCAAATTGATATATCTGTACGTCTATTTTCATAGAGTGAGATATACCTTTTGATATTATGTCGATGACATTTACCTATATCAGTGGATGGTTAGGTAAGGAGCATTAAACAGCGGTGTAATTCTTCTTAACCATAAGTACAGTTTTCAACCTACAACACACAGTGAAAGAGTTGTTAGACTCAGCGGACTTATACAGAGTATTGTATGTTGTCCAGTGTCCATTAGGACAGAGGGGTTGGTCCTCATACTATATTCTGTTTACTTTTGACTTCTCTAGTTCTTAGACATGTGTTTCGTAGAAACACAGGGTCTAAGTTTTGAGGAGTTATAGGTATTTGAATAGAGTAGAGAACCAGGTATAGCAAGTATCGGGATTCTTCAAAGTGATCGAAGATGTAGATACTTGTGTATGGTATTCAGTTAATAGTAATGATAAAGAGAAATTACTTCTCTTTCAGGTTACTCATAATTGGAAGTATTCCTAAGTTGAGTAACGCTGATCGACCTCCTTCCATTTAGTTGACATGCACTGGAGATAGCTGCATGATTTGAATCTGGTTCAATTAAATCAGTGCCTCTGGTTCTATATTGGATGTAGAACAGTTCATATCTTAACGTTGTTAAGGTACGGGGAGTTGTCCGGCTTATGCTTAAAACCAGACACTGGACAACTCAAGGCACGTTTCTGTAATGGCTGTTTGTGGGTTGACCCAGGCTATGACGCGGGTTGACTTTCTACCATCTGGATGAACAATAGCAATATTGTTCTAGACTCGCCACAGTTTTATTAAAAATGGATTTTTTTTTTTTTTTAAAACAGCAGTGGGAGTATGGTAGAACTGGAAGTGATTCCAGAACCGCAAACGATTACTGAAGATTTGATAAGGAACCTGAAGATTCAATCTGATTTGACATTCCATTGGCCACTCCGCAGATAAGGTGGGTAACTTCAGGCACCCGAGAGGTACTTCGGTAGCCTCAAGGACGGTGACAGGGAAGTTCTTGTTTACCCACACTTGCCATTGTTGTTGTTCCAGGCTGCGAGACCCGGCAGGAGGATGAGTATAGCGTCGTTCTGAACTAGCTTCAGAAGTGTACGTGTATATGACTCTGCCAGAGGGTTGTCGTAGTCAGTGGGAGCAGCGGAAGCATTGGTGGACATCAGGCTTATGTCTATTTATAGACTAAAGCAGATGTAGCGGAGATTGATCATCTATTTCTGACGTGACAGTCATGGGTTTGACTTCATCAGAATAGGAGATGGATCTGTTGAGAAGGTAGTAGGAAGTGATATTCCTATACTACGATCGGTTATACTTTGGTCGTCACACAGTGGTTTCTCCACAAAGGACTTGGACATTATATCAGACATACTGGTTACTAGATCTATGGTTTTAGATCTAGATTTGGGTGGTTTCCTAATCTGGGTACCTTGACAGCATTCTATGAGTATTTAGGATGGACGACTCCTGGCACGGTAGTACACCTGCAGGTAATGGAGTCACCCTCTCTAAAGGTGTCTTACAGACTAAAGGGGAGAGGGATGTGCATGATTGGCAGATCACTTGCTTAGGCAATTGAGTCAATCATGAAATGTCAAGTACCACACCAGATGTAGTTCTTGCACTAGATGCAATAAGTTGACATTGATCCAGTCCTGGAGAAACAGTCGGAAGCAGTTTTAGAACATAAGTGAATGTTCTAGGAATATGATAACGGCTGCCTCCTTTAGGAGACGGTTATCATTCCAGGCTTCCAAGGTGACATGGACGACAAGGATGTTGTCAGAGTTATAGTTTTCCTTCTGACGAGGGGCAGTATTTTGGACAGGTGGTCCAAGGAAATACTGAGGGAGGCATGGCGCAGGATACTGATTAAGTTCAGTTGATGATACAGTCTAAGAAGTTTGGATTTGGAGTTCATTTATGAGCTACGTCCCATCAGACATCCAGACATTCTAAGACAGGTATTGCTCATTTCGGGAGATGGCTTTCACCGCGAACTTGAGATATAGAGAGACATAGAAAGAAACATCTAGGCGGATCCACTCACTGAGGCTATTCCTCGACCGCAATAGTTTCACAAACGGGATTTGTGAGACTGACTAGTAGAGGAGTTGGGTGTTCGGTATCACACGGGCTGTGAGTATGCGACATCGCAATAATTAGCCTTGAGTGCAAGTGGGAGATTGTTGGAGATAGTGCCCTCAGAGTCAATTATTGGGTCACAGGCACGTGATTGCAATGATTGAGGGAGGACCTATCCCGGGAAGACAGTCTTACTCGAGATGATAGTACGCTATCTGGTTTACCTTTATCATCGTGTACTGCTTTAGGTGACCTGACATGTCGCTATTGCACGTTGATAGAGCCCCTAGGATTCTTGCTTGACTACCGGCAGTATGAGGGCGATCATATACGTGGGAGCTGGTAGTCTATAAGCACATCCTTAAAAGGTCCCTAGTCGTAGGAGTTTCGAGACAGGGCATCGATACTCCAGAGTAGACTAGTGTATACAGTCGAGACCCCGACGAGGGGCGGTGGCCGGTCTCACAAGCCACTGGTGTCAGTTGGTTCACCTAAGATGTATACAGGTGCTCATTGGGTTATGAGTACACCGGACAGGACTCGCCGGGAACATGCTAGTTGGTCTTATACCTGACGTCAGATAGCAGTTCCCTGGTGACATGTGTACAGGTTAGTTCATCGACCTGGGGATCGTCATTTGTCTCGTGTGAGTTCCCACTGTACTTTGATTACTACCCTACCACGGCTCAAAGGAGTCGTGCAAACAGGTTTTAGTTGGGTACAGTCCCGAGCCACATGGAGGCAGTGAGCGGATCTTCAGGGGTTCGTCTCTCCCGGTATTGGGGGTGAGGTCGCGCTGTGTCTAGGAGAGCCATTACACGAAGACCTTGGCCAAGGCAGGAGATTTACTGGTAGGTATTCCAGTAGTATCTCAGGGTGTTCTGGGCTACACTCCGACACGACTTGTACCGCTTTTGGGGGTCTGACTTTTACCAACCCCCTAGGCCCGCCATGCGATCCTCATAGACGAACGGACCGGACTGTACGGATATTGTCACTGACAGGCTCAGTTGGGTGTCGGGGTGAGCTTCCTCATCGACGTCCCTTTTGGTCAATAGCTGGTGGCCCGTCACGTATTGGCTTATACCTCTGACGTGCTAGTGGTTAAATCCACAGCCATAGTATTGACGAGTCTTTAGAGTCCACCACACTTTCAGTTACTCAAGCTTTCGGGCGAAACGCTGTAGAGGCCGTATGGAGATATGGCAGGGTCCGATCAGATACGTGCGGTATTGCACGGATCAGGATCGGACGATTTGTACTAGTGGCCATATAGTTATATGGCAGCGTTCGATCAGATACGTGCGGTATTGCACGGATCAGGATCGAACGGATTTTACTAGCCGGCTTTGGTTTAAGCCGATCCTAGTATAGTACAGTGTAGATTTTGTCTCTTTGCATTTGTATCCGGACGGAATACAAATGCAGGTGTGTATGCACAGTATCGGGGTTATCCTGTAATTTATTACGGGACCAGTTTTCTGGAGTTGCCAGTTTGCTTTCCGTTCCGGCCGGTTTTCCTTTATTCTTTCCCGGCCGGACTTTTCTGATGGAGGGGGTTATTTGCAGTTTTGCAAATAACACTTTGTGGAGGACTTATTTGCAAGATGATTAATTATGAAAGCATCTTTTCTTTTCAACCATCACTTGATTTGTATTAATGAGATTAGAAAGGATTTGAGGTTGATAAGAAAGATTGTTATGATGATGTTTAGGATATAGTCACCTTTCTACTTTTCCTACACTCACCTTCCTTCTATGGTTATGCTTCATATTCATTCCTCCACCTTATTCTTCTCACTTGATGAAAAATGGTAGAAAGAAAGAAAGAAGAAAAAGAAAAGAAAGAAAGAAGAAAAAGAAAAGAGAGAAAGAAAAAGAATGAGAGAGTTCATCTTAGTTTTGGGAGGAATTCTTCATCTCCTTCTTCTTCTTGTTTTGGAAAAATGAAAGTACCATTTTTCCTAATCCGATTCCTCCATCTATGGCAACCAACCCCAAAGTGAGCTATGATTCTACACTACACTTCCTACAGCATATCTTGAGCATGTCGAGTAGCCGGCTTCATGCGCGAGTTGCCTCGGTATAGAGGTGGGAGCCCGTAAAAGTACCCGGCTTCGTGGTGCCCCTTTCCGACGAGGAGGAGACGGACGGAGATCCCGCGAGGAGATCGGAGTGGAGATGAAGACCGGAGGACTTGGATCGTATGGTATACTTCTCTACCCCCTCTCTAGATTGCTTAGACTAGTTTAATGGCACGATCCGGTTTTAGTGCGCGGTGGTGCCGTTTTGCCAAGTCCGCAAAAATTAAAGTTTATCACCGTTTCCGCGTTTGGCCGTCGGGTTGACGGCCGGGGCGCCGCCGTGCACTTACACAAACTAGTGAGAAAACAATTCTTAAGTGAAACAATACTAGTTAATGTAAAGTAATATATCAAATATATATAATTATACATTAAATCATTAAACCAACACTTGATTTAACGATCTGGTCATAACCGACTAATATCTAGCGTATCAATATATCAAATCAACACTTGATTCGGTAACCCGGCTATATCACATATAACCGTCCGATGATACAAATCGCGAGAATAGAATTCAGTATCACATACTGGTATTATTCTTGGTCCTGCACATATCTCATATGCGCTCCTATTTCGTTTCGCTTGAGCCAGGAAACCCCTGTGTAGGACTCTAAAGACTCGTCAATACGCCGGCAGTAGGTGATGATCATATCAAACACCCATAAGCCGCAAGCGGTCTGCTAAACGTAACGGCCACCCGGGTATTGAGCGATCAGAAGATCAACGAGCAAGCCTTTTCACACTCCTTTGAATCCAACCAGTAACACTTACCGCACAGTCCGGTCTGTTCGTCTGATATGTCGCATATCTCGCCTAAGGGCGGTAAACGTCAGACCCCAGTAGCTCGATACGTCATGCCGATGTAAGGTCCATAACAAGCACGAAACCACTGATAACACTTACCAGTAAATCAGTGCAACCCTGGCAAGGGATTTCCAGTTATGGCCAGTCGATTATAGTGCAACATCAACCCCCAATACCGGGAGAGACGAATCCCCTCCTATCGCTCATTTCCTCCATATGAATCGGGACTGTATCCAAAAACCACCTGTTTGCACGACTCAATAGAGCCGTGGTAGGGTGGAAATCAAAGCACAGTGGGAGACACACAAGACTCTATGACGATCTCGGGTCAACAGACTAAGCTGTTCCAGTGTCACCAGAGAACTGCCATCTGACGTGAGGTATAATACCATCTGGGAGTTCTCGGCGAGTCCGTTCAGTGTACCCAGTCACCACTGAGCACCCGCATACCATCCCTGATGTCAAACACCAATGGATATGGGATCATCCATCGCCCATCACATGGGCTGAGAAGATATACGCTAGTCTACTCTGGAATATCGATGCCCCGTCTCGATATTCCCACGACTAGGAACATTGAAGGATGTACTCATGGACTACCCAGGCCCCACTAGTATGATCTACATCATAGTCCTGGAAGTCGAGCACATATCCTAAGGGCTTTATCAACATGTAACAGAAAGACAGAAAGTATACATATTAAGATAAAGAGCAACCAGATAGCGTACTATCATGTCGAGCAAGAAAGTCCTACCTATATATGTCCTAGCATCCACTACAATATACATCTCATGTACAGTAATGGACTCTAGGGCATACATATAACTAACAATCTCCCACTTGCACTAGGACCATCTGTAGCGGTGGTTGCAGTATCTCATACTCAACCATCCCATAAAAGTTTCTCTCTGGGAAAAAGGCCTTTGTGAGTGGATCCGCCGTGTTGTCCTCTGAGTCTACTCTCCTAACCTCGATCACCCTGGAGATCAACTATCTCCATGATCAGGCGATACTGCCTCAGAATATGTCTGGGTCACTGATGGGACCGGGGTTCCTGGGCCAAAGGCACACTTCCATTGTCACACAATGGTAGGAACCTAGTTCATCTCATGAACTAATATACACCCAAACCGCCTCTTTGGTAGTATCTTTGATAGCGATGTCACCAGCCTTTATCGTCTAGTTTGCCACGGTATCTCGCTTGGAACTCTTCCAACATATCGTCCCTCCACTGAGGGTAAAGACAATGACTGCGACTGACATTCAGTCGTCCTTATCACCCTGGAACCTTTCCAGTGATTCTCCCGAGGATCAACTGATACCATCTCACTACAACTAGTCAGAATCCTAACATCCATTTAGATCTATCTCGTAGATCCAAAACCCAGGATTTAGGAGGTATCAGTTTGATCCTATATGGAGAATCCTTGTTATAAGAGGAGATTGACCGAGCATAGCATAGGAAACTCTTTTCCTATTAAGAGTATGTTATCCACGTACTTTACGAGGATCACCACCTTACTCTCTACTACCTTTTTGTATATACAAGGTTCATTTACCATTTTGATGAAGTCAACACTTTGACTATCGCAACAAAACAGACGTTCCAACTCCGCGATGCCTGTATTATTCAGTAAAGCAACTTGCACACGTTTCCGATGCTCCCACTATTTACGAAGCCCTCTAGCTGTGTACTTATAGATGTTCTCTTCTAAATCTATATTTAGAAAAGCAGTCATGACACCCAACCACCAGATATCGTAGTCATGGTATGTAGCAATAGCAAGTAGGATTTGGATGGACTTAAGTATAGCCACTGGAAAAGGTTTCATCATTTTCCACGCCTGGTCGATGAAGAAAACCACTAACAAGTCTAGCTTTGAAAGTCTCAACTTTTCCATCTACACCAAGTAATCTTCTCAAGATATACTTGCTTTTGATGGGGATTTAACCCTTCAGATACAGCATCCAAAGTCCATACTTTGTTGGTGTACATGGATTCCATCTCAGATCGCTAAGCATCCAGCCATTCTTACAGAGTCCCTACTCTTGATGGCCTGCTCGAAACTAGTTGGGTCATCATCTCATGACGAAATCCTCGCTCCCACTGTCATCGAGAAACCGAAGTATCTCTCAGGCAGGTGAGGAACCTTGCTAGATCGGCGGAGAGGCTGAGGTTCGTTGGGGACTATAGAATCCTTTGGTTCTGTCAAATCATCAGCTGTAGTTTGTATAACTGGAACTCCTTCCAGTTCTACAGAACTGACCTTGCCTCGATCTTGTCCGGATTTTGCTTTTGACATAGGCCGGACAATCCCAAATCTTAATTGACTTAAGAGATAGGTTCTTCCAATACCATATCTTATATGGAGTGGTAGGCAGTGATCTGATTCGAACCTAATTCAAATAGGTATGCAGCTTCTTAAGTGCATAACCCCCAAAAGGAAACAGGTAACTCAGTAGTACTCATCATAGAGCGCACCATATCATGTAGGGTGTGATTGCTCTGCCCCGATACACCGTTGTGCTGTGGTGTATACAGAGGAGTAACACTGAGAGAGAATCTCATTCTCCTTTAGAATAGTCCAGGAATTCCGTGCTCAAGTATTCTCATCCTTGATCTCATCATAGGACATAATACTTATACATGTTTTTGGTTCTCTACTTCTAACTTATATTCTTTGAATTTCTCAAAAGCTTCAGACATGTGTTTCAACAGGAACATGTGTCCGAATCTTAAGAGATCATCAGTGAATGTAAGGAAGTACAAAGAAACAGTCTTGGCATATGTAGACTTGGGGACCTTTATACATCACTATGTATCAGTCCCAAGAGTTCACTGACTCTTTCTCTGTTTCCAGTAAACGGAGCTATGGTCATCTTATCTTTGTTACATGACTGGCAAATTTCATAAGATGTAAATTTAAACTGATTTAAATATGCATCTAAATGTAACTTAGCTAGTCGGGTCACATTGATATGACCTAGTCTACAATGCCTTAAGAAGAATTCGTTCATTTCTGAACTCTTCCTCTTGTGTGTGTTTTATACATTAGGAACTGTGGTCTGATTTAGAATGTATATGCTTTTAGATAACGTGCCTGAATCGATCAACTATTTATATAGGAAATGTTCAAAACATTATCCAACAATACAAAATTATATCCTTTCTTCACTAATAAAGAGACTGATATGATTTTGTATATCAGGTTCGGTGTCTAATAACATTCGTTCAGAATCAGTGTATTTTAGTAATACAGGGTGATAGTGACTAACAGACTTGGCTGCAACACTTGCACCGTTTTCTGTCTCATGAAACTTATCACCCATTCTCAGTTCTCTACCTGTCTGTAGCCCATGTTAACAAATTACATATGTGGGATCCTGATCCGGTATCTAATACCCAGGACGTAGAGGATACAGAGAAACAGTTATTTGTAATGAACACACCCGAAGAAGATGCATCATCATGCACTTTCTTCGTTTGGGCGGCATGGGAATCCTGGCTTTCCCCTATTTCCTGCTCTGTCTTATAAAAATTATAAGTTGGAGCGGGAGAAACGTTCCCCATCTCAGTATAATAAGCGGGTTCGGTCAATACATCCATATTATTATCTTGATTAAGGCGTGACATGGTCCCTACCTGGAGAGAGAGAGAAGAAAACACTCTGCGTGCGCTCTTGCAAGATTAGATTGGTTATTTATTTTATCTAATCAGGATGGCTCCCACTGTTTTTATCAAATCTTCCTTCAAACCCTAAAAGGAAAGACTAGCCAGGATTAATTACACTCTACAAGTTCGCTAATCTTTCAGCCAGGCCAGTGCTGGTACTTTGAGGGAGGTTCCCCATGCTTTCGCACGGACCTAATTAAAGTAAACCTCGTTTTCCTAGGGACGTAACCCCATTGACACCTTTGTAGACACCTACTTGATCGGCGAATTGTAAAGTGCAAAACTCACCCAGGAGTAACAATTATACTCAGTGGGTATCAGGATCCAACAATCATATAGAAGGTATGCAATCTCATTGCAAATTTCAACACTTGAAACTCCCGATAATGGTTTTTACCCCTAGCACCTATGACCTTGGCTAAGGTCAACAAATCATAAGTACTAGTCAAGTTCTATCCGGCATTTCTTGATTAATTAGACTGTAACATTTTAAAAATCGTTTCGGTGAAATTTCGAAAAAACGGTAAAATAAGGGGGTTTTCTGTAAAAAGTCAAAATGCAAATATCTTTATTATAAAATTAAATATACATATTCTAACTATGTAATTTCTAGTATTTGGTTTTTATTGAGCCACTGGTGAAATTTCAAATTTTCTGAAAAATTTTCCGAAATTAATTATTTTAATATTATTTTAAGTCGTCACTAATACATTTAATTAGGGAAAATTACAAATTGGAATGAGTTGAAACAAATTTTGTGCATCATAAAACATTAAATAAAAAATTTATCATGTGGTTTTTGAAACGAAATCGTTTTCCAAAACGGTTTAGAAAATATCGAAGAAAAAAGCTTTTTTCGGTGAAATTAGTGTTAATGGGAATTGGGGTTTAGCATTTATCTTTTTCCTAACCCACACACCCACACCTCACCCTCTCCCCATGTGGCCGGCCCCACCATGACAGCCCTCCCCCTCTCCCTCTCTCCAATCACTTCTTTTTTCAAAAGAAAAGAAAAAGAAAAGAGTAGAAAATGATAGAATTAGAGTGGACTTTGACTAGAGTGGACTTTCCCCACCTCACTCTCTCTCCTCCCTCACCCAATCCTCACCAATTCTGGCCAAAACCTGAACCCACAACAGCCCCTTCATTCTTCATCTCCTTCTCTTTAAAAAAAGTTCATCAAAATGCTTGAAAAATTCACAAAAAATCAAGCAAAAATCCAAATCAAAATCCACCTCCTACCCATTTTCCCTTGCCTACCATAGCATTGATCTAGGGATTTAAATTTCAATTTGGGAGGCTAAGTGTGCTTGTGGGATCTTCAAATTTATTTGGGTATAATTCTAACCTTTTTGTTAAATTGTTGTTAATTGCTTTAAGTTAGCTTAATTTGATGTTTAATTGGGTTTTATTGCAACTTTAGGAAATTCAAGACTAGGGTTTGAATTTAATTAGGATTTTTATCATTAGTTTATGGTTGTAATGAGGAGATTAACATGTAATTGTATGCAAAATCTAAGTTGGTTGCTACTTGCTAATTTGTTAAATTAAAATGGTGATAACTTTGCTAAATTGCTAACTAGGTTTTTAAAAAATAGTTTAAATATTGGGTTTAAAAATGTGATTAGGTTTTTCATGACTTCATTAACATTATAAAATATAGTTTAATACTTTAGTTCATGAAAATCCAAGCTAGATTGTAGTTTGTGCATTTTGCTATAAAATTGTTAAAATTGGTTAATATTGCAAACTAGGTTTTTGAAATCGAATTAAATTGTGGGTTTAAAATTTACGTAATGGTTTCTATGGAATAATTAAAATATTAAGTTATCATCTTGGTCACTAGAATTGTTAAAACATCATGTTTTGTACGAAAACGGCGAATTGTGCTTGCTAGATTTTCGGAAAAATGACTTTTTAAGTGAAATTGGGGTTTTTGTGAGTTTTAACCTATTTTATATTAAAATTAGTGTTCGTGAATGTGCAAATGAGTGTATTTGGGTTTTTCTCGATGGTTTGGAATTTGTACGCCGACGTCGAGGGTTTTTGGGTTGATTTGTGAAAGCAACCATAGGTTTTGACCTGTGTGGGATTCGTGTTTTGTTTTGGTCATGAGTCGGATTTTAATGCGATACGATGCGTTGTGATATGTAGGTACCCCCATGTGGACTTCGAGACGACAAGCAATCGCGTGGCGACGTCGGCACCGGCTAGCGAGGACCAGGTGAGTAGATTTATATCTACGGGGAGAAGTCGGGTGGATGGCGTATAGCACCCCCGCAGTCCGTAGTGTAGCTCATATATATATGTTTATATAGGTGTTTTATGATACGAGAATGTTTTGTCATGTTATGATTATGTGTTCATGGATTAGCTTTGGGTTAGTTGCGAAGCCCTAGAGTAGTTGTTATACCGACATACGCACACACAGAGTTGCATACTTTACCTTCTTGTGCGTAGATTGGGATGTGTATATATATATATATGCATGGGTATGGGACTATGCATATGTACATTCATATATGCATGCATGGATAATGAGGACAGTACTTGGGATTTATGGTGAGTCGATGAGATTTGATTTGAGGCCGTGAGATCGGTGATATAGCAGGGTTCGTATTTGAGATACGACATGACGTTGTAGCGGGTCCTTGACGTAGTGTTTCACACACGTGCATGCATACATAGGTGCTATCAGTATTGTACTAGACGTAGATCAGTACCCCGATCATGATATTTGATAGAGAGGATACCGGGTGAATAGTATGATGAATGTGATATTAACCCGTACCCAGATTTGGGGATGCCGTACGACGGATTTACGTACGAGCTATATTTTGATGATTGATCCGCACTCTTGACTTGGGATGCCTGCTTATAGATATGGTATCGGATATGATATTATTGAGGCGGGATCACCGACTAATATATATACAGGTATGTATATGGATCGACTCAGATGTTAGGCGGTTTCCTTACCTGTAGTCCAGCTTGTTAGCTTAGCCCTTTAGTTTAATTTAGTTGTTAGATTAGATTCGATTCTTACCTATTTCAAAAACTAACGAATCATGGGTATTTTAAAAGACAGCCCAAGGGATCCTACGGATATTTCAAAAGACGTATCTTTTCATAAAGACACCGTAGCCCCTATTTTCAAAACCCCATGATTCGTGTTATTTCAAAAGGCACCATTTGTAGGACTTATATTAGGTTAATGCAGTTTAGTTATCGTTGCGTCTAGTATTCAGCTCCCGCTCATTATTGTTGTTCGCTCCGCATCACATGCTTATATTATGCTTCATATTCTACTGTTGATATCTTGTGGTTAGGACACCAGCACCATTACCGATGATGCGTATGTACCACGTACACTTACTTGCCGGCTCACACACATCTTCATCGGTAATTACCATGTCACGAACACTTTAGAAATACTATTTCATTGACATAGGTTGTTAGCTAATAGTTTAGACATTGTAGTTATTGCCTGCTACTTCATGCATGTTATTATTCACTGTTGTGCCGCATTCATGGATTTTCATTCCTATATTCACTGTTTACATGCTATTGATGATTTGGATTCGGATTTCATGAGATTTCTTGGATTTGGAGGAAAACCGCAAAAACATAAATAAACCTTTTGTCTCTCTTTTTAAATAAAAAGTGCGGTATTCCCATGATGTATGAGTCGTCCACCATGAGTTTACTGATGGATTTCGAGACCCGATTCGAGGAGACGGATGAACCGTTTCGGGTACATGGTGGGCCCGGTAAGGTACCCCGGGGCAAGAAGCACGTGATGATGACGATGTGAGCCTGGCAGGGGGAGACTACCTACCGGTGATATTACCCGACGCGTCGGATATCCGGAGGATACCGTCGTGGTCTTGAGATGGATGGTAGGGGCCGGTCTGGACTGACGGCGCCCTACATATTGTGATTGAGACATTGAGATTTCGAGATATTGAGGTACAGATACTGTGATACAGAGATATCGAGATATTGGGATTACGTTTTGTGCCGATGCCAGGCACTGTTTTATGCTGATTTCATTATGATACCTCATTTTAAAAATACAAAGGAAATCTCACTAAATTATGAAAACAGTTTCTTCATTTACATGTATTCTGTTTTCATGCATTCATACCTCATTCATATGATATATCGCTACCTGAGGCACGGACACGGGCACATGAGATTACACTCGGATTAGATATTTACCTTATCCTTTGTTATAGGCTGCATGTTATATACATATTTGAGGATATATATTTATCGTATGACCTAGGATTGTGTCATGCATGCAATTCCTGTTCGTAGATGTATTCTATTCACGAGTTGGCAACTCACCCCCGTTGTGCCCCAGTTTCTTGCAGGTTTCGCCGTACAGGTTTCTTTACGGCTTGCGGGTACAGTTTCGTTCGGGTGACTTGCTAGTTGGTGGGTTTATTTGTATCGTACCCATCATTATATCTTGTATATCATTATTCTGTTGTATCTAGAAGTTCCATCAACCAAACATGTATTTATTTTGAGATAGAGACTAGTGATGTTATTCCTTCGACCTTAGAGTCGCGCGTTATATTTCTGTGGTTTTCTTGTGGTTTTGAGTTTCCTTTTGAATTTTGATCCTCGCCGTTGGCGTTGTATATTATATTGCTTGTGTGGTTGTGGCCGTCGATTGACGAAGAGCTAGCTCCCGCTTGGGGATGCCTTTTTATTGATTTCGTATACTATTCATGTTGTATCCCGTTTGGGGGCCAGTATTTACAAAGGAGACTCTGCCGAAATTTTCAGGAAATTTTTGATGTTTTTAGAAACCCGCATAATTCGGCTTATGCTATTGAAACTACTTGTTTTAAATTGGTTTTCCTTCACTCTACTACTTTTCTTGGTTTGGAGTTCTGGGGTTTCGGTTTACTTAGATTACGTACGCCTCGAGACGTTCGTAGTTTAAGTGCCGGTCTTGTTCCGTACTTTCGGGACGTGTCAAAGTTGGTATCAGAGCGTTAGGTTTTACCTTCGGAGCGTAGGATGACCCTTGGTTGATGGAATAGGTGACTAAAGTAGAGTGAAGTACCGTAGGTATGTTCCGCGGCATATTTACGATACGCTACTCCACTTAAGAAGCCTTAGGATGTACATTTCTTTGTTCAGTATTATATTCATTCGGATCTAGCCTCATCAGTACCAGTTATGATTTTGCTGCCACGATTACGGGCAGGGAGAGCTACAGCTAGAGTTGCGGTCAGCACGAGCTCATCACGAACGAGGAATGACCAGGGCGAAATTCCGGCGACACACGATTGCGGAGATGTGTCTTTTTACTGTGTTTCCGCGCCACGAGCGTTTGGCGGATCACCTTTATGAGGTTACTCGGATGTGCTGATCGACACTAGAGGATTGAGCCAATGATAGAGACCAGCCAGATTTTGATGACCGTTGGTGTATTGCTTACTCATGATGATTGAGGCACTGTTCAGCGTGCAGACGAGTGAGCCAGTTGTTGCTGCGAGCGACGAGATATCGCCCCATATGTTGGAGCTATTGCAGTACATGTTGTACTAAGAGATGATAGAAGGTCGCTAGTCACCCGAGGATGAATGACTAGGACATGTGGTTCGTTCGCCTACCCGATGAGAGGACATCAGATAGATTGATTCCAGCTAGAGACGACTTCACGCGGAGACGTTGGGAGTCGACAGAGACGATCGAATGTCAGAAACCTATTATTCCAAGTTTAAAGTATTCGGAAGGGCACGCAGGCAATTCTATGGACCTTCTAGAAGAATGAAACCTTAACTCGACTTAATGACCGTGTGAAAGCCTTTGGACCTTCGGGTTTGCGGCAGTTCTACGGCGCCATTAGTGAGGCTTGGGTTTGCCCTTCTACGGCTGGACCACCGATGCTGTGGTATGTACTCGATACTATTAAACTGTACCCAAGATGTTGAGCCCTTGGGGGATTATAAGGTTTTGACAATCGATTGGATGGTTTGACTTAATTCGGATACTAGGTGGTGAGATGCATTCTTGGGAGACTCGAGATACGAGGATAGCCGTTGGAGCTTAGTCCATACAGCCGCGACGAGACGAGTCCAAAGCAGACGACATTAGAGAAATGTGAAGTAAGAGGTTCGTACCAGATCTAGATGAGATGACGTTCCACTCCGCCGACATCAGAGATGCTATGCGCATGCCGAGACATGGTACTTGGATTTACCTTCCAGAAGGAGTCGCGATGAGTATGCAGTCGTTCCAGAGCAAGATGCTGATGTAGGAAAGGACGATGACTTCCGGACAGTTGGCAGAGACGAGACATGGAAGAGACCGTGAGCAGGATTCCTTCCAGGACACTGCTGCAATGATACTTGCACCCAGGATCAGATGTGTCACGTACATTCAGAGAGCCAGAGGCCGACGCCAGTGATATGCTGTCTTACAAGTGGTCACGATGATTGACCGGGAGATGAAAAGAGACGTGCCAGAACGGGATCATCCCCGTTAGCACACCTGACAGGGCCGATGAGCCGATAGACCGAGAGATTGGTAATTCACAGTGAAGACCTTGACCCAGAAGTGGTCATTGTTACGCACACCAGCAGGCCAGAGTTCATGATCATCGACGAGACGTCCCACTAGTGACCGCGACAGTTGGCCCGAGATTCTTAGAGGATGCGCTTGAGCGGTACTATTCCGCCATTATTGATTTCGATGTTTTGGGTGATTTATTCGCATGATTTGATTTTGATGATTGAGGATTTACGATCTTTGCACAGTGTTGCACTTGATATCGTTTTCGTGCTTTGGTTTCACATGTTTGTGATTTTACGGTTTTAGACATTTGAGTTGATTTTGTGCGTATGCACGCATACGATTTGGTTCCTGCACCCTGTATAGTTTATATATGCTTGCAGTGCAGTTATACGCCTTTTGTGCACTTAGATGCACTGGACTTCGATTTCGATTATGATGTTCGATATTTGTTTTGTGCACCTTGTGCACTTGATTGGATTTTGCGCATGTTCGGTGCTTGATATTGGATTTCATGATTTCGTGCATGATGGATGCCCCTGGTTTTGGGTTTTCGCGCATGTCTTGAGATGCGATTTTGGTGCACACCAGATGCACTAAATCGAGATATTTTTTCGTGCATGTCAGATGCTCCTGATTTTGCTGTCAGGCACACACGTTGCCTACGACAGATGCTTTGTGCACACCCGATGCACTTAGATCTTGTTTATGTGCACTTATATGGCACGTATATGGATTTTGATTGTCGTGCGCACCAGACGCACGTAGTATTCATACGCGTATTTTGGGATTGATTTCTTATAGAGAAGTACGTTTTTTTTGAGATAATTGCGATGTGTTTTCGTACTAAGCAGGACTAGTCAGAGGACAGTACCTGAATGTATTTTGCTTGCATTGATAGCTATTGAAGGGAATTCCAAAAAGCGAGCTATAGTCTCAGTATTTATCTACGTGTATGATATGACGCGAAACGTTTAAAACAAGAAAAACCCTTCTAAATTGTTTCCCAAAACGGCGGAACGTACATTTCAAACAATGGTATATATGTATATAGTTATTTTCTTATGATAGACGTCCGCCACTGTGCAGTGTTATGTGCATTGCACAGCAACTTAAAGGATTTGGCATTCGTGTCTTCACCTTGATTCCGATGATTGCGGGATGCTTGACGGAGTTTTGATTTCGAATTATCTACTCATTACTCATGCGCATGCATTGCGCTATGATGCGTTTATGTATTCATGATTTCGGAGCCCCGGCGATTTGATTGTTTTGGCTAAATATTTTAGTATTTGGGGGGGAGTTTTAATTTAAATTCGGGGACCGAATTTCTTTAAGGGGGGAAGATTGCAACGTTTTGAAAATCGTTTCGGTGAAATTTCGAAAAAACGGTAAAATAAGGGGGTTTTCTGTAAAAAGTCAAAATGCAAATATTTTTATTATAAAATTAAATATACATATTCTAGCTATGTAATTGCTAGTATTTGGTTTTTATTGAGCCACTGGTGAAATTTCAAATTTTCTGAAAAATTTTCCGAAATTAATTATTTTAATATTATTTTAAGCCGTCACTAATACATTTAATTAGGGAAAATTACAAATTGGAATGAGTTGAAACAAATTTTGTGCATCATAAAACATTAAATAAAAAATTTATCATGTGGTTTTTGAAACGAAATCGTTTGCCAAAACGGTTTAGAAAATATCGAAGAAAAAGGCTTTTTTCGGTGAAATTAGTGTTAATGGGAATTGGGGTTTAGCATTTATATTTTTCCTAACCCACACACCCACACCTCACCCTCTCCCCATGTGGCCGGCCCCACCATGACAGCCCTCCCCCTCTCCCTCTCTCCAATCACTTCTTTTTTCAAAAGAAAAGAAAAAGAAAAGAGTAGAAAATGATAGAATTAGAGTGGACTTTGACTAGAGTGGACTTTCCCCACCTCACTCTCTCTCCTCCCTCACCCAATCCTCACCAATTCTGGCCAAAACCTGAACCCACAACAGCCCCTTCATTCTTCATCTCCTTCTCTTTAAAAAAAGTTCATCAAAATGCTTGAAAAATTCACAAAAAATCAAGCAAAAATCCAAATCAAAATCCACCTCCTACCCATTTTCCCTTGCCTACCATAGCATTGATCTAGGGATTTAAATTTCAATTTGGGAGGCTAAGTGTGCTTGTGGGATCTTCAAATTTATTTGGGTATAATTCTAACCTTTTTGTTAAATTGTTGTTAATTGCTTTAAGTTAGCTTAATTTGATGTTTAATTGGGTTTTATTGCAACTTTAGGAAATTCAAGACTAGGGTTTGAATTTAATTAGGATTTTTATCATTAGTTTATGATTGTAATGAGGAGATTAACATGTAATTGTATGCAAAATCTAAGTTGGTTGCTACTTGCTAATTTGTTAAATTAAAATGGTGATAACTTTGCTAAATTGCTAACTAGGTTTTAAAAAAATTGTTTAAATATTGGGTTTAAAAATATGATTAGGTTTTTCATGACTTCATTAACATTATAAAATATAGTTTAATACTTTAGTTCATGAAAATCCAAGCTAGATGGTAGTTTGTGCATTTTGCTATAAAATTGTTAAAATTGGTTAATATTGCAAACTAGGTTTTTGAAATCGAATTAAATTGTGGGTTTAAAATTTACGTAATGGTTTCTATGGAATAATTAAAATATTAAGTTATCATCTTGGTCACTAGAATTGTTAAAACATCATGTTTTGTACGAAAACGGCGAATTGTGCTTGCTAGATTTTCGGAAAAATGACTTTTTAAGTGAAATTGGGGTTTTTGTGAGTTTTAACCTATTTTATATTAAAATTAGTGTTCGTGAATGTCCAAATGAGTGTATTTGGGTTTTTCTCGATGGTTTGGAATTTGTACGCCGACGTCGAGGGTTTTTGGGTTGATTTGTGAAAGCAACCATAGGTTTTGACCTGTGTGGGATTCGTGTTTCGTTTTGGTCATGAGTCGGATTTTAATGCGATACGATGCGTTGTGATATGTAGGTACCCCCATGTGGACTTCGAGACGACAAGCAATCGCGTGGCGACGTCGGCACCGGCTAGCGAGGACCAAGTGAGTAGATTTATATCTACGGGGAGAAGTCGGGTGGATGACGTATAGCACCCCCGCAGTCCGTAGTGTAGCTCATATATATATGTTTATATAGGTGTTTTATGATACGAGAATGTTTTGTCATGTTATGATTATGTGTTCTTGGATTAGCTTTGGGTTAGTTGCGAAGCCCTAGAGTAGTTGTTATACCGACATACGCACACACAGAGTTGCATACTTTACCTTCTTGTGCGTAGATTGGGATGTGTATATATGTATATATGCATGGGTATGGGACTATGCATATGTACATTCATATATGCATGCATGGATAATGAGGACAGTACTTGGGATTTTTGGTGAGTCGATGAGATTTGATTTGAGGCCGTGAGATCAGTGATATAGCAGGGTTCGTATTTGAGATACGACATGACGTTGTAGCGGGTCCTTGACGTAGTGTTTCACACACGTGCATGCATACATAGGCGGTATCAGTATTGTACTAGACGTAGATCAGTACCCCGATCATGATATTTGATAGAGAGGATACGGCTGAATAGTATGATGAATGTGATATTAACCCGTACCCAGATTTGGGGATGCCGTACGACGGATTTACGTACGAGCTATATTTTGATGATTGATCCGCACTCTTGACTTGGGATGCCTGCTTATAGATATGGTATCGGATATGATATTATTGAGGCGGGATCACCGACTAATATATATACAGGTATGTATATGGATCGACTCAGATGTTAGGCGGTTTCCTTACCTGTAGTCCAGCTTGTTAGCTTAGCCCTTTAGTTTAGTTTAGTTGTTAGATTAGATTCGATTCTTACCTATTACAAAAACTAACGAATCATGGGTATTTTAAAAGACAGCCCAAGGGATCCTACGGATATTTCAAAAGACGTATCTTTTCATAAAGACACCGTAGCCCCTATTTTCAAAACCCCATGATTCGTGTTATTTCAAAAGGCACCATTTGTAGGACTTATATTAGGTTAATGCAGTTTAGTTATCGTTGCGTCTAGTATTCAGCTCCCGCTCATTATTATTGTTCGCTCCGCATCACATGCTTATATTATGCTTTATATTCTACTGTTGATATCTTGTGGTTAGGACACCAGCACCATTACCGATGATGCGTATGTACCACGTACACTTACTTGCCGGCTCACACACATCTTCATCGGTAATTACCATGTCACGAACACTTTAGAAATACTATTTCATTGACATAGGTTGTTAGCTAATAGTTTAGACATTGTAGTTATTGCCTGCTACTTCATGCATGTTATTATTCACTGTTGTGCCGCATTCATGGATTTTCATGCCTATATTCACTGTTTACATGCTATTGATGATTTGGATTCGGATTTCATGAGATTTCTTAGATTTGGAGGAAAACCGCAAAAACATAAATAAACCTTTTGTCTCTCTTTTTAAATAAAAAGTGCGGTTTTCCCATGATGTATGAGTCGTCCACCATGAGTTTACTGATGGATTTCGAGACCCGATTCGAGGAGACGGATGAACCGTTTCGGGTACATGGTGGGCCCGGTAAGGTACCCCGGGGCAAGAAGCACGTGATGATGACGATGTGAGCCTGGCAGGGGGAGACTACCTACCGGTGATATTACCCGACGCGTAGGATATCCGGAGGATACCGTCGTGGTCTTGAGATGGATGGTAGGGGCCGGTCTGGACTGACGGCGCCCTAGATATTGTGATTGAGACATTGAGATTTCGAGATATTGAGGTACAGATACTGTGATACAGAGATATCGAGATATTGGGATTACGTTTTGTGCCGATGCCAGACACTGTTTTATGCTGATTTCATTATGATACCTCATTTTAAAAATACAAAGGAAATCTCACTAAATTATGAAAACAGTTTCTTCATTTACATGTATTCTGTTTTCATGCATTCATACCTCATTAATATGATATATCGCTACCTGAGGCACGGACACGGGGACATGAGATTACACTCGGGTTAGATATTTACCTTATCCTTTGTTATAGGCTGCATGTTATATACATATTTGAGGATATATATTTATCGTATGACCTAGGATTGTGTCATGCATGCGATTCCTGTTCGTAGATGTATTCTATTCACGAGTTGGCAACTCACCCCCGTTGTGCCCCAGTTTCTTGCAGGTTTCGCCGTACAGGTTTCTTTACGGCTTGCGGGTACAGTTTCGTTCGGGTGACTTGCTAGTAGGTGGGTTTATTTGTATCGTACCCATCATTATATCTTGTATATCATTATTCTGTTGTATCTAGAAGTTCCATCAACCAAACATGTATTTATTTTGAGATAGAGACTAGTGATGTTATTCCTTCGACCTTAGAGTCGCGCGTTATATTTCTGTGGTTTTCTTGTGGTTTTGAGTTTCCTTTTGAATTTTGATCCTCGCCGTTGGCGTTGTATATTATATTGCTTGTGTGGTTGTGGCCGTCGATTGACGAAGAGCTAGCTCCCGCTTGGGGATGCCATTTTATTGATTTCGTATACTATTCATGTTGTATCCCGTTTGGGGGCCAGTATTTACAAAGGAGACTCTGCCGAAATTTTCAGGAAATTTTTGATGTTTTTAGAAAACCGCATAATTCGGCTTATGCTATTGAAAGTACTTGTTTTAAATTGGTTTTCCTTCACTCTACTACTTTTCTTGGTTTGGATTTCTGGGGTTTCGGTTTACTTAGATTACGT
Organism: Agapanthus africanus; assembly: GCA_030015575.1. NCBI lineage: Eukaryota > Viridiplantae > Streptophyta > Magnoliopsida > Asparagales > Amaryllidaceae > Agapanthus > Agapanthus africanus. Next base: position 302,049,378 of record JASDDO010000008.1, read on the forward strand.
ACGCCTCGAGACGTTCGTAGTTTAAGTGCCGGTCTTGTTCCGTACTTTCGGGACGTGTCAAAGTTGGTATCAGAGCGTTAGGTTTTACCTTCGGAGCGTAGGATGACCCTTGGTTGATGGAATAGGTGACTAAAGTAGAGTGACGTACCGTATGTATGTTCCGCGGCATATTTACGATACGCTACTCCACTTAAGAAGCCTTAGGATGTACATTTCTTTGCTCAGTATTATATTCATTCCGATCTAGCCTCATAAGTACCTGTTATGATTTTGCTGCCACGATTATGGGCAGGGAGAGCTATAGCTAGAGTTGCGGTCAGCACGAGCTCGTCACGAACGAGGACTGACCAGGGCGAAATTCCGGCGACACACGATTGCGGAGATTTGTCTTTTTACTGTGTTTCTGCGCCACGAGCGTTTGGCGGATCACCTTTATGAGGTTACTCGGATGTGCTGATCGACACTAGAGGATTGAGCCAATGATAGAGGCCAGCCAGATTTTGATGACCGTTGGTGTATTGCTTACTCATGATGATTGAGGCACTGTTCAGCGTGCAGACGAGTGAGCCAGTTGTTGCTGCGAGCGACGAGATATCGCCCCATATTTTGGAGCTATTGCAGTACAGGTTGTACTAAGAGATGATAGAAGGTCGCTAGTCACCCGAGGATGAATGACTAGGACATGTGGTTCGTTCGCCTACCCGATGAGAGGACATCAGATAGATTGATTCCAGCTAGAGACGACTTCACGCGGAGACGTTGGGAGTCGACAGAGACGATCGAATGTCAGAAACCTATTATTCCAAGTTTAAAGTATTCGGAAGGGCATGCAGGCAATTCTATGGACCTTCTAGAAGAATGAAACCTTAACTCGACTTAATGACCGTGTGAAAGCCTTTGGACCTTCGGGTTTGCGGCAGTTCTACGGCGCCATTAGTGAGGCTTGGGTTTGCCCTTCTACGGCTGGACCACCCATGCTGTGGTATGTACTCGATACTATTAAACTGTACCCAAGATGTTGAGCCCTTGGGGGATTATAAGGTTTTGACAATCGATTGGATGGTTTGACTTAATTCGGATGCTAGGTGGTGAGATGCATTCTTGGGAGACTCCAGATACGAGGATAGCCGTTGGAGCTCAGTCCATACAGCCGCGACGAGACGAGTCCAAAGCAGACGACATTAGAGAATTGTGAAGTAAGAGGTTCGTACCAGATCTAGATGAGATGACGTTCCACTCCGCCGACATCAGAGATGCTATGCTCATGCCGAGACATGGTACTTGGATTTACCTTCCAGAAGGAGTCGCGATGAGTATGCAGTCGTTCCAGAGCAAGATGCAGATGTAGGAAAGGACGATGACTTCCGGACAGTTGGCAGAGACGAGACATGGAAGAGACCGTGAGCAGGATTCCTTCCAGGACACTGCTGCAATGATACTTGCACCCAGGATCAGATGTGTCACGTACATTCAGAGAGCCAGAGGACGACGCCAGTGATATGCTGTCTTACAAGTGGTCACGATGATTGACCGGGAGATGACAAGAGACGTGCCAGAACAGGATCATCCCCGTTAGCACACCTGACAGGGCCGATGAGCCGATAGACCGAGAGATTGGTAATTCACAGTGAAGACCTTGACCCAGAAGTGGTCATTGTTACGCACACCAGCAGGCCAGAGTTCATGATCATCGACGAGACATCCCACTAGTGACCGCGACAGGTGGCCCGAGATTCTTAGAGGATGCACTTGAGCGGTACTATTCCGCCATTATTGATTTTGATGTTTTGGGTGATTTATTCGCATGATTTGATTTTGATGATTGAGGATTTACGATCTTTGCACAGTGTTGCACTTGATATCGTTTTCGTGCTTTGGTTTCACATGTTTGTGATTTTACGGTTTTAGACATTTGAGTTGATTTTGTGCGTATGCACGCACACGATTTGGTTCCTGCACCCTGTATAGTTTATATATGCTTGCAGTGCAGTTATACGCCTTTTGTGCACTTAGATGCACTGGACTTCGATTTCGATTGTGATGTTCGATATTTGTTTTGTGCACCTTGTGCACTTGATTGGATTTTGCGCATGTTCGGTGCTTGATATTGGATTTCATGATTTCGTGCATGATGGATGCCCCTGGTTTTGGGTTTTCGCGCATGTCTTGAGATGCGATTTTGGTGCACACCAGATGCACTAAATCGAGATTTTTTTCGTGCATGTCAGATGCACCTAATTTTGCTGTCAGGCACACACGTTGCCTACGACAGATGCTTTGTGCACACCCGATGCACTTAGATCTTGTTTCTGTGCACTTATATGGCACGTATATGGATTTTGATTGTCGTGCGTACCAGACGCACGTAGTATTCATACGCGTATTTTGGGATTGATTTCTTATAGAGAAGTACGTTTTTTTTGAGATAATTGCGATGTGTTTTCGTACTAAGCAGGACTAGTCAGAGGACAGTACCTGAATGTATTTTGCTTGCATTGATAGCTATTGAAGGGAATTCCAAAAAGAGAGCTATAGTCTCAGTATTTATCTACGTGTATGATATGACGCGAAACGTTTAAAACAAGAAAAACCCTTCTAAATTGTTTCCCAAAACGGCGGAACGTACATTTCAAACAATGGTATATATGTATATAGTTATTTTCTTATGATAGACGTCCGCCACTGTGCAGTGTTATGTGCATTGCACAGCAACTTAAAGGATTTGGCATTCGTGTCTTCACCTTGATTCCGATGATTGCGGGATGCTTGACGGAGTTTTGATTTCGAATTATCTACTCATTACTCATGCGCATGCATTGCGCTATGATGCGTTTATGTATTTATGATTTCGGAGCCCCGGCGATTTGATTGTTTTGGCTGAAATATTTTAGTATTTGGGGGGGAGTTTTAATTTAAATTCGGGGACCGAATTTCTTTAAGGGTGAAGATTGTAACGTTTTGAAAATCGTTTCGGTGAAATTTCGAAAAAACGGTAAAATAAGGCGGTTTTCTGTAAAAAGTCAAAATGCAAATATCTTTATTATAAAATTAAATATACATATTCTAGCTATGTAATTGCTAGTATTTGGTTTTTATTGAGCCACTGGTTAGATTTCAAATTTTCTGAAAAATTTTCCGAAATTAATTATTTTAATATTATTTTAAGCCGTCACTAATACATTTAATTAGGGAAAATTACAAATTGGAATGAGTTGAAACAAATTTTGTGCATCATAAAACATTAAATAAAAAATTTATCATGTGGTTTTTGAAACGAAATCGTTTTGCCAAAACGGTTTAGAAAATATCGAAGAAAAAGGCTTTTTCGGTGAAATTAGTGTTAATGGGAATTGGGGTTTAGCATTTATCTTTTTCCTAACCCACACACCCACACCTCACCCTCTCCCCATGTGGCCGGCCCCACCATGACAGCCCTCCCCCTCTCCCTCTCTCCAATCACTTCTTTTTTCAAAAGAAAAGAAAAAGAAAAGAGTAGAAAATGATATAATTAGAGTGGACTTTGACTAGAGTGGACTTTCCCCACCTCACTCTCTCTCCTCCCTCACCCAATCCTCACCAATTCTGGCCAAAACCTGAACCCACAACAGCCCCTTCATTCTTCATCTCCTTCTCTTTAAAAAAAGTTCATCAAAATGCTTGAAAAATTCACAAAAAATCAAGCAAAAATCCAAATCAAAATCCACCTCCTACCCATTTTTCCTTGCCTACCATAGCATTGATCTAGGGATTTAAATTTCAATTTGGGAGGCTAAGTGTGCTTGTGGGATCTTCAAATTTATTTGGGTATAATTCTAACCTTTTTTTTAAATTGTTGTTAATTGCTTTAAGTTAGCTTAATTTGATGTTTAATTGGGTTTTATTGCAACTTTAGGAAATTCAAGACTAGGGTTTGAATTTAATTAGGATTTTTATCATTAGTTTATGGTTGTAATGAGGAGATTAACATGTAATTGTATGCAAAATCTAAGTTGGTTGCTACTTGCTAATTTGTTAAATTAAAATGGTGATAACTTTGCTAAATTGCTAACTAGGTTTTAAAAAAATAGTTTAAATATTGGGTTTAAAAATGTGATTAGGTTTTTCATGACTTCATTAACATTATAAAATATAGTTTAATACTTTAGTTCATGAAAATCCAAGCTAGATTGTAGTTTGTGCATTTTGCTATAAAATTGTTAAAATTGGTTAATATTGCAAACTAGGTTTTTGAAATCGAATTAAATTGTGGGTTTAAAATTTACGTAATGGTTTCTATGGAATAATTAAAATATTAAGTTATCATCTTGGTCACTAGAATTGTTAAAACATCATGTTTTGTACGAAAACGGCGAATTGTGCTTGCTAGATTTTCGGAAAAATGACTTTTTAAGTGAAATTGGGGTTTTTGTGAGTTTTAACCTATTTTATATTAAAATTAGTGTTCGTGAATGTGCAAATGAGTGTATTTGGGTTTTTCTCGATGGTTTGGAATTTGTACGCCGACGTCGAGGGTTTTTTGGGTTGATTTGTGAAAGCAACCTTAGGTTTTGACCTGTGTGGGATTCGTGTTTCGTTTTGGTCATGAGTCGGATTTTAATGCGATACGATACGTTGTGATATGTAGGTACCCCCATGTGTACTTCGAGACGACAAGCAATCGCGTGGCGACGTCGGCACCGGCTAGCGAGGACCAGGTGAGTAGATTTATATCTACGGGGAGAAGTCGGGTGGATGGCGTATAGCACCCCCGCAGTCCGTAGTGTAGCTCATATATATATGTTTAAATAGGTGTTTTATGATACGAGAATGTTTTTTCATGTTATGATTATGTGTTCATGGATTAGCTTTGGGTTAGTTGCGAAGCCCTAGAGTAGTTGTTATACCGACATACGCACACACAGAGTTGCATACTTTACCTTCTTGTGCGTAGATTGTGATGTGTATATATGTATATATGCATGGGTATGGGACTATGCATATGTACATTCATATATGCATGCATGGATAATGAGGACAGTACTTGGGATTTATGGTGAGTCGATGAGATTTGATTTGAGGCCGTGAGATCGGTGATATAGCAGGGTTCGTATTTGAGATACGACATGACGTTGTAGCGGGTCCTTGACGTAGTGTTTCACACACGTGCATGCATACATAGGCGGTATCAGTATTGTACTAGACGTAGATCAGTACCCCGATCATAATATTTGATAGAGAGGATACCGGGTGAATAGTATGATGAATGTGATATTAACCCGTACCCAGATTTGGGGATGCCGTACGACGGATTTACGTACGAGCTATATTTTGATGATTGATCCGCACTCTTGACTTGGGATGCCTGCTTATAGATATGGTATCGGATATGATATTATTGAGGCGGGATCACCGACTAATATATATACAGGTATGTATATGGATCGACTCAGATGTTAGGCGGTTTCCTTACCTGTAGTCCAGCTTGTTAGCTTAGCCCTTTAGTTTTGTTTAGTTGTTAGATTAGATTCGATTCTTACCTATTTCAAAAACTAACGAATCATGGGTATTTTAAAAGACAGCCCAAGGGATCCTACGGATATTTCAAAAGACGTATCTTTTCATAAAGACACCGTAGCCCCTATTTTCAAAACCCCATGATTCGTGTTATTTCAAAAGGCACCATTTGTAGGACTTATATTACGTTAATGCAGTTTAGTTATCGTTGCGTCTAGTATTCAGCTCCCGCTCATTATTTTTGTTCGCTCCGCATCACATGCTTATATTATGCTTCATATTCTACTGTTGATATCTTGTAGTTAGGACACCAGCACCATTACCGATGATGCGTATGTACCACGTACACTTACTTGCCGGCTCACACACATCTTCATCGGTAATTACCATGTCACGAACACTTTAGAAATACTATTTCATTGACATAGGTTGTTAGCTAATAGTTTAGACATTGTAGTTATTGCCTGCTACTTCATGCATGTTATTATTCACTGTTGTGCCGCATTCATGGATTTTCATGCCTATATTCACTGTTTACATGCTATTGATGATTTGGATTCGGATTTCATGAGATTTCTTGGATTTGGAGGAAAACCGCAAAAACATAAATAAACCTTTTGTCTCTCTTTTTAAATAAAAAGTGCGGTTTTCCCATGATGTATGAGTCGTCCACCATGAGTTTACTGATGGATTTCGAGACCCGATTCGAGGAGACGGATGAACCGTTTCGGGTACATGGTGGGCCCGGTAAGGTACCCCGGGGCAAGAAGCACGTGATGATGACGATGTGAGCCTGGCAGGGGGAGACTACCTACCGGTGATATTACCCGACGCGTCGGATATCCGGAGGATACCGTCGTGGTCTTGAGATGGATGGTAGGGGCCGGTCTGGACTGACGGCGCCCTAGATATTGTGATTGAGACATTGAGATTTCGAGATATTGAGGTACAGATACTGTGATACAGAGATATCGAGATATTGGGATTACGTTTTGTGCCGATGCCAGGCACTGTTTTATGCTGATTTCATTATGATACCTCATTTTAAAAATACAAAGGAAATCTCACTAAATTATGAAAACAGTTTCTTCATTTACATGTATACTGTTTTCATGCATTCATACCTCATTCATATGATATATCGCTACCTGAGGCACGGACACGGGCACATGAGATTACACTCGGATTAGATATTTACCTTATCCTTTGTTATAGGCTGCATGTTATATACATATTTGAGGATATATATTTATCGTATGACCTAGGATTGTGTCATGCATGCGATTCCTGTTCGTAGATGTATTCTATTCACGAGTTGGCAACTCACCCCCGTTGTGCCCCAGTTTCTTGCAGGTTTCGCCGTACAGGTTTCTTTACGGCTTGCGGGTACATTTTCGTTCGGGTGACTTGCTAGTAGGTGGGTTTATTTGTATCGTACCCATCATTATATCTTATATATCATTATTCTGTTGTATCTAGAAGTTCCGTCAACCAAACATGTATTTATTTTGAGATAGAGACTAGTGATGTTATTCCTTCGACCTTAGAGTCGCGCGTTATATTTCTGTGGTTTTCTTGTGGTTTTGAGTTTCCTTTTGAATTTTGATCCTCGCCGTTGGCGTTGTATATTATATTGCTTGTGTGGTTGTGGCCGTCGATTGACGAAGAGCTAGCTCCCGCTTGGGGATGCCTTTTTATTGATTTCGTATACTATTCATGTTGTATCCCGTTTGGGGGCCAGTATTTACAAAGGAGACTCTGCCGAAATTTTCAGGAAATTTTTGATGTTTTTAGAAACCCGCATAATTCGGCTTATGCTATTGAAACTATTTGTTTTAAATTGGTTTTCCTTCACTCTACTACTTTTCTTGGTTTGGATTTCTGGGGTTTCGGTTTACTTAGATTACGTACGCCTCGAGACGTTCGTAGTTTAAGTGCCGGTCTTATTCCGTACTTTCGGAACGTGTCAAAGTTGGTATCAGAGCGTTAGGTTTTACCTTCGGAGCGTAGGATGACCCTTAGTTGATGGAATAGGTGGCTAAAGTAGAGTGACGTACCGTAGGTATGTTCCACGGCATATTTACGATACGCTACTCCACTTAAGAAGCCTTAGGATGCACATTTCTTTGCTCAGTATTATATTCATTCCGATCTAGCATCATCAGTACCAGTTATGATTTTGCTGCCACGATTACGGGCAGGGAGAGCTACAGCTAGAGTTGCGGTCAGCACGAGCTCGTCACGAACGAGGACTGACCAGGGCGAAATTCCGGCGACACACGATTGCGGAGATGTGTCTTTTTACTGTGTTTCCGCGCCACGAGCGTTTGGCGGATCACCTTTATGAGGTTACTCGGATGTGCTGATCGACACTAGAGGATTGAGCCAATGATAGAGGCCAGCCAGATTTTGATGACCGTTGGTGTATTTCTTACTCATGATGATTGAGGCACTGTTCAGCGTGCAGACGAGTGAGCCAATTGTTGCTGCGAGCGACGAGATATCGCCCCATATATTGGAGCTATTGCAGTACAGGTTGTACTAAGAGATGATAGAAGGTCGCTAGTCACCCGAGGATGAATGACTAGGACATGTGGTTCGTTCTCCTACCCGATGAGAGGACATCAGATAGATTGATTCCAGCTAGAGACGACTTCACGCGGAGACGTTGGGAGTCGACAGAGACGATCGAATGTTAGAAACCTATTATTCCAAGTTTAAAGTATTCGGAAGGGCATGCAGGCAATTCTATGGACCTTCTAGAAGAATGAAACCTTAACTCGACTTAATGACCGTGTGAAAGCCTTTGGACCTTCGGGTTTGCGGCAGTTCTACGGCGCCAATAGTGAGGCTTGGGTTTGCCCTTCTACGGCTGGACCACCGATGCTGTGGTATGTACTCGATACTATTAAACTGTACCCAAGATGTTGAACCCTTGGGGGATTATGAGGTTTTGACAATCGATTGGATGGTTTGACTTAATTCGGATGCTAGGTGGTGAGATGCATTCTTGGGAGACTCCAGATACGAGGATAGCCGTTGGAGCTCAGTCCATACAGCCGCGACGAGACGAGTCCAAAGCAGACGACATTAGAGAAATGTGAAGTAAGAGGTTCGTACCAGATCTAGATGAGATGACGTTCCACTCCGCCGACATCAGAGATGCTATGCGCATGCCGAGACATGGTACTTGGATTTACCTTCCAGAAGGAGTCGCGATGAGTATGCAGTCGTTCCAGAGCAAGATGCAGATGTAGGAAAGGACGATGACTTCCGGACAGTTGGCAGAGACGAGACATGGAAGAGACCGTGAGCAGAATTCCTTCCAGGACACTGCTGCAATGATACTTGCACCCAGGATCAGATGTGTCACGTACATTCAGAGAGCCAGAGGCCGACGCCAGTGATATGCTGTCTTATAAGTGGTCACGATGATTGACCGGGAGATGACAAGAGACGTGCCAGAACGGGATCATCCCCGTTAGCACACCTGACAGGGCCGATGAGCCGATAGACCGAGAGATTGGTAATTCACAGTGAAGACCTTGACCCAGAAGTGGTCATTGTTACGCACACCAGCAGGCCAGAGTTCATGATCATCGACGAGACGTCCCACTAGTGACCGCGACAATTGGCCCGAGATTCTTAGAGGATGCGCTTGAGCGGTACTATTCCGCCATTATTGATTTCGATGTTTTGGGTGATTTATTCGCACGATTTGATTTTGATGATTGAGGATTTACGATCTTTGCACAGTGTTGCACTTGATATCGTTTTCGTGCTTTGGTTTCACATGTTTGTGATTTTACGGTTTTAGACATTTGAGTTGATTTTGTGCGTATGCACGCACACGATTTGGTTCCTGCACCCTGTATAGTTTATATATGCTTGCAGTGCAGTTATACGCCTTTTGTGCACTTAGATGCACTGGACTTCGATTTCGATTGTGATGTTCGATATTTGTTTTGTGCACCTTGTGCACTTGATTGGATTTTGCGCATGTTCGGTGCTTGATATTGGATTTCATGATTTCGTGCATGATGGATGCCCCTGGTTTTGGGTTTTCGCGCATGTCTTGAGATGCGATTTTGGTGCACACTAGATGCACTAAATCGAGATTTTTTTTCGTGCATGTCAGATGCACCTGATTTTGCTGTCAGGCACACACGTTGCCTACGACAGATGCTTTGTGCACACCCGATGCACTTAGATCTCGTTTCTGTGCATTTATATGGCACGTATATGGATTTTGATTGTCGTGCGCACCAGACGCACGTAGTATTCATACGCGTATTTTGGGATTGATTTCTTATAGAGAAGTACGTTTTTTTTGTGATAATTGCGATGTGTTTTCGTACTAAGCAGGACTAGTCAGAGGACAGTACCTGAATGTATTTTGCTTGCATTGATAGCTATTGAAGGGAATTCCAAAAAGCGAGCTATAGTCTCAGTATTTATCTACGTGTATGATATGACGCGAAACGTTTAAAACAAGAAAAACCCTTCTAAATTGTTTCCCAAAACGGCGGAACGTACATTTCAAACAATGGTATATATGTATATAGTTATTTTCTTATGATAGGCGTCCGCCACTGTGCAGTGTTATGTGCATTGCACAGCAACTTAAAGGATTTGGCATTCGTGTCTTCACCTTGATTCCGATGATTGCGGGATACTTGACGGAGTTTTGATTTCGAATTATCTACTCATTACTCATGCGCATGCATTGCGCTATGATGCGTTTATGTATTTATGATTTCGGAGCCCCGGCGATTTGATTGTTTTGGCTGAAATATTTTAGTATTTGGGGGGAGTTTTAATTTAAATTCGGGGACCGAATTTCTTTAAGGGGGGAAGATTGTAACGTTTTGAAAATCGTTTCGGTGAAATTTCGAAAAAACGGTAAAATAAGGGGTTTTCTGAAAAAAGTCAAAATGCAAATATCTTTATTATAAAATTAAATATACATATTCTAGCTATGTAATTGCTAGTATTTGGTTTTTATTGAGCCACTGGTGAAATTTCAAATTTTCTGAAATTTTTCCGAAATTAATTATTTTAATATTATTTTAAGCCGTCACTAATACATTTAATTAGGGAAAATTACAAATTGGAATGAGTTGAAACAAATTTTGTGCATCATAAAACATTAAATAAAAAATTTATCATGTGGTTTTTGAAACGAAATCGTTTGCCAAAACGGTTTAGAAAATATCGAAGAAAAAGGCTTTTTTCTATGAAATTAGTGTTAATGGGAATTGGGGTTTAGCATTTATCTTTTTCCTAACCCACACACCCACACCTCACCCTCTCCTCATGTGGCCGGCCCCACCATGACAGCCCTCCCCCTCTCCCTCTCTCCAATCACTACTTTTTTCAAAAGAAAAGAAAAAGAAAAGAGTAGAAAATGATAGAATTAGAGTGGACTTTGACTAAAGTGGACTTTCCCCACCTCACTCTCTCTCCTCCCTCACCCAATGCTCACCAATTCTGGCCAAAACCTGAACCCACAAGAGCCCCTTCATTCTTCATCTCCTTCTCTTTAAAAAAAGTTCATCAAAATGCTTGAAAAATTCACAAAAAATCAAGCAAAAATCCAAATCAAAATCCACCTCCTACCCATTTTCCCTTGCCTACCATAGCATTGATCTAGGGATTTAAATTTCAATTTGGGAGGCTAAGTGTGCTTGTGGGATCTTCAAATTTATTTGGGTATAATTCTAACCTTTTTGTTAAATTGTTGTTAATTGCTTTAAGTTAGCTTAATTTGATGTTTAATTGGGTTTTATTGCAACTTTAGGAAATTCAAGACTAGGGTTTGAATTTAATTAGGATTTTTATCATTAGTTTATGGTTGTAATGAGGAGATTAACATGTAATTGTATGCAAAATCTAAGTTGGTTGCTACTTGCTAATTTGTTAAATTAAAATGGTGATAACTTTGCTAAATTGCTAACTAGGTTTTAAAAAAATAGTTTAAATATTGGGTTTAAAAATGTGATTAGGTTTTTCATGACTTCATTAACATTATAAAATATAGTTTAATACTTTAGTTCATGAAAATCCAAGCTAGATTGTAGTTTGTGCATTTTGCTATAAAATTGTTAAAATTGGTTAATATTGCAAATTAGGTTTTTGAAATCGAATTAAATTGTGGGTTTAAAATTTACGTAATGGTTTCTATGGAATAATTAAAATATTAAGTTATCATCTTGGTCACTAGAATTGTTAAAACATCATGTTTTGTACGAAAAAGGCGAATTGTGCTTGCTAGATTTTCGGAAAAATGACTTTTTAAGTGAAATTGGGGTTTTTGTGAGTTTTAACCTATTTTATATTAAAATTGGTGTTCGTGAATGTGCAAATGAGTGTATTTGGGTTTTTCTCGATGGTTTGGAATTTGTACGCCGACGTCGAGGGTTTTTGGGTTGATTTGTGAAAGCAACCATAGGTTTTGACCTGTGTGGGATTCGTGTTTCGTTTTGGTCATGAGTCGGATTTTAATGCGATACGATGCGTTGTGATATGTAGGTACCCCCATGTGGACTTCGAGACGACAAGCAATCGCGTGGCGACGTCGGCACCGGCTAGCGAGGACCAGGTGAGTAGATTTATATCTACGGGGAGAAATCGGGTGGATGGCGTATAGCACCCCCGCAGTCCGTAGTGTAGCTCATATATATATGTTTATATAGGTGTTTTATGATACGAGAATGTTTTTTCATGTTATGATTATGTGTTCATGGATTAGCTTTGGGTTAGTTGCGAACCCCTAGAGTAGTTGTTATACCGACATACGCACACACAGAGTTGCATACTTTACCTTCTTGTGCGTAGATTGGGATGTGTATATATGTATATATGCATGGGTATGGGACTATGCATATGTACATTCATATATGCATGCATGGATAATGAGGACAGTACTTGGGATTTATGGTGAGTCGATGAGATTTGATTTGAGGCGTGAGATCGGTGATATAGCAGGGTTCGTATTTGAGATACGACATGACGTTGTAGCGGGTCCTTGACATAGTGTTTCACACACGTGCATGCATACATAGGCGGTATCAGTATTGTACTAGACGTAGATCAGTACCCCGATCATGATATTTGATAGAGAGGATACCGGGTGAATAGTATGATGAATGTGATATTAACCCGTACCCAGATTTGGGGATGCCGTACGAAGGATTTACGTACGAGCTATATTTTGATGATTGATCCGCACTCTTGACTTGGGATGCCTGCTTATAGATATGGTATCGCATATGATATTATTGAGGCGGGATCACCGACTAATATATATACAGGTATGTATATGGATCGACTCAGATGTTAGGCGGTTTCCTTACCTGTAGTCCAGCATGTTAGCTTAGCCCTTTAGTTTAGTTTAGTTGTTAGATTAGATTCGATTCTTACCTATTACAAAAACTAACGAATCATGGGTATTTTAAAAGACAGCCCAAGGGATCCTACGGATATTTCAAAAGACGTATCTTTTCATAAAGACACCGTAGCCCCTATTTTCAAAACCCCATGATTCGTGTTATTTCAAAAGGCACCATTTGTAGGACTTATATTAGGTTAATGCAGTTTAGTTATCGTTGCGTCTAGTATTCAGCTCCCGCTCATTATTGTTGTTCGCTCCGCATCACATGCTTATATTATGCTTCATATTCTACTGTTGATATCTTGTGGTTAGGACACCAGCACCATTACCGATGATGCGTATGTACCACGTACACTTACTTGCCGGCTCACACACATCTTCATCGGTAATTACCATGTCACGAACACTTTAGAAATACTATTTCATTGACATAGGTTGTTAGCTAATAGTTTAGACATTGTAGTTATTGCCTGCTACTTCATGCATGTTATTATTCACTGTTGTGCCGCATTCATGGATTTTCATGCCTATATTCACTGTTTACATGCTATTGATGATTTGGATTCGGATTTCATGAGATTTCTTGGATTTGGAGGAAAACCGCAAAAACATAAATAAACCTTTTGTCTCTCTTTTTAAATAAAAAGTGCGGTTTTCCCATGATGTATGAGTCGTCCACCATGAGTTTACTGATGGATTTCGAGACCCGATTCGAGGAGACGGATGAACCGTTTCGGGTACATGGTGGGCCCGGTAAGGTACCCCGGGGCAAGAAGCACGTGATGATGACGATGTGAGCCTGGCAAGGGGAGACTACCTACCGGTGATATTACCCGACGCGTCGGATATCCGGAGGATACCGTCGTGGTCTTGAGATGGATGGTAGGGGCCGGTCTGGACTGACGGCGCCCTAGATATTGTGATTGAGACATTGAGATTTCGAGATATTGAGGTACAGATACTGTGATACAGAGATATCGAGATATTGGGATTACGTTTTGTGCCGATGCCAGGCACTGTTTTATGCTGATTTCATTATGATACCTCATTTTAAAAATACAAAGGAAATCTCACTAAATTATGAAAACAGTTTCTTCATTTACATGTATTCTGTTTTCATGCATTCATACCTCATTCATATGATATATCGCTACCTGAGGCACGGACACGGGCACATGAGATTACACTCGGGTTAGATATTTACCTTATCCTTTGTTATAGGCTGCATGTTATATACATATTTGAGGTTATATATTTATCGTATGACCTAGGATTGTGTCATGCATGCGATTCTTGTTCGTAGATGTATTCTAGTCACGAGTTGGCAACTCACCCCCGTTGTGCCCCAGTTTCTTGCAGGTTTCGCCGTACAGGTTTCTTTACGGCTTGCGGGTACAGTTTCGTTCGGGTGACTTGCTAGTAGGTGGGTTTATTTGTATCGTACCCATCATTATATCTTGTATATCATTATTCTGTTGTATCTAGAAGTTCCATCAACCAAACATGTATTTATTTTGAGATAGAGACTAGTGATGTTATTCCTTCGACCTTAGAGTCGCGCGTTATATTTCTGTGGTTTTCTTGTGGTTTTGAGTTTCCTTTTGAATTTTGATCCTCGCCGTTGGCGTTGTATATTATATTGCTTGTGTGGTTGTGGCCGTCGATTGACGAAGAGCTAGCTCCCGCTTGGGGATGCCTTTTTATTGATTTCGTATACTATTCATGTTGTATCCCGTTTGGGGGCCAGTATTTACAAAGGAGACTCTGCCGAAATTTTCAGGAAATTTTTGATGTTTTTAGAAACCCGCATAATTCGGCTTATGCTATTGAAACTACTTGTTTTAAATTGTTTTTCCTTCACTCTACTACTTTTCTTGGTTTGGATTTCTGGGGTTTCGGTTTACTTAGATTACGTACGCCTCGAGACGTTCGTAGTTTAAGTGCCGGTCTTGTTCCGTACGTTCGGGACGTGTCATAGACCTACCCACATGACCCTTGGCTAAGGTCAACAAAGCCACATGACTGTCTTAACTAAGCGCATCATATGCGGTATAGGAAGACATCACTTAGCTACCGTACACTGTGCCTTGACTATGGTCAACAAACACAACACGAATACTAAGTACTCTACTTCCTAAAATGACGGAGGGTTGCAGATGGTTTTTAAGAAAACATTTAACGCTTTGAACTTGATCTCGCTGCAGAATCAAATGGTTTTTAAATGGAGTGTTTTTTAGGCTTTTCTAGTTTTGCTAAAGGGGTCACTCCAGGTGATGGGATCGTCGGCCCTTTCCTCATCGAATAAGGAGCATGATATATCACATATACCGCTGTGCAAAGAAAAATCTATAGAAGCAATCAAAAGACAAACCGAGGGTTGTAGCATCTGTCAGTTATTGCTAAAGGGGTCACTCCCGGTGAAGGAATCTCGGCCCTTTCCTTATCAAATAAGGTGCAGGATGTTCTACAAGGAACACCGCGATGCCAAGCACGAACTGTAGCTACCTGTTTTATTTTTGAAATTCGATTCCACAACATCTTTTAGGTTTATTTTCTTTCATTAATCTCATTAATGAATTTCCCATCATTTAAGTCCACCTAAACATCACAGATAAACACAACGTACGCTTATGTAAGTGCACGGCGGCGCCCCGGCCGTCAATCCGACACCAAAATGTGGAAGCGTAAAACTTAAATTTTTCAAACTGGCACCACCGCGCACTAACTACCCGGATCGGGCCATTAACTAATCCTAGCTAACTACAAGATGGGTTAGAGATATACCGAGTGATCCGAGTCCTCCGGTCTTCTCGTCATCGTCCCGATCTCTCGCGGAAAGTCCTGTCTCCATGTCGTCACCGGAAGTGCACCACATCGCCTGCATCTTTTACGGGCTCCCACCTCAATACCGAGGCAACTCGGGCGCGAAGTTGGCTAGCCGACGCGTCCAAGATTTGCTGTAGGCTAGTGTAGAGTCTATGTCTCATTGGGGTTTAGTTGCCATGGAGGATGGAGGAAGAGTTTAAGGAAAATTGGTGCTTTCAATTTTTAGCAAGGAAATGAGATGATCAAATCTACACAAAAAAAATGAACCTCTCTCATTTTTCTCTCCCTCTCAAATGTGTGGCCGGCCTCCTCTCTTTGGAAAATGGTGGAGGGCAAACATAATACATGAGGGAGGTGAGTGTAGTAAAAGGTGCAGGGTGACCACATCCAAAGCAATGATAACCTTGTCATACTAAATCAAATCCATTTCTAATCTCAATTAATGCAAGTGAGTGATGTAAAGAGAATCAAATGATGGTGGAAAAGAATGGAATATAAAAGATGCTCTCATAATCAATCCATATGCAAGAAACCCCTCCACAAATGTTATTTGCAAACTTGCAAATAACCCCCTTCCAACGAAAAGTCCGGCCGCGAAAGAACAAAGGAAAACCGGCCGGAACGGAATTCAAACTGGCAACTTCAGAAAACTGATCCCGTAATAAATCACAGGAAAACCTCGATACTGTGCATACACACCCGCATCTGTATTCCGACCGGATACAAATGCAATGAGACAAAATCTACACTGTACTATACTAGGATCCGGCTTAAACCAAAGCCGGCTAGTAATATCTGTCCGATCCTGATCCGTGCAATCCGCACGTATCTGATCGAACCCTGCCATACATCCATACGGCCTCTAGTACTAACCGTCCGATCCTGATCCGTGAAATACCGCACGTATCTGATCGGACTCTGCCATATCTCCATACGGCCACTACAACGTTTCGCCCGAAACTTGAGTAACTGTAAGTGTGGTGCACTCTAAAGACTCGTCAATACTATGGCTGTGGATTTAACCACTAGCAAATCAGAGGTATAAGCCAATACGTGACGGGCCACCAGCTATTGACCAAAAGGGACGTCGATGAGCGAACTCATCCTGACACCCTACTGAGCCTGTCAGTGACAATATCCGTACAGTCCGGTCCGTTCGTCTATGAGCATCGCATGGCGGGCCTAGAGGGTTGGTAAAAGTCAGACCCCCAAAAGCGGTACAAGTCGTGTCGGAGTGTAGCCCAGAACACCCTGAGATACTACCGGAATACCCAACAGTAAATCTCCTGCCTTGGCCAAGGACTTCGTGTAATGGCTCTCCTAGACACAGCGTGAACTCACCCCCAATATCGGGAGAGACGAACCCCTGAAGATCCGCTCACTGCTTCCATGTGGCTCGGGACTGCACCCAACTAAAACCTGTTTGCACGTCTCCTTTGAGCGTGGTAGGGTAGTAATCAAAGTACAGTGGGAACTCACACGAGACAAATGACGATCCCCAGGTAGATGAACTAACCTGTACACATGTCACCAGGGAACTGCTATCTGACGTCAGGTATAAGACCAACTAGCATGTTCCCGGCGAGTCCTGTCCGGTGTACTCATAACCCAATGAGCACCTGTATACATCTTAGGTGAACCAACTGACACCAGTGGCTTGTGAGACCGGCCACCGCCCCTCGTCGGGGACTCGACTGTATACACTAGTCTACTCTGGAGAATCGATGCCCTGTCTCGAAACTCCTACGACTAGGGACCATTTAAGGATGTGCTTATAGACGACCAGCTCCCACGTATATGATCGCCCTCATACTGCTGCTGTCAAGCAAGAATCCTAGGGGCTCTATCAACATGCAATAGCGACCTGTCAGGTCACCTAAAGCAGTCCACGATGATAAAGGTAAACCAGATAGCATACTATCATCTCGAGTAAGACTGTCCTACCGGGATAGGTCCTTCCTCAATCATTGCAATCACGCGCCTGTGATCCAATAATTGACTCTGAGGGCACTATCTCCAACAATCTCCCACTTGCACTCAAGGCTAATTATTGCAATGTCGCATACTCACAGCCCGTGTGATACCGATCACCCAACTCCTCTACTAGTCAGTCTCACAAAACTCGTTTGCGAAACTATTGCGTTCGAGGAATAGCCTCAGTGAGTGTATCCGCCTTGATGTTTCTTTCTATGTCTCTCTCTATCTCAAGTTCACGGAGAAAACCTTCTCCCGAAATGAGCAATACCTGTCTTGGAATGTCTGGATGTCTGATGGGACCTAGTTCATAAATGAACTCCAAATCCAAACTTCTTAGACTGTATCGTCCACTGAACTTAATCAGTATCCTGCGCCATGCCTCCCTCAGTATCTGCCTGGATCACCTGTCCAAAATACTGCCCCTCGTCGGAAGGGAAAAATATAACTCTGACAACCTCCTTGTCGTCCAGGTCACCTTGGAAGCCTAGAATGATAACTGTCTCCCGAATGGGGCTGTCGTTATCATATCCCTAGAACACCCACTTATGTTCTAAAACTGCTTCCGACTGTTTCTCCAGAATTGGATCAATGTCAACTTATTGCATCTAGTGCAAGAACAACATCTGGTGTGGTACTTGACATCTCATGATTGACTCAATTGCCTGAGCAAGTGATCTGCCAATCATGCACTTCCCTCTCCCCTTTAGTCTGTAAGACACCTTTAGAGAAGGTGACTCCATCACCTGCAGGTACACTACCGTGCCAGGAGTCGTCCATTCTAAATACTCTTAGAATGCTGTCTAGGTACCCTGATTGGGAAACCACCCAAATCTAGATCTAAAACCATAGATCTAGTAACCAGCATGTCTGATATGATGTCCAAGTCCCATGTGGAGAAACTACTGTGTGACGACCAAAATATAACCGATCGTAGCATAGGAGTTTCCTTTCCTATTCTGTGTATGTCATCCAAATACCATGACATCACACCCTACTACCTTCTCAACAGATCCATCCCCTATTCTAATGAAGTCAAACCTATGACTGTCAAATCAGAAATTGATGATTTATCTCCGCTATATCTGCTTTAGTCTATAAATAGACATAAGCCACATGTCCACCAATGCTTCCACTGCTCCCACTGACTACGAAAACCCTCTGGCAGAGTCATATACACGTACACTTCTGAAGCCAGTTCAGAACGACGCTATACTCATCCTCCTGCCGGGTCTCGCAGCCTGGAACAACAGCAATGGCAAGTGTGGGTAAACAAGAACATCCCTGTCACCATCCGTGAGGCTACCGGAGTATCTCTCGGGTGCCTGAAGTTGCCCACCGTATCTGCGGAGTGGCCAATGGAATGTCAAATCAGATTGAATCTTTAGGTTCCTTATCAAATCTTCAGTAATCGTTTGCGGTTCTAGAATCACTTCCAGTTCTACCATACTCCCACTACTGTTTTCTGAAAAAGATCCATTTTTATTAAAACTGTGGCGAGTCAAGAACAATATCACTATTGATCTTCCAGATGGTAGAAAATCAACCCTCGTCATAGCCTGGGTCAACCCACAAACAGCCATTACAGAAACGTGCCTTGAGTTATCCAGAGTCTGGTTTTAAGCATAAGCCGGACAACTCCCCGTACCTTAACATCGTTAAGATATGAACTGTTCTATATCTAATATAGAACCAGAGGCACTGATTTAATTGAACCAGATTAAATCATGCAGCTGTCTCCAGTGCATGTCAACTAAATGGAAAAAGGCCGATCAACGTCACTCAACTTAGGAATGCTTCCAATTATGAGTAACCCGAAAGAGAAGCAAGTTCTCTTAATCATTTCTATCAACTGAATACCATACACAAGTATCTACATCTTCGATCACTTTGAAGAATCCCGATACTTGCAATACCTGGTTCTCTACTTTATTCAAATACCTATAACTTCTCAAAATTCAGACCCTGTGTTTCCACGAAACACCTGTCTAAAAACTTGAGGAGTCATAAGTAAACCGAATATAGTACGAGAGCCAACCCCTCTGTCCTCATGGACGCTGGACAACATACAATACTCTGTATAAGTCCCTTGAGTCTGATAACTCATTCACTGTGTGTCGTAGGTTGAAAATTGTACTTATGGTTAAGAAGAATTACACCGCTGTTTAATGCTCCTTACCTAACCATCCACTGATATAGGTAAATGTCGTAGACATAATTTCAAAAAGGTATATCTCACTCTATAAAAATAGACGTACAGATATATCGATTTGAAATTGGTGCATAACAGCGGATATTCAAAACTAAATATTTGCCGACCGGCAAACAGCCCAGGTGACTTTCTCAAATATCACCGATTACAACGAATCCCGATATAATGAGGATGATCACCCAATTCCCAATAACTTACTCCCACTCATCATCTGTAAAACCATACAGATGTGAGAATCATACCTGGTAAATACATACCCTGGAGCAAGTGTCTAACTGGGAAATCAGTTTTCGTTTAACAGTTCACAGTGAAACTGAAACATTGAAATGTTTCGTTGGGGTATCCTGGTATTCCTAGTAATACCAATTCCATTATCAGATTCACAACAGTAACCGTATATTTCTTTGCCATCTCTCCACATCCCTTCATATGTCTTTAGTCATTACCTTCTGCACACCCTTTTAGGCCAAATGGTTTTCTTCCTTCCCTACCGTTCGGCACCAGCCTTTGGTTTGGAAGAAGACAATCCAATAAGCATAATGGGTGTACTGTCCTAATCCTAGGAGCACTCGCAATGCGAGGGAAGGTGAAGATAAAAGACAACCGAATAAACCTTATTCCTATTTCTCCTGAACCAGAATCCATCCCCGAACTGGAACAAGTTCCTTTCGAGTTCGTATATAACTATACGATGGAATATCCAATAAACTGTGGATCTTCGTAGTGATACGGAGTGTCCTGGAGAAATACAAAGGTGATTTAGGATTGGCGAAGAAATATTTGGTATGGTCGTGAATAGCAGTCGCAGTTTACTTTGCCCTCTTACTAATCCCTTTCTTTGTCTTTACTTAATACCTTCTGTACACCGTTTAGGCTAATTGGTATTCTTTATTCCCCACCATTCGGCACCAGCCTAAGGTTTGGAAGAAGACTATCCAATTTGCGTAATAGGTGTACTATCTCCTAAGCCAAGGAGTACTCGCAACCTGAGAGAAGGTAAAAGGAAACGACAACCGAATAGTCCTATTCGTTTTCTCCAGAACCGGAAACCATCCTCGAATAAATTCCTTCGAGTTCGTATCTAACCATACGATGGTTTTGTCCAATGGAAGTGGACGTTCGTTGTAATACGGAGTGTCCTGGAGAAAAGGATAATGTAGGAGTGGCAACGAGGTTTGCAACTCTGACAATCCAAAAGCCAATGTTTAAGAAGGTTCGGTCAACTTGGTCACAGAGTCATAGTCTTAGGGTCGGGTCAATGATCGCTGCCAGAGAGAGAGAAAAGAAACACTCAGCATGCACTCTAACCTAGATCAGAATGGTTACAGATTTATCTAATCTGGAAACCTCCTACTGTACCGTCAAATTCTCTTCCAAACCTAAAAGAAGAATTAGTCGGGAATACCCGAGGAGTAAACCAACTCATCAGTAGGAATCGGGATCCAACTATCATCGCATGATAACGTGACGGAATCCGCTCACGGTGTCACACTCCAGAAGGTATGCGCATATCTGGCAAGTTTCAGTTCTTTTGAAACTCTCGATGTGGATTTTTGCCCCATGCTCTTATGACCTTGACTTTGGCCAACAAATCATAAGTCACATGTCAAGTTCTGCCCGTCATTCTCCAGGTTAATTTGAGCCCACCCGCACAAGCCCTTGACTTTGGCCAACAAGGCTATACGACTGCCCCAAACCAACGCATCTATCTATGCTGCATATGAATAACCAACAGCTACCAAACACTGTGCCTTGACTTTGGCCAACAAACACAGCTTGAATACTACTGACTACCCATATGAAACGACGGAGGGCTACGAATGGTTTCTGGCGAAAACCTTTAACGTAATGAACTTGATATCGTTGAAGGAACGGATAGCTTTTTAGAAAATATAGTGACGAAAACTTTTACTAAAGAGGTCACTCCCGGTGAAGGGATCTCGGCTCTTTCCCCGTAGAATAGGGTGCAGGATATTCTAAATGAATACCACGATGCAAAGCAAAAGTAATCGGCTATAGTGAAGTTAATGCCCTGACGCAAACTTCTGTACAAGGGGTCACTCCCGGTGAAGGGATCTCGGCCCTTGCCTCGTCGACTGAGGTGCTGGATATTCATAACCGAACATCACTGTGCAAAAAAAAAGAGAACGCCCTTGCAATAACAGCTTTTTGAAAAGTTGTTCCAACAATATCAGATTAGGTTTGTTTTTAACTTGCATTGATCCGAATCAACGCAGTCTCATCAATTGATCACACCACAAAGAACGAAAATATACTGATGTACGTATATGCCATCCGCATTCGCCACTGGGTCCCGTCATTACCCGTTAGGTTACTTAACTAACGACAGAGCGGGGACTGGACTAGCGCGGATGAAAAACATATACAACATCTACTAGTATACATATCAATATATAATATTTCGCTCAAGGCGTGATAAAATGCGACATCACAGAAATGTACAGCATCACAGAATAATACAGATATCTGGGATCCCCGGGTTTCACAGAGCCACTACTGAAACCCGACGTTCCCCTGGTCGTGTGGATAGCCTGTGCAATGAAATCCTAGACCCCTACGGGCGCGGCAAGTTACCCGCCAAAACCTGAAGCGAGGTAGCCCCCTTCAGCAACGTGAATGGACCACCCGGCACTTCACGGAATCCGGTAACTTGGGCACCCCTCCTGGGTCAACCTGTACCCCCTACGAGTGCGGCGAACAGCCCGCCAATTCTAGAGTGAAGCCCCCTCCGTCTCAATGCCATGAGATGCGGGCTTGTTGCCTTCTAGAACCCGGCTATCCGTGCACCCCTCCGCGGGGTAATCCTAGTACAGAAAGTAAAATATACATACAACGGGTACATCGACCGCAACCTGGTCATGCCCCAAAATAATAATACAAACAGGCAGTGACGGTAGTCCACATGTCGGACGCTCGCCCCGCAATATCAAATGTACATAATACAACAAAACTGTACTACCACTGCAACAAGGCTAACCCCCACGACCGATCCGGAACATCACAGCAAAATCACAGAACATCAACGTGAATGTCACGTTCGCAAATCCGTCTAACCGGGCTATAGCAGTTAGACAGGATTTACCGATCAAGTGACATTCACGGTCGCAGATATAATGTAAATACTGTGAAATAATGTGTTTAAAATATCCGATCGATCAAATTTACCAAGTGGGCCTCCAAGTACTACTGTAGCACATCAAGAAATTCTGGGCCCAAACATAATATTCTAGAAACCCTATTTTCACCCCAGAAGCCCACTGGAAAAATTTGACACATCGATCCCTCCAAACGGCGGCGGAACCGCGGCGCAAAGTGGGGTTTGGCCGCGGTTCCACGCTCCCCTTGAAAGATCAACGTCTCGAATTTCTCCAGAATTCTTAGGACTTCCAGTACATCAGTTTTCTACAACCTGAAAAAATTTTAGACTTCAAAAAATTTCGAAAGAAACTGATGTGAGTAAAAATACGGTTTTTGGAATTTTGGTCGATCGGAAATGCAAACTAATTAAACAAAGCTAGACTATGTTAATGGCGAGGCTCTGATACCACTGTAAGTGCACGGCGGCGCCCCGGCCGTCAATCCGACGCCAAAATGCGGAAGCGTAAAACTTAAATTTTTCAAACCGGCACCACCGCGCACTAACTACCCGGATCGGGCCATTAACTAGTCCTAGCTAACTACAAGACGGGTTAGAGATATACCGAGTGATCCGAGTCCTCCGGTCTTCTCGTCATCGTCCCGATCTCTCGCGGAAAGTCCTGTCTCCATGTCGTCGCCGGAAGTGCACCACATCGCCTGCATCTTTTACGGGCTCCCACCTCAATACCGAGGCAACTCGGGCGCGAAGTTGGCTAGCGGACGCGTCCAAGATTTGCTGTAGGCTAGTGTAGAGTCTATGTCTCATTGGGGTTTAGTTGCCATGGAGGATGGAGGAAGAGTTTAAGGAAAATTGGTGCTTTCAATTTTTAGCAAGGAAATGAGATGATCAAATCTACACAAAAAAAAATGAACCTCTCTCATTTTTCTCTCCCTCTCAAATGTGTGGCCGGCCTCCTCTCTTTGGAAAATGGTGGATGGCAAATATAATACATGAGGGAGGTGAGTGTAGTAAAAGGTGGAGGGTGACCACATCCAAAGCAATGATAACCTTGTCACACTAAATCAAATCCATTTCTAATCTCAATTAATGCAAGTGAGTGATGTAAAGAGAATCAAATGATGGTGGAAAAGAATGGAATATAAAAGATGCTCTCATAATCAATCCATATGCAAGAAACCCCCTCCACAAATGTTATTTGCAAACTTGCAAATAACCCCATTCCAACGAAAAGTCCGGCCGCGAAAGAACAAAGGAAAACCGGCCGGAACGGAATGCAAACTGGCAACTTCAGAAAACTGATTCCGTAATAAATCACAGGAAAACCCCGATACTGTGCATACACATCCGCATCTGTATTCCGACCGGATACAAATGCAACGAGACAAAATCTACACTGTACTATAATAGGATCCGGCTTAAACCAAAGCCGGCTAGTATTATCTGTCTGATCCTGATCTGTGCAATCCGCACGTATCTGATCGAACCCTGCCATACATCCATACGGCCTCTAGTACTAACCGTCTGATCCCGATCCGTGCAATACCGCACGTATCTGATCGGACCCTGCCATATCTCCATACGGCCTCTACAGCGTTTCGCCCGAAACTTGAGTAACTGTAAGTGTGGTGGACTCTAAAGACCCGTCAATACTATGGCTGTGGATTTAACCACTAGCACGTCAGAGGTATAAGACAATACGTGACGGGCCACCAGCTATTGACCAAAAGGGACGTCGATGAGCGAACTCATCCTGACACCCTATTGAGCCTGTCAGTGACAATATCCGTACAGTCCGGTCCGTTCTTCTATGAGCATCGCATGGCGGGCCTAAGGGGTTGGTAAAAGTCAGACCCCCAAAAGCGGTACAAGTCGTGTCGGAGTGTAGCCCAGAACACCCTGAGATACTACTGGAATACCTACCGGTAAATCTCCTGCCTTGGCTAAGGACTTCATGTAATGGCTCTCCTAGACACAGCGCGAACTCACCCCCAATACCGGGAGAGACGAACCCCTGAAGATCCGCTCACTGCCTCCATGTGCCTCGGGACAGCACCCAACTAAAACCTGTTTGCACGTCTCCTTTGAGCGTGGTTGGGTAGTAATCAAAGTACAATGGGAACTCACACGAGACAAATGACGATCCCCAGGTCGATGAACTAACCTGTACACATGTCACCAGGGAACTGCTATCTGACGTCAGGTATAAGACCAACTAGCATGTTCCCGGCGAGTCCTGTCCGGTGTAATCATAACCCCATGAGCACCTGTATACATCTTTGGTGAACCAACTGACACCAGTGGCTTGTGAGACCGGCCACCGCCCCTCGTCGGGGTCTCGACTGTATACACTAGTCTACTCTGGAGAATCGATGCCCTGTCTCGAAACTCCCACGACTAGGGACCATTTAAGGATGTGCTTATAGACTACCAGCTCCCATGTATATGATCGCCCTCATACTGCTGGCAGTCAAGCAAGAATCCAAGGGGCTCTATCAACGTGCAATAGCGACCTGTCAGGTCACCTAAAGCAGTACACGATGATAAAGGTAAACCAGATAGCATACTATCATCTCGAGTAAGACTGTCCTACCGGGATAGGTCCTCCCTCAATTATTGCAATCACGCGCCTGTGATCCAATAATTGACTCTGAGGGCACTATCTCCAACAGCTTATGTCATCCACATTCGCCTCGATGTCCCGTCTGTACCGTTAGGTTAGGTAACTAACGGCAGAGCGGGGCAGGGCTAGCGCGGTTGTAAAACATAAGCAACGTCTATATAATATATCATATATAGTATATACAGTATCCATCTGAAATAATCACATGATCACATCACAGATAACGCAGCAGAAAATATCATATGAAATATTGGATATACTAGGACGTCCGTGTTTTATTTTGAGCCTATATAAAACACGGATTCCACGGTCTTGATGAATAGCCAATCCCACACCCCTAGACCCCTATGAGAGCGGCAAGTAACCCTACCAATTCTAGAGTTAGGAGACCCGGACTCGACTCCTCGAGATGGTCTCCCACTGGACCCTAGAACCCGGTTACTTGTGCTCCCCGCCTTGGGTCTATCCTAATGAGGAAAAGTAAATAATATACAATGGAGACATCATCCTCAACCCGGAAGTGCCCCAATAAAAGAATATTACATACAAGTTTTTTACATGAATGAAAAAGAAAAACACTCATCTCACATAAAAAAAAACCGGCTATTCGAACACGACGATCCAATATAACATATCCAGCAACACATAACATCACATGATATCAACGTAAGTAAATATGCCCATCCCAATTGTCGTTGACATATAGCAACGAAACCGGCGATATCACATATTACACTTACGATCGCAGAAAAGAAAGTGTAAAACTACAGCAGTTGGAATCCGCAACTATAAGTGCACGGCGGCGCCCCGGCCGTCAATCCGAGGCCAAAATGCGGAAACGATAATTTACTTTAACTTTTGAACCGGCACCACCGCGCACTAAAATCCCGGATCGGGCCATTAATCTAATCCTAGCAAACTAGAGAAAGGGTAGAGAGATATACCGAGCGATCCGTGTCCTTCGGTCTTCTCGTCATTGTCCCGATCTCCCCGCGGAATCTCCGGTCTTCACCTCCTCGCCGGAAGGGCACCACGTCGCCGGCTTCTTTTACGGGCTCCCACCTCTGGACCGAGGCAACTCGGGCACGAAGTTGGCGAGTCGACGTGCCCAAGAATTGCTGTAGAATAAGTGTAGAAAGCTATGTGTCTCATTTGGGGTTGTATGAAGTTGCCATAATGGTGGAGGAATGAGATGTGGAATTTTTGTAGATGAACTTGGGGATTTTGCAAACATGAAGAGAACCAAAAATACCCACACAAAATTTCAGCCCCCCCTCTAATGTGACCGGCCTCTTTTCATCAAGGGAAAGAAAAATGAGTGAGAGAGAGAGTTTCAATAATGCAAGAGAGAGAGAAGAGTCATGATGAGAAGAGATGATCACTAATCAAAACCAACACTCAAACAACCTAACCCTCCATCATCAACCATCACTCATCATACCACCAAAAGTAAACCATGATGAATAAGAAAGTCAAGCAATGATGAAGTCAAGAAGTCAAATGATGGTGCAACCATCATGAAGCAACAATATGCAAAGACCACACTCCACAATGCTAATTTTCACAATTGCAAATAAGCCCTCCTCCACCAATTTTCAGCCAAGGAAAGATACAAAGGAAAATGGCCGACACGGAAAGCAAACTGGCAACTTCAGAAATCTGATCCCGTAATAAATTATAGGAAAACCCCGTGACTGTATATACATATCCACGTTTGTATTTTGACCGAATACAAATGCAATGAGACAAAATCTACACTGTACAATACTAGGATCCGGCTTAAACCAAAGCATGCTAGTATTATCCGTCCGATCATGATCCGTGCAATAGCGCACGTATCTGATCGAACCCTGCCATATCTCCAGACGGTCTCTACAGCGTTTCGCCCGAAACTTAAGAAAACGGTCTGTGGGGGACTCTAAAGACTTGTCAATAGTTTGGTTGTGGATTTAACCACTAGCATGTCAGAGGTATTAGCCATATGTAACGGGCTACCAGGTATTGACCAAAAGGGACGTCGATGAGCGAACTCATCCTGACACTCTACTGAGCCTGTCAGTGACAATATCCGTACAGTCCGGCCCGTTCGACTATGAGCATGGCATGGCGGGCCTAGGGGGTTGGTAAAAGTCAGACCCCCAAAAGCAGTACAAGTCGTGTCGGAGTGTAGACCATGACACCCTGAGATACTACTGGAATATCTACCAGTAAATCTCCTGCCTTGGCCAAGGACTTCATGTAAGGGCTCTCCTAGACACAGCGCGACCTCACCCCCAAAACCGGGAGAGACGAACCCCTGAAGATCCGCTCACTGCCTCCATGTGGCTCGGGACTGTACCCAACTAAAACCTGTTTGCACATCTCCTTTGAGCGTGGTAGGGTAGTAATCAAAGTACAGTGGGAACTCACACGAGACTAATGACGATCTCAGGTCGATGAACTAACCTGTACACATGTCACCAGGGAACTGCTATCTGACGGCAGGCATAAAACCAACTAGCATGTTCCCGGCGAGTCCTGTCCGGTGTACTCATAACCCAATGAGCACCTGTATACATCTTAGGTGAACTAACTGACACCAGTGGCTTGTGAGACCGGCCACCGCCCCTCATCGGGGTCTCGACTGTATACACTAGTCTACTCTGGACTATCGATGCCCTGTCTCAAAAATCCTACGACTAGGGACCTTTTAAGGATGTGCTTATAGACCCCAGGTCCCACGTATATGATCGCCCTCATACTGCTGGCAGTCAAGCAAGAATCCTAGGGTCTCTATCAACGTGTAATAGTGACCTGTAAGGTCACCTGAAGCAGTACACGATGATAAAGGTAAACCAGATAGCATACTATCATCTTGAGTAAGATTGTCCTTCTGGGACAGGTCCTCCCTCAATCATTGCAATCACGTGCCTATGATCCAATAATTGACTCTGAGGGCACTATCTCCAACAATCTCCCACTTGCTCTCAAGGCTAATTATTGCGATGTCGCATACTCACAGCCCGTGTGATACCGAACACCCAACTTCTCTACTAATCAGTCTCACAAAACCCGTTTGCAAAACTATTGCGTTCGAGGAATAGCCTCAGCGAGTGGATCCGCTTTGATGTTTCTTTCTATTTCTCTCTATATCTCAAGTTCGCGGAGAAAGCCATCTCCCGAAATGAGCATTACCTGTCTTAGAATGTGTCTTGATGTCTGATGGGACCTAGCTCATAAATGAACTCCAAATCCAAACTTCTTAGACTGTATCGTCAACTGAACTTAATCAGTATCCTGCGTCATGCCTCCCTCAGTATCCCCTTGGATGACCTGTCCAAAATACTGTCCCTCGTCAGAAGGAAAACTATAACTCTGACAACCTCTCTGTCATCCAGGTCACCTTGGAAGCCTGGAATGATAACTGTCTCCCGAATAGGGCTGTCGTTATCATATCCCTAGAACATCCACTTATGTTCTAAAACCGCTTCCTAATGTTTCTCCAGGATTGGATTAATATCAAGTTATTGCATCTACTGCAAAAACAACATCTGGTGTGGTACTTGACATCTCATGATTGACTCAATTGCCTAAGCAAGTGATCTGCCAATCATGCACATCCCTCTCCCCTTTAGTCTGTAAGACACCTTTAGAGAGGGTGACTCCATCACCTGCAGGTACACTACCGTGCCAGGAGTCGTCCATTCTAAAAACTCTTAGAATGATGTCTAAGTACCCTGATTGGGAAACCACCCAAATCTAGATCTAAAACCATAGATCCAGTAACCAGAATGTCTTATATAATATCCAAGTCCTATGTAGAGAAACCACTGTGTGACAACCAAAGTTTAACCGATCGTAGTATAGGAACTTCACTTCCTACTCTGTGTATGTCATCCAGATACCAGGACATCACACCCTACTACCTTCTTAACAGATCCATCCCCTATTCTGATGAAGTCAAACCTATGACTGTCACATCAGAAATAGATGATCTATCTCCGCTATATCTGCTTTAGTCTATAGACATAAGCTACTTGTCCACCAATGCTTCCGCTGCTCCCACTGACTACGACAACCCTCTGGCAGAGTCATATAGACGTGCACTTCTAAAGCCAGTTTAGAACGATGCTATACTCATCCTCCTGCCGGGTCTCACAGTCTGGAACAACAGCAGTGGCAAGTCTGGGTAAACAAGAACCTCCCTGTCACCGTCCTTGAGGCTACCGGAGTACCTCTCGGGTGCCTGAGGTTACCCACCACATCTGCGGAGTGGCCAATGGAATGTCAAACCAGATTGAATCTTTAGGTTCTTATCAAATCTTCAGTAATCGTTTGCGGTTCTGGAATCACTTCCAGTTCTACCATACTCCCACTACTGTTTTCTGAAAAAATCCATTTTTATTAAAACTGTGGCGAGTCAAGAACAATATCACTATTGATCTTCCAGATGGTAGAAAGTCAACCCTCGTCATAGCCTGGGTCAACCCACAAACAGCCATTACAGAAACGTGCCTTGAGTTATCCAGAGTCTGGTTTTAAGCATAAGCCGGACAACTCCCCATACCTTAACATCGTTAAGATATGAACTGTTCTATATCCAGAGGCACTGATTTAATTGAACCAGATTCAAATCATGCAGCTGTCTCCAGTGCATGTCAACTAAATGGAAAGAGGCCGATCATCGTTACTCAACTTAGGAATGCTTCCAATTATGAGTAACCTGAAAGAGAAGCAAGTTCTCTTAATCATTACTATCAACTGAATACCCTACACAAGTATCTACATCTTCGATCACCTTGATGAATCCTGATACTTGCAACACCTGGTTCTCTACTTCATTTATATACCTATAACTTCTCAAAACTCAGATCTTGTGTTTCTATGAAACACTTATCTAAGAACTAGAGAAGTCATAAGTAAGCCGAATATAGTACGAGGACCAACCCCTCTGTCCTAATGGACACTGGACAACATACAATACTTTGTATAAGTCCCCTGAGTCGAATAACTCAAACCCTGTGCGTCGTAGGTTGAAAACTGTACTTATGGTTAAGAAGAATTACACCGCCGTTTAATGCTCCTTACCTAACCATCAACTGATATAGGTAAATTTCATGGACATAATTTCAAAAAGGTATATCTCACTCTATAAAAATAGACGTACAGATGTATTAATTTGAAATTTGTGCATAACAGCGGATATTCAAAACCATATATTTGTCGTCCGGCAAACAACCCAGGTGACTTCCTTAAATATCACCAATTACAACGAATTCCGATATAGTGAGGATGATCACCTAATTCCCAATAACTTACTCCCACTCATCATCTGTAAAACCATACATATGTGAGAATCATACCTGGTAAATACATACTCTGGAGCAAGTGTCTAATTGGGAAATCAGTTTTCTTTTAACAGTACACAGTGAAACTGAAACATTGAAATGTTTCGATGGGGTATCCTGGTATTCCTAGTAATGCCTCTTCCATTATCAGATTCACAACTGTAACCATATATTTCTATGCCATCTCTCCACATCCCTTCATATGTCTTTATTCATTACCTTCTGCACACCCCTTTAGGCCAAATGGTTTTCTTCCTTCCCTACCGTTCGGCACCAGTCTATGGTTTGGAAGAAGACTATCCAATAAGCATAATGGGTGTACTGTCCTAATCGTAGGAGCGCTCACAATGCGAGAGAAGGTGAGGATAAAAGACAACCGAATAAACCTTATTCCTATTTCTCCTGAACCAGAATCCATCCCCGAACTGGAACAAGTTCCTTTCGAGTTCGTATATAACCATACGATGGAGTATCCAATAAACTGTGGATCTTCGTAGTGATACAGAGTGTCCTGGAGAAATACAAAGGTGAAGTGGGATTGGCAAAGAAACACTAGGTTTGGTCGTGAATAACAGTCGCAATTTACTTTGCCCTCCTTCTAATCCATTTCTTTGTCTTTACATAATACCTTTTGTACACCATCGTTATGCTAATTGGTTTTCTTCATTCCCTACCGGTCGGCATCTGCCTACGGTTTGGAAGAAGACTATCCAATTTGCGTAATAGGTGTACTATCTCCTAAACCAAGGAGCACTCGCAACCTGAGAGAAGGTAAAAGGAAAAGACAACTGAATAGTCCTATTCGTTTTCTCCAGAACCGGAAACCATCCTTGAATAAATTCCTTCGTGTTCGTATATAACCATACGATGGTTTTGTCCAATGGAAGTGGACATTCGCAGTAATACGGGGTGTCCTGGAGAAAAGGGTAAAAGTAGGAGTGGCAATGAGGTTTGCAACTCTGACAATCCAAAAGCCAGTGTTTAAGAAGGGTCGGTTAATTTTGTCACTGAGTCATAGTCTAGGGTTGGGTCAAGGTCGCTGCCAAAGACAAAGAGAAAAGAAACACTCAGCGTGCACTCTAACCTAGATCAGAATGGTTACCAATTTATCTAATCTGGAAACCTCCCACTGTACCGTCAAATTCTTCTCCAAACCTGAAAGAAGAATTAGTCGGGATCACCCGAGGAGTAAACCAACTCATCAGTGGGAATCGGGATCCAACTATCATCGCATGATAACGTGACGGACTTCACTCATGTTATCACACTCCGGAAGGTATGCGCATATCTGGCAAGTTTCAGTTTCTTTAGAAACTCCCGATGTGATTTTTTCCCCATGCTCTTATGACCTTGACGAAGGCCAACAAATTATAAGTCACATGTCAAGTTCTACCCGTCATTCTCCAGGTTAATTTGAACCCACCCGTACAAGCCCTTGACTTTGGCTAACAAGGCTATATGACTGTCCCAAACCAACGCATCTATCTATGCTGCAGAAAGGCAACAAGCAGCTAGCATACACTATGCCTTGACGAAGGCCAACAAACATAGCATGAATACTACGTGCTACCCGTCTGAAACGACGGAGGGCTACGAATGGTTTCTGGCGAAAAACCTCTAACGTAATGAACTTGATATCGTTGAAGGAACTGGATAGCTTTTATAAAAATATAGTGACGAAAACCTTTGCTAAAGAGGTCACTCCCGGTGAAGGGATCTCGGCTCTTTCCCCGTAGAATGGGGTGCAGGATATTCCAAATGAATACCACGATGCAAAGCAAAAGTAATCGGCTATAGTGAAGTTAATGCCCTGACGCAAACTTCTGTACAAGGGGTCACTCCCGGTGAAGGGATCTCGGCCCTTGCCTCGTCGACTGAGGTGCTGGATATTCATAACCGAACATCACTGTGCAAAACAAAAGAGAACGCCCTTGCAATAACAGCTTTTTGAAAAGTTGTTCCAACAATATCAGATTAGGTTTGTTTTTAACTTGCATTGATCCGAATCAACGCAGTCCCATCAATTGATCACACCACAAAGAACGAAAATATACTGATGTACGTATATGCCATCCGCATTCGCCACTGGGTCCCGTCATTACCCGTTAGGTTACTTAACTAACGACAGAGCGGGGACTGGACTAGCGCGGATGAAAAACATATACAACATCTACTAGTATACATATCAATATATAATATTTCGCTCAAGGCGTGATAAAATACAACATCACAGAAATGTAATAAGCATCGCAGAACAATACAGATATCTGGGATCCCCGGGTTTTATAGAGACGCTACTGAAACCCGACGTTCCCCTGGTCGTGTGGATAGCCTGTGCAATAAAATCCTAGACCCCTACGGGCATGGCAAGTTACCCGCCCAAACCTGAAGCGAGGCAGCCCCCTTCAGCAACGTGAATGGACCACCCAGCACTTCACGGAATCCCGTAACTTGGGCACCC
Organism: Agapanthus africanus; assembly: GCA_030015575.1. Classification (NCBI taxonomy): domain Eukaryota; kingdom Viridiplantae; phylum Streptophyta; class Magnoliopsida; order Asparagales; family Amaryllidaceae; genus Agapanthus; species Agapanthus africanus. Next base: position 302,082,805 of record JASDDO010000008.1, read on the forward strand.
CACCTGAGTCAACCTGTACCCCCTACGAGTGCGGCGAATAGCCCGCCAATTCTAGAGTGAGGCCCCCTCCGTCTCAACGCTATGAGATGCGGGCCCGTTGCCCTCTAGAACCCGGCTATCCGTGTACCCCACCTTGGTGTAATCCTAGTACAGAAAGTAAAATATACATACAACGGGTACATCGACCTCACCCCGGTCATGCCCCAAAAGAATAATATACAGACAGGCAGTGACGGCAGTCCATATGTCGGACGCTCGCCCCGCAATATCAAATGTACATAAAAAACCAAAATTGTACTACCATTGCATCCCGGCTATCCCCCACGACCAATCCGTAACATCACTGCACAACACAGAACATCAACGTGAATGTCACGTTCGCAAATCCATCTAAAAGGGCTATAGCAGTTAGACAGGATTTACCGATCAAATGACATTCACGGTCGCAGATATAATGTAAATATTGTGAACTAACATGTTTAAACATTTCGATCGATCAAATTTACCCAAGTGGGCCCTCAATCACTACTGTAGCACTTAAAGAAATTCTGGGCCCAAAAAGAATATACCAAAACCCTATTTTCAACACAGAGACTCTCTGTAAAAATTTGATGCACTGAACATTAAAGATGGCGGCGGAACCGCGGCCCAAACATGGGTTTGGCCGCGGTTCCGTGGTGGGGTAATGGGTTCATGCGACCAAATTTTACCAGAGTGCTCATACTTCCATGCACATGTTTCTGCAACAACCTGAAAAAAAATTTCGACAGAAACTAATGCTTTTGAAAACGCGGGTTTTGGAATTTTGTTCGATAGAAAATGTAAACACATTAGACCAAGCTAGACTAGGTTAATGGCGTGGCTCTGATACCATGTAAGTGCACGGCGGTGCCCCGGCCGTCAATCCGAGGCCAAAATGCGGAAACAATAATTTACTTTAACTTTTGAACCGGAACCACCGCGCACTAAAATCCCGAATCGGGCCATTAATCTAATCCTAGCAAACTAGAGAAGGGGTAGAGAGATATACCGAGCGATCTGTGTCCTTCGGTCTTCTCGTCGTTGTCCCGATCTCCCCGCGGAATCTCCGGTCTTCACCTCCTCGCTGGAAGGGCACCACGTCGTCGGCTTCTTTTACGGGCTCCCACCTCTGGATCGAGGCAACTCGGGCACGAAGTTAGCGAGTCGACGTGCCCAAGAATTGCTGTAGAATAAGTGTAGAAAGCTATGTGTCTCATTTGGGGTTGTATGAAGTGGCCATAATGGTGGAGGAATAAGATGTGGAATTTTTGTAGAAGAACTTGGGGATTTTGCAAACATGAAGAGAACCAAAAATCCCCACACAAAATTTCAGCCCCCCCTCTAATGTGGCCGGCCTCTTTTCATTAAGGGAGAGAAAAATGAGAGAAAGAGAGAGTTTCAATAATGCAAGAAAGAGAAAAGAGTCATGATGAGAAGAGATGATCACTAATCAAAACCAACACTCAAACAACCTAACCCTCCATCGTCAACCATCACTCATCACACCACCAAAAGTAAACCATGATGAATAAGAAAGTCAAGCAATGATGAAGTCAAGAAGTCAAATGATGGTGCAACCATCATGAAGCAACAATATGCAAAGACCACCCTCCACAATCCTAATTTGCACAATTGCAAATAAGCCCAACTCTACCAATTTTCAGCCAAGGAATGATATAAAGAAAAATGGCCGACACGGAAAGCAAACTGGCAACTTCACAAAAACTGATCCCTTAATAAATTACAGGAAAACCCCATTACTGTATATACATACCCGTATTTGTATTCCGACCGAATACAAATGCAATGAGACAAAATCTACACTGAACAATACTAGGATCCGGCTTAAACCAAAGCCTGCTAGTATTATCCGTCCGATCATGATCCGTGCAATACCGCACGTATCTGATCGAACCCTGCCATATCTCCATACGGCCTCTACAGCGTTTCGCCCGAAACATGAGAAATCGGTCTGTGGGGGACTCTAAAGACTCGTTAATACTTTGGATGTGGATTTAACCAGTAGCACGTCAGAGTTATTAGCCATACGTAACGGGCTACCAGGTATTGACCAAAAGGGACGTCGATGAGCGAACTCATCCTGACACCCTACTGAGCCTGTCAGTGACAATATCCATACAGTCCAGCCTGTTTGTCTATGAGCATCGCATGGCGGGCCTAGGGGGTTGGTAAAAGTCAGACCCCCAAAAACGGTACAAGTCGTGTCGGAGTGTAGCCCAGAACACCCTGAGATACTACTAGAATACCTACCAGTAAATCTCCTGCCTTGGCCAAGGACTTCGTGTAAGAGCTCTCCTAGACACAGCGCGACCTCACCCCCAATACCGAGAGAGACGAACCCTTGAAGATCCGCTCACTGCCTCCATGTGGCTCGGGACTGTACCCAACTAAAACCTGTTTGCACGTCTCCTTTGAGCGTGGTAGGGTAGTAATCAAAGTACAGTGGGAACTCACATGAGACAAATGACGATCTCAAGTCGATGAACTAACCTGTACACATGTCACCAGGGAACTTCTATCTGACGTCAGGTATAAGACCAACTAGCATGTTCCCGGCGAGTCCTGTCCGGTGAACTCATAACCCAATGAGCACCTGTATACATCTTAGGTGAACCATCTCACACCAGTTGCTTGTGAGACCGTCCACCGCCCCTCGTCGGGGTCTCGACTGTATACACTAGTCTACTCTGGAGTATCGATGCCCTGTCTCGAAACTCCCACGACTAGGGACCTTTTAAGGATGTGCTTATAGACCCCAGCTCCCACGTATATGATCGCCCTCATACTGCTGGCAGTCAAGCAAGAATCCTAGGGGCTCTATCAACGTGTAATAGTGACCTGTAAGGTCACCTGAAGCAGTACACGATGATAAAGGTAAACCAGATATCATACTATCATCTTGAGTAAGACTGTCCTACTGGGACAGGTCCTCCCTCAATCATTGCAATCATGTGCCTGTGATCCAATAATTGACTCTGAGGTTACTATCTCCAACAGCAACCTCCTTAGACATCCCATGCCTAATCAAATGAATTCCTTAGACATCGCATGCCTAACAATTATAAACCCCGCATTTTAGTCTCAAAATCGAAAACTGTTTTCAATATCAAGTCGGCCAATTCAACAAGATTCCCGACATCCAAAACGAATGCTCATCGCAAACTTTAGTAGACGGCCGCACCCCCGATACCGTCGACGAAGTGTACTAAGGCGGAACACCGCTGCCGCGAGCACCCGAACGGATGCTCTCGGCGACGGGGTTCTCCTACAGTCACTTTATCGGGGCTATGGGGCATGGCTATCTATTAAGTTTACCGGCGAGTATCCGCGTACGCAACGTGATTGCGACAGACTTTTGATCACATCAAAATTCCGTGGCAACAGATCAAGTGAGACTAAACTGCTAGATTTATAACATTCAAATCAGTTATCTCATAACAATTTGTGGATTCCAAATATTGTATCACATTCCAGACAAATAGACAATGTTAAACTTTCCGATCGAACAATCAAACACCCAAGTTTTCCCGAATAGTTCAAGATTTGAAATAAGTTTAAAAACATCCACATCATGCCACAGTACCAACGGTACAGCCGTAGAAGGGTCAAGCCAACGCCTCACATGTGGCACGCCGTACTAGCCCAAACCCTAAGGTTCAAAGGGCAGTTCAAGACGGTCACATAATCGAGTTAAGGTTTGTTGTCTTCTAGAGGGTCCATCGCGTTACTTGCACTACTTAGAACGTTCTTAAACTACGGAAAAATCCAACACTTGGAAATTTCCCGGCAGGGGAAAAAGTGGGTATTTATATCCGGTCGAACTTTTTAACATGTTCTAAAATATCCGGAAAAACACATAGACGAAGTTAAACTTTCGATCGAATCAACGAACTCCCAATACAACCCAGAAAACTCAACTGTTGAGTAGAAATTAAAAATTCCCAGAAAACACAGCACTTACAGAAAGAAATTACTGTGCAAACCACGTGGCAAGATTCACCATTATGACCGCGAAACCACCGCGCAAGCCAGGGTGGGGCCGCGGTTCCACGACGCATTGGTCGAGTTGGAGACATGAGTTGCACAGTAACTCCTAGAAAACCCTGCTGAATTTTTTGACAATTTTTAATTCACAAAAATCCACAATTTCAGAAAATGTACAGAAAGGGGTCAAGTTTAGGGTTTCGGGGTTCGATCGGATTTCTAACATCGTCTATACTTCGCCTAAAGCTCTAGCTAGGCTCTGTTACCACTGTAGGGATCCTAGGTACACTCATGAGGTTCCACAAGGCATCTACCATGCCAAAATCAAAATTTTTCCATGTGCCGAGAAACCCTAATTGAGATCGTTACTAGAGGTAAGGCGAAAGCAAGCAAGTTAACTACTTTAACTACAAGTGAAAGGGACTACAACCTTTGTAGATCTGGTCCTCCACTTCCAAAGCTCCGTGACGACGTCCCTTCGCTGCGATCATCGGGATCCCGGACTCTAGCGATGGTTTCATCGGAGAAATAAGCGGGCTAGGTCATTGACTTCGATGCCGAAGATGATCTACGTCGAGGCGACTCAAACTCAAGCTCCATCTTCACTAGGTCATGAAACTTGTGAAGATAACACACTCGACTACATGGCAAGTGGTAGAGGATGAAGAAATAGGAAGTGGGTTCACTTTGGATTTGGATTTCTCACTTGGTTTCTTCACTTGAAATTTTCTAGAAAAGGTTTTCTTCTTCATGAAGAAGAAGAAGAAGAAAGAAATGAAAAAGAATTATATGAAATGAAAATTCAAGTGAAGACTTATCATATTGCAACCATGGGTGAGTAAACTCTTGTAGAGAGTAAACTAGAGTTTAGGTAATGGTTAGGTCAAAGCATAAAACAAAATGGTTAGACTTTTCAAAGATGCTAAGAAGCTTCATGAAGCTTGAAGCCAAAATAAGAAAAGCCACCATTTAGTTTTAGCAAAATAAATAACATAAATAAAACCCTAACCATTAACCTAAACAAGGTGTAAAGCATACACACACCCAAGTTTGCATGTATCATCAAACATGATACAAACTAGTGCACAAAAATATATCATATATACACTTATGCACAAACTAGTAAGAAAACAATTCTTAAGTGAAACAATACTAGTTAATGTAAAGTAATATATCAAATATATATAATTAAACATTAAATCATTAAACCAACACTTGATTTAACGATCCGGTCATAACCGACTAATATCTAGTGTATCAATATATCGAATCAACACTTGATTCGGTAACCCGGCTATATCACATATAACTGTCCGATGATACAAATCGTGAGAATAGAATTCAGTATCACATACTGGTATTATTCTCGGTCCTGCACATATCTCATATGCGCTCCTATTTCATTTCACTTGAGCCAGGAAACCCCTGTGTAGGACTCTAAAGACTCGTCAATCGCCGGCAGTAGGTGATGATCATATCAAACACCCACAAGCCGCAAGCGGTCTGCTAAACGTAATGGCCACCCGGGTATTGAGCGATCTGAAGATCAACGAGCAAGCCTTCTCACACTCCCTTGAATCCAACCAGTAACACTTACCGCACAGTCCGGTCTGTTTGTCTGATATGTCCCATATCTCGCCTAGGGGTGGTAAACGTCAGACCCCAGTAGCTCGATAAGTCATGCCGATGTAAGGTCCATAACTAGCACGAAACGACTGATAACACTTTTCATTAAATCAGTGCAACCCTGGCCAGGGATTTCCAGTTATGGCCAGTCGAGCATAGCGCAACATCAACCCCCAATACCGGGAGAGACGAATCCCCTCCTATCGCTCATTGCCTCCATGTGAATCGGGACTGTACCCAAAAACCACCTGTTTGCACGACTCAGTAGATCCGTGGTAGGGTGGAAATCAAAGCACAGTGGGAGACACACAAGACTCTATGACGATCTCGGGTCAACAGACTAAGCTGTACCAGTGTCACCAGAGAACTGCCATCTGATGTGAGGTATAATACCATCTGGGAGTTCTCGGCGAGTCCGTTCAGTGTACCCAGTCACCACTGAGCACCGCATACCATCCCTGATGTCAAACACCAATGGATATGGGATCATCCATCGCCCATCACATGGGTCGAGAAGATATACGCTAGTCTACTCTGGAATATCGATGCCCCATCTCGATATTCCCACGACTAGGAACATTGAAGGATGTACTCATGGACTACCCAGGCCCCACTAGTATGATCTACATCATAGTCCTGGAAGTCGAGAACATATCCTAAGGGCTTTATCAACATGTAACAGAAAGACAGAAAGTATAAAGAGCAACAAGATAGCGTACTATCATGTCGAGCAAGAAAGTCCTACCTATATATTTCCTAGCATCCACTACAATGTACAGTAATGGCATCTAGGGCATACATATAACTAACAGTAAGTGGGCCACGGAACATACACACGGTCCGCCACTCTACTTGAGTCACCTACTCCATCAACCAAGGGTCATCCTACACTACGAAGGTAAAACCTAACACTCTGATACCAACTTTGTCACGACCCGAAAATATACGAAACATGACCGGCACTTAAATTACGAAACGTCTCGAGGCGTACGTAATCTAAGTAAGCCAAAACACAGAAATCCAAACCAAGTAAAGCAGTAGAGTGAAGGAAAAACCAAATTACAGCAAGTAGTTTAACAACATAAGCCGAAGTATACATTTTTAAAATCTCAAGTCCTTTATGAAAATTTCGGCAGAGTTTCCTTTGTAAAAACTGACCCCAAACGGGAACAAAACCTGATAAAGCATGTATAATGAATAAAGGCATCCCAAAGCGGGATCTAGCTCTTCGCCAACCGGCGGGCAATACCACACAATGCAATACAACGCCGAAGGTGAGGATCAAACTCAGGATAGAATCCAACATCATCAAGAAAACCAGAGGAAAACCATAATAATACAGCACGCGACTCTAAAGTCGAAGAATATACACTGGTCATCGATCTCTAACAATATACAAGTCTGGTTGATGGAGTTTTACTAGATACAACTGAAATAACAAATATACAATGGTGGTCCTGATGCAAAAGATCCCACCTATCAAAGCAATCACTCGGAAGGAACAGTGTGCCGGCAAAGCCGTAACGAAACCTGTACGGCAAAACCTGCAAGGAACTGTGGCACAACGGGGGTGAGTTGCCGACTCGTGAGTAGAAAACAACTACGAGTAGAAACCGCATGTATGACGCTATCCTAGGTCATATCAAGTAATATCCTTAAATAATACCATGATCCATCTACATATAAGTGCAATACTACGTGCTTGTGTCAGTGCCTCAGATAGAAACATATCAGATATATGATGTATGAATGCATTACAAATGAAACAGAATACATCGTGAATGAGACAACTATTTTCATTATTTAATGAGATTTATGTATGTATGTATATCGCGTATCATCAATGAAATCGATAGATAAAATAGTGTCCAGCATCGACACAAAACATAAATCTCAGTATCTTAATACCTCAGGCTCCGTCTATCCGGACCGGCCTGTATCATCAAATCTCAATATCACAGTGTCTCAAGTCTTAATATCTCAATACCTCGGGCTCCGTCAGTCCGGATCGGCCCATATCATCAATCACACGACCATGAACGGTATCCTCCGGATATCCGCCGCGCTAGGTAAAATCACCGGTAGGCAGTCTGCCCCTGCCGGGCTCATCGTCTACAACTCGAGCTTCTTGGCCCGAGATACCATACCGGGCCCACCATGTACCTGAGACGGTTCATCCAACTCCTTGAATCAGGTCTCAAAAACATCTCAGAACCGAGAAAACATCATGGTGGACAATACTCAACGTATCAAGGAAAACCGTATTTTTCTCTTTAAAATAATTCATTAGTTTACAAAACTTTCACATGCGGTTTTCAAAGCCAGAAAATATCAAGAAGAATACGAAATCATCAAGTCACCATTTCAATAACAATGAAAACCGGCATAAATCTCCATAATGCCGCATAACCAAAGAATATATGGATACATCTGATATCATGCTATAATTAAAATAGCATATGAAATCTATAGCATGTAGCAACTATCAGTTAGCAAGCTATGTCAATGAAATAGTATTTTCTAAAGTGTACGTAATATAGCAATTACGGATGAAGATGTGTATGAGCTGGAAAGCAAGTGTATGTGGAGCATACACTGTTGGAGATAGTGCCCTCAGAGTCAATTATTGGATCACAGGCACTTGATTGCAAAGATTAAGGGAGGACCTATACCGGTAGGAAAGTCTTACTCAAGATGATAGTATGCTATCTGGTTTATCTTTATCATAGTATACTGCTTTAGGTGACCTTACAGGTCACTATTGCGCGCTGATAGAGCCCTTAGGATTCTTGCTTGACGGCCAGCAGTATGATGGCGATCATATACATGGGAGATGGGGTCTATAAGCACATCCTTAAAAGGTCCCTAGTCGTGAGAGTTTCGAGACAGGGCTTCGATACTCCAGAGTAGACTAGTGTATACAGTCGAGACCCCGACGAGGGGTGGTGGCCGGTCTCACATGCCACTGGTGTCAGTTGGTTCACCTAAGATGTATACAGGTGCTCATTGGGTTATGAGTACACCGGACAGGACTCGCCGGGAACATGCTGGTTGGTCTTATACCTGACGTCAGATAGAAGTTCCCTGGTGACATGTGTACAGGTTAGTTTATCGACCTGAGATCGTCATTTGTCTCGTGTGAGTTCCCACTGTACTTTGATTACTACCCTACCACGGCTCAAAGGAGTCATGCAAACTGGTTTTAGTTGGGTACAGTCCCGAGCCACATGGAGGCAGTGAGCGGGTCTGCAGGGGTTCGTCTCTCCCGGTATTGGGGGTAAGATCGCGCTGTGTCTAGGAGAGCCATTACATAAAGCCCTCGGCCGAGGAAGGAGATTTACTGCTAGGTAATCCAGCAGTATCTCAGGGTGTTCTGGGCTACACTCCGACATGACTTGTACCGCTTTGGGAGTCTGACTTTTACCAACCCCCTAGGCCCGCCATGCGATACTCATAGACGAACGGACCGGACTGTATGGATATTGTCACCGATAGGCTCAGTAGGGTGTCAGGATGAGTTCGCTCATCGACGTCCCTTTTGGTCAATACCTGGTAGCTCGTTACGTATGGCTAATACCTCTGACGTGCTGGTGGTTAAATCCACAGCCATGGGATTGACGAGTCTTTAGAGTTCCCCACAGACCGTTTCTCAAGTTTCGGGCGAAACGCTGTAGAGGTCGTATGGAGATATGGCAGGGTTCGATCATATACGTGCGGTATTGTACGGATCATGATCGGACGGATAATACTAGCGGGCTTTGGTTTAAGCCGGATCCTAGTATTGTACAGTGTAGATTTTGTCTCATTGCATTTATAATCGGTCGGAATACAAATGCGGGTATGTATATACAGTCACGGGGTTTTCCTGTAATTTATTACGGGATCAGTTTTTTTGAAGTTGCCAGTTTGCTTTCCGTTTCGGCCATTTTCCTTTGTTTCTTTCTTTGGCTGAAAATTGGTGTGGAGGGGCTTATTTGCAAATGTGAACATTAGCCAAGTGGAGGGTGGTTTTTGGAAATTGTTGTTTCATGATGGTTGTAGCTTCCATTGACTTCATTTGTTCATCATGACTTGATATGATTTGGTGATGGAGTGGAGATTTGGTTGTGATCATTAATCTTCATGATTAACATTTTCTCTCTCTTGTATTATTGCTTACTCCACACTCTCTCTCATTCTTGAAGCAAGGGGGCCGGCCATTCTTGGAGAGGGGGCTTTCCATTTTTGTGTGAGGGGTTTTATCATCTCATTGGCTCACACAAAATTCCCATAGCACCATTTCAAAGTATATCTCCTTCACCACTTCGAAAATGGCAACTTAAACAACCCCTAGAGACATGGTGATCTACGTATAACCTACAGCATTCTTGGACACGTCGACTCGCCAACTTCGTGCCCGAGTTGCCTCGGTCCAGAGGTGGGAGCCCGTAAAAGAACCCGACGATGTGGTGCCCTTCCGACGAGGAGGTGAAGACCGGAGATTCCGCGGGGAGATCGGGATGACGACGAGAAGACTGAAGGACACGGATCGCTCGGTATATCTCTCTACCCTTTCTTCATTTAGCTAGTAGTAGGTTAATGGTCCGATCCGGGTTTATAGTCCGCGGTAGCGCCGGTTTAAAGTTAAGAAAAAATTTTGTTTCCGCATTTTGGCCTTGTACAGACGGTCGGGGCGCTGCCGTGGCCGAACATGGTATCAGAGCCATGCCATTAACCTAGTCTAGCTTGCTATAACGTGTTTACAAGTTCGATCGAACGGATTTTCCAAAAACCGAGTTTCCATGTCCTACTTTCTGTCGAATTTTTCTGTGCTCTAAAAATTATTTGGTACATTGGAAAATTACATGCAGTGTTTTTTATGAATTCTGTGAACATTTGGTAGGCTGATGTTACTGTAGCGCGGCAGATCAGCGGCCAAAACCACGTTTTGGCCACGGATCTGCTGCCGTTCTGTGGCCAAACTGCACCAAATTTTCACAGTGGGCTTCTGACATGGAAATAAGGTTTTTGGTATGTTCTGTTTGGGCCCAGATTTTCTTTGAGTGCTACAGTTGTGCTTGGGGCCCACTTCGGTAAATTTAGTCGATCGAAAATTTTAAACATGTTAGTTCACAGTATTTACATTATATCTGCGACCGTGAATGTCATTTGATCGGTAAATCCTGTCTAACTGCTATAGCCCTTTTAGACGGATTTGCGAACATGACATTCACATTGATGTTCTGTGTTGTGCTGTGATGTTGCGGATTGTCGTGGTGGATAGCCTGGATGCAATGGTAGTACAGTTTGGTTTATTATGTACATTTGATATTGCGGGGCGAGCGTCCGACATGTGGACTGCCGTCACTGCCTGTTTGTATTTTATTCTTTTGGGGCACGACCGGGCTGAGGTCGATGTACCCGTTGTATGTATATTTTACTTTCTGTACTAGGATTACCCCGTGGTGGGGTGCACGGGTAGCCGGGTTCTAGAGGGCAACGGGCCCTCATCTCATGGCGTTGGGATGGAGGGGGCTTCACTCTAGTATTGGCGGGCTATTTGCCGTACTCGTAGGGGGTACAGGTTGACCCAGGAGGGGTGCCCAAGTTACCGGATTCCGTGAAGTGCTGGGTGGTCCATTCACGTTGCTGAAGGGGGCTGCCTCACTTCAGGTTTTGGTGGGTAACTTTCCGCGCCCGTAGGGGTCTAGGATTTCATTGCACAGGCTATCCACACGACCAGGGGAACGTCGGGTTTCAGTAGCGGCTCTATGAAACCCGGGGATCCTAGATATCTGTATTGTTCTGTGATGCTTATTACATTTCTGTGATGCGCCTTGAGCAAATATTATATATTGATATATATACTAGTAGATGTTGTATATGTTTTGCATCCGCGCTAGTCCAGTCCCCGCTCTGTCGTTAGTTAAGTAACCTAACGGGTGATGACGGGACCCAGTGGCGAATGCAAATGGCATATACGTACATCATTATTTTCGTTCTTTATTGGTGTGATCAATTGATGGGACTACATTGATTCGGATCAATGCATGTTATACAAACCTGTTTGATGTTGTTGGAACATTTTTCAAAAGGCTGTTATTGCAAGGACGTTCTCTTTTTTTTTGCACAGTGGTATTCGGTTATGAATATCCAGCACCTCAGTCGACGAGGCAAGGGCCGAGATCCTTTCACCAGGAGTGACCCCTTGGAAAGAAGTTTGCGTCAGGGTAATAACTTCACTATAGCCGATTAATTTTTTCTTTGCATCATGGTATTCAGTTGGAATATCCTGCACCTCATTCTACGGGGAAAGAGCCGAGATCCCTTCACCGAGAGTGACCTCTTTAGCAAAGGTTTTTCGTCACTATATTTTTATAAAAAGTTATCCGGTTCCTTCAACGATATCAAGTTCATTACGTTAAAGGTTTTTCGCCAAAAACCAGCCGTAGCCCTCCGTCATTTCAGATTAGTATTGCTTAGTATTCACGCTACGTTTGTCGTTGCTATTCGCCGAGGCCTAGTGTGCGGTAGCTTTGTTATGCTTTTCTGTCGCATGGATATGTGGATTGGTTAGGACAGTCGTACGACTTTGTTGATTATTCGTCAAGGGTCGTGCGGGTGGGTTTAACGCAATCAAGATAATGACGGGTTGAACTTGACTAGGACCTTTTGATTTGTTGATTATTCGTCAAGGTCACTTGGGTCCTATGGGTAAAAATCACATCGGGAGTTTCTAAAGAAACTGAAACTTGCCAGATATGTGAATACCTTCTGGAGTGTGGTGACGTGAGTGGATTCCGTCACGTTATCATGCGATGATAGTTGGATCCCGATTCCCACTGATGAGTTGGTTTACTCCTCGGGAGATCCCGACTAATTCTTCTTTCAGGTTTGGAGGAGAATTTGACGTGACAGTGGGAGGTTTCCTGATTAGATAAAGTGACAACCATTCTGATCTAGGTATGAGAGCACGCTGAGTGTTTCTTTTCTCTCTCTCTTTGGCAGTGACCATTGCCCGACCCTAGACTATGACTCAGTAACCAAGTTGACCGAACCTTCTTATAACACTGGCTTTTGGATTGTCAGAGTTGCATACCTCATTGCCACTCCTACTTTTACCCTCTTCTCCAGGACACCCCGTATTACTACGAACGTCCACTTCCATTAGATAAAACCATCGTATGGTTATATTCGAACTCAAAGGAATTTTTTCGAGGTGGTTTCCGGTTCTGGAGAAAACGAATAGGACTATTCAGTTGTCTTTTCCTTTTACCTTCTCTCAGGTTACGAGTGCTCCTTGGATTAGGGGATAGTACACCCGTTATGTCTATTGGATAGTCTTCTTCCAAACCTTAGGCTGGTGCCGAACGGTAGGGAATGAAGAAAGCCGATTAGCCTAAGTGTGGTGTACAGAAGGTATTAAGTTGAGACAAATAAAGGGATTAGAAGGAGGGCAAAGTAAATTGCGACTGCTATTCACGACCAGACCAAGTATTTCATTACCACTCCCACTTCACCTTTGTATTTCTCCAGGACACTCCGTATCACTACGAAGATCCACAGTTATTTGGATACTCCATCGTATGGTTATATATGAACTCGAAAGGAACTTGTTTCAGTTCGGGGATGGATTCTGGTTCAGGAGAAATAGGAATAAGGTTTTTTCGGTTGTCTTTTATCTTCACCTTCTCTCGCATTACGAGTGCTCCTAGGATTAGGACAGTACACCCATTATGCTTATTGGATAGTCTTCTTCCAAACCATAGGCTGGTGCCGAACGGTAGGGAAGGAAGTAAACCATTTGGCCTAAAGGGGTGTGCAGAAGGTAATGACTAAAGACATATGAAGGGATGTGGAGAGATGGCATAGAAATATACGGTTACAGTTTTGAATCTGGATAATGGAAGAGGCATTACTAGGAATACCCGGATACCACTACGAAACATTTCATTGTTTCAGTTCCACTGTGTACTGTTAAAGCAAAACTGATTTCCCAATTAGACACTTGCTCCAGGGTATGTATTTACCAGGTTTGATTCTCACATATGTATGGTTTTACAGATGATGAGTGGGAGTAAGTTATTGGGAATTGGGTGATCATCCTCATTATATCGGGAATCGTTGTAATCGGTGATATTTGAGGAAGTCACCTGGGTTGTTTGCCGGACGGTAAATATTTGGTTTTGAATATCTGTTGTGATGCACCAATTTCAAATTGATATATTTGTACGTCTATTTTTATAGAGTGAGATATACCTTTTTGAAATTATGTCCATGACATTTACCTATATCAGTGGATGGTTAGGTAAGGAGCATTAAACAGCGGTGTAATTCTTCTTAACCATAAGTACAGTTTTCAACCTGCGACACACAGGGAATGAGTTATTAGACTCAGGGGACTTATACAGAGTATTGTAAGTTGTCCAGCATCCATGAGGACAGAGGGGTTGGTCCTCATACTATATTCGGTTCACTTATGACTTCTCTAGTTCTTAGATAAGTGTTTCGTAGAAACACAAGATCTGAGTTTTGAGAAGTTATAGGTATAAGAGTAAAGTAGAGAACCAGGTATTGCAAGTATCGGGATTCTGCAAGGTGATCGAAGATGTAGATACTTGTGTATAGTATTCAGTTAATAGTAATGGTTTTGATAAACTAGTTTCTCTTTCAGGTTACTCATAATTGGAAGCACTCCTAAGTTGAGTAACGCCGATCGGCCTCTTTCCATTTAGTTGACATGCACTGCAGACAGCTGTATGATTTGAATCTGGTTCAATTAAATCTGTGCCTCTGTTTCTGTATTGGATATAGAACAATTCATATCATGACATTGTTAAGGTACGGGGAGTTGTCCAGCTTATGCTTAAAACCAGACTCTGGACAACTCGAGGCACGTTTCTGTAATGGCTGTTTGTAGGTTGACCCGGACTATGACGAGGGCTGATTTTCTACCATCTGGAAGATCAATAGTGATATTGCTCTAGACTCGCCACAGTTTTAATAAAATAGATTTTTTTCAGAAAACAGTAGTGGGAGTATGGTAGAACTGAAAGTGATTCCAGAACCGCAAACGATTGCTGAATATTTGATAAGAACCTAAAGATTCAATCTGGATTGACATTCTATTGGCCACTCCGCAGATAAGGTGGGTAACCTCAGGCACCCGAGAGGTACTCTGGTAGCCTCAAGGACGGTGGCAGGGAGGTTCTTGTTTACCCAGACTTGACATTGTTGTTGTTCCAGACCGTGAGACCCTGCAGAAGGATGAATATAGCGTCGTTCTAAACTGGCTTTAGAAGTGTACGCCTATATGACTCCGCCAGAGGGTTGTCATAGTCAGTGGGAGAAGCGGAAGCATTGGTGGACAAGTAGCTTATGTCAATGGACTATAGCAGATATAGCGGAGATAGATCATCTGTTTCTGATGTGACAGTCACAGGTTTGACTTCATCAGAATAGGGGATGGATCTGTTGAGAAGGTAGTAGGGTGTGATGTTCTGGAATTTGGATGACATACACAGAGTAGGAAGTGAAGTTCCTATTCTACGATCGGTTATACTTTGGTTGTCACACAGTAGTTTCTACACATGGGACTTGGATATTATATCAAGACATTCTGGTTACTAGATCTATGGTTTTAGATCTAGATTTGGGTAGTTTCCCAATCTGGGTATTTATACAGCATTCTAAAGGTGTTTTAGAATGGACGACTCCTGGCACGGTAGTATACCAGCAGGTGATGGAGACACCCTCTCTAAAAGTGTCTAACAGACTAAAGGGGAGAAGGATGTGCATGATTGGCAGATCTCTTGCTTAGGTAATTGAGTCAATCATGAGATGTCAAGTACCACACCAGATGTTGTTTTTGCAGTAGATGCAATAAGTTGATATTGATCCAATTCTGGAGAAACGTTCGGGAAGCAGTTTTAGAACATAAGTGGATGTTCTAAGGATATGATAACGACAGCCTCATTCGGGAGACGGTTATCATTCCAGGCTTCCAAGGTGACTTGGATGACAGAGAGGCTGTCAGAGTTATAGTTTTCCCTCTGACGAGGGGAAGTATTTTGGACAGGTGGTCCAGGCGGATACTGAGGGAGGCATGGCGTAGGATACTGATTAAGTTCAGTTGACGATACAGTCTAAGAAGTTTGGATTTGGAGTTCATTTATGAACTAGGTCCCATCAGACATCCAGACATATTCTAAGACAGGTATTGCTCATTTCGGGAGATGGGTTTCTCCGCGAACTTGAGATAAAGAGAGACATAGAAAGAAACATTAGGGCAGATCCACTCACTGAGGCTATTCCTCGAACGCAATAGTTTCGCAAACGAGCTTTGTGAGACTGACTAGTAGAGGAGTTGGGTGTTCGGTATCACACGGGCTGTGAGTATGCGACATCGCAATAATTAGCCTTGAGTGTAAGTGGGAGATTGTTGGAGATAGTGCCCTCAGAGTCAATTATTGGATCACAGGCACTTGATTGCAATGATTAAGGGAGGACCTATACCGGTAGGACAGTCTTACTCAAGATGATAGTATGTTATCTGGTTTATCTTTATCATAGTGTACTGCTTTAAGTGACCTTACAGGTCACTATTGCGCGTTGATAGAGCCCTTAGGATTCTTGCTTGACGGCCAGCAGTATGATGACGATCATATACGTAGGAGCTGGGGTCTATAAGCACATCCTTAAAAGGTCCCTAGTCGTGGGAGTTTCGAGACAGGGCATCGATACTCCAGAGTAGAATAGTGTATACAGTCGAGACCCCGACGAGGGGCGGTGGCTGGTCTCACATGCCACTGGTGTCAGTTGGTTCACCTAAGATGTATACAGGTGCTCATTGGGTTATGAGTACACCGGACAGGACTCGCCGGGAACATGCTAGTTGGTCTTATACCTGACGTCAGATAGCAGTTCCCTGGTGACATGTGTACAGGTTAGTTCATCGACCTGAGATCGTCATTTGTCTCGTGTGAGTTCCCACTGTACTTTGATTACGACCCTATCACGGCTCAAAGGAGTCGTGCAAACAGGTTTTAGTTGGGTACAGTCCCGAGCCACATGGAGGCAGTGAGCGGATCTGCAGGGGTTCATCTCTCCTGGTATTGGGGGCGAGATCGCGCTGTGTCTAGGAGAGCCATTACACAAAGCCCTCGGCCGAGGCAGGAGATTTACTGGTAGGTATTCCAGTAGTATCTCAGGGTGTTCTGGGCTACACTCCGACACGACTTGTACCGCTTTTGGGGGTCTGACTTTTACCAACCCCCTATGCCCGCCATGCGATACTCATAGACGAACGGACCGGACTGTACGGATATTGTCACCGATAGGCTCAGTAGGGTGTCAGGATGAGTTCGCTCATCGACGTCCCTTTTGGTCAATACCTGGTAGCCCGTTACGTATGGCTAATACCTCTAACGTGCTAGTGGTTAAATCTACAGCCATGGGATTGACGAGTCTTTAAAGTTCCCCACAGACCGTTTCTCAAGTTTCGGGCGAAACGCTGTAGAGGCCGTATGGAGATATGGAAGGGTTCGATCATATACGTGCGGTATTGCACGGATCATGATCGGACGGATAATACTAGCAGGCTTTGGTTTAAGCCGGATCCTAGTATTGTAGAGTGTAGATTTTGTCTCATTGCATTTGTATTCGGCCGGAATACAAATGCGGGTATGTATATACAGTCACGGGGTTTTCCTGTAATTTATTACGGGATCGGCTTTTTTGAAGTTGCCAGTTTGCTTTCCGTTTCGGCCATTTTCCTTTGTTTCTTTCTTTGGCTGAAAATTGGTGTAGAGGGGCTTATTTGCAAATGTGCAAATTAGCCAAGTGGAGGGTGGTTTTTGGAAATTGTTGTTTCATGATGGTTGTAGCTTCCATTGACTTCATTTGTTCATCATGACTTGATATGATTTGGTGATGGAGTGGATATTTGGTTGTGATCATTATTCTTCATGATTATAATTTTCTCTCTCTTGTATTATTGCTTACTCCACTCTCTCTCTCATTCTTGAAGCAAGGGGGCCGGCCATTCTTGGTGAGGGGGCTGTCCATTTTTGTGTGAAGGGTTTTATCATCTCATTGGCTCACACAAAATTCCCATAGCACCATTTCAAAGTATATCTCCTTAACCACTTCCAAAATGGCAACTTAAACAACCCCTAGAGACATGGTGATCTACGTATAACCTACAACATTCTTGGACACGTCGACTCGCCAACTTCATGCCTGAGTTGCCTCGGTCCAGAGGTGGGAGCCCGTAAAAGAACCTGGCGATGTGGTGCCCTTCCGACGAGGAGGTGAAGACCGGAGATTCCGCGGGGAGATCGGGATGACGACGAGAAGACCGAAGGACACGAATCGCTCGGTATATCTCTCTACCCTTTCTTCATTTAGCTAGTAGTAGGTTAATGGTCCGATCCGGGTTTATAGTCCGCGGTAGCGCCGGTTTAAAGCTAAGAAAAATTTTTGTTTCCGCATTTTGGCCTCATATAGACGGCCAGGGCGCTGCCGTGGCCGAAAATATGCATCATTGGTAATGGTGCCGGTGTCCTGACAGCAAGGTCTCATAATCACTAACTACACCGTAAACATACAATGAGACGATAACAACATGACAAATGGAAAATGAATAGTAAATGCAACAATAATATGCGGAACATGAATGATAACATAACAATAAGGAATCTACATCGCCATACTTGTGTAATATTGTTTGCCATTTGAAATAATACGAATCGTGGTGTTTTGAAAATAAGGGCTACGGTATTTTTATGAAAAGATACGTCCTTTGAAATATCCGTAGAATCCAGTGCCCTGTCTTTAAAATACACACGATTTATTAGTTTTGAAATAGGTATGAATCGAATCTAGTCTAACATCTACAAACAACTACAAGACTGAGCTAACAGGCTAATCGAAAAGGGTAAGGAAACCACCTACATCTGAGTCGATATATGTATCTATCTATATAATAGTTGGCGATCCTGCCTCAATAGTACCCCATACGATACACCATCTAATATGACATCCTCGAGTCAAGAGTGCGGATCTATCATCAATAGCTCGTACGGTAAATCCTTCGTACAGTATCCCAAATTAGGGTACGGTTCAAATATCACATTTATCTCATTATTCATCTAGTATCCACATCATCACATATCATGAGCAGGGAGGTACTGATCTAAGTCTAGTACACTACAATATCATCAACATGAATGTATGCGTCTGTATGAATACACATCGCCCAAGGACCCACTATAACATCGTGTCGTATCTCATCATACGAATCACGTCACTTTACCGATCTCATGGCACCATGCCCAATCTCATCGACTCAATTCCAAATACCACATACCATTCTCAACATCCATACATGTGTATATGCATAGTCCCATACCCATGCGTATACACATATATACACATCCCCGTATACGCACAAGAAAGTAAATGCATGCGAATGTGTGTGTGCGTGTATGCAAATCTTTACTCTAGGGTTTGGTGACTAAGAAATCCACTAAAGTCCTTTTTTCAATTCTCGCTAACACTAAACCCATGATCTCCTAAAGCTTCTCTTTCTAAGTGTTCATATCTCTCAACAACATGTAGGGTTTCCTTAACAACTCTATTAGGGTTTTGAAGCATCACACATGCCATAACAATAAAATTTTGAGGTGCTAAGTAAACTTTACTATGAATCGAACTAGAATTTATGAAGTAACTATTAATAGTATCAAATATTAAGACTTAAGTTATACTAAGTGATGAGACTACAACCTTTGTAGACCTTTTTGGAAGATTCCTTTGCTTTGGAAGGGTTCGCTTGATCAACTCCTCGTCCACGACGATCCACCCGAAGCTCTTTGCCCTAAGCTTGATGCTTCCTTCGATCTTTGAAAATCTTGAAGCACAACACCCTACACAAGATAGCAAAGGTTGTGTAGGATGATGAAGTGGTTGCTATTCTAATTTAATACCTTTTCTTTTATTTGTCTAACTCTATTTTAACAATTAAAAGAGAGCTAGAATGAGGAGGAAGAAGATGGCTCTCTTTTTTTCTTTTGGAGTGAATAATGATAATGATAAAAAAGAAAATGAGAGAGAGAGATATCTTATCATAACCATAACTATAGTTAAATAATATCTAGATATTTTATTTAAGGTTAAAGGCAAAAGGAAAAAGAACCATGGTTGAGTTAAATTCAACCATGGAAATGTGTAGAAAAGTGTAGAAGGAATGACTCATAAATCATTTTCTTTTACCTTTAACTTTAATGAAAATATCCATATATGTATTTATCTACAATATGATTCTTATATTGCCATCCTCTTTGTATCATCAACCATGATACATTTCATGTATGTTTGTGTGTATGCACATCATCATGTACATATACATGCATGTATCCATAAGAAGAAAAGGATTTAAATAAATAATATAAAAGTCAATATTAAATCAACACTTGATTTAATAAATCGGTCATATCTTATACGACCCGACTAATATTAAATGCCCGATTAAAATACAGTATCACATACTTGTATTTAATCGAGCCTCCGCACATATCTCATATGCGCACCACTTCGTTTCTCCTAAGCCGAGAAACTTCTATGTGGGACTCTAAGACTCGTCAATACGCCAGCAGTAGATGATGATCATATCAAACACCCACAAGCCGCAAGCGGTCAGCTAAACGTAACAGCTACCCGGGTATTGAGCGATCAGAATATGAACATGCGAACCTGTCAAAACTCCTGGCAATCCATCCGGCAACACTTACCGTACAGTCCAGTCTCTTCGTCAGATATGCTGCATATCGAGTCTAAGGATAGAATCGTCGACCCCAATAACTCAATAAGTCATGCCGGTATATGGTCTATAACAGATCGAGAAACTTACTGATAACACTTAATAGTAATATCTCAGTAGCCCTGGCCAGGGACTTCCCGTTATAGCCAATCGTGCACAGCACAGCATCAACCCCCAATACCGGGAGAGACGAAACCCCTCCTATCGCTCACTGTCTCCATATGCCTCGAGACTATACCCAAAATCCACCTGTTTGTACGACTCAGTAGAGCCGCAGTAGGGTGGAGATCAAAGAACAGTGGGAGGACACACAAGACTCTATGACGATCTCGGGTCTACAGACTAACATGTACCAGTGTCACCTGAGAACTGCTATCCGACGTATGATATAATACCATATAGGAGTTCTCGGTGAGTCCGTTCAGTGTACCCAGTCTCACTGAGCACCCGTATACTATCTTCGGTGTCAACACACCAGACGGATATGGGATCATCCATCGCCCATCATATAGAACAAGAATGGTATACGCTAGTCTAAACTGGAATATCGATGCCCTATCTCGATATACCTACGACTAGGAACATTTTAAGGATATGCTTATAAACTACAGATGTCCCACTAGTATGATCTGCATCATAATCCCAGTAGTCAAGCCAATATCCTTAGGGCTTTATCAACATGCACCAAATGAATATAAACATGATCAAGTGAACATATGATAAAGTAAAACCAGATAGCATACTATAATGTCGAGCAAGACTGTCCTCTAAATATATATATATATACTCATCAGTACATACACTATCTCATAATGGCCTCTAGGGCATACATATATCCAACAATCTCCCACTTGCACTATGGCCAGTTATTGGCGTATCTTATACCCAACATCTCAAAAAGTCGCTCATGCTGCAGCCGAGGGAGGGCCTTGGTGAATGGATCCGCAGCGTTGTTCTTTGTGTCTACTCTCTTAATCTCGATCTCGCGGCGATCAACTATCTCCCGGATCACATGATATCGCCTCAGGATGTGTCTGGACTTCTGATGGGACCTGGGCTCTTTGGCCAACGCCATAGCCCCATTATTGTCACAATACAAAGGTATTGGATCAATAATGGTTGGAACTACTTCTAGCTCCGCGATGAATTTCCTCATCCAGACGGCTTCCTTAGCAGCATCATTTGCAGCAATATATTCAGCTTCCATCGTTGAGTCTGCAACGGTATCCTGTTTGGAACTCTTCCAACTCACCGTCCCTCCATTGACGGTAAATGAAAACCCTGAGATAGACTTGCTGTCATCCTTGTCACTCTGGAAGCTCGAATCGGTAAAGGCCTCCATTTGGAGATACCCGTTACCATACACCAAGAACAACTCTTTAGTCCTTCGCAAGTACTTAAGAATGTTCTTCACAGCAATCCAGTGATTCTCCCTTGGGTTTGACTGATACCTGCTTACTACACTAAGTGCATAAGCAACATCAGGGCGTGTACATAACATCGCATACATTATCGATCCTACTGCCGAAGCATAGGGGATAATGCTCATGCGAGATCTCTCTATATCAGACTTTGGGCAATCGTCCTTTGAGAGAGTGACTCCGTGGCAAGCGGGTAAGGCACCCCGCTTGGAGTCTTCCATACTAAACCTCTTTAGGATGGTGTTAATATACTTGGTTTGGGACAATCCCAATAACCGTTTGGATCTATCCCTATAGATCCGTATTCCCAATATGTATGTGGCATCACCCAGGTCCTTCATGGAGAACCTTTGTGATAAGAATGATTTGACCGACTGTAGCATAGGAATGTCATTCCCTATCAGAAGTATGTCATCCACGTACAATACGAGGAATGCGACATTTCTTCCTACAGTCTTCTTATAAACACAAGGTTCATCTGAATTTTTGATGAAATCAAACTCTTTGATAATATCATCAAAATAGATGTTCCAACTCCGTGATGCCTGCTTTAATCCATAAATGGATTTAAGTAACTTACATGCTTTACCGCTGCTCCCACTGTCAATGAAGCCTTCTGGATGATCCATATAAATGCATTCATCTAAATCACCATTTAGGAATGCAGTTTTAACGTCCATCTGCCAGATTTCATAGTCATAGTGAGCAGCAATAGCAAGTAGGATCCGAATGGATTTAAGAATGGCTACCGGAGAGAAAGTCTCATCATAGTCCAAACCTGGTCTTTGACGAAAACCTTTCGCCACCAACCTTGCCTTATAGGTCTCTATCTGTCCATCTACACCGATCTTTCTTTTAAAGATCCATTTGCAACCCACAGGTTTTATCCCAGAGGGTACATCGTCCAAAGTCCATACTTTGTTGGTGTACATGGACTCCATTTCGGATCTCATGGCATCCAGCCATTTCACAGAGTCACTACTCGTGATAGCCTGATGAAAACTGGCAGGATCATCATCATCCATGATGCAATCTTCTCTATCACCATCAATGAGAAAACCGTAGTATCTCTCCGGTGGGCGAGAAGTCCTACCAGATCTACGGAGTGGCTGAGGTTCATTATATTCTGTTATAACTTCAGGTTTAGCCAAGTCGTCATTTGTAACTTGTGTTTCTAGAACCTCTTCTAGATCTACCACATTGCCATTTGTATTATTTGAAAAAATCTCATCTTCTAAAAAGGTGGCATACTGAGAAACAAACACTTTTTGTTCCTCCTTGTGGTAGAAAAGATACCCAAACGAATGTTTAGGATATCCTACAAATATACATTTGACTGATCGTGTCTCGAGTTTGTCTGGATTCTGCATTTTAACAAAAGCCGGACAACACCAAATCTTAACTCTTTTAAGAGATGGTTTCTTCCCATGCCATATCTCATATGGAGTGGTAGACACGGTCTTGGTTGGAACTTTGTTTAACAGAAAAGTTGCTGTTTCCAATGCATGCCCCCAAAACGAGAGAGGTAACTCAGAATCACTCATCATGGATCGTACCATATCTAATAGGGTACGGTTCCTACGTTCTGACACACCGTTGTGCTGTGGTGTGTAAGGTGGAGTGAGCTGAGAGAGAATCCCATTCTCTTTTAGGAAGTTTAAGAACTCAGTACTTAAGTACTCTCCACCTCGATCTGATCGAAGTATCTTGATACTCTTCCCTGTTTGGTTTTCTACTTCATGTTTATACTCCTTGAATTTCTCGAAAGCTCAGATTTATGCTTTATCAAATACACATGACCAAATCTTGAGAAATCATCAGTAAAAGTTATGAAGTATGAAAAACCGCCTCTTGCATGTGTAGACATTGGTCCGCATACATCACTATGTATGAGCCCTAGGAGCTCAGTAGCTCTTTCTCCGTGTCCTGTAAACGGGGTTTTGGTCATTTTACCTTTGATACAAGACTGGCAAGTTGCATAAGATTTATACTCAAATGAATTTAAATATCCATCTTTATGAAGCTTGTTTAGTCTTGTTTCATTAATATGACCAAGTCTACAATGCCAAAGAAAAGCTTCATTTATCTCTGAAAATTTTCTTTTATTTTTGTGTTATACATTGAAAACTGTGTGTTGATTAAGGACGTATATCCCGTTATTTAATGTACCACAACCAATCAACTCTTGATTAAGTCTAATGTTCATAACATTATGTTGCACAGCAAAATGATACCCTTCATTGTCTAACAAGGAACAGATATAATATTACAAAGCATACTTGGTACAAAATAACACGGGTTCAAAACCAATATACAACCCGAAGGAAAACCTAGGTGATACTCTCCTACTGAAACTGCATTTACATTGGAACCATTTTCAACTTGGAGAGGATGATCACCTGTCTTCAAAACTCTACTATTTCTCAACGCCTGCACAGAATTGCAAATATGAGAACCCGAACCGGTATCCAATACCCAGGAAGTAGAGTTAATAGAAAAACAGTTTTCAATTACGAACACACCTGAAGCTGAAGCATCACCATGCTTCTTCTTGAGTGCTAGGTACTCAATACAGTTCCTCTTCCAGTGTCCCGTCTTCTGCAATGGAAACATTCACCTTTCCCTGATTCCCCGACCTTGGACTTGCCTTTTCCCTTCATCTTTTTGACTCCACCCTTAGGTTTGGTGGGTTTCTTCTTCATCTTTCCCTTGGCTTTAACCTTCGGGTAAGAGGAGGAGGATTGCCCAACACTCATAACGGGAGTCTTCACTGACTTCAGTATGCTCTCTGCACTCCTTAACATATTAAAGAGTTCAGGCAGTTCCTTCTCCATGTTGTGCATGTTGAAGTTAACGATGAACTGAGCAAAGGTGGAGGGGAGAGACTGCAGAATAATATCTGTATACTGTTCATTGTCCATTGTCCACCCAAGGTCCTCAAGCTCTTCTATGAGAGCTATCATTTTCAGAACATGGTCTCCTACTGCTGTGCCAGCGGTCATGCGCATCTGAAACAGTTTCTTAGACGCTTCGTATCGTAATACGCGAGATTGCTCTCCATACAACTCTTTTGTATGGAGAAATATGGCTTTTACGTCCATATTCTCGTGCTGCTTCTGATGTGTGTTATCCATCGATGCAAGCGCAAGGCATTTTGCCGTGGAACAGTCAGCGTCCCATGTCTTGCGGATTTCCCTATCCGCAACTGAAGATTTAGGACCTAGGGGGGCAAGGCCGGAGCTGTAAGGACATATGATACTTTATCATAAGTCAAGGCTATGTTTAAATTCCTCAGCCAGTCTTTATGGTTGGTCCCATTCAGCTTGTTTTTATCTAATAAAACCTTAAGTCCTGTCATGGGTATCTGCCATTAAGAGAGAGAAAAGAATACACTTAGTGAAAGCTCTTGCAAAGATCAGATTGGTTATTATCTTGTTTAACCGATGTCTCCCACTGTTTTTTATCAAATTTTCTTTAAAACCTTTAAAAAGAAAACTAGCCGGGATTAATTACATTCCACAACTTCGCTAACCTCTCATCCAGGCCAGTGCTGGTACTTGAGGGAGGTTCCCCGTGCTTTCGCACGGACCTAATTAATGTAAACCTCGTCTTCCCAGAGGCGTAGCCCCGTTTGGCACCTTTCTAGACACCTACCGAGTCAGCTAATTGTAAAGTGCAAAATTCTCCCGGGAGCAACATTTGCTCGCAGTGGTATCGGGATCCTATTATCATATAGAAGGTATACAATCTCATTGTAATTTTCAACTCTTGAAATTCCCGATATTATTTTTACCACTAGTACTTATGACCTTAACTAAAGTCAACATATCATAAGTACTAGTCAAGTTCTTCCCGTTATTTCGTGATTAACTAGACCCACCCATATGACCCTTAACTAAAGTCAACATAATCATATGAATGTCCTAACTAATCTGCATCATATGCAGTGTAGGAAGACATCACTCAGCTACCGTACACTGCGCCTTAACTAAAGTCAAAATACGCAGCACGAATACTAAGTACTCTACTTCCTAAAATGACGGAGGGTTGCGGATAGTTTTTAAGAAAACTTTTGACGCTTTGAACTTGATATCGTTGTAGAATCTAATGGGTTTAAAAGGAGTGGCTTAAGCTCCGCATTTTGAAACTTGCTTTTTCATAAAAGGCCGAGCATGTTTAAAATCTGATTCCACAACATCTTTTTAGGTTCATTTATCTTTTACATTAATCTCATTAATGTAGTCCCATCATTTAAATCCTAAGTCATTACAGAAAGAAACGAAAATATAACGTACACTTATGCCACTCGCATTCGTCACAGTGTCCAGATATGCACCGTTAGGTTAATTAACTAACGGCATACCGGGACGGGGCTAGTGCGGGTGCAAAACATAAGTAATGTCTAATATATATCATATATATATATATATATATAATATTGCATTCGTCTCAGATATTTATTAAATGATCACATCAGATAATAAAAGCAGCAGAAGCACATATATATGGATATCTAGGAGGTCCGTATTTTGTATTTAGCCAATAATAAAAATACGGATTCCACGGTCGCGATGAATAGCCAAGCCCACACCCTTAGACCCCTACGAGAGCGGCAAGCGAACCTACCAATTCTGGGGTTTAGGAAACCCGGTCTCGACTCCTCGAGATGGCATCCCACTGAACCCTAGAACCCGGTCACTTGTGCCCTCCTCCTTGGGTCTATCCTAATGCGGAAAAGTAAATAATATACAACACTGGTGACAACAACCTCAACCCGGAAGTGCCCCAAATAAAAGAATATTACATACAATTTGATTTTACATGAATGAAAAGAAAACTCTCATCTTACATAAAACCCCCCGGCTATTCATTGCGACAATCTTGCACATCAAATCTCATCGACACATAATATCTAATATCATCATCGTAAGTAAGTATGCATACACCGATCGTCGTTGATGTATAGCAATGAAAACCGGTAATACATACTACACTTACGGTCACAGAGAAATAAAATGAAAAAAAAAATACAACAATTGGAATCTTTAACTGCCTTTAGACAATACAAACCCGGAATATCACATATACAAGATTTCATGCCTAAAAAAATGTAAAGCTCGCATTTGGGTCTCATTCAAGAAAACACTTTTTCAAACCAAACCGGATAATTCAACAAGATTTCCGTTTATCCCGAGACCGAACTGCTAGATTTGCACGCAACAAACAAATTTGTAGATTCCAATTATTGTATCATATACTATTAAACTAGGCGCAGTTAAAACATTCGATCGAACGATTTAAACAACCACAGACTGCTCTGAAAGCTCAACACTTGATCAGTTTTTAAAAATACCACTAACAGAAGCAAACACATATGGGCCAGCACAAGAAATTACGGCCCAGGAATCACCTACGGCGCCGCGGAACCGCCGCAACAAGGCCACTCTGGCCGCGGTTCCGCGGTCGTACGGTCGATTTAGGGCATCGTATTTCTGGTGGGCCCATATATTTCCCTGCTTAATTTTTTACATATTTTTAATTTGAAAAAATCCAGGATTTAAAAAAATTTCCAGAGAGCACCCCCCGGGTGTCGTTTTTCGTCCGTTCGATGTTTTCAACGTCGTCTAGGTTACTACAAAGCTCCAGCCTGGCTCTGATACCACTGTAGGGTTTCCTTAACACCTCTATTACGGTTTTGAAGCATCACACATGCCATAACAATAAAATTTTGAGGTGCTAAGTAAACTTTACTATGAATCGAACTAGAATTTATGAAGTAACTATTAATAGTATCAAATATTAAGACTTAAGTTATACTAAGTGATGAGACTACAACCTTTGTAGACCTCTTTGGAAGATTCCTTTGCTTTGGAAGGGTTCGCTTGATCAACTCCTCGTCCACGACCATCCACCTGAAGCTCTTTGCCTTAAGCTTGATGCTTCCTTCGATCTTTGAAAATCTTGAAGCGCAACACCCTACACAAGATAGCAAAGGTTGTGTAGGATGATGAAGTGGTTGCTATTCTAATTTAATACCTTTTCTTTTATTTGTCTTACTCTATTTTAACAATTAAAAGAGAGCTAGAATGAGGAGGAAGAAGATGGCTCTCTCTTTTTCTTTTGGAGTGAATAATGATAATGATAAAAAAGAAAATGAGAGAGAGAGAGAGATATCTTATCATAACCATAACTTTAGTTAAATAATATTTAGATATTTTATTTAAGGTTAAAGGCAAAAGAAAAAAGAACCATGGTTGAGTTAAATTCAACCATGGAAATATGTAGAAAAGTGTAGAAAGAATGACTCATAAATCTTTTTCTTTTACCTTTAACTTTAATGAAAATATCCATATATGTATTTATCTACAATATGATTCTTATATTGCCATCCTCTTTGTATCATCAACCATGATACATTTCATGTATGAATGTGTGTATGCACATCATCATGTACATATACATGCATGTATCCATAAGAAGAAAAGGATTTAAATAAATAATATAAAAGTCAATATTAAATCAACACTTGATTTAATAAATCGGTCATATCTTATACGACCCGACTAATATTAAATGCCCGATTAAAATACAGTATCACATACTTGTATTTAATCGAGCCTCCGCACATATCTCATATGCGCACCACTTCGTTTCTCCTAAGCCGAGAAACTTCTATGTGGGACTCTAAGACTCGTCAATACGCCAGCAGTAGATGATGATCATATCAAACACCCACAAGCCGCAAGCGGTCAGCTAAACGTAACCGCTACCCGGGTATTGAGCGATCAGAATAAGAACAAGCGAACCTGTCAAAACTCCTGTCAATCCATCCGGCAACACCTACCGTACAGTCCAGTCTCTTCGTCAGATATGCTGCATATCGAGTCTAAGGATGGAATCGTCGACCCCAATAACTCAATAAGTCATGCCGATATATGGTCTATAACAGATCGAGAAACTTACTGATAACACTTATCAGTAATATCTCAGTAGCCCTCGCCAGGGACTTCCCGTTATAGCCAATCGTGCACAGCACAGCATCAACCCCCAATACCGGGAGAGACGAAACCCCACCTATCGCTCACTGTCTCCATATGCCTCGAGACTATACCCAAAATGCACCTGTTTGTACGACTCAGTAGAGCCGCAGTAGGGTGGAGATCAAAGTACAGTGGGAGGACACACAAGACTCTATGACGATCTCGGGTCTACAGACTAACCTGTACTAGTGTCACCTGAGAACTGCTATCCGACGTATGATATAATACCATATAGGAGTTCTCGATGAGTCCGTTCAGTGTACCCAGTCTCACTGAGCACCCGTATACTATCTTCGGTGTCAACACACCAGACGGATATGGGATCATCCATCGCCCATCATATGGAACAAGAATGGTATACGCTAGTCTAAACTGGAATATCGATGCCCTATCTCGATATACCTACGACTAGGAACATTTCAAGGATATTCTTATAAACTACAGATGTCCCACTAGTATGATCCGCATCATAATCCCAGTAGTCAAGCCAATATCCTTAGGGCTTTATCAACATGCACCAAATGAATATAAACATGATCAAGTGAACATATGATAAAGTAAAACCAGATAGCATACTATCATGTCGAGCAAGACTGTCCTCTGAATATATATATATACACATCAGTACATACACTATCTCATAATGGCCTCTAGGGCATACATATATCCAACACAACATATAAATGTATATCCATATCACATCACATCAATTCTCCCAACTTTGTGGGCGTGCTATACGCCATCCACCCGACTTCCCCCGTTGATATAAATCTACTCACCTCGATCTTAACTTGCCGATGCCGATGTCGCCACGTGCTTGCTTGTCGTCTTGAAGTCTTCGTGATGGTACCTACATATAATAACGTATCATGCCGCATTAAAATCCAATTCAAAACCAAAATGACACACAAATCACCCATAGGACAAAACCTATGGTATACCCTCGAAAATCAATCAAATAACAATCGATATAGATGTACAAACATCAAGTAATCGAATACAATACAAAATATCAAAACTTGAATTCATAAACATCACGAAACATAAGGAAGAAACCAAGAAAACATGCTCCAAATTTTAGTTCAGGTCAAAACTAGGTGCACAAACAGTACTGGGGTGATGTATAGGGTGTATATAACGTACTAAAGGAACCAGGGCACCCAATTCTTCCATGTGGCAGGGTCCAAGCCCCAAAAATC
Organism: Agapanthus africanus; assembly: GCA_030015575.1. Lineage (NCBI taxonomy): Eukaryota > Viridiplantae > Streptophyta > Magnoliopsida > Asparagales > Amaryllidaceae > Agapanthus > Agapanthus africanus. The sequence continues at coordinate 302,112,917 of JASDDO010000008.1, forward strand.
CGGCCTCCTCGGTTTGGGGGGTTCAGCTGGGGTTCGTTTTGGTAGGTGGTCTCGTGGTGTCTTCAGAGAGAGAAGAAACACTTTAGCATGATGATCTTGCAAGTTTAGAGTGGTTTTTAATTTTTCTAAACAGGATGGCTCCCACTGTCTCTCGAATCCCTCCTCAAACCAAAAAGGAAGAATTAGTCAGGATCAATCTCACCGTACAATACTTTCTTAACCGTTCAGCCAGGCTAGTGTCGGTACTTCGAGGGAGGTTTTCCAACGCTTTCGCGAAGTTCCTTAATTAAATAACCTCTTTTCCCTGTGGGCGTAGCCCTGCTAACACCTTTCTTGACACCTACTTGGTTTATAACATTGATCGTTAAGTGAGAAATTTCCCGAGGAGTAGCATATACTCACAGTAGGATCGGGATCCAAATATCATTGCATGAAAAAACTGAAGGAATCCTACCAGAATCATCACACTCCAAATGGTATGCAACGCTAGCAAGTTTCAGTTCTTTTGAAACTCCCGATGTGGATTTTTGCCCCATGCTCTTATGACCTTGACTTTGGCAAACAAATCATAAGTCACATGTCAAGTTCTACCCGTCATTCTCCAGGTTAATTTGAACCCATCCGCACCTACCCTTGACTTTGGCCAACAAGGCAGTACGACTGTCCCAAACCAACACATCTATCTATGCTGCACATGAATACCCAATAGCTACCAATCACTATGCCTTGACTTTGGCCAACAAACATAGCTTGAATACTATTGACTATCCATGTGAAACGACGGAGGGCTACGAATGGTTTTGGTGAAACCGTGAACGTAGTGAACTTGATATAATCGATGGAACGAGATAGCTTTTAAAAGGAGTGGCTTAAGCTCCGCGTTTAAAAGTTGTTTTTGAAAAGAAACCGAGTGGTTTTGAAAGTGTTCCAACGACTCAACTTTGGTTTATTTTCTTGCATTAATTTAATGTGTCCTATCATTTAATCCTACCATTGCAGAAAACAACGAAAATATGACGTATGCTTATGCCATCCTCATTCGCCACGGGGCCCCGTCATTACCCGTTAGGTTACTTAACTAACGACAGAGCGGGGGATGGACTAGCGCGGATGCAAAACATAAGCAACGCCTAAATAGATATCATATATAGATATACACATTCGTCACATGCAATGATAGACATTCCAGATCACAGATGAACACATTGGATATACTAGGAATCAGCAATCCGTACGAGCATATAACGAAGAGCGGATTACACAGTCGCGATGAATAGCAAGACCCCACCCTAGACACCTACGGGTGCAGCAAACTACCCGCCAAGTACCCGAAGCGAAGCAACCTCCCTCAACTCCGTGAGTAGGCCACTCGGCACTTCGAGATACCCGGTAGTTTGTGCACCCCACCTTGGGTCTATCCTAGGAGCAAAAACAGTAAAAGAAATTATACAATGACGGCTACAACCCCATCCCGGTTGTGCGGCCATATAAATAATATTACATCAATTACAAATTACATGAATTGAAAGAAAAAGAAAACTCTCATCTCACAACCCCCCGGCTATTCATCCGCGACAATCCAACGAATTCATACACACATACCATCAACATTACAGATCACAGATATGTATAAACCCAATAATCGACGTATAGCGATTAGCAGACGTTCAATACATATATCACATCACAGATATAACACGTTAGCTTAAGTCTTTAGAAGTTCGATCAAAATACGGATTTTTAGACCTCAAAAACAAAATTTCCTTTCTGGAAAATCTGGGCAGAAAAATCAAATTCCAAAAATCCCAAAACAGCCCTAGAAAAACACTGCAGGAGAATTATGCCATGACCGAGTCAACTCAGCCGCGGAACCACGGCGGGAGCATGCTCCCGCCGCGTTTCCGCGGCGCTTTGACCGAGTCGGTGGACCAATTTTCTTATGTGGGTTTTAAAAAGCCTGAGCCGATTTTTAGTGTCAGATTAATTAATTTTTGAACAGAAAACAGAATCGGCAGAAACTTGAAAATACGGGCATGTTTCGCGACTTTTTCTCCGATCGAACTTCTAGTTACTTTGCTAACATGTTAGATAGTGTTTAACTAGGATCTGATACCACTGTAAGTCCACGTTACCTCTCCCGGTACTTACGGGCTTGCGGAAATGATAAAAAACGATTTTTTCTAGAGTGGTAACATGGACTCAAAATACGGATCTTTATTAAACAACTATCTAACAAACCTAACAAGAGTTTTACCTACTCGGTTAGGGGTTATACCATAACTTGAACTCCTTCTCTCGGTCTCCTTGTGGTGGTCGGATGGTTCTCTCCTCGTCGTCTCTTTGTGCCGAAGATGGATCCACCTGAAAGCTTCTACCTTTGGCTTCAACCTCAAACTAGAGGAAACTAGAACACTTGGCTTGCTAGACTTTGTGTGCTAGGATGAGTAGAGGAGTGTGTTGAGTTTTATCTCTATGGTTCTTGCTTCTCAACACATGAGACAATTGAACCATGAACTAGAGAGAGAGCAAGAAGAAGAGGGAGAGCTCAAGCATGAGAGAGAAAGGAAATGAAAGAATGAGCAAGACTTTTGCCATCCTAGCTCTCATAATCCAAAATCATCATAACAAATAATAGTAATTGAGTATTATGTGATGGTTCAAGTCAAAATGGCCATATCATTTCATGCACTCATTTTACAAAAAGAAACAAGCAAGCAAAAGTCTTTGCCATGAAATGATAGCCATTGTAATGATGAAGGTCAACAAGTCCAACCTAGTCAACCGGTCAACTAAGTCAACAAGTCAACAAAGTCAACCATCAACAACCATGTCACAATAATACTTAATCAATATTATTGTTAATCATATTTCTTATTCTCAATAGGGTTTAGCAAAAAGTCAACAGTCAACAACCCTAATGAGAATTCTCTGCCTCTGTCTCTCTGTCAACTGTGCATACACACCCGCATCCGCGTTAGGAAGAACACGAATACAAACGAGATAAAACCAATCCCAAAACGTACACTAGGATCTGGCTTAAACCAAAGCCCGCTAGTGATAACTGCACGGACACTAAACGTGCACAAGTGCACGGATGTGATCGAACCCTGTCGCAAAACCATGCGACCTCTACTCTTTTGCCTAAAGGCGAATAGCTCTCTGTATGGGACTCTAAAGACTCGACACTATACTGGCAGTGGGTTTAACCACAGACCGCAAACTGTACTAGCTGTGCGTAACGGTCCCCAGGTAGATGCCGATAAGAAGACGGACGAGGTGAAACCCATCTGAACTCCTACTGAGCCTGAATGTGACAATCTGCGTACAGTCCGGTCTGTTCGTCTGAGAATATCGCATGGCGGGCCTAGGGGGCGGTAAACGTCAGTCCCCTAATAGCAGTACAAGTCGTGTCGGAGTGTAGCCCAGAACACCCTGAGATAACACTGGAAACCTACCAGTATATCTCGCTTGCCCTGGCCAGGGACTTTGTGTAATGGCTCTCCTAGACACAGCGCGATATCAACCCCCAATACCGGGAGGGACGAACCCTGTCTAACCGTCACTGCCTCCAAGTGCTTCGGGACTGCACCCAACTACTACCTGTTTGCATGACTCCTTTGAGCCGTGGTTGGGTAGTAATCTAAGTATAGTGAGAACACACTCGAGGCGAAGTGACAGTGTCAAGTCAGCGGACTAAGCTGTACTCATGTCACCTGGGAACTGATAACTGACGATAGGTATAGTTCCAACCAACAGTTCCCGACGAGTCCTGTCCAGTGTACTCGTAACCTAACGAGCACCCGCATACTATCTCAAGTACAACGTACTGACGGCTGTGGGACAGACCGTCTCCCACACTGGGATGAGAAGCGCATACGCTAGTCTATTCCGGAGTATCGATGCCATGTCTCGATAGTCCTACGACTAGGGACCTGCATAAGGATGTGCTTGTGGATTACCAAGCCCTCACGGGTGTGACTGCCATCACAACGCTGGTAATCAAGAAAAGATCCTAAGGGCTCCACTAATGTGTATAGGTGATATACTAAAATAAACACATGTACACATTAAAGTAGAAACAAACCAAGTAGCATACTACTATTTTGAGCAAGATTGTCTATACAAGTTGAATATCCCAAGCTTCCATTAAGTAATATACAAACTAGTATGATACAGTAATGGCCTCTAGGGCATATACACTAACATGTTCTGGGTTTATAACACCATGGTGGTTTTAAGGTTACAGAATACACTCAAGTTCATCACACAACTCAAATTAAACCCTAACCCTCTCTAGTAATTCCCAAAGTTCACTAAACTTCGCCAAAATGATTTTAAACTACACTAGAAGCTAAAGGAAATGAAATACTACACTTAATGTGAAAGAATTACCTCATTTGGGACTCAAGAATCCCCTAGAGCATCAAAATCCCATTTTTCTTTGTCCAAAGTGTAGCTAGGAGGCTTATGCATGTTTTTTTGTGAAATGGAGATGGGGTTTTGGGTTGTTTTTGATGATGTTATGAGGGTCTTTAAGGAGGGGGAGATGAGGTGCTGCCATGGTGATGGAGGAAGAAGAAAGATGATGAAGATGATGAATGATTGAAATGGCACTTGGTCAAAGAAAACCCCTCACCTTTCTCTCTCATGCCCATACCTTTTGACTTTTCTTTTTCCTTTCTTTTCTTTTCTTTTCTTTTCTCTTCTCACATAAAACAAAAACCATGAACGAAAATGAAGAGAAAGCTATGTAGGAAAATGTAACACAAATGTAAAAATGATATGGTGCATGTTTTGCACAAAACAAGCTTAATGCGCGATTAGCGATATTTAACCGCGATTAGCCTTAAAATAGTGTATAATAAATCATAAAATTTCATATTTTGCTTAAATTACACAAAGCACCCTCTTTTTAGTAATTTCTATATTTTTCAAATTTTTCCCAATTTTCGGTATTTAATTATACCGCCTTATTAAAATATTCAATATAATATTAGAGATTAATGGAGGAAAGAGGCCATAGGAGGGGATTTCCTCCTATGGCGTGGAAAAAATACAACCTCCACCATTTTTTCCGACGATCAGCACCTATCATCATCATCGTTATCATCTAAGATGTGCGTACACCAAATTTCATGTGATTCCACAACTTTTTCACCATTGATTTAGTGGGTTTAAAATTAACGGTTTACCGACAATAGACCTTTTTACATTGCTGAATCAACGGTGAAAAAGTTGTAGAATCACATGAAATTTGGTGTACCCACATCTTAGATGATAACGATGAAGATGATGGGGGCCGATCGTCGAAAAAATTGGTGGAGGTTGTATTTTTTTTCCACGCCATAGGAGGAAATCCCCTCCTATGGCCTCTTGTCTCCATTATTCTCATAATATTATTTAGTTATAAAAATTCCGAAAATTAAATTTTTTTTTTCTGAAATGTTATAGAGTTGATGTTGCGCCATAACAGGAAATCCCTGGCCAGGGCTGCTGAGATCTACTGGTAAGTGTTATCGGTAGTTTCTCGAACCGTTATGGACCTTGCATCGGCATGACTTATCAGGCTATTGGGGTATGACGTTATGCCACCCCCAGGCTGTAATATGAGACATATCTGACGAAGAGACCGGACTGTACGGTAGTGTTACTGAATGGATTCGCTGGAGTATGAGCAGATTTGCTTGTTGATCTTCTGATCGCTCAATACCCAGGTGGCCGTTACGTTTAGCAGACCGCTTACGGCTTGTGCGTGTCTGATATGATCATCACCTACTGTCAGCGTATTGACGAGTCTTTAGAGTCCTACACAGAGGTTTCCTGGTTCACCCGAAACAGAGTAGGAGCATATATGTGATATTTGCGGGACCGAGATGTTAGTGTTTATGCCCTAGAAGGCCATTACTGTATCATACTAGCTTGTATATTACTTAATGGAAGCTTGGGATATTCACATGTATATAACAGTCTTGCTAAACATGGTAGTATGCTACTTGGTTTTTCTATCTTAATATGTGAGTGTACGTATTGATAGAGCTCTTAGGATCTTGCTTGTCTACCAGCGTTGTGATGGCAGTCACACTAGTGGGAGCTGGGTAGTCTACAAGCACATCCTTATTCAGGTCCCTGGTCGTTGGATTATCGAGACAGAGCATCGATACTCCAGAGTAGACTAGTGTGTACGCTTCTCATCCCAGTTGGGGAGATGGTCTGTCCCACAGCCGTCAGTACGTCGTACTGGAGATAGTATGCAGGTGCTCGTTAGGTTACGGGTATACCGGACAGGACTCACAGGGAACTGTTGGTTGGTTTGATACCAGTCGTCAGTGAGCAGTTCCCAGGTGACATGAGTACAACATAGTCCGCAGACTTGACACTGCTACTTCGCCTCGAGTGTGTCCCACTGTTCTTAGATTTCTACCCTACCACGGCTCAAAGGAGTCGTGCAAACAGGTAGCAGTTGGGTGCAGTCCCGAGCATTTGGAGGCAGTGGCGGTTAGATAGGATTCGTCCCTCCCGGTATTGGGAGTAGATATCGTGCTGTGTCAGAGAGCCATTACGCAAAGTCCCTGGCCAGGGCAAGCGAGATTTGCTGGTAGGTTCCAGTAGTTTCTCAGGGTGTAATGGGCTTCCCTCCGACACGACTTATACCGCTATTAGGGGACTGACGCTTGCCGCCCCCTAGGCCCGATATGCGATAGTCTTGGACGAACGGACCGGACTGTATGGAGATTGTCACATCAGACTCGGTAGGAGTTCGGATGGGTTTTCTCATCGGCCTTCTTATCGACAACTACCTGGGGACCGTTACGTACAGCTAGTGCCGCTTGCGGTCTGTGGTTAAACCCACTGCCAGCGTAGTAGTCGAGTCTCTAGAGTCCCACACAGAGAGTTTCCTACTCCAGGTGAAACGATATAGAGGTCGCGTGGTTTTGCGACAAAGGGTTCGGACGCATACGTGCGTTTACGCGCGTACGACTTTCGGACAGTTTTTACCAGTCGGCTTTGGTTTAAGCCTGTTACTGGTATCCGGTTATTGGATTTTTACATTCTAAAGTTTTTCCGTATTTTTGCGGATTGGAGGGGCGTTCTCGTAATTGTACGAGAAGCTTCTAGAAGATGTGACTAAGGAGGTTACTTTGGATAAGATTATGAGTCATGAGAGTGATTCATCATTATCATTATTGCACCATAAATGATAATGGCACATGCTTAATGAATCACCTCTTTTCATTTATGAAGCATGCTTATTCATTTCTATTATTCATTATTCTAAAATGAGAATGCTTCATAATATGTTATGATACTCTCACTATCTCATCTCATTATTATTATCACATTCTCTCACCTAAAGCTCTCATCTTCAAGAGACTAATCCTTAATCCTCATGTGTTGAGATCAAAGGATTAGTTAGACTTAAACATCCATTATCTTCACTCTATATCATCTTTTCTTCTTTGATTAGCAATCAAAGTAGATTAGTTACCTCAAGCTAGAGGTGTAGCTTGGTGTTTTGCTCTCAGGTGGATCGTCTACTACCTAGAGAAGGTCGAGGAGAACAAAGGAGGACACAAAGACGAAGGACCGATTTCATTAGGTATAATCCCTAAACACAATTGATAAGAAACTCTTTGTGTACGGTTATTTATAGTTTAGCTTCGATTCAAGCGGTTAGTCGATGTTCGTTCTTTAAACATGATCGTTTTTGAAAATTCCGCCTCCCCACAAGTACTGGGGTGTACTACATCGACTTACAGTGGTATCAAAGCCTCGCTAAACACTAAATAACTTAATTGCAAATTTGTACGAATTTCGAACGGAAAAAAAACGAAACCGGAAAGTCCCGAAAAATTCAGTTTCTGTCGAATTTAAAATGATGTCCAAAAATTTTTCAGGTGAGTGCAGAAATCTTGAAATGACCACAGTAGAACACCCAAGAAAAACAGTCGCCTGAATCGTCTAACTCGCCGCGGAACCGCGGCCTCACCCTACTGAGTCGCCGCGGTTCCGCCGCCGAGTTGGCGAGTCAGGAACCAATTTTTCTTCTGTTGCTTCTGTGTAATATTTGGGATTTTCTGGAATATTTTAATTTTGCTCAGGTCTCCAGTTTACAGAGCAGTTTTTGGAGCAATATTAAAGATGTTTAGTCGATCGAAATTGTACAGTATTTGCATGTTGGATTATATCTGTGATTGATAAATGTGTTCGTAAACCTCCCCCAACTGCTAGTATGTCGGTTGGCAGGGGGTTGCACATTTCTGAAATGGTTATATCTGTTTGTGCATATAAACTGTATTGGACTGTTGTGGTGTTTAGCCGGGGTTTTTGCAATGGGTTATTATTTAATTCATTTGTTGTAAATGTAATTTGTTGTAATATTATTTTGCGGGGTACATCCAGGTTGCGGTTGGAGCCACCGTTGTATTATTTCATTTTACTGTTTTTGCTCCTAGGACTGACCCAAGGTGGGGTACACAAACTGCCGGGTGGGTAGTTTGTCGTACCCGTACGGGTCGAGGGTGGGGTAACGGCTATTCATCACAACTGTGTAATCTGTCTTTTCTTGCAGGCTCAAAAGAAATACAGATTGCTTGCAAATCCAATATTGTTTATCTGTGTTCTGGAATGAATATCATTGCGTCAGACGAATGTAAAATATCTATATTTATGATAGCAATTTAGACGTCACTTATGTTTTACACCCGCACTAGCCCAGCCCCCGCTCTGTCGTTAGTTAAGTAACCTAACGGGTGATGACGGGACCCCGTGGCGAATGCGGATGGCAAAAGAGGACGTTGTATTTTCGTTGTTTTCTGCAATGATAGGTTAATGATGGGACGCATTATCTATAATGCAAAGAAAATAAACCAAGTTTAAATCGTTGGAACAATTTAAAAGAAACCAATCGGTTAATTTTAAAAACAGATATTTTTAAATGCGGAGCCTTAACCACTCCTTTTAAAAGCTATCAGGTTCCTTCGGTTATATCAAGTTCACTACGTTCACGGTTTCGCCAAAACCAGTCGTAGCCCTCCGTCATTTCTTATGAATGGTCAGTAGTATTCAAGCTATGTTTGTTTGGCCCTTAGTCAAGACATAGTGATTGGTAGCTGCTGGGGTATTCATTTGTTGCATAGATAGATGAGTTGGTTTGGGACAGTCGTATTACTTTGTTTGGCCCTTAGTCAAGAGTATACGGATGGGTTCAAATCAACAGGATAATGATGGGCAGAACTTGACATGTGACTTATGATTTGTTGGCCCTTAGTCAAGATCATAAGAGCATGGGGAAAAAACTTATATCGGGAATTTCTAAAGAAACTGAAATTTGCAAAGAGATGCATACCATTTTGAGTTTGATGAATGTTGGTAGCATTCCTACAACATTATCAGACGATGATATTTGGATCCCGATCCTACTGTGAGTATATGCTACTTATCAGGATATTCGTCACTTAACGATCAATGCTATAAACCTAGTAGGTGTCCAGAAAAGTGTCAGCGGGGTTACGCCCCCAGAGAAAAGAGGTTATTTAATTAAGGAACTTCGCGAAAGCGTTGGAAAACCTCCCTCGAAGTACCGACACCAGCCTAGCTGAACGGTTAAGCAAGTATTGTACGGTGAGAATAGTCCTGGCTAATTCTTCTTTTATGGTTTGAGGAAGGATTTGAGAAACAGTGGGAGCCATCCAGTTTAGATAAACTAAAAACCACTCTAAACTTGCAAGAGCATCATGCTAAAGAGTTTTCTTCTCTCTCTCCTAATTGCAGCGACCCTGAAAATGACTGGACTTAAGTTACTTTTAGAGAAAAATATACTGACGGGGCCAAACTATAAAGATTGGCTGCGGAATGTCAAAATGGCTTTGACCTATGACAAATTGGGGTACGTCCTCACCGCTACGGCACCTGCTGTCCCTGGTCCCAAATCCAGTAATGCGGATAAGGAAATCCGCAAAACCTGGGATTTAGATTGCGCGAGAGCCAAGTGCATCGTGCTTGCCTCAATGAACAATGAACATCAGAGGAGGCACGAGGATATGTCCCTAGATGGCATATTTCTCCATACAAAGGAACTTTATGGGGAGCAATCTCGTATATCAAGATATGAGACCTCTAAGAACTTGTTTCGAGCGAGGTTGGCTGTCGGGTCATCGGTAGGAGAACATGTCCTAAAGATGATCGGCTATATAGAAGAGCTCGCAGACCTTGGGACGACTTTGGATAATGAGCTTTATACAGACCTTATTCTCCAGTCCCTTCCTCACACCTACGCCCAGTTTATCCTGAACTTCAACCTTCAAAGAAAAGAAGTTGAACTTCCGGAACTCCTGAACATGTTAAGGAGTGCAGAGGGCACCTTGAAGAATTCAAGGGAAACACCCGCTATGTTTGTTGGTGGTACATCTTCTTCCGGGTCCAAGGCTAGGGCCAAAGGAAGGAAGAAGAAGGCCGCACCCAGACCTAAAGGAGGTGTTAGTAAGGTGGGAGGGAAGGGAAAGAAAAAGACTGCAGTACCGATAGTTGGCCAGGATGAGTGCTTCCATTGTCACAGGAAAGGGCACTGGAAGAAGGATTGCAAGGCGTGGAACGCCAAGAACCAGGAACCGAAGCAAGCTGTGGCTTCGACTTCAGGTGTGTTTGTAATTGAGAATTTCTGTCGATCAACTCTACTTCCTGGGTATTGGATACCGGATCAGGATCTCATATTTGCAATTCATTGCAGGCACTGAGAAACCGTAGAGTGCTGAAGGAAGGTGATATGACCCTAAAGGTTGCTAACGGAGCTAGCGTGGGAGCTGCGTCCGTCGGGGACTATCACCTAGGATTGACGAGTGGACACATTTTGGTTTTACATAACTGTTATTTTGTACCCAGCTTAACGTGTAATATCATATCAGTTTCCTTGTTATCAAATAAACGTTATGATTTCACGTTTGTAAGAGATGTTGTCAACATCCACCTTAATCATGGTTTGATTGGGTCCGGTACTCTAAATAACGGCATATATGTTTTAAACCAACTCCAAATTTTCAATGTCCAGAACACACTAAAAAGAAAGTCTCCAGATTTGAATAAAGCTTTCTTATGGCATTGTAGACTGGGTCACATCAATGAGAGAAGGTTGACTAAGTTGCATAGAGAAGGATATTTGGACTCGTTCGAATATCAATCTTATGACACTTGTCAATCTTGTCTCAAAGGAAAGATGACAAAGACTCCATTCACTGGACAAGGAGTAAGAGCGAGCGAGCTCTTAGGACTCATACACAGCGATGTATGTGGTCCAATGTCTACACATGCGAGAGGTGGTTATTCCTACTTCATTACTTTTACAGATGATTTCTCTATGTATGGATATGTTTTCTTAATGAAGCATAAATCAGAGGCCTTTGAGAAATTCCTGGAATACAAGAGTGAAGCGGAAAACCAAACAGGCAAAAGTATTAAGACACTGAGATCTGATCGAGGTGGAGAATACTTAAGTGCCGAGTTCCTAGGTTACCTAAAAGAGAAAGGAATTCTCTCTCAGCTTACTCCTCCATACACTCCACAGCACAACGGTGTATCGGAGAGACGGAATCGAACCCTATTGGATATGGTACGATCCATGATGAGTAATGCTGAGTTACTGCGATCTTTCTGGGGTTATGCGCTAGAATCAGCGGCATATCTTTTGAACCAGGTTCCAACCAAGACTGTGCCTACCACACCATATCAGATGTGGAGTGGGAAGAAACCCTGTCTAAAACATTTTAGGACATGGGGGTGTCCAGCTTTTGTAAAAAAGCAGCATGTGGACAAGCTCGAGGCACGTTCAGTACAGTGTAAGCTTGTGGGATATCCAAAGAACTCCAAGGGATATTATTTCTATTACGCAGAGGAACAAAAGGTTTTTGTTTCTCGTCATGCCCATTTCTTAGAAACTGAATTTTTAGAAAATCAGAAGAGTGGGAGCGCAGTAGAACTGGAAGAAATTCCAGAACCACAAGCTGCTACTGAATGTTTGGTAGAACCAGAGGTTCAAGAAGAACAGAACATTCCCGCACCCCTCCGCAGGAGTAGTAGGCCGTCTCATCCGCCTGAGAGATACTACGGTTTTCTCAAAGATGGGGATAGAGAGGATTGCATCATAGAAGATGATGAACCTACTGACTTCCGGCAGGCCATCCAGAGCGGCGACTTGGTACGATGGCTAGATGCAATGCGGACCGAAATGGAGTCCATGTACACCAACAAAGTATGGACTTTGGATTTTGCTCCAGATGGGGTAAAACCCATAGGATACAAATGGATCTTCAAGAAAAAGATTGGTGTAGATGGACAGGTGGAAACCTATAAGGCTAGACTTGTTGCAAAGGGTTTTCGTCAAAGACCTGGTTTGGACTATGACGAAACTTTTTCTCCAGTGGCTATGCTCAAATCCATTCTGGTCCTTCTTGCTATTGCTGCCTTCCATGATTATGAAATCTGGCAGATGGACGTAAAGACGGCTTTTCTGAATGGAAATTTAGAAGAGTGCGTCTATATGGATCAGCCAGAGGGTTTCAATCAGAGTGGGAGCAGCGGGAAAGTATGCAAGCTGCTTAAGTCCATTTATGGACTAAAGCAGGCATCGCGGAGTTGGAACATCTATTTTGATGAGACAGTCAAAGAATATGACTTTATCAAAAATCCAGATGAACCGTGCATATATAGTAAAGTTGTAGCCAGAAGTGTCGTATTCCTCGTCTTGTACGTGGATGACATTCTATTGATAGGAAATGACATTCCTATGCTACAATCTGTCAAAGGATTCTTGTCACAAAGGTTCTCCATGAAAGACCTGGGTGATGCCTCTTACATTCTGGGGATCCGGATCTATCGTGATAGATCCAAGAGGATGTTGGGACTTTCGCAGTCCAGGTATATCGACACTGTACTGAAAAGATTCAGTATGGAAGATTCTAAGCGCGGTAATCTACCGGCTTGTCACGGAATCACCCTCTCCAAAGAGATGTCTCCCAAGACTGATTTGGAAAGGGAACGCATGTCTATTATACCCTACGCTTCTGCGGTAGGCTCTATAATATATGCGATGTTGTGTACCAGACCAGATGTAGCTTACGCACTAAGCGTGGTGAGCCGGTATCAGTCAGACCCAGGGAAGAAGCACTGGATAGCAGTAAAGAACATTCTCAAGTACCTGAGGAGGACTAAGGAAATGTTCTTGATTTACGGCGGAAAAGACCTCAGGTTGGAGGCCTTTGCTGATTCCGGCTTCCAGAGTGATAAGGACGATTCCAAGTCCATGTCGGGTTATGTCTTTACCCTCAATGGAGGGGCGGTGTGCTGGAAGAGCTCCAACCAGGACACCGTTGCTGACTCGACGATGGAAGCGGAGTATATAGCTGCTTGCGATGCCGCAAAAGAAGCAGTCTGGATGAAGAAGTTCCTAACAGAACTTCAGGTTGTTCCTACCATAGTTGATCCAATACCTCTGTATTGCGACAACAACGGAGCTATAGCTTTAGCGAAGGAACCAAGGTCCCATCAGAAGTCCAGACACATCTTGAGGCGGTATCACCTGATCAGGGAGATCATTGATCGTCAGGAGATCGAGGTTCGGAGAGTTGCTTCTGAAGAGAACATTGCTGATCCATTCACGAAGGCCCTTCCTCAGATTCAGTTCGAGAGGCTACTCGAGATCATTGGTCTACGATATGCCAGTACATGGCCCTAGTGCAAGTGGGAGATTGTTAGTGTTTATGCCCTAGAAGGCCATTACTGTATCATACTAGCTTGTATATTACTTAATGGAAGCTTGGGATATTCACATGTATATAACAGTCTTGCTAAACATGGTAGTATGCTACTTGGTTTTTCTATCTTAATATGTGAGTGTACGTATTGATAGAGCTCTTAGGATCTTGCTTGTCTACCAGCGTTGTGATGGCAGTCACACTAGTGGGGGCTGGGTAGTCTACAAGCACATCCTTATTCAGGTCCCTGGTCGTTGGATTATCGAGACAGAGCATCGATACTCCGGAGTAGACTAGTGTGTACGCTTCTCATCCCAGTTGGGGAGATGGTCTGTCCCACAGCCGTCAGTACGTCGTATTGGAGATAGTATGCAGGTGCTCGTTAGGTTACGGGTACACCGGACAGGACTCACAGGGAACTGTTGGTTGGTTTGATACCAGTCGTCAGTGAGCAGTTCCCAGGTGACATGAGTACAGCATAGTCCGCAGACTTGACACTGCTACTTCGCCTCGAGTGTTTCGCACTGTTCTTAGATTGCTACCCTACCACGGCTCAAAGGAGTCGTGCAAACAGGTAGCAGTTGGGTGCAGTCCCGAGCATTTGGAGGCAGTGGCGGTTAGATAGGATTCGTCCCTCCCGGTATTGGGAGTAGATATCGTGCTGTGTCAGAGAGCCATTACGCAAAGTCCCTGGCCAGGGCAAGCGAGATTTGCTGGTAGGTTCCAGTAGTTTCTCAGGGTGTAATGGGCTTCCCTCCGACACGACTTATACCGCTATTAGGGGACTGACGCTTGCCGCCCCCTAGGCCCGATATGCGATAGTCTTGGACGAACGGACCGGACTGTATGGAGATTGTCACATCAGACTCAGTAGGAGTTCGGATGGGTTTTCTCATCGGCCTTCTTATCGACAACTACCTGGGGACCGTTACGTACAGCTAGTGCCGCTTGCGGTCTGTGGTTAAACCCACTGCCAACGTAGTAGTCGAGTCTCTAGAGTCCCACACAGAGAGTTTCCTACTCCAGGTGAAACGATATAGAGGTCGCATGGTTTTGCGACAAAGGGTTCGGACGCATACGTGCGTTTACGCACGTACGACTTTCGGACAGTTTTTACCAGTCGGCTTTGGTTTAAGCCAGTTACTGGTATCCGGTTATTGGATTTTTACAGTCTAAAGTTTTTCCGTATTTTTGCGGATTGGAGGGGCGTTCTCGTAATTGTACGAGAAGCTTCTAGAAGATGTGACTAAGGAGGTTACTTTGGATAAGATTGTGAGTCATGAGAGTGATTCATCATTATCATTATTGCACCATAAATGATAATGACACATGCTTAATGAATCACCTCTTTTCATTTATGAAGCATGCTTATTCATTTCTATTATTCATTATTCTAAAATGAGAATGCTTCATAATATGTTATGATACTCTCTCTATCTCATCTCATTATTATTATCACATTCTCTCTTCTCAAGCTTTCATCTTCAAGAGACTAATCCTTAATCCTCATGTGTTGAGATCAAAGGATTAGTTAGACTTAAACATCCATTACCTTCACTCTATATCATCTTTTCTTCTTTGATTAGCAATCAAAGTAGATTAGTTACCTCAAGCTAGAGGTGTAGCTTGGTGTTTTGCTCTCAGGTGGATCGTCTACTACCTAGAGAAGGTCGAGGAGAACAAAGGAGGACACAAAGACGAAGGACCGGTTTCATTAGGTATAATCCCTAAACACAATTGATAAGAAACTCTTTGTGTACGGTTATTTATAGTTTAGCTTCGATTCAAGCGGTTAGTCGATGTTCGTTTTTTAAACATGATCGTTTTTGAAAATTCCGCCTCCCCACAAGTACTGGGGTGTACTACATCGACTTACACGAGATTAATACGTGTATGTGATACCGTATTCTATTCTCGCGACATTCGTCGGTTATATGTGATATAGCCAAGTTATCGGATTAAGTGTTGATTCGTTAAGTTGTTACATTTGATATTAGCCAGTTATATGTGACATAGCCGGATTATTAAATCAAGTGTTGATTTAATAATTTAATGTAGAATTATATATTTGATATATTAAATTACATTAACTAATATTAGCTCACTAAAGTATTCATTTTTCTCACTTATGATACATTGATATATATGTGATATATGTTAAATGTATTGTTTTCTTTTTGCGCGCGCGCGCGCGCGCACACACATGTGTGTGTGTGTGTGATATATTAGTGTGTCATGCTCGGTTACACATGCAAAATGTATGTATGAGACTTATACCATGCTAGGGTTTATGTTATGGTTTTATTTATCTTTAAGCAAATTCAAAATTAGTGGAGATTTTGTCATGGCTCAAAAGATTGTAGAAGCTTGTAGGTTTCATTGACTTAGTCCACTATTTTGTCTTGCTTAAGATCTTTAAAGACGTAACCATTTACCATACACCATGGTTTATTCTCTACAATGGTTAGTGTATGTGATATCCTCACCATGGTTGCATTTCTAACCTCACATGAATTATTCTTTCATCACTTGATCTTCATCTTCTTCTTCCTTATTCAAGCTTTCTAGCTTTTGAAAAAGTGATGAAATTTAGTGAGAAAATAAAATCTAAATAGAGTCCATTTCCTACTTCATCATCCTTTACTATTTGCCATTTAGTTTAGGGTGTTTGCTTCACTAAACCCTAATTTAGTGAAGAGGTAGTATGAGCTTGAGTCTCCTCGACATAGATCATCTTCGGCTTCGAAGACTTCGAGCATGTTTGATTTTTCACCTTGTGGAGCCTCTCAAGAGTTCGGGAGATCATTACTTGCAGCGAAGGGACATCTACACGGAGCATTTGAAGTTAAGGACCGGTCTACAAAGGTTGTATTCCACATTCACTTAGTTGTAAAGTTGTTTACATATCGTTTCGTTTAAAACTCTAGTTAAGATTCTAGGGTTAGGGTTCTTTATTTCGGCAAATTTTTGAAAACGGCATGGACGATGCCTCCCGAAACCATGCTGCCGCGCTAGGTAACCCTACATCCAAGTGGTTTTACAAATATATAGAGGCGAAAACTTTTGCTAAAGAGATCACTCCTGGTGAAGGATCTCGGGTCTTTCCACGTTGAATGAGGTGTAGGATATTCCAAACTGAATACCACTGTGCAAAGAAAAAGAATCGACTATAGTAAAGTTATTACGTTGACGCAAACTTTTACTCAAGGGGTCACTCCAGATGTAGGGATCTCGGCCCTTGCCTCGTCGAATGAGGTGCTGGATATTCATAACCGAATACCACTGTGCAAAGCAAAAGAAAACGTCTGTAATGTCTGTTTTTAAAAAAACTTGGTTCCAACAACATCAAATAGGATTGTTTTATCCTTGCATTGATCAGAATCAACGCAGTCCCATCAATTAATCACACCAGAAAAGAACGAAAAATAAAATGTACGTATATGCCATCATCATTCGCCACTGGGTCCCGTCATCACTCGTTAGGTTACTTAACTAACGACAGAGCGGGGACTGGACTAGCGTGGGTGCAAAACATATACAACATCTACTAGTATATATATAAATATATATAACAATCGTCCCAGGCATGATATAAAGCAACATCACAGAATCTCAGCCAACAACACAGAGTGGTGGATAATCCTGGAGCCCCACACTTGAGCCGCAAATGTGACCCGATGTTCCCCTGTCGTGTGGATAGCCTGTGAAATGAAAACCTAGAGCCCTACGATTGCGGCAAGTTGTTATTAATATGTATGCTCTAGAGGCCATTACTGTACATACGATGTATATTGTAGTGGATGTTTGGACATATATAGGGAGGACTATCTTGCTCAACATGATAGTATGCTATCTGGTTGCACTTTATCTTAACATGTACATTTATTGAATCTCTATTAAATGTTGATAAAGCCCTTAGGATGAGTACTAGACTACCAGGATTATGATGCGGATCATACTAGTGGGGCAGAGGTAGTCGGTAAGTACATCCTACAATTGTTCCTAGTCGTGGGAGTATCGAGACAGGGAATCGATACTCCAGAGTAGACTAGCGTATGCGCTTCTTGACCTATATGATGGGCGATGGATGATCCCACATCCATTGGTGTTTGACATCAGAGAAGGTATACGGGTGCTTAGTGGAGACTGGGTACACTGGACGGACTCGCCGAGAACTCCTAGATGGTATTATACCTATCGTCAGATAGCAGTTCTCCGGTGACATTGGTACAGGTTAGTCTGTCGACTCGAGATCGTCATAGAGTCTTGTGTGATTCCTACTGTGCTTTGATTTCCACCATACCACGTTTAAGAGATCGTGCAAAAAGGTGGTTTTTGGGTACAGTCCCGAGTCACACGGAGGCAATGAGCGATAGGAGGGGATTCTTCTCTCCCGGTTTTGGGGGTTGATGTTGCGCTATGCTCGATTGGCCATAACAGGAAATCCCTTGCCAGGGTTGCTGAGATTTACTGGTAAGTGTTATCAGTAGTTTCTCGAACCGTTATGGACCTTGCATCGGCATGACTTATCAGGTTATTGGGGTCTGACGTTTTACCACCCCCAGGCAGTGATATGCGACATATCAGACGAAGAGACCGGACTGTACGATAGTGTTATTGATTGGATTCGTAGGAGTATGAGCAGGCTTACTTGTTGATCTTATGATCGCTCAATACCCGGGTGGCCGTTACGTTTAGCAGACCGCTTGCGGCTTGTGGGTGAGTGATATGATCACCACCTACTGCCGGCGTATTGACGAGTCTTTAGAGTCCTACACAGAGGTTTCTGGCTCAAGCGGAACGAAGTAGGAGCACATATGTGATATGTGCGGGACCGAGATTAATACGAGTATGTGATACCGTATTCAATTCTCGCGATATGTGATATCGGTCGGTTATATGTGATATGACCGGGCTGTCGAATCAAGTGTTGATTCGACAAGTTGATACATTAGATATTAGTCGGTTGTATGTGATATAGCCGGATTATTAAATCAAGTGTCGATTTAATGATTTAATGTATAATTATATATTTTATATATTAATTTACATTAACTAATATTAGTTCACTTAAGATTTCTTTTTCTCACTTGTGTACACTTAGTATATATGTGATATATATTAATGTACATCTTTTGTATCATGCTTGATGCCACATGATACATGGGTGTATGAGACTTACACCATGCTTATAATAACGTGAGGGTTTTGTTTATTTAAAGTAAATCAAATTAGTTGGAAATTGTCACATGGATGAAGCTTGTAGAACCATTGACCAAGTCCACTCTTTTTGTTTTACTTGAAGATATTTATTAACCCAACCATTATTGTTTAGCCATGGTTTATTCTCTACATGAGTTAGTGTATGATATAAAATCACCCATGGTTTCTATTCTCACCTCATGAGTTTTCATTCTTTTATCTCTTCATCTTCTTCTTCATCAAGAGCTTAGCTCTCTAGGTTTATGGGAGATGAAGAAAAATAGTGAGAAAATAATTTCTAAAGTGAGCAAAATTCCTACTTCATCAATCTCTTCTTTATTAGCCATTTAGATTGGGTTGTTTCTTCACTAGATCATCACTTAGTGAAGAGGTAGCTTTAGTTAATGTCTCCTCGACGTAGATCATCTTCGGCCTCGAAGACTTCAAGCAAGCTTGTTCATTTCACTTTGTGGAGCCTCACTAGAGTCCGGAAGATCACTGCTTGGAGCGAAGGGACTACTACACGGAGCTATTGATGTGAAGGACCGGTCTACAGAGTTGTATTCCTCGTTCACTTAGATGTAAATATGTTTACATGCTTGTTCGTCTAATTCTCTAGTTTAGATTCTAGCGTTAGGGTTCTTTAGCGCGCCAATTTTTGAAAACGGCATGGTCGATGCCTCCCGAAACCCAGCGGCCGCCCTAGGGAACCATGCAGTGGTATTAGAGCCATGCTAGAGAATTAGACGATGTTGTAGTATTACGAAACCGAAACAACTCCGAAACACTCGAACATAAACTCAGTTTCTGTTGAATTTTTCAGTGTCTAATTTTTTTTTAAGTTGTAGAATGTTGCATGAGATGTAACATGAACACCATAGAAATTTGAACCCTACTCGGCGAAATTTGGCCGGCCACAAGTGGGGAAAATCCGAGCTCACCGGTTTTTTAGTGGGCTTCTGGCTTAAAATTTTTGTGGTGTTCCAGTCTCTGGGTTTTGGCGTTTCAGGTGTTGCTTGTTTTTGCTGAAATTGCATGAGATGTTAACTTTCTGTAAAGGCAATTCAGAGTGCTTCGTAGTCGTAATTCTAACATTATTTTGGGTTATTTAGACGATATTAAAATGTTCGAACGGATATCACTAACCCATTTTACCCTCGCTGGAAATTTTCCAAGAGTTGGATTTTTTCCAAGTTTGAAATCTTCAGAAAATCATGCAGGTGTTTTCTATGGACCCTCTAGAAGAACGAAACCCTAACTAGATTCTATGACCGTCGTAACCGCCAATAAACCCTCGGGTTTATGGTAGTTCCACAGCGCCATAGGTGAGGCAAGGGTTGACCCTTCTACGGTTGGTCCATAGGTGTTGTGGCATGTTCTGGGTATCTTTTAAACTCCGCTCAAGTGTTGAGCTTTTTGGGAAATTTTGGGTGTTTGTTATTTGATCGAAAAGTTTAACATTGTCTAGCTATCTGTGATTGTTATACAATATTTGGAATTCACATAATTGGTTATGTGATAACTAGTTTGAATTTTATAAATCTAGCAGTTTAGTCTCATTTGATCGGTTGCCACGGAATTTCGATGTGGATCAAAAGTTCGTCGCAATCAAGTAGCGTATGCCGATACTCGCTGGGTAATCTTACTAGATAGCCATGCCCCATAGCCCCAACCAAGTGACTGTAGATGAACCCCATCACTAAAAGCATCCGTTTGGGCGCTCGCGGCCACGGTGTTCCGCCTAAGTGCACTTCGTCGACGGCATCGGCGGTGCGGCCGTCTATTAAAGTTTCCGATGAGCATTCGATCAGGTTGTTAGGAATCTTGTGTTAGTGTATATGCCCAAGAGGCAATTACTGTATCATATTAGTTTGTATATTACATAATGGAAGCTTGGGATATTCACAGTTGTATAGACAATCTTGCTCAAAATAGTAGTATGCTACTTGGTTTGTTTCTACTTTAATATGTGCATGTGTTTCTTTTAGCATATCGCCTATACATATTAGTGGAGCCCTTAGGATCTTTGCTTGATTACCAGCGTTGTGATGGCAGTCGCACTAGTGGGGGTTGGGTAATCTACAAGCACATCCTTATACAGGTCCCTAGTCGTAGGATTATCGAGGCGGGGCATCGATACTCCAGAGTAGACTAGTGTATACGCTTCTCATCCCAGGAGGGGAGATGGTCTGTCCCACAACCATCAGTACGTCGTACTGGAGATAGTATGCAGGTGCTCATTAGGTTACGAGTACACTGGACGGACTCGCTGGGAACTGTTGGTTGGTATTATGCCTATCGTCAGTTATCAGTTCCCAGGTGACATGAGTACAGCTTAGTCCGTTGACTTGACACTGTCACTTCAACTCGAGTGTGTTCCTACTGTTCTTAGAATGCTACCCTACCACGGCTCAAATGAGTCATGCAAACAGGTAGCAGTTGGGTGCAGTCCCGAAGCACTTGGAGGCAGTGACGGTTAGACAGGATTCGTCTCTCCCGGTATTGAGGGTTGATATCGCGCTGTGTCTAGGAGAGCCATTACACAAAGTCCCTGGCCAGGGCAAGCGAGATATACTGGTAGCGTTTCCAGTGTTATCTAAGGGTGTTCTGGGCTACACTCCGACATGACTTGTACCGCTATTAGGGGACTGACGTTTACCGCCCCCTTAGGCCCGCCATGCGATAGTCTTAGACGAACAGACCGGACTGTACGGAGATTGTCACATTCAGGCTCAGTAGGAGTTCGGATGGGTTCACCTCATCAGTCTTCTTATCGGCATCTACTTGGGGACCGTTACGTACAGCTAGTACCGCTTGCGGCCTGTAGTTAAACCCACTGCCAGCGTAGTGTCGAGTCTTTAGAGTCCCACACAGAGGGTTATTCGCCTTTGGGCAAAACAGAGTAGAGGTCACATGGTTTTGCGACGGGGTTCGGTCACATCCGCGCACTTGTGCACGTTTGGTGTCCGGGCAGTTATTACTAGCGGGCTTTGGTTTAAGCCAGATCCTAGTATTTGTTTTGGGATTGGTTTTGTCTCATTGTATTCGTGTTCCTCGGAACACGGATGCGGGTGTGTATGCACAGTTGACAGAGGCAGAGGATTCTCATTAGGGTTGTTGACCGTTGACTCTTTCCAAACCCTAATGAAAATGAGAAATATGATTAATGATATTAATTAAAGATAATTGTGCCATGGTTAGGTTGACCATTTGACTTATGTTGACTTTTTGACTTTGGTTGACCGGTTGACTTATGTTGACAATTTGACCATCATCATTTCACATGAAAGATGCTTCTTAATTCTTGCAAATTTCATTTAATGTGAAATGATAATGGTCATTCCAAATGAACCATCACAATTTCTTTAATTATTATTATTATTTCATTATTCTCTCATATGAGAGTATGGTTGCAAAAATATCCTCATTCTCTCTTGCTCTTTCTCTCTCATATGTTTGAGCTCTCCCTCTTCCTCTCAAAGCTCACATCTCTCATGTGTTGAGAACCATGAGCTCTTGAGATAAAACCATCAAAACTCCTCTCTACTCTCTCTAGGATTATATATTTAGCAAGTCAAACACTTTAGTTACCTCTTGGTTGAGGTAGGAGCTCAAGGTAGAGGCCTTTGGGTGGATCCTTCTTCGGCAAAGAGAAGACGACGAGGAGGAGCCGTTCACACCACTCCAAGGAGCAAGAAGAGAAGGAGTTCAAGACCTAGGTATATGTTAGTGTATATGCCCTAGGGGCCATTATTGTATCATACTTGTATGTATATTACTTAATGGAAGCTTGGGATATTCACAGTTGTATATTCAGTCTTGCTAAAAATGGTAGTATGCTACTTGGTTTGTGTCTACTTTAATATGTGCATATGTTTCTTGTAACGTATCACTTATACATATTAGTAGAGCCCATATGATCTTTGCTTGATTACCAGCGTTGTGATGGCAGTCACACTAGTGGGGGCTGGGTAGTCTATAAGCAACATCCTGTACTTGTCCCTAGTCGTAGGATTATTGAGACAGGGCATCGATACTCCATAGTAGACTAGTGTGTACGCTTCTCATCCCAGTTGGGGAGATGGTCTGTCCCATAGCCGTCAGTACGTCGTACTGGAGATAGTATACAGGTGCTCGTTAGGTTACGGGTACACCGGACAGGACTCGCAGTGTAGCGTCTTGAAAAGTCGTTTTGGTGTTTTCCTGAAATTCGGTGAAAATTCGGTATTTTTCCGAAAACCGTCTTTCTTGTTATTTTGCAGTTTAGGGCTAATTATACCTAAAATGGATAGGTAATTGCTTGTTTTTAGTAGCTAATGAGTTAATTATGAAATTCTGGTCGTTTAAAAATTTTCCCTAATTTTTCAATTTTTTTATATTATTTTAAGCCGGTAAGAAAATACATTAAATTAGCGATAAATACAAATTTTTCCGGGCTAATTTTAATCTCTAAAATTATGATAATTAAAATCTAGTGGTAACATAAATTTTTAGTAATTTATTTTGATTTTTAACAAATTTTTGTGATATGAAACGAATTTATTGAATTTTGAGCTAAAACTTGCAATTTTTGACTTGTAGGGGGCCTTTTTGCATAAAATTTCTTTTGTAAAACCCCTCTCTCTTTTCCCTCAGCCCTAGGACAGCCCCACCTTGTGCAAGTCCAGAAATTTCTGGCCTCATTTCCTTGGTTGCTTTCTTGAGTTGATTTGGTTAGTTTATGGCTTTATTTTAAATATAATGGATAAGTTATGATACATTGACTTTGGAGGGTTGACCAAGGACTTTTCCCCACTCACCCACACCCCTCCCCATACCTCATTCTGACCGAAACCTGAACCTCCTCTTCTTCATCTCTTTTCTTTTCATTTTTCTTCAAATTTCTTCAAAAAAACACATCAAAATCCACACTTTATTCAAAAATCCAAACAAAATCCTTATGCTATCATTATCCTTAGCCATTCTTGCTTGAATCTTGGAGCTAGGAAGCCATCCTTAGAGGCAAATCACTTGCTTGATCCATAGATCTTGAGGTATAATTTCTATCAAGTTAGTTCTTTTGGCTAAATTCCTTTAAGTTTATGGTTTTAGTGTTAAAAGATTAACTAATTTCTAATCTAGTTTAAAAAAAAAGAGTAGTTTGTTTGAACTAGGGTTTTGAAGCCATGATAATTAATTAAGTTGTTTTACAGTTAATCTAGTTGTTAATTAACTAATCTATATGGTTACCTTGTTATGTAGTCTTCAATTTTGCTAATTTAGTTAACTTTAAAAGTTTGATTTTAGTTGTAATTGTTGTTTTAGGAAAATCTAGAAAGGGTTATGTATGGAAAATGAGTTGAATTAGGGTTTAGAAATCCATTATTAGGTTAATGAATTTACTTTGCTATCTAGTATTTTGCTAACCTAAATCTAGAAGGTTAACTTGCTAATTGGGTTTGAAATTAGTGTTAGTTAAGTTTTTCTAGTATGGATTTTGAATTGCAATTGCTTTTGAGAAAAAATCAAGAAAGGGTTGGTTGTGGAATTTAGGTTTTGGAGCATGGTTAATGTGTTGAAATTTTGTGTAGTGGTTATCTAATGGTGTGACTTGGGTGATTATGCTAAATTGTAGTCGTTTTGTCGCAAATCGGCGATTTTTGCACCGATTTTGGAATGCAAATGCTTACTAGTTTTGTTATAAAATTATGTGATGAATTATTTTTGATATCTTGATGATTGTAATGGCTTATCCTACGACTTTTAGGATGCGTGAGTGCGGATTTTTGGGTAGTCGGGTTTTAGTTTTGCCGGGCGACCAAATCGGCGTTTTTTGGCAGTTTTTGCGATTTTCGCGTGTGTTCCGCGCATTTTGTGCACGTTGTACCTAGCTAGCGAACTTTAGTAGTTTCGTTGGGGTTTTGCGTCGTTCTTGATACGTAACCTTATGTTTGGTACTGATGTAAATTCCAGGTTCGGTCGCGGAGACGTCAGACGCGGCGCGGAAGGGAAAGGCGGTGATTGGACACAGCTAGCCAGGGATTCCGGTGAGTAGATGTAACATCTACGGGGGACTATCGTTGGATGGCGCAAGCCGCCCGATAGTTTTTTTGTAACTTACAAGACCCTTAGTGATGCTAGTAATTAGGGGTGAAATACTTAGTTGACTATTTGCTGCATCCATGCATTATACTGACATACCTATACGATACCATTTTATAGGACACCTGCACCATTGCCAGGGTTTTTATATGCAGCACGAGCACTATTCATGCTTACACACACACCCTGGTAATTGCCATGCCACCACACTAGATAACATTTAAATTTAAACCTTTTACTAATTGATACTTAAACTGGTACTATTGCCTTTAATTCCTTAAAATGAAACCGTAGAATTGCTATTCATGTGCATGTACTTCATCACATTAATTGTTCATGCTTAATCCATTGATCACACATCGCAACTTGATTATTGATACCATACGCATTCATTATCATTGATATATGCACTTATGAGGATTTCTTGAGATTTTATGATATTGCTGGATTTCGGGGGAAAGCCGCAAAATTTCCAAACTTATTATATTTTTAAAACATGTAAATTGCGGTTTTCTAGTGATGTAAGTGTCGTCCACCATGAGTTTGCTGTGGTTTTTGGAGACCCGTTTCGAGGAGTTGGATGAACCGTTTCGGGTACATGGTGGGCCCGGTAGGGTACCCCGGGGCAAGAAGCTCGTGGTGTTGACGATGAGCCTGGCAGGGGACGGATTACCTACCGGTGACTTCATTGGGCACGGCGGATATCCAGAGGATACCGACCGGGGCCGCGAGAGGATGAGATATTGATATTGAGATGGGTCAGCCGGATGGCTGAGGCCAGAGACACTATGACATGGATTTATGAGATTTGAGACAGCTTTTAGGTGTCGTTGCTGGACACCGGCTCTCGTCGATTTCTTTGAGTATTATGCTGGCATTCTAAAAGAGTTTCAAAACACAAAAAGAGATAAAATGTTTCTTATATATACCTATTGAGACCTCAGATATTCATGTTGCATACATATCCGTACACTGATGTTGTATACACACCTGCTAGTGCATCCAGACATACCTGTATTATAGATGCTAGGATGCTTGTGTGCATGCATACGATAGCCTTTGTAGATGTTATTTATTACTCACGAGTTGGCAACTCACCCCCGTTGTGCCACAGTCTTTTGCAGGTCCGCTCCATCAGTTCAGTAGCGGCGGACGCACTTGTTCTTTTGCCTCTTTTGCCTGAGCTTGAGATTTGCTCATAGGTGGGTTATGTTATTATTTTGTACCACCTTGTATATTCTTTGTATCTAGTGTACTCCATCTACTGTTTCTACCAGATTTATTGTATATTGACCTAGAGATGAGACTGTGAGGTTTGTGGACTTTTATGCTGTATTTTGGGGTCGAACTCACTTGAGTCGACATGATGTTTTCTTATGCTTCATTATGATTATTTGCTTGCTGTCATTTATATTGCGTGGGATTTGTGACCGCCTTATGGCGAAGAGCTAGCTCTCGCTTGGGGATGCCTTTTTTGTTGGATTCATGTATATCTTTGTTGTACCCATTTTGGGGGCCAGTATTTACAAGGGAGACTCTGCCGAAATTTTCGGAAAAATTGGTACTGTTTTTAAAAAAGGGTTTTACATGACTTATTTGATAAACTTGCTTTCAAATGTTTGGGTTTTCTTCACTCTTTTGCTTAATTGGTTTTGTTTTTTGGGCTTTGGCTTACTTATTTTACGGACGTCTTTAGACGTTTCGTAAACTTAAGTGCCAGTCACGTTCCGTACCCTGCGGGTCGTGACAAAGTTGGTATCAGAGCGATAGGTTTTACCTTTGTGAGTGTTGGATGACCCTTGGTAGATGGAGTAAGTGACTTAAGCAGGGTAACGTAGCGTGCGTATGTCCGCGGCATACTTGCGATACGGTACTCCGCCTAAGTGACTTTAGAATATACTTGCTTGAAAATTCCTTCTTCAATTCCGTGTATCCTATGATCCTTTTGCACTGTCCTTACCATCCGTTTTCCTGTAACAACCACTATGCCGCCGAAGGCTACGAGGGCACAGAGGGCTGCCGCCAGAGACGAGATTCGAGCTGGCTCGTCCGAGACTAGGACTGAGCAGGGTGGTATGCCTATGCCACAGGGACAAACCGATCCACCTTCCCCAGGCCGTATGGATAGGCTCGAGACCGGTATGGAGGAGTTGCGACAGATGATGGGAGGCATGCAGGAGCTACGTCAGATGGTAGGATCCCTAGTTGCATCCAGTCGTACACCGAGGCTGGATGACGTACCTACTACATCACAAACGACCATGATACCTGCTCCTACTACTACCACCGTGGCCATTCCGGTTTCACTACAGGATTTCATGAGGCTGAGACCTCCAGTATTCACCGGCACCGAGGCAGCGGAGGACCCACAGACGTTCCTTGACAGTTTAGCCAGGATCTGCCGTTCGCTGAGATGTTCGGATGATCGATGGGTAGAGCTTGCGAGTTTCCGACTAGAGGGTCTCGCACAGACATGGTGGGAGTCAGTCTTGAGAGGTCGAGCTGCAGGTCTACCGCCTATGACTTGGGTCGAGTTTACAGTGGTCTTTCTAGCCCGTTTCCTTCCAGAGAGCGTTCGTGACGCCAGAGCTCGTAGCTTCGAGGCCTTAGTCAAGACACCTGGGATGACGGTGTCTGAGTATGACATCCAGTTTACACAGTTATCCCGATATGCTCAGTATTTGGTGGATACCGAGGAGAAGATGGTGAAGAGGTTCGTACAGGGACTTGATGCCCAGCTATATCTTGCCATTGGCGCCCAGCACTAAAACACTTATTCAGCGGCTATGGATACGGCATTGCGGATGGAGGCACGCATATCACGGACTTCGGCCGTTTCTGGGCCGAAGAGGATTCGCACCGATGTACCGTCTCCGAGGCAGCGCGCCAGATTCTTTCCGAGAGATAGGCCTGGCAGAGGATTTGGACGGGGACAGTTATATGGTTCTTATCCCCAGGGGCAGCAGCTGTCGTCAGGGTTTTTTGGGTGCAGGAGTTTGCACCATCTTGTCAGAGACTGTCCGGCGAGACGACAGGGAGCACCGACAGTTCCGCATGTGACCCTACCACCATCACCACCCCCTCCTCAGAGAGCCCTACTTCCTACCCCAGGCGATGCTCCACGCCAGTTAGGTGCACCGAGAGGCCGTGGACGCGGCGGTCCTGTTCAGAGAGGACGAGGAGGCAGAGGCCGAGGTCGAGGTCAGCCCGCTATCGGTGGAGGACAGGCCCGCGTTTTTGCTTTGACACCGCAGGATGCGCAGGCATCCAATGCCGTTGTGACAGGTATCTTGCCAGTTTGTTCCTTCGACGCACGGGTATTATTCGACCCAGGTTCCACACATTCGTACGTATCTACACACTTTGCACCGATGTTGGGCCGTGAGTCGTCGTCGTTAGATCAGCCGCTTGTTGTTGTTACTCCGGTAGGCGAGTCGTTTGTCGCTCGGTTTGTATTTCGTTTGTGTTCTGTTCGTATCGGGGAGAGGGATTCATCAGTTGATTTGATACTTCTCGATATGTTGGACTTTGATGTGTTTCTGGGCATGGATTGACTAGCCACTTGTTATGCTTCGGTGGACTGCCGTGAGAAGGCAGTCAGATTTAGCTTTCCGGGAGAGTCAGTCCTTGTTATTCGGGGAGACCGCAGTGTCACCCTTCCCAGCTTAATTTCGTCTCTTCGCGCTGGTCAGCTCTTGCGGAAGGGGTGTCAGGGATTCTTAGCGTTTGTTTGTGATACTCGAGCTGCAGAGGTTCCGTTAGACCGGGTCCCGGTAGTTTGTGAGTTCCCTGATGTTTTCCCTGATGAGCTACCTGGGCTATCGCCTGAGCGCGATGTTGAGTTCTGCATTGATTTGATTCCCGGTTCGGGGCCTATTTCTATACCGCCTTATCGGATGGCCCCGGCAGAGCTTTGAGAGCTGAAGGATCAGTTGCAGGATTTGTTAGATAAGGGTCTTATTCGACCGAGTGTTTCTCCGTGGGGTGCTCCGGTCCTGTTTGTCAAGAAGAAGGATGGAAGTTTGCGCTTATGTATCGACTACCGCCAGCTGAACAAAGTTACCGTTCGGAACAGATATCCGTTGCCGCGCATTGATGATTTGTTCGACCAGCTTCAGGGTGCGGGGTATTTTTCGAGGATCGACTTGCGATCAGGATACCATCAGCTGCGAGTTCGACAGGAGGATATACCGAGGACAGCTTTCCGAACGCGCTACGGCCACTACGAGTTTTTGGTGATGTCGTTCGGACTCACCAACGCCCCAGCAACATTCATGGATTTGATGAACCGTACATTCAGGCCGTATCTTGACTTGTTCATCATCGTGTTTATCGACGATATCTTGGTGTACTCCCGGAGCAGAGAGGAGCACGAGCAGCACTTGCGGATTACGTTACAGACTCTGAGGGAGCACCAGCTGTTCACGAAGTTCTCCAAGTGTGCATTCTGGCTGGACAGCGTCGGATTCTTGGGTCACGTGGTTACGAGAGACGGCATTTGTGTGGACCCGAAGAAGGTTGAGGCTGTTCAGCAGTGGCCCCGACCTATATCGGTGACTGAGATCCGTAGTTTTCTAGGCTTGGCGGGCTACTACAGGCGTTTTGTTCAGGACTTCTACCGTATAGCTGCACCGTTGACCGGTTTGACCCGGAAGGGAGATCCTTTCGTTTGGACAGAGGAGTGCGAGCGCAGTTTTCAGCAGCTACGGACTTGTTTGACTACGGCGCCGGTATTATCTTTACCTTCGGGATCAGGCGGGTTTGTTGTCTACTGTGATGCTTCGCGAGTGGGATTAGGATGCGTATTGATGCAGCAGGGCCGGGTGATCGCTTATGCTTCTCGGAAGTTGAAGAAGCATGAACAGAACTACCCCACTCATGACTTGGAGATGGCTGCAGTGGTCTTTGCACTGAAGATTTGGCGACATTACCTTTACGGCGAGTCGTGTCAGATATTCACCGATCACAAGAGCTAAAAGTACATATTTCAGCAGCGAGACCTGAACCTCAGACAGCGTCGTTGGATGGAGTTGGTGAAAGACTACGACTGCGAGATCTTATATCACCCCGGCAAGGCAAATGTGGTGGCAGATGCGTTGAGTAGGAGGCCCGGGGGTAGTCTATCCTTTTTGCGCGCAGTTCAGAGCCAGTCGTCACCAGATTGGCAGATGTTATGCTACAGCCGAGTTGAGTTCGAGTTCACTCAGACAGGGGGACAGCTCGCGCATGTTCGTGCACGCCCACAGTTGCTTGATCGTATATATGAGGCACAGCGCAGTGACGACCGTTGCTCAGAGATCATGGCACAGATGGGACAGGGCAGATTTTCCGAGTTCGTGGTTGACGATCAGTGGATTTTACGATATGGATCTAGACTGTGCGTACCAGATGCTGATGGATTGCGGCGCGACATTCTTGAGGAGGCACACCGATCAGTGTATAGTGTCCACCCCGGTTCCACCAAGATGTACCATGATATGAGAGAGACCTACTGGTGGGACGGGATGAAGAGGGACATTGCGGTGTTCATTTCGAGATGCCTGACTTGTCAGCAAGTCAAGGCCGAGCACCAGAGGCCCGCAGGAGAGCTACAGCCATTACCCATTCCAGAGTGGAAATGGGAACAGATTTCGATGGACTTCGTTGTGGGTCTACCCAGGACCAGTCGAGGGTACGACTCCATCTGGGTGATCGTGGATAGATTGACGAAAGCGGCTCACTTCCTTCCAGTGAAGACGATTTTCAGCTTCGCTCTGTATGCTCAGCTCTATATTGACGAGATCGTGCGACTACATGGCGTACCGACTTGTATCGTGTCAGATCGAGGCACTCAGTTCACCAGCCGACTTTGGCAGAGACTTCAGGAGGCTTTGGGCACTCGTTTGAGCTTCAGCACAGCGTTTCATCCGCAGACCGACGGACAGTCAGAGCGGACCATTCAGACTCTCGAGGACATGCTCAGAGAGTGCGTTTTAGACTTTGGTGGTAGCTGGGATCGTCATTTACCTCTAGTGGAGTTCTCCTATAACAACAGCTTCCAGGATACCATTCAGATGGCACCTTTCGAGGCATTGTATGGGAGGAGATGCAGATCGCCCGTTTGTTGGACAGAGCTCAGCGAGAGCAGCATTTTGGGGCCGCAGCTTGTAGAGGAGACGACAGCGAAGATACAGTTGATCCGAGACCGGATGAGGGCAGCTCAGAGCAGGCAGAAATCGTATGCGGACAGGCGCCGTCGCAGATTAGAGTTCGCAGTTGGCGACCATGTTTTTCTGAAAGTCTCCCCGATGAAGGGCGTGATGCGTTTTGGGCGAAAGGGGAAGCTTAGCCCTAGATTCGTAGGTCCCTTCGAGATCCTCGAGCGTGTCGGCGCTTTTGCATATCGTTTGGCTCTTCCACCCAGCTTTCCCGATGTTCACCCCGTTTTTCATGTTTCGATGCTCCGCAAGTACCTTCACGACCCTTCGCATGCGATTCAGCACCCGACAGTCCAGCGAGAGCGCGACCTTTCTTTTGCAGAGCAGCCGGTGGCCATCCTGGATCGGCAGGTGAAGAAGTTGAGGTCGAAGATTATACCAACCGTCAAGGTCCTTTGGCGTAGCCCGAGCAGCGAGGAGGTTACCTGGGAGACCGAGGGCGAGATGAGGAAGAAATATCCCCATCTCTTTGAAGGTACACGTAGCTATATTTTTAAATTCGGGGACCGAATTTCTTTAAGGGGGGAAGATTGTAGCGTCTTGAAAAGTCGTTTTGGTGTTTTCCTGAAATTCGGTGAAAATTCGGTATTTTTCCGAAAACCGTCTTTCTTGTTATTTTGCAGTTTAGGGCTAATTATACCTAAAATGGATAGGTAATTGCTTGTTTTTAGTAGCTAATGAGTTAATTATGAAATTCTGGTCGTTTAAAAATTTTCCTTAATTTTTCAATTTTTTTATATTATTTTAAGCCGGTAAGAAAATACATTAAATTAGCGATAAATACAAATTTTTCCGGGCTAATTTTAATCTCTAAAATTATGATAATTAAAATCTAGTGGTAACATAAATTTTTAGTAATTTATTTTGATTTTTAACAAAATTTTGTGATATGAAACTAATTTATTGAATTTTGAGCTAAAACTTGCAATTTTTGACTTGTAGGGGGCCTTTTTGCATAAAATTTCTTTTGTAAAACCCCTCTCTCTTTTCCCTCAGCCCTAGGACAGCCCCACCTTGTGCAAGTCCAGAAATTTCTGGCCTCATTTCCTTGGTTGCTTTCTTGAGTTGATTTGGTTAGTTTATGGCTTTATTTTAAATATAATGGATAAGTTATGATACATTGACTTTGGAGGTTTGACCAAGGACTTTTCCCCACTCACCCACACCCCTCCCCATACCTCATTCTGGCCGAAACCTGAACCTCCTCTTCTTCATCTCTTTTCTTTTTATTTTTCTTCAAATTTCTTCAAAAAAACACATCAAAATCCACACTTTATTCAAAAATCCAAACAAAATCCTTATGCTATCATTATCCTTAACCATTCTTGCTTGAATCTTGGAGCTAGGAAGCCATCCTTAGAGGCAAATCACTTGCTTGATCCATAGATCTTGAGGTATAATTTCTATCAAGTTAGTTCTTTTGGCTAAATTCCTTTAAGTTTATGGTTTTAGTGTTAAAAGATTAACTAATTTCTAATCTAGTTTAAAAAAAAAAGAGTAGTTTGTTTAAACTAGGGTTTTGAAGCCACGATAATTAATTAAGTTGTTTTACAGTTAATCTAGTTGTTAATTAACTAATCTAAATGGTTACCTTGTTATGTAGTCTTCAATTTTGCTAATTTAGTTAACTTTAAAAGTTTGATTTTAGTTGTAATTGTTGTTTTAGGAAAATCTAGAAAGGGTTATGTATGGAAAATGAGTTGAATTAGGGTTTAGAAATCCATTATTAGGTTAATGAATTTACTTTGCTATCTAGTATTTTGCTAACCTAAATCTAGAAGGTTAACTTGCTAATTGGGTTTGAAATTAGTGTTAGTTAAGTTTTTCTAGTATGGATTTTGAATTGCAATTGCTTTTGAGAAAAAATCAAGAAAGGGTTGGTTGTGGAATTTAGGTTTTGGAGCATGGTTAATGTGTTGAAATTTTGTGTAGTGGTTATCTAATGGTGTGACTTGGGTGATTATGCTAAATTGTAGTCGTTTTGTCGCAAATCGGCGATTTTTGCACCGATTTTGGAATGCAAATGCTTACTAGTTTTGTTATAAAATTATGTGATGAATTATTTTTGATATCTTGATGATTGTAATGGCTTATCCTACGAATTTTAGGATGCGTGAGTGCGGATTTTTGGGTAGTCGGGTTTTAGTTTTGCCGGGCGACCAAATCGGCGTTTTTTGGCAGTTTTTGCGATTTTCGCGTGTGTTCCGCGCACTTTGTGCACGTTGTACCTAGCTAGCGAACTTTAGTAGTTTCGTTGGGGTTTTGCGTCGTTCTTGATACGTAACCTTATGTTTGGTATTGATGTAAATTCCAGGTTCGGTCGCGGAGACGTCAGACGCGGCACGGAAGGGAAAGGCGGTGATTGGACACAGCTAGCCAGGGATTCCGGTGAGTAGATGTAACATCTACGGGGGACTATAGTTGGATGGCGCAAGCCGCCCGATAGTTTTTTTGTAACTTACAAGACCCTTAGTGATGCTAGTAATTAGGGGTGAAATACTTAGTTGACTATTTGCTGCATCCATGCATTATACTGACATACCTATACGATACCATTTTATAGGACACCTGCACCATTGCCAGGGTTTTTATATGCAGCACGAGCACTATTCATGCTTACACACACACCCTGGTAATTGCCATGCCACCACACTAGATAACATTTAAATTTAAACCTTTTACTAATTGATACTTAAACTGGTGCTATTGCCTTTAATTCCTTAAAATGAAACCGTAGAATTGCTATTCATGTGCATGTACTTCATCACATTAATTGTTCATGCTTAATCCATTGATCACACATCGCAACTTGATTATTGATACCATACGCATTCATTATCATTGATATATGCACTTATGAGGATTTCTTGAGATTTTATGATATTGCTGGATTTCGGGGGAAAGCCGCAAAATTTCCAAACTTATTATATTTTTAAAACATGTAAATTGCGGTTTTCTAGTGATGTAAGTGTCGTCCACCATGAGTTTGCTGTGGTTTTTGGAGACCCGTTTCGAGGAGTTGGATGAACCGTTTCGGGTACATGGTGGGCCCGGTAGGGTACCCCGGGGCAAGAAGCTCGTGGTGTTGACGATGAGCCTGGCAGGGGACGGATTACCTACCGGTGACTTCATTGGGCACGGCGGATATCCAGAGGATACCGACCGGGGCCGTGAGAGGATGAGATATTGATATTGAGATGGGTCAGCCGGATGGCTGAGGCCAGAGACACTATGACATGGATTTATGAGATTTGAGACAGCTTTTAGGTGTCGTTACTGGACACCGGCTCTCGTCGATTTCTTTGAGTATTATGCTGGCATTCTAAAAGAGTTTCAAAACACAAAAAGAGATAAAATGTTTCTTATATATACCTATTGAGACCTCAGATATTCATGTTGCATACATATCCGTACACTGATGTTGTATACACACCTGCTAGTGCATCCAGACATACCTGTATTATAGATGCTAGGATGCTTGTGTGCATGCATACGATAGCCTTTGTAGATGTTATTTATTACTCACGAGTTGGCAACTCACCCCCGTTGTGCCACAGTCTTTTGCAGGTCCGCTCCATCAGTTCAGTAGCGGCGGGCGCACTTGTTCTTTTGCCTCTTTTGCCTGAGCTTGAGATTTGCTCATAGGTGGGTTATGTTATTATTTTGTACCACCTTGTATATTCTTTGTATCTAGTGTACTCCATCTACTGTTTCTACCAGATTTATTGTATATTGACCTAGAGATGAGACTGTGAGGTTTGTGGACTTTTATGCTGTATTTTGGGGTCGAACTCACTTGAGTCGACATGATGTTTTCTTATGCTTCATTATGATTATTTGCTTGCTGTCATTTATATTGCGTGGGATTTGTGACCGCCTTATGGCGAAGAGCTAGCTCCCGCTTGGGGATGCCTTTTTTGTTGGATTCATGTATATCTTTGTTGTACCCATTTTGGGGGCCAGTATTTACAAGGGAGACTCTGCCGAAATTTTCGGAAAAATTGGTACTGTTTTTAAAAAAGGGTTTTACATGACTTATTTGATAAACTTGCTTTCAAATGTTTGGGTTTTCTTCACTCTTTTGCTTAATTGGTTTTGTTTTTTGGGCTTTGGCTTACTTATTTTACGGACGTCTTTAGACGTTTCGTAAACTTAAGTGCCAGTCACGTTCCGTACCCTGCGGGTCGTGACACGCAGGGGAACTGACTGGTTGGTATTATACCCGTCATCAGTTAACAGTTCCCAGGTGACATGAGTACAACATAGTCCGCAGACTTGACACTGCTACTTCGCCTCGAGTGTGTCCCACTGTTCTTAGATTGCTACCCTACCACGGCTCAAAGGAGTCGTGCAAACAGGTAGCAGTTGGGTGCAGTCCCGAGCACTTGGAGGCAGTGGCGGTTAGACAGGATTCGTCTCTCCCGGTATTGGGAGTTGATATCGCGCCGTGTCATAGAGCCATTACGCAAAGTCCCTAGACAGAGAAAGCGAGATTTACTGGTAGGTTCCAGTAGTTTCTCAGGCTGTAATGGGCTACGCTCCGACACGACTTATACCGCTATTAGGGGACTGACGCTTGCCGCCCCTAGGCTAGATATGTGATAGTCTTAGACGAACAGACCGGACTGTACGGAGATTGTCACATCAGGCTCAGTAAGCGTTCGGATGGGTTTTCCTCATCGGCCTTCTTATCGACATCTACCTAGGGACCGTTACGTACAGCTAGTGCCGCTTGCGGTCTGTGGTTAAACCCACTGCCAGCGTAGTGTCGAATCTTTAGAGTCCCACACAGAGAGTTTCCCTGCTCCAGGCGAAACGATATAGAGGTCGTAATGTTTTACGACAAGGGTTCGGACGCATACGTGTTTAAACGCAAGTACGACGTTCGGACAGTTTTTACTAGTCGGCTTTAGTTTAAGCCAGATTCTAGTATCAGGATATTGGATTTATACAGTCTAAAGTTTTTCCGTGTTTTCACGGATTAGAGGGGCGTTCTCGTAATTTTCCGGGAAGCTTCTAGAAGCATGGTTACTTGGGGGTTAAGGTGGCATAAGCATTTATTGCTTAATGACTCATTTGTGTGATTCATCCATGGAGTTAATGCTTCATTTATTGAGCTAATGACTTATGAGATGAATCACACAAGGTGAATGCATCAACCATGATGATTAATCATATATATTATTTATTTGATAAATTGTTATGGTTGATATATTCTAATGAGTTCATTTTTTAATATCATTCTTATGCTCACCTTCTCTCTCCTCAAGCTCTCTCTTGAAACCATAATCCTCCCCTCTCATGTGTTGAGATCAAGGATTAGATAGACTAATACATCCATAACCTCACTCTATATCCCCTAGGTAGCTTAGATTAGCACTTTGAGCAACCTAGTTATCTCAAGTTAGAGATCAAGCTTTGCGTAGGAGCTTTCGGATGGATCGTCTTTGACTCGAGGAGGCCGTTGAGGTGCCGATGTTCCAAGGAGCCTACGAGGAGTGGAGGACAGCGATGAAGACCCGAAGGACAAGTAACGTGAGGTATAACTTCGAATCCGAGTAGTTAAACCTCTCGTAGTTTGCTAGTAACGGTTTAGATACGATTCATGCGCTCAAGTCCGTGTTAAGAAGCTTTGATAATCGTTTTTCATATATTCTGCCTCCCCGCAACTTCGTGGGGTGCGTGACATGGACTTACAGTGGTATCAGAGCCAACTAAACCATTACTAGCTTGTTAGCAACTAATTAGAAGTTCGATCAACGGAAAACACGAAAACGAAACCCCGGAACCCTAACAGTTTCTGTAAATTTTAAACGTGTTGAAAAAATTATTTGATTTGCCTTAAAATTCACAGCAGGTAAATATAAGAATTCTGAGAAAATACGAAGTTCTAACTCGGCTTGATGGCCGCGGATCCGCGGCAAGAGTGTGCTTTTGGCCGCGGATCCGCGGCGGAGTCAACCCCGAGTTGACTCCAATTTGCTCTACAATTCATATATTATGGTGTTCTGTTTTCCTGTATATTCTGTTTCTACCCAGGTTACTTCAGTTCAGGTTTGCTTTTGGGGTAGACACGGAAAAAGGTTGTTGATCGATGTTCTAAGTTATTTGCTAATTTGGTTTTTATCCGTAATGTTTAATGTGTTCGTAAACCTCCCCTAACTGCTAGTATGTCGGTTGGCAGGGGTCGCACATTTCTATAATGTTTACTGTTTGTGTATATGGACTTGATTGGAATGTTGTGATGATTAGCCGGGGTTTGAGATGGGTTTAATTTTCATTCATTCGATGTAAATGTAATATTATGTAATATTCTTTTGCGGGCGCATCCAGGTTGCAGTTGTAGCCATCGTCGTATTATTTCTTTTTACTATTTTTGCTCCTAGGATAGACCCAAGGCGGGGTACACAAACTACCGGGTACGTTGAAGTGTTTAGTGGCCTACTCACGTTGTTGAGGGGGACCGCTTCACTTCGGGTACTTGGCGGGTAGTTTGCCGTACCCGTAGGGTTCTAGGGTCGGGGTAATGGCTATTCATCACAACTGTGTAATCCGTCTTTTATTGCAGGCTCAAAGCAAATATGGATTGCTAATATATCCAATAAAGTTCATCTGTGATCTGGAATGCTTATTATTGCGTCTGACGAATGTACAATATCTATATATGATAGCTATTAGACGTCACTTATGTTTTACACCCGCTCTATCCCAGCCCCCGCTCTGTCGTTAGTTAAGTAACCAAACAGGTGATGACGGGACCCCGTGGCAAATGCGGATGGCATAAGAGGACGTGGTATTTTCATTGTTTTCTGCAATGATAGGATAAATGATGGGACGCATTATTATAATGCAAAGAAAATAAACCAAAGTTCAATCGTTGTAACAAAATTAAAAGAAACCACTCGGTTATTTGAAAAGAGCAGATTTTTTAATTACGGAGCATTAACCACTCCTTTTAAAAAGTATCAGGTTCCTTCGATTATATCAAGTTCACTACGTTCACGGTTTTTGCCAAAACCATTCGTAGCCTGTAGGGGTCCTAGGCACTCCAATGAGGTCTCACAAGGCATCAACCATGCCAATTTCAAAAATTACGGTGCCGAGAAACCCTAGACTAGATCGTTGGCTAGAAGTTTAGGCGATAAAATGAAACTAGTTTACAACTAAACTAAAAGAACGGAAATACAACCTTTGTAGATCCGGTCCTCCACCTCCATAGCTCCGCAATGAAGTCTCCTCGCTGTCCAAGTCGAACCCCGGGCTCTAGCGTCGGCTTCATCGGAGAATGGACGGGCTAGGTCATCGACGATGATGCCGAAGATGATCTACGTCGAGGCATCACTAGATCAAGCTCCACCTTCACCAAGCCATGAAAACTTGTGAAGGAAACACACTTTACTACTTGGCAAGAGGTAGAGGATGAAGAAATAGGAAGTGGGTAGACTTTAGAATTGGATTTCTCACTCATTTTCATCAATCACCATTGATGAAGTAAGCTTTCTTCAAGTGATGAAGAAGAAGAAGAAGAAGATAATGTTATGATAAGTTAAAAGAAAATAATACTTATCATATAATAAACCATGGTCAAGTGTAGAGAACTAACTAAGGTTATAAGAATGGTTAGGGTTAAAAGAACAAGACAAAATGGTCACTTGGTCAAAGCTTCATGAAGCTTCAAAAAGCTTCATGAAAGAAATTAAAATAAAGAAACCATTTTCCTTTTCTTTTTATGCTTTTATTAATATCCAAAAGGAATAAACAAATAATTAAATGAAAAAGCAAAACCCTAATCATTAAGTTAACCATGGTTTAATTCTATACACTTAACCAAATAAGCATGTATCATCAAACATGATACAAACATTTGTACAAAAAGTATATCACATATACAACTTGTACAACGAAGTGAGAAAATCCATTTAAAGTGAACCAATACTAGTTAATGCAAAGTAATATATCAAATATATAATTATACAATAAATCATTAAATCAACACTTGATTTAACGATCCGGTCATATCGCATATAACCGACTAGTATTCAATGTATCGGCTTATCGAATCAACCATCGATTCGATAACTAGGTTATATCGCATATAACCATTCGATACATTCATCGCGAGAATGGAATACGGTATCACATACACGCATTATTCTCGGTCCCGCACATATCTCATATGCGCTCCTATTTCGTT
Source organism: Agapanthus africanus (assembly GCA_030015575.1). NCBI lineage: Eukaryota > Viridiplantae > Streptophyta > Magnoliopsida > Asparagales > Amaryllidaceae > Agapanthus > Agapanthus africanus. Next base: position 302,152,333 of record JASDDO010000008.1, read on the forward strand.
TCGCTTGAGCTAGGATACTTCTGTGTAGGACTCTAAAGACTCGTCAATACGCCGGCAGCAGGTGATGATCATATCAAACACCCACAAGCCGCAAGCGGTCTGCTAAACGTAACGGCCACCCGGGTATTGAGCGATCAGAAGATCGACGAGCAAGCCCGCTCACACTCCAGTGAATCCAACCAGTAACACTACCGTACAGTCCGGTCTCGTCGTCTGATATGTCGCATATCTTGCCTAGGGGTGGTAAACGTCAGACCCCAATAGCTCGATAAGTCGTGTCGATATGAGGTCTATAACAATTCAAGAAACTACTGGTAACACTTACCAGTAAATCTCAGCAACCCTGGCCAGGGATTTCCTATTATAGCCAATCGAACACAGCGTAACATCAACCCCCTATACCGGGAGAGACGAATCCCCTCCTATCGCTCATTGCCTCCATGTGACTCGGGACTGTACCCAAAAACCACCGTTTTGCACGCCCTCTTGGACGTGGTAAGATGGAAATCAAAGCACAGTGGGAACCACACAAGACTCTATGACGATCTCGGGTCAACAGACTATTCTGTACCAGTGTCACCAGAGAACTGCCATCTGACGTAAGGTATAATACCATCTGGGAGTTCTCGGCGAGTCCGTCCAGTGTACCCAGTCTCTACTGAGCACCCGTATATCATCTCTGATGTCAAACACCAATGGATATGGGATCATCCATCGCCCATCTGTATGGGTCGAGAAGGTATACGCTAGTCTACTCTGGTATATCGATGCCCCGTCTCGATACACCCATGACTAGGGACTTTGAAGGATGTACTTATGGACTACCATGTCCCCACTAGTATGATCCGCATCATAGTCCAGGTAGTCAAGTACACATCCTAAGGGCTTTACCAACATGTAACAGAGAGACAATCAGTATACACGTTAAGGTAAAGAGCAACCAGATAGTATACTATCATGTCGAGCAAGAAAGTCCTCCCTATATATGTCCAAGCATCCACTACAATATACATCCTATGTACAGTAATGGCCTCTAGGGCATACATATAACTAACAATCTCCCACTTGCACTAGGGCCATCTGTAGCAGTGGTTGTAGTATCTCATACTCAACCATCCCATAAAAGTCTCTCTCTGGGAATAGGCCTTCGTGAGTGGATCCGCCGTGTTGTCCTCTGAGTCTACTCTCCCAACCTCGATCACCTTGGAGATCAGCCATCTCCATGATCAGGTGATACTGCCTTAGAATATGTCTGGATCACTGATGGGACCTTCGTTCCTTGGCATAAGCCACAACTCCATTGTCACACAATGGGAGGAACATAGTTCATCTCATGAACCAATATACACCCAAACAGCCTCTTTGGTAGCATCTTAAGTAGTGATGTATCCAGCCTTTATCGTCTAGTATGCCACGGTATGTAGCTTGGAACTCTTCCAACATACCGTCCCTTCACTGAGGGTAAAGACAATGCCTGTGACTGACATTCAGTCGTCTTTATCACCCTGGAACACTTCCAGTGATTTTCCCCAGGATCAACTGATACCATCTCACTACAACTAGTGAGTATCCTAACATCTATTTAGATCTATCTCATAGATGCAAAGCTTAGGATTTAGTAGGTATCACTTTGATCTTATATGGAGAATCATTGTGATAAGCGGAGATTGATCGAGCGTAGCATAGGAAACTGCTTCCCTATCAAGAGTATGTCAACCACGTACTCTACGAGGATTGTCACCGTACTCCCTACTACCTTTCTGTTTAAACAAGGTTCATCTACCATTTTGATGATGTCAAACTCTTTGACTAACACATCAAAACAGACGTTCCAACTCCGCGATGCCTGCTTTATCGTATAAAGCATCTTGCACACGTTTCCGCTGCTCCCACTATCTATGAGGCCCTCTGGCTGTGTACTTATAGACGCTCTCTTCTAAAACATCATTTAGAAAAAGCAGTCATGACACCCAACCACCAGATATCGTAGTCATGGTATGTAGCCGTGACAAGTAGGATCTGGATGGACTTAAGCATAGCTACTTGAAAAGGTTTCATCATTATCCGCACCTGGTCAATGATGCAAATTTTTAACAAGTCTAGCTTTGAAAGTCTCAACTTTTCCATGTACACCAAGTAATCTTCTCAAGATATACTTGCTCCTGATGGGGATTTAACCCTTCAGATATAGCAACTAAAGTCCATACTTTGTTGGTGTATAAGGATTCCATCTCAGATCGCTAAGCATCCAGCCATTCTTACAGAGTCCCACTCTTGATGGCAGGTCGAAACTAGTTAGGTCATCATCTCATGATGCAATCCTCGCTCCCACTGTCATAGAGAAACCGAAGTAACTCTCAGGTGGGTGAGGAACCTTACTAGATCGGCGGAGAGGCTGAGGTTCGTTGGAATCTACTGAATCCTTTGGTTCTGTCAAATCATCAGCTGCAGTTTGTATAGCTGGAACATTTCCAGTTCTACATAACAGACGTTGCCTCGAGCTTGTCCGAATTTTTCTTTTAGACATTGGCCGGACAACCCTAAATCTTAACTAACTTAAGATATGGGCTCTTCCCTTTCCATATCACATATGAAGTGGTAGGCAATTGATTTGATCGAAACCCTATTCAATAGGTATGCAACTTCATAAGTGAATAACTCCCTAAAGGAAATAGGTAACTCAGTAGTACTCATCATAGAGCACACCTTATCATATAGGGTGTGATTGCTCCGCCCCGATATACCATCGTGCTATGGTGTAAACGGAGGAGTAATGCTGAGAGAGAATCTCATTCTCCATTAGAATAGTCCAGGAATTCCATGCACAAGTATTCTCCTCCTCGATCACATCAAAGGACATAATACTTATACTCGTATTTTGGTTCTCTACTTCTAATTTATATTCTGTGAATATATCAAAAGGTTCGGACTTGTGTTTCAACAGGAACATATGTCTGAATCTCGAGAGATCATCAGAGAATGTAATGAAGTACAAAGAACAGGTCTTGGTATGTGTAGAAAGGGGACCTACATACCTCAACATGTATCATCCCAAGAGTTCACTAACTCTTTCTCTGTTTCCAGTAAACAGAGCTATGGTCATTTTATCTTTGTGACATGACTGGCAAGTTTCATAAGATGTAAATTCAAACTGATTTAAATATGCATCTAAATGTAACTTAACTAGTCGGGTCACATTGATATGACCTAGTCTACAATACCTTAAGAAGGATCCGTTCATTTCTGAACTCATCCTCTTGTGTGTGTTCCATATACTAAGAACTGTAGTTTGATTTAGAACATCAATGCTTTTAGATAACGTGCCTGAACCGATCAACTTTTGATATAGGAAACGTTCAAAACATTATCCAACAATACAAAATTTTATCATTTCTTTACTAATAAAGATACTGATATGATTTTGTATATCAGGTTCGGTATCTAATAACATTCGTTCAGAATCAATGTATTTGTAATACAGGGTGACAGTGACCGATAGACTTGGCTGCAACTCTTGCCCCGTTTTCTGCCTCATGAAACTTATCACCCGTTCTCAATTCTTTACCTATCTATAGCCAATGTAACAGATTACATATCTGGGATCCTGATCCGGTATCATATACCCAGGACGTAAAGGACATTTAAGAAACAGTTCTCTGTAAAACGAACACACCCGAAGAAGATGCATCATATGCACTTTCTTCGTTTGGGCGTCATGGGAAATCTGGTATTCCCCAATTTCCTGCTCTGTCTTATAACAATTATAAGTTGGAGCGGGACCAACGTTCCCCAGCTCAGTAAAACAAGCGGGTTCGGTCAATATTCCGTATTATTATCTTGATTAAGGCGTGATATGGTCGCTACCAGGAGAGAGAGAGAAGAAAACACTCAGCGTATGCTCTTGCAAGATCAGATTGGTTATTATTTTATCTAATCAGGATGGCTCCCACTGCTTTTTATCAAATCTTCCTTCAAACCCTGAAAGGAAAGACTAGCCGGGATTAATTACACACTACAAGTTCGCCAATCTTTCAGCCAGGCCAGTGTCGGTACTTTGAGGGAGGTGCCCCCTGCTTTCGCACGGACCTAATTAATGTAAACCTCGTTTTCCCATAGGCGTAACCCCGTTGACACCTTTCTAGACACCTACTTGATCGGCTAATTGTAATGTGTAAACCTCTCCCAGGAGTAACTCTTACTCGCAGCGGGTATCGGGATCCAACTATCTCATAGAAGGTATGCAATCTCATTGCAAATTTCAACACTTGAAATTCCCGATAATATTTTGCCCCTAGCGTGCTATGACCTTGACGAAAGCCAACAAACCATAGCCCGCTAGTCAAGTTCAACCCGTACATTTCTTGATCGAATTAAACCCACCCGCACGACCCTTGACGAAAGCCAACAAAGCCGCACGACTACCCTAATCCAATCGCATCGTATGCTAGCAGATAAGCAGCATATAGCTACCGCACACTGCACCTTGACGAAAGCCAACAAATGCAGCACGAATACTATATACAACTTATCTGAAATGACGGAGGGCTACGACAGTTTTTTCTGAAAACCTATTGCGTAATGAACTTGATATCGTTGTAGAATCAAATGATTTTGAAATGGAGTGTTTTTGAGGCTTTTCTAGTTTTGCTAAAGGAGTCACTCCCAGTGAAAGGATCGTCGGTCCTTTCCTCGTCGAATGAGGTGCGGGATATATCATATATATCACTGTGCAAAGCAAAAACACTTAAAAGCTATCAAAAGACAAACCGAGTGTGTAGCATCTGCCAGTTATTGCTAAAGGAGTCACTCCCGGTGAAGGGATCTCAGTCCATTCCTTATCGAATAAGGTGCAGGATATATCATATATACCGCTGTGCAAAGCAAGAACTGTAGCTACCTGTTTTATTTTGAAATTCGATTCTACAACATCTTTAGGTTTCTTTTCTTTCATTAATCACATTAATGAAGTCCCATCATTTAATGTACCTAAACATCACAGATAAATACGACGTACACTTATGCCATCCGCATTCGCCTCGATGTCCCCTCGTGCACCGTTAGGTTAGGTAACTAACGACAGAGCGGCGCAGGGCTAGCGCGGGTGTAAAACATAAGTAACGTCTATATAATATATCATATATACTATATACTGTATCTATCACAGAACATCATATGATCACATCACAGATATCGCAGCAGAAGAATCATATGAAATATTGGATATACTAGGACGTCCGTGTTTTCAATACGAGCCAGTATAAAACACGGATTCCACGGTCGTGATGAATAGCCAAACCCAAATCCCTAGACCCCTACGAGAGCGGCAAGTAGTCCTACCAATTCTAGAGTTAGCAGACCCGGACTCGACTCCTCGAGTTGGTCTCCCACTGGACTCCAGAACCCGGTTACTTGTGCCCTCCTCCTTGGGTCTATCCTAGTGCGGAAAAGTAAATAATATACAAAAGGTGACAACTTCCGCAACCTAGAAGTGCCCCAATAAAAGGAATATTACATACAAGTTTTTACATGAATGAAAATGAAAAACACTCATCTCACATAAAAACCCCTGGCTATTCAAACACGACGATCCAATATAACATATCCAGCAACACATAACATCACATGTCATCAACGCAAGTAAATATGCGCATCCCAATTGTCGTTGACATATAGCAACGAAACCGGCGATATCACATATTACACTTACGGTCACAGAAAAGAAAGTGTAAAACTACAACAGTTGGAATCCGCAACCTGCATAGACATCGCATGCCTAATCAAATGAATTCCTTAGACATCGCATGCCTAACAATTATAAACCCCGCATTTTAGTCTCATTATCGAAAACTCTTTTCAATATCAAGTCGGGCAATTTAACAAGATTCCCGACATTTTGATCGAATGCTCGTCGCAAACTTTAGTAGGCGGCCGCACCCCCGATACCGTCGAAGAAGTGCACTAAGGCGGAATACCGCTACCGCGAGCACCCGAACGGATGCTTTCGGCGACGGGGTTCTCCTACAGTCACTTGGTCGGGGCTATGGAGTGAGGCTGTCTATTAAGTTTACCCGGCGAGTATCCGCGTACGCTACGTGATTGCGACGGACTTTTGATCACATCAAAATTCCGTGGCAACCCATCAAGTGAGACTAAAGTGCTATGTTTATAACATTCATTCAGTTATCTCATAACTGCTTGTGAATTCCAATTATTGTATCCCATTCCAGATAAATAGAAAATGTTAAACTTTCCGATCGAACATTCGAACACCCAAGTTTTCCCGAAACAGCTCAACACATGAAATAAATCTAAAAACATTCAGTTCATGCCTCAGTACCAACGGTCCAGCCGTAGAAGGGTCAAGCCAACGCCTCACATGTGGCACGCCATACTGCCCCAAACCCTAAGGTTCAAAGGGCAGTTCAAGACGGTCACATAATCGAGTTAAGGTTTGTTATCTTCTAGAGGGAACACATAGACAAAGTTTGACAATCCGATCGAATGTACGAACTCCCAATACAACCTAAAATACTCAACTCTTTATTTCAGATTAAAAATTCCCAGGAAAACCAGCACTGCCAAATAGGAATTACTGTGCAAAATTCAATGGGAGATAAGACAAAAGGGCCGCGGAACAGCCGCATTAGCACGCTAATACCGCGGTTCCGCCACACTTTAGAAAGATCATTAGGTAATTTTTGCATCGTAATTCTTAGAATTTCCTGCTGAATGTTCTGCATATTTTTAATCTGGAAAAAACCCAATATTTGGAAAAAGTCCAGAGAGCAAATTAGGGTTTGGGTTTCGGTTCGATCGGGTTTCAAACATCGTCTAACCATCGCCTAAGGCTCTAGCCTGGCTCTGATACCACTGTAGGGGTCCTAGGCACTCCAATGAGGTCTCACAAGGCATCAACCATGCCAATTTCAAAAATTACGGTGCCGAGAAACCCTAGACTAGATCGTTGGATAGAAGTTTAGGCGATAAAATGAAACTAGTTTACAACTAAACTAAAAGAACGGAAATACAACCTTTGTAGATCCGGTCCTCCACCTCCATAGCTCCGCAATGAAGTCTCCTCGCTGTCCAAGTCGAACCCCGGGCTCTAGCGTCGGCTTCATCGGAGAATGGACGGGCTAGGTCATCGACGACGATGCCGAAGATGATCTACGTCGAGGCATCACTAGATCAAGCTCCACCTTCACCAAGCCATGAAAACTTGTGAAGGAAACACACTCTACTACTTGGCAAGAGGTAGAGGATGAAGAAATAGGAAGTGGGTAGACTTTAGAATTGGATTTCTCACTCATTTTCATCAATCACCATTGATGAAGTAAGCTTTCTTCAAGTGATGAAGAAGAAGAAGAAGAAGATAATGTTATGATAAGTTAAAAGAAAATAATACTTATCATATAATAAACCATGGTCAAGTGTAGAGAACTAACTAAGGTTATAAGAATGGTTAGGGTTAAAAGAACAAGACAAAATGGTCACTTGGTCAAAGCTTCATGAAGCTTCAAAAAGCTTCATGAAAGAAATTAAAATAAAGAAACCATTTTCCTTTTCTTTTTATGCTTTTATTAATATCCAAAAGGAATAAAAAAAATAATTAAATGAAAAAGCAAAACCCTAATCATTAAGTTAACCATGGTTTAATTCTATACACTTAACCAAATAAGCATGTATCATCAAACATGATACAAACATTTGTACAAAAAGTATATCACATATACAACTTGTACAACGAAGTGAGAAAATCCATTTAAAGTGAACCAATACTAGTTAATGCAAAGTAATATATCAAATATATAATTATACAATAAATCATTAAATCAACACTTGATTTAACGATCCGGTCATATCGCATATAACCGACTAGTATTCAATGTATCGGCTTATCGAATCAACCATCGATTCGATAACTAGGTTATATCGTATATAACCATTCGATACATTCATCGCGAGAATGGAATACGGTATCACATACACGCATTATTCTCGGTCCCGCACATATCTCATATGCGCTCCTATTTCGTTTCGCTTGAGCTAGGAAACCTCTGTGTAGGACTCTAAAGACTCGTCAATACGCCGGCAGCAGGTGATGATCATATCAAACACCCACAAGCCGCAAGCGGTCTGCTAAACGTAACGGCCACCCGGGTATTGAGCGATCAGAAGATCGACGAGCAAACCCGCTCACACTCCAGTGAATCCAACCAGTAACACTACCGTACAGTCCGGTCTCGTCGTCTGATATGTCGCATATCTTGCCTAGGGGTGGTAAACGTCAGACCCCAATAGCTCGATAAGTCGTGTCGATATGAGGTCTATAACAATTCGAGAAACTACTGGTAACACTTTGTTAGGTCCACGTTGCCCACCCCGGTGCTTACGGGGAGGCGAAAAACATAATAAGGATTGGATTTTTATCAACTATAGGCAACATGGGCCAAGCATTAAGGATCTTTGCTAAACAAAAACAAGCTAACACTAACTAGTAACTAGCTAAGTGATGGAAAGGTTATACCTTGAGCTCAAAGTCCTTCTCTCCTTGCTCCTTGGAATGGTAGAAAGAGGTCACCTTGCTTGTCTTCTCCCGTCAAAGAAGGATCCACCCGAAAGCCTCGACCTTTAGCTTCAACTCCAAGCTAGGAGTAAGTAGAGTGCAAGAAATGCTAAGACTTGAACCCTAGAAGAGAGTAGAGAAGATCAAGTGAAGGTTTTTCTCAAGCTTTTTGTTTCTCAACACATGAGAGGGAGAGAGCTTGAGGGAGAGGATGAGCAAGAGAGAGAAATGATATGAGAGAATGAATTATTAGTGAGCCATTCTCACTAATATGTGTGTAATATTTTAATTCCATAATTAGCTAGAAAATTGTCATGGTTTATCAAGACATGACCATTATCATTTCAATATTAATGCAAATTGCAAGGATCAAAGAGCATCTTCCAAATGAAATGATTATGGTCAAGTTGTCAACAAGGTCAACAAGTCAATGAAGTCAAACGGTCAACAACAACACCCATGCACAATTATTAAGCTAATTATCAATTAACTATAATACACACATAAGCAATAGGGTTAATAAAATGACAATAGCCATTAACCCTAAACAAGGTCCTCTCCCCAATCTCAAGCAACTGTGCATACGCACCCGCATTCGTGATCCGAGGAACACGAATACACTGAGAAAAACCAATCTCAAATCATATACTAGGATCCGGCTTAAACCAAAGCCCGCTAGTATAAACTGTCCGGACAGCAAACGTGCACAAGTGCGCGGATGCGAACGAACCCTGTCGCAAAACCATGCGACCTCTACTCATTTTGCCTAAAGGCGAATAGCTCTCTGTGTGGGACTCTAAAGACTCGAAACTACGCTGGCAGTGGGTCTAACCACAGACCGTAAGCGGCACTAGCTGTACGTAACGGTCCCCAGGTAGATGTCGATAAGAAGACTGACGAGGTGAACCCCATCTGCACTCCTACTGAGCCTGTATGTGACAGTCTCCGTAAAGTCCGGTCTGTTCGTCTGATACATCGCATGGCGGGCCTAGGGGGGCGGTAAACATCAGTCCCCTAATAGCGGTACAAGTCGTGTCGGAGTGAAGCCCAATACACCCTGAGATAACATTGGAACCTACCAGTAGATCTCGCTTGCCCTGGCCAGGGACTACTTGTGTAATGGCTCTCCTAGACACAGCGCGATGTCAACCCCCAATACCGGGAGAGACGAATCCTGTCTAACCGTCACTTCCTCCAAGTGCTTCGGGACTGCTCCCAACTACTACCTGTTTGCACGACTCAGTAGAGCCGTGGTAGGGTAGTAATCAAAGAACAGTGGGAACACACTCGAGGCGAAGTGATAGTGTCAAGTCAGCGGACTAAGCTTTACTCATGTCACCTGGGAACTGATAACTGACGATAGGTATAATACCAACCATCAGTTCCAGAACGAGTCCTGTCCAGTGTACTCGTAACCCAACGAGCACCCGCATATCTCAAGTACGACGTACTAACGGCTGTGGGACAGACCGTCTCCCGTGCTGGGATGAGAAGCGCATACGCTAGTCTACTCCGGAGTATCGATGCCCTATCTCGATACTCCCACGACTAGGGACGTGTATAAGGATGTGCTTGTAGATTACCCAGCCCCCACGAGTGTGATCGCCATCACAACGCCGGTAATCAAGCAAAGATCCTAAGGGCTCTACTAATGCGTATAGGTGATATAATAAATAAACACACATGTACACATTAAAGCAGAGACAAAGCAAGTAGCATACTACTATATTGAGCAAGATTGTCTGTACAACTGTGAATATCCCAAGCTTCCATCAAGTAATATACATACTAGTATGATACAGTAATGGCCTCTAGGGCATATACACTAACAATCTCCCACTTGCACTAAGGCCATGTACTGGCGTATCGAAGACCTATCATCTCGATCAGCCGCTCGAACCGAGTCTGGGGTAAAGCCTTCGTGAATGGGTCCGCAGTGTTGTCCTTTGTGTCCACTCTCCGCACCTCGATCTCCTGTCAATCAATGATCTCCCTGATCAGGTGATACCGCCTTAAGATGTGCCTGGATTTCTGATGGGACCTTGGTTCCTTCGCTAAAGCTATAGCCCTATTGTTATCGCAATACAAAGGTATTGGGTCAACAATGGACGGAACCACCTGAAGTTCACTAATGAACTTCTTAATCCAGACCGCCTCTTTCGCGACATCGCTTGCAGCAATGTATTCAGCCTCCATCGTCGAGTCTGCGACGGTATCCTGCTTGGAACTCCTCCAACATACCGCCCCTCCGTTGAGGGTAAACACAAAACCCGAGACAGACTTGCCGTCATCTTTGTCACTCTGGAAGCTTGAATCGGTAAAGGACTCGACCCTGAGGTCTCCATTACCGTAAACCAGGAACATCTCCTTAGTTCTTCTCAGGTACTTGAGAATGTTCTTCACTGCTGTCCAGTGGTCCTCCCCTGGGTCTGACTGATACCGGCTTACCGTGCTCAGCGCGTAAGCTACATCTGGTCTTGTACATGCATCGCATACATTATAGATCCTACCGCCGAAGCGTAGGGTATAGTGCTCATGCGAACCCTCTCCTCGTCAGTCTTAGGAGACATCTTCTTGGAGAGGGTAATTCCGTGCAATGCGGGTATGTTACCGCGCTTGGAATCCTCCATACTAAATCTCTTTAGTACGGTCTCTATGTACCTGGACTGCGAAAGTCCCAGTAGTCTCTTGAATCTATCTCTATAGATCTTGATCCCCAGAATGTATGAGGCATCACCCAGGTCTTTCATGGAGAACCTTTGTGACAAAAATAGCTTGACCGATTGTAGCATAGGAATATCATTTCCTATCAAAAGAATGTCGTCCACGTACAAGACTAGGAACACGACAGTTCGTCCTACAATCTTCTTATAGACACAGGGTTCATCTTCGTTCTTGATGAAATCAAATTCTTTGATTGCCTCATTAAAACAGATGTTCCAGCTCCGCGATGCCTGCTTTAATCCATAAATGGATTTGAGCAACTTGCACACCTTCCCGCTGCTCCCACTGTCTACGAAACCTTCTGGTTGATCCATGTAAACGCACTCTTCCAAACAACCGTTTAGGAAAGCCGTTTTAACATCCATCTGCCAGATTTCATAGTCATGGAAGGCAGCAATGGCAAGTAGGATCCGAATGGATTTGAGCACAGCCACCGGAGAAAAAGTCTCGTCATAGTCCAAACCAAGTCTTTGACGAAAACCTTTTGCAACGAGTCTAGCTTTATAGGTTTCCACCTGCCCATCTACACCAAGTTTCCTTTTGTAGATCCATTTGCATCCAACGGGTTTTACCCCAGGTGGAGCAATATCCAAGGTCCACACTTTATTGGCGTACATGGACTCCATTTCGGATTGCATTGCTTCCTGCCACTTATCAGAGTCCCTACTGATAATGGCCTGCCTGAAACTGGTAGGGTCATCTTCTTCCAAGATGCAATCCTCTCGATCCCCATCTATGAGAAAACCGTAGTATCTCTCGGGCGGATGAGAAATCCTACCAGATCTGCGGAGTGGCTGAGGTTCGTTTGGGGTCATTGAATCTAGCGGTTCCTCCAAATTTTCAGTTACATTTTGTGGTCGCAGAATTTCTTCCAGTTCTACCGAACTCCCACTAGTTTCTTTTGCAAGAAACTCCCTTTCTAAGAAGGTGGCGTGGCGAGATACAAACACCTTCTGTTCCTCAGTGTGGTAGAACAGATATCCCAGTGAGTTTTTAGGATATCCCACAAATTTACACAGAACTGATCGTGCCTCTAGCTTGTCCGGTTTCTGTGTTTTCACATAGGCCGGACAACTCCATATCTTAATAAACTTTAGACATGGTTTCTTACTGCTCCATATTTCATACGGAGTTTTTGGCACAGATTTGGACGGAACTTGATTCAAAAGGTATGCCGCTGTTTGAAGCGCATGTCCCCAAAATGAAAGAGGTAACTCAGCACTACTCATCATGGAGCGAGTCATATCCAATAGGGTACGATTCCTTCGCTCCGATACACCGTTGTGCTGTGGTGTATAAGGAGGAGTAAGCTAAGAGAGAATACCATTCTCTTTTAAGTAATCTAGGAATTCCGTGCTTAAGTACTCCCTTCCCCTGTCAGACCGGAGGATCTTGATACTTTTGCCTGTCTGGTTCTCTACTTCGTTTCTGAATTCCTTGAATTTCTCAAAAGCTTCAGATTTGTGTTTCATCAGTTACATATATCCGAACTTAGAGAGATCGTCAGTGAATGTGATGAAGTACGAGAACCCACCCCTTGCATGTATAGACATCGGACCACATACATCACTATGTACGAGTCCCAAGAGCTCTGCTGCTCTTTCTCCATGTCCGGTGAACGGAGATTCGGTCATCTTCCCTTTGAGACAAGACTGACAGGTTTCATAAGATGAAAACTCGAACGCATCCAAGAGTCCATCTTTATGCAACTTACTCAGTCTTTTCTCTCCGATATGACCAAGTCTACAATGCCACAAGTAGGATTCATTCGTATCTGAATTCTTCCTCTTGCGTGTGTTTTGTATATTGAGAACTGTATTCTGATTTAGAACGTAGATACCATTACACAGTGTACCATCTGCAACCAGTACCTTATGAAGGTAAATGTTCATGATATTCTTTTCAAGAACAAAGTTATATCCATCTTTATCGAGTAAAGACACTGATATGATGTTGCAAACCATGGAGGGTACATAGTAGCAATCGTTCAAAATCATAGTCTTGCCATTTGGCAATACTAGGTGATATTCACCGACGGCTGCCGCATTAACTTGTGCTCCGTTCGCTACTCTGAGCGACATATCACCCGGTGCAACTTTCCTACTTTTTCTCAGTCCCTGTAATAAATTACAGATATGAGATCCTGATCCGGTATCAAGTACCCAGGAGGTAGGGCTGACCGTAAAACAGTTCTCAATTACAAGAACACCTGAAGTAGATGCAAAACCATGCTTCTTCTTCGCCTGGGTATCCTGGAAATCCATACAATCCCCTTTCCCATTCTCATACTCATGACTGTTGTCACAAGTTAGAGCTGAACCAACTTTCCCCGGTCCCGAATAAGAATTCGGATCAGTCAAGCGATACATTTTATTATCTTGATTAGGGCGTGAAAAGGTTGCTACCTGGAGAGAGAGAAAAGAAACACTCAGCGTATGCTCTTGCAAGATTAGATTGGTTTATTAATTTATCTAACCAGGATGTCTCCCACTGTTTACTCAAATTCTTCTTAAAACCTTTTAAAAGAAGAACTAGTCAGGATTTTAATTCACGTCACAATACTTGCTTAACCTTTCAGCCAGGCTAGTGTCGGTACTTCGAGGGAGGTTTTCCAACGCTTTCGCGAAGTTCCTTAATTCAAGAACCTCTTTTCCCTGGGGGCGTAACCCCGCTAACACCTTTCTAGACACCTACTAGGTTTATAGCATTGATCGTTTAGTGAAATAATCTCCCAAGAGTAATCCAACTCATCAGCGGGATCGGGATCCAACCATCATTGTGTGATGACCTAGATGGAATCCACTCTAGTCACCACACTCCAGAAGGTATGCTAAATCTGCAAATTTCAGTACTTTTGAAACTCCCGATGTGGTTTTTGCCCCTAGGACCCAAGTGACCTTGACGAATAATCAACAAATCAAAAGGTCCTAGTCAAGTTCAACCCGTCGTTATCCAGGATTGCATTAGACCCGCCCGCATGATCCTTGACGAATAATCAACAAAATCATGCGACCGTCCTAACCAATCGCATCTATCAGTGCAACAGAGAATTATTACTCAGCTACCGTTCACTGTGTCTTGACGAATAATCAACAAACGCAGCACGAATACTAAGTATTAATTATCCGAAACGACGGAGGGCTACGGCTGGGTTTTTGGCGAAAAACCCGTTAACGTAATGAACTTGATATCGTTGAAGGAACCTGGTAATCTTTTTGAAAATATAGTGGCGAAAACTTTTGCTAAAGAGGTCACTCTCTGCGAAGGGATCTCGGCTCTTTCCTCGTCGAATGAGGTGCAGGATATTCCAAATTGAATACCTCGATGCAAAGCAAGAATAATCGACTAAGTGAAATTATTACCCTGACGCAAACTTTTGTCCAAGGGGTCACTCCCGGTGAAGGGATCTCGGCCCTTGCCTCGTCGACTGAGGTGCTGGGCATTCACAACCGAATACCGCGATGCAAAACAAAAATGAACGTCCTTGCAATAACAGCTTTTTGAAAAACTTGTTCCAACAACGTCTTTTAGGTTTATTTTCTTGCATTAGTTCTTTTAATGCGTCCCATCATTTAAGCCTACCATTGCAGAAAACAACCAAAATATGACGTACGCTTATGCCATTCGCATTCGCCACGGGGCCCCGTCATCACCCGTTAGGTTACTTAACTAACGACAGAGCGGGGGCTGGGCTAGCGCGGCTGTAAAACATAAGCAACGCCTAAATAGTTATTATATATAAATATATAGCAATGATAGACATTACAGATCACAGATGAATACATTGGATATACTAGGAATCCGCAATGCGTTCGAGCCTGCAACGTAAAGCGGATTACACGGTCGCGGTGAATAGCCAAAACCCTACCCAAGACCCCTACGGGTGCGGCAAACTACCCGCCAAGCACCCGAAGCAAAGCAACCTCCCTCACCACCGTGAGTAGGCCACTCGGCACTTCGAGATACCCGGTAGTTTGTGCACCCCCTCCATGGGTCTATCCTAGGAGCAAAAACAGTAAAAAGAATTATACAATGACGGCTACAACCCCGACCCGGTTGTGCGGCCATACAAATAATATTATTACATCAATTTACATGTTACAAATGAATGAAAGAAAAATAACGCTCATCTCACATCCACCCCGGCCATTCACCCGCGACAATCCAATCTATTCATATCCACAAACCAATAACAATCACAGATCACAGAGATGTATAACCCCGACTAATCGACTTATAGCGATTAGCCGACGTTCAATACATACAAGCATCACAGATATAACCGATATAGTTAAAGTGTAGTGAAGTTCCAAAAAAATACGGATTTATAGGCCCCCAAAAGTAAATTTTAGTTCTGGAAAATCTGGGCATATCTAACATATCCTAAAAATCCCAAAACCAACACAGAAACACACTGCACCAAAATCGAAGCAGAGAGGGGACAAGACGGCGGCGGTTCCGCGGCAAGAGCTTCCTATTGCCGCGGATCCGCGGCCCTTTGGTCGCCTCTCTGATTCGCCTTTGGTGGTTTTCTACACAAAACCCTGAGATAATTTTTGGTGTATAACAAATTTTATTTTGACCAGAAAAAAAATTAACAGAAACTTAGGGTTTTTGTGAGTTTGGTTTTTCGATTTTCCGGTTTCGAAACTTCGTTACACTTTACTACTTAGCTAGTTTATGTTTAGTTAGGCTCTGATACCACTGTTAGGTCCACGTTGCCCACCCCGGTGCTTACGGGGAGGCGGAAAACATAATAAGGATTAGATTTTTATCAACTATAGGCAACATGGACCAAGCATTAAGGATCTTTGCTAAACAAAAACAAGCTAACACTAACTAGTAACTAGCTAAGTGATGGAAAGGTTATACCTTGAGCTCAAAGTCCTTCTCTCCTTGCTCCTTGGAATGGTAGAAAGAGGTCACCTTGCTTGTCTTCTCCCGTCAAAGAAGGATCCACCCGAAAGCCTCGACCTTTAGCTTCAACTCCAAGCTAGGAGTAACTAGAGTGCAAGAAATGCTAAGACTTGAACCCTAGAAGAGAGTAGAGAAGATCAAGTGAAGGTTTTTCTCAAGCTTTTTGTTTCTCAACACATGAGAGGGAGAGAGCTTGAGGGAGAGGATGAGCAAGAGAGAGAAATGATATGAGAGAATGAATTATTAGTGAGCCATTCTCACTAATATGTGTGTAATATTTTAATTCCATAATTAGCTAGAAAATTGTCATGGTTTTATCAATACATGACCATTATCATTTCAATATTAATGCAAATTGCAAGGATCAAAGAGCATCTTCCAAATGAAATGATTATGGTCAAGTTGTCAACAAGGTCAACAAGTCAATGAAGTCAAACGGTCAACAACAACACCCATGCACAATTATTAAGCTAATTATCAATTAACTATAATACACACATAAGCAATAGGGTTAATAAAATGACAATAGCCATTAACCCTAAACAAGGTCCTCTCCCCAATCTCAAGCAACTGTGCATACGCACCCGCATTCGTGATCCGAGGAACACGAATACACTGAGAAAAACCAATCTCAAATCATATACTAGGATCCGGCTTAAACCAAAGCCCGCTAGTATAAACTGTCCGGACAGCAAACGTGCACAAGTGCGCGGATGCGAACGAACCCTGTCGCAAAACCATGCGACCTCTACTCATTTTGCCTAAAGGCGAATAGCTCTCTGTGTGGGACTCTAAAGACTCGAAACTACGCTGGCAGTGGGTCTAACCACAGACCGTAAGCGGCACTAGCTGTACGTAACGGTCCCCAGGTAGATGTCGATAAGAAGACTGACGAGGTGAACCCCATCTGCACTCCTACTGAGCCTGTATGTGACAGTCTCCGTAAAGTCCGGTCTGTTCGTCTGATACATCGCATGGCGGGCCTAGGGGGGCGGTAAACATCAGTCCCCTAATAGCGGTACAAGTCGTGTCGGAGTGAAGCCCAATACACCCTGAGATAACATTGGAACCTACCAGTAGATCTCGCTTGCCCTGGCCAGGGACTACTTGTGTAATGGCTCTCCTAGACACAGCGCGATGTCAACCCCCAATACCGGGAGAGACGAATCCTGTCTAACCGTCACTTCCTCCAAGTGCTTCGGGACTGCTCCCAACTACTACCTGTTTGCACGACTCAGTAGAGCCGTGGTAGGGTAGTAATCAAAGAACAGTGGGAACACACTCGAGGCGAAGTGATAGTGTCAAGTCAGCGGACTAAGCTTTACTCATGTCACCTGGGAACTGATAACTGACGATAGGTATAATACCAACCATCAGTTCCAGAACGAGTCCTGTCCAGTGTACTCGTAACCCAACGAGCACCCGCATATCTCAAGTACGACGTACTAACGGCTGTGGGACAGACCGTCTCCCGTGCTGGGATGAGAAGCGCATACGCTAGTCTACTCCGGAGTATCGATGCCCTATCTCGATACTCCCACGACTAGGGACGTGTATAAGGATGTGCTTGTAGATTACCCAGCCCCCACGAGTGTGATCGCCATCACAACGCCGGTAATCAAGCAAAGATCCTAAGGGCTCTACTAATGCGTATAGGTGATATAATAAATAAACACACATGTACACATTAAAGCAGAGACAAAGCAAGTAGCATACTACTATATTGAGCAAGATTGTCTGTACAACTGTGAATATCCCAAGCTTCCATCAAGTAATATACATACTAGTATGATACAGTAATGGCCTCTAGGGCATATACACTAACAATCTCCCACTTGCACTAAGGCCATGTACTGGCGTATCGAAGACCTATCATCTCGATCAGCCGCTCGAACTGAGTCTGGGGTAAAGCCTTCGTGAATGGGTCCGCAGTGTTGTCCTTTGTGTCCACTCTCCGCACCTCGATCTCCTGTCAATCAATGATCTCCCTGATCAGGTGATACCGCCTTAAGATGTGCCTGGATTTCTGATGGGACCTTGGTTCCTTCGCTAAAGCTATAGCCCTATTGTTATCGCAATACAAAGGTATTGGGTCAACAATGGACGGAACCATCTGAAGTTCACTAATGAACTTCTTAATCCAGACCGCCTCTTTTGCGACATCGCTTGCAGCAATGTATTCAGCCTCCATCGTCGAGTCTGCGACGGTATCCTGCTTGGAACTCCTCCAACATACCGCCCCTCCGTTGAGGGTAAACACAAAACCCGAGACAGACTTGCCGTCATCTTTGTCACTCTGGAAGCTTGAATCGGTAAAGGACTCGACCCTGAGGTCTCCATTACCGTAAACCAGGAACATCTCCTTAGTTCTTCTCAGGTACTTGAGAATGTTCTTCACTGCTGTCCAGTGGTCCTCCCCTGGGTCTGACTGATACCGGCTTACCGTGCTCAGCGCGTAAGCTACATCTGGTCTTGTACATGCATCGCATACATTATAGATCCTACCGCCGAAGCGTAGGGTATAGTGCTCATGCGAACCCTCTCCTCGTCAGTCTTAGGAGACATCTTCTTGGAGAGGGTAATTCCGTGCAATGCGGGTATGTTACCGCGCTTGGAATCCTCCATACTAAATCTCTTTAGTACGGTCTCTATGTACCTGGACTGCGAAAGTCCCAGTAGTCTCTTGAATCTATCTCTATAGATCTTGATCCCCAGAATGTATGAGGCATCACCCAGGTCTTTCATGGAGAACCTTTGTGACAAAAATAGCTTGACCGATTGTAGCATAGGAATATCATTTCCTATCAAAAGAATGTCGTCCACGTACAAGACTAGGAACACGACAGTTCGTCCTACAATCTTCTTATAGACACAGGGTTCATCTTCGTTCTTGATGAAATCAAATTCTTTGATTGCCTCATTAAAACAGATGTTCCAGCTCCGCGATGCCTGCTTTAATCCATAAATGGATTTGAGCAACTTGCACACCTTCCCGCTGCTCCCACTGTCTACGAAACCTTCTGGTTGATCCATGTAAACGCACTCTTCCAAACAACCGTTTAGGAAAGCCGTTTTAACATCCATCTGCCAGATTTCATAGTCATGGAAGGCAGCAATGGCAAGTAGGATCCGAATGGATTTGAGCACAGCCACCGGAGAAAAAGTCTCGTCATAGTCCAAACCAAGTCTTTGACGAAAACCTTTTGCAACGAGTCTAGCTTTATAGGTTTCCACCTGCCCATCTACACCAAGTTTCCTTTTGTAGATCCATTTGCATCCAACGGGTTTTACCCCAGGTGGAGCAATATCCAAGGTCCACACTTTATTGGCGTACATGGACTCCATTTCGGATTGCATTGCTTCCTGCCACTTATCAGAGTCCCTACTGATAATGGCCTGCCTGAAACTGGTAGGGTCATCTTCTTCCAAGATGCAATCCTCTCGATCCCCATCTATGAGAAAACCGTAGTATCTCTCGGGCGGATGAGAAATCCTACCAGATCTGCGGAGTGGCTGAGGTTCGTTTGGGGTCATTGAATCTAGCGGTTCCTCCAAATTTTCAGTTACATTTTGTGGTCGCAGAATTTCTTCCAGTTCTACCGAACTCCCACTAGTTTCTTTTGCAAGAAACTCCCTTTCTAAGAAGGTGGCGTGGCGAGATACAAACACCTTCTGTTCCTCAGTGTGGTAGAACAGATATCCCAGTGAGTTTTTAGGATATCCCACAAATTTACACAGAACTGATCGTGCCTCTAGCTTGTCCGGTTTCTGTGTTTTCACATAGGCCGGACAACTCCATATCTTAATAAACTTTAGACATGGTTTCTTACTGCTCCATATTTCATACGGAGTTTTTGGCACAGATTTGGACGGAACTTGATTCAAAAGGTATGCCGCTGTTTGAAGCGCATGTCCCCAAAATGAAAGAGGTAACTCAGCACTACTCATCATGGAGCGAGTCATATCCAATAGGGTACGATTCCTTCGCTCCGATACACCGTTGTGCTGTGGTGTATAAGGAGGAGTAAGCTAAGAGAGAATACCATTCTCTTTTAAGTAATCTAGGAATTCCGTGCTTAAGTACTCCCTTCCCCTGTCAGACCGGAGGATCTTGATACTTTTGCCTGTCTGGTTCTCTACTTCGTTTCTGAATTCCTTGAATTTCTCAAAAGCTTCAGATTTGTGTTTCATCAGTTACATATATCCGAACTTAGAGAGATCGTCAGTGAATGTGATGAAGTACGAGAACCCACCCCTTGCATGTATAGACATCGGACCACATACATCACTATGTACGAGTCCCAAGAGCTCTGCTGCTCTTTCTCCATGTCCGGTGAACGGAGATTCGGTCATCTTCCCTTTGAGACAAGACTGACAGGTTTCATAAGATGAAAACTCGAACGCATCCAAGAGTCCATCTTTATGCAACTTACTCAGTCTTTTCTCTCCGATATGACCAAGTCTACAATGCCACAAGTAGGATTCATTCGTATCTGAATTCTTCCTCTTGCGTGTGTTTTGTATATTGAGAACTGTATTCTGATTTAGAACGTAGATACCATTACACAGTGTACCATCTGCAACCAGTACCTTATGAAGGTAAATGTTCATGATATTCTTTTCAAGAACAAAGTTATATCCATCTTTATCGAGTAAAGACACTGATATGATGTTGCAAACCATGGAGGGTACATAGTAGCAATCGTTCAAAATCATAGTCTTGCCATTTGGCAATACTAGGTGATATTCACCGACGGCTGCCGCATTAACTTGTGCTCCGTTCGCTACTCTGAGCGACATATCACCCGGTGCAACTTTCCTACTTTTTCTCAGTCCCTGTAATAAATTACAGATATGAGATCCTGATCCGGTATCAAGTACCCAGGAGGTAGGGCTGACCGTAAAACAGTTCTCAATTACAAGAACACCTGAAGTAGATGCAAAACCATGCTTCTTCTTCGCCTGGGTATCCTGGAAATCCATACAATCCCCTTTCCCATTCTCATACTCATGACTGTTGTCACAAGTTAGAGCTGAACCAACTTTCCCCGGTCCCGAATAAGAATTCGGATCAGTCAAGCGATACATTTTATTATCTTGATTAGGGCGTGAAAAGGTTGCTACCTGGAGAGAGAGAAAAGAAACACTCAGCGTATGCTCTTGCAAGATTAGATTGGTTTATTAATTTATCTAACCAGGATGTCTCCCACTGTTTACTCAAATTCTTCTTAAAACCTTTTAAAAGAAGAACTAGTCAGGATTTTAATTCACGTCACAATACTTGCTTAACCTTTCAGCCAGGCTAGTGTCGGTACTTCGAGGGAGGTTTTCCAACGCTTTCGCGAAGTTCCTTAATTCAAGAACCTCTTTTCCCTGGGGGCGTAACCCCGCTAACACCTTTCTAGACACCTACTAGGTTTATAGCATTGATCGTTTAGTGAAATAATCTCCCAAGAGTAATCCAACTCATCAGCGGGATCGGGATCCAACCATCATTGTGTGATGACCTAGATGGAATCCACTCTAGTCACCACACTCCAGAAGGTATGCTAAATCTGCAAATTTCAGTACTTTTGAAACTCCCGATGTGGTTTTTGCCCCTAGGACCCAAGTGACCTTGACGAATAATCAACAAATCAAAAGGTCCTAGTCAAGTTCAACCCGTCGTTATCCAGGATTGCATTAGACCCGCCCGCATGATCCTTGACGAATAATCAACAAAATCATGCGACCGTCCTAACCAATCGCATCTATCAGTGCAACAGAGAATTATTACTCAGCTACCGTTCACTGTGTCTTGACGAATAATCAACAAACGCAGCACGAATACTAAGTATTAATTATCCGAAACGACGGAGGGCTACGGCTGGGTTTTTGGCGAAAAACCCGTTAACGTAATGAACTTGATATCGTTGAAGGAACCTGGTAATCTTTTTGAAAATATAGTGGCGAAAACTTTTGCTAAAGAGGTCACTCTCTGCGAAGGGATCTCGGCTCTTTCCTCGTCGAATGAGGTGCAGGATATTCCAAATTGAATACCTCGATGCAAAGCAAGAATAATCGACTAAGTGAAATTATTACCCTGACGCAAACTTTTGTCCAAGGGGTCACTCCCGGTGAAGGGATCTCGGCCCTTGCCTCGTCGACTGAGGTGCTGGGCATTCACAACCGAATACCGCGATGCAAAACAAAAATGAACGTCCTTGCAATAACAGCTTTTTGAAAAACTTGTTCCAACAACGTCTTTTAGGTTTATTTTCTTGCATTAGTTCTTTTAATGCGTCCCATCATTTAAGCCTACCATTGCAGAAAACAACCAAAATATGACGTACGCTTATGCCATTCGCATTCGCCACGGGGCCCCGTCATCACCCGTTAGGTTACTTAACTAACGACAGAGCGGGGGCTGGGCTAGCGCGGCTGTAAAACATAAGCAACGCCTAAATAGTTATTATATATAAATATATAGCAATGATAGACATTACAGATCACAGATGAATACATTGGATATACTAGGAATCCGCAATGCGTTCGAGCCTGCAACGTAAAGCGGATTACACGGTCGCGGTGAATAGCCAAAACCCTACCCAAGACCCCTACGGGTGCGGCAAACTACCCGCCAAGCACCCGAAGCAAAGCAACCTCCCTCACCACCGTGAGTAGGCCACTCGGCACTTCGAGATACCCGGTAGTTTGTGCACCCCCTCCATGGGTCTATCCTAGGAGCAAAAACAGTAAAAAGAATTATACAATGACGGCTACAACCCCGACCCGGTTGTGCGGCCATACAAATAATATTATTACATCAATTTACATGTTACAAATGAATGAAAGAAAAATAACGCTCATCTCACATCCACCCCGGCCATTCACCCGCGACAATCCAATCTATTCATATCCACAAACCAATAACAATCACAGATCACAGAGATGTATAACCCCGACTAATCGACTTATAGCGATTAGCCGACGTTCAATACATACAAGCATCACAGATATAACCGATATAGTTAAAGTGTAGTGAAGTTCCAAAAAAATACGGATTTATAGGCCCCCAAAAGTAAATTTTAGTTCTGGAAAATCTGGGCATATCTAACATATCCTAAAAATCCCAAAACCAACACAGAAACACACTGCACCAAAATCGAAGCAGAGAGGGGACAAGACGGCGGCGGTTCCGCGGCAAGAGCTTCCTATTGCCGCGGATCCGCGGCCCTTTGGTCGCCTCTCTGATTCGTCTTTGGTGGTTTTCTACACAAAACCCTGAGATAATTTTTGGTGTATAACAAATTTTATTTTGACCAGAAAAAAAATTAACAGAAACTTAGGGTTTTTGTGAGTTTGGTTTTTCGATTTTCCGGTTTTGAAACTTCGTTACACTTTACTACTTAGCTAGTTTATGTTTAGTTAGGCTCTGATACCACTGTTAGGTCCACGTTGCCCACCCCGGTGCTTACGGGGAGGCGGAAAACATAATAAGGATTAGATTTTTATCAACTATAGGCAACATGGACCAAGCATTAAGGATCTTTGCTAAACAAAAACAAGCTAACACTAACTAGTAACTAGCTAAGTGATGGAAAGGTTATACCTTGAGCTCAAAGTCCTTCTCTCCTTGCTCCTTGGAATGGTAGAAAGAGGTCACCTTGCTTGTCTTCTCCCGTCAAAGAAGGATCCACCCGAAAGCCTCGACCTTTAGCTTCAACTCCAAGCTAGGAGTAACTAGAGTGCAAGAAATGCTAAGACTTGAACCCTAGAAGAGAGTAGAGAAGATCAAGTGAAGGTTTTTCTCAAGCTTTTTGTTTCTCAACACATGAGAGGGAGAGAGCTTGAGGGAGAGGATGAGCAAGAGAGAGAAATGATATGAGAGAATGAATTATTAGTGAGCCATTCTCACTAATATGTGTGTAATATTTTAATTCCATAATTAGCTAGAAAATTGTCATGGTTTTATCAATACATGACCATTATCATTTCAATATTAATGCAAATTGCAAGGATCAAAGAGCATCTTCCAAATGAAATGATTATGGTCAAGTTGTCAACAAGGTCAACAAGTCAATGAAGTCAAACGGTCAACAACAACACCCATGCACAATTATTAAGCTAATTATCAATTAACTATAATACACACATAAGCAATAGGGTTAATAAAATGACAATAGCCATTAACCCTAAACAAGGTCCTCTCCCCAATCTCAAGCAACTGTGCATACGCACCCGCATTCGTGATCCGAGGAACACGAATACACTGAGAAAAACCAATCTAAAATCATATACTAGGATCCGGCTTAAACCAAAGCCCGCTAGTATAAACTGTCCGGACAGCAAACGTGCACAAGTGCGCGGATGCGAACGAACCCTGTCGCAAAACCATGCGACCTCTACTCATTTTGCCTAAAGGCGAATAGCTCTCTGTGTGGGACTCTAAAGACTCGAAACTACGCTGGCAGTGGGTCTAACCACAGACCGTAAGCGGCACTAGCTGTACGTAACGGTCCCCAGGTAGATGTCGATAAGAAGACTGACGAGGTGAACCCCATCTGCACTCCTACTGAGCCTGTATGTGACAGTCTCCGTAAAGTCCGGTCTGTTCGTCTGATACATCGCATGGCGGGCCTAGGGGGGCGGTAAACATCAGTCCCCTAATAGCGGTACAAGTCGTGTCGGAGTGAAGCCCAATACACCCTGAGATAACATTGGAACCTACCAGTAGATCTCGCTTGCCCTGGCCAGGGACTACTTGTGTAATGGCTCTCCTAGACACAGCGCGATGTCAACCCCCAATACCGGGAGAGACGAATCCTGTCTAACCGTCACTTCCTCCAAGTGCTTCGGGACTGCTCCCAACTACTACCTGTTTGCACGACTCAGTAGAGCCGTGGTAGGGTAGTAATCAAAGAACAGTGGGAACACACTCGAGGCGAAGTGATAGTGTCAAGTCAGCGGACTAAGCTTTACTCATGTCACCTGGGAACTGATAACTGACGATAGGTATAATACCAACCATCAGTTCCAGAACGAGTCCTGTCCAGTGTACTCGTAACCCAACGAGCACCCGCATATCTCAAGTACGACGTACTAACGGCTGTGGGACAGACCGTCTCCCGTGCTGGGATGAGAAGCGCATACGCTAGTCTACTCCGGAGTATCGATGCCCTATCTCGATACTCCCACGACTAGGGACGTGTATAAGGATGTGCTTGTAGATTACCCAGCCCCCACGAGTGTGATCGCCATCACAACGCCGGTAATCAAGCAAAGATCCTAAGGGCTCTACTAATGCGTATAGGTGATATAATAAATAAACACACATGTACACATTAAAGCAGAGACAAAGCAAGTAGCATACTACTATATTGAGCAAGATTGTCTGTACAACTGTGAATATCCCAAGCTTCCATCAAGTAATATACATACTAGTATGATACAGTAATGGCCTCTAGGGCATATACACTAACAATCTCCCACTTGCACTAAGGCCATGTACTGGCGTATCGAAGACCTATCATCTCGATCAGCCGCTCGAACTGAGTCTGGGGTAAAGCCTTCGTGAATGGGTCCGCAGTGTTGTCCTTTGTGTCCACTCTCCGCACCTCGATCTCCTGTCAATCAATGATCTCCCTGATCAGGTGATACCGCCTTAAGATGTGCCTGGATTTCTGATGGGACCTTGGTTCCTTCGCTAAAGCTATAGCCCTATTGTTATCGCAATACAAAGGTATTGGGTCAACAATGGACGGAACCACCTGAAGTTCACTAATGAACTTCTTAATCCAGACCGCCTCTTTTGCGACATCGCTTGCAGCAATGTATTCAGCCTCCATCGTCGAGTCTGCGACGGTATCCTGCTTGGAACTCCTCCAACATACCGCCCCTCCGTTGAGGGTAAACACAAAACCCGAGACAGACTTGCCGTCATCTTTGTCACTCTGGAAGCTTGAATCGGTAAAGGACTCGACCCTGAGGTCTCCATTACCGTAAACCAGGAACATCTCCTTAGTTCTTCTCAGGTACTTGAGAATGTTCTTCACTGCTGTCCAGTGGTCCTCCCCTGGGTCTGACTGATACCGGCTTACCGTGCTCAGCGCGTAAGCTACATCTGGTCTTGTACATGCATCGCATACATTATAGATCCTACCGCCGAAGCGTAGGGTATAGTGCTCATGTGAACCCTCTCCTCGTCAGTCTTAGGAGACATCTTCTTGGAGAGGGTAATTCCGTGCAATGCGGGTATGTTACCGCGCTTGGAATCCTCCATACTAAATCTCTTTAGTACGGTCTCTATGTACCTGGACTGCGAAAGTCCCAGTAGTCTCTTGAATCTATCTCTATAGATCTTGATCCCCAGAATGTATGAGGCATCACCCAGGTCTTTCATGGAGAACCTTTGTGACAAAAATAGCTTGACCGATTGTAGCATAGGAATATCATTTCCTATCAAAAGAATGTCGTCCACGTACAAGACTAGGAACACGACAGTTCGTCCTACAATCTTCTTATAGACACAGGGTTCATCTTCGTTCTTGATGAAATCAAATTCTTTGATTGCCTCATTAAAACAGATGTTCCAGCTCCGCGATGCCTGCTTTAATCCATAAATGGATTTGAGCAACTTGCACACCTTCCCGCTGCTCCCACTGTCTACGAAACCTTCTGGTTGATCCATGTAAACGCACTCTTCCAAACAACCGTTTAGGAAAGCCGTTTTAACATCCATCTGCCAGATTTCATAGTCATGGAAGGCAGCAATGGCAAGTAGGATCCGAATGGATTTGAGCACAGCCACCGGAGAAAAAGTCTCGTCATAGTCCAAACCAAGTCTTTGACGAAAACCTTTTGCAACGAGTCTAGCTTTATAGGTTTCCACCTGCCCATCTACACCAAGTTTCCTTTTGTAGATCCATTTGCATCCAACGGGTTTTACCCCAGGTGGAGCAATATCCAAGGTCCACACTTTATTGGCGTACATGGACTCCATTTCGGATTGCATTGCTTCCTGCCACTTATCAGAGTCCCTACTGATAATGGCCTGCCTGAAACTGGTAGGGTCATCTTCTTCCAAGATGCAATCCTCTCGATCCCCATCTATGAGAAAACCGTAGTATCTCTCGGGCGGATGAGAAATCCTACCAGATCTGCGGAGTGGCTGAGGTTCGTTTGGGGTCATTGAATCTAGCGGTTCCTCCAAATTTTCAGTTACATTTTGTGGTCGCAGAATTTCTTCCAGTTCTACCGAACTCCCACTAGTTTCTTTTGCAAGAAACTCCCTTTCTAAGAAGGTGGCGTGGCGAGATACAAACACCTTCTGTTCCTCAGTGTGGTAGAACAGATATCCCAGTGAGTTTTTAGGATATCCCACAAATTTACACAGAACTGATCGTGCCTCTAGCTTGTCCGGTTTCTGTGTTTTCACATAGGCCGGACAACTCCATATCTTAATAAACTTTAGACATGGTTTCTTACTGCTCCATATTTCATACGGAGTTTTTGGCACAGATTTGGACGGAACTTGATTCAAAAGGTATGCCGCTGTTTGAAGCGCATGTCCCCAAAATGAAAGAGGTAACTCAGCACTACTCATCATGGAGCGAGTCATATCCAATAGGGTACGATTCCTTCGCTCCGATACACCGTTGTGCTGTGGTGTATAAGGAGGAGTAAGCTAAGAGAGAATACCATTCTCTTTTAAGTAATCTAGGAATTCCGTGCTTAAGTACTCCCTTCCCCTGTCAGACCGGAGGATCTTGATACTTTTGCCTGTCTGGTTCTCTACTTCGTTTCTGAATTCCTTGAATTTCTCAAAAGCTTCAGATTTGTGTTTCATCAGTTACATATATCCGAACTTAGAGAGATCGTCAGTGAATGTGATGAAGTACGAGAACCCACCCCTTGCATGTATAGACATCGGACCACATACATCACTATGTACGAGTCCCAAGAGCTCTGCTGCTCTTTCTCCATGTCCGGTGAACGGAGATTCGGTCATCTTCCCTTTGAGACAAGACTGACAGGTTTCATAAGATGAAAACTCGAACGCATCCAAGAGTCCATCTTTATGCAACTTACTCAGTCTTTTCTCTCCGATATGACCAAGTCTACAATGCCACAAGTAGGATTCATTCGTATCTGAATTCTTCCTCTTGCGTGTGTTTTGTATATTGAGAACTGTATTCTGATTTAGAACGTAGATACCATTACACAGTGTACCATCTGCAACCAGTACCTTATGAAGGTAAATGTTCATGATATTCTTTTCAAGAACAAAGTTATATCCATCTTTATCGAGTAAAGACACTGATATGATGTTGCAAACCATGGAGGGTACATAGTAGCAATCGTTCAAAATCATAGTCTTGCCATTTGGCAATACTAGGTGATATTCACCGACGGCTGCCGCATTAACTTGTGCTCCGTTCGCTACTCTGAGCGACATATCACCCGGTGCAACTTTCCTACTTTTTCTCAGTCCCTGTAATAAATTACAGATATGAGATCCTGATCCGGTATCAAGTACCCAGGAGGTAGGGCTGACCGTAAAACAGTTCTCAATTACAAGAACACCTGAAGTAGATGCAAAACCATGCTTCTTCTTCGCCTGGGTATCCTGGAAATCCATACAATCCCCTTTCCCATTCTCATACTCATGACTGTTGTCACAAGTTAGAGCTGAACCAACTTTCCCCGGTCCCGAATAAGAATTCGGATCAGTCAAGCGATACATTTTATTATCTTGATTAGGGCGTGAAAAGGTTGCTACCTGGAGAGAGAGAAAAGAAACACTCAGCGTATGCTCTTGCAAGATTAGATTGGTTTATTAATTTATCTAACCAGGATGTCTCCCACTGTTTACTCAAATTCTTCTTAAAACCTTTTAAAAGAAGAACTAGTCAGGATTTTAATTCACGTCACAATACTTGCTTAACCTTTCAGCCAGGCTAGTGTCGGTACTTCGAGGGAGGTTTTCCAACGCTTTCGCGAAGTTCCTTAATTCAAGAACCTCTTTTCCCTGGGGGCGTAACCCCGCTAACACCTTTCTAGACACCTACTAGGTTTATAGCATTGATCGTTTAGTGAAATAATCTCCCAAGAGTAATCCAACTCATCAGCGGGATCGGGATCCAACCATCATTGTGTGATGACCTAGATGGAATCCACTCTAGTCACCACACTCCAGAAGGTATGCTAAATCTGCAAATTTCAGTACTTTTGAAACTCCCGATGTGGTTTTTGCCCCTAGGACCCAAGTGACCTTGACGAATAATCAACAAATCAAAAGGTCCTAGTCAAGTTCAACCCGTCGTTATCCAGGATTGCATTAGACCCGCCCGCATGATCCTTGACGAATAATCAACAAAATCATGCGACCGTCCTAACCAATCGCATCTATCAGTGCAACAGAGAATTATTACTCAGCTACCGTTCACTGTGTCTTGACGAATAATCAACAAACGCAACACGAATACTAAGTATTAATTATCCGAAACGACGGAGGGCTACGGCTGGGTTTTTGGCGAAAAACCCGTTAACGTAATGAACTTGATATCGTTGAAGGAACCTGGTAATCTTTTTGAAAATATAGTGGCGAAAACTTTTGCTAAAGAGGTCACTCTCTGCGAAGGGATCTCGGCTCTTTCCTCGTCGAATGAGGTGCAGGATATTCCAAATTGAATACCTCGATGCAAAGCAAGAATAATCGACTAAGTGAAATTATTACCCTGACGCAAACTTTTGTCCAAGGGGTCACTCCCGGTGAAGGGATCTCGGCCCTTGCCTCGTCGACTGAGGTGCTGGGCATTCACAACCGAATACCGCGATGCAAAACAAAAATGAACGTCCTTGCAATAACAGCTTTTTGAAAAACTTGTTCCAACAACGTCTTTTAGGTTTATTTTCTTGCATTAGTTCCTTTAATGCGTCCCATCATTTAAGCCTACCATTGCAGAAAACAACCAAAATATGACGTACGCTTATGCCATTCGCATTCGCCACGGGGCCCCGTCATCACCCGTTAGGTTACTTAACTAACGACAGAGCGGGGGCTGGGCTAGCGCGGCTGTAAAACATAAGCAACGCCTAAATAGTTATTATATATAAATATATAGCAATGATAGACATTACAGATCACAGATGAATACATTGGATATACTAGGAATCCGCAATGCGTTCGAGCCTGCAACGTAAAGCGGATTACACGGTCGCGGTGAATAGCCAAAACCCTACCCAAGACCCCTACGGGTGCGGCAAACTACCCGCCAAGCACCCGAAGCAAAGCAACCTCCCTCACCACCGTGAGTAGGCCACTCGGCACTTCGAGATACCCGGTAGTTTGTGCACCCCCTCCATGGGTCTATCCTAGGAGCAAAAACAGTAAAAAGAATTATACAATGACGGCTACAACCCCGACCCGGTTGTGCGGCCATACAAATAATATTATTACATCAATTTACATGTTACAAATGAATGAAAGAAAAATAATGCTCATCTCACATCCACCCCGGCCATTCACCCGCGACAATCCAATCTATTCATATCCACAAACCAATAACAATCACAGATCACAGAGATGTATAACCCCGACTAATCGACTTATAGCGATTAGCCGACGTTCAATACATACAAGCATCACAGATATAACCGATATAGTTAAAGTGTAGTGAAGTTCCAAAAAAATACGGATTTATAGGCCCCCAAAAGTAAATTTTAGTTCTGGAAAATCTGGGCATATCTAACATATCCTAAAAATCCCAAAACCAACACAGAAACACACTGCACCAAAATCGAAGCAGAGAGGGGACAAGACGGCGGCGGTTCCGCGGCAAGAGCTTCCTATTGCCGCGGATCCGCGGCCCTTTGGTCGCCTCTCTGATTCGTCTTTGGTGGTTTTCTACACAAAACCCTGAGATAATTTTTGGTGTATAACAAATTTTATTTTGACCAGAAAAAAAATTAACAGAAACTTAGGGTTTTTGTGAGTTTGGTTTTTCGATTTTCCGGTTTTGAAACTTCGTTACACTTTACTACTTAGCTAGTTTATGTTTAGTTAGGCTCTGATACCACTGTTAGGTCCACGTTGCCCACCCCGGTGCTTACGGGGAGGCGGAAAACATAATAAGGATTAGATTTTTATCAACTATAGGCAACATGGACCAAGCATTAAGGATCTTTGCTAAACAAAAACAAGCTAACACTAACTAGTAACTAGCTAAGTGATGGAAAGGTTATACCTTGAGCTCAAAGTCCTTCTCTCCTTGCTCCTTGGAATGGTAGAAAGAGGTCACCTTGCTTGTCTTCTCCCGTCAAAGAAGGATCCACCCGAAAGCCTCGACCTTTAGCTTCAACTCCAAGTTAGGAGTAACTAGAGTGCAAGAAATGCTAAGACTTGAACCCTAGAAGAGAGTAGAGAAGATCAAGTGAAGGTTTTTCTCAAGCTTTTTGTTTCTCAACACATGAGAGGGAGAGAGCTTGAGGGAGAGGATGAGCAAGAGAGAGAAATGATATGAGAGAATGAATTATTAGTGAGCCATTCTCACTAATATGTGTGTAATATTTTAATTCCATAATTAGCTAGAAAATTGTCATGGTTTTATTAATACATGACCATTATCATTTCAATATTAATGCAAATTGCAAGGATCAAAGAGCATCTTCCAAATGAAATGATTATGGTCAAGTTGTCAACAAGGTCAACAAGTCAATGAAGTCAAACGGTCAACAACAACACCCATGCACAATTATTAAGCTAATTATCAATTAACTATAATACACACATAAGCAATAGGGTTAATAAAATGACAATAGCCATTAACCCTAAACAAGGTCCTCTCCCCAATCTCAAGCAACTGTGCATACGCACCCGCATTCGTGATCCGAGGAACACGAATACACTGAGAAAAACCAATCTCAAATCATATACTAGGATCCGGCTTAAACCAAAGCCCGCTAGTATAAACTGTCCGGACAGCAAACGTGCACAAGTGCGCGGATGCGAACGAACCCTGTCGCAAAACCATGCGACCTCTACTCATTTTGCCTAAAGGCGAATAGCTCTCTGTGTGGGACTCTAAAGACTCGACACTACGCTGGCAGTGGGTCTAACCACAGACCGCAAGCGGCACTAGCTGTACGTAACGGTCCCCAGGTAGATGTCGATAAGAAGACTGACGAGGTGAACCCCATCTGCACTCCTACTGAGCCTGTATGTGACAGTCTCCGTACAGTCCGGTCTGTTCGTCTGATACATCGCATGGCGGGCCTAGGGGGGCGGTAAACGTCAGTCCCCTAATAGCGGTACAAGTCGTGTCGGAGTGAAGCCCAATACACCCTGAGATAACACTGGAACATACCAGTAGATCTCGCTTGCCCTGGCCAGGGACTACTTGTGTAATGGCTCTCCTAGACACAGCGCGATGTCAACCCCCAATACCGGGAGAGACGAATCCTGTCTAACCGTCACTGCCTCCAAGTGCTTCGGGACTGCTCCCAACTACTACCTGTTTGCACGACTCAGTAGAGCCGTGGTAGGGTAGTAATCAAAGAACAGTGGGAACACACTCGAGGCGAAGTGATAGTGTCAAGTCAGCGGACTAAGCTGTACTCTTGTCACCTGGGAACTGATAACTGACGATAGGTATAATACCAACCATCAGTTCCCGACGAGTCCTGTCCAGTGTACTCGTAACCCAACGAGCACCGGCATACTATCTCAAGTACGACGTACTGACGGCTGTGGGACAGACCGTCTCCCGTGCTGGGATGAGAAGCGCATACGCTAGTCTACTCCGGAGTATCGATGCCCTATCTCGATACTCCCACGACTAGGGACGTGTATAAGGATGTGCTTGTAGATTACCCAGCCCCCACGAGTGTGATCGCCATCACAACGCCAGTAATCAAGCAAAGATCCTAAGGGCTCTACTAATGCGTATAGGTGATATAATAAATAAACACACATGTACACATTAAAGCAGAGACAAACCAAGTAGCATACTTCTATATTGAGCAAGATTGTCTGTACAACTGTGAATATCCCAAGCTTCCATCAAGTAATATACATACTAGTATGATACAGTAATGGCCTCTAGGGCATATACACTAACACACTTACCAGTAAATCTCAGCAACCCTGGCCAGGGATTTCCTGTTATAGCCAATCGAACACAGCGTAACATCAAACCCCTATACCGGGAGAGACGAATCCCCTCCTATCGCTCATTGCCTCCATGTGACTCGGGACTGTACCTAAAAACCACCGTTTTGCACGCCTTCTTGGACGTGGTAAGATGGAAATCAAAGCACAGTGGGAACCACACAAGACTCTATGACGATCTCGGGTCAACAGACTACTCTGTACCTGTGTCACCAGAGAACTGCCATCTGACGTAAGGTATAATACCATCTGGGAGTTCTCGGCGAGTCCGTCCAGTGTACCCAGTCTCTACTGAGCACCCGTATATCATCTCTGATGTCAAACACCAATGGATATGGGATCATCCATCGCCCATCTGTATGGGTCGAGAAGGTATACGCTAGTCTACTCTGGTATATCGATGCCCCGTCTCGATACACCCACGACTAGGGACTTTGAAGGATGTACTTATGGACTACCATATCCCCACTAGTATGATCCGCATCATAGTCCAGGTAGTCAAGTACACATCCTAAGGGCTTTACCAACATGTAACAGAGAGACAATCATTATACACGTTAAGGTAAAGAGCAACCAGATAGCATACTATCATGTCGAGCAAGAAAGTCCTCCCTATATATGTCCAAGCATCCACTACAATATACATCCTATGTATAGTAATGGCCTCTAGGGCATACATATAACTAACAATAGCCCTCCGTCATTTCATATAAATATTCAATAGTATTCAAGCTGTGTTTGTTGACCTTCGTCAAGGCATAGTGATTGGTAGCTGTTGGGTGTTCATATGTTGCATAGATAGATGCGTTGGTTTGGGACAGTCGTATTACCTTGTTGACCTTCGTCAAGGGTATGTATGGGTGGGTTCAAATTAACCTGGACAATGACGGGTAGAACTTGACATGTGACTTATGATTTGTTGACCTTCGTCAAGGTCATAAGAGCATGGGGCAAAAATCCACATTGGGAATTTCTAAAGAAACTGAAATTTGCAGAGAGATGCATACCATTTTTGAGTTTGATGAATGTTGGTAGGATACCTTCAACATTATCATACGATGATATTTTGGATCCCGATCCTACTGTGAGTATATACTACTTATCAGGAGATTCGTCACTTAACGATCAATGCTATAAACCAAGTAGGTTCCTAGAAAGGTGTCAGAGGGGTTACACCCCAAGAGAAAAGAGGTTCTTTAATTAAGGAACTTCGCGAAAGCGTTGGAAAACCTCCCTTGAAGTATCGGCACTGACTTGGCTGAACGGTTAAGCAAGAATTGTACGGTGAGAATAGTCCTGGCTAATTCTTATTTTATGGTTTGAGGAAGGATTCGAGAAACAGTGGGAGCCATCCTGTTTAGATAAATTAAAAACCACTCTAAACTTGCAACAGCATCATGCTAAAATGTTTTCTTCTCTCTCTCTTAATTGCAGCGACCATGTGACCACGACTAGGTTACATCTAGATAACAAATTGACTGAATCTGACTTATATGACTGGCAAAGGTCTGTCCAGATGTCCATTATCTATGACAAGCTGGACCACCCTATTACTACTCAAGATCCCGCCGTCCCAGGTCCAGTTTCCACTGTCGCGGATATGGATATCCTTCAGACAAGAGAAAAAGATAAAGCGAAAGCTAAGTGCCTCGTGTTAGCTTCAGTTGATGGTGTATTCCAGAAGCAGCACAAGAAGATGGACTTAGTTTACATCTTTCTCCATAACAAAGATTTTTATGGAGAGCAATCTTATATCACAAGATATGAAACATCGAACGAATTAATTCAAGCGAGGTTGGCTGACGGGTCATCTGTAGGGGACAACATCCTTACAATGACTAGATATATTGATCTGCTCAAGGACCTGAAGACCACGTTGGACAAAGAGTCAGATACTGACTTGATTCTACAGTCTCTACCTTCTACCCTGAAGGAAACCAGGGAAGTGGAAGGAATGAGAAGGGCAAAAGTTTCGGGACTCGATATAGTAAAAGAGGGACGTTCCTATTGTTATGGGATTGGGCATAGGCAGAAAGATTGCAGGGCTTTAGAAGCTAGTAGCCAGGATATGAAGCATGTTGTGGCTTCAGCCTCATGTGTGTTAGTAATTGAGAACTGTTTGTCAATTAACTCTACTTCCTGGGTACTTGATACCGGATCAGGATCTCATATCTGTAATTCATTACATGCTTTGAGAAACCGTAAAGTTATAAAGGTAGGTGATTGGTCTCTCAGAGTTGCAAACGGAATGAGCGTGGACGCTGAATCCGTGGGAGAATATCGCCTAGGTTTGACAAGTGGGCAGATATTGATTCTACATAACTGTCTGTATGTACCTAGCATGACTTGTAATATCATATCAGTATCCTCACTTTCAAGAGAGGGATATGATTTTACATTCGTAAGCGATGTAGTACACATCCACCTATATCAAGTTCAGATTGGGACTGGTACATTAGATAACGGCATATACGTATTGAGTCAAGCTCAGGTTTTCAATATCAAAAACACACTTAAAAGAAAGTCTCCGGAATTAAATCAGGCTTTCTTATGGCATTGTAGACTAGGTCACATCAATGAGAGAAGGTTGACTAAGTTACATAAAGAAGGATATTTGGATTCGTTCGAATATCAAACATATGCAACTTGTCAATCCTGTCTCAAAAGAAAGATGACAAAGACTCCGTTCACTGGACACGGAGTAAGAGCAAGCGAGCTCTTGGGACTCGTACACAGTGACGTGTGCGGTCCAGTGTCTACACATGCGAGAGGTGGTTATTCCTACTTCATTACTTTTACGGATGATTTCTCTAGGTATGGATATGTCTTCTTAATAAAGCATAAATCCGAGGCCTTTGAGAAATTCCAAGAATACAGGAATGAAGTGGAAAAACAAACAGGCAAGAGTATAAAGACACTGAGATCTGATCGAGATGGTGAATACTTAAATGCTGAGTTCCTGGGTTACTTAAAAGAGAATGGAATTCTCTCTCAGCTTAGTCCTCCATACACACCACAACAAAACGTTGTATCAGAAAGGAAGAATCGAACCCTATTGGATATGGTTCGTTCCATGATGAGTAAGGCTGAGTTACCGCGATCTTTCTGGGGTTATGCGCTAGAAACAGCAGCATATCTTTTGAACCAGGTTCCTACCAAAACTGTGCCTACCACACCATATCAGATGTGGAGTGGGAAGAAATACTGTCTAAAACATTTTAAGACATGGGGATGTCCAGCTTTTGTAAAAAGGCAGCATGCGGACAAGCTCGAGGCACGCTCAGTGCAGTGTAAGTTTGTGGGATATCCAAAGCACTCTAAGGGATATTATTTCTATTACGCAGAGGAACAAAAGGTTTTTGTTTCTCATCATGCCCATTTCTTAGAAGCTGAATTTTTAGAATATCAGAAGAATGGGAGCGAAATAGAACTGGAAGAAATTCCACAACAACAAACTGTTACTGAAAGTATGGTAGAACCAGAAGTTCAAGAAGAACAGGACATCCCAACGCCACTCCGCAGGAGTAGTAGGCAGTCTCATCCGTCCGAGAGATACTACGGTTTTCTCATAGACGGGGATATAGAGGATTGCACTATTGACTATGATGAGCCTACTAGCTTCCAGCAAGCCATTCAGAGCGGTGACTCGGTAAAATGGCTGGATGCAATGCGGACCGAAATGTAGTCCATGTACACTAACAAAGTATGGACTTTGGACATTGCTCCAGATGGGGTAAAACCCGTAGGATGCAAATGGATCTTCAAAAAGAAGATTGGTGTAGATAGACAGGTTGAAACCTATAAGGCTAGACTTGTTGCAAAGGGTTTCCGTCAAAGACCTGGTTTGGACTATGACGAAACCTTTTCTCCAGTGGCTATGCTTAAATCTATTCGAGTCCTTCTTGCTATTGCTGCCTTCCACGATTATGAAATCTGGCAGATGGACGTCAAGACGGCCTTTCTAAATGGTAATTTAGAAGAGAGCGTCTATATGGATCAGCCAGAGGGATTCATTCAGAGTGGGAGCAGCAGTAAAGTATGCAAGTTGCTTAAGTCCATTTATGGACTAAAGCAAGCATCGCGGAGTTGGAAGATCTGTTTTGATGATGCTGTCAAAGAATTCAACTTTATCAAAAATACAGATGAACCATGCATATACAGTAAGATTGTAGGGAGAGCTGTAGTATTCCTCACCTTGTACTTGGATGACATTCACCTAATAGGAAATGATATTCCTATGTTACAGTCAGTCAAAAGATTCTTGTCAGATAAATTCTCCATGAAAGACCTGGGTGATGCCACCTACATTCTGGGGATCCGAATCTATCGTGATAGATCAAAGAAGATGTTGGGACTTTCACAGTCCAGGTACATAGACACCATAGTGAAGAGATTCAGTATGGATGATTCTAAGCGCGGTAACCTACCGGCTTGTCACGGAATCACCCTCTCCAAAGAGATGTCTCCCAAGACTGATTTGGAAAGGGATCGCATGTCGATTATACCCTACGCTTCTGCGGTAGGCTCTATAATGTATGCGATGTTATGTACCAGACCAGATGTAGTATACGCATTAAGCGTTGTAAGCCGGTATCAGGCAAACCTAGGGGAGAAGCACAGGATAGCAGTAAAGAACATTCTCAAGTACCTGAGGAGGACTAAGGAGATGTTCTTGGTGTATGGCGGAAAAGACCTCCAGATGGAGGCCTTTGCCGACTCCGGCTTCCAGAGTGACAAGGATGACTCCAAGTCCATGTCGGGTTATTTCTTTACCCTCAATGGAAGGGCGGTCTGTTGGAAGAGTTCCAAGCAAGAGACCGTTGCTGACTCAACAATGGAAGCGGAGTACATAGCTGCTTGCGATGCCGCAAAAGAAGCTGTCTGGATGAAGAAGTTCCTCATATAACTTCAGGTGGTTCCTACCAGTGTTGATCCAATACCTCTGTATTGTGACAACAACGGCATTATAGCTTTAGCGAAGGAACCCAGGTCCCATTAGAAATCCAGACACATCTTAAGGCGGTATCACCTGATCAGGGAGATTGTCGATCGCCGGGAGATCGAGGTGAAAAGAGTAGAGACGGAGAATAACATTGCTGATACATTCACAAAGGACATTCCTCAGACGCAGTTCGAGAGGCTATTCAAGATGATAGGTCTACGATATGCCAGCTCATGGCCCTAGTGAAAGTGGGAGATTGTTAGTGTATATGCCCTAGGGGCCATTATTGTATCATACTTGTATGTATATTACTTAATGGAAGCTTGGGATATTCACAGTTGTATATACAGTCTTGCTAAAAATGGTAGTATGCTACTTGGTTTGTGTCTACTTTAATATGTGCATATGTTTCTTGTAACGTATCACTTATACATATTAGTAGAGCCCATAGGATCTTTGCTTGATTACCAGCGTTGTGATGGCAGTCATACTAGTGGGGGCTGGGCAGTCTATAAGCAACATCCTGTACTTGTCCCTAGTCGTAGGATTATCGAGACAGGGCATCGATACTCCATAGTAGACTAGTGTGTACACTTCTCATCCCAGTTGGGGAGATGGTCTGTCCCACAACCGTCAGTACGTCGTACTGGAGATAGTATACAGGTGCTCGTTAGGTTACGGGTACACCGGACAGGACTCACAGGGGAACTGATTTGTTGGTATTATACCCGTCGTCAGTTAATAGTTCCCAGGTGACATGAGTACAACATAGTCCGCAGACTTGACACTGCTACTTCGCCTCGAGTGTGTCCCACTGTTCTTAGATTGCTACCCTACCACGGCTCAAAGGAGTCGTGCAAACAGGTAGCAGTTGGGTGCAGTCCCGAGCACTTGGAGGCAGTGGCGGTTAGACAGGATTCGAATCTCCCGGTATTGGGAGTTGATATCGCGCTGTGTCATAGAGCCATTACACAAAGTCCCTGGCCAGAGCAAGCGAGATTTACTGGTAGGTTCCAGTAGTTTCTCAGGGTGTAATGGGCTACGCTCCGACACGACTTATACCGCTATTAGGGGACTGACGCTTGCCACCCCCTAGGCTAGATATGCGATAGTCTTAGACGAACAGACCGGACTGTACGGAGATTGTCACATCAGGCTCAGTAGGTGTTTGGATGGGTTTTCCTCATCGGCCTTCTTATCGACATCTACCTGGGGACCGGTACGTACAGCTAGTGCTGCTTGCGGTCTGTGGTTAAACCCACTGCCAGCGTAGTGTCGAGTCTTTAGAGTCCCACACAGAGAGTTTCCCTGCTCCAGGCGAAACGATATAGAGGTCGTAATGTTTTACGACAAGGGTTCGGACGCATACGTGTTTAAACGCAAGTACGACGTTCGGAAAGTTTTTACTAGTCGGCTTTAGTTTAAGCCAGATTCTAGTATCAGGATATTGGATTTATACAGTCTAAAGTTTTTCCGTGTTTTCACGGATTGGAGGGGCGTTCTCGTAATTTTCCGGGAAGCTTCTAGAAGCATGGTGACTTGGGGGTTAAGGTGGCATAAGCATTTATTGCTTAATGACTCATTTGTGTGATTCATCCATGGAGTTAATGCTTCATTTATTGAGCTAATGACTCATGAGATGAATCACACAAGGTGAATGCATCAACCATGATGATTAATCATATATATTATTTATTTGATAAATTGTTATGGTTGATATATTTTAATGAGTTCATTTTTTAATATCATTCTTATGCTCACCTTCTCTCTCCTCAAGCTCTCTCTTGAAACCCTAATCCTCCCCTCTTATGTGTTGAGATCAAGGATTAGATAGACTAATACATCCATAACCTCACTCTATATCCCCCAGGTAGCTTAGATTAGCACTTTGAGCAACCTAGTTATCTCAAGTTAGAGATCAAGCTTGGCGTAGGAGCTTTCGGATGGATCGTCTTTGACTCGAGGAGGCCGTTGAGGTGCCGATGTTCCAAGGAGCCTACGAGGAGTGGAGGACAGCGATGAAGACCCGAAGGACAAGTAACGTGAGGTATAACTTCGAATCCGAGTAGTTAAACCTCTCGTAGTTTGCTATTAACGGTTTAGATACGATTCATGCGCTCAAGTCCGTATTACGAAGCTTTGATAATCGTTTTTCATATATTCTGCCTCCCCGCAAGTTCGTGGGGTGTGAGACATGGACTTACAGTATAACCTTCTAACCGAGTAGCTAAACTTGTAGTTAGTTTGTTAGTTTTTGTTTAAGCAATGATCCTCTAGTTCTAGTCCATGTTATCTTATGTTAAAAATCATTTTTTACCTTTTCCACCACCCCGTAAGCACCAGGGTGGGTAATGTGGACTTACAGTGGTATCAGAGCCTAGCTAAACAACAACTAGCATGTTAGCAAAGTGTTTGGAACTTCGATCCGAAAAAAAATCGGGAAACATGTCAAAAACCTATGCTTTCTGCCGATTTTTAAAACAGCTCTAAAAATATTTCCACGTACTTTGAAAATCCGTGCAGGGAATTTTAGGAACAGGCAAGAAAAACGAGCCCACGACTCGTTCAACGCGCCGCGGATCCGCGGCCGAGTTGACTCCGGCACGACTCGTTTTTCATGCAGAATTCTCAGTTTGGTGTTCTGTGATTTTTTTGATATTTTGTTTCTGACCAGATTATCCAGAGAACAAAGTTGTGTTTGGGGTAGTTACAAAATGGTATTTTGATCGAAGTTCTACAAACTTTTGCTAAATGGTTATATCTGAAATGTGATATATGCACTGAACGTCGACTAATCGCTATACGTCGATTAGTGGGGTTGTGCATATTTATGATCTGTAATGTTGTTGGATTGTGTATATGAACTTGTTGGATTGTCGCCGATGAATAGCCGGGGTTTGTGAGATGAGAGTTTCTTTATCTTTCATTTGATATAATATGTAAATTGATGTAATATTATTTTTATGGCCGCACATTCGGGATGAGGTTGTAGCCACCTTTGTATATTATTTCTTTTACTGTTTTTGCTCCTAGGATAGACCCAAGGTAGGGTGCACAAACTACCGGGTACTTTGAAGTGCAGAGTGGCCTACTCACGTTGTTGAGGGAGGTTGCTTCACTTCGGGTACTTGGCGGGTAGTTTGCCGCACCCATAGGGGTCTAGGGTGGGGTTTTGGCTATTCATCGCGACCGTGTAATCCGTCTTTCGTTGCAGGCTCGAACGAAACGCGGATTCCTAGCATATCCAATGTGTTCATCTATGATTTGGAATGGCTATCATTGCATCTGACGAATATATATATCTATATATGATATCTAGTAGGCGTTGTTTATGTTTTGCATCCGCGCTAGTCCAGCCCCCACTCTGTTGTTAGTTAAGTAACCTAACGGGTGATGACGGGGCCCCGTGGCGAATGTGGATGGCATAAGCGTACGTCATATTTTTGTTGTTTTCTGCAATGGTAGGATTAATTGATGGGACACATTAAATTAATTCAAGAAAATAAACCAAAGTTAAATCGTTGGAACAATTTCAAAACCACTCGGTTTCTTTTCAAAACAGAAAACTTTTAAAAACGCGGAGCTTGAACCACTCCTTTTAAAAGCTATCACGTTCCTTCGATTATATCAAGTTCACTACGCTCACGGTTTTGCCAAAACCATTCATAGCCCTCCGTCATTTCATATGGATAGTCAATAGTATTCAAGCTGTGTTTGTTGGCCAAAGTCAAGGCATAGTGATTGGTAGCTATTGGATATTCATATGTAGCATAGATAGATGCGTTGGTTTGGGACAGTCGTACTGCCTTGTTGGCCAAAGTCAAGGGTAGGTACTGGTCGGTTCAAATTAACCTGGAAAATGACGGGTAGAACTTGACATGTGACTTATGATTTGTTGGCCAAAGTCAAGGTCATAAGAGCATGGGGCAAAAATACACATCGGGAGTTTCTAAAGAAACTGAAACTTGCTAGTGCTGCATACCATTTGGAGTGTGATGATTTTGGTAGGATTCCTTCAGCTTTATCACACGATGATATTTGGATCCCGATCCTACTGTGAGTATGTGCTACTCCTCGGGAAACTTTCTCACTTAACGATCAATACTATAAACCAAGTAGGTGTCTAGAAAGGTGTTAGCGGGGCTACGCCCACAGGGAAAAGAGGTTATTTAATTAAGGAACTTCCCGAAAGCGTCGTAAAACCTCCCTCGAAGTACCAGCACTGGCCTGGCTGAACGGTTAAGAAAGTATTGTGCGGTGAGATTGATCCCGACTAATTCTTCTTTTTTGGTTTGATGAAGGATTCGAGAAACAGTGGGAGCCATCCTGTTTAGACAAACTAAAAACCACTCTAAACTTGCAAGAGCATCATGCTAAAGTGTTTCTTCTCTCTCTCTTAATTGCAGCGACCAAACATCATGACCGACCTTAAGTTACTACTAGATAAAAATATACTGACAGGACCAAACTACAAAGATTGGCTCAGGAATGTCAAAATGGCAATCACTAATGACAAGTTGGGGTATCTCCTTACCACCAAATCTCCCCCTGTCCCAGGTCCCAAATCCAGCGTCGCGGATAAGGAAATCCGTAAGACCTGGGAGATTGACTGCGCGAAGGCCAAGTGCCTCGTGCTTGCCTCTATGGACAATGAACATCGGAGGAGGCACGAGAATATGGACCTTGAATCCATATTTCTCCAAACTAAGGAACTATATGGAGAGCAATCCCGTATCGCCAGATACGAAGTCTCAAAAAAGTTGTTTTCGGCGAGATTGGCCGTCGGATCATCTATAGCGGAACACGCGCTTAAGATGATTGGATACATTGCAGAGCTCGCGGACCTCGGGACCACGTTAGAGAACGAGCTATACACTGACTTGATTCTCCCGTCCCTTCCTTCCACTTATGCCCAGTTTATCCTGAACTTCAACTTGCAAGGAAAAGAAGTTGAACTTCCGGAACTCCTCAACATGTTGAGGAGTGTAGAGGGCACCCTACAGAAAGTAAGGGAAACATCCACTTTGTCTGTTGGAGGGCCTTCCTCTTCTAGGTCCAAGGCGAAAGCTAAGGGAAAGAAGAAGAAGACCCCCACTAAACCAAGGGGCGGTGTTAGTAAAGTGGAGGCCAAGGGAAAGGCAAAGGTAGTGGGACAGCTTGTGGGGAAGGAAGAGTGCTTTTATTGTCATAAGAAAGGATACTGGAAGAAAGATTGCAGGGCTTGGAAGGCCAAGAACCAGGACCCGAAGCAAGTTGTGGCTTCGGCTTCAGGTGTGTATGTTATTGAAGACTGTCTATCGATAAAATCTACTTCCTGGGTATTGGATACCGGATCAGGATCTCATATCTGTAATTCTTTGCAGGCACTGAGAAGGCGTAGGGTTTTGAAGGCAGGTGATATGACCCTCAGAGTTGCAAACGGAGCTGGCATGGATGCTGAGTCCGTGGGGGACTATCACTTGGGATTGTCAGATGGACTTGTTTTGGTTTTGCGTGACTGTTATTTTGTACCCAGTGCGACTTGTAATATCATATCTGTATCTTTAATGTCTAAAGAAGGTTATGATTTTGCATTTGTAAGCGATGTTGTAAACATTCACCTTAATCATGTTCTGATTGGGTCAGGTACATTAAGCAATAGTATAAACGTATTGAACCAACCACAGATTTTCAATGTCCAGAATACACACAAAAGAAAGTCTCCAGAAACAAATCATGCTTTCTTATGGCTTTGTAGACTGGGTCACATCAATGAGACAAGGTTAACTAAGTTGCATAAAGAAGAATATTTGGATCCGTTCGAATATCAATCATATGCAACTTGTCAATCATGTCTCAAAGGAAAGATGACAAAGACTCCGTTCACTGGACACGGAGTAAGAGCGAGCGAGCTCTTAGGACTCGTACACAGCGATGTATGTGGTCCAATGCCTACACATGCACGAAGTGGTTATTCTTACTTCATTACTTTTATGGATGATTTTTCAAGGTACGAATATGTCTTCTTAATGAAGCATAAATCTGAAGCCTTTGAAAAATTCCAGGAATACAAGAATGAAGTAGAAAAACAAACATGCAAAAGTATCAAGACACCGAGATCTGATCGACGTGGTGAATACTTAAGTGCCGAGTTCCTGAATTACTTAAAACAGAATGGAATTCTCTCTCAACTTACTCCTCCATACACCCCACAACATAATGGTGTATCGGAGAGACAGAACCGAACCCTATTGGATATGGTACGTTCCATGATGAGTAACGCTGAGTTGCCGCGATCATTATGGGGATATGCACTAGAATCAGCTGCATATCTTTTGAACCGAGTTCCAACTAAGACAGTGCCTACCACACCATATCAGATGTGG
The DNA here is from genome assembly GCA_030015575.1 of Agapanthus africanus. Lineage (NCBI taxonomy): Eukaryota > Viridiplantae > Streptophyta > Magnoliopsida > Asparagales > Amaryllidaceae > Agapanthus > Agapanthus africanus. Next base: position 302,196,996 of record JASDDO010000008.1, read on the forward strand.
AGTGGGAAGAAACCCTATCTTAAGCACATTAAAACATGGGGATGTCCAGCTTTTGTCAAAAAGCAGCATGCGGACAAACTCGAGGCACGCTCAGTACAGTGCAAGTTTGTGGGATATCCAAAGAACTCCAAGGGATATTTCTTCTATTACGCAGAGGAACAAAAGATTTTTGTTTCTCATCATGCCTGCTTCTTGGAAACTGAATTTTTGGAAAATCAGATAAGTGGGAGCGCAATAGAACTGGAAGAAATTCCAGAACCACAAGCTATTACTAAAAGCTTAGTAGAAAAACAGGGTTCAAAAGAACAGGACATTCCTGCGCCACTCCGCAGGAGTAGTAGGCAGTCTCATCCGCCCGAGAGATACTACGGTTTTCTTATAGACGGGGGTAGAGAGGATTGCATCATTGATAATGATGAGCCGACTAGCTTTCAGCAGGCCATTCAGAACACTGACTCGGTAAAATGGCTGGATGCAATGCAGACCGAAATGGAGTCCATGTACACTAACAAAGTATGGACTTTGGACGTTGCTCCAGAAGGGGTAAAACTCGTAGGCTGCAAATGGATCTTCAAAAGGAAGATTGGTGTAGATGGACAGGTTGAGACCTATAAGGCTAGACTTGTTGCAAAAGGTTTTCGTCAAAGACCTGGTTTGGACTATGATGAAACCTTTTCTCTAGTGGCTATGCTCAAATCCATTCGGATCCTTCTTGCCATTGCTGCCTTCCACGATTATGAGATTTGGCAGATGGACGTAAAGACCTCTTTTCTAAATGGAAATTTAGAGGAGTGTGTCTATATGGACCAGCCAGAGGGTTTCATTCAGAGTGGGAGCAGCGGGAAGGTGTGCAAGTTGCTTAAGTCCATTTATGGACTGAAGCAGGTATCGCGGAGTTGGAACATCTGTTTTGATGAGACGATCAATGAATTTGTCTTTATCAAAAATCCAGATGAACCATGCATTTATAGTAAAATTGTAGCACGAACTATCGTATTCCTCGTTTTATATGTGGATGACATTCTCTTGATAGGAAATGACATTCCTATGCTACAATCTGTCAAAGGGTTCTTATCACACAAGTTCTCCATGAAAGACCTGGGTGATGCCTCTTACATTCTGGGGATCCGGATCCATCGTGATTGGTCCAAGAGGATATTAGGACTTTCACAGTCCAGGTACATCGACACCATACTGAAAAGATTCAGTATGGAAGATTCCAAGCGCAGTAATTTACCGGCTTGTAACGGGATCACCCTCTCCAAAGAAATGTCTCCCAAGACTGATTTGGAAAGGGATCGCATGTCTATTATACCCTACGCCTCTGCGGTAGGCTCTACAATGTATGCGACGTTGTGTACCAGACCAGATGTAGCTTATGCACTGAGTGTGGTAAGCCGGTATCAGTCAAACCCTGTGGAGAAGTACTGGATAGAGGTAAAGAACATTCTGAAGCATACGTTTGGGTGCTCACGGCCACGGTGTTCCGCCAAAGTGCACTTCGTCGACGGCATCAGCGGTGCGTCCGTCTACTAAAGTTTCCGATGAGCATTCGATCAGGTTGTTAGGAATCTTGTGTTAGTGTATATGCCCTAGAGGCCATTACTGTATCATACTAATTTGTATATTACTTAATGGAAGCTTAGGATATTCACAGTTGTATAGACAATCTTGCTCAAAATGGTAGTATGCTACTTGGTTTGTTTCTACTTTAATATGTGCATGTGTTTCTTTTAGCATATCGCCTATACATATTAGTGGAGCCCTTAGGATCTTTGCTTGATTAACAGCGTTGTGATGGCAGTCACACTAGTGGGGGCTGGGTAATCTACAAGCACATCCTTATACAGGTCCCTAGTCGTAGGATTATCGAGACGGGGCATCGATACTCCAGGGTAGACTAGTGTATACGCTTCTCATCCTAGGAGGGGAGATGGTCTGTCCCACAGCCATCAGTATGTCGTACTGGAGATAGTATGCTGGTGCTCATTAGGTTACGAGTACACTGGACAGGACTCGCTGGGAACTGTTGGTTGGTATTATGCCTATCGTCAGTTATCAGTTCCCAGGTGACATGAGTACAGCTTAGGCCGTTGACTTGACACTGTCACTTCGCCTTGAGTGTGTTCCCACTGTTCTTAGATTGCTACCCTACCACGGCTGAAATGAGTCGTGCAAACAGGTAGCAGTTGGGTGCAGTCCCGAAGCACTTGGAGGCAGTGACGGTTAGACAGGATTCATCTCTCCCGGTATTGGGGATTAATATCGCGCTGTGTCTAGGAGAGCCATTACACAAAGTCCCTGGCCAGGGCAAGCGAGATATACTGGTAGCGTTTCCAGTGTTATCTCAGGGTGTTCTGGGCTACACTCCGACACGACTTGTAACGCTATTAGGGGGCTGACGTTTACCACCCCCTAGGCCCGCCATGCGATACTCTTAGATGAACAGACCGGACTGTACGGAGATTGTCACATTCAGGCTCAGTAGGAGTTCGGATGGGTTCACCTCATCAGTCTTCTTATCGGCATCTACCTGGGGACCGTTACGTACAGCTAGTACCGCTTGTGGCCTGTGGTTAAACCCACTGCCAGCGTAGTGTCGAGTCTTTAGAGTCCCACATAGAGGGTTATTCGCCTTTGGGCAAAACAGAGTAGAGGTCGCATGGTTTTGCGACGGGGTTCGGTCACATCCGCGCACTTGTGCATGTTTGTTGTCCGGGCAGTTATTACTAGCGGACTTTGGTTTAAGCCAGATCCTAGTATTTGTTTTGGGATTGGTTTTGTCTCATTGTATTCGTGTTCCTCGGAACACGGATGCGGGTGTGTATGCACAATTGACAGAGGCAGAGGATTCTCATTTGGGTTGTTGACCGTTGACTTTTTCCAAACCCTAATGAAAATGAGAAATATGATTAATGATATTAATTAAAGATAATTGTGCCATGGTTAGGTTGACCATTTGACTTATGTTGACTTTTTGACTTTGGTTGACCGGTTGACTTATGTTGACAATTTGACCATCATCATTTCACATGAAAGATGCTTCTTGATTCTTGCAAATTTCATTTAATGTGAAATGATAATGGTCATTCCAAATGAACCATCACAATTTCTTTAATTATTATTATTATTTCATTATTCTCTCATATGAGAGTATGGTTGCAAAAATATACTCATTCTCTCTTGCTCTTTCTCTCTCATATGTTTGAGCTCTCCCTCTTCCTCTCAAAGCTCACATCTCTCATGTGTTGAGAACCATGAGCTCTTGAGATAAAACCATCAAAACTCCTCTCTACTCTCTCTAGGGTTCTAGGTTTAGCAAGCAAAGCACTTTAGTTACCTCTTGGTTGAGGTAGGAGCTCAAGGTAGAGGCCTTCGGGTAGATCCTTCTTCGGCAAAGAGAAGAAGACGAGGAGGAGTCGTTCACACCACTCCAAGGAGCAAGAAGAGAAGGAGTTCAAGACCTAGGTATAACCTTCTAACCGAGTAGCTAAACTTGTAGTTAGTTTGTTAGTTTTTGTTTAAGCAAAGATCCTCTAGTTCTAGTCCATGTTACCTAGTGTTAAAAATCGTTTTTTACCTTTTCCGCCTCCCCGTAAGCACCGGGGTGGGTAACGTGGACTTACATCTTGTTGAATTAGCCGACTGGTTATTGAAAAGTGTTTTCAATATCGAGACTAAACTGCGGGGTTTATAATTGTTAGGCATGTAATGTCTAAGGAATTCATTTGGTTAGGCATAAATCCGAAGTATGTGATACATTGGGTTTATGATGTCTAAGGTGGTTGCGGATTCCAATTCTTGTAGTTTTTCACTTTCTTTTCTGGGGCCTTAAGTGTAATATGTGGTGTATCGCCGGTTTCGTTGCTATATATCAACGACAATTGGGATACGCATATTTACTTACGTTGATGACATGTAATATTATGTGTTGCTGTGATATGTTATATTGGATCGTCGTGTTTTGAATAACCGAGGTTTTTTTTATGTGAGATGAGAGTTTTTCATTTTCATTTATGTAAAAACTTGTATGTAATATTCTTTTATTTGGGCACTTCTGGGCTGAGGATGACGTAACCATTGATGTATATTATTTATTTTTCCGCATTAGGATAGACCAAAGGAGGAGAGCACAAGTAACCTGTTTCTAGGGTCCAGTCGGAGACCATCTCAAGGAGTCGAGACCGGGTCTCCTAACTTTAGAATTGGTAGGGTTGCTTGCCGCTCTCGTAGGAGTCTAGGGATGTGGGTTTGGCTATTCATCACGACCGCGGAATCCGTGTTTTTTGCTGGCTTGATTTAAGAAACGGAATTCGTAGTATATCCAATATTTCATATGTGTATCTTCTGCTGCTGATATTCTGTGATGTGATCACTTGATATTCAGAGAAGAATTCTTATATTATATATATGATATATAATAAATATTGTTGCTTTTTTTTCTTCTGTGATGCTTAGAAAGCATAATTGATGGGACTTCATTAATGAGATTAATGAAATAAAAGAAACCTAAAAATGTTGTAGAAACTTGTTTTAAAAACCGGTAGCTCTAGTTCTTGCTTTTCATAGCGATATTCCTTGCAGAATATCCAGCAGCTTATTCGATAAGGAAAGAGCCGACATCCCTTCACCGGGAGTGACCTCTATAGCGAAACTGGCAGATGCTACAACACACTCGGTTTTGTCTTTTGATTGCTTCTCTAATTCTTGCTTTGCATTGTGGTATTTGTGAAATATCCAACACCTCAGTCGATGAGGAAAGAGCTGAGATCCCTTCACCGGCAGTGACCTCTTTAGCAAAACTGGCAAAAGCCTAAAAAACACTCCTTTTCAAATCACTCGATTCTATAACGATATCAAGTTCATTACGCAAAGGGTTTTCTTAAAAACCTGTCGTAACCCTCCGTCATTTTAGAAAGTAGAGTACTTAGTATTCGTGCTTCGTTTGTTGACCATAGTTAAGGCGTAGTGTGCGGTAGCTAAGTGATGTCTTCCTGCACAGCATATGATTCGATTAATTAAAACAGTCATGTGACTTTGTTGACCATAGTTAAGAGTCATGTGGGTGGGTCTAATTAATCACGAAATGACGTGTAGAACTTTACTAGTGCTTATAATTTGTTGACCATAGTTTGTTAGTTATATGTATGCCCTAGTGGCCAATACAGTACATATGATGTATATTGTAGTGGATGCTTGGACATATATAGGGAGGACTTTCTTGCTCGACATGATAGTATGCTATCTGGTTGCACTTTATCTTAACATGTACTTTGATTGTCTCTATGTTACATATTGATAAAGCCCTTAGGATATGTACTCGACTACTGGGACTATGATGAGATTATACTAGTGGGGCCACGGTAGTCGATGAGTACATCCTATAACAGTTCCTAGTCGAGGGTGTATCGAGACAGGGCATCGATACACCAGAGTAGACTAGCGTATACGCATCTTGACCCATATGATGGGCGATGGATGATCCCATATCCATCGGTGTTTGTCATCAAGGATGGTATACGGGTGCTCAGTGGATACTGGGTACACTGGACGGACTCGCCGAGAACTCCCAGATGGTATTATACCTCACGTCAGATGGCAGTTCTCTGGTGACACTAGTACAGGTTAGTCTGTAGACCCGAGATCGTCATAGAGTCTTGTGTGATTCCCACTGTGCTTTGATTTCCATCATACCACGTCCAAGAGGGCGTGCAAAAAGGTGGCTTTTGGGTACAGTCCCGAATCACATGGAGGCAATGAGCGATAGGAGGGGATTCGTCTCTCCCGATAAAGGGAGTTGATGTTGCGCTGTGTTCGATTGGCTATAACTAGAAATCCCTGGCCAGGGTTGCTGAGATTTACTGGTAAGTGTTATCAGTAGTTTCTCGAACTGTTATAGACCTCATATCGACACGACTTATCAAGCTACTGGGGTCTGACGTTTACCACCCCTAGGCGAGATATGCGACATATCAGACGAAGAGACCGGACTGTACAGGAGTGTTACTGATTGGATTCAGAGGAGAAAGTACAGGCTTTCTTGTTGATGTTCTAATTGCTCAATACCTAGGTGGCTGTTACGTTTAGCTGACCGCTTGCAGCTTGTGGGTGTTTGATATGATCATCACCTGCTGCCGGCGTATTGACGATTCTTTAGAGTCCTACACAGAGGTTTCCTGGCTCGGGCAAAATGGAGTAGGAGCACATATATGATATGTGCGGGACCGAGAACAATACGTGTATGTGATACCGTATTATATTCTCGCGATATGAGATATCGGCCGGGTATATGTGATATAGCCGGGTCATCGGATCAAGTGTTGATTCGATGAACTGATACAGATTATATTAGTCGGTTATTTGTGAAATAGCCGGATTATCGGATCAAGTGTTGATTCGATAATTTAATGTATAATTATATATTTTATATATTAAATTACATTAACTGATATAAGCTCACTAAAGGATTCTTTTTCTCACTGGGGTAATACATTGATATATATGCGATATATGTTAATTGTATTGTTTTATTTTCTTACAATAAATATTGTATATGTGATATATAATATTGTAAAATGTTAGGGTTATTAATGCAACATGTTTAGTGGAGATTAAACATGGTTAGGGTTTGATTTGGGTTAATCTTTTCTAGAACCTTCTAGAAGGTTTTGTTTTGTTTTGTGCAAAGATATTTGTTTTGATATTTTGCAAGATATTTGTTTAACCCAACCCAACCCTTTAACCTTAGTTAAATATCTATAAGGGTTACATATACCATGGTTGCATTTCTAACCTCACACTTGACTTTCATTATTCATCACAAATGGATTAGATCTTCTTCTTCCTTCTTCTTCTTTCATGAAAAAGCTTTCTAGCTTTTTATGTTGTGATGAAAATGAGTGAGATTAAGAAAAAAAATGAGAGATAAAATCCTACTTCATCATCCTAATCTATCCTAGCCATTTAGATTAGGGTGTTCACTTCATTTAGTGAGTGAGAGCTTGTGTTGAAGAAACTTCAAGGTAGATCATTTTTGTTATCGAAGATTGGAAGCAAGCTTGCATCTTTCTCTTCGTGGAGCCTCTCTAGAGTTCGGGTACTCGATGATCGCAGCGAAGGGACCTCAACACGGAGCTTTAGAAGTGAAGGACCGGACTACAAAGGTTGTAATCCCAAACTCTTAGTGTTAAAGTGTTTAACATGCTTTGTTTCGCCTAATCTCTAGTTTAAAGATCATGGTTAGGGTTGTTCGGCATGTTTAAATTTTAAATCGGGCATGTTGATGCCTTATAGACCCTTGTGAGAGTGCCTAGTAACCCTACAGTGGTATCAGAGCCAAGCTAGAGCTTTAGGCGAAGTCTAGACGAAGTTTAAAGTCCGATCGAACTCCAAATACCCGTAAAACCCTAGTTTCTGGAAAAATTTTCAAAAGTTGACATTTTTCATATTAAAAATGCTCATAAAAATAAGAAGAGAATTCTAAGGATAACTGTAGAAAACGATACCCTAATTCCCTCATACCGCCGCGGAACCGCGGCAGGACCATGTCTTGCGCGGCAGTTCCGCGGTCGTTCATGGGTGTTAGGATTTTTTTTTCTACAGTAACTTCCCTAGGTGTTCTTACATGCTTCTGGGAATTTTTAATTCTTATTCAAGTGTTGAGTTTTTTGGGATGTATTGGGAAATCGTTGATTCGATCGGAAAGTTTAACTTCGTTTAAGTTTTTCCGGATAATTTTTCAACGTGTTAAAAAGTTCAACCGGATATCAATAACTCACTTTTTCCCCTGCCGGAAAATTTCCAAGTGTTGGATTTTTCCGTTGTTTAAGAACGTTATAAGTCGTGCAAGTAACGCGGTGGACCCTCTAGAAGACAACAAACCTGAACTCGATTATGTGACCGTCTGAACTGCCTCTAAACCTTAGGGTTTGTGGCAGTACGGCGTTGCCACATGTGAGGCGTTGGTTTGACCCTTCTACGACTGGACCATAGGTACTGTGGCATGTAATGGATGTTTTAAAAGTAATTTCAAGTGTTGAGAATTTTTGGGAAAACTTGGGTGTTTGATTATTTGATCGGAAAGTTTAACATTGTCTATTTATCTGGAATGTGATACAATATTTGGAATCCACAAGTAGTTATGAGATAACTAATTTGAATGTTATAAATCTAGCAGTTCAGTCTCAATTGATCGGTTGCCACGGAATTTTGATGTGATCAAAAGTCTGTCGCAATCACTTAGCGTACGCGGATACTCGCCCGGTAAACTTAATAGATAGCCACGCCCCATAGCCCCGACCAAGTGACTGTAGGAGAACCCTGTCGCCAAAAGCATCCGTTCGGGTGCTCGCGGCAGTGGTGTTCCGCCTTAGTGCACTTCGTCGACGGCATCCGGGGGTGCGGCCGTCTACTAAAGTTTGCGACGAGCATTCGATCAGGATGTCGGGAATTTTGTTGAATTTCCCGACTTGATATTGAAAAGAGTTTTCTATAATGAGACTAAAATGCATGGTTTATAATTGTTAGGCATGCGATGTCTAAGGAATTCATTTGGTTAGGCATGCGATGTCTAAGGTGGTTGCGGATTCCAACTGTTGTAGTTTTACACTTTCTTTTCTGCGACCGTAAGTGTAGTATGTAGATGTATCGCCGGTTTTCGTTGCTATACATCAACGACAATCGGTGTATGCATACTGTTATATGTCGCATACATCATGCTTTACGCTGTTACGCATTGAGATATGTTGTTTTCATGAGATTTCTGGATTTGAGAACCGTGGCTATTTCAAAAGAAAACATGTATTGTTTTAAAAACCCGGTTTCTGTTGATATGATATTTCAGTGCGTCCACCATGTGTTTTCTCGGTTCTGAGAGTGGCATATGAAACCCGATTCGAGAAGCGGTAGGCACCGTCTGAAGGTACATGGTGGACCCGGTGAGGTACCTATAGGGTTACTAGGCACAGTCATCAGGGTCTATAAGGCATCAACCATGCCCGATTTAAAATTTAGACGTGCCGAACAACCCTAACCAAGATCTTAGACTAGAGATTAGGCGAAACATAGCAAGTAAACAACTTTACTTCTAAGAGTTAAGGATTACAACCTTTGTAGTCCGTTCCTTCACTTCTAAAGCTCCGTGTTGAGGTCCCTTCGCTGCGATCATCGAGTACCCGGACTCAAGAGAGGCTCCATGAAAAGAAAGATGCAAGCTTGCTTCCGATCTTCAATAACAAAGATGATCTACCTTGAAGAAACTCAAAACCAAGCTCTTGCTTTGCTAATCAAGTATTAGCAAAGAAAACACCCTAATCTAAGCGGCTAGAATAGATGAGGATGATGATGAAGTAGGAATTTAGCACTCTTTTGTTTTCAATTTCTCACTCATTTTCATCACTTTGCAAAAAGATAGAAAGCTTTTTATCAAAAAGGAAGAAGAAGAAGAAGCAAATCTCTTTGTGATGAATAATGAAATCTAGTGAGGTTAGAAATGCAACCATGGGTTAAGTATGATAACTTAACCCATGTAGAGACTTAACCATGGTGAAGGGTTGGGTTGGGTTAACAAATATCAACCAAAATATCTTTAGAAAATATCTTTAGTAGAAAACAAAAGCAAAGCTTCAAGAAGGTTTAACACAAATCCAAACCCTAACCTTGTTTAAACTCCACAAAACATGTTGCATTTGTAACCTTAACTTGTTACAATATTATATATCACATATATAATATACTTTGTAACAAAATAAAATAATACAATTAACATATATCACATATATATCAATGTATTACCCGAGTGAGAAAAAGAATCTTTTAGTGAGCTTATATTAGTTAATGTAATTTAATATATCAAATATATAATTATACATTAAATTATCGAATCGACACTTGATCCGATAATCCGGCTATTTCACAAATAACCGACTAATATAATCTGTATCAGTTCATCGAATCAACACCTGATCCGATGACCCGGCTATATCACATATACCCGGCCGATATCTCATATCACGAGAATCTAATACGGTATCACATACACGTATTGTTCTCGGTCCCGCACATATCACATATGTGCTCCTACTCCGTTTTGCCCGAGCCAGAAAACCTCTGTGTAGGACTCTAAAGAATCGTCAATACGCCGGCAGTAGGTGATAATCATATCAAACACCCACAAGCTGCAAGCGGTCAGCTAAACATAACAGCCACCCAGGTATTGAGCAATCAGAAGATCAACAAGCAAGCCTGTACTTTCTCCCGTGAATCAAACCAGTAACACTCCCGTACAGTCCGGTCTCTTCGTCTGATATGTCGCATATCTCGCCTAGGGGTGGTAAACGTCAGACCCCAGTAGCTTGATAAGTCGTGTCGATATGAGGTCTATAACAGTTCGAGAAACTACTGATAACACTTACCATTAAATCTCAGCAACCCTGGCCAGGGATTTTCAGTTATAGCCAATCGAACACAGCGCAACATCAACTCCCTATACTGGGAGAGACGAAACCCCTCCTATCGCTCATTGCCTCTATGTGATTTGGGACTGTACCCAAAAGCCACCTTTTTGCATGCCTTCTTGGACGTGGTATGATCGAAATCAAAGCACAGTGGGAAATCACACAAGACTCTATGACGATCTCGGATCTACAGACTAACCTGTACCAATGTCACCAGAGAACTGCCATCTGACGTGAGGTATAATACCATCTGGGAGTTCTCGGCGAGTCCGTCCAGTGTACCCAGTCTCCACTGAGCACCCGTATACCTTATCTGATGTCAAACACCAATGGATATGGGATCATCCATCGCCCATCATATGGGTCAAGAAATGCATACGCTAGTCTACTCTGGAGTATCGATACCCTGTCTCGGTACTCCCACGACTAGGAACATTTGAAGGATGTACTTGGCTACTATAGTGTACGCACTAGTATTATCTGCATCATAGTCCTGGTTGTCAAGTACTCATCCTAAGGACTTTATCAACATGTAACATAGAGACAATCAGAGTACATGTTAAGATAAAGAGTAACCAGATAGCATACTATCATGTCGAGCAAGAAAGTCCTCCCTATATATGTCCCAGCATCCACTACAATATACAACGCATGTACAGTAATGGCCTCTAGGGCATACATATAACTAACAATCTCCCACTTGCACTAGGGCCATCTGTTGTGGTATCGCATACCTAAAAATCAGATGTGGTTGAAGTATCTCATACTCAACCATCCCATAAAATCCTCTAATGGGAAGTAGGCCTTTGTGAGTGGATCCGTGCTGTTGTCCTCTATGTCTACTCTCCTAATCTCGATCTACCTGGAGATCAACCATCTCCATGATCAGGTGATACTGCCTAAGAATATATCTGGATCACAGATGGGACGGGGGTTCCTTGGCATAAGCCATAACTCCATTGTCACACAATAGTAGGAACGAAGTACATCTCATGAACTAATATATATCCAGACCGCCTCTTTAGGAGCATCCTTGGTAACGATGTATCTTACCTTTAATCGTCTAGTAAGTCAGGGTATCTAGCTTGGAACTCTTCCAACATACCGTCTCTCCACTGAGGGTAAAGACAATGCCTGCGACTGACATTCAGTCGTCCCTATCACCCTGGAACCTTTCCAGTGATTCTCCCCAGGATCGATTGATACCATCTCACTACAACTAGTGAGTATCCCAACATCCAATTAGATCTATCTCATAGATCCATAACCCAGGATTTAGGAGGTATCACCTTGATCCTATATGGAGAATCTTTGTGATAAGAGGAGATTGACCGAGCGTAGCATAGGAAACTCCTTCCCTATCAAGAGTATGTCATCCACGTACTATACGAGGATCACCACCATACTCTCTACTACCTTTTTGTATATACAAGGTTCATCTGCCATTTTGATGAAGTCAAACTCTTTGACTACTACATCAAAATAGACGTTCCAACTCCGCGATGCCTGATTTATCACATAAAACATTTTGCACACGTTTCCGCTGCTCCCACTGTCTATGAAGCCCTCTGGTTGTGTATTTATAGACGCTCTCTTCCAAATCATTATTTAGAAAAGCAGTCATGACACCCAACCACCAGATATCGTAGTCATGGTATGTAGCCGTGGCAAGTAGGATCTGGATGGACTTAAGCATAGCTTTGAAAGTCTCAACCTTTCCATGTACACCAAGTAATCTTCTCAAGATATACTTGCTCCTGATGGGGATTTAACCCTTCAGATAAAGCAACCAAAGTCCATACTTTGTTGGTGTATATGGATTCCATCTCAGATCGCTAAGCATCCAGCCATTCTTACAGAGTCCCCACTCCTGATGGCCTGCTCGAAACTAGTTGTGTCATCATCTTATGATGCAATCCTCTCTCCCACTATCATAGAGAAACCGAAGTATCTCTCAGGTGGATGAGGAACCCTACTATATCAGCGGAGAGGCTGAGGTTCGTTGGGATCTATTGAATCCACCAGGTTTACCAAATCATCAGCTGCAGTTTGTATAGCTGGAACTCCTTCCAGTTCTACCTCATGACCACTAATTTCTTCACAAGAAATTCCCTTTCACAAAGGTGGCATGCTGAGAAACAAAAACACCTTTTGTTCCCCAGTTTAGTAGAAGATATTCCCTAGCGAATGCTTGGGATATCCAAAAAACTTCCACAGAACTGACCTTGCCTCGAGCTTGTCCGGATTTTGCTTTTGACATAGGCCGGACAACCCCAAATCTTAACTTCCTTAAGAGATGAGCTCTTCCCATACCATATCACATATGGAGTGGTAGGCATCTGATTTGGTTGGAACCCTATTCAATAGGTATGCAACTTCTCAAGTGCATAACCCCAAAAGAAAATAGACTACTCAGTAGTACTCATCATAGAGCACATCATATCACATAGGGTGCGATTGCTCCGCCCCGATACACCGACGTGTTATGGTGTATTTGGAGGAGTAATGCTGAGAGAGAATCTCATTCTCCTTTAGAATAGTCCATGAATTTCGTGCTCAATTATTCTCCTCCTTGATCTCATCAAAGGACATAATACTTATACCCATTTTTGGTTCTCTACTTCTAACTTATATTCTGTGATTATCTCAAAAGTTTCAGACTTGTGTTTCAACAGGAACATATGTCTGAATCTTGAGAGGTCATCAGTGAATGTAATGAAGTACAAAGAACCGGTCCTGGCATATGTAGACAGGGGACTTTCATACATCAGCATGTATCAATCCCAAGAGTTCACTAACTCTTTCTCTGTTTCCAATAAACGGAGCTGCGGTCATCTTATCTTTGTGACATGACTGGCAAGTTCTACAAGATGTAAATCCAAACTAATTTAAATATGCATCTTTATATAACTTCAGCTAGTCGGGTCGCATTGATATGACCTAGTCTACAATGCCTCAAGAAGGATTCGTTCATTTCCGAACCCTTCCTCTTGTGTGTGTTCTGTACGTTAAGAACTGTGGTTTGATTTAGAGCGTCTATGCTTTTAGATAACGTGCCTGAACCGATCAACTCTTGATATAGGAAATGTTCAAAACATTATCCAACAATACAAAATTATATCCTTCTTTACTACAATAAAGAGACTGATATGATGTTGTATATCAGGTTCGGTATCTAATAACATTCGTTCAGAATCAATGTATTCTGATAACACAGGGTGATAACTGCCAACAGACCTGGCTGCAACACTTGCATCATTTCCAACTCTTGAAACTTATCTGCCGTTCTCAGTTCTCTACCTATCTGTAGCCCATGTAACAAATTACATTTGCGGGATCCTGATCTGGTATCTCATACCCAGGACGTAAAGGATACTGAGAAACAGTTCTTGGTAATTAACACACCCGAAGAAGATGCATCAGCATGCACTTTCTTCGTTTGGGCGGCACGGGAATTCTGGTAATCCCCTATTTCCTGCTTTGTCTTATAACAATTATAAGTTGGAGCGGGACCAACGTTCCTTAGCGCAGTATAACAAGCGGGTTCGGTCAATACATCCGTATTATTATCTTGATTAAGGCGTGACATGGTTGCTACCTGTAGAGAGATAGAAGAAAACATTCAGCGTATGCTCTTGCAAGATTAGATTGGTTATTAATATATCTAATCAGGATTTCTCCCACTGTTTTAGTCAAATCTTCCTTCAAACCCTAAAAGGAAAGACTAGCCGGGATTAATTACACCCTACAATTTCGCCAATCTTTCAGCCAGGCCAGTGCCGGTACTTTGAGGGAGGTTCCCCGCGCTTTCGCACGGACCTAATTAAAATAAACCTCGTTTTCCCAGAGGCATAACACCGTTAACACCTTTCTAGACACCTACTTGATCGGCTAATTGTAATGTGTAAAACTCTCCCAGGAGTAACTCTTACTCGCAGCGGGTATCGGGATCCAACTATCTCATAGCAGGTATGCAATCTCATTGCAAATTTCAACACTTGAAATTCCCAAAAATATTTTACCCCTAGCGTCCTATGATCTTGACGGAGGTCAACAAACCATAGGCTGCTAGTCAAGTTCTACCCATCATTTCCTGATTCAATTAAACCCACCAGCACGACCCTTGACGGAGGTCAACAAGGCCGCACGACTACCCTAAAACAATCGCATCATATGCTTTTTGTCATGACCCAAAGTTTGGCCTGTGACCGGCACTTAACCACGTAACGTCTACAGGCGTAACGCGACTAAGTGAACCGAAAACCCAGAAATCAAACCAGTAAAAGTATAGAGTGTTTTAAGCTTTAAATGGAAGCATTTACTAACATGATAAGAAATCTAAGTAAACAATCACCAAGATAGCAATATACGACGCCGTAGCGAAGATCAAGAACAACAAGTGGGAACATCACAGATAGAATAACTGCAAAAGTAAAGTCGGCTCACGACGAGCTCGACACCAGAATACCAATAATATACATCATCGTCCTCACACTGTCTTTAAGTCAAATACATATAAGGTAGATGGAGAATACTAGATACAACAGTCTGTACAAAAGAAGTAACCAGATACCACAACCCACCTATCAGCAAAATAGCTCTCGCACCAACTGTAGTGGTATCTGTAGCCAAAAGATGTAAGAAAGCAGCCTGCCGCGACTATTCCGAGGGGAAACCTGCAAATACTGTGGCACAACGGGGGTGAGTTGCCAAATCGTGAATAGAAATAACATATAATGGTAATCGCGAGCATGCACATACTGCGCTACTCTATCATATGCCAGCAGATGATATCAATGCGTGATAAGCAGTATGTGCAATAATTATGCAAGTGCTCTATCAGGTAATATAACTACAGGATGAGATACAATAATGAATGCTGAGCATGGGAACATAACATCTACACGGAATGTCAACGTGGAATATATAATCGGTGTCCTTCAATGCACCCAGATCCCTAAATAGCTCAGGCGCCGGCACTCTCATCGGCCCTCCAATCCTGTAAATCTGTGAGAATCACGAGTGCCCAACATCGACACCTAAATATCACAAATTCTCGTGTCCAGCATCGACACACAAATCCTCATCCATCGGGCATCCGTCAGTCCGGATCAGCCTATGGGCTCCGTCTGCGGTATCGGCCCTCGGCCCCGGCAGTACGGATCATCCCGCATCCATCTATCGACTCTGGTCAGCATCCTCCGGATAACCGTCAGGTCCAACCAATCACCGGTAGGTAGTAGTCCCTCTGCCAGGCTCACCGTCTACTACACAGCGAAACCATTCTCGCCCCGGGGTACCATACCGGGTCCACCATGTACCCATAATCGGTCTCATCCAACTCCTCTATTCGGGTTCACATGTATCACTCTCGCACCGAGAAAACACATGGTGGACGCACCGAAATATCATATCAAGGGAAACCGGGTTTTTAAATAATTACATATTCTCTTTGAAACAGACACGGTTCCCAAATCCAAAAATCACATATAATCCAAAACCAATATGCAAGTCAATACGATGTGATATAAGCATCAAGTATGAATATCATGTCAATCACATAAAAGATGAGCTACAGTATAACGATCATGGCAATTCTACAGTGAGTGTGTCATGGCAATTACTAACGGTGTGTGTGTAACATGCAGATTAGTGCTCGTGCAACATGAACCGTTAGTAATAGTGCAGTGTTCTATCAATTCTAAGTTTACATACATATAGCAGGGAATGCAGTATGCAACAACAGTATCCATGAACAGTCAATGTAGGTAAATGCAATATGTAGCTATAAGGTCCTATCAGCCCTGACGCATAACGCCATGCGGGCGATATCCCCGTAGATGTTAAATCTACTCACCGTAGTCTCTCGCTAGGTATAGCCGACGACTTGTTTCCCCTTCTGTGTGGCGTCCGTCGTACTCGCCTGCGAACCTAGAATTACACAATATATCACACATAAGATCGAAGTCACACAAACACGACATTAAATCCAAACTAGAAACCCGTGTCGCAAACCAAGCGCGCGTGTGATTACGCGCCTGAAGCTAACCCGACGCGTCGCGATACGCAGAACACCCCAAACCCACACATGTAACACGCGTGTCGCGAAGATTAAAAATACGAGAAAAAAGGTATTTAACTCCAGATTTTTATACAGAAACGATATTATAAAAATATATATACCAAAATACTCCATATAACAGCAGACGACAGTGGCCCAAACCCTAACACCAAAATCACCCATCTGGCCGCAAATTGCGGCCAGAACGTATTTTTCGGCGGCCTGGGTAGGGAGAGGAGCTCCCAGGTTTTGTGTGTGCACTCTATACTCCATATACATGCTACAGTAAATCCAATTTTATTCTGAAATAACTCGGGTAGCAGCAGATCCTACAGAGCCCTATTTCTAGTTAAAAACCACACTTTTACACTAAAATGATACTTTATGGTATTTCTGTGCAAACTGAAAGCAAAACCTGGCCTAAATAGCTCTAATAGCACATAATAGAGTTAACCAAGCTAACAAAACCCCAATCTAACATATGCATCACAAATATCCTTTAATATCACTAAAAAGCACAAAAATGTGATTTTTAGCTACCAAACACACAAGTTATGGAAATAGGGTGCTAGACATGGGTTAATACCTTCCAAAGATCTTATAAAACACCAAAAGTTCTAGCTCCCTCCTCAGATATGCAGATTTGCTACCAAACACCTCAAAAGAACCACCTTTATAAGGGTTTTTGTGAAGAAAATGGGTTGTTTTGTGTAGGGTTTAAGCATAAATCAATTGGGAAGTGAAAAGGGAAGAAAAGATGATGAAATGATGTTGTTGCTGCTGCCTTACTGCAGAAATTCTGCAATGAGAGAAAGAGAGAAAATAGAGAGAGGAAAATGGTCCAACTAAGTCAAACCCTCACCTAACCTCCATACCTCTAATTTTCCATTTAAATTTTGAATTCTTTAAAGGGGTTTGACTTGGAAAAAGGGTGGGGATAATGAGCCATGCAATAAAAGATAATGGTTAACATGTTACACCCTTAAACCTAAGTCACAAAATGGCTAAGTGTGCATGTGTATGCTACATAAGGAAAATTTTCCAATTAGGGTAACCCGACTAAAAATAATTAATAAACCCTATATAAATGTCTAAATATATATATATATATATATATATATATATATATATAGCACTTCACAACACAATTATCACTAATTAAAAGGAAAATAAGATATTCAGGTTTTTATGAAAAACACACAAAATTGCTAATTATCGCGAAAATATCCTAAACGAATTTCAAAGTGTTACAGTCTACCCCCCTTAAAGAAATTCGGTCCCCGAATTTCAAAATCTAACTACACGTACCTTCAAAAAGGTAGGGATACCTCTTCCTCATCTCGCTCTCGGTCTCCCAAGTGACCTCCTCGCTGCTCGGACCACGCCAAAGTACCTTGACTGACGGTATGTCCTTCGATCTCAATTTCTTCACTTGTCAATCCAAAATGATCACCGGCTGCTCTGCATAGGAAAGGTCACGCTCAAGCTGGATCGTCGGGTGCTGAATCGCATGCGAACGATCATGAAGATATCTGCGGAGCATCGAAACGTGAAATACGGGGTGCATGTCTGGAAAACTGGGCGGAAGGGCTAACCGATACGCAACTGCACCAACGCGCTCGAGGATCTCGAAGGGGCCCACATATCTGGGACTAAGCTTCCCCTTTTTCCCAAATCTCATCACACCTTTCATTGGGGAGACCCTCAAGAAAACATGATCACCAACAGAAAACTCAAGTCTGCGTCGACGACGGTCCGCATAAGATCTCTGTCTGCTCTGGGCTGCTCTCATCCTATCGCGAATCAACTAGATCTTCGCGGTCGTCTCCTCAACAATCTGTAGCCCTAAGATACTTCTCTCACTGAGCTCTGTCCAACAGGTGGGCGATCTGCATCTCCTCCCATAAAGAGCCTCAAACGGTGCCATCTGAATGGTCTCCTGGTAGCTGTTATTGTAGGAGAACTCTACTAGGGGTAAATGATGATCCCAGCTACCTCCGAAGTCTAATACGCATGCTCTGAGCATGTCCTCGAGAGTCTGAATAGTCCGCTCTGACTGTCCGTCGGTCTACGGATGAAATGCTGTGCTGAAACTCAAGCGAGTGCCCAAAGCCTCCTGAAGTCTCTGCCATAGCCGGCTGGTAAACTGGGTGCCTCTGCCGGACACGATACATGTCGGAACTCCGTGCAGTCGTATAATCTCGTCGATGTAAATCTGGGCATACTGAGCAAATCCGAAAGTCGTCATCACCGGTAGAATGTGAGCCACTTTCGTCAAACGATCCACGATCACCCAGATGGAGTCATACCCTCGACTAGTCCTGGGTAGACCCACAATGAAGTCCATAGAAACCTGCTCCCATTTCCACTCTGGAATGGGTAACGGATGTCGCTCTCCCGCGGGCCTCTGGTGCTCAGCCTTGACTTGCTGACAAGTCAGGCATCTCGACACAAAATTTGCGATGTCTCTCTTCATTCCGTCCCACCAGTAAACACCTCTCATGTCATGGTACATCTTGGTGGAGCCGGGATGAACACTGTATACCGATCGATGTGCCTCCTCAAGAATCTTGCGCCGCAATCCCTCTGCATATGGTACGCACAGTCTAGTCCCACGTCGTAGTATCCCATGATCATCGATCACGAACTCGGAAAATCTTCCATGTCCAATCTGTGTCCTAATCTCTGAACATCGGTCATCACTGTGTTGTGCCTCATGTATACGGTCGAGCAACTGTGGGCGTGCACGAACATGCCCAATCTGTCCTCCTATCGGCGTAAACTCGAACTGTACCCGGCTGTCGGATAAAATCTGCCAATCTGCCGACGACTGCCTCTATACTGCGCTCAAACAAGATAGAGTACCCCCGGGCCTCCTGCTCAAAGCATCCGCCACTACATTAGCCCTGCCCAGGTGATATAAGATCTCACAATCATAGTCCTTCACTAACTCCATCCATCGGCGCTGTCTAAGGTTCAGGTCTCGCTGCTGAAATATATACTTTAAGCTCTTGTGATCAGTGAATATCTGGCACGACTCGCTGTATAGGTAATGTCGCCAGATCTTAAGTGCAAAGACCACTGCAGCCATCTCCAAATCGTGAGTGGGGTAGTTCTGTTCATGTTTCTTTAATTGCCGCGAAGCATACGCGATCACCCTGTCATGCTGCATCAATACGCACCCTAGCCCCACTCGTGAAGCATCACAATAGACCACAAATCCGCCCGATCCTAAAGGCAAAGATAGCACTGGTGTCATAGTCAGTAGAGCCCGTAGCTGCTGAAAACTGTGCTCACACTCCTTCGTCCAATCGAAACGAACTCCCTTCCGGGTCAACCCGGTCAAAGGTGTTGCAATGCGAGAGAAGTCCTGCACGAATCGCCTGTAGTAGCCTGCCAGCCCAAGAAAGCTGCGAACCTCCGTCACTGACGTGGGTCTAGGCCAACTCCGAACGGCCTCAATCTTCCTCGGGTCTACACATATACCATCTCGTGTAATCACGTGCCCCAAGAAGTCTACGCTGTCCAGCCAAGAAGCTCACTTGGAGAATTTGACGAAAAGCTGATGCTCCCTCAAGGTCTGTAATGAAATCCACAGGTGCTGCTCGTGCTCCTCTCTACTCCGAGAATACACCAGAATATCGTCAATGAACACTATGATGAACAGATCAAGATACGGCTGGAAAATACGGTTCATCAAGTCCATAAATGCTGCTGGCGCGTTGGTGAGTCCGAACGACATTACCAAAAACTCATAATGGCCGTAACGCGTGCGGAAAGCTGTCCTAGTAATATCCTCCTGTCGAACCCACAGCTGATGGTAGCCTGATCGCAAATCGATCCTCGAAAAGTATCCTGCCCCCTGAAGCTGGTCGAACAAATCGTCGATAAGTGGCAAAAGATATCTGTTCCGCACTGTCACCCTGTTCAGCTGGCGGTAGTCGATACACAAACGCATACTGCCGTCCTTCTTCTTGACAAACAGGACTGGAGCACCCCAAGAAGAAACACTGGGTCGAATAAGTCCCTTATCTAGCAAATCTTGCAACTGACCCTTCAATTCTCTAAGTTCCACCGGGGCCATCCGATAAGGCGGTACAGAAATAGGCCCCGTGCCAGGAACCAAATCAATACAGAAATAAATATCACGCTCGGGCGGTAGCCCAGGAAGCTCGTCAGGGAATACATCAGGGAACTCGCTAACAACCGGAACCTGATCCAATGGAACCTCTGTAGCTCTAGTATCGCAAACATAGGTGAGAAATCCCTGACATCCCTTCTTCAAAAGCTGTCCAGCGCGAAAAGAAGAAATCACACGGTGAGGGGTGGCACCACGGTCCCCCAACACAACAAAAACCGACTCACCGGGAAAACAAATTCTAACTGTCTTCTCGCGGCAGTCAACAGAAGCATAGCACGTGGCTAACCAATCCATGCCCAAAAGAACGTCGAAGTCCAACATCTCAAGAAGGATCAAATCGACTGGCAACTCTCTATCGCCAATACGGACGATATAGGATCGGAACACGTGCCTAGCAACAAACGACTCTCCCAAGGAGTAGTCACAACAAGCGGCTGATCAAGCAAACCGGACTCTCTACCCAAACTCGGTACAAAGTGTATGGATACGTACGAGTGCGTGGATCCGGGATCAAATAACACGTGTGCATCAACCGAACATACTGGAAGGATACCTGAGACCACCGCATTGGACGCCTGCGCGTCCTGATGCATCAAAGCAAAAACCCGCGCCTGTCCTCCACCTGCGACTGACTGTCCCCTGCCGGCAGTTGGCTGTCATCTGCCTCGATCACCTCGTCCTCTATGAACAAATCCTCCGTGTCCACGACCTCTTTATGCATGAGTCTGACGCTGAGTAACAGTAGGCACAATAGGCAACGCCCTCTGGGATGGTGAAGGTGGTAATGTGACATGCGGTGTTGTCGCCTCCCTCCGAGGTATCTCAGGACAATCTCGCATACGATGATAAGAACTCCCGCAACGGTAACATCCCGATGATGGTTGCTGACCCTCCTGGGGATTGGAGCTAAACAACCTGCCTCGCCCCGAATCTCTGCCACCTGCAAGGTGCCTGTCACGGCACCGAAAAGGCTGTCTCTGCACTGATGTATCTGCACGAACTCTCTTTGGCTCTGGGACTACCGAAGTCTCAGCAAGGCGCTCCTCAACTAATAGGGCAGCGTCTACAGCTGCTGCATATGTCTCGTAATGCTGTGCGCTGATCGCAAGGAACAGTGGTGTGAGCAAGCCTTGGACAAATCTCTTAACTCGCATCTCCTAGGTAGCCACTAAGTACGGAGCATAAACTGATAGCTCGGTGAATAGCACATCGTACTCTGCCACTGACATCTCCGGAGTCTGGCGTAAGGACTCGAACCTGAGTGCTCTAGCATCTCTGACACTCAGGTGAAGAAAGCGGGCAAGGAATAGCGCCACGAACTCTGTCCAGGTCATAGGAGGAAGACCTGCTGCTCTACCCTTCTCGACTGATTCGCACCATTTCTGCGCAAGACCTTCCAGGAGAAAGCTCGCGAACTCAACCTATCTCGCATCTGCGCATCTGAGGGAACGGCATATCCGAGCCATCCTATCAATGAAAGACTGTGGGTCCTCGGCTGCATCGGTGCCTGTGAAGACCGGAGGCTTCAGCCTCATAAACCCTGATAGCGATACCAAGATGACCTCTGTAGCTGCAGGGGCAACTGCCTGTACTGTGGGTACCACCGCGGTCCCTGCAACGGGTGGAACTACCTCTGGTCGCTGCGCTCGAAGTGTCTCAACTAGAGATCCCATCATCTGGCGCATCTCCTGCATACTGGATCCCACCGTCTGGCGCATCTCCTGCACACCAGCCCCTAACATGGCAATCTGATCTGTCACGGTAGGAACAGCCTGCTTGGGCACAACCGGTGTACTACCCGGATCAGTCCTCGTCTCGGACGAGTCAACTCGAATCTCGGCCCTCGCGGCCGCTCTCTGCGCCCTCGTAGTCTTTGGCGGCATAATGGCAGAAAGGAAAAGAAGGATACGGATATCGAATCGCAAGAATGTATGTACTCAAGAAGGAATTTAAATCAACGAGTCCTAAGGTCGCTTTGGCGGAGTACCGTGTCGTGAGCATGCCGCGGAACATACGCACGCTACGCCACTCTGCTTCAACTACCTACTCCATCATACCAGGGTCATCCTAGGAACACACCGAAAGGTAAAAACCTACGCTCTGATACCAACTTTGTCACGACCCAAAGTTTGGCCCGTGACCGGTACTTAACCACATAACGTCTACAGGCGTAACACGACTAAATGAACCGAAAACCCAGAAATCAAACCAGTAAAAGTATAGAGTGTTTTAAGCTTTAAATAGAAGCATTTACTAACATGTTAAGAAATCTAAGTAAACAATCACCAAGATAGCAATATACGACGCCGTAGCGAAGATCAAGAACAACAAGTGGGAACATCACGGATAGAATAACTGCAAAAGTAAAATCGGCTCACAACGAGCTCGACACCAGAATACCAATAATATACATCATCGTCCT
The DNA here is from genome assembly GCA_030015575.1 of Agapanthus africanus. Taxonomy (NCBI): domain Eukaryota; kingdom Viridiplantae; phylum Streptophyta; class Magnoliopsida; order Asparagales; family Amaryllidaceae; genus Agapanthus; species Agapanthus africanus. Next base: position 302,220,074 of record JASDDO010000008.1, read on the forward strand.
CACACTGTCTCTAAGTCAAATATATATAAGGTAGATGGAGAATACTATATACAACAGTGTGTACAAAAGAAGTAACCAGATACCACAACCCACCTATCAGCAAAACAGCTCTCGCACCAACTGTAGTGGTATCTGTAGCCAAAAGATGTAAGAAAGCAGCCTGCCGCGACTACTCCGAGCGGCAACCTGCAAATACTATGGCACAACGGTGGTGAGTTGCCAACTCGTGAATAGAAATAACATATAAAGGTAATCGCGAGCATGCACGTACTGCGCCACTCTATCGTATGCCAGCAGATGATATCAATGCGTGATAAGCAGTATGTGCAATAATCATTCAAGTGCTCTATCAGGTAATATAACTACAGGATGAGATACAATAATGAATGCTGAGCATGGGAACATAAAATCTACACGGAATGTCAACGTGGAATATAAAATCGGTGTCCATCAATGCACCCAGATCCCCAAATAGCTCAGGCGCTGGCACTCTCATCGGCCTCCAATCCTGTAAATCTCTGAGAATCACGAGTGCCCAACATCGGCACCCAAATATCATAAATTCTCGTGTCCAGCATCGACACGCAAATCCTCATCCATCGGGCATCCGTCAGTACGGATCATCCTATGGGCTCCGTCTGCGGTATCGGCCCTCGGCCCCAGCAGTACGGATCATCCTGCATCCATCTATCGACTCTGGTCAGCATCCTCCGGATAACTGCCAGGTCAAACCAATCACCGGTAGGTAGTAGTCCCTCTGCCAGGCTCACCGTCTACTACACAGAGAAACCGTTCTCGCCCCGGGGTACCATACCGGGTCCACCATGTACCTGTAATCGGTCTCATCCAACTTCTCGATTCGGGTTCACATGTATCACTCTCACACCGAGAAAACACATGGTGGACGCACCGAAATATCATATCAAGGGAAACCGAGTTTTTAAATAATTACATATTCTCTTTCAAACAGCCACGGTTCCCAAATCCAAAAATCACATGTAATCCAAAACCAATATGCAAGTCAATACGATGTGATATAAGCATCAAGTATGAATATCATGTCAATCACATAAAAGATGAGCTACAGTATAACGATCATGGCAGTTCTACTGTGAGTGTGTCATGGCAATTACTAACGGTGTGTTTGTAATATGCAGATTAATGCTTGTCTAACATGAACCGTTAGTAATAGTGCAGTGTTCTATCAATTCTAAGTTTACATACATATAGCAGGGAATGCAGTATGCAACAACAGTATCCATGAACAGTCAATGTTGGTAAATGCAATATGTAGCTATAAGGTCCTATCAGCCCTGACGCATAACGCCATGCGGGCGATATCCCCATAGATGTTAAATCTACTTACCGTAGTCTCTCGCTAGGTATAGCCGACGACTTGTTTCCCCTTCTGTACGGCGTCCGTCGTACTCGCCTGCGAACCTAGACTTACACAATATATCACACATAAGCTCGAAGTCACACAAACATGACATTAAAGCCAAACTAGAAACCCGTGTCGCAAACCAAGCGCGCGTGTGCGCGATACGCTAAAACGTGTGATTACGCGCCTGAAGCTAACCCGACGCATCGCGATATGCAGAACACCCCAACCCACACATGTAACACGCGTGTCGCGAAGATTTAAAATACGAGAAAAAATGTATTTAACTCTAGATTTTTATACAGAAAAGATATTATAAAAATATATATACCAAAATACTCCACATAACAGCAGACTCAAGTGGCCCAAACCCCAACCCCAAAATCACCCATCTGGCCGCAAATTGCGGCCAGAACGTATTTTTCGGCGGCCTGGGTAGGGAGAGGAGCTCCCAGGTTTTGTATGTGCACTCTATACCCCCTATACATGCTACAATAAATCCAATTTTATTCTGAAATAACTCGGGTAGCAGCAGATCCTACAGAACCCTATTTCTAGTTAAAAACCACACTTTTACACTAAAATGATATTTTATGGTATTTCTGTGCAAACTGAAAGCAAAACTTGGCCTAAATAGCTTTAATTGCACATAATAGAGTTAACCAAGCTAACAAAACCCTAATCTAACATATGCATCACAAATATCCTTTAATATCACTAAAAAGCACAAAATGAGATTTTTAGCAACCAAACACACAAGTTATGGAAATAGGGTGCTAGACATGGGTTAATACCTTCCAAAGACCTTATAAAACACCAAAAGTTCCAGCTCCCTCCTCAGATATGCAGATTTGCTACCAAACACCTCAAAAGAACCACCTTTATAAGGGTTTTTGTAAAGAAAATGGGTTGTTTTGTGTAGGGTTTAAGCATAAATCAATTGGGAAGTAAAAAGGGAAGAAAAGATGATGAAATGGTGTTGATGCTGCTGCCTTACTGCAGAAATTCTGCAATGAGAGAAAGAGAGAAAAGAGGGAGAGGAAAATGGTCCAACTAAGTCAAACCCTCACCTAACCTCCATACCTCTAATTTTCAATTTAAATTTTGAATTCTTTAAAGGGGTTTGACTTGGAAAAAGGGTGGGGATAATGAGCCATGCAATAAAAGATAATGGTTAACATGTTACACCCTTAAACCTAAGTCACAAAATGGCTAAGTGTGCATGTGTATGCTACATAAGGAAAATTTTCCAATTAGGGTAACCCGACTAAAAATAATTAATAAACCCTATATAAATGTCTAAATATATATATATATAGCATTTCACAACACAATTATCACTAATTAAAAGGAAAATAAGATATTCAGGATTTTATGAAAAACACGCAAAATTGTTAATTATCGCGAAAATATCCTAAACGAATTTCAAAGTGTTACAGTTTTGCAGATAAGCATAAATAGCTACCGCACACTACGCCTTGACAAGGTCAACAAACGCAGTACGAATACTATGAAGTACTTATCTGAAATGACGGAGGGCTACGACAGGTTTTTAAGAAAACTCTTTGCGTAATGAACTTGATATCGTTGTAGAATCGAGTGATTTTTAAAGGAGTGTTTTTGAGGCTTTTCTAGTTTCGCTAAAGAGGTCACTCCCGGTGAAGGGATCTCGGCTCTTTCCTCATCGAATAAGGTGCAGAATATTTCACAAATATCACTATGCAAAGCAAAAACTATAAAAACAATCAAAAGACAAACCGAGTTTATAGCATCTGCTAGTTTGCTAAAGAGGTCACTCCCGATGAAGGGATCTCGGCTCTTTCCTTATCGAATAAGGTGCAGGATGTTCTATAAGGAACAAGGCTATGCAAAGCAAGAACTAGAGCTACCAGTTTTTAAGACAAGTTTCTACAACATCTTTAGGTTTCTTTTAGTTCATTAATCCCATTAATGAAATCCCATTTTATTATGCTTCACAAGCATCACATTTGAAACGAAATCAGCAATATAACATATATCTCATATATATAATATAAACATTCGTCTAAGGCAGTAATATGATCTCATCACAGAACATTGTAGCAGAAGATAACATATGAAATATTGGATATACTAGGACGTCCGTGTTTTATATCGAGCCTGCATAAAACACGGATTCCACGGTCGCAATGAATAGTCAAACCCACATCCCTAGACCCTTACGAGAGCGGCAAGCAACACTGCTAATTCTAGGGTTAGGAGACCCGGTCTCGACTCCTCGAGACGGTCTCCCACTGGACCCTAGAACCCGGTTACTTGTGCTCCCCGCCTTGGGTCAACCTAATACGGAAAAGTAAATAATATACAATGGTGACATCATCCTCAGCCCGGAAGTGCCCCTATAAAAGAATATTACATACAAATGAATTTTACATGAATGAAAATGAAAAACTCTCATCTCACATAAAACCCCCGGCTATTCAAAAACGACGATCCATTATAACATATCACAGCAACACATAATATCACATATCATCAACGTAAGCAAGTATGCGTATCCCGATTGTCGTTGATGTATAGCAACTAAGCCGGCGATACACCACATACTACGTTTACGGTCACAGAAAAGAAAGTGTAAAACTACAACAGTTGGAATCCGCAACCTCCTTAGATATCTCATGCCTAACCAAATGAATTCCTTAAACATCGCATGCCTAAAAATTATAAACCCCGCATTTTAGTCTCGATCTCGAAAACACTTTTCAATATCAAGTCGGGAAATTCAACAAGATTCCAGACATCCTGATCGAATGCTCGTCGCAAACTTTAGTAGACGGCCGCACCCACGGATGCCGTCGACGAAATACCCTAAGACGGAACACCGCTGCCGCGAGCACCCGAACGGATGCTTTTGGCGACGGGGTTCTCTTACAGTCACTTGGTCGGGGCTATGGGGCGTGGCTATCTATTAAGTTTACCCGGCGAGTATCCGCGTACGCTACGTGATTGCGACGGGCTTTTGATCACATCAAAATCCCATGGCAACCGATCAAATGAGACTAAACTGCTAGATTTATAACATTCAAATTAGTTATCTCATAACTACTTGTGGATTCTAAATATTGTATCACATTCCAGATAAATAGACAATGTTAAACTTTCCGATCGAATAAACAAACACCCAAGATTTCCCAAATAGCTCAACACTTGAGCGGAGTTCAAAAAGTATCCATCACATGCCAGAGTACCAATGGTCCAGCCGTAGAAGGGTCAAACCAACGCCTTACATGTAGCAACGCCGTACTGCCCCAAACCCTAAGTTTTAGAGGCGGTTCAGACGGTCATGTAATCGAGTTAAGGTTTGTGTTCTTCTAGAGGGTCCACCGCGTTACTTGCACGACTATGAATGTTCTTTAATTAAGGAAAAAATCCAACACTTGGAAATTTTCCGGCAGGGGAAAAAGTGAGTTATTGATATCCGTTCGAACTTTTTAACACGTTCTAAATTACCTGGAAAAAACTTAAACGAAGTTAAACTTTCCGATCGAATCAACGAATACAAAAGATCTCCAGAAAACTCAACACTTGAGTAATATCAAAAATTCCCAGAAGCATCAGGAAATACATACGGATGTTACTTTTCAAAAATCAAACCCTAATTTTACTGTACGGCCGCGGAACCGCCGCGCAAGGCATGGTACTGCCGCGGTTCCGCGGCGCTTTAATGGTATTAGTCGCTCGTTTTTCACAGTAATCCTTATAATTCCATGCTTAATTTTCTGAGTATTTTTAATACAGGAAAAATCAACATTTTAAAAAATTTCCAGAGAGGGGCATAAAATGGGGTTTCGGGGTTCGATCGGACTTTAAACTTCGTCTAGACGACGCCTAAAGCTCTAGCTTGTCTCTGATACCACTATAGAGTTACTAGGCACAGTCACAAGGGTCTATAAGGCATCAACCATGCCCGATTTAAAATTTAGACGTGCCGAACAACCCTAACCAAGATCTTAGACTAGAGATTAGGCGAAACATAGCAAGTAAACAATTTTACTTCTAAGAGTTAGGGATTACAACCTTTGTAGTCCGTTCCTTCATTTCTAAAGCTCCGTGTTGAGGTCTCTTCGCTGCGATCATCGAGTGCCCGGACTCAAGAGAGGCTCCATGAAGAGAAAGATGCAAGCTTGCTTCCGATCTTCAATAACAAAGATGATCTACCTTGAAGAAACTCAAACCCAAGCTTTTGCTTTGCTAATCAAGTATTAGCAAAGAAAACACCCTAATCTAAGCGGCTAGAATAGATGATGATGATGATGAAGTAGGAATTTAGCACTCTTTTGTTTTCAATTTCTCACTCATTTTCATCACTTTGCAAAAAGCTAGAAACCTTTTTATCAAAAAGGAAGAAGAAGAAGCAAATCTCTTTGTGGTGAATAATGAAATCTAGTGAGGTTAGAAATGCAACCATGGGTTAAGTATGATAACTTAACCCATGTAGAGACTTAACCATGGTGAAGGGTTGGGTTGGGTTAACAAATATCAACCAAAATATCTTTAGAAAATATCTTTAGTTAAAAACAAAAGCAAAGCTTCTAGAAGCTTCAAGAAGGTTTAACCCTGATCCAAACCCTAACCATGTTTAAACTCTACAAAATATGTTGCATTTGTAACCTTAACTTGTTACAACATTATATATCACATATATAATATATTTTGTAACAAAATAAAATAATACAATTAACATATATCACATATATATCAATGTATTACCCGAGTGAGAAAAAGAATCTTTTAGTGAGCTTATATTAGTTAATGTAATTTAATATATCAAATATATAATTATACATTAAATTATCGAATCAACACTTGATCCGATAATCCGGCTATTTCACAAATAACCGACTAATATAATCTGTATCAGTTCATCGAATCAACACTTGATCCGATGACCCGGCTATATCACATATACCCGGCCGATATCTCATATCATGAGAATCTAATACGGTATCATATACACGTATTGTTCTCATTCCCGCACATATCACATATGTGCTCTTACTCCGTTTTGCCCGAGCCAGGAAACCTCTGTGTAGGACTCTAAAGAATCGTCAATACGCCGGCAGTAGGTGATGATCATATCAAACACCCACAAGCTGCAAGCGGTCAGCTAAACATAACAGCCACCCAGGTATTGAGCAATCAGAAGATCAACAAGCAAGCCTGTACTTTCTCCCGTGAATCCAACCAGTAACACTCCCGTACAGTCTGGTCTCTTCGTCTGATATGTCGCATATCTCGCCTAGGGTTGGTAAACGTCACACCCCAGTAGCTTGATAAGTCGTGTCGATATGAGGTCTATAACAGTTTGAGAAACTACTGATAACACTTACCAGTAAATCTCAGCAACCCTGGCCAGGGATTTCCAATTATAGCCAATCGAACACAGCGCAACATCAACTCCTTATACCGGGAGAGACGAAACCCCTCCTATCGCTCATTGCCTCCATGTGATTCGGCACTGTACCCAAAAGCCACCTTTTTGCACGCCCTCTTAGACGTGGTATGATGGAAATCAAAGCACGGTGAGAATCACACAAGACTCTATGACGATCTCGGGTCTATAGGCTAACCTGTACCAGCGTCACCAGAGAACTGCCATCTGACGTGAGGTATAATACCATCTGGGAGTTCTCGGCGAGTCCGTCCAGTGTACCCAGTCTCCACTGAGCACCCGTATACCTTCTCTGATGTCAAACACCAATGGATATGGGATCATCCATCGCCCGTCATATGGGTCAAGAAACGCATACTCTAGTCTACTCTGGAGTATCGATGCCCTGTCTCGGTACTCCCACGACTAGGAACATTTGAAGGATGTACTTGGCGACTACAGTGTACCCACTAGTATGATCTGCATCATAGTCTTGGTAGTCAAGTACTCATCCTAAGGACTTTATCAACATGTAATATAGAGACAATTAGAGTACATGTTAAGATAAAGAGTAACCAGATAGCATACTATCATGTCGAGCAAGAAAGTTCTCCCTATATATGTCCTAGCATCCACTACAATATACAACGCATGTACAGTAATGGCCTCTAGGTCATACATATAACTAACAGTACCCCGGGGCAAGAAGACTCGTATATGTTAGACGGTGAGCCCGGCAGGGGAGCACTACCTACCGATGATAGTATTTAGACTCGGCGGTTATCCGGAGGATACCGACCGGAGTAACGAGATGGATATGAGGGCCGACCAGGGTGTGCAGCGCCTGAGGTCCGATCTGAGGATGCGGCGTTTGAGATATATGAGGACTTACGTGTCGATGCTGGGCATGGCTTTCATGATGTTTCAAGTGTCGATGCTGGACACTCAGGTTCCATGATTTTGAGGTGTCGCGAGGGACACATGTTGATTTATATCCTCACATTTTCATGCATATTCTTTTATGATATTTACATGCATGATGTTGTTGTGTCAGTGGTTGACACGTGGACGAGATCCACATGCATACGTACTTTGATTATATGAGTGGACGAGATCCACATGCATACATACTTTGATTATATGAGTGGACGAGATCCACATGCATACATACATTGATTATATGGATGGACGAGATCCACATGCATACATACTTTGATTATATGGGCGGACGAGACCCACTTGCATACATGCTTTGATTATACTGTTGGATGTTATACACATGCTTATAGATCTTGACTACCTTGTTGGCACATATACAGACCCGGTCACCCTAGATATCAGTATTACCTTTATGATATTGTTGACCTAGGAGTCGTTGTTTATTCGATTTCTATCTGTTGATATTTTTCTACTCACGAGTTGGCAACTCACCCCCGTTGTGCCACAGTTCTTGCAGGTCGACCGCTTGGATCAGTAGCGGCTTCGCTGGCACACAGTTGCATTCGGGGGTTTTGCATTTGTAGGTGGGACCTTTGTATCATTCCCACTCTTTTATCTACATTTCATATTGTATCTAGTTAAAATCAATCAAAATTTGTAAATTGTATAAGTAACGAGACTTAGTGGGATTGTGGTTGCGAGACTTAGAGCGAGGGGTTTTCCGCTACTTGTGATTCATATGTCTTGCTTTTCTTTATCTTTTGTGGTGAACTTCGTCGTTGGGCGTCGTATACTTTTATATATTGTCTTGCGTGGTTGTGATCCACCGTTTGGCGAAGAGCTAGCTCCCGCTTGGGGATGCCATTATTCTTAAGATGTATTTGTGGTTTTGGATCAAAATATACAAAGGAGGTGCTGCCAAAATTTTTAAAAGACGAAACATGTTTTCAAACTAGTAAATTTCACTTGCATCATTCATGTTCCTTTTCTATGCATTAAGAAAACTTGATTTCATATACCTTTATTTCAAAACCTCACCTCCTTTATTTTTCTAAAAGGTTTAGATTTCTGGGTTTCAGTTTACTTGAATTTCGTTACGCCTTTAGACGTTGCGTGGTTCAAGTGCTGGTCACGAGCTAATATTTCGGGTTGTGACAGGTATTATGAGGTTATGATTATCTAGATAGACTTTGGGAGTAATGGATAACTTTAGTGTAATTGGATGATGGTATCGCTAGTTAGTTTAGTCGCGAGCCCTAGAATAAGGTTTACACCAACACGCACACACATGCTTGGGAGTAATGGATAACTTTAGTGTAATTGGATGATGGTATCGCTAGTTAGTTTAGTCGCGAGCCCTAGAATAAGGTTTACACCAACACGCACACACATGCTTACTTGTTATACTTGTGCGTATATAGGGATATGTATAAATATACACACACATAGGTATGGGACTCTGTATATATATACGTATACCTACACATGGATGATGAGGATTGTACATGGTATTTGGAGATGAATCGATAAGATTGAGCATGGTGCCACGAGATCGGTGATATGATGTGGTTCGTATTAGGAGATACGACATGAGATTTTAGCGGGCCTTTAGGCGTGTGTTTTCATACACGCACATATATGCAGATGGTATCAGTTTGTACTAGACTTAGATCACTACCCCAATTCATGAGATATTATGATATGGATACCAGATAAATGATGAGATGAATGTGATATTTGACCCGTGTCCAGATTGGGATGTCGTACGACGGATTTGCGTACAAGCTATATATTGATGATTGATCCGCACTCTTGACTCGAGGATGTCGTGTTATTTATTGTATCGTTTGTATGTGATACTATTGAGGCGAGATTACCGACTATTATATATATATGTGTGTGTGTGTGTGTGTGTCTATATATATATATCGACTAAGATTTAGATGGTTTCCACACCCTTTCGATTAGCTTGTTAGTTAGATCTGTAGTTTACTTAATAGATGTTAGACTAGACCCGAGTCATACCTATTTCAAAACTAACGAATCGTGAGTATTTTAAAGACAGGCCAAGGGATTCTACGGATATTTTCAAAAGACGCATCTTTTCTTAAAAACGCCGTGGCCTTTATTTTTTCTAAACACCACGATTCATGTTATTTCAAATGGCAAAACTGTATGACATATATATATATATATATTGATGTAGATTCTTCACTGTTGCGTTTATTATTCAATTTCCGCATATTCTTGCTATTCGCATCGCATTGCATGTTTAAATGTGTTTATTGTTATATTAAACCCATGCTGTCAGGACACCAGCACCATTATCGATGATGCGTATATTCCACGTACACCAGCTTGCCGGCTCACACACTTCATCATTGATAATTGTCATGTCACTACACAGTAGGATTGCTGCATCAGGATATGACTCCTTGCATGATATGTTGGCGCACAGGCATATTGTACACTCATACCTGCGTATATACCTACTTGTACATCCATATTGGCACACAGGCATACTGTACACTCATACCTGCGTATATACCTACTTGTACATCCATATTGGCGCACAGGCATATTGTACACTCATACCTGCGTATATACCTACTTGTACATCCATATTGGCGCACAGGCATATTGTACACTCATACCTACGTATATACCTACTTGTACATCCATATTGGCGCACAGGCATATTGTACACTCATACTTGCGTACAGACATATTGTACACTCATACCTGCGTATATACCTACTTGTACATCCATATTGGCGCACAAGCATATTGTACACTCATACCTGCGTATATACCTACTTGTAGATCCATATTGGCGCACATACATATTGTACACTCATAGTTGCGTACAGACATATTGTACACTCATACTTGCGTACACACATATTGTACACTCATACTTGCATGCATACGTATTTGCACATACATAAATGATTCCGGTTTGATTTTGGAGATTTGGGGAATCGCAAGATATACTTTAAAACTGGATTCATTTTAAAAGAGCGGTTTTCCCTCGATATATGCAAATTACTGTTTTATGTTGCATGATTTACTGATATGCTTACATTTCTATTATATGCCGCATACATTATGCTTTATGATTACACGCATTGAGATATGTTGTTTTCATGAGTTTTCTGGATTTGGGAACCTTGGTTATTTCAAAAGAGAGTATTCTTTGTTTTAAAAACCCGGTTTCTCTTGATATGATATTTCAGTGCGTTCGCCATAAGTTTTATCGGTTCTGATATATATATACCCCATGCGAGGAGGAGTCGTGGGCCGTGTGCGGGTACATGGTGGGGCCCGATATGGTACCCCGGGGCAAGAAAAGGATGCTGTGTATACAGACGGTGAGCCTGGCAGAGGGAGTACTACCTACCGGTGATAGTATTTTGAGCTCGGCGGATATCCGGAGGATACCGACCGAAGACGAGAGATGATATAGGCCGATCCGGACTGACGGAGCCCATGGGCTGATCTTGACTGACGGAGCCCGATATATATGAGGATTTACGTGCCAATGCTGGGCACAGGTTTCATGATGTTTTAGAGTGTCGATGCTAGACACTCAGGTTCCATGATTTTAATGTGTCGCGAGGGACACACGATGATTTATATCCTCATACTTTCATGCATATGCTTTTATGACTTTTACATGCATGATATTGTTGTGTCATTGGTTGACACATGGACCAGGTCCACATACATACAGGCATTGATTTCATAATTGGATGATATCTACATACTTATAGACTTCATAACATAGTTGACACTGATTTCATGATGATTATATTGATCACACCTCATATTTATGATATGTTGCTACCTGAGGCACTGACACGAGCACTTCGTATTACACTGATGTATAGATGTTTATCCTTGCCACCTTATCATGCTTCAGACTTTATCATATTGAGTATATATATATATATATATATATATATATATATATATATTACTGATCATATTGACCTAAGATAGAGTCATACATACGATTTCTGTTCTGTGATGTTTTCTACTCACGAGTTGGCAACTCACCCCCGTTGTGCCACAGTTCTTGCAGGTTTTTGCCGTACAGGTTTCATTGCGGCTTTCTGGCACACTGCTTCCTTTCTGGGTGATTTCTTTGGTAAGTGGGTTCACTCGCATCGTGACCACCATTGTACTTATTTATTTTCAGTTGTATCTAGCAAAATTCCATCAACCAGACTTGTATTTATTTCAGAATTAAAGAACCATTTGTATATTCTTTCGACCTTAGAGTCGCGCGTTGTAGTATTATGGTTTTCTTGATGATTTTGAGCTTCCTTTTGAGTTTTGATCATCGCCCTTCGGCGTTGTATATTATATTGCTTGCGTGGTTGTGACCGTTGATTGACGAAGAGCTAGCTCCCTCTTGGGGATGCCTTTTATCATTGTGCATATATTATTCATGTTGTACCCCGTTTGGGGCCAGTTTTTACAAAGGAAACTCTGCCGAAATTTTCAGAAAAAACTTGAGATTTTAAAAACGCATAATTCGGCTTATGCTATTAAAACCACTTCTTTAAAACTAGTTTTCCTTCATTTATTATTTAAAATGGTTTTAGATTTCTGGGCTTTTGGCTTACTTGAATTAGATGGGATCCTATAGACTTCATATGATTCAATGGACAGTCACGTGCCATTTCGAGTCGTGACACTCGACTTTTCGAGATGGTCTCTCACTGGACCCTAGAACCCGGTTACTTGTGTTCCCCGCCTTGGGTCTATCCTAATGCGGAAAAGAAAATAATATACATCAATGGTGACATCACCCTCAACCCGGAAGTGTCTCAATAAAAGAATATTACATACAAGCTTTTACATGAATGAAAATGAAAAACTCTCATCTCACATAAAAACCACCGGCTATTCAAAACACGACGATCCAATATAACATATCACAGCAACACATAACATCATATGTCATCAATGTATGTAAATATGCGTATCCCAATTGTCGTTGACATATAGCAACGAAACTGGCGATACACCACATATTACACTTACGGTCACAAAAAAGAAAGTGAAAAACTACAACAATTGGAATCCGCAACCACCTTAGACATCATAAACCCAATGTATCACATACTTTGGATTTCATGCCTAACCAAATGAATTCCTTAGACATCACATGCCTAACAATTATAAACCCCGCATTTTAGTCTCGATATTGAAAACACTTTTCAATAACCAGTCAGGTAATTCAACAAGATTCTTGATAACATGATCGAATGCTCGTCGGAAGCTTTAGTAGACGGCCGCACCCCCGATGCCGTCGACGATGTGCAATAAGGCGGAACACCGCGGCCGCGAGCACCCGAACGGATGCTTTTGGCGACGGGGTTCTCCTACAGTCACTTGGTCGGGGCTATGGGGCATGGCTATCTAATAAGGTTACCCGGCGAGTATCCGCGTACGCTACGTGATTTTGACGGACTTTTGATCCACATCAAAATTACGTGGCAACCGATCAATTGAGACTAAAGTTCTAGATTTATAAAATTCAAACTAGTTATCACATAACTAATTGTGTGGATTCCAAATATTGTATCACAATCACAGATAGCTAGATGATGTTAAACATTTCGATCGAATAAACAAACACCCAAAATTTCCCAAAGAGCTCAACAATTGAGCGAAGTTCAAAAAGTACCTAGAACATGCCACGGCACCTATGAACCATCCATAGAAGGGCTGACCCATGCCTCACTCATGTCGCCACGGAACTGCCGCAAACCCTAGGGTATGACCGCGGTTCCGCGATCCAAAAAGTCGAGTTTGGGTATCGTTCTTCTAGAGGGTCCACAGAATCGCTTGCATGATTTTCTGAAGATTTTAAACTTGGAAAAAATCCAACTCTTGGAAAATTTCCAGCGAGGGAAAATATAGGTTATTGATATCCGTTCAAACTTTTTACCGTTTTCTAAATAACCCGAATAGATATTAGAATTACGACTACGAAACACTCCGAATTGGCTTTGCAGAAAGTTAACATCACATGGAAATTTGGCAAAAACAAGCAACACCTGAAACACTAAAACCCAGAGACTGGAACACCCTAAAAATTTGAAGCCAAAAAGCCCAAATGGAACTGGTGAGCTCGGAAAGAAGGTGTGGAGGGTTCAAATTTGTATGGTGTTCATATTATATCACATACAACATTCTGCAGTTGCTAAAAAAATTTATAGGCCATTTAAAATTCGACAGAAACCAGGATTGTATATCGAGTGTTTCGAAGTAGTTTCAGTTTCGTAATCTAATAAACATCGTTTAAATCTATAGCTTGGCTCCGATACCACTGTAAGGTTTGTTAGGCCGGCAGCAAGGTTTCGGGTACCAATTTCAAATTTTTGCCGTACTAAAGAACCATAACCCTAGAATCTTAACTAGAGATTTAGACGAACAAGCAATGCAAACATTTTTACATCTAAGTGAATGAGGAATACAACCTTTGTAGACTGGTCCTTCACTTCAAAAGCTCTGTGTAGTAGTCCTTTCGCTCCAAGTAGTGAACACCCGAACTCTAGTAAGGGTTCACATGAAGAAATGAACAAGCTTGCTCGAAGTCTTCGAGATCGAAGATGATCTACGTCGAAGAGACTCAAGCTCGTGCTACCTCTTCACTAATTGTAGATTAGTGAAACAAACACCCTAAACTATATGGCTATTATAGTAGAGGATGATGAAGTAGAAAATGGGCTCACTTTAGATTAATTTTTCTCACATTATTTTATCACCTTTTCAAAAGCTAGAAAGCTTTTCCATGAGGAAGAAGAAGATGAAGTGGAGATGATAAAAATGAAACTCATGAGGTGAGAATAGCAACCATGTGTAAGTTAGTGTCATACACTAACTCATGTAGAGAATAAACCATGTCTAACAATAATGGTTAGGTTAATAAATATCTACAAGTAAAACAAAACTAGTGGACTTAGTCAAAGATGCTTCAAGCTTCTCCAAGCTTCCAAGCATGACAATTTCCAACTAATATTGAATTACTTTAAATAAATAAAACCTCACATTATTATAAACATGGTGTGAGTCTCATACACCCATGTAGCATGTGGCATCTAGCATGACACAAAAGATGTACATTAATATATATCACATATATACAAAGTGTACACTAGTGAGAAAAAGAAATGTTTAAGTTGTAAGTCAACGTTACACACCCCATAAGATGCGGGGAGGCGGAATAGGTAAAACAATCATTTTTTTTAATGTAACATCGACTAACTTTACGGATCTTTGCTAAACCCTAACTAACAAACTATCTAAAAGTGCTAAACTACTATGATAGATGATTATACCTCAAGATGTTAGTTATATGTATGCCCTAGAGGCCATTACTGTGCATACTATGTATATTGTAATGGATGCTTGGACATATATAGGGAGGACTTTCTTGCTCGACATGATAGTACGCTAGCTGGTTGTTCTTTATCTTAACATGTATTCTGATTGTCTCTATGTTACATGTTGATAAAGACTTTATGTAACGTTTTGAAAATCGTTTCGGTGAAATTTCGAAAAAAATCGGTAAAATAAGGGGGTTTTCTGTAAAAAGTCAAAATACAAATATCTTATTATAAAAATTAAATATACATATTCTAGCTATGTAATTGCTATTATTTGGTGTTTATTGAGCCGCTGGTGAAATTTCAAATTTTCTGAAAAAAATATTATTTTATTATTATTTAAGCCGTCACTAATACATTTAATTAGGGAAAATTACAAATTGGAATGAGTTGAAACAAATTTTGTGCATCATAAAACATTAAATAAAATTTTATCATGTGGTTTTTGGAACGAAATCATTTGCCAAAACGGTTTAAATATTATTAAAGAAAAAAAGGCTTTTTTTTAGCGTAAATGGATGTTTGGGGTATTATATTTATCATTTTTCATCACCCCACACCCGTACCCACATCCACACACTCCCATTTACTTCTCCCCTTGAAGAATTCAGCAGCCCCCATTTTTTTTTCCCCACTTGAATTTCAAAGGAAAGAAATGAAAGAAAAGAAAAAAAATGGAGAAATGAGGTGGACCTTTGACCTTGAATTGACTTTGACTCCCCCCCCCCCCACTTTCTCTACCTCCCTCTCTCTCCGCTCCCCCTCCCATTCCAGCCGAAATCTCCTCCTACAGCAGCAACCCCCCCTCCATTTTCCCTTCTCTTTTCTCTTCAAGACTTCATCAAAAATTGCCTCAAAATCCATCAAAAAAATCCCGAAACCCAAATCCGACTCCTACCCATTTTAGCTTAGCCCGTATAGCATGGATCTTTGTGAAAAGAGAGCATTTTGGGAGGCCATGGATGCTTTGGATATTCAAATGTTTTTGGGTATAATTCTAAAACGTTTTTGCTTAATTTGTTACAAATTTCTTAAAGCTAAACTACTTAAGTATTAATTAGGCTTAAGTTGCAAGTTTTGGAATTCAAGTTAGGAATTTGAATGCAAGTTAGGGTTTTATAAAATTGGTGTATGGTTGTGTGTTATATTTAGGCTTTTTGTCATGTTAATACAAGATTAGTAGATTGTGCTAATGGTTAGTTTAAAAATTATGCTAATTTGCTAATTTGCTTACTAGGTTTTTGAAATTGGTTAAATACTTGGGATTAAAAATGTGTTTAGGTTTTTAATGACTTCATTAACTTTATTAAGTGTGGTTTAATACTTTAGATCATGCAAATCTAAGCTAGATTGTAGTTTGTGCATTTTTGCTTTGAAATTGTTAAATTTTAGGTATTTTGTAAACTAGAATATTAGGGTTTTTGGAATTTAATGAGATTAAATTCTAGGAATTGTTTATATGACTTATTTAAGATATTTAATAAGTATACTGGCCGCTACATTCATTTAAACGTCATGTTTTGTACAAAAACGGCGAATTGTGTATGCTAGATTTTCGGAAAAATGACTTTTTAAGTGAAATTGGGGTTTTTGTGAGTTTTAACCTAGTATATTAAAATTAGTGTTCGTGAATGTGCAAATGAGTGTGATTGGATTTTTCTCGATGGTTTGACGTTTGTACATCGACATCGAGGGTTGGTTTGACTATTCTTGCATGCGTAGGCGATAGGTTTGGACCTATGCGTGATACGCGTGCCGATTTGATTTTCGTATGCCGTTTCGATTTCGAATTTATTTTTAATGCGATATGGTGCGTTATGATATGTAGGTACCCCATGTGGACTTCAAGATGACAAGCAAGCGCGTGGCGACGTCGGCACCGGCTAGCGAGGACCAGGTGAGTAGATTTATATCTACGGGGAGAAGTCGGGAGGATGGCGTATAGCACCCCCGCAGTCCGTGATGGTGTATACGGATGCGTATACACACCAACAATTATTATATATTATTTGGGATTAATAACGATGCTTAGGAAGGATATTGGGGTGTTGGATTACCTTAGTGTTGCGAACCCTAGGGTAGTGTTGCACTACACATACACACATACATACTTGCATACATTCCTATTGATATGTGCTCATGGGATTCTTATAGTTATGGGTTCACATGGGTATGGGACTATGTGTTCACATACGGATTTGAGGATGATACTTGGGATTGAGTTGAGTCGATGAGATTTGATTTGAGGCCGTGAGATCGGTGATACAGCAGGGTTCGTATCTTAGATACGACATGACGTTGTAGCCGGTCCTTGACGTAGTGTTTCACACACGTCCATGCATACGTAGGCGGTATCAGTATGGTACTAGACGTAGATCAGTACCGCGATCATGATATTTGATAAAGAGGATACCAGGTGAATAGTATGATGAATGTGATATTGACCCGTACCCAGATTTGGGATGCCGTACGACGGATTTACGTACGAGCTATATTGATGATTGATCCGCACTTTTGACTTGGGATGCCTGATTATAGATATGGTATCGGATATGATATTATTGAGGCGGGATCACCGACTATAGATATACAGGTATGTATATGTATCGACTCAGATGATAGGCGGTTTCCTTACCTGTAGTTCAGCTTGTTAGTTCAGCCGTATAGTTTAGTGTAGTTGTTAGATTAGATTAGACTTCTTACCTATTTCAAAAACTAACGAATCGTGGGTATTTTAGAAGACAGCCCAAGGGATCCTACGGATATTTCAAAAGACGTATCTTTTCATAAAAACACCGTAGCCCCTATTTTCAAAACCCCATGATTCGTGTTATTTCAAAAGGCACCATTTGTAGGACTTATATTAGATTATTACAGATTAGTTATAGTTGCGTCTAGTATTCAGCTCCCGCTCATTTTTACTGTTCGCTCCGCATCGCATACTTATATTATAATTTCTTATTGCATTATTTATATCATGCTGTTAGGACACCAGCACCATTACCAATGACGCGTATGCACCACGTACACTTACTTGCCGGCTCACACACATCTTCATCGGTAATTGACATGTCACGAACACTTTAGAAAATACTATTTCATTTGACATAGGTTGCTAGCTAATAGTTTAGACATGATATTAGTGTACTTGCCTTATATGCTAGTTAGACATTGTAGTTATTGCCTACTACTTCATGCATGTTATTATTCACTGTTGTGTCGCATTCATGGATTCTCATGCCTATATTCACTGTTTACATGCTATTGAAGACTTGGATTCGGATTTCATGAGATTTCTTGGATTTGGAGGAAAACCGCAAAAACATAAATAAACCTTTTCTCCCTTTTAAAATAAAAAGTGTGGTTTTCCCATGATGTATGAGTCGTCCACCATGAGTTTGCTGATTGATTTCGAGACCCGATTCGAGGAGTGGAGGAACCGTTTCGGGTACATGGTGGGCCCGGTATGGTACCCCGGGGCAAGAGGAATGTGGTGTTGACGTTGAGCCTGGTTAGGGAGCACTACCTACCGGTGATATTACCCGACGCGTCGGATATCCGGAGGATACCGTCGTGGTCTTGAGATGGATGGTAGGGGCCGGTCTGGACTGACGGCGCCCTAGATATTTGTAGCGTCTTGAAAAGTCGTTTTGGTGTTTTCCTGAAATTCGGTGAAAATTCGGTATTTTTCCGAAAACCGTCTTTCTCGATATTTTGCAGTTTAGGGCTAATTATACCTTAAATGGATAGGTAATTACTTGTTTTTAGTGACTAATGAGTTAATTATGAAATTTTGGTCATTTAAAAATTTTTCCCTATTTTTCATTTTTTTAATATTATTTTAAGCCGGTAAGAAAATACATTAAATAAGCGATAAATACAAATTTTTCCGGGCTAATTTTAATCTCTAAAATTATTATAATTATATTCTAGTGATAACATGAATTTTTAGTAATTTATTTTGATTTTTTTCAAATTTTTATGATTTGAAACGAAATTATTGAATTTTTGGGCTAAAACTTGCAATTTTTGAGTTGTAGGGGGCCTTTTTGCATAAAATTTCTTTTGTAAAACCCCTCTATCTTTTCCCTCAGCCCAAGAACAGCCCAAACCTTGGCCAAGACCAGAAATTTCTGGCCTCTCTTTTCTTTGGTTGCTTCTTGAGTTGTTTTGTTAGTTTATGGATTTAATTTTAAATATAATGATAAAGTATGATACATTGACCTTGGAACTTGACCCTTGACCTTCCCACTCACCCCACACCCTCCCCCATACCTCCTACCTGGCCGAAACCTGCACCCCTCTTCCTCATCTCTTTTCTTTGCATTTTTCTTCAATTTCCTTCAAGAAAATACATCAAAATCCATGAATTAATTCCAAAAATCCAAACAAAATCCTTATGCTATCCTTTCCTTAACCATTCTTGCTTGGATCTTGGTGCTTGAGGCCATCAATTGGAGCAATTCTCTTGCTTGATCCATTGATCAAGAGGTATAATTCTCATCAAGTTGCTTTCTTTTGCTAAAAATTCCTTTAATTGTATGGTTAGTGTTAAAAGTTAGCTTATTTCTAATCTAGTTTAAAAGAAGTAGTTTGTCTAAACTAGGGTTTTGAACCATGATAATTAATTAAGTGTTTATTAGTTAATCTAGTTGTTAGTGAACTAATCTATATGGTTACCTTGTTATGTAGTCTTTAATTATGCTAATTTAGGTAATTTTAGAAGTTGATTTTAGTTGTAAATTGTTGTTTTAAGGTTTTTCAAGAGAGGGTTATGTATGGAAAATGATATTTGAAGCTTGATTAGTGAGTGGATTAAGTTTTAGAAAGCATTATTTAGTTAATTGAACCTAAATTGTTATCTAGTGTTTTGCTAACCTAACCTAAGAGGTTAATTTCCTTAAGTGGGCTTTTGTAGTGTTAAATTAAGTTTTTCAAGTGTGGATTTTGATTTGCAATTGCTATTTATAAAAATCAAGAAAGGGTTTGGTTGTGGAATATAGGTTTTGGAGCATGGTTAATGTGTTGTAATTAGTGGGTGTGGATTGCTTGTAGTGTGCTTGGGTGAGTATGCTTTATTGTAATCGTTTTGTCGCAAATCGGCGATTTTTGCACCGATTTTGGGACGCTATGCTTACTAGATTTTTATATAAATTATGTGTTGGACTATTTTTGATATCTTGATGATTGTAATGGCTTGTCCTACGACTTTTAGGATGCGTGAGTGCGGTTTTTGGGTAGTCGGGTTTTAGTTTTGCCGGGCGACCAAATCGGCGTATTCCGGCAGTTTTTGCGATTTTCGCGTGTGTCCGCGCACCTTGTGCACGTTGTACCTAGCTAGCGAACTTTAGTTGTTTCGTTGGGGTTTTGCGTCATTCTTGATATGTAACCTTATGTCTGGTATTGATGTAAATTCCAGGTTCGGTCGCGGAAACGTCAGACGCGGCGCGAAAGGGAAAGGCGGTGATTGGACACAGCTAGCCAGGAATCCCGGTGAGTAGATTTAACATCTACGGGGGACGATCGTTGGATGGCGCAAGTCGCCCGATAGATTTAGTAAACTGGAAAATAGTAAATTGGATAATCACTTGTGACATTAGAATAATAATACTGGCATGATAATTGCTGCAATTAGATCAATAGGTTATACCCATATACGCAAACTCAATTGTAGGACACATGCACCATTACCAGGTCTTTATATGCAGCACGAGCACTATTCATGTTTACACACACACCCTGGTAATTGCCATGCCACCACACTAGATAACTTTTAAATTGAAACCTTTTACTAATTGATACTTAAACTGGTACTATTGCCTTTAATTCCTTAAAAATGAAACCGTAGTATTGCTAGTCATGTGCATGTACTTCATCATATTAATTGTTCATGCTTAATACAATAATCACACATCGCATCTTGATTATTGATATCATACGCATTCATTATCATTGATATATGCACTCAAGAGGATTTCTTGGGATTTGATGATATTGCTGGATTTCGGGGGAAAACCGCAAATTTCTAAACTTATTATATATTTTTAAAACATGTAAATTGCGGTTTTCTAGTGATGTAAGTGTCGTCCACCATGAGTTTGCTGTGGTTTTTGGAAACCCGTTTCGAGGAGTTGGATGAACCGTTTCGGGTACATGGTGGGCCCGGTAAGGTACCCCGGGGCAAGAAGCTCGTGGTGATGACGATGAGCCTGGCAGGGGACGGATTACCTACCGGTGACTTCATTGGGCACGGCGGATATCCAGAGGGTACCGACCGGGGCCGCGAGAGGATGATATATTGATACTGAGTTGGGTTAGCCGGATGGCTGAGGCCAGAGACACTATGACATGGATTTATGAGATTTGAGACAGCTTTTGGGTGTCGTTGCTGGACACCGATTTTCGTCGATTCATTGACATTATGCTGGTATTCTAAAAGAGTTTCAAGAACAAAAAGAGATAAAATATTTCTTATATATCCTATTGAGACCTCAGATATTCATGTTGCATACATATTAGCACACTGATGTTGTATACACACCTGCTAGTGCATCCAGTCATACCTGTATTATACATGCTAGGATGCTTGTGTGCATGCATACGATAGCCTTTGTAGATGTTATTTTTTACTCACGAGTTGGCAACTCACCCCCGTTGTGCCACAGTCTTTTGCAGGTCCGCTCCGTCAGTTCAGTAGCGGCGGGCGCACTTGTCTTTTGCCTCTTTTGCCTGAGCTCGAGATTTGCTCATAGGTGGGTTATGTTATTTTTTTTGTACCACCTTGTATATTCTTGTATCTAGTGTACTCCATCTACTGTTCTACCAGATTATTGTATATTGACCTAGAGATGAGACTTTGAGGTTTGTGGATTTTGTACTGTATTTGGGGTCGAGCTCACTTGAGCCAACATGCTACTTTTTCATGCTTCCTTATGCTTTATTATGCTTGTTGTCATTTACATTGCGTGGGATTTTTGACCGCCGTATGGCGAAGAGCTAGCTCCCGCTTGGGGATGCCCTATTTTGTTGGTTTCATGTATATATTTTGTTGTACCCATTTTTGGGGGCCAGTATTTACAAAGGAGACTCTGCCGAAATTTTCGGGAAAAATTGGTATTGTTTTTAAAAAAGTGTTTTACATGACCTATTTGATAACTCGCTTTCAATTGATTGGGTTTTCTTCACTCTTTTGCTTCATTGGTTTTGTTTTCTGGGCTTTGGCTTACTTATTTTACGGACGTCTTTAGACGTTTCGTAAACTTAAGTGCCAGTCACGTTCCGTACCCTGTGGGTCGTGACAAAGTTGGTATCAGAGCGATAGGTTTTACCTTTGTGAGGGTAGGATGACCCTTGGTAGATGGAGTAAGTGACTTAAGCAGCGTAACGTAGCGTGCGTATGTCCGCGGCATACTTACGATACGGTACTCCGCCTAAGTGACTTTAAGATACTTGCTTGGAAATTTCCTTCTTCAATTCCGTGTATCCTATGATCCTATTGCACTGTCCTTACTATCCGTTTTCCTGTGACAGCCACTATGCCGCCGAAGGCTACGAGGGCACAGAGGGCTGCCGCCAGAGACGAGATTCGAGCTGGCTCGTCCGAGACTAGGACTGAGCAGGGTGGTATGCCTACGCCGCAGGGACAGACCGATCCACCTTCCCCAGGACGTATGGATAGGCTCGAGACCGGTATGGAGGAGTTGCGACAGATGATGGGAGGCATGCAGGAGCTGCGTCAGATGGTAGGATCCCTAGTTGCAGCCAGTCGTACACCGAGGCCGGATGACGTACCTACTACATCACAGACGACCATGATACCTGCTCCTACTACTACCACCGTGGCCATTCCGGTTTCACTACAGGATTTCAAGAGGCTGAGACCTCCAGTATTCACCGGCACTGAGGCAGCGGAGGACCCACAGACGTTCCTTGACAGTTTAGCCAGGATCTGCCGTTCGCTGAGATGTTCGGATGATCGATGGGTAGAGCTTGTGAGTTTCCGACTAGAGGGTCTCGCGCAGACATGGTGGGAGTCAGTCTTGAGAGGTCGAGCTGCAGATCTGCCGCCTATGACTTGGGCCGAGTTTACAGCGGTCTTTCTAGCCCGTTTCCTTCCAGAGAGCGTTCGTGACGCCAGAGCTCGCAGCTTCGAGGCCTTAGTCAAGACACCTGGGATGACGGTGTCTGAGTATGACATCCAGTTTACACAGTTGTCCCGATATGCTCAGTATTTGGTGGATACCGAGGAGAAGATGGTGAAGAGGTTCGTACAGGGACTTGATGCCCAGCTATATCTTGCCATTGGCGCCCAGCGCTACGACACTTATTCAGCTGCTAGGGATACGGCATTGCGGATGGAGGCACGCATATCACAGACTTCGGCCGTTTCTGGGCCGAAGAGGATGCGCACCGATGTACCGCCTCAGAGGCAGCGCGCCAGATTCTTTCCGAGAGATAGGCCTGGCAGAGGATTTGGACGGGGACAGTTATATGGTTCTTATCCCCAGGGGCAGCAGCCGTCGCCAGGATGTTTTGGGTGCGGGTGTTTGCACCATCTTGTCAGAGACTGCCCGGTGAGACGACAGGGAGCAGCGACAGTTCCGCATGTGACCCTACCACCATCACCACCCCCTCCTCAGAGAGCCCTACTTCCTACCCCAGGCGATGCTCCACGCCAGTTAGGTGCACCGAGAGGCCGAGGACGTGGCGGTCCTGTTCAGAGAGGACGAGGAGGCAGAGGCCGAGGTCGAGGTCAGCCCGCTATCGGTGGAGGACAGGCCCGAGTTTTTGCTTTGACACCGCAGGATGCGCAGGCATCCAATGCCGTCGTGACAGGTACCTTGCCAGTTTGTTCTTTCGACGCACGGGTATTATTCGACCCAGGTTCCACACATTCGTACGTCTCTACACACTTTGCACCGATGTTGGGCCGTGAGTCGTCGTCGTTAGACCAGCCGCTTGTTGTTGTTACTCCGATAGGCGAGTCGTTTGTCACTCGGTTTGTATTTCGTTTGTGTTCCGTTCGTATCGGGGAGAGGGATTCATCAGTTGATTTGATACTCCTCGATATGTTGGACTTTGATGTGCTTCTGGGCATGGATTGGCTAGCCACTTGTTATGCTTTGGTGGACTGCCGTGAGAAGGCAGTCAGATTTAGCTTTCCGGGAGAGCCAGTCCTTGTTATTCAGGGAGACCGCAGTGTCGCCCTTCCCAGCTTAATTTCGTCTCTTCGCGCTGGTCAGCTCTTGCGGAAGGGATGTCAGGGATTCTTAGCGTTTTTTTGTGATACCCGAGCTACAGAGGTTCCGTTGGACCAGGTCCCGGTAGTTTGTGAGTTCCCTGATGTTTTCCCTGATGAGCTACCCGGGCTACCGCCTGAGCGTGATGTTGAGTTCTGCATTGATTTGATTCCCGGTTCGGGGCCTATTTCTATACCGCCTTATCGGATGGCCCCGGCAGAGCTTCGAGAGCTGAAGGATCAGTTGCAGGATTTGTTGGACAAGGGGCTTATTCGACCGAGTGTTTCTCCGTGGGGTGCTCCGGTCCTGTTTGTCAAGAAGAAGGATGGAAGTTTGCGCTTATGTATCGACTACCGCCAGCTGAACAAAGTTACCGTTCGGAACAGATATCCGTTGCCGCGCATTGATGATTTGTTCGACCAGCTTCAGGGTGCGGGGTATTTTTCGAGGATCGACTTGCGATCAGGATACCATCAGCTGCGAGTTCGACAGGAAGATATACCGAGGACAGCTTTCCGTACACGCTATGGCCACTACGAGTTTTTGGTGATGTCGTTCGGACTCACCAACGCCCCAGCAGCATTTATGGATTTGATGAACCGTACATTCAGGCCGTATCTTGACTTGTTCATCATCGTGTTTATCGACGATATCTTGGTGTACTCCCGGAGCAGAGAGGAGCACGAGCAGCACTTGCGGATTACGTTACAGACTCTGAGGGAGCACCAGCTGTTCGCGAAGTTCTCCAAGTTTGCATTCTGGCTGGACAGCGTCGGATTCTTGGGTCACGTGGTTACGAGGGACGGCATTTGTGTGGACCCGAAGAAGATTGAGGCTGTTCAGCAGTGGCCCCGACCTACATCGGTTACTGAGATCCGTAGTTTTCTAGGCTTGGCGGGCTACTACAGGCGTTTTGTTCAGGACTTCTCCCGTATAGCTGCACCGTTGACCAGTTTGACCCGGAAGGGAGTTCCTTTCGTCTGGACAGAGGAGTGCGAGCGCAGTTTTCAGCAGCTACGGACTTGTTTGACTACGGCGCCAGTATTATCTTTACCTTCGGGATCAGGCGGATTTGTTGTCTACTGTGATGCTTCGCGAGTGGGATTAGGATGCGTTTTGATGCAACATGGCCGGGTGATCGCTTATGCTTCTCGGCAGTTGAAGAAGCATGAACAGAACTACCCCACTCATGATTTGGAGATGGCTGCAGTGGTCTTTGCACTGAAGATTTGGCGACATTACCTTTACGGCGAGTCATGTCAGATATTCACCGATCACAAGAGCTTAAAGTACATATTTCAGCAGCGAGACCTGAACCTCAGACAGCGTCGTTGGATGGAGTTGGTGAAAGACTACGACTGCGAGATCTTATATCACCCCGGCAAGGCGAATGTGGTGGCAGATGCGTTGAGTAGGAGGCCCGGAGGTAGTCTATCCTTTTTGCGCGCAGTGCAGAGGCAGTCGTCAGCAGATTGGCAGATGTTATGCGACAGCCGAGTTGAGTTCGAGTTCACTCAGACAGGGGGGCAGCTCGCGCATGTTCGTGCACGCCCACAGTTGCTTGACCGTATATATGAGGCACAGCGCAGTGACGACCGTTGCTCAGAGATCGTGGCACAGATGGGACAGGGCAGATTTTCCGAGTTCGTGGTTGACGATCAGGGGATTTTACGATATGGATCTAGACTGTGCGTACCAGATGCTGATGGATTACGGCGCGACATTCTTGAGGAGGCACACCGATCAGTGTATAGTGTCCACCCCGGTTCCACCAAGATGTACCATGAAATGAGAGAGACCTACTGGTGGGACGGGATGAAGAGGGACATTGCGGAGTTCGTTTCGAGATGCCTGACTTGTCAGCAAGTCAAGGCCGAGCACCAGAGGCCCGCAGGAGAGCTACAGCCGTTACCCATTCCATAGTGGAAATGGGAGCAGATTTCGATGGATTTCGTTGTGGGTCTACCCAGGACCAGTCGAGGGTACGACTCCATCTGGGTGATCGTGGATAGATTGACGAAAGCGGCTCACTTCCTTCCAGTGAAGACGACTTTCAGCTTCGCTCAGTATGCTCAGCTCTATATTGACGAGATCGTGCGACTACATGGCGTACCGACTTGTATCGTGTCAGATCGAGGCACTCAGTTCACCAGCCGACTTTGGCAGAGACTTCAGGAGGCCTTGGGCACTCGTTTGAGCTTCAGCACAGCGTTTCATCCGCAGACGGACGGACAGTCAGAGCGGACCATTCAGACCCTCGAGGACATGCTCAGAGCGTGCGTTTTAGACTTTGGTGGTAGCTGGGATCGTCATTTGCCTCTAGTGGAGTTCTCCTACAACAATAGCTTCCAGGATACTATTCAGATGGCACCTTTCGAGGCATTGTATGGGAGGAGATGCAGATCGCCCGTTTGTTGGACAGAGCTCAGCGAGAGCAGCATTTTGGGGCCGCAGCTTGTTGAGGAGACGACATCGAAGATCCAGTTGATCCGAGACCGGATGAGAGCGGCTCAGAGCAGGCAGAAATCGTATGCTGACAGGCGCCGTCGCAGATTAGAGTTCGCAGTTGGCGACCTTGTTTTTCTGAAAGTCTCTCCGATGAAGGGCGTGATGCGTTTTGGGCGAAAGGGGAAGCTTAGCCCTAGATTCGTAGGTCCCTTCGAGATCCTCGAGCGTGTCGGCGCTTTTGCATATCGTTTGGCTCTTCCACCCAGCTTTCCCGATGTTCACCCCGTTTTTCATGTTTCGATGCTCCGCAAGTACCTTCACGACCCTTCGCATGCGATTCAGCACCCGACAGTCCAGCTAGAGCGCGACCTTTCCTTTGCAGAGCAGCCGGTGGCCATCCTGGATCTGCAGGTGAAGAAGTTGAGGTCGAAGAGTATACCAACCGTCAAGGTCCTTTGGCGTAGCCCGAGCAGCGAGGAGGTTACCTGGGAGACCGAGGGCGAGATGAGGAAGAAGTATCCCCATCTCTTTGAAGGTACGCGTAGCTATATTTTTAAATTCGGGGACCGAATTTCTTTAAGGGGGGAAGATTGTAGCGTCTTGAAAAGTCGTTTTGGTGTTTTCCTGAAATTCGGTGAAAATTCGGTATTTTTCCGAAAACCGTCTTTCTCGATATTTTGCAGTTTAGGGCTAATTATACCTTAAATGGATAGGTAATTACTTGTTTTTAGTGACTAATGAGTTAATTATGAAATTTTGGTCATTTAAAAATTTTTCCCTATTTTTCATTTTTTTAATATTATTTTAAGCCGGTAAGAAAATACATTAAATAAGCGATAAATACAAATTTTTCCGGGCTAATTTTAATCTCTAAAATTATTATAATTATATTCTAGTGATAACATGAATTTTTAGTAATTTATTTTGATTTTTTTCAAATTTTTATGATTTGAAACGAAATTATTGAATTTTTGGGCTAAAACTTGCAATTTTTGAGTTGTAGGGGGCCTTTTTGCATAAAATTTCTTTTGTAAAACCCCTCTATCTTTTCCCTCAGCCCAAGAACAGCCCAAACCTTGGCCAAGACCAGAAATTTCTGGCCTCTCTTTTCTTTGGTTGCTTCTTGAGTTGTTTTGTTAGTTTATGGATTTAATTTTAAATATAATGATAAAGTATGATACATTGACCTTGGAACTTGACCCTTGACCTTCCCACTCACCCCACATCCTCCCCCATACCTCCTACCTGGCCGAAACCTGCACCCCTCTTCCTCATCTCTTTTCTTTGCATTTTTCTTCAATTTCCTTCAAGAAAATACATCAAAATCCATGAATTAATTCCAAAAATCCAAACAAAATCCTTATGCTATCCTTTCCTTAACCATTCTTGCTTGGATCTTGGTGCTTGAGGCCATCAATTGGAGAAATTCTCTTGCTTGATCCATTGATCAAGAGGTATAATTCTCATCAAGTTGCTTTCTTTTGCTAAAAATTCCTTTAATTGTATGGTTAGTGTTAAAAGTTAGCTTATTTCTAATCTAGTTTAAAAGAAGTAGTTTGTCTAAACTAGGGTTTTGAACCATGATAATTAATTAAGTGTTTATTAGTTAATCTAGTTGTTAGTGAACTAATCTATATGGTTACCTTGTTATGTAGTCTTTAATTATGCTAATTTAGGTAATTTTAGAAGTTGATTTTAGTTGTAAATTGTTGTTTTAAGGTTTTTCAAGAGAGGGTTATGTATGGAAAATGATATTTGAAGCTTGATTAGTGAGTGGAATAAGTTTTAGAAAGCATTATTTAGTTAATGGAACCTAAATTGTTATCTAGTGTTTTGCTAACCTAACCTAAGAGGTTAATTTCCTTAAGTGGGCTTTTGTAGTGTTAAATTAAGTTTTTCAAGTGTGGATTTTGATTTGCAATTGCTATTTATAAAAATCAAGAAAGGGTTTGGTTGTGGAATATAGGTTTTGGAGCATGGTTAATGTGTTGTAATTAGTGGGTGTGGATTGCTTGTAGTGTGCTTGGGTGAGTATGCTTTATTGTAGTCGTTTTGTCGCAAATCGGCGATTTTTGCACCGATTTTGGGACGCTATGCTTACTAGATTTTTATATAAATTATGTGTTGGACTATTTTTGATATCTTGATGATTGTAATGGCTTGTCCTACGACTTTTAGGATGCGTGAGTGCGGTTTTTGGGTAGTCGGGTTTTAGTTTTGCCGGGCGACCAAATCGGCGTTTTCCGGCAGTTTTTGCGATTTTCGCGTGTGTCCGCGCACCTTGTGCACGTTGTACCTAACTAGCGAACTTTAGTTGTTTCGTTGGGGTTTTGCGTCATTCTTGATATGTAACCTTATGTCTGGTATTGATGTAAATTCCAGGTTCGGTCGCGGAAACGTCAGACGCGGCGCGAAAGGGAAAGGCGGTGATTGGACACAGCTAGCCAGGGATCCCGGTGAGTAGATTTAACATCTACGGGGGACGATCGTTGGATGGCGCAAGTCGCCCGATAGATTTAGTAAACTGGAAAATAGTAAATTGGATAATCACTTGTGACATTAGAATAATAATACTGGCATGATAATTGCTGCAATTAGATCAATAGGTTATACCCATATACGCAAACTCAATTGTAGGACACATGCACCATTACCAGGTCTTTATATGCAGCACGAGCACTATTCATGTTTACACACACACCCTGGTAATTGCCATGCCACCACACTAGATAACTTTTAAATTGAAACCTTTTACTAATTGATACTTAAACTGGTACTATTGCCTTTAATTCCTTAAAAATGAAACCGTAGTATTGCTAGTCATGTGCATGTACTTCATCATATTAATTGTTCATGCTTAATACAATAATCACACATCGCATCTTGATTATTGATATCATACGCATTCATTATCATTGATATATGCACTCATGAGGATTTCTTGGGATTTGATGATATTGCTGGATTTCGGAGGAAAACCGCAAATTTCTAAACTTATTATATATTTTTAAAACATGTAAATTGCGGTTTTCTAGTGATGTAAGTGTCGTCCACCATGAGTTTGCTGTGGTTTTTGGAGACCCGTTTCGAGGAGTTGGATGAACCGTTTCGGGTACATGGTGGGCCCGGTAAGGTATCCCGGGGCAAGAAGCTCGTGGTGATGACGATGAGCCTGGCAGGGGACGGATTACCTACCGGTGACTTCATTGGGCACGGCGGATATCCAGAGGGTACCGACCGGGGCCGCGAGAGGATGATATATTGATACTGAGTTGGGTCAGCCGGATGGCTGAGGCCAGAGACACTATGACATGGATTTATGAGATTTGAGACAGCTTTTGGGTGTCGTTGCTGGACACCGATTTTCGTCGATTCATTGACATTATGCTGGCATTCTAAAAGAGTTTCAAGAACAAAAAGAGATAAAATATTTCTTATATATCCTATTGAGACCTCAGATATTCATGTTGCATATATATTAGCACACTGATGTTGTATACACACCTGCTAGTGCATCCAGTCATACCTGTATTATACATGCTAGGATGCTTGTGTGCATGCATACGATAGCCTTTGTAGATGTTATTTTTTACTCACGAGTTGGCAACTCACCCCCGTTGTGCCACAGTCTTTTGCAGGTCCGCTCCGTCAGTTCAGTAGCGGCGGGCGCACTTGTCTTTTGCCTCTTTTGCCTGAGCTCGAGATTTGCTCATAGGTGGGTTATGTTATTTTTTTTGTACCACCTTGTATATTCTTGTATCTAGTGTACTCCATCTACTGTTCTACCAGATTATTGTATTTTGACCTAGAGATGAGACTGTGGGGTTTGTGGATTTTATACTGTATTTGGGGTCGAGCTCACTTGAGCCGACATGCTACTTTTTCATGCTTCCTTATGCTTTATTATGCTTGTTGTCATTTACATTGCGTGGGATTTGTGACCGCCGTATGGCGAAGAGCTAGCTCCCGCTTGGGGATGCCCTATTTTGTTGGTTTCATGTATATATTTTGTTGTACCCATTTTTGGGGGCCAGTTTTTACAAAGGAGACTCTGCCGAAATTTTCGGGAAAAATTGGTATTGTTTTTAAAAAAGTGTTTTACATGACCTATTTGATAACTCGCTTTCAATTGATTGGGTTTTCTTCACTCTTTTGCTTCATTGGTTTTGTTTTCTGGGCTTTGGCTTACTTATTTTACGGACGTCTTTAGACGTTTCGTAAACTTAAGTGCCAGTCACATTCCGTACCCTGCGGGTCGTGACAATATTGAGATTGAGACATTGATATTTCGAGACAGTGAGATTTATGTTTTGTGTCGATGCTAGACACTGTTGATACTGATTTCATTTATGATACCTCAGTTTAAAAATACGAAGGAAATCTCACTAATTTATAAAAACAGTTTCTTCATTTACATGTATTATGTTTTCATGCATGCATACCTCATTCATATGATATATTGCTACCTGAGGCACTGACACGGGCACATGAGTTTACACTCGGGTTAGATATTTACCCTAGCCATGTTATAGGCTGCATGTTATATACATTTTGAGGATATATTATGATCATTGACCTAGGATTGTGTTATTTATGCGATTTCTGTGCGTCGATGTTTTTCTATTCACAAGTTGGCAACTCACCCCCGTTGTGCCCCAGTTTCTTGCAGGTTTTGCCGTACAGGTTTAATTACGGCCTGGCGGGCTCAGTTTCATTCGGGTGACTTGCTAGTAAGTGGGTTTTTCTTGTATCGTACCCATCATATTACCTTGTATAATATTATTCCGTTGTATCTAGTAAATTCCATCAACCAAACATGTATTTATTGAGATAGAGACCAGTGTTGTTTATTCTTTCGACCTTAGAATCGCTCGTTATATTTCTGGTGGTTTTGAGTTTCCTTTTGAGTTTTGATCCTCGCCGTTGGCGTTGTATATTATATTGCTTGTGTGGTTGTGATCGTCGATTGACGAAGAGCTAGCTCCCGCTTGGGGATGCATTTTTCTTGATTTCGTATACTATTCATGTTGTATCCCGTTTGGGGGCCAGTATTTACAAAGGAGACTCTGCCGAAATTTTCCGTAAATTTTTGATGTTTTTAAAAACCGCATAATTCGGCTTATGCTATTGAAACAACTTGCTTTAAGTTGGTTTCCTGCACTCTACTACTTTTCTTGGTTTGGATTTCTGGGTTTTCGGTTTACTTAGATTGCGTACGCCTCGAGACATTCGTAGTTTAAGTGCCGGTCATGTTCCGTACTTTCGGGTCATGACAAAGTTGGTATCAAAGCGTTAGGTTTTAACCTTCGGAGTGTAGGATGACCCTTGGTTGATGGAATAGGTGACTAAAGTAAAGTGACGTACCGTTGATATGTTCCGCGGCATATTTACGACACGCCACTCCACTTATGAAGCCTTAGGATGTACATTTCCTTGTTCAGTATTATTTTCCTTCCTGATCTAGCCTCATCGGTACCAGTTTGGTTTTGCTGCTGCGATTACGGCAGGGAGAGCTACGGCTAGAGTTGCGGTCAGCACAAGCTCGTCACGAACGAGGACTGACCAGGGCGAAATTCCGGCGACACACGATTGCAGAGATGTATCTTTTTACTGTGTTTCCGCGCCACGAGTGTTTGGCGGATCGCCTTTATGAGGTTACTCGGAGGCGCTGATCAACACTAGAGAATTGAGCCAATGATAGAGGCCAGCCAGATTTTGATGACCGTTGGTGTGTTGCTTACTCCTGATGATTGAGGCACTGTTCAGCATGCAGACGAGCGAGCCAGTTGTTGCTGCGAGCGACGAGATATCGCCTCATATGTTGGAGCTATTGCGGGGCGAGTTGTACAAATAGATGATAGAAGGTCGCTAGTCACCCGATGATGAATGACTAGGACAGGTGGTTCGTTCGCTTACCCCGATGCGAGGTCATCAGATAGATTGATTCCAGCTAGAGACGATTTCACGTGGAGACGTTGGGAGTCGACAGAGACGATCGAATGTCAGAAACCTATTATTCCAAGTTTAAAGTAGTCGGAAAGACATGCAGGCAATTCTATGGTCCCTCTAGAAGAATGAAACCCTAACTCGACTTAATGACCGTGTGAAAGCCTTTGAACCTTCGGGTTTGCGGCAGTTCTACGGCGCCATTAGTGAGGCTTGGGTTTGCCATTCTACGGCCGGACCACCGATGTTGTGGTATATATATTCGATACTATTAAACTGTGCCCAAGATGTTGAGCTCTTGGGGGATTATGAGGTTTTGACGAATCAATCGAATGGTTCGACTTCAATCGGATGCTTGGTGGTGAGATGCATTCTTGGGAGACTCCAGATACGAGGATAGTCGTTGGAGCTCAGTCCATGCAGCCGCGACGGGACGAGTCCAAAGCAGACGACATTAGAGAAAAGTGAAGTAAGAGGTTCGTACCAGATCTAGATGAGATGACGTTCCACTCCGCCGACATCAAAGATGCGATGCGCATGCCGAGGCATGGTACTTGGATTTACCTTCCAGAAGGAGTCGCGATGAGTATGCAGTCGTTCCGGAGCAAGATGCAGATATAGGAAAGGACGATGACTTCCGGACAGTTGGCAGAGACGAGACATGGAAGAGACCGTGAGTAGGATTCCTTCCAGGACACTGCTGCAAGAATACTTGCACCCAGGATCAGATGTGTCACATACATTCAGAGAGCCAGAGGCCGACGCCAGTGATATGCTGTCTTACGAGTGGTCGCGATGATTGACCGAGAGATGACCTGAGAAGTGCCAGAACGGAATCATCCCCGTTAGCACACCTGACAGGGCCGATGAGCCGATGGACCGAAAGATTGGTAATTCACAGTGAAGACCTTGACCCAGGAGCGGACATGGTTACGCACATCAGCAGGACAGAGTTCATGATCATCGACGAGACGTCCCACTAGTGACCGTGACAGTTGGCCGAGATTCTTAGAGGATGCGCTTGAGCGGTACTGTTCCGCCATTATTGATTTCGATGTTTTGGGTGATTTATTCGTATGATTTGATTTTGATGATTGAGGATTTACGATCTTTGCACAGTGTTGCACTTGATATCGTTTTCGTGCTTTAGTTTCACATATTTGTGATTTTACGGTTTAAACAGTTGAGTTAGTTTTGTGCGTATGCATGCACACGAATTAGTTCCTGCACTCTGTATAGTTATTATATGCTTGCAGTGCAGTGATACGCGTTTTGTGCACTTAGATGCACTGGACTTCGATTTCGATTGTGATACTCGATATTTGTTTTATGCACCTTGTGCACCTGATTGATTTTGCGCACGTTCGGCGCTTGATATTGGATTTCATGATTTCGTGCATGATGGATGCACCTGATTTGGATTTTCGCGCATGTTGGGCGCATGTTTTGAAGGGTGATTTTGGTGCACACCAGAGGCACTAAATTGAGAATTTTTCGGGCATGTCTGATGCACCTGATTTTGCTGTCAGGCACACTTGTTGCCTACGACAGATGTTTCGTGCACATCCTATGCACTTAGATGTTGTTTCTGTGCGCATGTATGGCACATTCATGGATTTTGATTTCCATGCGCACCAGACGCACGTAGCATTCATGTGCATATTTTGGGATTGATTTCGTATAGAGCAGTACGTTTTTATGATATTGCTATGTGTTTTCGTACTGAGCAGGACTAGTCAGAGGACAGTACCTGAATATATATTTTTTTTGCATGCATTGATAGTTATTGAAGGGATTTCCAAAAAGCGAGCTATAGCCTCAGTATTTACCTACGTGTCTGATATGACACGAAATGTTTAAAACAAGGAGACCCTTCTAAATTGTTTCCAAAACGGCGGAACGTACATTTCAAACAAAGGTATATATGTATATAGTTATTTTCTTATGATAGACGTCCGCCACTGTGCAGTGTTATACGCGTTGCACAGCGACTTAAAGAGATTTTGCATTGATGTCTTCTCCATGACTCCGATGATTGCGGGATGCTTGACGGAGTTTTGATTTGAGTTATATACTCATTTTTCAAGCGCATGCGCTGCGCTACGATTTGTTTTATGTATTTACAATTTCGGAGCCCCGACGACTTGATGGTTTTCTTAGATTTTTAGTATTTGGGGGAGTTTGAATTTAAATTCGGGGACCGAATTTCTTTAAGGGGGGAAGATTGTAACGTTTTGAAAATCGTTTCGGTGAAATTTCGAAAATAATCGGTAAAATAAGGGGGTTTTATGTAAAAAGTCAAAATACAAATATCTTATTATAAAAATTAAATATACATATTCTAGCTATGTAATTGCTATTATTTGGTGTTTATTGAGCCGCTGGTGAAATTTCAAATTTTCTGAAAAAAATATTATTTTATTATTATTTAAGCCGTCACTAATACATTTAATTAGGGAAAATTACAAATTGGAATGAGTTGAAACAAATTTTGTGCATCATAAAACATTAAATAAAATTTTATCATGTGGTTTTTGGAACGAAATCATTTGCCAAAACGGTTTAGAAATTATTGAAGAAAAAAAGGCTTTTTTTAGCGTAAATGGATGTTTGGGGTATTATATTTATCATTTTTCATCACCCCACACCCGTACCCACATCCACACACTCCCATTTACTTCTCCCCTTGAAGAATTCAGCAGCCCCCATTTTTTTTCCCCACTTGAATTTCAAAGGAAAGAAATGAAAGAAAAGAAAAGAAAATGGAGAAATGAGGTGGACCTTTGACCTTGAATTGACTTTGACTTCCCCACCCCACCCCACTTTCTCTACCTCCCTCTCTCTCCTCTCCCCCTCCCATTCCAGCCGAAATCTCCTCCTACAGCAGCAGCCCCCCCTCCATTTTCCCTTCTCTTTTCTCTTCAAGACTTCATCAAAAATTGCCTCAAAATCCATCAAAAAAATCCCAAAACCCAAATCCGACTCCTACCCATTTTAGCTTAGCCCGTATAGCATGGATCTTTGTGAAAAGAGAGCATTTTGGGAGGCCATGGATGCTTGTGGATCTTCAAATGTTTTTGGGTATAATTCTAAAACATTTTTGCTTAATTTGTTACAAATTTCTTAAAGCTAAACTACTTAAGTGTTAATTAGGCTTAAGTTGCAAGTTTTGGAATTCAAGTTAGGAATTTGAATGCAAGTTAGGGTTTTATAAAATTGGTGTATGGTTGTGTGTTATATTTAGGCTTTTTGTCATGTTAATACAAGATTAGTAGCTTGTGATAATGGTTAGTTTAAAAATTGTGTTAATTTGCTAATTTGCTTACTAGGTTTTTGAAATTGGTTAAATACTTGGGATTAAAAATGTGTTTAGGTTTTTCATGACTTCATTAACTTTATTAAGTGTGGTTTAATGCTTTAGATCATGCAAATCTAAGCTAGATTGTAGTTTGTGCATTTTTGCTTTGAAATTGTTAAATTTAGGTATTTTGTAAACTAGAATATTAGGGTTTTTGGAATTTAAGGAGATTAAATTCCGGGAATTGTTTATATGACTTATTTAAGATATTTAATAAGTATATTGGCTGCTACATTCATTTAAACGTCATGTTTTGTACAAAAACGGCGAATTGTGCTTGCTAGATTTTCGGAAAAATGACTTTTTAAGTGAAATTGGGGTTTTTGTGAGTTTTAACCTAGTATATTAAAATTAGTGTTCGTGAATGTGCAAATGAGTGTGATTGGATTTTTCTTGATGCTTTGACGTTTGTACAACGACATCGAGGGTTGGTTTGACTATTCTTGCATGCGTAGGCGATAGGTTTGGACCTATGCGTGATACGCGTGCCGATTTGATTTTCGTATGCCGTTTCGATTTCGAATTTAGTTTTTATGCGATATGGTGCGTTATGATATGTAGGTACCCCCATGTGGACTTCGAGACGACAAGCAAGCGCGTGGCGACGTCGGCACCGGCTAGCGAGGACCAGGTGAGTAGATTTATATCTACGGGGAGAAGTCGGGTGGATGGCGTATAGCACCCCCGCAGTCCGTGGTGGTGTATACGGATGCGTATTCACACCAACAATTATTATATGTTATTTGGGATTAATAACGATGCTTAGGATGTATATTGGGGTGTTGGATTACCTTAGTGTTGCGAACCCTAGGGTAGTGTTGCACTACACATACACACATACACACTTGCATACATTCCTATTGATATGTGCTCATGGGATTCTTATAGTTATGGGTTCACATGGGTATGGGACTATATGTTCACATACGGATTTGAGGATGATACTTGGGATTGAGTTGAGTCGATGAGATTTGATTTGAGGCCGTGACATCGGTGATACAGCAGGGTTCGTATCTTAGATACGACATGACGTTGTAGCGGGTCCTTGACGTAGTGTTTCACACACGTCCATGCATACGTAGGCGGTATCAGTATGGTACTTGACGTAGATCAGTACCGCGATCATGATATTTGATAAAGAGGATACCATGTGAATAGTATGATGAATGTGATATTGACCCGTACCCAGATTTGGGATGCCGTACGACGGATTTACGTACGAGCTATATTGATGATTGATCCGCACTCTTGACTTGGGATGCCTGATTATAGATATGGTATCGGATATGATATTATTGAGGCGGGATCACCGACTATACATATACAGGTATGTATATGTATCGACTCAGATGATAGGCGGTTTCCTTACCTGTAGTTCAGCTTGTTAGTTCAGCCGTATAGTTTAGTGTAGTTGTTAGATTAGATTAGACTTCTTACCTATTTCAAAAACTAACGAATCATGGGTATTTTAGAAGACAGCCCAAGGGATCCTACGGATATTTCAAAAGACGTATCTTTTCAAAAAAACACCGTAGCCCCTATTTTCAAAACCCCATGATTCGTGTTATTTCAAAAGGCACCATTTGTAGGACTTATATTAGATTATTACAGATTAGTTATAATTGCGTCTAGTATTCAGCTCCCGCTCATTTTTACTGTTCGCTCCGCATCGCATACTTATATTATAATTTCTTATTGCATTATTAATATCATGCTGTTAGGACACCAGCACCATTACCGATGACGCGTATGTACCACGTACACTTACTTGCCGGCTCACACACATCTTCATCGGTAATTGACATGTCACGAACACTTTAGAAAATACTATTTCATTTGACATAGGTTGTTAGCTAATAGTTTAGACATGATATTAGTGTACTTGCCTTATATGCTAGTTAGACATTGTAGTTATTGCCTACTACTTCATGCATGTTATTATTAACTGTTGTGTCGCATTCATGGATTCTCATGCCTATATTCACTGTTTACATGCTATTGATGACTTGGATTCGGATTTCATGAGATTTCTTGGATTTGGAGGAAAACCGCAAAAACATAAATAAACCTTTTCTCCCTTTTAAAATAAAAAGTGTGGTTTTCCCATGATGTATGTGTCGTCCACCATGTGTTTGCTGATGGATTTCGAGACCCGATTCGAGGAGTGGAGGAACCATTTCGGGTACATGGTGGGCCCGGTATGGTACCCCGGGGCAAGAGGAATGTGGTGTTGAAGTTGAGCCTGGCTGGGGAGCACTGCCTACCGGTGATATTACCCGACGCGTCGGATATCCGGAGGATACCGTCGTGGTCTTGAGATGGATGGTAGGGGCCGGTCTGGACTGACGGCGCCTTAGATATTGAGATTGAGACATTGATATTTCGAGACAGTGAGATTTATGTTTTGTGTCGATGCTAGACACTGTTGATACTGATTTCATTTATGATACCTCAGTTTAAAAATACGAAGGAAATCTCACTAATTTATGAAAACAGTTTCTTCATTTACATGTATTCTGTTTTCATGCATGCATACCTCATTCATATGATATATTGCTACCTGAGGCACTGACACGGGCACATGAGTTTACACTCGGGTTAGATATTTACCCTAACCATTGTTTTAGGCTGCATGTTATATACATTTTGAGGATATATTATGATCATTGACCTAGGATTGCGTTATTTATGCGATTTCTGTGCGTAGATGTTTTTCTATTCACGAGTTGGCAACTCATCCCCATTATGCCCCAGTTTCTTGCAGGTTTTGCCGTACAGGTTTAATTACGGCCTGGCGGGCTCAGTTTCATTCGGGTGACTTGCTAGTAGGTGGGTTTTTCTTGTATCGTACCCATCATATTACCTTGTATAATATTATTCTGTTGTATCTAGTAAATTCCATCAACCAAACATGTATTTATTGAGATAGAGACCAGTGTTGTTTATTCTTTCGACCTTAGAGTCGCTCGTTATATTTCTGGTGGTTTTGAGTTTCCTTTTGAGTTTTGATCCTCGCCGTTGGCGTTGTATATTATATTGCTTGTGTGGTTGTGACCGTCGATTGACGAAGAGCTAGCTCCCGCTTGGGGATGCCTTTTTCTTGATTTCGTATACTATTCATGTTGTATCCCGTTTGGGGGCCAGTATTTACAAAGGAGACTCTGCCGAAATTTTCCGTAAATTTTTGATGTTTTTAAAAACCGCATAATTCGGCTTATGCTATTGAAACAACTTGCTTTAAGTTGGTTTCCTGCACTCTACTACTTTTCTTGGTTTGGATTTCTGGGTTTTCGGTTTACTTAGATTACGTACGCCTCGAGACGTTCGTAGTTTAAGTGCCGATCATGTTCCGTACTTTCGGGTCGTGACACCTTAGGATATGTACTCGACTACTGGGACTATGATGAGATCATACTAGTGGGGCCACGGTAGTCGACGAGTACATCCTATAATTGTTCCTAGTCGAGAGTGTATCGAGACAGGGCATCGATGCACCAGAGTAGACTAGCGTATACGCATCTTGACCCATATGATGGGCGATGGATGATCCCATATCCATCGGTGTTTGACATCAAGGATGGTGTACGGGTGCTCAGTAGAGGGATACACTGGACGCACTCGCCGAGAACTCCCAGATGGTATTATACATCACGTCAGATGGCAGTTCTCCGGTGACACTGGTACAGAGTAATCTGTTGACCCGAGATCGTCATAGAGTCTTGTGTGATTCCCACTGTGCTTTGATTTCCATCATAACACGTCCAAGAGGGCGTGCAAAAAGGTGGCTTTTGGGTACAGTCCCGAATCATATGGAGGCAATGAGCGATAGGAGGGGATTCGTCTCTCCCGGTATAGGGAGTTGATGTTGTGATGTGTTCGATTGGCTATAACTGGAAATCCCTGGCCAGGGTTGCTGAGATTTGCTGGTAAGTGTTATCAGTAGTTTCTCGAACTGTTATGGACCTCATATCGACACGACTTATCAAGCTACTGGGGTCTAACGTTTACCACCCCTAGACGAGATATGTGACATATCAGACGACGAGACCAGACTGTACGGGAGTGTTACTGATTGGATTCACAGGAGAATGTACAGGCTTGCTTGTTCATCTTCTGAGCACTCAATACCTAGGTAGATATTACGTTTAGCTGACCGCTTGCAGCTTGTGGGTGTTTGATATGATCATCACCTACTGCCGGCGTATTGACGATTCTTTAGAGTCCTACAAAGAGGTTTCTTGACTCATGCGAAACGGAGTAGGAGCACATATGTGATATGTGCGGGACCGAGGATAATGCGATATGTGATACCGTATTCTATTCTCGCGATATTTGATATCAGCCGGGTCATCGGATCAAGTGTTGATTCGATGAATCGGTAAATGAGATATTAGTCGGTTATATGCGATATAGCCGGATTGTCGGATCAAGTGTTGATTCGATAATTAAATGTATAATAATACATATGATATATTAAATTACATTAACTAATATTAGCTCACTAAAAGATTCTTTTTCTCACTCGGGTAATACATTGATATATATGCGATATATGTTAATTGTATTATTTTATTTTGTTACAATAAATATTATATATGTGATATATAATATTGTAACATCATGTGGTTATTAATGCAACATGTTTAGTGGATATTAAACATAGTTAGGGTTAGATTAGGGTTAAGTTATTCTAGAAGTTTCTAGAAGCTTTCTTTTTGTTTTGTGCAAAGATATTTGTTTAGATATTTTTGCATGATATTTCCTTAACCCAACCACACCCTTTAACCTTGGTTAATTCTCAACAATGGTTACTTGAACCATGGTTGCATTTCTAACCTTATGATTACTTTGCATTATTCATCACAAAAGGATTATGATATTCTTCTTCTTCTTCCTTCATCTTTCTTTCATGGAAAAAGCTTTCTAGCTTTTTTCCAAGTGATGAAAATGAGTGAGAATAAGAAAATAAAAGAGAGGGAAAACCCTTCTTCATCATTCTCATCTATCATTGCCTTTTAGATGAGAGTGTTCACTTCATTTAGTGAGTGTTAGCTTGTGTTAATGAAACTTCAAGGTAGATCATCTTTGTTATCGAAGATCGGAAGCAAGACTGCATCTTTCTCTGCGTGAAACCTCTCGAGAGTTCAGAACACGATGATCGCAGCGAAGGGACTTCAACACGGAGCTTAAGAAGTGAAGGACCGGATCTACAAAGGTTGTAATCCCTCTCACTTAGTGTTAAAGTGTTTAACATGTTTGTTTTCGCCTAATCTCTAGTTTAAAGATTCGGCTTTGGGTTGTTCGGCACGGCTAATTTTTTTAATCGGGCATGGTTGATGCCTCGTAAACCCTTGTGCGCGTGCCTAGCAACCCTACACAAGATACTAGTCCTTCTTGTTCTTGTTGTTCACCTCCTCGTCGGCCTCCTCGATGTAATAGAAGATCCATCCGAGAGTTCCTCCTCCAAGTTTTAACCTCTAACTTGAGGTAACTAAGTCGCTAGGATTGATAATCCAAGTGACCTAGAAGATATAGAAGTGGATTAAGGATCTATTAGTCTTTTTAACCCTTAGGATCTCAACACATGAAAGGATTAGGGTTAGGTTGAAGAAGATGAGAGCTTGAGGAGAGAGAGCGTGTATGTTAATTATAAATTGAAATATAACACATTTGTGTATATCATGAAGCATAAAAATATCTTGCACAAATATCTTTCAAGCTTCATTTAATACAAATGGATGAATCATCTCATAAGTCATGGTTTCAATTAATGCAAATAACACATGAGCTCTCCACCTCATTAAGTTTAATTCACAAATGAATTAAAACTAAATGAGTCACCTTTCTTCTAGAAGCTTCTCGACTAATTACGAGAATGCCCCTCCCATTCCGTATTTACGAAAAACACGGATAAACTGAGATTGCATAAATCCAATAATCCAATACTAGAATCTGGCTTAAACTAAAGCCCGCCAGTAAAATCTGTCCGAACATCTTACGTGCACAAGTACACGTATATATCCAAACCTTGTCGTAAAACCATACGACCTCTATATCGTTTCGCCTGAAGTAGGGAAACTCTCTGTGTGGGACTCTAAAGACTCGACACTACGCTGGCAGTAGGTTTAACCACAGGCCGCAAGCGGTACTAGCTGTACGTAATGGTCCCCAGGTAGATGTCGATAAGAAAGCCGATGAGGAAACCCATCCGAACTCCTACTGAGCCTGATATGACAATCTCCGTACAGTCCGGTCTATTCGTCTAAGACTATCGCATATCGGACCTAGGGGGCGGCAAGCGTCAGTCCCCTAAAAGGCGGTATAAGTCGTGTCGGAGTGAAGCCCATTACACCTTGAGAAGCTACTGGAAAACCTACCAGTAAATCTCACTTGCCCTGGCCAGGGACTTTGCATAATGGCTCTCCAAACACAGTGCGATATCAACTCCCAATACCGGGAGAGATGAATCCTATCTAACCACCACTGCCTCCAAGTGCTTCGGGACTGCACCCAACTGCTACCTGTTTGCACGACTCCTTTGAGCCGTGGTAGGGTAGCAATCTAAGAACAATGGGAACACACTTGAGGCGAAGCAGCAGTGTCAAGTCTATGGACTATGCTGTACTCATGTCACCTGGGAACTGTTAACTGACGACGGGTATAATACCAACCGACAGTTCCCTGCGAGTCCTGTCCGGTGTACCCGTAACCCAACGAGCACCTGCATACTATCTCCAGTACAACGTACTAATAGCTATGGGACAGACCATTTCCCCTGCTGGGATGAGAAGCATATACACTAGTCTACTCTGGAGTATCGATGCCCTGTCTCGATAATCCTACGACTAGGGACCTGAAAAAGGATGTGCTTGTAAACTACCCAGCCCCCACTAGTGTGACTACCATCACAACGCTGGTACTCAAGCAAGATCCTATGGGCTCTATCAATATGTATTCGCGATATGCTAAAAGAAACATATACATATATTAAGATAGATATAAACCAAGTAGCATACTACTATATTGAGCAAGACTGTTAATACAAATGTGAATATCCCAAGCTTCCATTAAGTAATATACAAACTAGTATGATACAATAATGACCCCTTGGGCATATACACTAACATAAGTGAGCAAATATTAGTTAATGTAATTCAATATATCAAATATATATATTTATACATTAAATTATTAAATCAACACTTGATTTAATAATCCGGCTATATCACATACAACCGGCTAATATCAAATGCAACAATTTATCGAATCAACACTTGATCCAATAATCCGGCTATATCACATATAACTGGCCGATATCACATATCGTGAGAATAGAATATGGTATCACATACTCGTATTAATCTTGGTCCCGCACATATCACATATGTGCTCCTACTTCGTTTCGCATGAACCAGGAAACCTCTGTGTAGGACTCTAAAGACTCGTCAATACGCCGGCAGTATGTGGTGATCATATCAGTCACCTGCAAGCCGCAAGCAGTTTGCTAAACGTAACGACCACCCAATTTTTGAGCGATCAGAAGATCAACAAGCAAGCCTGCTCATACTCCTGCGAATCCAATCAAGTATCACTACCGTACAGTCCGGTCTCTTCGTCAGATATGTCACATATCGCTGCCTGGGGGTGGTAAAACGTCAGACCTCAATAGCCTGATAAGTCATGCCGATGCAAGGTCCATAATGGTTTGAGAAACTACTGATAACACTTACCAGTAAATCTCAGCAACCCTGGCCAGGGATTTCGTGTTATGGCCAATCGTGCATAGTGCAACATCAACCCCCAATACCGGGAGAGACGAATCCACTCCTATCACTCATTGCCTCCATGTGACTCGGGACTGTACCCAAAAACCACCTTTTTTCACGATCTCTTGAACATGGTATGATGGAAATCAAAGAAAAGTGGGAATCACACAAGTCTCTATGACGATCTCGAGTCGACGGCCTAACCTGTACCAGTGTCACCAGAGAACTGCTATCTGACGATAGGTATAATACCATCTAGGAGTTCTTAGCGAGTCCGTCCAGTATACCCAGTCTCCTCTGAGCACCCGTATACCTTCTCTGATGTCAAACACCAATGGATATGGGATCATCCATCGCCCATCATATGGGTCGAGAAGCGTATACGCTAGTCTACTCTGGAGTATCGATGACCTATCTCGATACTCCCATGACTAGGAACATTTGAAGGATGTACTTGACGACTACCATTGACCCACTAGTATGATCCGCATCATAATCCTGGTAGTCTAGTACTCATCCTAAGAGCTTTATCAACATGTAATAGAGAGACAATAAGTGTACATGATAAGATAAAGTGCAACGAAATAGCATACTATCATGTCGAGCAAGAAATTCCTCCCTATATATGTCCAAGCATCCACTACAATATACATCACATGTACAGAAATGACCTCTAGGGTATACATATAACTAACAGTTGCTGACTCGATGATGGAAGCGGAGTATATCGCAGCTTCTGATGCCGCAAAAGAA
This sequence comes from Agapanthus africanus, assembly GCA_030015575.1. NCBI lineage: Eukaryota > Viridiplantae > Streptophyta > Magnoliopsida > Asparagales > Amaryllidaceae > Agapanthus > Agapanthus africanus. Next base: position 302,264,717 of record JASDDO010000008.1, read on the forward strand.
GCAGTCTAGATGAGGAAGTTCTTAACAGAACTTCAGGTGGTTTCGTCCATTGTGTAGGGTTCCAGGCACTCTAGTGAGGTCTCACAAGGCATCGAACATGCCAATTTCAAAAATTCTAGGTGCCGAGAGACCCGACTACGGATCGTTTGCTAGATGTCTAGGCGAAAAGATAACTAGTTAACATTTAACTAAAGGAATACGGAAATACAACCTTTGTAGATCCGTTTGTCCACCTCCATAGCTTCGTAACGAAGTGCCTTCGCTGTCCAAGTGAACTCCCGGGCTCTAGCGTCGGCTTCGTCGAAGAATAAGCGAGCTAGGTCGTCGATGTCCATGCCGAAGATGATCTACGTCGAGGCATCGCTAAATCAAGCTCCGACTTCACCAAGTCCAAAAACTTGTGAAGAGAACACACTCTACTACTTGGCAAGAGGTAGAGGATAAAGAAATAGGAAGTGGGTAGACTTTAGATTTGGATTTCTCACTCTAATTCTCACTTTGCCATTAAAGCTTGTGAAGCTTTTTCTTGAAGTGAAGAAGAAGAAGAAGATCAAGAATATGATAAGTTATTATGATAAATAGAAAATAAAACAATACTTATCATAATCTTTACCTTAGTTAAGTGTAGAGAATTGACTAAGGTTGGGTTGATGGTTAGGGTTAAGGATGAGAACAAAAAAAGTCATCAAGTCAAAGCTTCATGAAGCTTTAACTAAAAACAAAAGAAGCCACCATTCATTTATCTTTCAATTTATTCAAAATGAATAAATAAATAAGATGAATGAATAAGTAAAACCCTAATCAACAACTTAACCTTGGTTTAATTCTTTACACTTAACCATAAAGCATGTATCATCAAACATGATACAATCAAGTGCACAAAATCATATCGCATATGCAATGCGCACAACCGAGCGAGAAAATCCATTTAAAGTGAACCGATACTAGTTAATGCAAACTAATATATCAAATATATAATTATGCATTAAATAATTAAATCAACACTTGATTTAACGATCCGATCATATCACATATAACCGACTAGTAACCTATGTATCGGCTTATCGAATCAACGCTTGAATCGATAACTAGGTTATATCGCATACAACCATTCGACACATTGATCGCGAGAATGAAATACGGTATCACATACACGCATTATTCTCGGTCCCGCACATATCTCATATGCGCTCCTATTTCGTTTCGCTTGAGCCAGGAAACCTCTGTGTAGGACTCTAAAGACTCGTCAATACGCCGGTAGCAGATGATGATCATATCAAACATCCACAAGCCGCAAGCGGTCTGCTAAACGTAACGGCCACCCGAGTATTGAGCGATCAGAAGATCGACGAGCAAGCCCGCTCACACTCCTGTGAATCCAACCAGTAACACTACCGTACTGTCCGGTCTGATCGTCTGATATGTCGCATATCTCGCCTAGGGGTGGTAAACGTCAGACCCCAATAGCTCGATAAGTCGTGTCGATATGAGGTCTATAACAATTCGAGAAACTACTGGTAACACTTACCAGTAAATCTCAGCAACCCTGGCCAGGGATTTCCTGTTATAGCCAATCGAACACAGCACAACATCAACCCCCTATACCGGGAGAGACGAATCCCCTCTTATCGCTCATTGCCTCCATGTGACTCGGGACTGTACCCAAAAACCACCGTTTTGCACGCCCTCTTGGACGTGGTAAGATGGAAATCAAAGCACAGTGGGAACCACACAAGACTCTATGACGATCTCGGGTCAACAGACTACTCTGTACCAGTGTCACCAGAGAACTGCCATCTGACGTGAGGTATAATACCATCTGGGAGTTCTCGGCGAGTCCGTCCAGTGTACCCAGTCTCTACTGAGCACCCGTGTATCTCCTCTGATGTCAAACACCAATGGATATGGGATCATCCATCGCCCATCTGTATGGGTCGAGAAGGTATACGCTAGTCTACTCTGGTATTTCGATGCCCCATCTCGATACACCCACGACTAGGGATTTTGAAGGATGTACTTATGGACTACCATGTCCCCACTAGTATGATCCGCATCACAGTCCAGGTAGTCAAGTACACATTCTAAGGGCTTTACCAACATGTAACAGAGAGACAATCAGTATACACGTTAAGGTAAAGGGTAACCAGATAGCATACTATCATGTCGAGCAAGAAAGTCCTCCCTATATATGTCCCAGCATCCACTACAATATACATCCAATGTACAGTAATGGCCTCTAGGGCATACATATTACTAACAATCTCCCACTTGCACTAGGGCCATCTGTAGCAGTGGTCGTAGTATCTCATACTCAACCATCCCCTGAAAGTCTCTCTCTGGGAATAGGCCTTCGTGAGTGGATCCGCTGCGTTATCCTCTAAGTCTGCTCTCCTTGCCTCGATCACCTTGGAGATCAACCATCTCCATGATCAGGTGATACTGCCTTAGAATAAGTCTGGATCACTGATGGGACCGGCGTTCCTTGGCATAAGCCACAACTCCATTGTCTCACAATGGTAGGAACGTAGTTCATCTCATGAACTAATATACACCCAAACATCCTCTTTGGTAGCATCTTAAGTAGCGATGTATCCAGCCTTTATCGTCTAGTATGTCACGGTATCTAGCTTGGAACTCTTCCAACATACCGTCCCTTTACTGAGGGTAAAGACAATGCCTGCGACTGACATTCAGTCGTCTTTATCACCCTGGAACACATCCAGTGATTCTCCCCAGGATCGATTGATACTATCTCACTACAACTAGTGAGAATCCTAACATCCAATTAAATCTATCTCATAGATCTAAAACTCAGGATTTAGGAGGTATCACTTTGATCCTATATGGAGAATCAATGTGATAAGCGGAGATCGACCGAGCGTAGCATAGGAAACTCCTTCCCTATCAAGAGTATGTCATCCACGTACTCTACGAGGATCGTCACCATACTCCCTACTACCTTTTTGTTTATACAAGGTTCATCTACCATTTTGATGATGTCAAACTCTTTGACTAAGACATCAAAACAGACGTTCTAACTCCGCGATGCCTGCTTTATCCTATAAAGAATCTTGTTCACGTTTCCGCTGCTCCCACTGTTTACGAAGCCCTCTGGCTGTGTACTTATAGACACCCTCTTCCAAAACATCATTTTAGAAGAGCTGTCATGACACCCAACCACCAGATATCGTAGTCATGGTATGTAGCCGTGGCAAGTAGGATCTGGATGGACTTAAGCATAGGTACTGGAAAAGGTTTCATCATTATCCATGCCTGGTTGATGACGAAAACCTTTAACAAGTCTAGCTTTGAAAGTCTCAACTTTTCGATCTACACCAAGTAATCTTCTCAAGATATACTTGCTCCTGATGGGGATTTAACCCTTCAGATCTAGCAACCAAAGTCCATACTTTGTTGGTGTATAAGGACTCCATCTCAGATCGCTAAACATCCAGCCATTCTTACAGAGTCTTACTCCTGATGGCCAGCTCGAAACTAGTTGGGTCATCATCTCATGATGCAATCCTCGCTCCCACTGTCATAGAGAAACCGAAGTATCTCTCAGGTGGGTGAGGAACCCTACTAGATCGGCGGAGAGGCCGAGGTTCGTTGGAATCTACTGAATCCTTTGATTCTACCAAATCATCTGCTGTAGTTTGTATAGCTGGAACCTTTCCAGTTCTACATAACTGACGTTGCCTCGAGCTTGTCCGGATTTTGCTTTTAGACATAGGCCGGACAACCCCAAATCTTAACCAACTTAAGATATGGGCTCTTCCCTTTCCATATCACATATGAAATGGTAGGCTACTGATTTGATTGGAACCGAATTCAATAGGTATGCATCTTCTTAAGCGCATAACTCCCAAAAAGGAAACAGGTAACTCAGTAGTACTCATCATAGAGCACACCTTATCATATAGGGTGTGATTGCTCCGCCCCGATATACCATCGTGCTATGGTGTATACGGAGGAGTAATGCTGAGAGAGAATCTCATTCTCCTTTAGAATAGTCCAGGATTTCCGTGCTCAAGTATTCTCCTCCTCGATCACATCAAAGGACATAATACTTATACCTGTATTTTGGTTCTCTACTTCTAAATCATATTCTGTGAATATCTCAAAAAGGTTCAGACTTGTGTTTCAGCAGGAACATTAGTCTGAATCTTGAGAGATCATCAGAGAATGTAATGAAGTATAAAGAACCAGTCTTGGCATGTGTAGACAGGGGACCTTACATACATCAACATGTATCAACCCAAGAGTTCACTAACTCTTTCTCTGTTTCCAATAAACAGAGCTATGGTCATTTTATCTTTGTGACATGACTGGCGAGTTTCACAAGATGTAAATTCAAACTGATTTAAATACACATCTAAATGCAACTTCTGCCAGTCAGGTCGCATTGATCTGACCTAGTCTACAATACCTCAAGAAGGATTCGTTCATTTCTGAACTTTTCCTCTTGTGTGTGTTCTATATACTAAGAACTGTAGTTTGATTTAGAACATTAATGCTTTTAGATAACGTGCCTGAACCGATCAACTTTTGATAAAGGAAATGTTCAAAACATTATCCAACAATACAAAATTTTATCGTTTCTTTACTTATAAAGAGACAGATATGATTTTGTATATCAGGTTCGGTATCTAATAACATTCGTTCAGAATCAATGTATCTGTAATACAGGGTGACAGTGACCGACAGACTTGGCTGCAACTCTTGCCCCGTTTTCTGCCTCATGAAACTTATCACCCGTTCTCAGTTTTTCTACCCTTTTGTAGCCCTATGTAACAGATTACATATCTGGGATCCTGATCCGGTATCATATACCAAGGATGCAGAGGATACTGAGAAACAGTTCTGTATAATGAACACACCCGAAGATGATGCATCAGCATGCACTCTCTTCGTTTGGGCGGCACGGGAAATCTGGTATTCCCCAATATCCTGCTCTGTTTTATAACAATTATAAGTTGGAGCGGGACCAACGTTCCCCAGCTCAGTATAACAAGCGGGTTCGGTCAATAATCCGTATTATTATCTTGATTAAGGAGTGATATGGTCGCTACCAGGAGAGAGAGAGAAGAAAACACTCAGCGTGCGCTCTTGCAAGAATAGATTGGTTATTATTTTATCTAATCAGGATGGCTCCCACTGCTTTTTATCAAATCTTCCTTCAAACCCTAAAAGGAAAGACTAGCCGGGATTAATTACACACTACAAGTTCGCCAATCTTTCAGCCAGGCCAGTGTCGGTACTTTGAGGGAGGTCCCCCGTGCTTTCGCACGAACCTAATTAATGTAAACCTCGTTTTCCCAGAGGCATAACCTCGTTGACACCTTTCTAGACACCGACTTGATCGGCTAATTGTAATGTATAAAACTCTCCCAGGAGTAACAATTACTCGCAGCGGGTATCGGGATCCAACTATCTCATAGAAGGTATGCAATCTCATTGAAAATTTCAACACTTGAAATTCCCGATAATATTTTTCCCCTAGCACCCTATGACCTTGACGGAGGCCAACAAACCATAGGCTACTAGTCAAGTTCAACCCGCCATTTCTTGATCGAATCAAACCCACCCGCACGACCCTTGACGGAGGCCAACAAGGTCGCACGACTACCCTAACTCAATCTGCATCATATGCATAAGCAGATAAATACTGGTTAGCTACCGCACACTGCGCCTTGACGGAGGCCAACAAACGCAGCACGAATACTAAACAGCACTTATCTGAAATGACAGAGGGCTACGACAGGTTTTTATGAAAACCTATTGCGTAATGAACTTGATATCGTTGTAGGATCGAATGAATTTTGAAATGGAGTGCTTTTGAGGCTTTTCTTGTTATGCTAAAGGAGTCACTCCCGGTGAAGGGATCGTCCGTCCTTTCCTCGTCGAATGAGGTGCGGGATATATCATATATATCACTGTGCAAAGCAAAAACACTTAAAAGCAATCAAAAGACAAACCGAGTGTGTAGCATCTGCCAGTTATTGCTAAAGGAGTCACTCCCGGTGAAGGGATCTCGGTCCTTTCCTTATCGAATAAGGTGCAGGATATATCATATATACCGCTATGCAAAGCAAGAACTGTAGCTACCTGTTTTATTTTGAAATTCGATTCTACAACATCTTAGGTTTCTTTTATTTCATTAATCATATTAATGAAGTCCCATCATTTAAATACCTAAACATCACAGATAAATACGACGTACACTTATGCCATCCGCATTCGCCTCGATGTCCCCTCGTGCACCGTTAGGTTAGGTAACTAACGACAGAGCGGGGCAGGGCTAGCGCGGGTGTAAAACATAAGTAACGTCTAGATAATATATCATATATACTATATACTGTATCTATCACAGAACATCACATAATCACATCGCAGATATCGCAGCGGAAGAATCATATGAAATATTGGATATACTAGGACGTCCGTGTTTTTAATACGAGCCAGTATAAAACACGGATTCCACGGTTGTGATGAATAGCCAAACCCACACCCCTAGACCCCTACGAGAGCGGCAAGCAACCCTACCAATTCTAGAGTTAGGAGACCCGGACTCGACTCCTCGAGTTGGTCTCCCACTGGACCCCAGAACCCGGTTACTTGTGCCCTCCTCCTTGGGTCTATCCTAGTGCAGAAAAGTAAATAATATACAAACGGTGACAACTTCCGCAACCTGAAAGCGCCCCAATAAAAGAATATTACATACAAGTTTTTACATGAATGAAAATGAAAAACACTCATCTCACATAAAAACCCCCGGCTATTCAAACACGACGATCCAATATAACATATCCAGCAACACATAACATCACATGTCATCAACGTAAGTAAATATGCGCATCCCAATTGTCGTTGACATATAGCAACGAAACCGGCGATATCACATATTACACTTACGGTCACAGAAAAGAAAGTGTAAAACTACAACAGTTGGAATCCGCAACCACCTCAGACATCGCATGCCTGACCAAATGAATTTCTTAGACATCGCATGCCTAACAATTATAAACCCCGCATTTTAGTCTCATTATCGAAAACTCTTTTCAATATCAAGTCGGGCAATTCAACAAGATTGCCGACATCCTGATCGAATGCTCGTCGCAAACTTCAGTAGACGGCCGCACCCCCGATACCATCGACGAAGTGCACCAAGGCGGAACACCGCTGCCGCGAGCACCCGAACGGATGCTTTCGGCGACGGGGTTCTCCTACAGTCACTTGGTCAGGGCTATGGAGTGAGGCTGTCTATTAAGTTTACCCGGCGAGTATCCGCGTACGCTACGTGATTGCGACGGACTTTTGATCACATCAAAATTCCGTGGCAACCGATCAAGTGAGACTAAACTGCTATGTTTATAACATTCATTCAGTTATCACATAACTTTTGTGAATTCCAATTGTTGTATCACATTCCGGATAAATAGAAAATGTCAAACTTTCCGATAGAACAATCGAACACCCAAGTTTTCCCGATACAGTCCAACACATGAAATAAGTCTAACAACATTCAGTTCGTGCCTCAGTACCAACGGTCCAGCCGTAGAAGGGTCAAGCCAACGCCTCACATGTGGCACGCCGTACTGCCCCAAACCCGAAGGTTCAAAGGGCAGTTCAAGACGGTCACATAATCGAGTTAAGGTTTGTTGTCTTCTAGAGGGTCCATTGCGTTACTTGCACTACTTAGAATGTCGTTAAACTACGGAAAAATCCAACACTTGGAAATTTCCCGACAGGGGAAAAATTGGGTATTTATATCCGGTCGAACTTTTTAACATATTCTAAAAATTATCCGGAAATCCACACAGACAAAATTTGATACCCCGATCGAAACACCGAATCCCCAAAAGTACCCCAGAATACTCTTCTGTAGAGAAAATATTAAAAATTTCCAGAAGACTCAGTACTTAAAAACAAGATTTACTGTGCAAGCAACGTGCACTAATTCAAACATTTAGCCGCGGAACCGCCGCTAATCCCATAGTGGGGGCCGCGGTTCCGCGCCTATATAGTCGAGTTAGCTGTACGAGCTTCACAGTAACTTATTAAATTACCTGCTGAATTTTTTGGAAACTTTTAATCTGGAAAAATCCCAGAAATTAAAAAATGTACAGAGAGCATATATAGGGTTGGGTTTTCGGGTCGTTCGGACTTCAAATTCCGTCTGGACTTCGCCTAAGGCTCTAGCTAGGCTCTGATACCAGTGAAGGGTTCCTAGGCACCCTAATGAGGTTATACAAGGCATCGAACATGCCATTTTCAAAAATTCTAGGTGCCGAGAGACCCGACTACGGTGCCTACAAACCCTAACAAGATCGTCGGCTAGATTTCTAGGCGAAACTATAAACTAGTTAACATTTAACTAAAGGAATACGGAAATACAACCTTTGTAGATCCGTTTGTCCACCTCCATAGCTCCGCAACGAAGTGCCTTCGCTGTCCAAGTGAACTCCCGGGCTCTAGCGTCGGCTTCGTCGAAGAATAAGCGAGCTAGGTCGTCGATGTCCATGCCGAAGATGATCTACGTCGAGGCATCGCTAAATCAAGCTCCGACTTCACCAAGTCCAAAAACTTGTGAAGAGAACACACTCTACTACTTGGCAAGAGGTAGAGGATGAAGAAATAGGAAGTGGGTAGACTTTAGATTTAGATTTCTCACTCTAATTCTCACTTTGCCATTAAAGCTTGTGAAGCTTTTTCTTGAAGTGAAGATGAAGAAGAAGATCAAGAATATGATAAGTTATTATGATAAATAGAAAATAAAACAATACTTATCATAATCTTTACCTTAGTTAAGTGTAGAGAATTGACTAAGGTTGGGTTGATGGTTAGGGTTAAGGATGAGAACAAAAAAAGTCATCAAGTCAAAGCTTCATGAAGCTTTAACTAAAAACAAAAGAAGCCACCATTCATTTATCTTTCAATTTATTCAAAATGAATAAATAAATAAGATGAATGAATAAGTAAAACCCTAATCAACAACTTAACCTTGGTTTAATTCTTTACACTTAACCATAAAGCATGTATCATCAAACATGATACAATCAAGTGCACAAAATCATATCGCATATGCAATGCGCACAACCGAGCGAGAAAATCCATTTAAAGTGAACCGATACTAGTTAATGCAAAGTAATATATCAAATATATAATTATGCATTAAATCATTAAATCAACACTTGATTTAACGATCCGATCATATCACATATAACCGACTAGTAACCTATGTATCGGCTTATCGAATCAACGCTTGAATCGATAACTAGGTTATATCGCATACAACCATTCGACACATTGATCGCGAGAATGAAATACGGTATCACATACACGCATTATTCTCGGTCCCGCACATATCTCATATACGCTCCTATTTCGTTTCGCTTGAGCCAGGAAACCGGACTCTAAAGACTCGTCAATACGCCGGTAGCAGATGATGATCATATCAAACATCCACAAGCCGCAAGCGGTCTGCTAAACGTAACGGCCACCTGGGTATTGAGCGATCAGAAGATCGACGAGCAAGCCCGCTCACACTCCTGTGAATCCAACCAGTAACACTACCGTACAGTCCGGTCTGATCGTCTGATATGTCGCATATCTCGCCTAGGGGTGGTAAACGTCAGACCCCAATAGCTCGATAAGTCGTGTCGATATGAGGTCTATAACAATTCGAGAAACTACTGGTAACACTTACCAGTAAATCTCAGTAACCCTGGCCAGGGATTTCCTGTTATAGCCAATCGAACACAGCACAACATCAACCCCCTATACCGGGAGAGACGAATCCCCTCCTATCGCTCATTGCCTCCATGTGACTCGGGACTGTACCCAAAAACCACCGTTTTGCACGCCCTCTTGAACGTGGTAAGATGGAAATCAAAGCACAGTGGGAACCACACAAGACTCTATGATGATCTCGGGTCAACAGACTACTCTGTACCAGTGTCACCAGAGAACTGCCATCTGACGTGAGGTATAATACCATCTGGGAGTTCTCGGCGAGTCCGTCCAGTGTACCCAGTCTCTACTGAGCACCCGTATATCTCCTCTGATGTCAAACACCAATGGATATGGGATCATCCATCGCCCATCTGTATGGGTCGAGAAGGTATACGCTAGTCTACTCTGGTATTTCGATGCCCCATCTCGATACACCCACGACTAGGGACTTTGAAGGATGTACTTATGGACTACCATGTCCCCACTAGTATGATCCGCATCACAGTCCAGGTAGTCAAGTACACATCCTAAGGGCTTTACCAACATGTAACAGAGAGACAATCAGTATACACGTTAAGGTAAAGGGTAACCAGATAGCATACTATCATGTCGAGCAAGAAAGTCCTCCCTATATATGTCCCAGCATCCACTACAATATACATCCAATGTACAGTAATGGCCTCTAGGGCATACATATAACTAACACATTGTTGATCCAATACCTCTGTATTGTGAAAACGACGGGGCTATAGCTTTAGCAAAGGAACCCAGGTCCCATCAGAAGTCCAGAAACATCTTGAGGCGGTATCACCTGATCAGGGAAATCGTGGATCGCCGGGAGATTGAGGTGTGGAGAGTTGCTACAGAGGACAACACTATAGATCCATTCACAAAGGTCTTCTCTCAGACACAATTCGAGAGGCTATTCGAGATGATAGGTCTGCGATATGCCAGCACATGGCCTTAGTGCAACTGGGAGATTGTTAGTGTAATATGTCCTAGAGGCCATTATTGTATAGTACTAGTTTGTATATTACATTTTGGAAGCTTGGGATATATACACGGATTTATAACAGTCTTGCTCAATATAGTAGTATGCTACTTGGTTTGTATCTATCTAAATATATGTATATGTTTCTTTTGACGTATCGCTAATACATATTGATAGAGCCCTTAGGATCTTTGCTTGACTACCAGCGTTGTGATGGAAGTCACACTAGTGGGGGCTGGGTAGTCTATAAGCACATCCTTATAATGGTCCCTAGTCGTAGGATTATCGAGATAGGGCATCGATACTCCAGAGTAGAATAGTGTATACGCTTCTCATCCCAGCAAAGGACATGGTCTGTCCCACAGCCATCAGTACGTCGTACTGGAGATAGTATGCAGGTGCTCATTGGGTTATGAGTTACACTGGACGAACTCATGGGGTACTGCCGGTTGATACTATACCTATCGTCAGGTAGCAGTTCCCAGATGACATGAGTATAGCTTAGTCCGTTGACATGACACTGGTAGTTCGCCTCAAGTGTGTTCCCACTGTTCTTAGATTGCTACCCTACCACGGCTCTATTTGTTAGATATATGTATGCCCTAGAGTCCATTATATATATAGTGGATGCTTGGACATGTATATATGAATATAGATGACTTTCTCGCTCAACATGATAGTATGCTATCTGGTTTACTTTATCTTGACATGTTGATTTGATCATGCTTTTATTCATTTGCACATGTTGATAAAGCCCTCAGGATATTTGCTTGACTACTGTGACTATGATGTGGATCATACTAGTGGGGCATGTGTAGTTTATAAGCATATCCTTGAACTGTTCCTAGTCATGGGTGTATCGAGACGGGGCATCGATATTCCAAAGTAGACTGGCGTATACTATTCTTGTCCCATATGATGGGCGATGGATGATCCCATATCCATTTGGTGAGGTGACACCAAAGATTGTATGTGGGTGCTCAGTGCAGACTGGGTACACTGAACGAACTCACAGAGAACTCCTATGTGGTATTATATCTATCGTCAGATAGCAGTTCTCAGGTAACACTAGTACAGGTTAGTCTGTAGACCCAAGATCGTCATAGAGTCTTGTGTGTCCTCTTATTGTATTTTGATCTCCACCCTACCACGGCTCTACTGAGTCGTGCAAACAGGTGGTCTTTGGGTACAGTCTCGAGGCACATGGAGGCGATGACCGATAGGAAAGGTTTCATCTCTCCCGGTATTTGGAGTTGATGTTGTGCTATGCTCGATTGGTTATAACAGGAAGTCCCTGGCCAGGGCTGCTGAGATTTACTGATAAGCGTTATAAGTAGTTTCTCGATCTGTTATGAGCCATACACCAGCATGAGTTATTGAGCTATTGGGGTCGACGATTCCATCCCTAGACTCGATATGCAACATATCTGACGAGATAACCGGACTGTACGGTAAGTGTTGCCTATTGGCTCGACGGGAGTTTTGACAGCTTCGCTGGTTTTCTTCTAATCACTCAATACCTGGGTGGCCGTTACATTTAGCTTACCGCTTGCGGCTTGTGGGTGTTTGATATGATCATCACCTACTGTCAGCGTATTGACGAGTCTTAGAGTCCCACAATGAAGTTTCCTGGCTCAGGCGAAAAGATGTGGTGTGCATATGAGATAGGCGCGGGGACCCGATTAAATACGGATATGTGATACCGTATATTAATCGGGCATTTTCTATTGGTCGAGTCGTATGTGATATGACCAGTTTGCTAAATCAAGTGTTGATTTAACAAATGAATTTTAGATTAATTCTTTAATTAAACCCTTTTCTATTTTGTATGCATGCATGTATGCACATGATGATGTGCATAGACACATACATACATACATACATACATTGTATCATGGTTGTTGATACAAATTTGGTGGCAATGCAAGACTCACATGGTTCATTTATATATATATATATATATATATATATATATATATATATATATAGATATATATATATTTGTTTTGAGAAAAAGAAAAAGGAAATGAAAATTAAATCATGGTTGATAATTATCCAAACTTGACTATTCTTTGACCTAATTCAAACCATGGTTTAAATTTCATTTAGAATTTAACTCAACACAATAATATCTAGATATTAGTTAACCATGGTTTGAAGTGAGAAGGATAAATATTGATTAATCATTCTCACTTAATCATTTATCACAAAATATTTTGAGCTCAAGCTAAGCCATCATCTTCTTCTTCCTCTCTTGATATTTCTCTTGAGTGAGGTTGATAAAAAGTTAGGGTTTTGATTATAGAATACAAACTACATCATCATACTACACACATCTAGCCCATTTGTGTAGGGTGTTTGCTATACTTCATTCACAAATCATGTAAAGCAAGGAGCTTTGGGCAAATGGACTTCGGGTGGATCTTCGTGGACTAGGAAGGCTTTCATCAATCCGTTCCAAACTCTCATAGTGCCAAGGAGTCACCGAGGGAGGTCTACAAAGGTTGTAATCTCTACCCTTAGTGATAGTTTTTCATTTGCATGTGATGCTTAGTTGAATGAAACCCTAAATTTCTAGTTATGATTCTTGTCAAGTTCACTTAGCACCTTTAAAAATTTGATTGTGGCATATGTGATGCTTCCAAACCCTTGATGAGGTGCTAGGTAAACCCAATAATGGTATCAGAGCCAAGCTAGAGCTTTAGGTAATGCTTAGACGAAGTTAAAAGTCCGATCGAACCACGAAACACCTATTTAGACCCCTCTCTGGAAATTTTCTATAAAATTGATTTTTCCACATTAAAAATACTCAAAAATTCAAGCAGGTAATTTTATGGATTACTGTGAAATACGAGTCACTGTATCCTTTAAGTCGCCGCAGAGCCGCGGCCATACCATGATTTTAGCGGCGGTTCCGTGGTCGTACTTGGGTGTCAGGGATAGTTATTTCTTCGGTTCATCCGTATGTATTACAACATGCTTCTGGGTATTTTTAATATTACTCAAGTGTTGAGTTTTCTGGAGATCTTTTGTAATCATTGATTCAATCGAAAAGTTTAACATCGTTTAGTTTTTCAGGTAATTTAGAACGTGTTAAAATGATCGAACAAATATCAATAACTCATTTTTTCCCGTATTGGAAGATTTTCAAGTGTTGGATTTTTCCACAAGTTTGAAACTTTCGGAAAATCATGCAAGCGTATCTGTGGACCCTCTAAAAGAACGTAACCTTAACTCTATTATGTGACCGTCAAAACTGCCACTGAACCCTAGGGTTTGTGGTAGTTTAGCGTTGCCACATGTGAGGCGTTGGTTTGACCCTTCTACGGCTGGATCATAGGGGCTGTGACATGTTCTGGAAATTTTTGAACTCGGCTCAAGTGTTGTGCAATTTAGGAAATCTTGGGTATTTGTTTATTCGATCGAAAAGTTTAGCATTGTCTATTTATCTGGAATGTGATACAATATGTGGAATTCATAAAGTTAGGCATGAAATGCGAAGTATGTGATATTTCGGATTTACGATGTCTAAAGTGATTGTGGATTCCAAATGTTGTAGTTTTTCACTTTATTTTCTGCGACCGTAAGTGTAGTATGTGGTGTATTGCCGTTTTTGTTGTTATACATCAACGACAATCGGGATACGCATACTTGCTTACGTTGATGATATGAGATATTATGTGTTGCTGAGATATGATGTGCAGGATTGTCGCGATTGAATAGCCGGGGGTTTTATGTGAGATGAGAGTTTTATTTTCATTCATGTATAAATCAATTGTATGTAATATTCTTTTATTTGGGGAACTTCCGGGTTGAGAATGATGTCACCATTATTGTATATTATTTACTTTTCCGCATTAGGATAGACCCATGGAGGGGAGCACTAGGGTTCAGTGGGAGGCCATCTCGAGGATTCGAGACCGGGTCTCCTAAACTCTAGAATTGGCAGGATCACTTGCCGCTCTCGTAGGGGTCTAGAGGTGTGGGCTTGGCTATTCATCGCGACCGTGGAATCCGTATTTTCTATTGTTGGCTAAATACAAAATATGGACATCCTAGATATCCTTTTATTTTCATATGTGCTTCTGCTGTTGATATTCTGTAATGTGATTACTTAGTATCTGAGGAGAATGGATTATTATTATATATATGATATATGTAGGGTTGCTATGCACGCGCACAAGGGTCTATGAGGTATCAACCATGTCCGATTGAAAAATTAGCCGTGCCGAACAACCCGAATACGGATCTTTAAACCAGAGATTAGGCGAAAACTAACATGTTAAAAACTTTAACACTAAGTGAGAGGGATTACAACCTTTGTAGATCCGGTCCTTCACTTCATATGCTCCGTGTTGTGGTACCTTCGCTGCGATCATCGGGTTCCGGACTCTCGAGAGGTTCCATGAAGAGAAAGATGCAACCTTTGCTTCCGATCTTCGATACAAAGATGATCTACCTTGAAGTTTCGTTAACACAAGCTAACACTCATGAAATGATGTGAACACCCTCATCTAAATGGCAAGGGAAGATGAGGATGATGAAGTAGGATTTTTGCTCTCTTTATTTATCTTTTTCTCATATTTATTCATCACTTGGAAAAAAGCTAGTGAGCTTTTTCCATGAAAAAGTTGAAGGAAGAAGATGAAGAAGATGATAGAATTCCTTTTGTGATGAATAGAAAGAATTAATATGATGAATAATGCAACCATGGTTGACTTAACCATTGTAGAGAATTAACCAAGGGTTAGGGTTTGGGTTGAGTTAAGAATGAGTCATAACAAAATATCTTTATCATGACAAAAAGAAAAGCTTCTAGAATCAACTAGAAGTGTTAACCCTAATCCAAACCCTAATCATGTTTAAACTCCACTAAACATGTTGCATTAGTTATCATATCATGTTACAATATTATATATCACATATATAATATTTATCGTAACAAAAAAATAATAATACAATTAACATATATCGCATATATATCAATGTATTACCCGAGTGAGAAAAAGAATCTTTTAGTGAGCTAATATTAGTTAATGTAATTTAATATATCATATATATTATTATACATTAAATTATCGAATCAACACTTGATCCGACAATCCGGCTATATCGCATATAACCGACTAATATTTATCCGTACCGATTCATCGAATCAACACTTGATCCGATGACCCGGCTGCGAGAATAGAATACGGTATCACATATCGCATTCCTCGGTCCCGCACATATCACATATGTGCTCCTACTCCGTTTTTCCTGAGCCAAGAAACCTCTGTGTAGGACTCTAAAGAATCGTCAATACGCCGGCAGTAGGTGATGATCATATCAAACACCCACAAACTGCAAGCGGTCAGCTAAACGTAACAGCCACCCAGGTATTAAGCGCTTAGAAGATCAACAAGCAAGCCTGTACATTCTCCTGTGAATCCAAACAGTAACACTCCCGTACAGTCCGGTCTCGTTGTCTGATATGTTGCATATCTCGCCTAGGGGTGGTAAACGTCAGACCCCAGTAGCTCGATAAGTCGTGTCGATATGAGGTCTATAACAGTTCGAGAAACTACTGATAACACTTACCAGTAAATCTCAGCAACCCTGGCCAGGGATTTCCGGTTATAGCCAATCGAACACAGCACAACATCAACTCCCTATACCGGGAGAGACGAATCCCCTCCTATCGCTCATTGCCTCCATGTGATTCGGGACTGTACCCAAAAGCCACCTTTTTGCATGCCCTCTTGGACGTGATATGATGGAAATCAAAGCACAGTGGGAATCACACAAGACTCTATGACGATCTCGGGTCAACAGACTACTCTGTACCAGTGTCACCGGAGAACTGCCATCTGACGTGAGGTATAATACCATCTGGGAGTTCTCGGCGAGTCCGTCCAGTGTACCCAGTCTCTACTGAGCACCCATACACTATCCTTGATGTCAAACACCGATGGATATGGGATCATCCATCGCCCATCATATGGGTCAAGATGCGTATACGCTAGTCTACTCTGGTGCATCGATGCCTTGTCTCGATACACCCTCGACTAGGAACAGTTATATGATGTACTCGTCGACTACCGTGGCCCCACTAGTATGATCTCATCATAGTCCCAGTAGTCGAGTACATATCCTAAGGGCTTTATCAACATGTAATATAGAGACAATCAGAGTACATGTTAAGATAAAGTACAACCAGATAGCGCACTATTATGTCGAGCAAGAAAGTCCTCCCTATATATGTCCAAGCATCCATTACAATATACATCGTATGTACAGTAATGTCCTCTAGGGCATACATATAACTAACAATCTCCCACTTGCAGTAGGGCCATCTGTTGTGGTATCACATACCCAACAATTAGCTGTGGTTGAAGTATCTCATACTCAACCATCCCATAAAAGTCTCTACTGGGAAAAAGGCCTTTGTGAATGGATCCGCGTTGTCGTCCTCTGTGTCTTCTCTCCTAACCTCGATCTCCCTGGAGATCAACCATCTCCATGGTCAGGTGATACTGCCTAAGAATTATATCTGGATTTCTGATGGGACGGTAGTTCCTTGGCTAAAGACACAACTCCATTGTCACACAATGGTAGGAACGAAGTTCATCTTATGAACTTATATATATCCAGACTGCCTCTTTGGTAGTATCTGGTAACGATGTATCTTGCCTTTAATCGTCTAGTATGTCACGGTATCTAGCTTGGAACTCTTCCAATATACCGTCCCTCCACTGAGGGTAAAGACAATGCCTGCGACTGACATTCAGTCGTCCTTATCACCCTGGAACCTTTCCAGTGATTCTCCCCAGGATCGATTAATACCATCTCACTACAACTAGTGAGAATCCTAACATCCAATCAGATCTATCTCATAGATCCAAAACCCAGGATTTAGGAGGTATTATTTTGATCCTATATGGAGAATCCTTGTGATAAGCGGAGATTGACCGAGCGTAGCATAGGAAACTCCTTCCCTATCAAGAGTATGTCATCCACGTACTCTACGAGGATCACCACCATACTCTCTACTACCTTTTTGTATATACAAGGTTCATCTACCATTTTGATGAAGTCAATCTCTTTGACTACCATATCAAAACAGATGTTCCAACTCCGCGATGCCTGTTTTATTATATAAAACATCTTCCACACGTTTCCGCTGCTCCCACTGTCCACGAAGCCCTCTGGCTGTGTACTTATAGACGCTATTTTCTAAAACATCATTTAGAAAAGCAGTCATGACACCCAACCGCCAGATATCGTAGTCATGGTATATAGCCGTGGCAAGTAGGATCTGGATGGACTTAAGCATAGCTTTGAAAGTCTCAACTTTTCCATGCACACCAAGTAATCTTCTCAAGATATACTCGCTCCTGATGGGGATTTAACCCTTCAGATAAAGCAACCAAAGTCCATTCTTTGTTGGTGTATAAGGATTCCATCTCAGATCGATAAGCATCCAGCCATTCTTACAGAGTCCCAGTCCTGATGGCCAGCTCGAAACTAGTTGGGTCATCATCTCATGATGCAATCTTCGCTCCCACTGTCATAGAGAAACCGAAGTATCTCTCAGGTGGGTGAGGAACCGTACTAGATCGGCGGAGAGGCTGAGGTTCGTTGGAAACTATTGAATCCTTTGGTTCTTCCAAATCATCAGCTGCAGTTTGTATAGCTGGAACATTTCCAGTTCTACATAACAGACCTTGCCTCGAGCTTGTCCGGATTTTGCTTTTAGACATAGGCCGGACAAACCCAAATCTAAACAATCTTAAGATATGGGCTCTTCCCTTTCCATATCACATATGAACTGGTAGGCAACTGATTTGATTAGAACCCTATTCAATAGGTATGCAGCTTCACAATTGCATTATTCCCAAAAGGAAATAGGAAACTCAGTAGTACTCATCATAGAGCGCACCATATCAAATAGGGTGTGATTGCTCCGCCCAGATACACCGAGGTGCTGTGGTGTATACGGAGGAGTAATGCTGAGAGAGAATCTCATTCTCCTTTAGAATAGTCCAGGAATCCCATGCTCAAGTATTCTCCTCCTTGATCTCATCAAAAGACATAATACTTTTACCCGTATTTTGGTTCTGTACTTCTAACTTATATTCTGTGAATATCTCAAAAGTTTCGGACTTGTGTTTCAACAGGAACATATGTCTGAATCTTGAGAGATCATCAGAGAATGTAATGAAGTACAAAGAACCGGTCTTGGTATGTGTAGACAGGGGACTTTCATACATCAGCATGTATCAATCCCAAGAGTTCACTAACTCTTTCTCTGTTTCCAATAAACAGAGCTATGGTCATCTTATCTTTGTGACATGACTGGCAAGTTTCACAAGATGTAAATTCAAACTAATTTAAATATGCATCTAAATGTAACTTCAGCCAGCCGGGTCGCATTGACATGACCTAGTCTACAATGCCTCAAGAAGGATTCATTCATTTCTGAACTCTTCCTCTTGTGTGTGTTCTTTATACTAAGAACTGTAGTTTGATTTAGAACATCAATGCTTTTAGATAACGTGCCTGAACCGATCAACTCTTGATATAGGAAATGTTCAAAACATTATCCAACAATACAAAATTATATCACTTCTTTACTAATAAAGAAACTGATATGATGTTGTATATCAGGTTCGGTATCTAATAACATTCGTTCAGAATCAATGTATTCAGGTAATACATGGTGAAAGTGACCAACAGACTTGGCTGCAACACTTGCACCGTTTTCTGTCTCATGAAACTTATCACCCGTTCTCAGTTCTCCACCTATCTGTAGCCCATGTAACAGATTACATATGCGGGATCCTGATCCGGTATCTCATACCCAGGTCGTAAAGGATACTGAGAAACAGTTCTCTGTAATGAACACACCCGAAGAAGATGCATCAGCATGCACTTTCTTCGTTTGGGCGGCACGGGAATTCTGGTAATCCCCTATTTCCTACTCTGTCTTATATACAATTATAAGTTGGAGCGGGACCAACGTTCCCCAGCTCAGTATAACAAGCGGGTTCGGTCAATTCATCCGTTTTATTATCTTGATTAAGGCGTGATATGGTCGCTACCTGGAGAGAGAGAGAAGAAAACACTCAGCGTATGCTCTTGCAAGATTAGATTGGTTATCTAATATATCTAATCAGGATGTCTCCCACTGTTTTAATCAAATCTTCCTTCAAACCCTAAAAGGAAAGACTAGCCGGGATTAATTACACGCTATAAGTTCGCCAATCTTTCAGCCAGGCCAGTGTCGGTACTTTGAGGGAGGTCCCCCGTGCTTTCGCACGAACCTAATTAAAGTAAACCTCGTTTTCCCGGAGGCGTAACCCCGTTGACACCTTTCTAGACACCTACTTGATCGGCTAATTGTAATGTGTAAAACTCTCCCAGGAGTAACTCTTAGTCGCAACGGGTATCGGGATCCAACTATCTCATAGAAGGTATGCAATCTCATTGCAAATTTCAACACTTGAAATTCCCAATAATATTTTACCCCTAGCGTCCTATGACCTTGACGAAGGCCAAACTACCCATAGTCCGCTAGTCAAGTTCAACCCGTACATTTCTTGATTGAATTAAACCCTCTCGCACGACCCTTGACGAAGGTCAAACTACGCCGTACGAATACCCTAATCCAATCGCATCGTATGCTAGCAGATAAGCACTAGTTAGCTACCGTACACTACGCCTTGACGAAGGCCAAACTACCGCAGCACGAATACTAACTAGTACTTATCTGAAATGACGGAGGGCTACAACAGGTTTTTCAGAAAACCCTTTGCGTAATGAACTTGATATCGTTGTAGAATCGAGTGATTTTAAAATGGAGTGTTTTTTAGGCTTTTCTAGTTTTGCTAAAGGGGTCACTCGCGGTGAAGGGATCTTCGGCCCTTTCCTCCTCGAATAAGGTGCAGGATATATCACATATACCACTATGCAAAGCAAGAACTATAGAAGCAATCAAAAGACAAACCGAGTGTGTAGCATCTGCCAGTTATTGCTAAAGGAGTCACTCCCGGTGAAGGGATCTCGGTCCTTTCCTTATCGAATAAGGTGCAGGATGTTCTACAAGGAACACCGCGATACAAAGCAAGAACTGTAGCTACCTGGTTTTTATTAAACAAGTTTCTACAACATCTTAGGTTTCTTTTATTTCATTAATCTCATTAATGAAGCCCCATTTTATTATGCTTCACAAGCATCTCTTTTGAAACGAAATCTGCAATATAACATATATCTCATATATATAATATAAACATTCGTCACAGGCAGTAATATGATCTCATCACAGAACATTGCAGCAGAAGAACATATATGAAATATTGGATATACTAGGACGTCCGTGTTTTCAATACGAGCCTGTATAAAACACGGATTCCACGGTCGCGATGAATAGCCAAACCCACATCCCTAGACCCCTACAAGAGCGGCAAGTAACACTGCCAATTCTAGGGTTAGGAGACCCGGTCTCGACTCCTCGAGATGGTCTCCCACTGGACCCTAGAACCCGGTTACTTGTGCTCCCCTCCTTGGGTCTACCTAATGCGGAAAAGTAAATAATATACAACGGTGACATCTTCCGCAACCTGGAAGTGCCCCAATAAAAGAATATTACATACAAATTAATTTTACATGAATGAAAAAGAAAAAAACTCTCATCTCACATAAAACCCCCGGCTATTCAAAACGCGACGATCCAATATAACATATCACAGCAACACATAATATCTCATATCATCAACGTAAGCAAGTATGCGTATCCTGATTGTCGTTGATGTATAGCAACGAAGGCAGCGATACACCACATACTACGCTTACGGTCACAGAAAAGAAAGTGTAAAACTACAACAGTTGGAATCCGCAACCTCTTTAGACATCGCATGCCTAACCAAATGAATTCTTTAGACATCGCATGCCTAACAATTATAAACCCCGCATTTTAGTCTCATTATCGAAAACTCTTTTCAATATCAAGTCGGGCAATTCAACAAGATTCTCGACGCCCTGATCGAATGCTCGTCGCAAACTTTAGTAGACGGCCGCACCCCCAGATGCCGTCGATGAAGTGCACTAAGGCGGAACACCGCTGCCGCGAGCACCCGAACGGATGCTTTCGGCGACGGGGTTCTCCTACAGTCACTTGGTCGGGGCTTTGGGGCATTGCTGTCTATTAAGTTTACCCGGCGAATATCCGCGTACGCTACGTGATTGCGACGGACTTTTGATTACATCAAAATTCCGTGGCAACCGATCATCTGAGACTGAAGTGCTAGATTTATAATATTCAAATTAGTTATCTCATAACTTTATGTGGATTCCAAATAATGTATCACATTCCAGATAAATAGACAAAGTTAAACTTTCCGATCGAATAATCAAACACCCAAGATTTCCCCAATATATCTCAACACTTGAAATCAGTTTAAAAACATCCATCACATGCCACAGTACCAATGGTCCAGCCGTAGAAAGGTCAAGCCAACGCCTCACATGTCGCACGCCGTACTGCCCCAAACCCTAAGGTTCAAAAGGCAGTTCAAGACGGTCACATAATCGAGTTAAGGTTTGTTGTCTTCTAGAGGGTCCACCGCGTTACTTGCATGACTTAGAACGTTCTTAAACACGAGAAAAAGTCCAACTTTTGAAAAAAATTTCGAAAGGGGAAAAAGTGAGTTATTGATATCCGTTCGAACTTTTTAACAGTTTCTAAAAATTATCCGGACAAAACTAAACAAAGTTAAAATATCCGATCGAATCTTTAAGTCCCCAATACAACCCAGATAATTCAACAGTTGAATAAATATTAAAAATTCCCAGAAAATACAGAACTTAAAGATAAGAATTACTGTGCAAATTTCAAATGCTGAAGTAACAAAATGGCCGCGGAACCGCCGTACAAGCCATGCTTGTGCCGCGGTTCCGCCGCGCTTTGGTGGAATCAGGCGCACGTGCTTCACAGTATTTCTTACAATTCCCTGCTGAATTTTTCAGGTATTTTTAATATGGAAAAAAACACATTTCTGAAAAATTTCCAGAAACTAGGGTATATCGGGTTTTCCGGGTTCGATCGGACTTTAAACTTCGTCTAGACTTCGCCTAAAGCTCTAGCTTGGCTCTGATACCACTGTAGGGTTGCTATGCATGCGCACAAGGGTCTACGAGGCATCAACCATGCCCGATTGAAAAATTAGCCGTGCCGAACAACCCGAATAAGGATCTTTAAACTAGAGATTAGGCGAAAACTAACATGTTAACAACTTTAACACTAAGTGAGAGGGATTACAACCTTTGTAGATCCGGTCCTTCACTTCATATGCTCCGTGTTGTGGTCCCTTCGCTGCGATCATCGGGTTCCGGACTCTCGAGAGGTTCCATGAAGAGAAAGATGCAACCTTTGCTTCCGATCTTCGATACAAAGATGATCTACCTTGAAGTTTCGTTAACACAAGCTAACACTCATGAAATGATGTGAACACCCTCATCTAAATGGCAAGAGAAGATGAGGATGATGAAGTAGGATTTTTGCTCTCTTTATTTATCTTTTTCTCACATTTATTCATCACTTGGAAAAAAGCTAGTGAGCTTTTTCCATGAAAAAGATGAAGGAAGAAGATGAAGAAGATGATAGAATTCCTTTTGTGATGAATAGAAAGAATTAATATGATGAATAATGCAACCATGGTTGACTAAACCATTGTAGAGAATTAACCAAGGGTTAGGGTTTGGGTTGAGTTAAGAATGAGTCATAACAAAATATCTTTATCATGACAAAAAGAAAAGCTTCTAGAATCAACTAGAAGTGTTAAGCCTAATCCAAACCCTAATCATGTTTAAACTCCACTAAACATGTTGCATTAGTTATCATATCATGTTACAATATTATATATCACATATATAATATTTATCGTAACAAAAAAAATAATACAATTAACATATATCGCATATATATCAATGTATTACCCGAGTGAGAAAAAGAATCTTTTAGTGAGCTAATATTAGTTAATGTAATTTAATATATCATATATATTATTATACATTAAATTATCGAATCAACACTTGATCCGACAATCCGGCTATATCGCATATAACTGACTAATATTTATCCGTACCGATTCATCGAATCAACACTTGATCCGATGACCCGGCTGATATCAAATATCGCGAGAATAGAATACGGTATCACATATCGCATTATCCTCGGTCCCGCACATATCACATATGTGCTCCTACTCCGTTTTGCCTGAGCCAAGAAACCTCTGTGTAGGACTCTAAAGAATCGTCAATATGCCGGCAGTAGGTGATGATTATATCAAACACCCACAAGCTGCAAGCGGTCAGCTAAACGCAACAGCCACCCAGGTATTGAGCGCTCAGAAGATCAACAAGCAAGCCTGTACATTCTCCTGTGAATCCAAACAGTAACACTCCCGTACAGTCCGGTCTCGTCGTCTGATATGTTGCATATCTCGCCTAGGGGTGGTAAACGTCAGACCCCAATAGCTCGATAAGTCGTGTAGATATGAGGTCTATAACAGTTCGAGAAACTACTGATAACACTTACCAGTAAATCTCAGCAACCCTGGCCAGGGATTTCCGGTTATAGCCAATCGAACACAGCACAACATTAACTCCCTATACCGGGAGAGACGAATCCCCTCCTATCGCTCATTGCCTCCATGTGATTCGGGACTGTACCCAAAAGCCACCTTTTTGCACGCCCACTAAGACGTGGTATGATGGAAATCAAAGCACAGTGGGAATCACACAAGACTCTATGACGATCTCGGGTCAACAGACTACTCTGTACCAGTGTCACCGGAGAACTGCCATCTGATGTGAGGTATAATACCATCTGGGAGTTCTCGGCGAGTCCGTCCAGTGTACCCAGTCTCTACTGAGCACCCGTACACCATCCTTGATGTCAAACACCGATGGATATGGGATCATCCATCGCCCATCATATGGGTCAAGATGCGTATACGCTAGTCTACTCTGGTGCATCGATGCCCTGTCTCGATACACCCTCGACTAGGAACAGTTATAGGATGTACTCGTCGACTACCGTGGCCCCACTAGTATGATCTCATCATAGTCCCAGTAGTCGAGTACATATCCTAAGGGCTTTATCAACATGTAATATAGAGACAATCAGAGTACATGTTAAGATAAAGTACAACCAGATAGCGTACTATTATGTCGAGCAAGAAAGTCCTCCCTATATATGTCCAAGCATCCATTACAATATACATCGTGTGTACAGTAATGGCCTCTAGGGCATACATATAACTAACAATATATAATAAACGTTGTTTATGTTTTACATCCGCACTAGTCCCGCCCCGTTATGCCGTTAGTTAAGTAACCTAACGGTGCATAACGGGACATCGTGGCGAATGCGGATGACATTAGTGTACGTTCTATTTTCGTTTCTTTTCTGTGATGCCTTAGGAACTTAAATGATGGGATTACATTAATGAGATTAATGTAAAGTAAAAGAAACCTAAAAGATGTTGTAGAATCAGATTTGAAACCCACTCGGCTATTTTATGAAAAATGCAAGTTTCAAAAGATGCGGAGATTAAGCCACTCCTTTTCTAAACTGTTTTGATTCTACAACGAGATCAAGTTCAAAGCATTACAGGTTTTCATAAAAACCATCCGCAACCCTCCTTCATTTTTGGAAGCAGAGTAATTAGTATTCGTGCTGCGTATTTTGATCATAGTCAAGGCGTAGTGTACGGTAGCTAAGTGATGTCTTCCTATAAAGCATATGATGCGATCAGTTAGGACATTCATGTGATTATGTTGATCATTGTCAAGGGTCATATGGGTGGGTCTAGTTAATCTCGAAATGACGGGTAGAACTTGACTAGTGCTTATGATATTCTGACCATAGCCAAGGTCATAAGTAACTAGGGGTAAAAACCATATCGGGAATTTCAAGAGTTGAAATTTGCAATGAGATTGCATACCATCTATATGATAGTTGGATCCCGATCCCACTGTGAGTAAGTGTTACTTCCAGGAGAATTTTGCACTTTACAATTAGCTAATCCAGTAGGTGTTTAGAAAGGTGTTAACGGGGCTTGACCTGTGGGAAAACAAGGTTTATTTTAATTAGATCCGTGCGAAAGCACGGGGAACCTCTCTCAAAGTACCAACACTGGCCTGGCTGACCGGTTAGCGAAACTGTAGAATGTAATTAATCCTGGCTAGTTTTCTTTTCAGGTTTTGAAAGAAAATTTGATAAAAGCAGTGGGATACATCGATTAGATAAGATAATAACCAATCTAAATCTTTGCAAGAGCATTCCGCTGAATGTATTCTTTTCTCTCTCCTAATGGCAGATACCGATGACGGGACTTAAGCTTCTACTAGAGAAAAACAAACTGACAGGAACGAACTATAAAGAATGGTTGAGGAACTTGAACATTGCAATCACATATGATAAAGTATCATATGTCCTCACAACCAAAGCCCCACCCGTCCCAGGACCTGAATGATCTGTCTCGGATAGGGAGATCCGAAAAACTTGGGATATTGATTGTAACACGGCCAAGTGCCTCGCGCTTGCTTCTATGGACGATATCCATCAGAGGCAACACAAGAATATAGATGTGCAATCCATCTTTCTTCACACAAAGGACTTGTATGAAGAGCAATCTCATACTTTGAGATACGAGGCATCTCGAAAGTTGTTTCAGATGCGAATGGCCTCTGGTATATCAGTAGGAGACCATGTTTTGAAAATGATTGGTCTTATAGAAGAACTTGAGGAACTGGGATGGACCATGGATAATGAGCAATATACGGATATTGTTCTACAGTCTCTCCCCCTGCCTTTGCTCCTTTCATAGTGAATTTCAATATGAACGATTTGGAGAAATCATTGCCTGAACTTCTCAATATGTTGAGAAGTGCAGAGAGCACATTGAAAACAAAGAGAACTCCCGCTCTGCTTGCTGGGCCATCTTCCTCTTCAGTCCCAAAAGCCAAGGCCAAGGGAAAGAAGAAGAAGAAGTCCATCAAACCGAAAGGTGGAGTTAAAAAGGCGAAGGGAAAAGACAAATCCGGGGCTGCAGGAAGCGGGAAAGGAGAATGTTTTTACTGCCACAAGTCGGGACTTTGGAAATGCAACTGTGCTGTGTATCTTGTTGATCTCAAGAAGAAGAAGCATGCTGATGCTTCCACTTCAGGTGTGTTTGTAATTGAAAACTGTTTTTCTTTAAACTCTGCATCTTGGGTATTAGATACCGGTTCTGGTTCTCACATCTGCAATTGTATGCAGGAATTGAGAAACAGTAGAGTTTTGAAGACAGGTGACCATACTCTGCGGGTTGGAAATGGTTCCAATGTACATGCTGTATCCGTAGGAGAGTATCATCTTGGGTTGCCTTCGGGTTGTATTTTGGTTTTGAACCCGTGTTATTTTGTACCTAGTATGTTATGTAATATAATATCCATTTGTTTGTTGGACAATGAAGGATATCATTTTGTATTACAAAATAATGTTATGAACATTAACTTGAATCAAAAGTTGATTGGGTATGGTACACTAAATAACGGTATTTACGTCCTGAACCAACACACAGTTTTCAATATACAACATACTTATAAAAGAAAGTTTTCAGATATAAATGAAGCTTTTCTTTGGCATTGTAGACTTGGTCATATTAATGAAACAAGACTAAACAAGCTACATAAAGATGGATATTTAAATCATTTTGAATATAAATCTTATGCGACTTGTCAGTCTTGTATCAAAGGTAAAATGACCAAAACTCCGTTTACTGGACACGGAGAAAGAGCTTTGGAACTCTTAAGCCTCATACATAGTGATGTATGTGGACCAATGTCTACACATGCTAGAGGTGGTTTTCATACTTCATTACTTTTACTGATGATTTCTCAAGATTCAGACACGTGTTTTTGATAAAGCACAAATCCGAAGCTTTCGAGAAATTCAAGGAGTATAAACTTGAAGTAGAAAAACAAACAGGCTTGAGCATCAAGAAACTTCGATCAGATCGAGGTGGAGAATATTTAAATACAGAGTTTTTAGACTTCTTAAAAGAGAATTGGATTCTCCCTCAGCTCACTCCTCCTTACACACCACAGCACAATGGTGTGTCAAAATGGAGGAATCGTACCCTATTAGATATGGTACGATCCATGATGTGTGATGCTGAATTACCGCTTTCCTTTTGGGGGAATGCATTAGAGACAGTGATGTATCTGTTAAACAGGGTTCCAACCAAGACCGTGTCTACCACTCCATATGAAATATGGAGTGGAAAGAGACCATCTCTTAAAAGAGTTAGGATTTGGGGTTGTCCGGCTTTTGTTAAAAAGCAGAATCCAGACAAACTCGAGACACGATCGGTCATGTGTAAATTTGTGGGATATCCAAAACATTCATATGGATATCTAT
The DNA here is from genome assembly GCA_030015575.1 of Agapanthus africanus. NCBI lineage: Eukaryota > Viridiplantae > Streptophyta > Magnoliopsida > Asparagales > Amaryllidaceae > Agapanthus > Agapanthus africanus. The sequence continues at coordinate 302,292,889 of JASDDO010000008.1, forward strand.
TCTACCACAAGGAGGATCAAAAGGTGTTTGTTGCTCAGCATACCACATTTTTGGAAAATGAAATCTTTACAGATAGTACTGATGGCAATGCGGTAGAACTAGAAGAGGTTCTAGAGACACAAATTACTCAGGACGAATTGGTTGAAACTGATGTTGCAGTAGAACTTCAAGAACCTCAGCCGCTCCGAAGATCTAGTAGAACTTCTTGCCCACCAGAGAGATACTATGGGTTTCTCATTGATGGTGATAAAGAAGATTGCATCATGGATGATGATGACCCTACTAGTTTTCAGCAAGCTATCACGAGTGGTAAATCAGTGAAGTGGCTGGAAGCCATGAGATCCGAAATGGAGTCCATGTATACCAACAAAGTATGGACTTTAGACGTTGCGCCTCCTGGGATAAAATCCATTGGGTGCAAATGGATCTTTAAAATAAAGATTGGTGTAGATGGACAGGTAGAGACCTTTAAAGCAAGGCTATTAGCGAAAGGTTTTCGTCAAAGACCAGGATTGGACTATGATGAAACTTTCTCTCCAGTAGCAATGCTTAAATCCATTAGGATCCTACTTGCTATTGTTGCTCACTATGATTATGAAATCTGGCAGATGGATGTTAAAACTGCATTTCTAAATGGTGATTTAGAAGAATGCGTTTTTATGGGTCAGCCAGAGGACTTCATTGACAGTGGGAGCAGCGGGAAAGCATGTAGATTGCTTAAATCCATTTATGGATTAAAGCAGGCCTCACGGAGCTGGAACATCTGCTTTGATGATACAATCAAAAATATAGATGAACCATGCATTTATAAGAAAATTGTAGAGAGTACTGTCACATTTCTCGTATTGTGCGTAGATGACATTCTCCTGATAGGAAATGATATTCCTATGCTACAATAGGTCAAACTATTCTTATCACAACGGTTCTCCATGAAGGAACTGGGTGATGCCTCATACATTTTGGGCATTAGGGTCTATAGAGATAGATCCAAGAAGTTATTGTAAGTCTACGCAAGCGCCCCGGCAGTCTACAGACGCCAAAATGCGGAACAAAACTTTTAAACTGGCGCTATCGTATACTTTAACCCGGATCTGCCATTATTGCTAAACTAACAAACTGTAAAGAGTGTAGGAATGTTATACCGAACGATCCGAGTCCCTCGTTCTTCAACCATCATCCCACGCTCCGTTGCGGCTGCTCCGATCTCGTCGATCTCCGATCTCCTCGTCGAGGTGGCACCACATGATCGGTTCTTTAAACGGGCTCCCGCCTCTGACTCGAGGCAACTCGATCGTCAAGTTTGCTAAAAGAGACGACCAAGATTGATGTAAAGAATGAGTAGATGACTTTGTCTCACTTCGTCCAAGTCCGTGGACGATCGGTTAATGAAGTTGCCGTGGAAATCGGGTGATGGAATGAAATGAGCTGTAAATTCCATACACCCCAAACTATCATAATCTTTTTCTACAAATGAAATCAACAACCATAAGAGAGAGAGGAGGTGGCCGGCCTTATATAAAGAGAGGGGGTGACCGTAGGAGAGGGGGGGTAACCACATCATGAAGCTTATCATGTATGAAAAGATCTTAATCAAAACAAAAAGCATTAAGGTTAAAGCATGACTCACAAACCTAGTCATCATGCATTAATGAACCCTTAAATGCAACCAATGAAAACTCAACACCAATAATCCTAGTCACCTCATCTAGAATCTTCTAGAAGAATCCACACTCATCTCAAGAAAAGATAAACCCGTCTTTAACCAAATGTTAAAAGACGGCTGATAGAAAACTGGAAACTGGCAACTTCCAAAAGTGATCCTGAAACGACTTTCAGGATAACCCCGAAACTGTATAAATATACCCGCATTTGTATTACGACCGAATACAAATGCAACTGAGACAAAGATATTATACCTACTCAATATAATACTCGGATCCGGCTTAAACCAAAGCCGACCAGTATCATCTGCCCGAAAAATGACACGTGCGTAAACGCACGTGCATTTTCCGAACCCTGCCATAAAACCATACGGCCTCTACAACGTTTCGCCCGAACTTGGGAAACTGTCTGTGGGGGACTCTAATGACTCGTCAGCACCCTGGCAGTGGGTTTAACCACAAACCGTCAGCGGCACTAGCTATGCGTAACGGCTGCCCACGGACTGACCTCAAGGGTGGCCGAGGAGCGAACTCAAGGGAGACCGATGAGCGAACTCCTCCGAAAACCCTACTGAGCCTAACAGTGACAATGTATATACAGTCCGGTCCGTTCGTCAATGAGTATCGAATAACTGCCTAGGGGGCTAGTAACGTCAGACCCCCAATAGCAGTATAAGTCGTGTCGGAGTGAAGCCCAATTACACCCTGAGATACTACTGGAGTACCTACCAGTAAATCTCCTGCCATGGCCATGGACTTGTGTAATGGCTCTCCTAGACACAGCACGATCTCGCCCCCAATACCGGGAGAGACGAATCCCCTGCCGATCCGCTCACGTGCCTCCATATGGCTCGGGACTGTACCCAAAAGCTACCTGTTTGCACGACTCCTTTGAGCCGTGGTAGGGTAGAAATCAAAGCACAGTGGGAACTCACACGAGACAAATGACGACCTCAGGTCGATGAACTAACCTGTACACATGTCACCAGGGAACTGCTATCTGACGGTAGATATAATACTAACTAGCAGATTCCCGGCGAGTCCTGTCCGGTGTACTCATAACCCAATGAGCACCTGTATACATCTTAGGTGATCCAACTGACACCAGTGGCTTATGAGACCGGCCACCGCCCCTCGTCGGGGTCTCGACTGTATACACTAGTCTACTCCGGAGTATCGATGCCCTGTCTCGAAACTCCCACGACTAGGGACCACAATTAAGGATATGCATATAAACTACCCAACTCTCACGTATATGATCGCCATCATACTGTTGGTAGTAAAGCAAGATCCTAAGGGCTCTATCAAAGTATAACATGCAATCAGTCACCTGAACATGTACACGACTGATAAAGGCAAACCAGATAGCATACTATCATTTCGAGTAAGACTGTCCTACCGGGATAGGTCCTCCGCAATCATTGCAATCACGTACCTGCGATCCAATAATTGACTATGAGGGCACTATCTCCAACAATCTCCCACTTGCACTCAAGGCTAATATTGCGATGTCGACTACTCACAGCCCGTGTGAAACCGAACATCCAACTCCTCTACTAATCAGTTTCACAAAGCCCGTTTGTAAAACTATTGTGTTCGAGAAATAGCCTCGGTGAGTGGATCCGCCTAGAAGTATCTTTCTATATCTCTCTTAATCTCAAGTTCGCGGAGAAAACTATCTCCCGAATTGAGTAATACCTGTCTTAGAACATGTCTGGATATCTGATGGGACCTTAGTTCATAAATGAACTCCATATCCAAACTTCTTAGACTGAATCGATCACTGAACCTAATCAGTATCGGGCAACATGCCACCCACAGTATCCTCTGGAACCACCTGTCCATAATACTGTCCCTCGTCAGAGGGAAAACTAAAACTCTGACAATCACTCTGTCATCCATGTCACCTTTGAAGCCTGGAATGATAACCGTCTCCCGAAAGAGGCTGCCGTTATCAAATCCGTAGAACATGTACTAATGTTCTAAAACCGCTTCCTTATGTTTCTCCAGGATTGGATTAATACAAACTTATTGCATCTAGTGCAAAACCAATATTTGGTGTGGTACTTGACATCTCATGATTGACTCAATTGCCTAAGCAAGTGATCTGCCAATCATGCACTTCCCTCTCCCCTTTAGTCTATACGACACCTTTAGAGAAGGTGACTCCATCACCTGCGGGTACACCACCTCGCTAGGAGTCAACTATTCCAAAAACCATTAGAATATCTGTCAAAGTACCCACATTGGGAAACTACCCAAATCCAGATCTAAAACCATAGATCTAGAAACCAAAATGTCAAATATTATATCCATATCCTGTCTGGAGAAACAACTGTGTGACGACCACAGTACAACCGATCGTAGTATAGGAATTTTACTTCCTACTCTGTGTATGTCATCCAGATACCATGACATCACACCCTACTACCTTCTTAACTGATCCATCCTTTATTCTGATTGAAGTCAAACCCATGACTGTCACATCAAAATTAGATGATCTATCTCCGCTATAACCGCTCAAGTCTATAAATAGATATAAGCATCTTGCCCACTATGCTTCCGTTGCTCCCACTGACTACGACAACCCTCCTACCGGGTCTCATATCCTGGAACAACAGTAGTGTCAAGTCTGGGTAGATAAGAACCTCCCTGTCACCGTCCTTGAGCCTACCGAAGTACCTCTCGGGTGTCTGAGGTTACCTACCATACCTGCGGAGTGGCTATTGGAATGTCAAGCCTGATTGAATGTATAGGTCCTATTAAATTTTTCCGTAATCGTTCGCGGTTCTGGAATCACTTCCAGTTCTACCATACTCCCACTACTGTTTTCTGAAAAAGATCCATTTTACTAAAACTGTGGCGAGTTAAGAACAATATCACTATTGATCTTCCAAATGGTAGAATATCAACCCTCGCCATAGCCAGGGTCAACCCACAAACAGCCATTACAGAAACGTGCCCTGAGTTATCCAGTGTCTGGTTTTAATCATAAGCTGGACAACTCCCCGTACCTTAATATCTTTTAAGGTACGAACTATTCTATATCCAATATAGAAACTTTGGCACTTATTTAATTGGAACCATATTCAATCCATGCAGCTGTCTCCAGTGCATATCAACTTAATGGAAAGAGGCTAATCAGCATTACTCAACTTAGGAATCCATCCAATTATGAGTAACCTGAAAGAGAAACACGTTTCTCAAAACCATCACTATCATCTGAATACCAATCACAAGAATCTACATCTTCGATCTCTTTGAAGAATCCCGATACTTGTGATACCTGGTTCTCTACTTTATTCTTATACCCACAACTTCTCAAAACTTAGACCTTGTATTTCTACGAAACACTCGTCTAAATACTAGAGAAGTTATAAGTAAACAGAACATAGTACGAGGACCTACCCCTTTGTCCTGATGGACACTGGACAACATACAATACTCTGTATAAGTCCGCTGAGTTAAACAACTCAAAACCTGTGCGTTGTAGGTGGAAAACTGTACCCTGGCGATTTCCTCAAATATCATCAATTACAACGAATTCCGATATAATGAGGATGATCACCTAATTCCCAATATCTTACTCCCACTCATCATCTGTAAAACCATACAGATATGAGAATGAAACCTGGTAAATACATACCCTTAGAGTAAGTGTCTAATCGGGAAAACAGTTTTTCATTTAACAATGCACTGAAACATGAAAATGTTTCGTAGGGGTATCCTGGTATTCATAGTAATGCCTCTTCCATAATCCAATTCATGACTTCAACCGTATATTTTATTGCCATCTCTCCAAATCCCCTTTATTTGTCTTTAGTCGTTACCTTCTGTACACCATCGTTAGGCTAACTGGTTTTCTTCCTTGCCTACCGTTCGGCACCAGCCTATGGTTTGGAAGAAGACTATCCAGTAAGCATAATAGGTGTACCCTCCTAAACCAAGGAGTACTCGCATCTCGAGAGAAGGTGACGATAAAAGACAACTGAATAATACCTTATTCTTTTTAAAGGTGAAATAGGAGCGGTGATGAAGTACGCGGTTTTGGTCGTGAATGATATCAGTCGCAATTTACTTTGCCCTCTTTCTAATCCCTTTATTTTGTCTTTACATATTATCTTCTGCAAACCCTACTTAGGCTAATTGGTTTTCTTCATTCCCTACCTTTCGGCACCAGCCTATGGTTTGGAATAAGACTATCCAATAGGCGTAATAGGTGTACTCTCCTAAACCAAGGAGCTCTCGCAACCTGAGAGAAGGTGATAATAAAAGACAACTGAATAAACCAATTCTATTTCTCCTGAACCTGGATCCATCCCCGAAGAAGTCCCTTCGAGTTCGTATATAACCATACGATGGCTCTATCCAATGGAAGTGGATATCCGTAGTAATACGGGTGTTCTGAGAAATACAAAGGGTAAAAGAAGGAGTGGCAATGACTTATGCAACTCAGACAATCCAAAAGCCAGTATTTTAAGAAGGTTCGGTCAACCTGGTCACTGAGTCATAGTCTAGGGTCGGTCAAAGGTCGCTGCCAAAGAGAGAGAGAGAAAAGAAACACTCTGCGTGCACTCTAACCTAGATCAGAATGGTCATCATTTTATCTAATCCAGAAACCTCCCACTGTCCTGTCAAATTCTCCTCCAAACCTAAAGAAGAATCAATCGGGATCACCCGAAGAGTAAACCAACTCATCAGTGGGAATCAGGATCCAACTCTCATCGCATGATAACGTGATGGAATGCATCCACATTACTCATACTCCAGAAGGTATGCGCATACTTGGCAAGTTTCAGTTTCTTTAGAAACTCCTGATATTAATTTTGCCCCATGCTCTTATAACCTTGGCGTTGGTCAAAATGTCATAAGTCACATGCCAAGTTCTACCCGTCACTATCTTGCCAATTTGAACCCACCCGCACATGCCCCTGACGTTGGCCAATCGGCAGAACGACTGTCCCAAACTAACTCATCTATCTATGCAACAATTGAATACCCAGCAGCTACCAAACACTATGCCTTGGCGTTGGTCAAAATACGTAGCTTGAATACTACTGAATACCCAAAAGAAGTGACGGAGGGCTACGGCTGGTTTTTGGCGAAAAACCTTTAGCGTAGTGAACTTGATATCGCTGAAGGAACCTGATAGCTTTTTAAAATATAGTGGCGAAAACCTTTTGCTAAAGAGGTCACTCCCGGTAAAGGGATCTCGGCTCTTTCCTCGTGGAATGAGGTGCAGGATATTCCACTGAATACCGCTATGCAAAGCAACATGTAATCGACTATAGTAAAGTTATTACCCTGACGCAAACTTCTGTCCAAGGGGTCTTTCCCGGTGAAGGGATATCAGCCCTTGCTTCGTCGAATGAGGTGCTGGATATTCACACCGAATACCGCTATGCATAACAAAAAGAAACGTCTTTGTAATAACATCTTTTTTAAAATTGTTCCAACAACTCAAACAGGTTTGTTTTACTTTGCATTGATCAGAATCAACGCAGTCCCATCAATCAATCACACCAGAAAAGAACGAAAATAAAATGTACGTATATGCCATCCGCATTCGTCACTGGGTCCCGTCATCACCCGTTAGGTTACTTAACTAACGACAGAGCGGGGACTGGACTAGCGCGGGTGTAAAACATATACAACATCTAATAGTATATAAACCAATATACATAATCGCTCCAGGCGTGATAATATGCAACATTACAGAAAAGTAATAAGCATCACAGAACAATACAGATAATCTGGGATCCCCGAGTTTCACAGAGCCGCTGCTGAAACTCGACGTTCCCCTGTCGTTTGGATAGCCTGTGCAATGAAACCTAGACCCCTACGGGTGCGGCAAGTTACCCGCCAAAACCTGAAGCGAGGCAGTCCCCCACAGCATATTGAATGGAACACCCGGCACTTCACGGAATCCGGTAAATTGAGCACCCCTCCTTGGGTCAACCTGTACCCTCTACGAGTGCGGCGAATAGTCTGCCAATTCTGAAGTGGGGCCCCTCTGCCTCTCAAAGCCATGAAATGCGGACCCATTGCTTTCCCGAACCCGGCTATCCGTGCACTCCGTCGCGGGGTAAAACCTAGTACAGTAATGAAAAATAGTACAATAGGTACATCGACCGCAACCTGGTCGTGCCCCAAAAGAATATTATACAACAGGCAGTGACGACAGTCCACAAGTTGGACGCTCACCCCGCAATATCAAATGTACAAATAAACTCAAACTGTACTACCATTGCACACTGCTATCCACCACGACAAATCCGCAACATCACAGCACAACACAGAACATCAACGCGAATGTCACGTTCGCAAACCCGTCTAAAAGAACTATAGCAATCAGACGCGGTTTACCGATCAAATGACATTCCCGGTCGGAGATATAATGTAAGCACTGTAAACTAACGTGTTTAAATTTCGATCGACCAAATATCAAAAAGTGGGCCCCACGACTTACTGGTGAACAGTAACAAAACCTGGGCCAAAATGATATATACCAAAACCCCCAAAATCCAACACAGAACACACTGACCAAATTTGGGAGCACGTGCTCCCCATGTGGCCGCGGATGCGCGGCCAAACCATGGGTTTGGCCGCCCTTCCGCGGCAGCTTGGAGGGATCACGACCCCAAATTTTGTCGTGGCTCTTAAAAACGCCTGCACGGATTTTTAAGATATACAGACATGAATTTTGAGACCATTTAAAATTAACAGAAACTGTCGGGTTGAAATTTTGCAATTTTGGTTTTTCGGTTCGATCGAAGTTCTGAACACGTTAGCACAAGTTAGTATAGCAAAATGGTGAGGCTCTGATACCACTGTAAGTCTACGCTAGCGCCCCGGCAGTCTACAGACGCCAAAATACGGAACAAAACTTTTAAACTGGCGCTATCGTATACTTTAACCCGGATCTGCCATTATTGCTAAACTAACAAACTGTAAAGAGTGTAGGAATGTTATACCGAACGATCCGAGTCCTTCGTTCTTCAACCATCATCCCACGCTCCGTTGCGGCTTCTCCTCTCTCTTCGATCTCCGATCTCCTCGTCGAGGTGGCACCACATGATCGGTTCTTTAAACGGGCTCCCGCCTCTGACTCGAGGCAACTCGATCGTCAAGTTTGCTAAAAGAGACGACCAAGATTGATGTAGAGAATGAGTAGATGACTTTGTCTCACTTCGTCCAAGTCCGTGGACGATCGGTTAATGAAGTTGCCGTGGAAATCGGGTGATGGAATGAAATGAGCTGTAAATTCCATACACCCCAAAATATCATAATCTTTTTCTACAAATGAAATCAACAACCATAAGAGAGAGAGGAGGTGGCCGGCCTTATATAAAGAGAGGGGGGTGACCGTAGGAGAGGGGGGGTAACCACATCATGAAGCTTATCATGTATGAAAAGATCTTAATCAAAATAAAAAGCATTAAGGTTAAAGCATGACTCACAAACCTAGTCATCATGCATTAATGAACCCTTAAATGCAACCAATGAAAACTCAACACCAATAATCCTAGTCACCTCATCTAGAATCATCTAGAAGAATCCACACTCATCTCAAGAAAAGATAAACCCGTCTTTAACCAAATGTTAAAAGACGGCTGATAGAAAACTGGAAACTGGCAACTTCCAAAAGTGATCCTGAAACGACTTTCAGGATAACCCCGAAACTGTATAAATATACCCGCATTTGTATTACGACCGAATACAAATGCAACTGAGAAAAAGATATTATACCTACTCAATATAATACTCGGATCCGGCTTAAACCAAAGCCGACCAGTATCATCTGCCCGAAAAATGACACGTGCGTAAACGCACGTGCATTTTCCGAACCCTGCCATAAAACCATACGGCCTCTACAACGTTTCGCCCGAACTTGGGAAACTGTCTGTGGGGGACTCTAATGACTCGTCAGCACCCTGGCAGTGGGTTTAACCACAAACCGTCAGCGACACTAGCTATGCGTAACGGCTGCCCACGGACTGACCTCAAGGGTGGCCGAGGAGCGAACTCAAGGGAGACCGATGAGCGAACTCCCCCGAAAACCCTACTGAGCCTAACAGTGACAATGTATATACAGTCCGGTCCGTTCGTCAATGAGTATCGCATATCTGCCTAGGGGGCTAGTAACGTCAGACCCCCAATAGCAGTATAAGTCGTGTCGGAGTGAAGCCCAATTACACCCTGAGATACTACTGGAGTACCTACCAGTAAATCTCCTGCCATGGCCATGGACTTGTGTAATGGCTCTCCTAGACACAGCACGATCTCGCCCCTAATACCGGGAGAGACGAATCCCCTGCCGATCCGCTCACGTGCCTCCATATGGCTCGGGACTGTACCCAAAAGCTACCTGTTTGCACGACTCCTTTGAGCCGTGGTAGGGTAGAAATCAAAGCACAGTGGGAACTCACACGAGACAAATGACGACCTCAGGTCGATGAACTAACCTGTACACATGTCACCAGGAAACTGCTATCTGACGGTAGATATAATACTAACTAGCAGATTCCCGGCGAGTCCTGTCCGGTGTACTCATAACCCAATGAGCACCTGTATACATCTTAGGTGATCCAACTGACACCAGTGGCTTATGAGACCGGCCACCGCCCCTCGTCGGGGTCTCGACTGTATACACTAGTCTACTCCGGAGTATCGATGCCCTGTCTCGAAACTCCCACGACTAGGGACCACAATTAAGGATATGCATATAAACTACCCAACTCTCACGTATATGATCGCCATCATACTGTTGGTAGTAAAGCAAGATCCTAAGGGCTCTATCAAAGTGTAACATGCAATCAGTCACCTGAACATGTACACGACTGATAAAGGCAAACCAGATAGCATACTATCATTTCGAGTAAGACTGTCCTACCGGGATAGGTCCTCCGCAATCATTGCAATCACGTACCTGCGATCCAATAATTGACTATGAGGGCACTATCTCCAATAGTTATTGGGACTATCCCAATCAAAGTACATAGACACCATCCTAAAAAGGTTTAGTATGGAAGATTCCAAGCGTGGTGCCTTGCCTGCTTGTCATGGAATCACTCTCTCCAAGGACTTCTGTCTAAAGACTGATGAAGAGAGAGCTCGCATGAGCGTTATACCTACGCTTCAGCCGTAGGATCTATAATGTATGCGATGTTATGTACTCGCCCTGATATAGCTTATGCACTAGCTGTAGTAAGTAGGTATCAATCCAACCCAGGGGAGAAACATTGGATAGCAGTAAAGAACATTCTTAAGTACTTACGAAGGACTAAAGAATTGTTCTTGGTGTATGGTAATGGGGATCTCCAGATGGAGGCCTTTACCGATTCCAGCTTCCAAAGTGATAAGGATGACAACAAATCTATCTCAGGGTTTGTATTTACCCTCAATGGAGGGGCGGTTAGTTAGAAGAGTTCCAAACAGGATACCGTTGCAGACTCCACGATGGAAGCTGAGTATATTGCTACAAATGATGCTGCCAAGGAAGCCGTCTAGATGAGGAAGTTCATCGCGGAACTAGGAGTAGTTCCAACCATTGTTGATCCAATACCATTGTATTATGATAATAATGGAGCTATGGCGTTAGCCAAAGATCCAAGGTCCCATCAGAAATCCAGACACATCCTGAGGCGATATCATTTGATCCGAGAGATAGTAGATCGCTAGGAGATCGAGATTCGGAGAGAAGATACAAAGGATAACACAGCGGATCCACTCACCAAGGCCCTTCCACTGGCGCAGCATGAGCGACTTTTTGAGATGTTGGGTATGAGATACACCAATAACTGGCCTCAGTGCAAGTGGGAGATTGTTAGATATATGTATGCCCTAGAGGCCATTATATGTATAGTGGATGCTTGGACATGTATATATGAATATAGATGACTTTCTCGCTCAACATGATAGTATGCTATCTGGTTTACTTTATCTTGACATGTTGATTTGATCATGCTTTTATTCATTTGCACATGTTGATAAAGCCCTCAGGATATTTGCTTGACTACTGTGACTATGATGCGGATCATACTAGTGGGGCATGTGTAGTTTATAAGCGTATTGATCACACGCTTTTGGCGTGTCGGAGTTCAAAGTTCTAAAGTTATAACCGCGATCAGGGCGGTGTCGCTTTGCAGCTAGCCGGTTGAGCACGGGTCGATCCGCAGGGAGATGGTTGTATGTCCGTTCGAGTTTTAGACGAGTCAATAAAGAATTTGTATATGTTTGTTCAAATATAACCTATGTGTTTTATATGCAAGTATAAAGTTGTTAAGAAAAAGATACGAAAGTGTAAGCTAAAGAAATCCGCACTCAAAACCTTTGAGCCGAGTCTTGACCAATTGAAGCTAGAGCAATCAGCAACAACGTGGATTAGGAGATTTAAGCACGGTATTCGTGGAATCCGGCTTATTGACCCTTGTCCATCCGTTCTTTTCTCTTGCTTTCGCCTCCCGCCAAACCGAACGCAACCGGTCGCGGTTAGGAATCACCGTTACTTTGGTAGGGTAGGGTGCCTAACGGAGCGCTTGCGTAACGTTTGGGCGTAGTTCAAAGGAAAATAACGGGAAAAGGAAATGAGCAAAGAAACATTAACTTACAATATTGTATTTATTCTTAACAACAACATATTAACAACCATTCACAAAACAAACCAAAAAGAGAGAACAAAAGAACAAAGAAAAGAAAAGATTACAGGTAAGTAAGTGCATGGAATTGAAAGTGCAAGAAAGTAAAGCAAGGAAATAAATTGCATGAATGTAAAAGAGCAAGAAAGAAAAGTGTAAGAAAGAAAATACTAAGAAAGAGATCTAGAAACCATGGAACAAGTTACACACCATGGGTTTAATAACCCAAACTTAAACTTGCAAGCTCACTAATGAGGTTGCAAGATCAAGAAAGAGCTAAAAACCCAAGGCAAAATGAAGCACAAAAGAGACTATATTCTTTCCAAAATGATACAACCCTTGAGATCAAATACCAACCCTTAAACCTTCAAGCTCAATGAAGAGCTTGAAAGATCAAGAGAAAGCAAGGATCTCAAGGGAAGCTAAGCAAAAGAATGATATAAAATAACCCTCATCTTCATTTCATCATCCACTCAAAAAGCTCTCACTACAATTTTCATGGAGGAAAGAATGAAGAAGAAGAAGAAGAAGCTAAACTAAATCCTAACAAAAGAGATGGGAAAAGAAGACATCAAGAAGACTTTGGCTTGCACAAAACTGGGCTATTTATAGGCTGCGTGCTGAAACCCTGGGACCATATTCTGGCCCTACATGAAAAGACAGAACTGCCCCAAAAATATCAACTCCTACCGAGTCAATGATCCGCGGCCGAGTCGCCATATGGGCCGCGGATCCGCGGCCAAATGGAGGAGTTGGCTCGTAGGATTTTGTGGGTTTTCTTGTGCTGCATTCTTCTATCGTTCTACATGTTCCAAATTGCAAATTGCTTCCACAATTGCTTCAGATCTGCAACGGTCCAAAATGGTATCAAAAATAATACTTTTGACCTTTTCTCCCTCGAGCTCCGTGCACCCATTGATTCTTGTGTTGCCCCCCTCGTGCTCTGTGCTTGTCCGAGACACGAATGAACACTGTCATATGTCTTGTCTCTGGAACTGGTACGCGGCACTGGACGGATACGGATGACCGGAACCCGGCTTTTATCTGATGTCAACAGATGTTCTGTATTTTGGCACAACAGTGGAGATTTTGTATCAATTGCGTTATTTTGGACTAGGAACCTGTAGCCTGTAAATATGTAGCAAACACGGATTAAAAGCACCTACCTATAAACAAACGAGCGTAAGAATGGACGGTATTAAATGCAATATTCTGGTATGAACAAATACCCCCAAACTTAACTTTTGCCCATCCGGAGCAAAACCAATTATTCACAAAAAAGTCCTAACCGCACTTTCGCAGGGAACGCGATTGCACTGAGCTCGTGCAACAAGCCGTTAAACCTCTAGGTGTCCCTAGTAGGAGGAGTGTTGTCTCCTGATAGTTTTCAGCGGATTACACCCACAAAATCCCGTCAAGCTAGTGTCATAAGTTAACATCGATTCTACTCCTAAAGTTTAGTATCTACATTAGAAACTCTATCATCCTAAGTTAGAAATATTCAACCCTTATGTTTCACACCTCCTATCTATTTAACCTTAGATCCTATACATTCCAAAAAAGTTTAGAAAGATATTGGTTCTCCTGAGTTTTTCTTCTAAAAGTACGGTCTCAAATCAGGGATTTTTATCAACTTTACAGAAAACATAAGTCTTATCTTTTATTTCTATCTTTTATCCAAACATCGATTGTATACACCTACGTGTGTGTGTATTTGCACCCCTACACTCAAGAATTCAATTCAAGCTATAATACCATTGCCCTAATACCTAATACTACTTCTTTTCAATAAGGATGGACGGATTTTCTCACACACCTTTCATGCGACTATTAATGCTTCTTGAGGCACTAACGTCCGATTACTGAATGTGTGAACTTAAAGCGTAAATATCAGTTTCCAGGTCTTGACTTTATTCTATTTTTCTTTTTCTTTTTTTTTCTTTTTCTTTTTCAAGACCGGATATATTTTTAAATAATGCTCTTTTGGTGTTTAGCTTTAAATACCGTTTTTTCTTTCATACTAGGTTTTCAGGCAAGAGTATTTCTAGGTATCCTCTACTATCCCAAGTTTCAAGGTGCATTTAAGTGCAGTTTGTAGGGTGTATACTTTCTAAATTTGAACTCAAGAAAAGAAACTATTTTTCAGACTTATCCTTCACTAAAGCTTCAATACTTTCCCCTCATCTTGACTTAACTCAAGAACTGAACTTAAGATTACCTACTTCTATAAAAAAAACTGTAAGGACGTATAATCACCAAGTTTAAACAGAATGAGGGTTATTTTTAGGATTTTCAATTCCTAAGCCTAGAATTTAGTTATTTCTAACATATCAACTAAACTTTCAGAATAAAAATCTAAGTTACCCTATTAACTAACTTGACGACAAAGTTTTTATATTTTTTGGAAATTTTTTCGATTTTTATGGGTTTTCAGTAAGGAATGCAAATGCAAAATATACAAATGAATGCAAAGGAAGAAAGCTTACCGAGCACACCCCCAAACTTAAACTTGACAGTGCCCTCACTGTCAGGCTACACCAAGAGGGTCAAAATTGTCAGCGCTCCCTAAAAACAAATTATATACAAAAAGGAAAACAAAAATTATATACAAAAAGGTTCCCCCCAAACTTAAGTAAAACAGTGTTTCCACTGTTAAGCGTTGAAGTTCAGGATTAGGGGGGAAAGAGAAGTATCAAGCTATACAAGGCCTTACACAGGCCAAAAGTGAGCACCAACCATTCAAAGATTTTATCGCTATAATGTACAGGTTGGTGGAAGAAGGCGTAGAGAAAAGAGATGGAGAATACGCGAGACCGTATGGAGATAGAAGTGGTATACGGTCTCGGTATATAAGAAGAAGAATGGCGGAAGGGAGAAAGAAGTGGAATACGAACTTGAGGGTGAAAATAAAGTGAATAGATTAGCACAAAATGTGATGAATGATGGGTAAAAAGTGATTGTGCTAATCTATCAACCCGTCGAGAAATGGGGTCAAATCCCTCAAGATTCGTGAGAAACCATGGGTAAGACGAACTCGGTGAACCAGACACAGGAAGTGAAAATGATACGGTGTCTTGCCAGGTCGGAACGATGGAAAGGATGGAGGTAGGTGATTGAGGAAGGTTATCGGTTAAAGGTTCATGAGGGTGTACACAGTCAATGAAAGGGATAGGATGAATTGGAAAATCTGACTCATCAACAAGAACTGTTTCATCCTCAAAAATATCCTCAAAATTCTCCTCAAAGTTAAGCACATCCATGCATTTATCCTCAAAATCCAGACACACATTGGGTTCGGAAAAAACATTTAATGACTCGGGATGATGAATTGAAGAGAAAAACTCGGCCAAATCTATGGGTTCATCATCCAAAATATTCCCAGCGTCAATATCCTCAATCAAGTGAAAATCACTATTCTCAGACACCTCATCAAAAGCATGGATTTCAATCGATTCTGGTTCTAAGATGGAGGTGTAGAGGTCAAAAGGATTGGGTGTGGTTTCACTCAAAAGGGACCCTTCACAATCGGGCAAATCAAACACTACAAAGTCACACAACTCATTATCTGTTCTATCTTTAATCAATGAATCATTTGGAACACTAGATAGACATTCAAAACCGGAGTTGTGGGATTCAAGTTGAAACGGGTAGGCTTGATTCGGAAGGGGGTACAGCTCACTCTCACCACTCAAATTCTCAACATGTCCTACCGCCTTATCATACATTGGAAAATTTGGAGCTAGTTGAAAACTAGCTACCGGGTCACTAGGTTACATGAGGGCGGCCATGGACGCATTCAAATCTATCACCTGTTGGTACGACGCTACCCTAAAGTCTTCCAATGACTGTTCCAGACTAGACATGGGTTGTGAAGGGGTTTCAGTAAAAGATTCAGAGTTGTTTGGATACTGAAAACTACCAAATGGCGGTTCAGAAGCGATGTCTAGGGAAGGTGCAAAAGTTGGGTAGGACTGGTAGGAATTGAATGGCTGGACAGGAGCAGGATCAACATTTGGATAAGAAGGTGAATGGAATTGTTAATCCCAAGAATCTGTAGTGGTGAAAGGTGTGAAAGATCGGCTACGGGATTGTTCAATATGTTCAGCGATGGACAAAGGTTTCGGAGTTTCAACCGGACTTTCAAAAGGGGGTACCAATGTAAGAAGGCGGTGGAGGTCGAAAAGGTTGATACAAAGTGGATTGCGGGGTCCAGTTGTTCGTCCTAGACGCATCTATCCGATCTTTCAAAGAGATTTTTGGCATGGAGGGATCATTCGAGGTTCGACCCAAACAAGAACCGTAAGAGGTAATGTCTGGTTGTGGATACCAAAGTTCGGCAAGAGTTTTTCTAGGTGGGGTACCCATGATATGAAGAGAGAAAGAAAGAAAGGAAGAGAAAAGGAAGGGGGAAATGTGGATTTTTTTTTTATTAAAAAAAAATGTTTGTTTTTGGAGTTTTGAAAATTGTTTGTTTGAAAGAATACGGAATTATGGGACTAAAATTTACAAGCACAATCACAATCACAAAATGCACAGACAAACCTAGAGCTAGGGTCACTTAGGTCAGCTAGACAGCTCCTAACTGTTCCAAAGGGCTAGAAATAGGACCTCAAACCGCCTCTTCTCCGCCAATTGCGGCCAGGTAAGTGCCAAGTAAGTGGGAGGCTCCCCACTATGTAAGTAGTGGTCCTAATTAAGTAACCACATGCCTTGGACACACTTGCCTAGACACCGCAAAGTCAGGATAGGATAAATGGCCGATGCCTACAACTAGTCCTCTATCCTATTGAGCGTGACGTCCTTAGGGCTGAGTCTAGTAATTTTTATTAGCTCAAGGTAATTGTCACGACCCAAAAATGGCCCGTGACGGCCCTAATACTACGCAACGCCTAAAGACGCAACGTAGTAAAAGAAAGCCAAACCCAGAAATCTAAACCAAGAAAAATACGGAAAAGATAATATAAGTTTTGAAAAACAATTGAAATCGCAACCCAAATTCTTTAAAAGTCTTCCTTTCTTTCTTTAAAATTTTAGCAACACCCCATTTGTAGAAACCAGTCACAATGAATACAACAGAAGAATAAGGACAGTAGAGAAAAGCTGTATATATAAAGACATCAAATCCACCATAATACATCTAACGTCCTCACCAAGTTTCTATGTCAATAATACAATAGCTGATGGAGAGTACAAAATACAACGAATAGACAATATGAAATACAGATAACCATCTAACCCACCTAAGCAAAATGGTACTGTGAGCTGATGCGGTATCTGTAGCAAAAGGTGATAGCTGGATAGCTGGATAGGGGAATAGCCTGCCTCGACTACTCTGGGGAAAAACCTGAAACACCTATGGCACAACGGGGGTGAGTTGCCAACTCGTGAATAGTCTAAAACATATGCAGGTAATCGCAGGAATGCACGTACAGCATGAATCTAAGATATGCGATTACAATAATAATATATCATGCAATGCTGAAATAGGGAGAGTACACTAGCAGGTACAATCAATATGTGAAGCAATGATGGCATGATAGTAATATGCAATGTCTATGCAATAGAGATATGAGAAAGCAAATATGCAACTATCATAAGGGTACACTACAAGTACTACCAATATATGAATCTGTGCATAAGATAGGTAATGGTGAGGTGTAGGGTGGAATATGTCATTTCCCACGGAAACCTGACGTCGTGGCAGGATCACAATCCCTCAAGATACTCCAATCCCAAATCCTCAAACCAGGCCCCCACATTGGGCACTCACATCGAATAAGTCTCACATTTCCTCAATGTACAATGTTGAGTAATCTCCTATATCCCGAATGTACAAGTCACCAATCACATAGGTATATCCAATGTCCAAATCCCAATGAATCACCTAGTATCCCAAGTCCAATCTCAAGTAAGTTTCTAGCATCCTAAAGGTAAATATATGTACAGAAATAAATATGATGGGGGCAATACACATATATTAGCGTCCCATTCCACTAATATTGGTGTAAGGGTATATATAACAACGGCTAAGTCCCCTGTTATATATACAAAAAGGGGGTTTAAAGAAATATCATGAAACCGTGTGCCAAGCATCGACACAGAAATCCTCATATATGGGGCTCCGTCAGTCCGGATCAGCCCACGGGGTCCGTCTGCAGTGTCGGCCCTCGGCCTCGACAGTACAGGTCATCCCGCATCCATCTCTCTCTACTCTGGCCAGTAGCCTCCAGACAACTGCCAGGTCCAAACAATCACCGGTAGGTACTCACCCGCCTCCAGGCTCAATCGGCAAACCCATCGATCTTCTTGCCGAGGGGAACCATACCGGGCCCCACCATGTACTCTCATACGGCAACCACACATCGTATGGAGCAGGTAATCAGCACCGATAAAACTCATGGGGGACGCTCGAAATATCATATCAAGGAAACCGGGTTGTTCATGTATGCATAATTTCATGAACTCCCGCGGTTCCCAAATCCCGAAAACATCATATAAAATCCAGATAAACAATGCGCAATCCAAGAATAAGTATATGAGATATATCTGAATGCGAGCAGGTAAACACAAGTATATAGCTGAACCAGATGTATGCGAAATCATGATAAGGTACAGCTAAGTAACATCAGTAAATGTGAATATGCGACAACAACTGAATATGTATCTAACATACAGGTGTAGCAAAGTATAGGTATCTACCTATAGGAACTGATGTCGTATACCCCCCTGGGTATAGTAACATATGTAGGAAATCCCTTCCGGTATAGGTAAAATATGTAGGAGGTATACCTGTAGCTGTATCGCAAGTGAAAATATACCTATCACTAAAGGTATGATACACTATAGGTATACCGATAAACTAGATGTCAAGTGGATCAAGCTATGGTAGCTATAAGGGGTAGTGTGTGACATGGCAATTATTGACGGTGTGTGTGTAGCATGCAATCCGTGCTCGTGCAACATGAACCGTCAATAATGGGTGCAGTGTCCTACGGCTGCTAGTCACAGTATATAGCTATATCTAGGAAATGCAGTAAGGCGCAATTCTACAATGACGTAGAATGTGCGACAGGTAATTGAATCCTAGCCCAGACGCATAACGCCATGCGGGCGATTCCCCTGTAGATGTTATATCTACTCACCTAAACTCCACGCTGGGTGAATCCTATCACCTGCTCCCCTGTAGCCGTGTTCGTAGCTCCTGCCTGCAAACCTGTAAACATAACATGAAAATCACATATAAGCCAAGATATCTCGCGAAACGCGATATCGAAACGAAACGAGAAACTCACGTCGCGAACTAAACGCGCGTGGCACGATACGCTGAATCGTGTGCGTACGCGTCTAAAACCATCGCGACACGCCGCGATACGCTGGATCACAGAACCCACTCACGTATCGCGCGTATCGCGCAAACATAACTAAACACAAAAGCGACATATAGTCCCAGATTTTCCTACAGGTAAGATATTACAAAACTAGACATACCAACACACTACACAACACAGTAGACACCTACAGGACCAAACCCTAACCCAAACCCTACCCATCTGGCCGCAAATTGCGGCCAGAAAGAAGGAATTGGCGGCCATAAGGTGGAGTTAGGGGGTCGGGTTCTGGTGTTGTGATCTAGACCTAGGTATCATGTCCCAGTATTCTCAATTTTGTTCTGTAGTGTCCGGGTCCATAGCAGATCACAAATATCACAATTCTCACTTTAAAACACCAATTTTGCACAATTAACAAACCTTATGGTATTTTAGTGTAATCTGGGGATTTCTCAGTTGAAGTGGCCTTATTAGCACTAAATTTACCAAGGGTAGCTAACCAAATCAACAATTTACCAAAAATCCACTTAAACACCATAATCTAGCACAATTTAGCTAATTTAGCACTAAACGACACCAAACCATACACCATAAGCAAGTTAGGGATTTGGGGTTCAGAAATATACCCAATAGGACCCTAGAGAGCAGGTAAAGAAGCGAGTGGGGGAAGAAGTGAGTTGCTGCCAGGGCTGGGGCTGCTGCTGCTACAGCTTCTGCTGCTGTTGCTGATGCTATCTGCTGCTGCTGAAGATGATAATGATGCTGCTGATGTTGTTGTAGTTGAGGTTGCTGTGGTTGTTATTGTTGTTGTTGTGATGCTGATGATGATACTGATGATGATGCTGCTGCTGCCCCCAGCTGCTGCTGCTGCCTCTCTCTCTCTCTCTTTGTTGCTGCTGCTGCTCTCTCTCTCTCTCTCTCTCTCACTCTGTTGCTGCTGCTGCTGTCTTCTGCTTGTGCTGCTGCTGTCTTCTGCTTCTGCTGCTGCTGTTGTGAGTGAGTGTGTGTGTGTGTGTTTGTGAGAAAGAGAATGAGGGAAAAGAGAAGAGAAAAGAGTGCAAGGCTACAACGCCTCCCTCTCTCCTTCTCTCTCATCATTAATGAGGCATGGTTCACCCCATGCTCACCATACCCTCTCTCTCACCCAAGTCAACAATTCAAAACAACTTTAAAACCCTTTTTAAAATTCATTTTCATTAAAACAACCATGACACCAATAAACCCAAAGCACTTAACAACAATTCATGAAACTAACCTAAAGAGAATGGGTTAGTTTATCATGCTTGCCAAACATGGTCTAACCCCAAAAACAAGTCTAGTTATCATGCACAAGTGTGTGTGTGCCTAACAAAATTCTAATAAAATACACAATAATTAGGATAAAATATTTAAAACTTAATTTGGTAAACTTTTTATTAAAAACCATATATTAAAATATAATTAGCTACAAAACACATTCTAAGGTGTTACAATCTCCCCCCCTTAAAAGAAATTCGTCCCCGAATTTAGAACTTATACTGTTACCTGGACCTTCAAAAATAAGATTAAAATCCTCAATTCTCGTTCGCCGCCTCCTAAGTGACTACCTCACTATACGGCTACGTCCAAGAAAACCCTTTACAGATGGCAAGACCCTTGACCGATGTTTCTTCACCTGTCGAGCCATTAACACACGTGGCTGTGGGTGAACGAAAGATCGCGTCCAGCTAAATGGTCTGGTGCCAAAACATGTGAGAAAGGTCAAGAAGGTAATTGTAAAGTATCATCACAAGAAATACGGGGTGAAAATCCAATAATCTGGGCGGAAGTGCCAAATTAAAGGCAACAAGACTAACTCGCTGATAGGATCTAAAGGACCTAAAACCCTGGGATAAGCTTCCCAAAATCCAACACGTCATTCATCGGAAAGTCCATAGGAATCCATGATTTGCCACTGCGCACTCAAGCCTGCGACCAGCACAGTCACATAAAACATCTGCTTGCAATGGACAGTTCTCATCCTGACCTGAACACACTGGACTAACCCGAATTCTCTAGACATAGCTGGGGTCCAAAATCCTACCTACGCAGTGTCAGAAAACAACAGGCTGGCGATCGACACGACCTAACCCCTAAGCCTAAGGGTGGCCAATTGGAGTATCTCCTGATAACAGCTATCGAAGGAGAACCCGAACGATGGCGAGTGACGATCCCAAGCTGCTGACGACCAAACAAAACAAACACACAACTTAACCAAACAACTTAGCAAACTGATTATAACCGGATGACAAGAATCCGAATAGAGTCACACCCTAACTAACTGGGTGGAAACCATAATGGAATTCATGGAGATCTGCTCCCATTCCTGCTTCGGAAAGGTAAAAGATTGCAACCCTCCAGCCGGCCTCAGATGCTCGACCCAAAGCACACAACAAGACATACACTTGAAACGAAACCTGAAACTTCTCTTTACATCCCCGTCCACTCGTAACTATCTCACAAGTCACGCCAAAGCTGGTGGAACTTGAATGCACAGAGGGAGTTGACAGATGTGCATGCTCTAGGATTATACGTCTCTACCCGATGAAACCAGGTACACAAACGCGTCCCTAACTTAGCACATCATTGTCACAAATCAAGGTTTCCGAATCATTACCCAGCCGAGTATGCTCAAGTATCTCTGACGTACGAGCTTCGACGGGCAGTGTCTCGCGAAAGCGATTTAAGGAAAGTGGTCAGGCGCGGACATGAGCAAGCTGTCCCCTCCGTAGAGACGAACTAAGCTATACTCGACGATCACACAAGAACTGTAATTCTGCAGAAGACCATCACAACAATCCAAATCTGCTGCAGGAAGATGTATATTAAGCTCTAGTGGTTCGTGGAAAATCTGACACGACTCCCAAGCAAGTAGTGTCTCCAAATCTCCAACGCAAAACCACCGCGGCCATCTCCAGATCATGAGTGGAATATCCTCCTCGAACTTCCCCCAAGTGTAGGGAAAGCAAAAGCGATATCTCTATAGTGTCACCTCAGTACACCCTCGAGCCCACTCAAGAAACATTACAGTTAAACAACAAAGTCGCCCGAACCAAAAGCAAAGAAAGACTGATGCAGTTGCTAACTAAATCTTCAACTGCTGAAAACTCCGTACGCATGCCTCAGTCCAAAGAAAAGAAACCTCCTTTTGGTCAATTCAGTCAACGGTGCAGCACTACTCTAGCAATCCTGCGTGAAACGGCGGCAAAACCTGCTAAGCCCAACAATCTGCGGATCTCCGTCCTGCACACAAGTCTGGGCCTATGCTGTACGGCCACGATCTCCCTCGGAACCATACGGAACCGTCTCCCGCGACTACAAGACTTAGGAGTCAACACAAAACAAGCCTGAAGAAACACTCCGAGAATTTAGCAACTGCTGGTGCTCTCCCAGTATCTGCATAACAAATCCTCAAGTGCTGCTCCTGTCCCTCGAGACACATTAAGTAGACCACGGTGTCGTAAATAACACAAAAAAAACTGGTCGAGGAACGACCTGCAGAAATCTGGTTCATCATATCTACGAATGCTGCTAGGGCATCAGGGAATCCAACGACTTACCGAAACACACAAAGCCCGTAGCATGCATAAGGCAGTCTTCGGAATGCCATCATCCCGAATCCGCAATAATGATGACCTGATCCCAAGCACACTTAGAAAAATGCCTCGCACTCTGGAGCTGATCGAAGAAATCGCCACGGCAAGGTGAAGGATACTTATCCGCACCGTAAGCCGGTTCAATTGACGATTCGTCGATACGCAACCCTAAACTGCCGTCTTTCTCCTCGACGAACAGAAATAGGAGTTTCTAAAAGCGAAACACTCAGACGCACAAAACTCCCCAAACCAAAACTCTGCTGCTGATCCTTAAGCTCCCTCAGCTTCGTCGGCTCATCTGGAACAACGTCGGAAAAACTCTCGCACGAAAAGAACCCGGTCCAACAATCCCACGGTGGCTCCGGTATCACGAATGAACGCCAAGAATCCACGCCATCTCCTCAGTAGCCGACTAGCGAAAAAGGCTGAATTCAAGCTGTGAGAGGCGGCCCAACTACCCACCTGCACAACAAGAACTGACTTGCCGGGGAAAACAAAACCTAACTTGTTCCCACACGGTAGTCCACAGACGCCTAACACGTAGTTACCCAGTCCGTGCCCAGGAGAACGTCAAACCCAACATCTCTAGAAGGATCAAAACGACGGACGAAACTCTACCTCCTATCCGATTGGCACAAAGCTGAAATACGTGTCGCGCAACAAAAGGATCGCTGACAGAAGTTAGCATAACTACGACTAATCTACCCAACCACGGTACAAGCAAGAAACAAGCAAATACACTAAGAAAAAAAAATAAAAAAATAAAGCCCAAGGTTACCTGAAAACTCCACATTGGACGTCTGCGCGTCCCGATGAGTAGAAGCAAACTCCTGTGTCTGCCCCCTGCTCGCAGCTGGATGAACTTCTCTGGTAGCCTGAGCCCTCTGAGCAAATCTTCCATGCCCACGGCCTCTCTGGAAACGATCATGACGAGGTGCTAAGGAACAATCCCTGACGAAGTGCTGAAGGCTTCCGCATCGAAAACATCCACGTGCTGACTGCTGACCATCCTGGGAATGGAGGCTGAACGACTGTCCTCGTCCTGAGCCTCTGCTACTCCCGCGACGGCCACGAAATCTGTCTCGACGACCGAACCTCTGTCTCTGGGCTGGTACGCTGGTACGAGTCCTCCACTGTCCTGGAACTATCTGAGCCTCTGGAATGTGTGCCTCGTCAACTGGAGCTGCAACCACTGGTGCTATGTAGGTGACGGACTGATGCATGCTGATCGTAAGGGACAGCTGAGTAACAGGGGTGACAACCTCCTGTCGTAGCTCCCGAACGACATCAACCAAGGAACTCATCGTCTGGCGGAACTCCTGCATCTCTACCAAAAGTCTATCCATAGTATAGGTCGTAGGCTGATCCGTCTGCACCTGTGCAACTAGAGTGCCATCCTGGTCAGTACTCGTCTCACTCGAGCTAACTCTGACCTCGGCCCTCGCTGCATCACTCTGAGTCCCCATAGTCATCGACGGCAAGGCTATAAATAGATATAAGATGAGATTCGATAAGAATGAGGAAATCGGATCTTAAGGATATGAATCATCAAGGAAGGAATGTCAAACAATTTTGTACTTAGGTCACTTAATGCAAGGTACCGAGCTGTGAGTATGCTGCAGACATACACACACTACGTTACTCTGCTTAAGCTACCCACTCCATCATACTAAGGTCATCCTACACTCCGAAAGGTAAAACCTAACGCTCTGATATCAACTTTGTCACGACCCAAAAATGGCCCGTGACGGCCCTAATACTACGCAACGCCTAAAGACGCAACGTAGTAAAAGAAAGCCAAACCCAGAAATCTAAACCAAGAAAAATACGGAAAAGATAATATAAGTTTTGAAAAACAATTGAAATCGCAACCCAAATTCTTTAAAAGTCTTCCTTTCTTTCTTTAAAATTTTAGCAACACCCCATTTGTAGAAACCAGTCACAATGAATACAACAGAAGAATAAGGACAGTAGAGAAAAGCTGTATATATAAAGACATCAAATCCACCATAATACATCTAACGTCCTCACCAAGTTTCTATGTCAATAATACAATAGCTGATGGAGAGTACAAAATACAACGAATAGACAATATGAAATATAGATAACCATCTAACCCACCTAAGCAAAATGGTACTGTGAGCTGATGCGGTATCTGTAGCAAAAGGTGATAGCTGGATAGCTGGATAGGGGAATAGCCTGCCTCGACTACTCTGGGGAAAAACCTGAAACACCTGTGGCACAACGGGGGTGAGTTGCCAACTCGTGAATAGTATAAAACATATGCAGGTAATCGCAGGAATGCACGTACAGCATGAATCTAAGATATGCGATTACAATAATAATATATCATGCAATGCTGAAATAGGGAGAGTACACTAGCAGGTACAATCAATATGTGAAGCAATGATGGCATGATAGTAATATGCAATGTCTATGCAATAGAGATATGAGAAAGCAAATATGCAACTATCATAAGGGTACACTACAAGTAGTACCAATATATGAATCTGTGCATAAGATAGGTAATGGTGAGGTGTAGGGTGGAATATGTCATTTCCCACGGAAACCTGACGTCGTGGCAGGATCACAATCCCTCAAGATACTCCAATCCCAAATCCTCAAACCAGGCCCCCACATTGGGCACTCACATCGAATAAGTCTCACATCTCCTCAATGTACAATGTCGAGTAATCTCCTATATCCCGAATGTACAAGTCACCAATCACATAGGTATATCCAATGTTCAAATCCCAATGAATCACCTAGTATCCCAAGTCCAATCTCAAGTAAGTTTCTAGCATCCTAAAGGTAAATATATGTACAGAAATAAATATGATGGGGGCAATACACATATATTAGTGTCCCATTCCACTAATATTGGTGTAAGGGTATATATAACAACGGCTAAGTCCCCTGTTATATATACAAAAGGGGGTTTAAAGAAATATCATGAAACCGTGTGCCAAGCATCGACACAGAAATCCTCATATATGGGGCTCCGTCAGTCCGGATCAGCCCACGGGGTCCGTCTGCAGTGTCGGCCCTCGACCTCGACAGTACAGGTCATCCCGCATCCATCTCTCTCTACTCTGGCCAGTAGCCTCCAGACAACTGCCAGGTCCAAACAATCACCGGTAGGTACTCGCCCGCCTCTAGGCTCAATCGGCAAACCCATCGATCTTCTTGCCGAGGGGAACCATACCGGGCCCCACCATGTACTCTCATACGGCAACCACACATCGTATGGAGCAGGTAATCAGCACCGATAAAACTCATGGGGGACGCTCGAAATATCATATCAAGGAAACCGGGTTGTTCATGTATGCATAATTTCATGAACTCCCGCGGTTCCCAAATCCCGAAAACATCATATAAAATCCAGATAAACAATGCGCAATCCAAGAATAAGTATATGAGATATATCTGAATGCGAGCAGGTAAACACAAGTATATAGCTGAACCAGATGTATGCGAAATCATGATAAGGTACAGCTAAGTAACATCAGTAAATGTGAATATGCGACAACAACTGAATATGTATCTAACATACAGGTGTAGCAAAGTATAGGTATCTACCTATAGGAACTGATGTCGTATACCCCCTGGGTATAGTAACATATGTAGGAAATCCCTTCCGGTATAGGTAAAATATGTAGGAGGTATACCTGTACCTGTATCGCAAGTGAAAATATACCTATCACTAAAGGTATGATACACTATAGGTATACCGATAAACTAGATGTCAAGTGGATCAAGCTATGGTAGCTATAAGGGGTAGTGTGTGACATGGCAATTATTGACGGTGTGTGTGTAGCATGCAATCCGTGCTCGTACAACATAAACCGTCAATAATGGGTGCAGTGTCCTACGGCTGCTAGTCACAGTATATAGCTATATCTAGGAAATGCAGTAAGGCGCAATTCTACAATGACGTAGAATGTGCGACAGGTAATTGAATCCTAGCCCAGACGCATAACGCCATGCGGGCGATTCCCCTGTAGATGTTATATCTACTCACCTAAACTCCACGCTGGGTGAATCCTATCACCTGCTCCCCTGTAGCCGTGTTCGTAGCTCCTGCCTGCAAACCTGTAAACATAACATGAAAATCACATATAAGCCAAGATATCTCGCGAAACGCGATATCGAAACGAAACGAGAAACTCGCGTCGCGAACTAAACGCGCGTGGCACGATACGCTGAATCGTGTGCGTACGCGTCTAAAACCATCGCGACACGCCGCGATACGCTGGATCACAGAACTCACTCACGTATCGCGCGTATCGCGCAAACACAACTAAACACAAAAGCGACATATAGTCCCAGATTTTCCTACAGGTAAGATATTACAAAACTAGACATACCAACACACTACACAACACAGTAGACACCTACAGGACCAAACCCTAACCCAAACCCTACCCATCTGGCCGCAAATTGCGGCCAGAAAGAAGGAATTGGCGGCCATAAGGTGGAGCAAGGGGGTCGGGTTCTGGTGTTGTGATCTAGACCTAGGTATCATGTCCCAGTATTCTCAATTTTGTTCTGTAGGGTCCGGGTCCATAGCAGATCAAAAATATCACAATTCTCACTTTAAAACACCAATTTTGCACAATTAACAAACCTTATGTTATTTTAGTGTAATCTGGGGATTTCTCAGTTGAAGTGGCCTTATTAGCACTAAATTTACCAAGGGTAGCTAACCAAATCAACAATTTACCAAAAATCCACTTAAACACCATAATCTAGCACAATTTAGCTAATTTAGCACTAAACGACACCAAACCATACACCATAAGCAAGTTAGGGATTTGGGGTTCAGAAATATACCCAATAGGACCCTAGAGAGCAGGTGAAGAAGCGAGTGGGGGAAGAAGTGAGTTGCTGCCAGGGCTGGGGCTGCTGCTGCTACAGCTTCTGCTGCTGTTGCTGATGCTATCTGCTGCTGCTGAAGATGATAATGATGCTGCTGATGTTGTTGTAGTTGAGGTTGCTGTGGTTGTTATTGTTGTTGTTGTGATGCTGATGATGATACTGATGATGATGTTGTTGCTGCCCCCAGCTGCTGCTGCTGCCTCTCTCTCTCTCTCTCTCTGTGTTGCTGCTGCTGCTCTCTCTCTCTCTCTCTCACTCTGTTGATGCTGCTGCTGTCTTCTGCTTCTGCTGCTGCTGTCTTCTGCTTCTGCTGCTGCTGTTGTGAGTGAGTGTGTGTGTGTGTTTGTGAGAAAGAGAATGAGGGAAAAGAGAAGAGAAAAGAGTGCAAGGCTACAACCCCTCCCTCTCTCCTTCTCTCTCATCATTAATGAGGCATGCTCCACCCCATGCTCACCATACCCTCTCTCTCACCCAAGTCAACAATTCAAAACAACTTTAAAACCCTTTTTAAAATTTATTTTCATTAAAACAACCATGACACCAATAAACCCAAAGCACTTAACAACAATTCATGAAACTAACCTAAAGAGAATGGGTTAGTTTATCATGCTTGCCAAACATGGTCTAACCCCAAAAACAAGTCTAGTTATCATGCACAAGTGTGTGTGCGCCTAACAAAATTCTAATAAAATACACAATAATTAGGATAAAATATTTAAAACTTAATTTGGTAAACTTTTTATTAAAAACCATATATTAAAATATAATTAGCTACAAAACACATTCTAAGGTGTTACAGTAATGTGTATGCAATTAGTGATTTGTGGGGTCTTAGGAAGGGTGATGAAATCCCCACCCAATCTTAATAGGTGTTCAAGCCCCTTAAAGTCCGTATTAATATATGCAAAGCGCGTAAACAAACAAAAATCTAAAACAACAAAAATTTATTTGGCGGCTGCGCAATCTGTGCAAAGAAACCTGCAGAAAATACAGTATAGTGGAATTCACAGAGAAGATAAAAAGAAAGAGAAAGGGCAGAAAAAAATTGAGGCACAGAGGCCTCAATACGGCCGCGGAACCACCGCCAAAGCCCCTCTTTGACCGCGGTTCCGCGGTCAAATTGATGAGTTGGCGCCTCAACTTGGGTCACTGCACTCCCCTTGGGCTCTTCTCCAAAATAAAATTCTCTGTTTTCTTTTTGGATGACTGTACTTTCTCCAGATTAGCCTGCACACTTGCACACAAAAATTATCAAAAATAACAAAAAGATTTTATTTTATATTTATAATTTTATATATACAAAAAAGAATATTAACCCGAATAACAAGAAAGAAAATACGTTACCGTCTCCCCGGCAACGGCGCCATTTGATCGCATGCTTTTGGCGTGTCGGAGTTAAAAGTTCTAAAGTTATAACCGTGATCAGGACGGTGTCGCTTTGCAGCTAGCCGGTTGAGCACGGGTCGATCCGCAGGGAGATGGTTGTATGTCCGTTCGAGTTTTAGACGAGTCAATAAAGAATTTGTATATGTTTGTTCAAATCTAACCTATGTGTTTTATATGCAAGTATAAAGTTGTTAAGAAAAAGATACGAAAGTGTAAGCTAAAGAAATCCGCACTCAAAACCTTTGAGCCGAGTCTTGACCAATTGAAGCTAGAGCAATCGGCAACAGCGTGGATTAGGGAATTTAAGCACGGTATTCGTGGAATCCGGCTTATTGACCCTTGTCCTTCCATTCTTGTCTCTTGCTTTCGCCTCCAGCCAAACCGAACGCAACCGGTCACGGTTAGGAATCACCGTTACCTTGGTAGGGTAGGGTGCCTAACGGAGCACTTGCGTAACGTTTGGACGGAGTTCAAAGGAAAATAACGGGAAAAGGAAATGAGCAAAGAAACATTAACTTACAATATTGTATTTATTCTTAACAACTACATATTAACAACCATTCACAAAACAAACCAAAAAGAGAGAACAAAAGAACAAAGAAAAGAAAAGATTATAGGTAAGTAAATGCATGGAATTTAAAGTGCAAGAAAGTAAAGCAAGGAAATAAATTGCATGAATGTAAAAGAGCAAGAAAGAAAATACTAAGAAAGAGATCTAGGAACCATGGAACAAGTTACACACCATGGGTTTAATAACCCAAACTTAAACTTGCAAGCTCACTTATGAGGTTGCAAGATCAAGAAAGAGCTAAAAACCCAAGGCAAAATGAAGCACAAAAGAGACTTTATTCTTTCCAAAATGATACAACCCTTGAGATCAAATACCAATCCTTAAACCTTCAAGCTCAATGAAGAGGTTGAAAGATCAAGAGAAAGCAAGGATCTCAAGGGGAAGTTAAGCAAAAGAATGATACAAAATAACGCTCATCTTCATTTCATCGTCCAGTCAAAAAGCTCTCACTACAATTTTCATGGAGGAAGGAATGAAGAAGAAGAAGAAGCTAAACTAAATCCTAACAAAAGTGATGGGAAAAGAAGAAATCAAGAAGACTTTAGCTTGCACAAAACTGGGCTATTTATAGGCTGCGTGCTGAAACCCTGGGGCCATATTCCGGCCCTACATGAAAAGACAGAACTGCCCCAAAAATATCAACTCCTACCGAGTCGCCGTATTGGCCGCGGATCCACGGCCAAATGGAGGAGTTGGCTCGTAGGATTCTGTGGGTTTTCTTATGCCGCATTCTTCTATTGTTCTACATGTACCAAATTGCAAATTGCTTCCATAATTGCTTCAGATCTGCAACGGTCCAAAATGGCATCAAAAATAATACTTTTGACCTTTTCTCCCTCGAGCTCCGCGCATCCATTGATTCTTGTGCTGCCCCCTCGTGCTTTGTGCTTGTCTGAGACACGAATGACCACAGTCATATGTCTTGTCTTTGGAACTAGTACGCGACACTGGACAGATACGGATGACCGGAACCCGGCTTTTATCTGCTGTCAACAGATGTTCTGTATTTTGGCGTAACAGTGGAGATTTTGTATCAATTGCGTTATTTTGGACTAGGAACCTGTAGCCTATAAATATGTAGCAAACACGGATTAAAAGCACCTACCTATAAACAAACGAGCGTAAGAATGGGCGGTATTAAATGCAATATTATGGTATGAACACGTATCCTTGAACTGTTCCTAGTCGTGGGTGTATCGAGATGGGGCATCGATAATCCAGAGTAGACTAGCGTTTACTATTCTTGTCCCATATGATAGGCGATGGATGATCCCATATCCATCTGGTGAGGTGACAACAAAGATTGTATGCGGGTGCTCAGTGCAGACTGGGTACACTGAACGAACTCGCAGAGAACTCATATGTGGTATTATATATATCGTCGGATAGCAGTTCTCAGGTAACACTGGTACAGGTTAGTCTGTAAACCCAAGATCGTCATAGAGTCTTGTGTGTCCTCCTACCGTATTTTGATCTCCACCCTACCACGGCTCTACTGAGTCGTGCAAACAGGTGGTCTTTGGGTACAGTCTCGAGGCACATGGCGGCGATGAGCGATAGGAGGGGTTTTGTCTCTCCCGGTATTGGGTGTTGATGTTGTGCTATGCTCGATTGGCTATAACAGGAAGTCCCTGGCCAGGGCTGCTGAGATATACTGATAAGCGTTATCAGTAATTTCTCGATCTGTTATGAGCCATACACCAGCATGACTTATTGAGTTATTGGGGTCGACGATTCCATCCCTAGACTCGATATGCAACATATCTGACAAGGAGACCGAACTGTACGGTAAGTGTTGCCAGTTGGCTCGACGGGAGTTTTGACAGCTTCGTTGGTTTTCTTCTGATCGCTCAATACCCGGGTGGCCGTTACGTTTAGCTGACCGCTTGCGGCTTGTGAGTGTTTGATATGATCATCATCTACTGCCAGTGTATTGACGAGTCTTAGAGTCCCATAATGAAGTTTCCTGGCTCAGGCGAAAAGATGTGGTGTGCATATGAGATATGCGCGGGGACCCGATTAAATACGGATATGTGATACCGTATATTAATCGAGCATTTTCTATTGGTCGGGTCGTATGTGATATGACTGGTTTGCTAAATCAATTGTTGATTTAACAAATGACTTTTAGAATAATTCTTTAATTAAACCCTTTTCTATTTTGTATGCATGCATGTATGCACATGATGATGTGCATGGACACATACATACATACATTGTATCATGGCTGTTGATACAAATTTGGTGGCAATGCAAGACTCACATGGTTCATTTATATATATATATATATATATATATATATATATATATTTGTTTTGAGAAAAACAAAAAGGAAATGAAAATTAAATCATGGTTGATAATTATCCAAACTTGACTATTCTTTGACCTAATTCAAACCATGGTTTAAATTTCATTTGGACTTTAACTCAACACAATAATATCTAGATATTAGTTAACCATGGTTTGAAGTGAGAAGGATAAATATTGATTAATCATTCTCACTTAATCATTCATCACAAAATATTTTGAGCTCAAGCTAAGCCATCATCTTCTTCTTCCTCTCTTGATTTTTCTCTTGAGTGAGGTTGATAAAAAGTTAGGGTTTTGATTATAGAATACAAACCACATCATCATATTACACACATCTAGCCCATTTGTGTAGGGTGTTTGCTCTACTTCATTCACAAATCAAGTAAAGCAAGGAGCTTTGGGCAAAGGGACTTCGGGTGGATCTTCGTGAACTAGGAAGGCTTCCATCGATCCGTTCCAAACTCTCATAGTGCCAAGGAGTCACCAAGGGAGGTCTACAAAGGTTGTAATCTCTACCCTTAGTGATAGTTTTTCATTTGCATGTGATGCTTAGTTGAATGAAACTCTAAATTTCTAGTTATGATTCTTGTCAAGTTCACTTAGCACCTTTAAAAATTTGATTATGGCATATGTGATGCTTCCAAACCCTTGATGAGGTGATAGGTAAACCCAACACTATTGATTCATGCAAACAGGTAGTAGTTGAGTGCAGTCCCGAAGCACTTGGAGACAGTGTCGGTTAGATAGGATTCGTCTCTCCCGGTATTGGGGGTTGATGTCGCGCTGTGTTCGGAAATCTATTACACAAAGTACCTGGCCAGGGCAAGCGAGATTTACTGGTAGGTACTCCAGTAGTTTCTCAGGGTGTTATGTGATGTACTCTGACTTGAATTATTGCGCCATTAGGGGTCTGACGTTTACCGCCTTCTAGTCCCGATATGCGATACTCTTAGACGAACAGACCGGACAGTACGGAGATTGCCACAGACAGGCTAAGTAGGAGTTTGGATGAGTTTGGTCGTTGGCCTTCTTATCGATAGATACCCGGGTATCCGTTACGTACAGCTATTAGGCTGACATGCTTGTGGTTAAACCCACTTCCAGCGTACTGTCGAGTCTTTAGAGTCCTACAAAGAGGGTTTCCCTGCTTCGGGCGAAACGATGTAGAAGTCGTATAGTTTTACGACAGGGTTCGTTCATATACGTGTACTTATGCACGTGTGATGTTCGAGCGGACAATACTAGTGGGCTTTGGTTTAAGACGAATCCTAGTATTTGATTGTTGGATTAGTTTCGTCTCATTGTATTCATGTTTCTCGAAACACGGATGCGGGTATGTATATACGGATGAGAGGGGTATAGAAGGAGACACATCATTAGGGTTTTGACCATTGACTTGATTAAAATAATTATGAGGTGGAGAAAAGTATTTGTTATTTTTGCAAATGATAATTGTGGTATGGCTACTTGTTTTTTACTACTTGACTTGGTTTGACCACTTGACTTGGGTTGACCACTTGACTTGGTTTGACTATTTGACTTTAGATATTTTTGTGAGATATTTTGTGGCACTGGATATTTTGGATGAGATATTTTTCATGCCATTCTAGTGGTCATGTCAAGTTAGCCATCTCATTTTTCAAATATCATTATCAAAAATCATTTCTCTTTCCTCAAGGCCACTCTCTCCTTCTTCCTCTCAAAACCCTAGTGTCTCATGTATTGAAAATCAAGGGTTAGTGAGACTTAGCTACCCAAAATCACACTCTACTCATTCTAGACTACTTAGTTTAGCACACAAAGTGACCTAGTTGCCTCAACTTCGAGGTTAAGCTCAAGGTTAGAACTCCCGGGTGGATCTTCTTCGACTTCGACAAGCCGACGAGGAGGTACTATCCATTTCCACTCCAAGGAGCTCGAGAGGTGAAGGAGGACAGCGAGAAGACAAGGACACGATACTATGAGGTATAACATTTATCCGAGTAGTTAAACCTCATATAGTTTGCTAGCTAGGGTTTTATGTTTGATCCTTGCTTAAAGTCGGTGTTGTGAAACCCGTAAAAATCATTTTTTGCTAATTCTGCCTCCACGTGAACACGTGGGGTGCGCAACATCGACTAACATAAAGTAAATGCGGAAAAAGTAAATGCAAAATGAATTAAATCAAAAACTACCTTTATTAATAAACTATTGCATTACAACTTTTCTCCTTAGAAAGTAGATTACAAGAACCCTAGTTTTGCTCTAGATCTCTCTCTTTATGGAGGCAGATGAATAAATGATTAAATGCTGAATTATTGGATGATCCTTGTATGCACAGCTCTCGGTGCTTTATATAGACCCTGAAAATACAAACCCTAGATTCCATATGGAAGTAGTTGATATCACGATCATGTCCCCAAAATCTCAGATCCAACGGCCCCTAAAAAACCGCAGAACCGCCGCCTATTGCCACGGTTGACCATGGTTCCGCCGCTATGCGGTGGGTTTTGTTGGCTATAGTGCCCTCAAGTCAATTATTGGATCGCAGGTGTTAGTGTAATATGCCCTAGAGGCCATTATTGTATAGTACTAGTTTCTATATTACATTTTGGAAGCTTGGGATATATACACGGGTTTATAACAGTATTGCTCAATATGGTAGTATGCTACTTGGTTCGTATCTATCTTAATATGTGTATATATTTCTTTTGACGTATTGCTAATACATATTGATAGAGCCCTTAGGATCTTTGCTTGACTACCAGCGTTGTGATGGCAGTCACACTTGTGGGGGTTGGGTAGTCTATAAGCACATCCTTATATAGATCCCTAGTCGTAGGATTATCGAGACAGGGAATCGATACTCCAGAGTTGACTAGTGTGTACGCTTCTCATCCCAGCATGGGAGATGGTCTGTCCTACAGCTATTAGTACTTCGTACTGGAGATAGTATGCAGGTGCTCATTAGGTTATGAGTACACTGGATAGGACTCGTCGGGAACTGGTTGTTGGTATTATACCTATCGTCGGTTAGCAGTTCCCAGGTGACATGAGTACAGCTTAGTCCGTTGACTTGACACTGCTGCTTCGCCTTGAGTTTGTTCCCACTGTTCATAGATTACTACCCTACTACGGCTCTATTGAGTCGTGCAAACAGGTAGTAGTTGGGTGCAGTCCCGAATCACTTGGAGGCAGTGGCGGTTAGATAGGATTTGTCTCTCCCGGTATTGGGGGTTGATATCGCGCTGTGTTTGGAGAGTCATTACACAAAGTCCCTGGCCAGGGAAAGCGAGATTTAATGGTAGGTTCTCCAGTAGTTTCTCATGATGTTTTGGAATACACTCCAACACGACTTATACTGCTATTATGGGTCTGACGTTTACCGCCCCTAGGCCCGATATGCGATACTCTTAGACGAACAGACCGGACTGTACGGAGATTGTCACATTCAGGCTCAGTAGGAGTTCGGATGGGTTTTCCTCATCGGCCTTCTTATCGACATCTACCTAGGGACCGTTACGTACAGCTAGTACCGCTTGCGGGCTATGGTTAAACCCACTGCCAGCGTAGTATCGAGTCTTTAGAGTCCCACACAGAGGGTTTTCCACTTTTAGGCGAAACGATGTAGAGGTGGTATGGTTTTACGACAGGGTTCGTTAACATACGCGCACTTATGCGTGTTTGGTGTTCGGGAAGTTGATACTAGTGGGCTTTGGTTTAAGCCGGATCCTAGTATTAGATTTTGGGTTGGTTTAGTCTCATTGTATTCGTGTTTCTCGGAACACGGATGCGGGTATGTATATACGGATGATAGGGGCATAGAAGGAGACACCTCATCAGGGTTTTGACCATTGACTTGATTAAAACAATAATGAAATGGAGGAAATTGTTTACTAATTTTTATTAAAGATAATTGTGTCATGGCTAGTTGGTTTGACCATTTGACTTTGTTGACTATTGTTTACTTAGATATTTTTGTTAAGCACTAGATATTTTTCTTAGCATTAATTGTGATATGATAATGGTCAAATCAAAGTAGCCATCACAATTATCCTAATAAAACTAAGTTTTCTCTTTCCTAAAATAAGAGATCTCTTCATTATTCTCATTCTCACTCTCTCTCATGGTTCTCTCCTTCTTCATCTCTCAAACCCTAGTGTCTCATGAGTTGAAAATCATGGGTTATTGAGACTTATCCACCAAAATACTTCTCTACTCACTCTAGGATACTTAGTTTAGCACACAAAGTACCCTAGTTACTTCATTATAGAGGTTGGAGCTCAAGGTAGAGACCTTCGGGTGGATCATCTTTGACGTGGAGAAGCCGGTGAGGAGGCATCATTCACCACCACTCCAAAGAGAAGCACAACAAGGAGAAGAAGGACTTGAAGCTTGAGGTATAATCATCTAACATAGTAGTTAACACTCCTAGTTAGTTTGTTAGTTAGTGTTTAGCAAAGATCCTCATGAGTAGTCTATGTTACCTTGTAAAGAAAAATCGATTTTTACCTATTCTGCCTCCCCGTTAACTAGCGGGGTAAGTAACATAGACTTACAGTGGTATTAGAGCCTAGCTAAACCATAACTAACATGTTAGAAAAACTTTTAGAACTTCGATCACGGAAAAATCCCGAAAACACGACCAAAACTTGCGTTTTCTGTCGAATTTTAAATCAGGTCTAAAAATATTTTCAGAGACCTAAAAAATACGTGCAGGATTTTTCTAGAACACTGAAGAAATTTGGGCGCCTAACTCGGTCAGACCGCCACGGATCAGCGGCCGAACCAAGCATTCCACCGCGGATCCGCGGCCGAGTCGACTCCGAGTTAGTCCAAATTTTTTTTAGTGCTCTCGGTGGTTGTTTTGTGTTTTCTGGGATATTTTGTTTCTGCTCAGGAATTTTTGTGTACAGTATTGTACTTGGAGTAGATTCAAATATGGTTATTGATCGAAATTCTATAGACTTTAGCTATTCGGATTATATCTGTGATGTGTTATATGTGCTGAACGTCTGCTAATCTCTATACGTCGATTAGTGGGGGTTGCACATATCTGTGATCTGTGATATTGGTTTGTGTATATGAACTTGTTGGATCGTCGTGATGAATAGCCGGGGATGTGAGATGAGGGTTTTCATTCTTTCATTCGATATAAAATTTGTAAAGTGATGTAATATTATTTTTGCGGGGCACATCCGGGTTGAGGTTGTAGCCACCGTTGTATATTATTTCTTTTACTGTTTTTGCTCCTAGGATAGACCCAAGGTGGGGTGCACAAACTACCGGGTACTTTGAAGTGCCGAGTGCCTACTCACTTTGTTGAGGGGGGTTGCTTCACTTCGGGTATTTGGTAGGTAGTTTGCCGCACCCGTAGGGTTCTAGGGTAGGGTTTGGCTATTTATCGTGACCGTGTAATCTGTATTTCATTGCAGGCTCAAACGAAACGCGGATTCCTAGTATATCCAATGTGTTCATCTGTGATCTGGAATGACTATCATTGCGTCTGACGAATTTATATATCTATATATGATATCTAGTAGACGTTGCTTATGTTTTGTATCCGTGCTAGTCCAGCCCCCGCTCTGTTGTTAGTTAAGTAACCTAACGGATGATGACGGGGCCCCGTGGCGAATGCTAAGCATACATTGTATTTTCGTTGTTTTCTGCAATGGTAGGATTAATTGATGGGACTGCATTATATTAATGCTAAGCAAACAAACCAAAGTTGAATCGTTGGAACAATTTCAAAACCACTCGGTTCTTTCAAAAACAACAAAACTTTTAAATGCGAAGCTTAAACCACTCCTTTTAAAAGCTATCAGGTTCCTTCGATTATATCAAGTTCACTACGTTCACGGTTTCGCCAAAACCATTCGTAGCCCTCTGTCATTTCAGTTAAATGTTCAGTAGTATTCAAACTATGTATTTTGACTTTCGCTAAGGCATAGTGATTGGTAGCTGCTGAATATTTATCTGTAGCATAGATAGATGCGTTGGTTTGGGACAGTCGTACTGCTATTTTGGCCTTCGTCAAGGGTATGTACGGGTGGGTTCAAATTAATTTGGATAATGACGGGTAGAACTTGACATGTGACTTATGATATGTTGGCCTTCGTCAAGGTCATAAGAGTATGGGGCAAAAATCCACATCGGGAGTTTCTAAAGAAACTGAAACTTGCTGGTGTTGCATACCATTTGGAGTGTGATAATTTTGGTAGGATTCCTTCAACTTTATCACACGATGATATTTGGATCCCGATCCTACTGTGAGTATATGCTACTCCTCGGAAGATTTTTTCACTTAACGATCAATGTTATAAACCAAGTAGGTGTCTTGAAAGGTGTTAACGGGGCTACACCCACATGAAAAGTGGTTATTTAATTAAGCAACTTCATGAAAGCATCGTAAAACCTCCCTCGAAGTACCGACACTGGCATGGCTGAACGGTTAAGCAAGTATTGTACGGTGAGATTAATCCTGACTAATTCTTGTTTTATGGTTTGAGGAAGGATTTGAGAAACAGTGGGAGCCATCCTGTTTACATAAATTAAAAACCACTCTAAACTTGCAAGAGCATCATGCTACAGTGTTTCTTCTCTCTCTCCTAATTGCAGCGACCAGAACATGACGGGTCTTAAGTTACTATTAGATAAAAATATATTGACAGGGACAAACTATAAAGATTGTTTCAGGAATGTCAAGATGGCAATCACTTATGACAAGTTGGGGTATCTCCTTACTACTAAGGCCCCTGCCGTCCCAGGTCCAGAATCCAGCGTCGCGGATAGGGAAATCCGTAAGACCTGGGAGATTGACTGCGCGAAGGCCAAGTGCCTCATGCTGGCCTCTATGGATAATGAGCACCAGAGGTGGCACGAGAATATGGATCTTGAATCCATATTCCTCCATTCCAAGGAATTATATGGAGAGCAATCTCGTATCGCAAGATACGAGACCTCGAAGAAGCTATTTCAAGCGAGATTGGCCGTCGGATCATCTGTAGGGGAACATGTCCTTAAGATGATTGGCTACTTAGAGGAGCTCACGGACCTCGGGACCACGTTAGAGAACGAGCTATATACAAACTTGATTCTCCAGTCCCTTCCTTCCACCTACTTTAACACCTTAGAATGTGTTTTGTGGCTAATTATATTTTTATATAAAGTTTTCAATAAAAAGTTTTAAATATTTTATCCTATTTATTGAGTATTTTATTAGATTTTTCCTACGCTTGCACACACTTGTGCATGATAACTAGGGTTGTTTTGGGGGTTTAACCATGATTAGCAACATGGTGAACTAACCATTCCCTAATCTAGTTTAATATTGTATTAGGTGTTTTGGGTTTAATAGTGTAGGGTTGTTTTAAAATGAATTTGAAAAAAGGTTTTTCAAATTGACTTCTTGTGTTGACCTTGAGAGAGAGAGAGTGCATCATGGGGCATGATGGCCTTTGCCATGCCTCATTTAATGATGAGAGAGAAGGAGAGAGGGAGGGGTTCTAGCCTTACTCTCATTTTCTCACTCTCATATCACTCATCTCTCTACTCTCTCTCACACACACACACACACACAACAGCAGAGCAGCAGCTGCAGCAGCCCCAGGAGAAGCAACAGCAACACCAGAAGACACAGCAGCAGCAGCAGCTCAAGACACAGCAGCACCATCAGCTTCAGCATTCATCAGAAGCAGCAGCAGCAGAGGCAAGCATCAGCAACAGCAGCAACAGGAACCCCAGCACTTGCAGAAGCTCTTCTCCACTTCTTCACCTGCTTCTTGGGGGTCTTTAGGGTATAACTCTTAGACCCAATTCCCCTTATTGCTAGCTTGTGCGTAGTTTGGTGTCGGTTCGTGTTAATTATGAGTTCAGTGCTAATTTATGGTGATTTGTGAGATGTTGTGGCAAATTATTGATTGTGTTAGCTATCTTAGTTTATTTAAGTGTTATTAGGGTCACTGAACTGAGCTTAGCCCTGGATTACACTAAAATACCATAAGGTTTGCCTATGGTGCAAATTGGTGATTTTAAAGCGATATATTGGCAATCTGGAATCTGCTTTTGACCCGGACCCTTCAGGGTAAAATTGAGGAAACTGGAGCATGCTTGTTAGGTCTAGACACCCCCACCAAAACACGAGCCCCTCATTCTTGTTCCAGGCCGCAGATTTAATGGGTTTGGCCGCAATTTGCGGCCAAGTAGGGGGCAGGGGTGTTGGGGTTTTGGCTAGGGTTGTCTTTTGTGTTGTATAGTGCTTGGGCATGTCTAGTTTTGTAAGTTTTGGCCTGTAGGAAAATCTGGGACTATATATCGTTTTTGGTGTTCGTTGTGTTTGCGCGATACGTGCGATACATGAGAGGGTTCTGTGATCCAGCGTATCGCGGCGTGTCGCGATGGTTTTAGACGCGTACATACACGATTTAGCGTATCGTGCACACGCGCGTTTGGTTCGCGACGTGAGTTTCTCGTTTTGGTTCGATATCGCGTTTTGCGAGATATTTGGCTTATATGTGATTTCCATGTCTTATTTGCAGGTTTGCAGGCAGGGACTACGGACATTGCTACAGGGGGGAGCAGATGGTAGGATTCACCTAGCGTGGAGTGTAGGTGAGTAGATTTAACATCTACAGGGGAATCGTCCGCATGGCGTCATGCGTCTGGGCTAGGATTCTAATATTTGTCGCATATTCTACGTCAGTGTTAGAATTGCGCCTTTACTGTATTTCCTTAATATAGCTATACTGTGACTAGCAGCCGTAGGACACTGCACATATTATTGACGGTTCATATTGCACGAGCACGGATTGTATGCTACACACCCACCGTCAATAATTGCCATGTCACACACAAACCATTATAGACATTATATTGCTTGGTTAGGGACCTTGTGACATTGATTCTTATTGCTTATCACATATAACATTACCATACCTATATACCTATAGAGTATCGTATCATTAGTAATAGGTACACGTACCCTTTACGATACATCTACAGGTATACCTTACTCAGATTTCCTTGTACCCAGGGGGGTATACGACATCAGTTCTTATAGGTAGATACTTATACACTGTTACACCTGTATGTTTCATGCATATTCAGTTGCAGTACATTTTTATCTTCACTGATGTTACTTAGCTGTACCTTATTGATCTTTGCATACATCTGGTTTCAGCTATATACTTTCATTTACATGCTCACATTTAGATATATCGCATTTATTTGTTCCTAGATTTGCTTATTGTTTATTTTGATTTTTCATGGTGTTTTCTGGATTTGGGAACCGTGGGAGTTCATGAAATTATGCATACATTGAAGGACCCGGTTTTCTTGAGATGATATTTGCGCGTCCACCATGAGTTTAATCGGTGCTGATTATATACTCCATACGAGGTGTGGTTGCCGTATGAGAGTACATGGTGGGGCCCGGTATGGTTCCCCTCGGCAAGAAGATCGATGGATTTTGCCGATTGCGCCTGGAGGCGGGCGAGTACCTACCAGTGACAGTACCTATGACTCGGCGGGGGATCACGGAGACACCGCTGGGAGTCATGTACGTATGCATACGTCGGAAGGCGGGGGTCAGAGCTAGGCACTCGTGCTTTCGGGACAGCGTATGATACGTGATCAGGATTTTTGTGTCGATGCTTGGCACATGGTTTTCATGATATTTCTTTAACATCTTTGTATATATAACAGGGGATTTAGCCGTTGTTATATATATACCCTTACACCAATATTAGTGGAATGGGACGCTAATATATGTGTATTGCCCCCATCATACTTATTTCTGTATATACTTACCTTTAGGATGTTAGATTCTTACTTGAGATTTGACTTGGGATATTAGGTGATTCATCGGGATTGGATATTGGACATACCCATGTGATTACTGATTTGTACATTCGGGATATAGAAGATTACTCGGTATTGTACATTGAGAAGATGTGAGACTTATATGATATGAAAGCCCAATGTGGGGGCTGATTGGAGGATTTGGGATTTGAGTGGCTTGATGGATTGTGATCCTACCACGATGTCAGGTTTCCGTGGAAATGACATATTCCACCCTGTAGGGTTCCTAGGCACTCTAGTGAAGTCTCACAAGTGATCAAACACGCACAAATCAAATTTTACGGGTGCCTACAAACCCGACTACGGATCGTTTACTAGATATTTAGGCGAAACAAGCAAACTAGTAAACATTTTAACTAAGGGAACAGATATACAACCTTTGTAGATCCGGTCCACCACCTCCACGGCTCCGCAATGAAGTCCTCTCCGCTGTCAAAATCAAAATCCGGGCTCTAGCGTCGGCTTCGTCGGAGAATAGGCGGGCTAGGTCATCGACGACGTGCCGAAGATGATCTACGTCGAGGCATCACAAGATCAAGCTCCCACTTCACCAAGTCATGAAACTTGTGAAGAGAACAAACTCTAGTACTTGGCAAGAGGTAGAGGATGAAGAAATAGGAGTTGGGTTCACTTTAGAATTGGATTTCTCACTCAAATACTCAAGTTGCCATTGTTGAAGTAAGGTTTCTTCATGAAGAAGAGGAAGAGGAAGAAGATGATAAGTGTTATATTATCCTTTTTCAAAAAGAATATAATATCAATACTTATCATGAGCCAACCATAGTTTGTTGTAGAGAATAAACCATAGTTAGAATGAAGGGTTATGGTTAAGCATCAAGACAAAATGGTCACAAGGTCAAAGCTTCATGAAGCTTCAATGTTCAAACAAAGAAAGTCACCATTTTCTCTTTATGCATAATATTTTCCAATGAGAATAAATGAATAAATAAATAAATAAGAAAACCATAACCCTAACCTATATACAACCATGGTTCAATCTTCACACAAACCCTAGTGAGTATGTATCATCAAACATGATACAAGCAAGTGCACAAAAAGTATATCACAATGTGCACATCCGAGCGAGAAAATCCATTTAAAGTGAACCAATACTAGTTAATGCAAAGTAATATATCAAATATATAATTCTACATTAAATCATTAAATCAACACTTGATTTGACGATCCGGTCATATCGCATATAACCGACTAGTATCCTATGTATCGGCTTATCGAATCAATACTTGATTCGATAACTAGGTTATATCGCATACAACCAATCGATACATTCATCGCGAGAATAGAATACGGTATCACATACATGCATTATTCTCGGTCCCGCACATATCTCATACGTGCTCCTATTTCGTTTCGCTTGAGCCAGGAAACCTCTGTGTAGGACTCTAAAGACTCGTCAATACGCCGGCAGCAGGTGATGATCATATCAAACACCCACAAGCCGCAAGCGGTCTGCCAAACGTAACGGCCACCCGGGTATTGAGCGATCATAAGATCGACGAGCAAGCCCGCTCACACTCCTGTGAATCCAACCAGTAACACTTACCGTATAGTCCGATCTGTTCGTCTGTTATGTCGCATATCTCGCCTAGGGGTGGTAAACGTCAGACCCCAATAGCTCGATAAGTCATGCCGACTTGAGGTCCATAACATTCGTGAAACTACTGATAACTCTTACCAGTATATCACAGCAACCCTGGCCAGGGATTTCCTGTTATGGCCAGTCGAGCATAGCACAACATCAACCCCCAATACCGGGAGAGACGAATCCCCTCCTATCGCTCATTGCCTCCATGTGAATCGGGACTGTACCCAAAAAACCACCTGTTTGCACAACTCAGTAGAGCCGTGGTAGGGTGGAAATCAAAGCACAGTGGGAGACACACAAGACTCTATGACGATCTCGGGTCAACAGACTAAGCTGTACCAGTGTCACCAGAGAACTGCCATCTGACGTGAGGTATAATACCATCTGGGAGTTCTCGGCGAGTCCGTTCAGTGTACCCAGTCTCCACTGAGCACCCGCATACCATCTTCGATGTCAAACACCAATGGATATGGGATCATCCATCTCCCATCGCATGGCTCGAGAAGATATGCGCTAGTCTACTCTGGAATATCGATGCCCCGTCTCGATATTCCCACGACTAGGAACATTTCAAGGATGTACTCATGGACTACCCAGGCCCCACTAGTATGATCTACATCATAGTCCTGGAAGTCGAGTACACATCCTAAGGGCTTTATCAACATGTAATCAGAGAGACAGAAAGTATACATGTTAAGATAAAGAGCAACCAGATAGCGTACTATCATGTCGAGCAAGAAAGTCCTACCTATATATGTCCCAGCATCCACTACAATATACATCCAATGTACAGTAATGGCCTTTAGGGCATACATATAACTAACAATCTCCCACTTGCAATAGGGCCATCTGTAGCAGTGGTTGCAGTATCTAATACTCAACCATCCCATATGAGTCTCTCTCTGGGATAAGGCCTTCATGAGTG
The DNA here is from genome assembly GCA_030015575.1 of Agapanthus africanus. NCBI lineage: Eukaryota > Viridiplantae > Streptophyta > Magnoliopsida > Asparagales > Amaryllidaceae > Agapanthus > Agapanthus africanus. The sequence goes on from JASDDO010000008.1 coordinate 302,337,642, forward strand.
GATCCGCCGTGTTGTCCTCTGAGTCTACTCTCCTAACCTCGATCAACCTGCAGATCAACTATCTCCATGATCAGGTGATGCTTCCTCAGAATATGTCTGGGTCACTGATGGGACCAGGGTTCCAGGGCCTAAGCCACACTTCCATTGTCATACAATGGCAGGAACCTAGTTCATCTTATGAACCAATATACACCCAAACTGCCTCTTTGGTAGTATCTTCAATAGCGATGTCACCAGCCTTTATCGTCTAGTTTGCCATGGTATCTAGCTTGGAACTCTTCCAACATACCGTCCCTTTACTAAGGGTAAAAACAGTGCCTGTGACTGACATTCAGTCGTCTTTATCACCCTGGAACGTTTCTAGTGATTCTCCCCAGGATCGATTGATACCATCTCACTACAATTAGTGAGAATCCTAGCATCCAATTACATCTATCTCATAGATGAAAACTCAGGATTTAGGAGGTATCACTTTGATCCTGTTTGGGGAATCCTAGTGATAATAGGAGATTGATCGATCGTAGTATAGGAAACTCTTTTCCTATCAAGAGTATGTTGTCTACGTACAATACGAAGATGACCACCTTACTCTCTACTACCCTTTTGTATATACAAGGTTCGTCTACCATTTTGATGAAGTCAAACACTTTGACTATCACATCAGAACAGACGTTCCAACTCCGCGATGCCTGCTTCATTATGTAAAGCAACTTGCACACGTTTCCGCTGCTCCCACTGTTTATGAAGACCTCTGGCTGTGTTCTTATAGACGTTCTCTTCTAAATCAATATTTAGAAAAGCAGTCATGGCACCCAATCGCCAGATATCGTAGTCATGGTATGTAGCCGTGGTAAGTAGGATCTGGATAGACTTAAGCATAGCTACTGGAAAAAGGTTTCATCATTATCCACGCCTGGTCGATGACGAAAACCTTTAACGAGTCTAGCTTTGAAAGTCTCAACTTTTCCATCTACACCAAGTAATCTTCTCAAGATATACTTGCTCCTGATGGGGATTTAACCCTTCAGTTATAGCAACCAAAGTCCATACTTTGTTGGTGTATAAGGATTCCATCTCAGATCACAAAGCATCCAGCCATTCTTACAGAGTCCCTACTCTCGATGGCCTGCTCGAAACTGGTTGGGTCATCATCTCATGATGCAATCCTCGCTCCCACTGTCATCGAGAAACCGAGGTATCTCTCAGGCGGATGAGGAACCCTACTAGATTGGCGGAGAGGCTGAGGTTCGTCGGGAACTATAGAATCTTATGGTTCTGTCAAATCATCAACTGCAGTTTTGTATAGCTGGAACCTTTCCAGTTCTACAGAACTGATCCTGCCTCGATCTTGTCCGGATTTTGCTTTAAACATAGGCCGGACAACCCCAAATCTTAACTCGCTTAAGAGATGGGTTCTTCCCATATCATATCTCATATGGAGTGGTAGGCAGTGATTTGATTCAAACCTAATTCAATAGGTATGCAGCTTCTCAAGTGCATAACCCCAAAAGGAAATAGGTAACTCAGTAATACTCATCATAGAGCACACCATATCTAATATTGTGCAATTGCTCCACCCTGATACACCGTTGTGCTGTGGTGTATTCAGAGGAGTAGTACGGAGAGAGAATCTCATTCTCCTTTAGAATGGTCCAGGAATGCCATGCACAAGTATTCTCTTCCCTGATCTCATCATAGGACATAATACTTATACCCGGTTATTGGTTCTCTACTTCTAACTTATATTCTGTGAATACCTCAAAAGGTTCGGACTTATGTTTCAACAGGAACATATGACTGAATCTTGAGAGATTATCAGAGAATATAATGAAGTATAAAGAACCAGTCCTGGCATGTGTAGACAGGAGACTTTACATACATCATCATGTATCAGTCCCTAGAGTTTACTAACTCTTTCTCTGTTTCTAATAAACAGAGCTATGGTCATCTAATCTTTGTGACATGACTGGCAAGTTTCACAAGATGTAAATTCAAACTGATTTAAATATGCATCTAAAATGTAACTTCAGCCAGTCGGGTCGCATTGATGTGACCTAGTCTACAATGCCTCAAGAAGAATTCGTTCATCTCTGAACTCTTCCTCTTGTGTGTGTTCCGAATACTAAGAACTGTAGTTTGATTTAGAACATCAACGCTTTTAGATAACGTGCCTGAACCGATCAACTTTTGATATAGGAAATGTTCAAAACATTATCCAACAATACAAAATTTTATCGTTTCTTTACTAATAAAGAGACATATATAATTTTGTATATCAGGTTCGGTATCTAATAACATTCGTTCAGAATCAATGTATTGGTAATACAGGGTGACAGTGACCGACAGACTTGGCTGCAACACTTGCCCCGTTTTCTGTCTCATGAAACTTATCACCCGTTCTCAGTTTTTCTACCTTTTTGTAGCCCTATGTAACAGCTTACATATCTGGGATCCTGATCCGGTATCATATACCCAGGATTCAGAGGATACTGAGAAACAGTTCTGTTTAACGAACACACCCGAAGGAGATGCATCATATGCACTTTCTTATTTTGGGCGGCATAGGAAATCTGGTATTCCCCTATTTCCTGCTCGGTCTTATAAAAATTATAAGTCGGAGCGGGATCAACGTTCCCCAGCTCAGTATAACAAGCGGGTTCGGTCAATACATCCATATTATTATCTTGATTAAGGCATGATATGGTCGCTACCTGGAGAGAGAGAGAAGAAAACACTCTGCGTGCGCTCTTTCAAGATTAGATTGGTTATGTATTTTATCTAATCAGGATGGCTCCCACTGTTTTTATCAAATCTTCCTTCAAACCCTAAAAGGAAAGACTAGCCGGGATTAATTACACTCTACAAGTTCGCCAATCTTTCAGCCAGGCCAGTGTCGGTACTTTGAGGGAGGTTCCCCGTGCTTTCGCACGGACCTAATTACAGTAAACCTCATTTTCCCAGAGGCGTAACACCGTTGACACCTTTCTAGACACCTACTTGATCGGCTAATTGTAAAGTGTAAAACTCTTCCGGGAGTAACAATTACTCGCAGTGGGTATCGGGATCCAACTATCACATAGAAGGTATGCAATCTCATTGCAAGTTTCAACACTTGAAACTCCCGATAATGGTTTTTACCCCTAGCACTTATGACCTTAACTATGGTCAACAAATCATAAGTACTAGTCAAGTTCTACCCGTCATTTCGTGATTAATTAGACCCACCCACATGACCCTTAACTAAGGTCAACAAAGTCACGCGACTGTCCTAACTAATCGCATCATATGCGGTGTAGGAAGACATCATTTAGCTACCGTACACTGTGCCTTGACTATGGTCAACAAACACAGCACGAATACTAAGTACTCTACTTCCTAAAATGACGGAGGGTTGCGGCTGGTTTTTGTGAAAACCTTTAACGCTTTGAACTTGATCTCGTTGCGGAATCAAATGGTTTTGAATGGAATATTTTTGAGGCTTTTCTAGTTTTGCTAAAGGGGTCACTCCCGGTGAAGGGATCGTCGGCCCTTTCCTCGTCGAATGAGGTGCGGGATATATCATATATATCACTGTGCAAAGCGTAAACTATAGAAGCGATCAAAGACAAACCGAGGGTTGTAGCATCTGCCAGTTATTGCTAAAGGAGTCACTCCCGGTGAAGGGATCTCGGTCCTTTCCCTATCGAATAAGGTGCAGGATGTTCTACAAGGAACACCGCGATGCAAAGCAAGAACTGTAGCTACCTGTTTTATTTTGAAATTCGATTCCACAACATCAATTAGGTTTATTTTCTTTCATTAATCTCATTAATGAATATCCCATCATATAAATTACCTAAACATCACAGATAAATATGACGTACACTTATGCCATCCGCATTCGTCTCGATGTCCCCCCGTGCACCGTTAGGTTAGGTAACTAACGGCAGAGCGGGGCAGGGCTAGCGCGGATGTAAAACATAAGCAACGTCTATATAATATATCATATATACTATATATAATACCTGTCACAGAACATCGCACGATCACATCATAGATAGAGCACAGCAGAAGAATCATATGAAATATTGGTTATACTAGGACGTCCGTGTTTTCAATACGAGCCAGTATAAAACACGGATTCCATGGTCGTGATGAATAGCCAATCCCACACCCCTAGACCCCTACGAGAGCGGCAAGCAACCCTACCAATTCTAGGGTTAGGAGACCCGGACTCGACTCCTCGAGTTGGTCTCCCACTGGACCCTAGAACCCGGTTACTTGTGCTCCCCTCCTTGGGTCTATCCTAATGCAGAAAAGTAAATAATATACAACGGGTGACGACTTCCGCAACCTGGAAGTGCCCCAATAAAAGAATATTACATACAAGTTTTTACATGAATGAAAATGAAAAACACTCATCTCACATAAAAACCCCCGGCTATTCAAATACGACGATCCAATATAACATATCCAGCAACACATAACATCACATGTCATCAACGTAAGTAAATATGCGCATCCCAATTGTCGTTGACATATAGCAACGAAACCGGCGATATCACATATTACACTTACGGTCACAGAAAAGAAAGTGTAAAATTACAATAGTTGGAATCCGCAACCTCTTTAGACATCACATGCCCAATCAAATGAATTCCTTAGACATCGCATGCCTAACAATTATAAACCCCGCATTTTAGTCTCAAAATTGAAAACACTTTTCAATATCGAGTCGGGCAATTCAACAGGATTCCCGACATTCTGATCGAATGCTCGTCGCAAACTTTAGTAGGCGGCCGCACCCCCGATACCGTCGACGAAGTGCACCAAGGCGGAACACCGCTGCCGCGAGCACCCGACCGGATGCTTTCGGCGATGGGGTTCTCCTACAGTCACTTGGTCGAGGCTATGGAGTGAGGCTGTCTATTAAGTTTACCCGGCGAGTATCCGCGTACGCTACGTGATTGCGACGGACTTTTGATCACATCAAAATTCCGTGGAAACCGATCAAGTGAGACTAAACTGCTGTGTTTATAATATTCATTCCGTTATCTCATAACAATTTGTGAATTCCAATTATTGTATCACATTCCGGATAAACAGAAAATGCTAAACTTTTCGATCGAACAATCGAACACCCAAGTTTTCCTGATAATACTCAACACATGAAATAAGTCTAACAACATTCAGTTAGTGCCTCAGTACCAACGGTCCAGCCGTAGAAGGGTCAAGCCAACGCCTCACATGTGGCACGCCGTACTGCCCCAAACCCAAAGGTTCAAAGGGTAGTTCAAGACGGTCACATAATCGAGTTAAGGTTTGTTGTCTTCTAGAGGGTCCATCGCGTTACTTGCACTACTTAGAACGTCGTTAAACTACGGAAAAATCCAACACTTGGAATTTTCCCGACAGGGGAAAAAGTGGGTATTTATATCCGGTCGAACTTATTAACATATTCTAAAATTACCCGGAAAGCCACACCGACAAAATTAGACAGTCCGATCGAATATACAGAGTTCCCAATACAAGCCAGAAAATAAAACTCTGGAATAAATATTAAAATATTCCCAGGAAAACCAGCACTGCCAAATATGAGTTACTGTGCCAAATTTAATGCAAGATACGACAAAGTAGCCGCGGAACCGCCGCACGAGCCACGCTCGTGCCGCGGAACCGCGGCAGTTTAATGGATTTAGGGTTACGAATTGCACAGTTACTCTTATATTTTCCTGCTGATATTTCTGGATATTTTTAATTCCAAAAAATCCACATTTTACAGAAAAGTCCAGAGAGCAATTTTCAAGGTCGGGTTTTGGGTCGATCGGACTTCTAACTCCGTCGGAACTTCGCCTAAGGCTCTAGCTAGGCTCTGATACCACTGTAGGGTTCCTAGGCACTCTAGTGAAGTCTCACAAGTGATCAAACATGCACAAATTAAATTTTACGGGTGCCTACAAACCCGACTACGGATCGTTTACTAGATATTTAGGCGAAACAAGCAAACTAGTTAACATTTTAACTAAGGGAACGGATATACAACCTTTGTAGATCCGGTCCACCACCTCTACGGCTCCGCAATGAAGTCCTCTCCGCTGTCCAAATCAAAATCCGGGCTCTAGCATCGGCTTCGTCGGAGAATAGGCGGGCTAGGTCATCGACGACGTGCCGAAGATGATCTACGTCGAGGCATCGCAAGATCAAGCTCCCACTTCACCAAGTCATGAAACTTGTGAAGAGAACACACTCTACTACTTGGCAAGAGGTAGAGGATGAAGAAATAGGAGTTGGGTTCACTTTAGAATTGGATTTCTCACTCAAATACTCAAGTTGCCATTGTTGAAGTAAGGTTTCTTCATGAAGAAGAAGAAGAGGAAGAAGATGATAAGTGTTATATTATCCTTTTTCAAAAAGAATATAATATCAATACTTATCATGAGCCAACCATAGTTTGTTGTAGAGAATAAACCATAGTTAGAATGAGGGGTTATGGTTAAGCATCAAGACAAAATGGTCACAAGGTCAAAGCTTCATGAAGCTTCAATGTTCAAACAAAGAAAGTCACCATTTTCTCTTTATGCGTAATATTTTCCAATGAGAATAAATGAATAAATTAATAAATAAGAAAACCATAACCCTAACCTATATACAACCATGGTTCAATCTTCACACAAACCCTAGTGAGTATGTATCATCAAACATGATACAAGCAAGTGCACAAAAAGTATATCACAATGTGCACATCCGAGCGAGAAAATCCATTTAAAGTGAACCAATACTAGTTAATGCAAAGTAATATATCAAATATATAATTCTACATTAAATCATTAAATCAACACTTGATTTGACGATCCGGTCATATCGCATATAACCGACTAGTATCCTATGTATCGGCTTATCGAATCAATACTTGATTCGATAACTAGGTTATATCGCATACAACCAATCGATACATTCATCGCGAGAATAGAATACGGTATCACATACATGCATTATTCTCGGTCCCGCACATATCTCATACGTGCTCCTATTTCGTTTCGCTTGAGCCAGGAAACCTCTGTGTAGGACTCTAAAGACTCGTCAATACGCCGGCAGCAGGTGATGATCATATCAAACACCCACAAGCCGCAAGCGGTCTGCCAAACGTAACGGCCACCCGGGTATTGAGCGATCAGAAGATCGACGAGCAAGCCCGCTCACACTCCTGTGAATCCAACCAGTAACACTTACCGTATAGTCCGGTCTGTTCGTCTGATATGTCGCATATCTCGCCTAGGGGTGGTAAACGTCAGACCCCAATAGCTCGATAAGTCATGCCGACTTGAGGTCCATAACATTCGTGAAACTACTGATAACTCTTACCAGTATATCACAGCAACCCTGGCCAGGGATTTCCTGTTATGGCCAGTCGAGCATAGCACAAAATCAACCCCCAATACCGGGAGAGACGAATCCCCTCCTATCGCTCATTGCCTCCATGTGAATCGGGATGTACCCAAAAAACCACCTGTTTGCACAACTCAGTAGAGCCGTGGTAGGGTGGAAATCAAAGCACAGTGGGAGACACACAAGACTCTATGACGATCTCGGGTCAACAGACTAAGCTGTACCAGTGTCACCAGAGAACTGCCATCTGACGTGAGGTATAATACCATCTGGGAGTTCTCGGCGAGTCCGTTCAGTGTACCCAGTCTCCACTGAGCACCCGCATACCATCTTCGATGTCAAACACCAATGGATATGGGATCATCCATCGCCCATCGCATGGCTCGAGAAGATATGCGCTAGTCTACTCTGGAATATCGATGCCCCGTCTCGATATTCCCACGACTAGGAACATTTCAAGGATGTACTCATGGACTACCCAGGCCCCACTAGTATGATCTACATTATAGTCCTGGAAGTCGAGTACACATCCTAAGGGCTTTAACAACATGTAATCAGAGAGACAGAAAGTATACATGTTAAGATAAAGAGCAACCAGATAGCGTACTATCATGTCGAGCAAGAAAGTCCTACCTATATATGTCCCAGCATCCACTACAATATACATCCAATGTACAGTAATGGCCTCTAGGGCATACATATAACTAACACATCCCACACCTCACACTTATCTATTCTTGCACAGATTCATATATTGGTTGTACCTGTTAGCGTACCCTTATGATAGTTGCATATCTACCTTTTTCATATCCCTGTTGCATACTATTATCATGGCATCATTGCTTCACATATTGGTTGTACCTGCTAGTGTACTTTCCCATTATTTTGCATTCACATGACATGTTATTACTGTAATCGCATATCTTAGATTCATGCTGTACGTACATTCCTGCGATTACCTGCATATGTTATCTACTATTCACGAGTTGGCAACTCACCCCCGTTGTGCCACAGGTGTTTCAGGTTTTTCCCCAGAGTAGTCGAGGCAGGCTATTCAGCTTCTTATCTATCATCTTTTGCTACAGATACCGCATCAGCTCACAGTACACCATTTTGCTTAGGTGGGTTGGATGATTATCTGTATTTCATATTGTACATTCGTTGTATTTTGTACTCTCCATCTACTATTGTATTGTTGACTTAGAGACTTGGTGAGGACGTTACTGTATATTATTTGTGGATCTGTCGTCTTTTATATACAGCTTTCTCTCTATTGTTTTAATTCTTCGCTACGACGTCGTATACTTGTATTGTATTCTTCTTGGCTAGTTTTTACAAAAGGGGGTGTTGCCAAATTTTAAAGAAAGAAAGTGGGACTTTTAAAGAATTTGGGTTGTGATTTCAAATGTTTCAAAAACTTATATTATCTTTTCCGTATTTTCTTGGTTTAGATTTCTGGGTTTTGGCTTTCTTTTACTGCGTTACGTCTTTTGGCGTTGCGTAGTATTAGGGCCGTCACGGGCCAATTTTGGGTCGTGACAAAGTTGGTATCAGAGCGTCAGGTTTTACCTTTCGGAGTGTAGGATGACCTTAGTATGATGGAGTAGGTAGCTTAAACAGAGTAACGTAGTGTGTGTATGTCTGCAGCATACCCACGATGCGGTACTTTGCATTAAGTGACCTAAGTACAATTTGCTTGAAATTCCTTCCTTGATGATTCATATCCTTGAGATTCGATTCCTTATTCTTATCGAATCTTATATCTATTTATAGCCTTGCCGCCGATGACTATGGGGTCTCAGAGTGATGCAGCGAGGGCCGAGGTCAGAGTTGGCTCGGGTGAGACGAGTACTGACCAGGATGGCACTCTAGTTGCACAGGTGCAGACGGATCAGCCTACGACATATACTATTGATAGGCTTGTGACAGAGATGCAGGACTTCCGCCAGACGATGAGTTCTTTGGTTGATATCGTTCGGGAGCTACGACAGGAGGTTGTCACCCCTGTCACTCAGTTGTCGCTTACGATCAGCATGCAACAGTCCGTCACCTACATAGCACCAGTGGTTGCAGCTCCAGTTGACGAGGCCTATATTCCAGAGGCTCAGAGAGTTCCAGGACAGTGGAGGACTCGTACTAGTGTACCCGCCCAGAGACAGAGGTTTGGTCATCGAGACAGATTTTGTGGCCATCACGGGAGTAGCAGAGGCTTAGGACGAGGACAGTCGTTCAGCTCTCATCCCCAGGATGGTCAGCAGTCAGCGCGTGGATGTTTTCGATGCGGGAGCCTTCAGCACTTCGTCAGGGATTGTTCCTTGGCACCTCGTCAGGATCGTTTTCAGAGAGGCCGTGGACGTGGAAGATTCGCTCAGAGGGATCAGTCTACCAGAGGAGTTCATTCAGCTGCGGGTAGAGGGCAGACACAGGAGTTTGCTTCTTCTCATCGGGACGCGCAGACGTCCAATGTGGAGTTTTCAGGTACCCTTGATTTATATGTTCTTTTGATATATTCGTTTGTTTTCATGCTTGTACCGTGGTTGGGTAGTTTAGTCGTAGTTGTTGTTTTAACTTCTGTCAGCGATTCTTTTGTTGCGCGATACGTAATCAGTTGTGTGCCAATCGAATAGGAGATAAAGATTCGTCCGTCGTTTTGGTCCTTCTAGAGATGTTGGATTTGACGTTCTCCTGGGCACGGATTGGTTAACTACGTGCTAGGTGTCCGTGGACTACCGTGAGGAAACAGTCAGGTTTGTTTTCCCCGGCAGGTCAGTTCTCGTTGTGCAGGTGGATAGTTGTGCCGCCTTTCACAGCTTGAATTCAGCCTTTTTCGCTAGTCGGCTACTGAGGAGATGTCGTGGATTCTTGACGTTCATTCGTGATACCGGAGCCATAGTGGGATTGTTGGACCGGGATACTTTCGTGCGAGAGTTTTTTCGACGTTGTTCCGGATGAGCCGGCGAAGCTTGGGAGCTTAAGGATCAGCTGCAGAGTTTTGGTTTGGGGAGTTTGTGCGTCTGAGTGTTTCGCTTTTGGAGACTCCTATTTCTGTTCGTCAAGGAGGAAGACGGCAGTTTGAGGTTGTGTATCGACGGATCGTCAATTGAACCGGCTTACGGTGCGGATAGGTATCCCTTACCTCGCATTGACGATTTCTTCGATCAGCTCCAGAGTGCGAGACATTTTCTAAGTTTGCTTGGGATCAGGTCATCATTATTGCGGTTCGGAGTGACGGCATTCCGAAGACTGCCTTGTGCGTGCTACGGGCTTTGTGTGTTTTGGTGTGTCATTGGGCTCACCAGTGCCCTGGCAGCATTTGTAAATGTGATGAACCAGATTTCTGCAGGCCGTTCCTCGACCAGTTTTGTTGTGTTATTTACGACATTCTGGTCTATCTAATGTGTCTTGAGGAACAGGAGCAGCACTTGAGGATTTGTTATGCGGATACTGGGATAGCACCAGCAGTTTGCTAAATTCTCGGAGTGTTTCTTCAGGCTTGTTTTGTGTTGATTCCTAGGGCTTGTAGTCACGGGAGACGGTTTCGTATGGTTCCGAGGGAGATCGTGGCCGTACAGCTTAGGCCCAGACTTGTGTGCAGGACGGAGATCCGCAAATTGTTGGGCTTAGCAGGTTTTTACCGCCGTTTCATACGGGATTCCTAGAGTAGTGCTGCACCGTCGACTGAATTGACCGGAAGGGAGGTTTCTTTTCTGTGGACTGAGGCATGTGTGCGGAGTTTTCAGCAGTTGAAGATTCGGTTAACAATTGCATCAGTTCTTTCTTTGCTTTTGGTTCGGGCGACTTTGTTGTTTAACTGTAATGTTTCTTGAGTGGGCTCGATTGTGTACTGAGGTGACACTATAGAGTTATCACTTTTGCTTCCCTACATCTGGAGGAAGTACGAGAAGGATATCCCACTCTTGATCTGGAGATGGCTTGGTGGTTTTGCGTTGGAGATTTGGAGACACTACTTGGTTGAGAGTCGTGTCAGATTTTCCACGGACCACCAGAGCTTAATGTACATCTTCCTGCAGCGGATTTTGATTGTTGTGATAGTCTTCTGCAGATTTACAGTTCTTGTGTGATCGTTGAGTACATCTTAAGTTCGTCTCTACGGAGGGGAAAGCTTGCTCATGTCCGCGCCCGACCACTTCCCTTAAATCGTTTTCGCGAGACATTGCCCGTCGATGCTCGTACGTCAAAGATACTTGAGCATATTCGGCTGGGTAATGATTCGGAGACCTTGATTTGTGACAATGATGTGCTAAGTTAGGGACGCGTTTGTGTACCTGACATTATCAGGTAGAGACGTGCAATCCTAGAGTAAGCACATCAGTCAACTCTCTGTATTCATTCAAGTTCCGCCAATATTGACGTGACTTGTGAGATAGTTACGGGTGGACAGGAATGTAAAGAGAAATTTCATGGTTCGATTGAAGGTGTCTGTTTTGTCATGTGCTTGGGTCGAGCATCTGAGGCCGGCTGGAGAGTTGCAACCTTTTACCGTTCCGGAGTTGGAGTGGGAGCAGATCTCCACGAGATTTCGTTATGGTGTCTACCCAAGTTTAGTCAGGGTGTGACTCCATTCGGATTCTTGTCGTCCGGTTATACTTAGTTTGCTCAGTTGTTCTTTGCTAAGTGGTGTGTTTGTTTTGATTGTTGTCAGCGGTTGGGGATCGTCACTCGCCATCGTTAGGATTCTCCTTCGATAGCTGTTATCAGGAGACACTCCAATTGGCCACCGTTAGGTTTAGAGGTTAGGTTGTGACGACCACCAGCCTGTTGTTTTTCTGACTCTGCGTAAGTAGGATTTTGGACCCCAGCTAGACTAGAGGCTTCGGAGATGATCCAATTGATTCAGGTCAGGATGAGAATTGCTCATTGCGAACTGAGGTCTTATGCCGACTGCCTTGGTCATAGACTCGAGTTCGCAGGGATGGATCATGTATTCCTATGGACTTTCCGATGAATGACGTGTTGGATTTTGGGAAGTTTATCCCAGGATTTTAGGTCCTTTTAAGATCCTATAAGCGAGTTAGTTTCGTAGCCTTTAATTTGGCTCTTTCGCCCAGATTATTGGATTTTCACCCCGTATTCCTTGTGATGATACTTTACAATTACCTTCTTTACCCTTCTCACATGATTTGGCACCAGACATATTGTCTTGACGCGACCTTTCGTTCACCAGCAGCCAATGGTGTTAATGGCTCGACAGGTGGAGGAACATCGGTCAAGAGTCTTGCCATCTGTGAAGGGTTCTCTTGGGCGTAGCCGTATAGTGAGGTAATCACTTGGGAGGCTGCGAGTGAGATCTGAGAGTTTGTAATCTTCTCTTTGAAGGTACGTTTAGTATATTTTTAAATTCGGGGACGAATTTCTTTTAAGGGGGGGGGGGGAGATTGTAACACCTTAGAATGTGTTTTGTGGCTAATTATATTTTTATATATAGTTTTCAATAAAAAGTTTACCAAATTAAGTTTTAAATATTTTATCCTATTTATTGAGTATTTTATTAGATTTTTCCTAGGCTTGCACACACTTGTGCATGATAACTAGGGTTGTTTTAGGGGTTTAACCATGATTAGCAACATGGTGAACTAACCATTCCCTTATCTAGTTTAATATTGTATTAGGTGTTTTGGGTTTAATAGTGTAGGGTTGTTTTAAAATGAATTTGAAAAAAGGTTTTTCAAATTGACTTCTTGTGTTGACCTTGAGAGAGAGAGTGCATCATGGGGCATGATGGCCTTTGCCATGCCTCATTTAATGATGAGAGAGAAGGAGAGAGGGAGGGGTTCTAGCCTTACTCTCATTTTCTCACTCTCATATCACTCATCTCTCTACTCTCTCTCTCTCACACACACACCCACAACAGCAGAGCAGCAGCTGCAGCAGCCCCAGGAGAAGCAGCAGCAACACCAGAAGACACAGCAGCAGCAGCAGCTCAAGACACAGCAGCACCATCAGCTTCAGCATTCATCAGAAGCAGCAGCAGCAGAGGCAAGCATCAGCAACAGCAGCAACAGGAACCCCAGCACTTGCAGAAGCTCTTCTCCACTTCTTCACTTGCTTCTTGGGGGTCTTTAGGGTATAACTCTTAGACCCAATTCCCCTTATTGCTAGCTTGTGCGTAGTTTGGTGTCGGTTCGTGTTAATTATGAGTTTAGTGCTAATTTATGGTGATTTGTGAGATGTTGTGGCAAATTGTTGATTGTGTTAGCTACCTTAGTTTATTTAAGTGTTATTAGGGTCACTGAACTGAGCTTAGCCCTGGATTACACTAAAATACCATAGGGTTTGCCTATTATGCAAATTGGTGATTTTAAAGCGATATATTGGCAATCTGGAATCTGCTTTTGACCCGGACCCTTCAGGGTAAAATTAAGGAAACTGGAGCATGCTTGTTAGGTCTAGACACCCCCACCAAAACACGAGCCCCTCATTCTTGTTCCAGGCCACAAATTTAATGGGTTTGGCCGCAATTTGCGGCCAAGTAGGGGGCAGGGGTGTTGGGGTCTTGGCTAGGGTTGTCTTCTGTGTTGTATAGTGCTTGGGCATGTCTAGTTTTGTAAGTTTTGGCCTGTAGGAAAATCTGGGACTATATATCGTTTTTGGTGTTCGCTGTGTTTGCGCGATACGCGGGATACGTGAGAGGGTTCTGTGATCCAGCGTATCGCGGCGTGTCGCGATGGTTTTAGACGCGTACACACACGATTCAGCGTATCGTGCACACGCGCGTTTGGTTCGCAACGCGAGTTTCTCGTTTTGGTTCGATATCGCGTTTTGCGAGATATTTGGCTTATATGTGATTTCCATGTCTTATTTGCAGGTTTGCAGGCTGGGACTACGGACACTGCTACAGGGGGGAGCAGATGGTAGGATTCACCTAGCGTGGAGTGTAGGTGAGTAGATTTAACATCTACAGGGGAATCGTCCGCATGGCGTCATGCGTCTGGGCTAGGATTCTAATATTTGTCGCATATTCTACGTCAGTGTTAGAATTGCGCCTTTACTGTATTTCCTTAATATAGCTATACTGTGACTAGCAGCCGTAGGACACTGCACATATTATTGACGGTTCATATTGCACGAGCACGGATTGTATGCTACACACCCACCGTCAATAATTGCCATGTCACACACAAACCATTATAGACATTATATTTCTTGGTTAGGGACCTTGTGACGTTGATTCGTATTGCTTATCACATATGACATTACCATACCTATATACCTATAGAGTATCGTACCATTAGTGATAGGTACACGTACCCTTTACGATACATCTACAGGTATACCTTACTCAGATTTCCTTATACCCAGGGGTGGTATACGACATCAGTTCTTATAGGTAGATACCTATACACTGTTACACCTGTATGTTTCATGCATATTCAGTTGCAGTACATTTTTATCTTCACTGATGTTACTTAGCTGTACCTTATTGATCTTTGCATACATCTGGTTTCAGCTATATACTTTCATTTACATGCTCACATTTAGATATATCGCATTTATTTGTTCCTGGATTTGCTTATTGTTTATTTGGATTTTTCATGGTGTTTTCTGGATTTGGGAACCGTGGGAGTTCATGAAATTATGCATACATTGAAGGACCCGGTTTCCTTGAGATGATATTTGCGCGTCCACCATGAGTTTTATCGGTGCTGATTATATACTCCATACGAGGTGTGGTTGCCGTATGAGAGTACATGGTGGGGCCCGGTATGGTTCCCCTCGGCAAGAAGATCGATGGATTTTGCCGATTGAGCCTGGAGGCGGGCGAGTACCTACCGGTGACAGTACCCATGACTCGGCGGGGGATCACGGAGACACCGCTGGGAGTCATGTACGTATGCATACGTCGGAAGGCGAGGGTCAGAGCTAGGCACTCGTGCTTTCGGGACAGCGTATGATACGTGATCAGGATTTTTGTATCGATGCTTGGCACATGGTTTTCATGATATTTCTTTAACATCTTTGTATATATAACAGGGGATTTATCCGTTGTTATATATATACCCTTACACCAATATTAGTGGAATGGGACGCTAATATATGTGTATTGCCCCCATCATACTTATTTCTGTATATACTTACCTTTAGGATGTTAGATTCTTACTTGAGATTTGACTTGGGATATTAGGTGATTCATCGGGATTGGATATTGGACATACCCATGTGATTACTGATTTGTACATTCGGGATATAGAAGATTACTCGGTGTTGTACATTGAGAAGATGTGAGACTTATATGATATGAAAGCCCAATGTGGGGGCTGATTGGAGGATTTGGGATTTGAGTGGCTTGATGGATTGTGATCCTACCACGATGTCAGGTTTCCATGGAAATGACATATTCCACCCCACACCTCACACTTATCTATTCTTGCACAGATTCATATATTGGTTGTACCTGTTAGCGTACCCTTATGATAGTTGCATATCTACCTTTTTCATATCCCTGTTGCATACTATTATCATGTCATCATTGCTTCACATATTGGTTGTACCTGCTAGTGTACTTTCCCATTATTTTGCATTCACATGACATGTTATTACTGTAATCGTATATCTTAGATTCATGCTGTACGTACATTCCTGCGATTACCTGCATATGTTATCTACTATTAACGAGTTGGCAACTCACCCCCGTTGTGCCACAGGTGTTTCAGGTTTTTCCCCAGAGTAGTCGAGGCAGGCATTCAGCTTCTTATCTATCATCTTTTGCTACAGATACCGCATCAGCTCACAGTACACCATTTTGCTTAGGTGGGTTGGATGATTATCTGTATTTTATATTGTACATTCGTTGTATTTTATACTCTCCATCTACTATTGTATTGTTGACTTAGAGACTTGGTGAGGACGTTACTGTATATTATTTGTGGATCTGTCATCTTTTATATACAGCTTTCTCTCTATTGTTTTAATTCTTCGCTACGGCGTCGTATACTTGTATTGTATTCTTCTTGGCTAGTTTTTACAAAAGGGGGTGTTGCCAAATTTTTAAGAAAGAAAGTGGGACTTTTAAAGAATTTGGGTTGTGATTTCAAATGTTTCGAAAACTTATATTATCTTTTCCGTATTTTCTTGGTTTAGATTTCTGGGTTTTGGCTTTCTTTTACTGCGTTACGTCTTTTGGCGTTGCGTAGTATTAGGGCCGTCACGGGCCAATTTTGGGTCGTCACACCTACGCCCAGTTTATCTTGAATTTTAATATTCAAGGTAAAGAAGTTGAACTTCCGGAACTCCTCAACATGTTGAGGAGTGCAGAGGACACCCTGCAGAAAGTCAGGAAAACACCCGCTCTGTTTGTTGGTGGAGCTTCCTCTTCTAGGTCCAAGGCGAAAGCCAAAGGAAAGAAGAAGAAGGCCCCTACCAAACCGAGAGGCGGTATTAGTAAGGTGGAAGCCAAGGGAAAGGCAAAAGTGGCGGGACCTACAGTGGGAAAGGAAGAATGCTTCTATTGTCATAAGAAGGGACATTGGAAGAAAGATTGCAGGGCTTGGAAGGCCAAGAACCAGGACCCGAAGCAAGTTGTGGCTTCGGCTTCATGTGTGTTTGTAATTGAAAACTGTCTGTCAATCAACTCTACTTCCTAGGTATTGGATACTGGATCAGGATCTCATAAATGCAATTCTTTTGCAGGCATTGAGAAGCCGTAGAGTTCTGAAGACCGGTGATATGACACTAAGGGTTGCTAACGGAGCGAGCGTGGATGCTGTGTCCGTAGGGGAATATCACCTTGGATTGACGAGTGGACATATTTTGGTTTTGCGCAACTGTTTTGTGTGCCTAGTTTGACTTGTAATATCATTTCAGTATCTTTATTATCTAAAGAAGGTTATGATTTTATATTTGTAAGCGATATCGTAAACATCCACCTTAATCATGGTTTGATTGGGTCAGGTACTCTAAACAACGGTATATACGCATTAAACCAATTATAAGTTTTCAATGTCCAGAACAAACATAAAATAAAGACTCCAGAAATAAATTAAGCTTTCTTATGGCATTGTAGACTAGGTCACATCAATGAGATAAAGTTAACAAAGTTACATAAAGAAGGATATTTGGATCCGTTCAAATATCAATCTTATGCAACTTGTCAATCATGTCTTAAAGGAAAGATGACAAAGACTCCGTTCACTGGACACGGAGTAAGAGCGAGTGAGCTCTTGGGACTCATACACAGCGACGTGTGTGGTCCAATGTCTACACATGCAAGAAGTGGTTTTTCCTATTTCATTACTTTTACGGATGATTTCTCCCGGTATGGACATGTCTTCTTGATGAAGCATAAATCCGAGGCTTTTGAGAAATTCCGGGAATATAAGAATGAAGTGGAAAAACAAACCGGCAAAAGTATCAAGACACTGAGATCTGATCGAGGTGGTGAATACTTAAGTGTCGAGTTCCTGGATTACCTAAAAGAGAATGGAATTCTCTCTCAGCTTAC
Source organism: Agapanthus africanus (assembly GCA_030015575.1). Lineage (NCBI taxonomy): Eukaryota > Viridiplantae > Streptophyta > Magnoliopsida > Asparagales > Amaryllidaceae > Agapanthus > Agapanthus africanus. The sequence continues at coordinate 302,355,466 of JASDDO010000008.1, forward strand.
TCCTCCATAAACTCCACAACACAACGGTGTATCGGAGAGACGGAACCGAACCCTATTGGATATGGTACATTCCATGATGAGTAATGCTGAGTTACCGCGATCATTCTGGGGCTATGCACTAGAATCAGCTGCATATCTTTTGAACAAGGTTCCTACCAAGACTGTGCCTACCACACCATATCAGATGTGGAGTGGGAAGAAACCCTATCTTCAGTATCTGACGATATGGGGATGTCCAACATTTGTTAAAAAGCAGCATACGGACAAACTCGAGGCACGCTCAGTACTGTGTAAGTTTGTAGGACACCCAAATAACTCCAGGGGGTATCTTTTCTATTACGCAGAGGAACAAAAGGTTTTTGTTTCTCGCCGTGCCCATTTTCTGGAACATCAGTTTTAGAAAAAGAAACAAGTGGGAGCGCAATAGAACTGGAACAAATTCCAGAACCACAAGTTATTACTGAAAGCTTGGTGAAACCAGAAGTTTCAAAAGAACATGACATTCCCGCACCACTCCGCATGAGTAGTAGGGTGTCTCATCCGCCTGAAAGATACTACGGTTTTCTCGTAGACGGGGATAGAGAGGATTGCATCATTTATAATAATGAGCCGACTAACTTTCAGCAAGCCATTCAGAGCACTGACTCGGTAAAATGCTGAATGCAATGCGGACCGAGATGGAGTCCATGTACACCAACAAAGTATGGACTTTGGACATTGCTCCAGAAGGGGTAAAACCGGTAGGCTGCAAATGGATCTTCAGAAAGAAGATTGGTGTAGATGGACAGGTAGAAACCTATAAGGCTGGACTTGTTGCAAAAGGATTTCGTCAAAGACCTGGTTTGGACTATGATGAAACCTTTTCTCCAGTGGCTATGCTCAAATCCATTCGGATCCTTCTTGGCATTGTTGCCTTCCACGATTATGAGATTTGGTAGATGGACGTAAATACCGCTTTTCTAAATAGACATTTAGAAGAGTGTGTCTATATGGACTAACCAGAGGGTTTCATTCAGAGTGGGAGCAGCGGGAAAGTGTGCAAGTTGCTTAAGTCCATTTATAGACTAAAGCAGGCATCGCAAAGTTGGAACATCTGTTTTGATGAGACGGTCAAAGAATTTGACTTTATCAAAAATCCAGATGAGCCATGCATTTATAGTAAGATTGTAGCAAGAACTGTTGTGTTCCTAGTCTTGTTTGTGGATGACATTCTCTTGATAGAAAATGACATTCCTATGCTACAATCTGTCAAAGGGTTCTTGTCACACAAGTTCTCCATGAAAGACCTGGGTAATGCCTCTTACATTCTATGGATCCAGATTTATCGTGATAGATCTAAAAGGATGTTGGGACTTTCGCAGTCCGGGTACATCAATACCATACTAAAGATATTCAGTATGGAAGGTTCAAAGCACGGTAATTTACCGGCTTGTCACGGAATCACCTTCTCCAAAGAGATGTCTCCCAAGACTGATTTGGAAAGGGATCACATGTCTATTATACCCTACGCTTCTGCGGTAGGCTCTATAATGTATGTGATGTTGTGTACCAGACCAGATGTAGCTTATGCACTGGGTGTGGTAAGCCGGTATCAGTCAAACCCTGGGGAGAAGCACTAGATAGCGGTAAAGAACATTCTCAAGTACCTGAGAAGGACTAAGGAAATGTTCTTGGTTTACGGCAGAAAAGACCTCCAGATCGAGGCATTTGCTGACTCCAGCTTCCAGAGTGACAAGGATGACTCCAAATCCATGTCGGGTTATGTCTTTACCCTCAATGGAGGGGCGGTCTGTTGGAAGAGTTCCAAACAGGAAACCGTTGCTGACTCGACGATGGAAGCGGAGTATATCGCAGCTTCTGATGCCGCAAAAGAAGCTGTCTGGATGAGAAAGTCTTAACAGAACTTCAGGTGGTTCCATCCATTGTTGATCCAATACCTCTATATTGTGACAACAACGGGGCAATAGCTTTAGCGAAGGAACCCAGGTCCCATCAGAAGTCCAGACACATCTTGAGGCGGTATCACCTGATCAGGGAGATCGTGGATCGCCAGGAGATCGAGGTTCGGAGGGTTGCTACAAAGGAAAACACTGCAAATCCATTCACAAAGGCCATCCCTCAGACGCAGTTCGAGAGGCTATTCGAGATGATAGGTCTGCGATATTCCAACATATGGCCTTAGTGCAAGTGGGAGATTGTTAGTGTAATATGCCCTACAGGCCATTATTGTATAGTATTAGTTTGTATATTATATTTTGGAAGCTTGCGATATATACACGGGTTTATAACGGTCTTGCTCAATATGGTAGTATGCTACTTGATTTGTATCTATCTTAATATGTGTATATGTTTCTTTTGACGTATCGCTTATACATATTGATAGAGCCCTTAGGATCTTTGCTTTACTACCAGCGTTGTGATGGCAGTCACACTAGTGGGGGTTGGGTAGTCTACAAGAACATCCTTATACAGGTCCCTAGTCGTAGGATTATCAAGACAGGGCATCGATACTCCAGAGTAGACTAGTGTGTACGCTTCTCATCCCAGCAGGGGAGATGGTCTGTCCCACAGCCATTAGTACGTCGAATTGGAGATAGTATGTAGGTACTCATTAGGTTATGAGTACACTGGACAGGACTCATAGGGAACTGTTGGTTGGTATTATACCTATTGTCAGTTAGCAGTTCCCAGGTGATATGAATATAGCTTAGTCCGTTGACTTGACATTGCTGCTTCTCCTTGAGTGTGTTCCCACTGTTCTTAGATTACTACCCTACTACGGCTCTATTGAGTCGTGCAAACAAGTAGTAGTTGGGTGCAGTCCCGAAGCACTTGAAGGCAGTGGCGATTAGATAGGATTCGTCTCTCCCGGTATTGGGGGTTGATATCGCGCTGTGTTTGGAGAGTCATTACACAAAGTCCCTGGCCAGGGCAAGCGAGATTTATTGGTAGGTTCTCCAGTAGTTTCTCATGATGATTTAGACTACACTCCGACACGACTTATACCGCTATTAGGGGTCTGACGTTTACCGTTCCCTAGGCCCGATATGCGATACTCTTAGACAAACAGACCGGACTATACGGAGATTGTCGCATTCAGGCTCAGTAGGAGTTCGGATAGGTTTTCCTCATCGGCCTGCTTATCGACATCTACCTGGGGACCGTTACGTATAGCTAGTACCGCTTGCGGCCTGTGGTTAAACCCACTGCCAGCGTAGTGTCGAGTCCTTAGAGTCCCATACAGAGGGTTTTCCACTTTTGGACGAAACGATGTAGAGTTCGTATGGTTTTACGAAAGGGTTCGTTAACATACATGCACTTGTGCATGTTTGGTGTTCGGGCAGTTGATACTAGTGGGCTTTGGTTTAAGTTGGATCCTAGTATTAGATTTTGGGTTGGTATAGTCTCATTGTATTCGTGTTTCTCGGAACACGGATGCGGGTATGTATATACGGATGATAGGGGCATAGAAGGAGACACCTCATTAGGGTTTTGACCATTGACTTGATTAAAACCATAATGAAATGGAGGAAATTGTTTACTAATTTTTATTAAAGATAATTGTTTCATGGCTAATTGGTTTGACCATTTGACTTTGTTGACTATTGTTGACTTAGATATTTTTGTTAAGCACTAGATATTTTGCTTAGCATTAATTGTGACATGATAATGGTCAAATCGAAGTAGCCATCACAATTATCCTAATAAAACTAACTTTTCTCTTTCCTAAAATGAGAGCTCTCTTCATTATTCTCGTTCTTACTCTCTCTCATGGTTCTCTCCTTCTTCCTCTCTCAAACCCTAGTGTTTCATGAGTTGAGAATCATGGGTTATTGAGACTTAGCAACCAAAATCCTTCTCTACTCACTCTAGGATACTTAGTTTAGCATACAAAGTACCCTAGTTACTTCATTATAGAGGTTGGAGATCAAGGTAGAGACCTTCGGGTGGATCATCTTTGACGTGGAGAAGCCGGTGAGGAGGCAACATTCACCACCACTCCAAGGAGAAGCACAACAAGGAGAAAAAGGACTTGAAGCTTGAGGTATAATCATTTAACATAGTAGTTAACACTCCTAGTTAGTTTGTTAGTTAGTGTTTAGCAAAGATCCTCATGAGTAGTCTATGTTACCTTGTAAAGAAAAATTCGATTTTTACCTATTTCGCCTCCCCGTTAACTAGCGGGGTGAGTAACATAGACTTACAACTTGCACGTGATTGCAATTATTGAGGGAGGACCTATACCGGTAGAACAGTCTTACTCGAGATGATAGTATGCTATCTGGTTTGTCTTTATCATCATGTACATGCTTCAGGTGACATTACAGATCACTATTACATATTGATAAAGCCCATAGGATTCTTGCTTGACTACCAGCAGTATAATAGCGATCATATACGTGAGAGTTGGGTTGTATATAAGCACATCCTTAAAGTGTCCCTAGTCGTGGGAGTTTCGAGACTGGGCATCGATACTCCGTGAGTAGGCTAGTGTATATGGATCGAGACCCCGACGAGGGGCGGTGGCCGGTCTCACAAGCCATTGGTGTCAGTTGGTTCACCTAAGATGTATACCGGTGCTCATTGGGTTATGAGTACACCGGACGGACTCACCGGGAACATGTTAGTTGGTATTATACTTATTGTAAGATAGTAGTCCCTGGTGACATGTGTACAGGTTAGTCTATCGACCTGAGATCGTCATTTGTCTCGTGTGAGTTCCCACTGTACTTTGATTACTCCCATACCACGTCTCAAAGGAGTCGTGCGAACTGGTTTTAGTTAGGTACAGTCCCGAGCCACATGGAGGCAGTGAGCGGATCGTCAGGGGATTCGTCTCTCCCGGTATTGGGGGTTGATGTCGCGGTGTGCATGGATGGCCATCACCAGAAATCCTTGGCCGGGGTAGACGAGAATTACCGATCAAGGATCGATAGTTTCTCAGTTGGTGATAGGTTTCATGCCGATATTAAATGTCATGTTATTAGGGGTCTGACTTTATCCACCCCCCTAGACTCGATGTGCGATACTCATAGACAAACGGACCGGACTGTACGGATATTGTCACTGTCAGGCTCAGTAGGGTTTTAGGATGAGTTTGCTCGTCGGCCTCCCTTTCGCTCAATATCTGGGCAACCATTACGTACAGCTAGTGCCACTGACGTGCTTGTGGTTAAATCCACTGCCAGCGTATTAACGAGTCTTTAGAGTCCCACACAGAAGGTTTCCCTGGTTCGGGAAAAACGTTGTAGTGGTCGTATAGTTTTATGGCAGGGTTCGATCATATACACACTTGTGCATGAATCATGATCGGACGGATAATACTAGTGGGCTTTGGTTTAAGCCGGATCCTAGTGTTATATTGTTGGATTATTTTCGTCTCATTGTATTCGTATTCATTCGGAATACGGATGCGGATATGTATATAAAGATGAGGAATATTGTTGTAATTCGTTACAAGATAACTTTAGGGTTGCCATTTCTTTTCTTTCATATTGTATTAAACATTTAGAGTTTTTTTAAATGTTTAATATTGTTGTGAGGTGGAAAGTGTGAGCATGGGTTTTGGCTTGGTCTTTTGTGGCATGTGCACTTGGTGACTCATGCATGAGAGTCATGCTTGGTTTTGTTTGGTATGAGATATTTTGTGAGCATTTATTATGGCAAGTTGTGAAAGATTTGAAGGGGATGGGCTGCTTTTTTTGGGGCAGGGGGTAATTTCGTGGCTGTTTTTAGTGTGCGGGAAATTTTCTTGAGTTGCGTGAACACTAATATCTCACAACTCCACTCAAAAGAAAAACAACAGCTACTTCATTCAACAGACACTTCATTCAAAAGCTACTTCATTCAACACCCACTTCTTTTTTTCTTTTCTAGACTTGGCCAAAAACCAATGCTTCACATTTTCTTTACTCCAATGGCAACTCTTTCACCTCCACCCTAACATGTCTCATATGTTAAGCAACCTAAGGTGTATTGAGACAAAGTATTCACACACTATCTCTACTTCATCTTGGGTATCTAGGCTAGCAAACAGGATGCCCGAGTTGCTTCGGTTTTGAAGCGGGAGCTCGTATTACTAATCCTCGATGTGGATCGTCTTCGACGAGAGAGACCGGAGAAAAAACTTGATCGAGGAAGCCGTGAGGAGCTTGGGACAGAGGTTGAAGACTGAAGGACACGGATTGATCGATATAACCTTTCTAAACTCCTTTTACAGTTTACTAATATAGGGTTAATGGTTCGATCCGAGAATCGGGTTCCGTTAGCGTCGGGTTTTAAAAGTTTGTTCCGTGTTTGGCCACGGTATGATGGCCGGAGCGCTAGCGTAACCTTACATAGTATCAGAGCCAACCCATTAACCGCATACTAGTTGTTTAAACAATGTTAATGTATCGAAACCGAAATAACTCCAAATCAACACCAACCCATATTCCATTCTCTGTTATTTTTTTCCGAGTCTTCTAAAAATATTTTTGCAACTGCAGAAGACTATTTAGGTGAACACTAGATTGCACCCCAAATATGAGCCACTTCCACCCTATTTGACCTGAGCACATATGCACAAATTCCGAGCTGGCCGGCCAAAGTAGGAAATTGAGGTTTGAAATTTTGGGTGTGGTCTGGTCTATGGAATATTGGTTTATTGGTATTACTTGTTTATCCTAGTTTGGATATGGTTTTATCTAGTTGTTTGGGGCTATTCGGGATTATTTCGAAGTCGATATTTTTAACATTGTTTAAAGTTTACAATACTTACATTACTATCTGCGACCGTGAATGTCATTAGAGCGGTACAACTTGGCTAATTGCTATAGTTCTTTTAGACGGGTTTGCGAACGTGACATTCACGTTGATGTTCTGTGTTGTGCTGTCTATGTTGCAGTTTTGTCGTGGTGGATAGCTTGGGTGCAATGTTAGTACAGTTTAGTTTCATTTGTACATTTGATATCGTGGGCGAGCATCCGTCATGTGGACTGCCGTCACTGCCTGTTTGTATATTATTTGTTTGGGGCACGACCGGGTTGAGGTCGATGTCACCATTATACATATTTTCTTTTCTGTACTAGGATTACCCTGTGATGGAGTGCACGGATAGCCGGGTTCTGGAGGGCAACGGGTCCGCATCTCATGGCATTGAGAAGGAGAGGGCCTCACTCTAGAATTAGCGGGCTATTCTCCGCACTCGTGGGGGGTATAGGTTGACCCAAGGAGGGGTGCCCAAGTTACCGGATTCCGTGAAGTGCTGGGTGGCCCATTCACTTTGCTGAAGAGGGTTACCTCACTTCTGGTCTTGTTAGGTAACTTGCCGCACTCGTAGGGGTCTAGGTTTTCATTGCACAAGCTATCCACACGACCAGGGGAATGTCGGGTTTCACTTGCGGCTCAAAGGAAACCCGGGGCTCCCAGATTATCTGTATTGTTTTGTGATGTTTTTTTCTTATTTTTGATGTTGAATTTATCACGCCTGGAGCGATTATTTTATATTGTTATATATATACTAGTAGATGTTGTATATGTTTTTCACCAGCGCTAGTCCATTCCCCGCTCTGTCGTTAGTTATGTAACATAACGAGTGATGACGGGACCCAGTGGAGAATGCGGATGGCATATACGTACATCATATTTTCATTCTTTTGTGGTGTGATTAATTGATGGGACTGCATTGATTCTGATCAATGCAACGAACACAGACCTATTCAATGTTGTTAGAACAAATTTTCGAAAGCTGTTATTAAAAGGACATTGTCTTTTGTTTTGCACAGTGGTATTCGGTTATGAATATCCAGCACCTTATTCGACGAGGTTGCTGGGTTCCCTAGCACGGCAGCGAGGTTTCGGGCGGCATCGACCATGCCAAATTAAAATTTTGCCGTGCCAACGAACCCAAATCCAAGGATGTTTAACTAGAGAATCATACAAAAACACAAATGTAAACACATTACATATAAGTGAATGCGGAATACAACCTTTGTAGACCGGTCCTTCACTTCTAAAGCTCCGTGTAGTAGTCCCTTCACTGCATGTTGTGAAGACCCGGACTCTAGTAAGGGTTCACATGAAGAAATGAATAAGCTTGCTCGATGTCTTCGAGGCCGAAGATGATCTACGTCGAGGAGACTCAAGCTCATGCTACCTCTTCACTAATATGTGAATTAGTGAAGCAAACACCCTAAACTAAATGGCTAATAGTAGAGGATGATGAAGTAGGAATTTTGCTCACTTTAGATTTATTTTTCTCACTTTATTTCATCACTTTCATAAAAGCAAGAGAGCTAGAATGAGGAAGAAGAAGATGATCAAGTGATGAAGTGATGAAGAATAACATGAGGTTAGAAATGCAACCATTGTGAGTATATGACATACACTAACCATTGTAAAGACTAAACCATGGCTAAGTGTTAAGGTTGGGTTAATAAATATCTTAAGCTAGACAAAACAAGTGGACTTAGTCAATGGTTCTACTAGCTTCTACAAGCTTTAACCATTAAACCAATTTCCATTAATTTTGATTAACTTAAATAAATAAAACCCTTCATAACATCTAGTATGGTGTGAGTCTCTTACACCCTTGTTGCATGTATAACTTAGCATGACACATTAATATATATCACATATATATTTTGTATGCAAAAAGAAATCAATACAATTAACATATATCACATATATATTAATGTATCATAAGTGAGAAAAGGAAATGCTTAAGTGAGCTAATATTAGTTAATGTAATGTAATATATCAAATATATAATTATACATTAAATTATTAAATCAACACTTGATTTAATAATCCGGCTATATCACATATAACCGACTAATATCAAATGCAACAACTTATCGAATCAACACTTAATCCGATAACCCGGCTATATCACATATAACCGACCGATGTCACACATCGCAATAGAATGCAGTATCATATACGCGCATTAATCTCGGTCCCGCACATATCACATATGTGCTCCTACTCCATTTCGCATAAACCAGGAAACCTCTGTGTAGGACTCTAAAGACTCGTCAATATGCCGGCAGAAGGTGATGATCATATCAAACACCCACAAGCCACAAGCGGTCTGCTAAACGTAATGGACACCCGGGTATTGAGCGATCAGAAGATCAATAAGCAAGCCTGCTCACACTTTTGTGAATCCAATCAATAACACTACCGTACAGTCCGGTCTCTTCGTCTGATATGTCGCATATCCAGCCTGGGGTGGTAAATGTCAGACCCCAAAAGCCCGATAAGTCATGTCGATATGAGGCTCATAACGGGTCGAGAAATTACTGGTAACACTTACCAGTAAATCTCATAACAGCCCTGGCCAGGGACTTCCTGTTATAGCCAATCGAGTACAGTGCAACATCAACCCCCAATACCGGGAGAGACGAAATCCCCTCCTATCGCTCATTGCTTCCATGTGACTCGGGACTGTAACCAAAAACCACCGTTTTTCACGTTCTCTTGAACGTGGTAAGGTGGAAATCAAAGCACAATGAAAATCACACAAGACTCTATGACGATCTCGGGTCGACAGACTAACCTGTACCAGTGTCACCAGAGAACTGCTATCTGACATGAGGTATAATACCATCTAGGAGTTCTCGGCTAGTCCTGTTCAGTGTACCCAGTCTCTACTGAGCACCCGTATACTATCCTTGAAGTCAAACACCAATGGATGTGGGATCATATATGGGTCAAGATACGTATACGCTAGTCTACTCTGGAATATTGATGCCACGTCTCGATACTCCTACGACTAGGAACAATTAAAGGATGTACTTGCCGACTACCCTTTCCCCACTAGTATGATCTGCATCATAATCATGGTAATCAAATACACATCCTATGGGCTTTACCAACATGTCACAGAGAGACAATATAAGTGTACATGTTAAGATAAAGAGTAACCAGATAGCATACTATCATGTCGAGCAAGAAAATCCTCTCTATATATGTCCCAGCATCCACTATAATATACATCATATGTACAATAATGGCCTCTAGGGCATACATACAACTAACAATCTCCCGCTTGCACTAAGGCCAGTTGTTGTAGTATCTTATACCCAGCGTCCCGTAAAATTCTCTCATGGGAAAGGCCTCGGTGAGTGGATCCACTGTGTTATCCTTCAAGTCAACTCTCCTGACCTCGATCACCTGAAGATCAACCATCTCCTGATCAGGTGATACTTCCTCAGAATATGTCTGGATCGCTGATGGGACCTGGGTTCCTAGGCTAAAACCACAACTCCATTGTCACACAATGGTAGGAACCATGTTCATCTCATGAACAGGAAATACCCAGACAACCTCTTTGGTAGCATCGTTCGTAGCGATGTATTCAGCCTTTATCGTCTAGATTGCCACGGTATATAGCTTGAGACTCTTCCAACATACCGTCCCTCCACTAAGCGTAAAGACAAAGCCTGTGACTGACTATCAGTCGACCTTATCACTCTGAAAGCTCGAACTAAGAACATTCTTTTAGTGCTTCTCAAGTACTTAAGAACGTCCTTCATAGCTGTCTAGTGATTCTCCCAAGATACAATTGATTCCTGATCACTACACCTAGTGATTCATCTACATCTGGTCTGGTACATAACATCGCATACATGATAGAGCCTACTGCCGAAGCATAGGGTATCCCTTTCACTCAAGCTCTCTCCAAATCAGTCTTGAGAGACATCTTTTTGGAGAGTGTGATCCATGAGTAAGTGGGCGAACCACCACGCTTAGAATCTTTCATACTAAACCCCTTTAATATGGTGTTAATGTACCTGGATTTGGGCCACTCCCAAAATCCACTTAGATCTGTAAGTGCACGGCAGCGCCCCGGCCGTCAATCCGACGCCGGAATGCGGAAACGAAACTTTTACAAAACTTGTAAACCGGCACTACCGCGCACTAAAAACCCGGATCGAGCCATTAACCTAATGCTAGCAAACATGAGAAAGGGTAGGAAGCTATACCGAGCGATCTGTGTCCTTCGGTCTTCGGCCTCCACTCCGATCTCCTCGCAGAATCTCCGGTCTTCAGCTCCTCGTCGGAACGGGCACCACATCGCCGGGTTCTTTTACGGGCTCCCACCTCTGGACCGAGGCAACTCGGGCACGAAGTTGGCGAGCCGACGTGTCCAAGAATACTGTAGGCGAAGTGTAGGATGGTTAGTCTCACGGGGTTATGAAGTTGCCATTTTAGATGGAAGAAGGAGATATGGAGATGAATTAGAATTTTGTAGCAAGCATGGAAAAATGAGATGAATGAATTTTTCACTCACAAAATGAACCTCTCTCTCTCCCACTAGAAGTGGCTGGCCCTTGCTCAATGGTGGAGGGGAAAAAATGTATCAATAATGCAAGAGAAGAAATGTATGATAATGAGGTAAAAGAGTCACTCCAAAGCCATATCAAATCCCATCACATTTCCATCTCATTTAATGCTAAAGAAATGATCACAAGAAAAGCATCATAAGATGCTAGAATAATCATAAACCACATATCACAAGAAACCCCCCCCCCCCCCTCCACAATTGCTAATTTGCAAACTTGCAAATTTGCCCCTCCATCAAATATCAACCAACGAAAGGAAGAAAGGAAAACTGGCTGAAACGGAATGCAAACTGGCAACTTCAAAAAACAGATCCCGTAATAAATTACAGGAAAACCCCGCGACTGTATATACATACCCGCATTTGTATTCCGACCGAATACAAATGCAATGAGACAAAATCTACACTGTACAATACTAGGATCTGACTTAAACCAAAGCCCGCTAGTATTATCTGTCCGATCATGATCCGTGCAATACCGAACGGATAAGATCGAACCGTGCCATATCTTCATACGGCCTCTACAGCGTTTCACCCGAAACTTGAGAAAACGGTCTGTGGGGGACTCTAAAGACTCGTCAACACCTGGGTTGTGGATTTAACCACTAGCACGTCAGAGGTATTAGCCATACGTAACGGGCTACCAGGTATTGACCAAAAGGGACATCGATGAGCGAACTCATCCTGACACCCTACTGAGCCTGTCAGTGACAATATCCGTACAGTCCGGTCCGTTCGTCTATGAGCATCGCATGGCGGGCCTAGGGGGTTGGTAAAAGTCAGACACCCAAAAGCGGTACAAGTCGTGTCGGAGTGTAGCACAGAACGCCCTGAGATATTACTGGAATACCTACCAGTAAATCTCCTGCCTTGGCCAAGGACTTCGTGTAATGGCTCTCCTAGACACAGCGCGACCTCACCCCCAATACCGGGAGAGACGAACCCCTGCAGATCCGCTCACTGCCTCCATGTGGCTCGGGACTGTACCCAACTAAAACCTGTTTGCACGACTCCTTTGAGCCGTGGTAGGGTAGTAATCAAAGCACAGTGGGAACTCACACGAGACAAATGACGATCTCAGGTCGATGAACTAACATGTACACATGTCACCAGGGAACTGCTATCTGACGTCTGGTATAATCCCAACTAGCAGGTTGCCGGCGAGTCCTGTCCGGTGTACTCATAACCCAATGAGCACCTTTATACATCTTAGGTGAACCAACTGACACCAGTGGCTTGTGATACCGTCCATCGCCCCTCGTCGGGATCTCGACTGTATACACTAGTCTAATCTGGAGTATCGATGCCCTGTCTTGAAACTCCCTCGACTAGGGACCTTTAAAGGATGTGCTTATAGACCCCAGCTCCCGCGTATATGATCGCCCTCATGCTGCTGGCAGTCAAGAAAGAATCCTAGGGGCTCTATCAACGTGCAATAGTGACCTGTAAGGTCACCTGAAGCAGTACACGATGATAAAGATAAACTAGATAGCATACTATCATCTTGAGTAAGACTGTCCTACCGGCATAGGTCCTCCATCAATCATTGCAATCACGTGCCTGTGATCCAATAATTGACTCTGAGGGCACTATATCCAACAATCTCCCACTTGCACTCAAGGCTAATTATTGCGATGTCGCATACTCACAGCCCGTGTGATACCGAACACCCAACTCCTCTACTAATCAGTCTCACAAAGCTCGTTTGCGAAACTATTGCGTTCGAGGAATAGCCTCATTGAGTGGATCCGCTGTGATGTTTCTTTCTATGTCTCTCTTTATCTCAAGCTCGCGGAGAAACCCATCTCCCGAAATGAGCAATACCTGTCTTAGAATATGTTTGGATGTCTGATGGGACTTAGTTCATAAATGAACTCCAAATCCAAACTTCTTAGACTGTATCGTCAAGTAAACTTAATCAGTATCCTGCGCCATGCCTCTCTCAGTATCCACATGGACCACCTGTCCAAACTACTGCCCCTCGTCAGAGGGAAAACTATAACTCTGACAGCCACTCTGTCATCCAGGTCACCTTGGAAGCCTGGAATGATAACTGTCTTCCGAAGGAGGATGCTGTTATCATATCCCTAGAACATCCACTTATGTTCTAAAACTGCTTCCGAATGTTTCTCCAGGATTGGATCAATATAAACTTATTGCATCTACTGTAAAAATAACATCTGGTGTGGTACTTGACATCTCATGATTGACTCAATTGCCTAAGAAAGTGATCTTCCAATCATGCACTTCCCTCTCCACTTTAGTCTGTAAAACTCCTTTAGAGAGGGTTACTCCATCACCTGTAGGTACACTACCATTCCTGGAGTCGTCCATTCTAAATACATTTAGAATGCTGTCTAAGTACCCTGATTGGGAAACTACCCAAATCTAGATCTAAAACCATAGATCCAGTAACCAGAATGTCTGATATAATATCCAAGTCCTATGTGGAAAAACCACTGTGTGACAACCAAAGTATAACCGATCGTAGTATAGGAATTTCACTTCCTACTCTGTGTATGTCATCCAAATACCAGGACATCACACCTTATTACCTTCTTAACAGATCCATCCTCTATTCCGATGAAGTCAAACCTATGACTGTCACATCAGAAATAGATGATCTATCTCCGCTATATCTGCTTTAGTCTATAAATAGACATAAGCCACTTGTCCACTTTGCTTCCGCTGCTCCCACTGACTACGACAACCCTCTGGTAGAGTCATATACACGTGCACTTCTAAAACTAGTTTAGAACGACGCTATACTCATCCTCCTGCCGGGTCTCACAGTTTGGAACAGCAGCAATGGCAAGTCTGGGTAAACAAGAACCTCCCTGCCATAGTCCTTGAGCATACCGAAGTACCTCTCGAGCGCCTGAGGTTACCCACCATATCTGCGGAGTGGCCAATGGAATGTCAATCCAGATTGAATCTTTAGGTTCTTATCAAATTTTCAGCAATCGTTTGCGGTTCTGGAATCACTTCCAGTTCTACCATACTCCCACTACTGTTTTCTGAAAAAATCCATTTTTATTAAAACTGTGGCGAGTCAAGAACAATATCACTATTGATCTTCTAGATGGTAGAAAGTCAACCCTCGTCATAGCCTGGGTCAACCCACAAGCATCCATTACAGAAACGTGCCTTGAGTTATCCAGAGTTTGGTTCTAAGCATAAGCCGGACAACTCCCCGTACCTTAACATCGTTAAGATGAACCGTTCTATATCCAATATAGAAACAGAGGCACTGATTTAATTGGAACCAGATTCAAATCATGCAGCTGTCTCCAGTGCATGTCAACTAAATGGAAAGAGGCCGATCAGCATTACTCAACTTTGGAGTGCTTCCAATTATGAGTAACCTGAAAGAGAAGCAAGTTCTCTTAATCATTACTATCAACTGAATACCATACACAAGTATCTACATCTTCGATCATCTTGAAGAATCCTGATACTTGCAACACCTGGTTCTCTACTTTATTCATATACCTATAACTTCTCAAAATTTGGACCTTGTGTTTCTACGAAACACTTGTCTAAGAACTAGAGAAGTCATAAGTAAACAGAATATAGTGCGAGTACCAACCCCTCTGTCCTGATGGACACTGGACAATATACAATACTCTGTATAAGTCCCCTGAGTCTAATAACTCATTCCCTGTGTGTCGTAGGTTGAAAACTGTACTTATGGTTAAGAAGAATTACACCACTGTTTAATGCTCCTTACCTAACCATCCACTGATATAGGTAAATGTCATAGACATAATCTCAAAAAGGTATATCTCACTCTATAAAAATAGACGTACAGATATATCAATTTGAAATTGGTTCACAACAACGGATATTCAAAACCAAATATTTGCCGTCCGGCAAACTACCCAGGTGATTTCCTCAAATATCACCAATTACAACGAATTCCGATATAATGAGGATGATCACCTAATTCCCAATAACTTACTCCCACTCATCATCTGTAAAACCATACAGATGTGAGAATTATACCTGGTAAATACATACCCTGGAGCAAGAGCTAATTGGGAAATCAGTTTTCTTTTAACAGTACACAGTGAAACTGAAATATTGAAATGTTTCGTAGGGGTATCCGGGTATTCCTAGTAATGCCTCTTCCATTATCAGATTCACAACTATAACCGTATATCTCTTTGCCATCTCTCCAAATCCCTTTATATGTCTTTTAGTCATTACCTTCTGCACACCCCTTTAGGCCAAATGGTTTTCTTCCTTCCCTACAGTTCGGCACCAGCCTATGGTTTGGAAGAAGACTATCCAATAAGCATAATGGGTGTACTGTCCTAATCCTAGGAGCACTCGTAATGCGAGAGAAGATGAAGATAAAAGACAACCGAATAAACCTTATTCCTATTTCTCCTGAACCAGAATCCATCCCCGAACTGGAACAAGTTCCTTTCGAGTTCGTATATAACCATACGATGGAGTTTCCAAATAACTATGGATCTTCGTAGTGATACGGAGTGTCCTGGAGAAATACAAAGGTGATTTAGGATTGGCGAAGAAATACTTGGTTTGGTCGTGAATAGCAGTCGCAATTTACTTTGCCCTCTTACTAATCCCTTGATATGTCTTTACTTAATACCTTCTGCACACCATCGTTATGCTAATTGGTTTTCTTCATTCCCCACCGTTCGGCACTAGCCTAAGGTTTGGAAGAAGACTATCCAATTTGCGTTATAGGTGTACTATCTCCTAAACCTAGGAGTACTCGCAACCTGAGAGAAGGTAAAAGGAAAAGACAACTGAATAGTCCTATTCGTTTTCTCCAGGACCGGAAACCATCCTCGAATAAATTCCTTAGAGTTCGTATATAACCATACGATGGTTTTATCCAATGGAAGTGGACATTCGTAGTAATACGGGGTGTCCTGGAGAAAAGGGTAAAAGTAGGAGTGGCAATGAGGTTTGCAACTCTGACAATCCAAAAGTCAGTGTTTAAGATGGTTCGGTTAATCTTGGCTACTGAGTCATAGTCTAGGGTCGGGTCATGGTCGCTGCCAAAGAGAGAGAGAAAAGAAACACTCAGCGTGCGCTCTAACCTAGATCAGAATGGTTATCACTTTATCTAATCAGGAAACCTCCCACTGTACCGTCAAATTCTTCCCCAAACCTGAAAGAAGAATTTGTCGGGATCACCCGAGGAGTAAACCAACTCATCAGTGGGAATCGGGATCCAACTATCATCACATGATAACGTGACGGAATCCGCTCACGTTATCACACTCCAGAAGGTATGCGCATATCTGGAAAGTTTCAGTTTCTTTAGAAATTCCCGATGTGATTTTTGCCCCATGCTCTTATGACCTTGACGAAGGCCAACATATCATAAGTCACATGTCAAGTTCCACCCATCATTATCCAGGTTAATTTGAACCCACCCGTACATACCCTTAACGAAGGCCAAAATAGTAGTACGACTGTCCCAAACCAACGCATCTATCTTTGCTGCAGAAAAGTAACAAATCGCTACCACACATTATGCCTTGACGAAGGCCAACATACATAGCATGAATACTAAGTGCTACCTTCCTGAAATGACGGAGGGCTACGAATGGTTTCTGGCGAAAAACCTTTAACGTAATGAACTTGATATCGTTGAAGGAACTGGATAGCTTTTTATAAAAATATAGTTACGAAAACCTTTGCTAAAGAGGTCACTCCCGGTGAAGGGATCTCGGCTCTTTCCTCGTAGAATGAGGTGCAGGATATTCCAACTGAATACCACTGTGCAAAGCAAAAGTAAACGACTATAGTGAAGTTATTGCCCTGACGCAAACTTATGTCCAAGGGGTCACTCCCGGTGAAGGGATCCCGGCCCTTGCCTCGTCGACTGAGGTGTAGGATATTCCAACTGAATACCACTGTGCAAAACAAAAGAGAACGTCCTTGCAATAACAGCTTTTTGAAAAATGTTCCAACAACATCAGAATAGGTTTGTTTAGCTTGCATTGATCCAAATCAATGCGGTCCCATCAATTGATCACACCAATAAAGAATGAAAATACGATGTACGTATATGCCATCCGCATTCGCCACTGGGTCCCGTCATCACCCGTTAGGTTACTTAACTAACGACAGAGCGGGGACTGGACTAGCGCGGGTGCAAAACATATACAAAATCTACTAATATATATCAATATATAATATTCGCTCAAGGCGTGATAAAATGCAACATCACAGAAATGTAATAAGCATCACAGAACAATACAGATATCTAGGATCCCCGGGTTTCATAGAGCCGCTACTGAAACCCGACGTTCCCCTGGTCGTGTGGATAGCCTGCGCAATGAAATCCTAGACCCCTACGGGCACGGCAAGTTACCCGCCAAAACGTGAAGCGAGGAAGCCCCCTTCAGCAACATGAATGGACCACCCAGCACTTCACGGAATCCGGTAACTTGGGCACCCCTCCTGGGTCAACCTATACCCCCTACGAGTGCGGCGAATAGCCCGCCAATTCTAGAGTGAAGCACCCTCCGTCTCAACGCCATGAGATGCGGGCCCGTTTCCTTCTAGAACCCGGCTATCCGTGCACCCCTCCGCGGGGTAATCCTAGTACAGAAAGTAAAATATACATACAGCGGGTACATCGACCTCAGCCCGGTCGTGCCCCAAAAGAATAATATACAAACAGGCAGTAACGGCAGTCCACATGTCGGACGCTCTCCCCCGCAATATCAAATGTACATAATACCAAAACTGTACTACCATTGCATCCAGGCTATCCACCACGACAAATCCGCAACATCACAGCACAACACATAACATCAACGTGAATGTCACGTTCGCAAATCCGTCTAAAAGGGCTATAGCAGTTAGACGGGATTTACCGATCAAATGACATTCACGGCCGCAGATATAATGTAAATATTGTGAACTAATATGTTTAAAATTTTCGATCGACTAAATTTTCCGGAGTGGGCCCCAAGCATAAATGTAGCACTCAAAATAAATCTGGGCCCAAACAGAACATACCAAAAACCCAATTTCCATGTCAGAGAGCCACTGTAGAAATTTGGTGAACTGAAGCTACAGTACGGCTGCGGATCCGCGGCCAAAACGTGGTTTTGGCCGCGGATCCTCCGCTCTACAGTAACATCATCCTACCAAATTTTCACAGAATTCATAAAAAAAACACTGCACGTAATTTTCCAATGTACCAAATAATTTTTAGAGCACAGAAAAATTCGACAGAAAGTACGACATGGAAACGCGGTTTTTGGAAAATCCGTTCGATCGAACTTGTAAACACGTTAGAGCAAGCTAGACTAGGTTAATGGCGTGGCTCTAATACCAGTGTAAGTGCACGGCAGCGCCCCGGCCGTCAATCCGACGCCGGAATGCGGAAATGAAACTTTTACAAAACTTGTAAACCGGCACCACCGCGCACTAAAAATCCGGATCGGGCCATTAACCTAATGCTAGCGAACATGAGAAAGGGTATGAAGCTATAACGAGCGATCCGTGTCATTCGGTCTTCGGCCTCCACTCCGATCTCCTCGCGGAATCTCCGGTCTTCAACTCCTCGTCGGAACGGGCACCACATCGCCGGGTTCTTTTACGGGCTCCCACCTCTGGACCGAGGCAACTCGGGCACGAAGTTGGCGAGCCGACGTGTCCAAGAATACTGTAGGCGAAGTGTAGGATGGTTAGTCTCATGGGGTTATGAAGTTGCCATTTTAGATGGAAGAAGAAGATATGGAGATGAATTAGAATTTTGTAGCAAGCATGGAAAAATGAGATGAATGAATTTTTCACTCACAAAATGAACCTCTCTCTCTCCCACTAGAAGTGGCCGGCCCTTGCTCAATGGTGGAGGGGGAAAAATGTATCAATAATGTAAGAGAAGAAATGTATGATAATGAGGTAAAAGAGTCACTCCAAAGCCATATCAAATCCCATCACATTTCCATCTCATTTAATGCTAAAGAAATGATCACAAGAAAAGCATCATAAGATGCTAGAATAATCATAAACCACATATCACAAGAAACCCTCCCTCCACAATTGCTAATTTGCAAACTTGCAAATTAGCCCCTCCATCAAATATCAGCCAACGAAAGGAAGAAAGGAAAACTGGCTGAAACGGAATGCAAACTGGCAACTTCAAAAAGCTGATCCTGTAATAAATTACAGGAAAACCCCGCGACTGTATATACATACCCGCATTTGTATTCCGACCGAATACAAATACAATGAGACAAAATCTACACTGTACAATACTAGGATCTGGCTTAAACCAAAGCCCGCTAGTATTATCTGTCCGATCATGATCCGTGCAATACCGCACGGATAAGATCGAACCATGCCATATCTCCATACGGCCTCTACAGCGTTTCGCCCGAAACTTAAGAAAACGGTCTGTGGAAGACTCTAAAGACTCGTCAACACCTGGGTTGTGGATTTAACCACTAGCACGTCAGAGATATTAGCCATACATAACGGGCTACCAGGTATTGACCAAAAGGGACGTCGATGAGCGACTCATCCTGACACCCTACTGAGCCTTTCAGTGACAATATCCGTACAGTCCGGTCCGTTCGCTTATGAGCATCGCATGGCGGGCCTAGGGGGTTGGTAAAAGTCAGACCCCCAAAAGCGGTACAAGTCGTGTCGGAGTGTAGCCCAGAACACCCTGAGATATTACTGGAATACCTACCAGTAAATCTCCTGCCTTGGCCAAGGACTTCGTGTAATGGCTCTCCTAGACACAGCGCGACCTCACCCCCAATACCGGGAGAGACGAACCCCTGCAGATCCGCTCACTGCCTCCATTTGGCTCGGGACCGTACCCAACTAAAACCTGTTTGCACGACTCCTTTGAGCCGTGGTAGGGTAGTAATCAAAGCACAGTGGGAACTCACACGAGACAAATGACGATCTCAGGTCAATGAACTAACCTGTACACATGTCGCCAGGGAACTGCTATCTGACGTCTGGTATAATCCCAACTAGTAGGTTCCCGGCGAGTCATGTCCGGTGTACTCATAACCCAATGAGCACCTGTATACATCTTAGGTGAACCAACTGACACCAGTGGCTTGTGAGACCGGCCACCGCCCCTCGTCGGGGTCTCGACTGTATACACTAGTCTAATCTGGAATATCGATGCCATGTCTCGAAACTCCCTCGACTAGGGACCTTTAAAGGATGTGCTTATAGACCCCAGCTCCCACGTATATGATCGCCCTCATACTGCTGGCAGTCAAGTAAGAATCCTAGGGGCTCTATCAACGTGCAATAGTGACCTGTAAGGTCACCTAAAGCAGTACACGATGATAAAGATAAACCAGATAGCATACTATCATCTTGAGTAAGACTGTCCTACCGGCATAGGTCCTCCCTCAATCATTGCAATCACGTGCTTGTGATCCAATAATTGACTCTGAGGGCACTATATCCAACAAGATCTATCATCATAGATCATAATCCACAAGATGTAGTAGGTATCATCTAGATCTTCCATGGAGAATCCACGTGATAAGAGGAGCCTGACCAAGCATAGCATAGGAAACCCATTTCCTATCAAGAGTATGTCATCTACGTACAATACGAAGACAACAGTATTACTCTCTACTACCTTCTTGTATATACAAGGTTCATCTATCTTTGATTAACTCAAACTCTTTAACTATCATCAAAATAGATGTTCCAACTCCACGATGCGTGCTTCAACTAAGCGGCTTGCACATCTTTCCGCCGCTTCCACTTGTCCACGAAGCCCTCTGGCAGTCAAGCACACGCTCTCTTCTAAATCATATTTAGAAAAGCGGTCATAGCGTGCAACTGCCAGATATCGTAGTCATTGGTATGCAGCGATGGCAAATAGGATCCGGATGGTCTTAAGCATAGCCACTGGAGAAAAGGTTTCATCATAATCCACACCTGGTTGTATGACGAGAACCTTTTACTACAAGTATAGCTTTGAAAGTCTCAACTTTTCCATCTACACCAAGTATCTATCTCATAGATCCACTTGCTCCCGTTGGGCCACACCCTTTCAGGAGCAGCATGCAAAGTCCATACTTTGTTGGTGTATATGGATTCCATCTCAGATCTCATTGCATCCAGCCTTTTTACAGAGTCCCTACTCATGAAGGCCTGCTGAATCTAGTTAGGTCATCATCAACCATGATGCAATCCTCGCTCCTACTGTCACTGAGAATAATCGCATTATCTCTCCGGTGGATGAGGAATCCTACCAAATTTGCGGAGAGGCTGAGCTTCGTTGGAAACTATTAAATCCTTCGGTTCCACTAAATCATCAGTTGAAGTTTGTATAGCTGGAACTCCTTCCAGTTCTACCTCATGACCACTTAACTATTTTTTCAAGAAATTCCTTTTTCTAAAAAAGGTGGCATGTTGAGAAACAAAATACTTTTGTTTCTCAATTTGGTAGAAGATATTCCCTCACAAATGTTTGGGATATCCAACAAACTTATAGAACTGACCTTGCCTCGAGTTTGTCTGGATTTTGCTTTTCAACATAGGCCGGACAACCCCATATCTTAACTTGCTTAAGACATGGTCTCTTCCCATACCATATCTCATGTGGAGTGGTGGGCATTGATTTGGTGGAAACCCTATTCAATATCTATGCAGCTTCTCAAGTGCATAACTCCAAAAGGAAACAGGTAACTCAGCAATACTCATCATAGAGCGCACCATATCTCATAGGGTGCGATAGCCCCATCCCGACACACCGTTGTGCTGTGGTGTATACGGAGGAGTAATGCTGAGAGAGAATCTCATTCTCTTTTAGATAAACCAGGAATTCTATGCCCAAGTATTCTCCTCCTCGATCACATCGAAGGTCTTAATACTTTTACCCGTCCGGTTCTCAACTCCATGCTTATATTCTATGAATTTCTCAAAAGTTTCAGACTTGTGTTTCAACAGGAACACACGTTCGAATCTTTAGAGATAGTCTGTGAATATAATAAAGTACGAGGAACCTACCCCTGGCATGTGTAGACATGGATCGCATACATCAACATGTATCAATCCCAAGAGTTCACTAACTCTTTCTCCATTTCCTTGTAAGGTTACTTAGCAAGGAAGCAAGGTTTCAGGAGGCATCGTCCATGCCGTTTTCAAATTTTTGCCGTTCTAAAGAACCCTAACCCTAGAATCTTAACTAGATATTTAAACGAACAACATGCAAACAACTTTGCAAACAAGTGAATGCAGAATACAACCTTTGTAGACCGGTCCTTCACTTCAAATGCTCCGTGTAGAAGTCCCTTCGCTGCGAGTAAGAATCCCTTGAACTCTTGAGAGGCTCCACAAGGTGAAAGATGCAAACTTGCTCGAAGTCTTCGAGGCTGAGGATGATCTACGTCGAGGAGACTCAAGCGCATACTATCTCTTCACTAAATTAGGGTTTAGTGAAGCAAACATCCTAAACTAAATGGCTATTAGTAGAGGATGATGAAGTAAGAAATGGGCTCTCTTTAGTTTTCTTTTTCTCACAATATTTTCTCACCTTGGAAAAAGCTAGCAAGCTTTTCATGAGGAAGAAGAAGATGAAGTGATGAAAAAATAAAACTCATGAGGTGAGAATATGAACCATGGCTGAGTTAATGTCATACACTAACCCTTGTAGAGACTTAACTATGGTTAGTATAATGGTTCGGTTAATAAATATCTATAGCAAAACAAAAGGAGTGGACTTGGTCAATGGTTATCCACAAGCTTTCTCAAAGCTTCCACCATGACAAATTCCACCATTTTAGAATTACTTTGATAAATAAAAACCCTAGGATTATGCCAACTATAGTGTAAATCTCATACACCCATGTTTCATGTATCATCAAGCATGACACAATAAAATGTACATTAATATATATCACATATATACTATATGCACACAAGTGAGAAAAAGAATACTTAGTGATCAAATATTAGTTAATGTAAGTTAATATATCAAATATATAATTATATATTAAATTATCAAATCAACACTTGATTTAATAATCCGGCTATATCACATATAACCGACTAATATCATATGAATCATCTTATCAAATCAACACTTGATCCGATAACCCGGCTATATCTCATATAACCGACCGATATCACATATCGCGAGAATATAATGCAGTATCACATACGCGCATTAATCTCGGTCCCGCACATATCACATATGTGCTCCTACTTTGTTTAGCATGAACCAGGAAACCTCTGTGTAGGACTCTAAAGACTCGTCAATACGCCGGCAATAGGTGATGATCATATCAAACACCACAAGCCGCAAGCAGTCTGCCAAACGTAACGGCCACCCGGGTATTGAGTGATCAAAAGATCAACAAGCAAGCCTGCTCACACTCCTGCAAATCCAATCAGTAACACTACCGTACAGTCCGGTCTCTTCGTCTGATATGTCGCATATCACAGACTAAGGGTGGTATAACGTCAGACCCCAATAGCCTGATAAGTCATGCCGATGCAAGGTCCATAACGGTTCGAGAAACTACTGATAACACTTACCAGTAGATCTCAGCAACCCTGGCCAGGGATTTCATGTTATGGCCAATCAAGCATAGCGCAACATCAACTCCCAATACCGGGAAAGACGAATCCCCTCCTATCGCCCATTGCCTCCATGTGACTCGGGATTGTACCCAAAAACCACCGTTTTGCACGATCTCTTGACCGTGGTAAGGTGGAAATCAAAGCACAGTGGGAATCATACAAGACTCTTTGACGATCACGGGTCGAGAGACTAACCTGTACCAGTGTTGTCACGCCCCGCTTCCCGGTATACGGGCAGAGGAAGCGACGAGGCCGCTACGTGTTTACTCTGAAGCAAACATGCTAAGCGTATCTAAGCAATATAAATAAATAAACACAAGAGACAAATGTAATGAAATATCAACTTTATTTATTAATATTCTTTTGTACAATACATAGAAAAGTAAATACATCTAAATGAAAGTAATGCCTAAACAATGGCATAACAGAAATGGAAAGTACTGAAATGAAATGTGTACAAGTGTAACTACAGCTCAGGATCTTCAATAAACTGGTCCAAGTTTTCAGTGCTAGGCTCGATCTCTGGAAGGTCCGTATCACCTGACGACATTCAAAGAAGAAGAAAAAGAATGTCGTCAGCGAACAATTCGCTCGGTAAGTCCCAAAGATGAGTGAGAAATAGAATAGACAGAGAGAGAGAGAGAGAGTATATTTTTTTTATAATGTTGTATTTAGTGTTAACGCTGTGGTTTGTAGCTTGGTACAGAAAGATGCCAGTGTATACGAGAGGAGTCTCTATATGCCACAGACTAAAGGCAACTGGAAATACAAGGCTCCGTTAGAAAGCCCAGAACAACGGCGTTGTATTCAGGTTAGGTGTCTTAAATCTTGCAATTTCGTGCCACTTCTAACACCTTCCGTACCAATCTACCCCTTAAACCCCGCGATGTCTTGATTGTATTGTATTGCAACTTGTATTGTCTTGTAATATAGATTGTATAATTGGATGACTTGCCGAAACCATAATATCAGTAAATGGATGTAACTGAAGAATCATGGATATAACTGGAGAATCATGTAAATGGAAGTATATCCATGGTTCGGTTCAGTCAATATAGATTGAATAGATTGAATATATGTATTCATGGATTCATATTGCATTGTATTTTGTACTTGAATCATATTCAAGTCAGATGTTTATAATGAGACTCAGTCTGAGTCAGAACAATTAGAAAAGAAATTGAAGTCCTGAATTAGGTTTTGGTGTTATCGGTAACCGCTGCACATGGGCGGCAGGATTTGTGTTTTTTTTAAAAATGATTACCGTGTTGATAACACCGTTTGTTAAGTTGTCTACCTTAAATAGGCAAGCACCCATATCTCCGGCTCCCTGAGGCTCAAGAGACTAGTCCCGCTTAAACCTATGTTTACTAAGGTCCTTATTGTAATTTATAAAACTTGAGGGGGTTTTATGTAAAAATAATTTTGTATAATTTTCAAAATACACCTCAAGTATGTAATTATCATCTTTAGAGTTTTCATAGCTGTGGATTTTATATTTGTGACATTTCTAGTGAATAAACTTATTTTTCATAATACATGGTATTTAATTGTAAAGAGTTGGACTTGTATGGAATTTCATGGTTTTTTCATATAAAGTGATTCTTTTGACTTAGAAAATTTTGATTATTGATATTATAAAAAAAAATAGATATTTTGATAATACAAAAAAAAAAAATTATTATTTTCTAGAAATCTCATTTTCTTAAGATATTTGTATTTTAAATCTCTCGAGACCGAATGCTCCTTGCGGAGGTCTGAATCTC
The DNA here is from genome assembly GCA_030015575.1 of Agapanthus africanus. Lineage (NCBI taxonomy): Eukaryota > Viridiplantae > Streptophyta > Magnoliopsida > Asparagales > Amaryllidaceae > Agapanthus > Agapanthus africanus. Next base: position 302,381,131 of record JASDDO010000008.1, read on the forward strand.
GCACTACAAAGCCCAGGGATGTGCGATAATCCGCACCATCCCAGTCGGGTTCCCCAAATATGGGTTGTAGCGGCGCTTTGCAAAGATTTGTAAAAATACGTAATCTTGTAGAAAACGGTTTTAATAGTAAAAGGTAGTTTTGTGTAAAACGGTATTTCCCGAATCTATATTTCCCAAAAGGTATTGTTCTATGTTGCATATGAGTGTTGTGAAGAGGTAGGTCATTACCTCGTGATCTATTTTAAGATATAGCAAGATTAATGATGTTTTAAAGTCGAAAACATACTATATGGTATTTTACTGAAAAACAGCGGTAAAAGTTACAAAATGAAATATTTTGCTATGAAATTTGTTCAACATGTTTTGTTAATGATTAATAGTCAAGATGTAAGTGTGCTGTATGGTTGTGTTAACGAAAATTGAACTTTACAAAGAAAACCGAATCGGAAGTCGGATTTAACTCCGCTTCCGTCGGGTTTTAGAAATACGTGTTTTAAGAATAGAAAAGAGGAGAGGGAGGAGGGTCTTACTGGCTAACAAGAAAGAGGGAGGATAGAGGTAGAGATGGGAATCGCCGGTGCGTCGTTTCGTCGCCGGGAGCTCCTAGGGTCATCGTCGGAAGTTCGCCAGAGTTTCGCCCTTTGCTAACTCCACTTGTACAAAAAATTCTTGAGAGTTTTCTTGAGAGTTTGGAAAGAATTGTGAGTGAGGGGGGTGTGTTTAGGGGTGGTATTTATAGGTTAAAACTAGGGTTAGGGTAGGTGAAAAGTTGTATTAAAAATATGGTTTAATGGGGTTTTAAAGAGTTCTGTTCATGTGCAGGAAATTTAAAGTACACAGGGGAGTTAAGAAGGCAGAGAGACACAAGTTTCATGAAGGGTCAACTCGGATTCAGCCGAGTCAACCCGACCGAGTCGGCCGAGTCGCCGGCCCGAGTCGGCCAAGTCGGAGGCCCGAGTCTGCCGAGTCGGGCCGGGACTCGCAATCAAAGGTCCGTCGTCGTCTAGTTAGCACAGTGGGGTAGTTTGTTTTTAGTGTGTAACATTTCAGAAAAATAAAATATTATTTTTGGAAATTTTTATAATTAAATAATAAATATTATGAATATTTTAATAATGCGGTATAATTAAATATTGATAATTTGGGAAATATTGGAAAATTAAATTGAATGATGATTTTTGGAGGGATTCATATGATTTAGGCAAATTATAAAATTTTATAATTAATTATATACAAGTTTAATTCTAAACTTGATTAGTATTTAATCATGCTTTGATTGTGTTTTGTGCATGTGATATGCACCATTGCTAGCATTTGTTACATTTATTCTACGATGACATCTTTGTTTTCTTTTAAATGTACATGGGTTTTTGGTTTTAAATTGAAAAGGAAAACAAAACTAAAATAAGAAAATAGAAAAGAAATGAGGAAAAGAGAGGCATAGGGCATTAATTTGGCATTGGGGGCCTGACTTTGGCACTCTCTTTCTCTCCCCCTCACTTCCCTCCTTGCTCAGCAGCAGCCCTATCCCTCATTTCTTCTTCTTCTTCTTCTTCTTCTTCTTATCTTCATCCTAAGCCTCATCTCCATTAAAAATCACTCATTTCTTCACAAAACCTCATGTTAAACACCCCAAAACACTTCTATGTTGGTTCTTGAGGCAAGATCAGCAAGTTTGAACCCTCCTAGGACCAACTTGAGTTATAAAGCTTACCCTAATTACCTTTTTGCTAAACTTGTAGTTTAATTAGCTTAAAATAGTGTTTAAGTGGGTTTTAGTGCAAATTATGTGGTTTAAGTGGAGATTAGGTCAAGTTAGGTTTTTCATGGCTTGATTAGCTTAACTAAGTGTTGTTAGTGTCGCTTAATCCAAGTCTTTTCACAAGTTCTGGCTAAAATACCTTAATGTCATAAATTAGTGTTTTAATACGGATTCTAATCTAGTTTTAAGATACTGTGATTCTACTATTACTCGGGTAGTTTTTAAATTAAGCAAACATATACATTAGACTATGTATTGTGTTAGGAGTGTAGTGTAAAAACCTGGATCCTTTTCACCAGTTTTGGACCGATGACATCCCCCTCGTGGCCGGCCCAATTTTGGCAAAAATTGTTTAAACTTTGCAGGTAGTTGTCTGTATGTATTATAAGAGCTTTGGTCTTGTTTGATTTTCTTGTTTCTTCTCTAGATAAAATCTGGGACCAATTTCCTATAATTTTGGTATTGTGACATTGTTATGACTTGGACTCTAGATATCCAAATGTGTGTTTTGTGTTATATTAATGGCCTACAGGGAATCTGGAGTGACCCGAGACATTTACTAGAAAAACCAGCAAGACCATTAATCTATATTCAACACTAGGAGACCACCCTGACCAGACGAATCCCAACGGAGCACAGATGGCCGAGGTGGCCGGATTTTAGAGGCTTATGGCCGGCCACTTTGAGAAGGGTTGAGTCTAGGTTGGTCCAGTAGCTCATATACCCTATATACAATACCCCAGTACTGTTTGTTTATCTCTATTTCACCTGAACCCAAATCTGGAGCATGTTTTCAATGTTGTTGCTTTATGTTTTGCGATGTCTGTGACTTGAAACTTTGGAATTTGTGCTTCATCTCGATCACTTGACGTTTGTACATCGATATCCGGTGCTGTTGGGTTGTTTTGCATGCGTTGGCCGTAGGTTCTAACCTATGTGTGTCCCGCGTGCCGTTTGGGTTTTCAAGTTCGATTCTTATTATTATATGACGCATTGGAAATTGTAGGTACCCCCACGTGGATTTTGAGACGACAAGCAAGGGCGTGGCGACATCGACTTCGGCAAGTAAGGATCAAGGTGAGTAGATATATATCTACGGGGGAAGTCGGGTAGATGGCGTATAGCACCCCCGCAGTTTCGTAGTGTAAAATACGAATTTGTTATATTATATATATAAAGGTGTGTATTGTGAGACTATGATTACCAAGATAGGTTTATGTGTTCATGGGTTAGTGTAGTGTAGTTAGAAGTAACTTATTTTAGCTTCTTAGTCGCGAAACCCTAGATTAATGATTTGCATACACGCACACACACTCGCATACATTTTACTTCTTATGCGTATATGGGGATATGTATATATATATATATATATATATATATAGGACTATGTATATATATATACGTATAAATATACATGAATGATGAGGATAGTATATGATACTTGGAGATGAGTCGATGTGATTGGCACGATGCCATAAGATCGGTGATGTGATTTGGTTGGTATTTTGAGATACGACATGATTTTATAGCGGATCTTTAGGCGATGTGTTTTCAGACACACGCATATATATTATTGATGGTATCAGTATGTACTAGACGTAGATCAGTACCCAGCTCATGATATATGATGATAGGGATACCAGTTGGATGATGAGATAAATGTGATATTGACCCGTACCCTGATTTGGGATGCCGTACGATGGATTTACCGTACGAGATATAATTATGATGATAGATCCGCTCTCTTGACTTGAGGATGTCATATGATATATATATTGTATCGTACGCGATACTATTGAGGAGAGATCACCGACTATTATATATTTATGGATCAACTCAGATTTAGGTGGATTTCCTTACCCTTTTGACTAGTCCTGTAGTTACTTGTAGATGTTAGACTAGACTCGAGTCATACCTATTTCAAAACTAAAGAATCGTGAGTATTTTAAAGACAGGCCAAGGGATACTACGGATATTTCAAAGGATGTACTTTTTCATAAAAACGCCGTAGCCCTATTTTCTAAACACCACGATTCATGCGATTTCAGATAGCAAAAACTGTATGACTCGTATATAGGAATGTTTATTTCTTTATTGATGCATTTACTATTCATTTGCCATTTATTCTGCTGTTCGCATTGCATTGCATGCTTATATGTATTGTCATTAATAATGATGAAACTTGTTATTAGGACACCAGCACCATTCCGATGATGCGTATGCTCCACGTAAACTCACTTGCCGGCTCACACACATCTACATCGGTAATTGCTATGTCATGTACACCTTAGAGAACCTTATTTCATTGACATAGCTTGCTAGCTGATAGTTCCTATATGTTATTGCTTTCATATGCTAGTTTAATTATTGCATTCTTTGCTTGATATCAGATGCATTCATATATTCATTGTCATGCAATATTATAGGGCCAGTCCGGATTGCTGGAGCCCAGTATTCAGTATTATTTACTCTTGATCTTGGGATTTCGGATTTCCATTAGATTTCTGGATTTGGAGAAACCGCAAAGATTTTATGAACTGATTATCATTTTAAAAAGATATAAAATTGCGGTTTTCTCCAGATATGATTTGAGATATGTCCACCATGAATTTTCTCGGCTCTTGAGCGATATCATACACCCGATTCGAGGAGGAGGAAGAACCGTCTGTGGGTGCATGGTGGACCCGGTGCGGTACCCCGGGGCGAGAAGGTCGCGGATGATGGCGTTGACCCTGAGACAGGGGAGCACTACTGACCGGTAATTTTATTGTGACGCGCCGGATATCCGGAGGATACCGACGTGGTCTTTTATTTGAGGATTTGGGCCAGTCCGGATAGCCGGAGCCCTAGATATTGAGATTTGATGATATGGGCCAGTCCGGATAGTCGTAGCCTGAAATATCGAGATTTGAGATTTATATTTTGTGTCGATGATTGACACTGATTTTCTGCATGATTTCATTGATGATACTCGATTTTATACAGAAATCTCACTGAAATAAGAAAACAGTTTCCACATTTAGATGCATTCTGTTTTCATGCATTCATACATCATATTTATGATATATTCTACCTGAGGCACTGACACGAGCACATGGGATTACACTTATGCATAGATGTTTACCCTTGCCATTATATTATGCTTCACGCCATATTATTATTTGAGGATATTATGATCGTATGACCTAGGATTGAGTCATACATGTGATTTCTGCTCTGTGATGTTTTCTACTCACGAGTTGGCAACTCACCCCCGTTGTGCCACAGTTTCTTGCAGGTTTTGCCGTACAGGTTTCGTTGCGGCTTTGCTGGCACATTGCCCCTTTTTCGGGTGATTGCTTTGGTAGGTGGGTTCACTCGTATCGTGACCACCATTGTATTTTATTTACATTCAGTTGTATCTAGTAACTCCATCAACCAGACTTGTATATTTTTATTAGACTTAGAAGACCCCTGTATATTCTTTCGACCTTAGAGTCGCGCGTTGTATTATTATGGTTTTCTTGATTATTTTGAGTTTCCTTTTGAGTTTTGATCCTCTCCCTTCAGCGTTGTATATTATATTGCTTGCGTGGTTGTGACCGCCAATTGGCAAAGAGCTAGCTCCCGCTTGGGGATGCCTTTATTCATATTATGCTTGTTGTACCCCTTTTGGGGCCAGTATTTACAAAGGAAATTCTGTCGAAATTTTCAGAAAAGACTTGAGATTTTAAAAATGCAATACTTCGGCTTATGTTATTAAAACCACTTGTTTTAAAATAAGTTTTCTTCATTTCTTCCTTAAAATAGTTTAGATTTCTGGGATTTTTGGCTTACTTGAATTAGATGGGGTCCTATAGACTTCATATGATTCAAGTGTTAGTCACGTGCTATTTCAGGTCGTGACAAAGTTGGTATCAGAGCGCTAGGTTAACCTTGGTTCGAGTCTATGTTTGACTATGCGGAGCCTAGGGCGTTTGTATATATTCGGAACCTAGGCTTGACCTTACGGAACTTAGACTTAGTCGAAGGGGTATTAGACCCGAACTTTCGTTGCGAGGGTTGACTTTGGTTGATGGTGTAGGTGACGTAAGGAGAGTGACGTACCGTGTGTATGTTCCGGGGAATACTTACGATACGCTACTCCGATTAAGAAGCCTTAGGATGTACATTTCCTTGCACAGCATTATATTCATTCCTATGATCTATTCACATCAATATCGGTTTATGGTTTTGCTGCCACGATTACACGGGTAGAGAGAGATGCGGCTAGAGTTGCAGTCAACACGAGCTCATCACGGACGAGGACTGACCAGGGCATGATTCCAGGGACACGCGATTGTATAGATATGTCATTTTATTGTGTTTTCGCGCCATGAGCATTTGATGGATCGCTTTTACAAGTTCTCGAACGTGCAGATCAGCACCGGAGGATTGGGCCACTGCTAGAGGCCAGCCAAAATGTGATGACCGTCAATGCACCGATTATTCTTGATAATTGAGGCACTGTTCAGCATGTGGATGAATGATTCAGTTGTTGTTGCGACTGACGAGATATCGTCCCAGATGGTTGAAGCTAATGCCGCACGAGTTGTACTTAGAGATATGATAGAAGATCGCTAGTCACCCAATGAAGAATGACCAGGACATGTGATTCGTTTCCTACCCCGATGCGAGGTCATCAGATTGATCGATTCCAGCTAGAGGATACTTCACGCAGGTACGTTGGGAGTCAAAGGAAAACGTTCGAATGTCAGAAACCCATTTTCGAAGTTTAAAGTATTCGGAAAAAACATGCAAGTAATTCCGTGGACCCTCTAGAAGAATGAAACCCTAACTCGATAATGACCATGGGAACGCTTTGGAACCTCAGGGTTTGCAGCAGTTCCGCGGTTCCATTAATGAGGCTTGGGTTTGCCCTTCTACGGCTGGTCCAAAGGTACTGTGGCATGTACCGGAATATGATTGGTTGAGTTTTGTACGTATGCGAGTTTTAAAATATAGATCAAAAATTTACCGCAATCAAGACAGTGTCGCTTGGTAGCTAGCCGGTTGAGTACGGGTCGGTCCACAGGGAAAAGGTGTTCTTTCTTTAAGTTCTTACGAGTTAAGTCCTATTTTTGGTAGGTTTTGATTTAAAAAAACTAAGATTGAAATTAATTTGATTTAAAACCTTGCTAGGGTTAGGATTAGGTTAGTTTGGAAAAAGAACTCCACTCACTGCTTCCTTTGCCCTAATAAAGAACATAGGTGTTAGGGTAATAGTCAACAAAGGGGATTAGCACGACTAGGAAGAAACTTCGTTTCTTCCTTTTGGTCCTTGTCCGTCCTTTCTTAACTCTTAAGCCCTAACCTCTACGTAAATCAACCACAACCGGTCTAACTAGGGAATCACCACTATCTCGTAGGATAGGGTGCCGTAGTGAGCGGTGTGTGTTTGATTCAAATAGAGTCCTAACTAAAATATTATAAGGGCAAGACAGGAGTGAGAGATTTCCATCTCTCAAACTTACCCAATCCTAACCCTAACAAGTGAGGACTTACTCACTCATTAGGGAAGTTACGATGAAATTCATTTTTATAATTTTTTTCTTTCTGATTAACTAATTAACTTGTAGATAAATAAAGACAGATAAAAGAATTGCAGAAAAATAAATTTCAATTAAGAAGAACGCAAGATAAAAATGAAAAACACTTACTTTTATTGATGACCTCTTGACGATTACAATGGAAAGAAAATTTAATCTAAGAAATTAAAAAGAGGCATGCCTAATTAGGCTTCTGGTTTTCCTATTTATAGATAGGAGAAACCTTAGGGTTTACATCTGATCCACATTTGAAATTACAAGACTACCCTAAGAAAGTCTGGTCAAAGCACCGACACCCACCGACACGTGCACCGACACGTGCACTGCACGGCCGCGGATCCTCAGCAGAATGCCATGTTTGGCCGCGGATCCGCGGCCATATTGAGGGGTCTTGAGTTTACTTTCTCAGGGCTGGTTCATGTTGCTATTTCCTTCTGTTTTCTTCACTTGGTTCCTCAGAATATCTTCTATTTTCTTCCAGATTTCCACAGTGCAGAATGTTGTGGACTTTTTGTCGTGAGCTTCTGAATCTTGTGTTGCCTTTGTGCATTAAACTGTTCATTGATCTTCGTTTGTTCCTTAAACTGGTAGGCGACATCATATGGATTCATCTATTGTTGGTTGTAGTCTCACTTTTGTAACATCTTTTCATGAATTTCACTGAATTGTTCTGAGAACCTGTAATCTGCAACTATTTAGCAGACATGGATCAAAAGCACCTATTTAATTGTAATATGATTAAGAATGGGCGATATAATAATGCAAAATTCTGATATGAACAAATACCCCCAAACTTATCTTTTGCTCGTCCCGAGCTAAGCCAATTTATTCTCGAAAAATCCTAACCTCACTTTCGCAGGGAATCACGATTGCACTGAGCTCGTGCAATAAGCCGTTAAACCTTTAGGTGTCCCTAGTAGGAGGAGTGTTGTCTCCTGAGGGTTTTCAGCGGATACTACCCACAAAATCTGATCAATTTGGCATGTCGACTTTCATTCTTCAATTCGGTATTCTATCAAGAAATTCTATTATTTTCAACTTAGAAATCATCAACCCATATTTTTCACACTCACTTATCATTTAAATTAAGATCGTATATATTCTGCTAATTTATTCATCTTTCAGCATCTCTTCAATTTTCCTTCTAAGGTTCCGTCTCAACTTAGAAATTTTTATCATCTCTACTGAAGGTATAAGCCCTATATTTCATTCCTATCTCTCATTCAAACCCCAATCATATACCCCTACATGTGTGTATGTATCACCCCTACACTTGGAATTTCAATTCAAGCTATCATACTCTTGTCCATCGTCTAAAGTACTTTTAGTTGGTGAATTTTAAATGAAATTGCTCGCACATCCTTCATGCGATCGTTAATACTTCTTGAGGTACTAACGACCGATTACAAAATGTGTTCGCGTATTAAGGCGTAATTCCTCGTCTTGTAATACCTAAGGCTTTATCAGTGACTCCCAAACCAGTTGGTCTAAGGTACTAGGTGATAAAGCACCCTCGCTATATTTTTTATTTATGCAGCCCTAAGTAATTACAAAACCAGTGTTCATTTTTTTTATTCACGCTTATACTATTATTTTATTTTCCTTCACACTAAGGATTTTAGACAAGAGCATTTCAAGGTATCCTCTACTATCCCAAGTTTCAAGGTGCCTGTTTGTGCGAGCTGTAGGGTATATATTTTCAGGATTTAGACTTAAGGTTCGGAATTATTTTTCAGACTTACACTTCACATAAAAATTTCAATACTCTTGCCTTATTTTGACTTAGCCCAAGAACTGAATTCGAAATTTGCCCATTCCTAAATAATCTACAAGGACATATATTTTCTACCGTTAAACTTTAAGAAAGGTTATTTTTAGGGTTTTTAATTTACTATGTTTAGGATCTAGTTTTTCCTAGCTAGTTAACCGTCTTGTCAAACTTAAATCAAATATGGCCAAAATTAAAAAATTTCAATTTTTAAAATTTTTAAAATTTTTCAATTTTTTATTTGATTTGATTTTTATATTTTTTATATTTTCATTTTTTTTAGTTTTTATATTTTTTTTATAAAGATGCAATGCGGAATTAAATATGCAAAGAAAGAAGAAACAAATATGTACAAAAATAAAAATATGTAAATGCAAAGATAACTATTTACAAACCATCTCCACCCCCAAACTTATCAAAAGAAGTGCCCTCACTGCTCATGGCTTCGCCGTCCCCTCGAACGTGAACGGGAACGTTCCTCTCTCGCCAGCAGAGTGGTCATGCCATGCTCTATTTCTGTCACTCGGTGATCCAGGTTGGTCACCATCCCAATCAATCTGTCTATCCCCCTAGTGTCTCTCCTAAGTAAACGTGCATGTGCTGCCAGGGTAAGCTCTTCCCCGCTCGTGGTCGAGCTGGAGCTGGGTGTCCTGGCGGGTACATTCTCGGCCGCTCAGTGCGCGACCATACATCATTTAAGCGTGTGTAGGACGTGGATACGCCCTCAACAAGAGGTCTAATGGGATGCCTCCATGCATATAAAACTCGAATTCCTCCACAGGGAGGAAATAGCGATACAGTTGTGTCACTAACATAGGGCATGGATAATTGGCAGCCCTTTTTTTCCCGCACCGATTGAATGAAGTAATACCATGCACATATCATAGCTTGGGTTCCTAGTCATCAAGGCGTACACGATATGAAGGGATGGTGTGAAAAATGTGGTATTGTGCGAACTACCAAAAATGTTATTTTGCGCCAGCGGCACACAGTCAGTACATTTGCAAAGAGGGTTCTAGCTTGGATGCCCTTACGTGGCTCCCTCGAACAGTCATTACCCATCAAGGGTAGATAATCCTCGAATTGAAGGGGTTGGTCATGAGTTGGTAGTCTAGGTATTAAGGTGACTTCATGGATGATGTCCCTATCGATAATGATTTCCCTATCACCCCAAATAAGCCTAATATATCCGTGTTGTGAAAGGCATCCATCTTCCATGCAATCATAAAATCGTGTGACGAGATCTGGAAGAGCGGAGGAGTTTGGATGATTAAAAAGTAAGAAATTCCACCCTCGCCTCCGGATCTCTTCACCGAAATAGCTACCGTAGATTGTGTGTGCAAACATTTGTTAAAAGTCCCTCTCAAATTGTAGGGTTGGTGCCATCCCAGAGAGTAAATTGAATTTTTTTTAATTTTTAACAGAGAGGAAAGAGAACTGCAAACCTCCTCTGAAGATTTCAGAGGGCGACGTCACCAACACGTGGCAGATGCACAGCAGGAAGCAGGGTATGGCGGCGGTAGGGAGGCGGCTTGGAGAGATCTCTCTGCAGAAATTGGAGCGGCGGCTAGGTGTTTTGGCTGAATAATCAAAATTTAAGGGTAGATGGAGGAAGATCAGTCAATGTAAATCGGCTCCTGCAATAGCAAGAGCTCCTCCGAAGGGTCCGCGGTGAGGAACGGTTTAATTCTATGTCCGTTCACCTTGAATAGTGAACCGTCCTCCGGATTTTCTAAATCAACCGCACCGTGCGGATATACGGTGTGTACCAAAAAATGGCCCTTTCCATCGAGATCTGAGCTTGCCGGGATGGAAATATAACCGGGTGTCGTAAAGTAAAACCTGTTGACCAGGTTTGAATGTTTTTCGTATATGGTGTTTATCGTGGAACACCTTCGTTCGGTTTTTAACGATTACTGCGTTCTCGTAAGCTTCATCCCGAAGCTCGTTCAATTCGTTTAATTGCAGCTTTCTATGGCTGCCCGCATATCCTAGAGATAAATTCAACTCTTTTATTGCCCAAAATGCTCGATGCTCAATTTCAACTGGAAGGTGGCAAGCATTTCCATAAACAAGCCTATATGGAGACATGCCAAGATCGGTCTTATAGGCAGTTCGAAATACCCATAGGGCATCAATAAGTTTTGAAGACCAATCTTTACGGTTTTTGGAAACCGTTTTCTCCAATATCTGTTTAATTTGCCGATTTGAAATCTCGGCTTGCCCACATGTTTAGGGATGATAGGGCGTTGATAGCTTGTGAATAATGGAATATTTCCGCATTAAGGACTCGAAAGTCCTATTACAAAAATGAGATCCATTATCGCTGATAATTGCGCGGGGGTGCCCAAACCGAGAGAAAATGTTTTTTTTTAGGAATCTAACGACAACCTTGTTGTCATTAGTCCGGCTGGGCACAGCTTCGACCCACTAAGAAACATAGTCAACAGCGAGGAGAATATACACATTCCCAAAAGAATTGGGAAACGGTCCCATAAAATATATCCCCCAAACATCAAAAATTTGCACAACCAATATAAGTTGGAGCGGCATTTCGTTTTTCTTAGATATCCGGCCCAAGTGTTGGCACCGGGAGCATGTCTTGCAGTAATCATTTGCGTCTTTAAAAAGTTATGGCCAGTAGAAGCCACACTGCAAGATCTTTTCGGCTGTCTTTTTAGGGCCAAAATGCCCGCCACACGCTCGATCGTGGCAAAATGACAGCATGCTCTTAAACTCATTGTCAGGGACACACCGACGAATAATTTGGTCGGGACAGTATTTGAATAGATATAGCTCATCCCAGTAAAAATGTTTTACTTGGGATAGAAATCGGAGTCTGTCCTGATTCGACCATTCATTTGGTATAAGTCCGGTGGCCAAATAATTCACAATATCTACAAACCAAGGTTCGCATGACACAGTTAAGAGCTGCTCATCTGGAAAAACATCTTTTATAGGAATTTGAAGCGTTGGCGAAGAAGGAAGGCGTGAGAGATGGTCGGCGACTACGTTTTCGCATCCCTTTTTGTCTCTGATGACAAGGTCAAACTCTTGCAGTAAGAGGATCCAATGTATCAGCCGAGATTTAGCGTCCTTCTTCGCAAAAAGATGGCGAAGAGCTGAGTGGTCAGTGTAAACGATGACTGGAGAGCCGATTAAATAGGGCCTGAACTTTTCTAATGCAAACACAACAGCTAGGAATTCTTTCTCAGTTGTTGTGTAATTTAATTGAGCCTCGTTCAAGGTTCGGCTAGCGTAATAAATCACATGCTACATCTTATTGATTTGCTGTCCAAGGACAGCACCAATGGAAAAATTAGATGCATCGCACATAATTTCAAATGGATGCGTCCAGTCAGGAGACGAAAGAATGGGAGCGGAAGTAAGTGAGTTTTTCAATGACTCGAACTCCTTCACACAGCTTGAGTCAAAATCAAATGTGGTGTCCTTAGCCAACAAAAGAGTCAAGGGTCTAGGTATCTTGCTAAAATCCTTGATGAACCGTCTATAGAAACCGGCATGGCCAAGGACGGCTCGAATGTGTCGGACGCACTTGGGAGGAGGAAGATTGGAAATGACTTCAATCTTAGCTTTATCTACCTCAATGTCATTTTGCGAGATGATATGTCCTAAGACAATACCTCCTCGTACCATAAAGTGGCACTTCTCCCAATTTAAAGTAAGGTTCTTATCCTTACAACGGGTAAGGACTGCGTCTAAATATAGCAAACACTCATCAAAGGAGTCGCCGAAAATGGAGAAATCATCCATGAAGATCTCCAAGAATTTTTCCACCATGTCTGAAAAAATACCCATCATACACCGCTGGAAGGTAGCGGGTGCATTGCATAACCCAAAGGGCATACGACGGTAAGCAAACGTACCGAAAGGACAAATGAATGTAGTCTTGTCTTGGTCCTTTTCGGCGATGGGAATTTGATTATAGCCGGAGTAGCCATCCAAAAAGCAATAAAATTCATGCCCAGCCAATCGTTCTAGCATTTGGTCAATAAAAGGTAATGGAAAGTGGTCTTTCCGTGTTGCGGCGTTGAGTTTTCTATAATCGATGCATACTCGCCACCCAGTTTGGGTGCGAGTAGGTATTAACTCATTCGCCTCATTAGTTATGACTGTTATGCCCGATTTTTTTGGGACTACGTGAATAGGGCTAATCCACTGGCTATCAAAGATAGGGTAAATGATTCCACTATCAAGACATTTTACAATCTCCTTTTTAACAGCATCCTTCATTATTGGGTTGAATCGTCTCTGTGGATCCCTTGCTGGCTTGGCATCATCCATCATATGAATATGATGTTCAACAATTAGGGGACTAATCCCCTTGATGTCCGCCATAGTCCATCCAAAAGCTTGCCGATTGCTTTGTAAGACCGTTAAAAGGGCTTTCTCTTGCTCGGGGGCTAGAGAAGCCGAGATGATAACAGGAAGGGTCTCATTCTCACCTAAGTAAGCGTATTTATAGTGAGACGGCAATAGCTTGAGTTCGAGTGTTTGAAGCGAAACAACTGAAGGTAAAATTGGTGAAATTGTCTTAAACTCGAAGGATTTTAACAGAGATTCAAAGCGAGTGTAAGCAACCGAGTCGGATGGTTCAGCTGACTCATCCGAAAATTCAAAGGATTCAAACTCGGGTGGTGATTCTTCAAAATCGTTCGAGAAAGTGAAACACTCGTAATCATTATCGAGTGTGAAAGCAATAGCAGAATCAAGGAGGAACGCACTATTGGTGTCAAAATTGTTGTGATCGAACAGAAATTTTTCGAACTCACAGTCCTCCTGGGTGATCTCTTGGATCGAGCAAACATCAAGTATATTAACATTAGGTTCGGCGAGCTGATTCCCCAAATTAAAAATGTTGAGCTCAATTGTCATATTTCCAAAAGATAAGTTCATCGAACCATTTCGACAATTGATCACCGCATTAGAAGTTGCAAGGAATGGTCGACCGAGTATCACCGGAATTTGACTCCGAGGGTTAGCTACAGGCTGTGTGTCCATAACAATGAAATCAACGGGGAATATGAAGTCCCCTACTTTAATTAACACATCCTGTAACTCACCCCTACGATGGGTGATGGATCGGTCGGCCATTTGGAGAGTACAATGTGTGGGTTTCAACTCTCCAACGCCTAATTGCTCATACACTGAATAAAGAAGCAGGTTAACACTGGCACCAAGATCTAATAGTGTGCGGTTGATGTTCTTATCCCTAATAGTTATTGAAATTGTAGGACAGCCAGGGTCCTTTCGTTTTTGAGGTAAAGGTTGGGTAAGAGCATCACTTACTGCACTAGCCAAGAAAACTTTCTTAGGTACAGGTGATTTCCTCTTCTTGGTGCATAAGTCCTTCAAGATTTTAGCGTAAGAAGGGACTTGTTGGATTGCATCCAAGAAAGGAATGTTAATGCTAACATGTTTAAATAACTCCACAATCTTCTCCATTTGTGGAGTTTGTTTATTGGATCTCAACCTGTTTGGAAATGAAACATTTTGGAAATTTGTTGAGTCCAATGTTTGTGGAGGAGATTGCGAAGTTGGAACGGATCCCAGTGTTGGTGTTTTCGTGGAGTTAGATGTGGGTCCATTCGGAATAGTAGAAGAATTAGAGCCTTGTGAAGAATGGAGAACAGGCTCTGAAGACAAAGAAGATGAATAAGAAGAAGAAGAAGCAGCGGCGGCCGGGGTGTTATCTTCAATGCCCACATTGTTGTGCAACGTCCTTCCAGATCTCAATGTAGTCACGGCACTCACATTATGATTTTGTTGTTCATGAGCAACATATGCATTTTGTGGGTGACCGGGATTTGGTAGTGGTTGAGATGGAACCTCCCCCTTCTCTCGCTCGCTTAAAACAGCATTCAGTTGTGCAATTTGGGCTTCAATGGTTTTGATGCTTTGCCCATGTGATGCAGTGTGTTGCACCAAAGACTGAATGGAAGACTGGATGTTAGTTGAGGATTGAGTGGATTGTTTTAAAAACGCATCCAGACTTCGTTCTAGCGAGGAAACATTATCGTTATTTGGTTGAACAAAATTGTTTTGAGGAAAAGAGTTGTTTGGTGCAAAATTGTTCATTTGATTTTGGTAAGATTGGGGTTGGAAAGATTGTTGATATTGAGTTTGTTGAGGGGCTTGTTGTTGAGGAGGAGAACTCTGGAAATTGTTATTGCCTTGAAATTGTTGTTGATTTTGATTCCAAGAAAAATTGTGGTGGTTCCTCCAACCAGGATTGTAAGTTGAAGAGTATGGATAATTTTTTTGTCTTTGTTGAAAGGCGGCATTGACTTGATCCTGTCCTTGAGCAGGTGGGTTGGAAGGACACTCTTCGGTCAAATGGGACGGATCCGAACAACAAGCGCATATAGTGCGAGGGGGTAAAACGGGAGCAGAAAAAGGCGATGAGAATTTGCTCTCAATTGCTTCTAGTTTTCGTGTAATTGCGGCTATTTCGGCTTTCATTGCAATTGACATATCAAGTTGGTGAACACCTACCCTAGACGGACCGGATGAAGTAGATGAAGTGAACGAAGCGGTCTGTCTAGTGCTTTCCCACTGAAGTGTTTATTCAACAAGATCGTCGAGAAATTGCCAAGCTTCCTCGTCAGACTTTGTAAGGAAGTGACCTTGACAGATGGTTTCCAGCAACTGCTTAGTTGCTGGGTTCAGTCCTTCGTATAAAGTTTGGCAAAGTTGTGATCTCTCGATACCGTGATGAGGGCACTGAACAAGAAGGTCCTTAAATCGTTCGAAATACTTCCAAAAAGGTTCGGAAGGAAGCTGGGGAAATTGACTAATTTCATTGCGAATTCTCGCAGTCTTGTGATGTGGGTAAAACTTTTTAAGAAAAGCCTTAACAAACTCTTCCCAACTTTTTATGGAATGCGATGCTGTACTATATAGCCACTTTTCAGCTAGGTCACATAAAGTGGAGGGAATGACTCGTAGCCTTATAGCATCATCTGAAAGTTGGGTGGTCTTCATCATTGCACAAACATTCTGGAATTTGTTAATGAAGATATAGGCATCTTCGAATTCCAGCCCATGAAATTTGGGCACCATATTGATGAAGTGGGGCTTAATTTCGAAATTATCCCCATTAGCCGGCGGAAGTGAAAGACAAGTAGGAAGTGCGGTGCGGGGAGGATAGAAAAGATCCTGGAGCGCGATTCACTAGGGCGCTTCAACAGGAGGGTGATGCGGGTTATTCGCACCCAGTTGAGGTGGAATCAGTCCCGAGGTAGGTAAGGGGTTGTTAGGATTGAATCCCGACATCTCCCTAGAAGATGATGAATGCGAAGATGAAGGTAAAGAAGTGGAGGGAAGACTTCGGAGTCGAACTCGCCGTCAATAGCGACTGACGAGACACGGACTAAACGGGCGCTAGTGTCCCTAGTCCAACCGGACATACACTAAAAGAGTTGTAGTGTAGTCATATGCAGAATGTGAGGGTAAGAAAACGTCAATGGGGAAATGTGGCTGAAAGTTGGGTGCAATGGAATTCTAGCGACAAATGGCAAGTTTTTGTAAAAAATTTCGTTTTGTGGTTTTTTTTTATAAAGAGTTTTGAAAAAGATTTTGTAAAGAACTACGACACACTTTCAGCAATCACAATTTAAGCATGCACAATCAAGCCTAGAGCTAGAATCTCCTAAGTCAACTAGACTGCTCCTAACTGGTCCAAAGCGACAAGTTGTGAAATATCCCTCAAATCGCCTCTTCACCGCCAATTGTGGCCAGGTAAGCACAACTGAAGAAAGGAGGGATCCGCTCACGAATCACCGTGAGACGGGCCTTTTAAAGTTACCTTTCTCACTTGTCTAGCCTAGGCACCACAAAGTCAGGTTTAGATAAACGACTGAATGCTCACAACCTTCCTCTGTCCTAATGAGCGCGACAGTCCTTAATTGGCTGAGTCTAGATATTTTTTTAATTAACTCGAGGGTTGATGCATATGCTTTTTTGTGATTTCTGGGGTCTTAGGAAGGGTAATGAAATCCCCACCCAATCTTGATTGGTGTTATAGCCCCTTAAATTCCGTTTTAAATATGCAAAGCAATTAACACAAAAAATCTAAAACACTTGCCAAAAATTTTTCTTTTTATTTGCAGTGCAAAGAATCCTGCACAAAATGATTTATTGGAGAGGGAGAAGAAGTTTTGCGGAAAGAACCCTGCAGGAAAATTTTTCAGAGGAGATCAGAGGGTAGGGAGAAGAGAAGAATACTTACAGATGAATTTTCAAGTATTGACGTCAGCAAACTGTCGTGGTTCTGCGGCCAATTGCCTGTTAATGCCGTGTTTCCGCAGTGTATAAGTCAGCTCAAGCCTCCAAAATTTTTCTGTTTTCTGTTGTGGTTCTCCTCTGTTTGTTCAGATCTTCTGTTTGTTGATTTGTTCACTGGGCTTGCTCCAGATCTGAATCAGTCCGTCTTCTTTTCCTGCGCAATTCGCACAAAAACCGATCAAAAAGAACAAGATGAATTTTTTTATGAATTTTTATTTTTTTTCAATCTTTATAATTTTTTCCAATTTCAATTAACCCGAAATTACAAAAAGAAAATAACTACCGTTTCCCCGGCAACGGCGCCATTTGATTGGTTGAGTTTTGTACGTATGCGCATTTTAAAAGATAGATCAAAAATTTACCGCAATCAAGACGGTGTCGCTTGGTAGCTAGCCGGTTGAGTACGGGTCGGTCCACAGGGAAAAGGAGTTCTTTTTTTAAGTTCTTACGAGTTAAGTCCTATTTTTGGTAGGTTTTGATTTAAAAAACTAAGATTGAAATTAATTTGATTTAAAACCTTGCTAGGGTTAGGATTAGGTTAGTTTGGAAAAAGAACTCTACTCGCTGCTTCTTTTGCCCTAATTAAGAACATAGGTGTTAGGGTAATAGTCAACAAAGGGGATTAGCACGACTAGGAAGAAACTTCGTTTCTTCCTTTTGGTCCATGTCCGTCCTTTCTTAACTCTTAGCCCTAACATTTATGTAAATCAACCACAACCGGTCTAACTAGGGAATCACCGCTATCTCGTAGGATAGGGTACCGTAGTAAGCGGTGTGTGTTTGATTCAAATAGAGTCCTAATTAAAATATTATAAGGGCAAGACATGAGTGAGAGATTTCCATCTCTCAAACCTACCCAATCCTAACCCTAACAAGTGAGGAATTACTCACTCATTAGGGAAGTTACGATGAAATTCATTTTTATAATTTCTTTCTTTTTAATTAACTAATTAACTTGCAGATATATAAAGACAGATAAAAAAATTGCAGAAAAATAAATTTCAACTAAGAAGAACGCAAGATAAAAATGAAAAACACTTACTTTTATTGATGACCTCTTGACGATTACAATAGAAAGAAAATTTAATCTAAGAAATTAAAAAGAGGCGTGCCTAATTATGCTTCTGGTTTTCCTATTTATAGATAGGAGAAACTCTAGGGTTTACATCTGATCCACATTTGAAATTACAAGACTACCCTAAGAAAGCCGGATCAAAGCAATGACACCCACCGACACGTGCACTGCATGGCCGCGGATCCGCGGCAGAATGCCATGTTTGGCCGTGGATCCGCGGCCATATTGAGGGGTCTTGAGTTCACTTTCTCAGGGTTTTCATTCTGTTTTCTTCACTTGGTTCCTCAGAATATCTTCTATTTTCTTCCAGATTTCCACAGTGCAGAATGTTGTGGATATTTTCCCGTGAGCTTTTGAATCTTGTGCTGCCCTTGTAATTTGTGCATTGAACTGTTCATTGATCTTCGTCTGTTCCTTAAACTGGTAGGCTGCATCATATGGATTCATCTATTGTTGGTTGTAGTCTCACTTTTGTAATATCTTTTCATGAATTTCACTGAATTGTTATGAGAACCAGTAACCTGGAACTATTTAGCAGACATGGATAAAAAGCACCTATTTAATTGTAATATGATTAAGAATGGGTGATATAATAATGCAAAATTCTGATATGAACAGAATACTATTAAACTGTACTCAAGATGTTGAGCTCTTGGGGGATTATGGAACTTTGATTACTCGATCGAAAGGTTCGACGTCATTCAGATGTCATGTGATGGGATACATTGCTTGGGAGACTCCAGATATGAGTATAGTCGTTGGAGCGCAGTCCATGCAGCCACGAAGAGACGAGTCCGAATTAGTCGACATTAGAGAAAAGTGGGGTAAGAGGTTTGTACGAGATCTTGATGAGATGACGTTCCACTCCACTGACATTAGAGATGTGATACGCATGAAGAGGCGTTGTATGTGGAAATACCTTCCAGAAGGAGTGGCGATGAGTATGCAGCCGTTCAGAAACAAGAAATAGATTTAGTAAAAGGTGATAACTTCCGGGCAGTTCAAAAGAAAATGAGATTTGAGGGAGACTTCGACAGAACCTTTCTGAAATACTATACGAGAAGACTTGGACCCAGGATCGGTCATATTACGCACACCCAGTAGGCCAGAGTTCGGCATCGTCGACGAGATAGGTTATGAGTGACCATGACAGTTGTCCAGAGATCTTTTGAGGATGTGCCACAGCGGGACTGTTTCCGCCATCTTTAATTTCGGTATTTGGGGAGATTTATTTGCATGATTGAGATTTTGTGCACCACAGTTGCACTTGACTTCGATTTGATGTCATTCGAGATATTGATTTATATTTCATGCCGATGGTATGCATGTGAATTGACTTGTGCTTTCGGCATAGTTTTCATGCACTTTTGCTATTTTTGATTCGATTTTGTGCACGTTGATGCACATGGTTGTGGGATTATATACCGCGGTATACCTGATTTGGATTAAGATATGTTGTATACCGTCGATTTCGATTGTGATATTCGATATTTGTTTTCTTGCACCTTGTGCACTTGATTTGAATTCTTGCGCATACTTGACGTGCTTGATGTGATTTTGGTGCACGCCTGATGCACTAAATCGAGATTCTTCGTGCATATCAGAAGCACCTGATATTGTTGTCAGGCACACCCGTTGCCTTTGACAGGTGTTTCGTGCACACCCGTCGCACTTAGTTTTTGTTTCTGTGCACATGTATGGCACATTCATGGATTTCGATTTCCGTGCACGCCAGACGCACGTGGCATTCTTATGCATATTTTAGGATTGATGTTCCTTTGAGCAGTACGTTTCATGATATTTACTATTTGGTATAGTAGCTGAGCAGGACTAGTCTGAGGACAATACCTGATTATGTTTTTGCATGCAACGATAGTTATCAAAGGGATTTCCAAAAAGGGAGCTATAGTCTCAGTATTTACCTACGTGTCTGAGATGACATGAAACATCTTTACAAGGGAAACCCTTATAAATTATTTTTCAAACGGCGGGACGTATGTTAAACAAAGGTATATATATATGTATATAGAATTATTTTATTCAATAAACTCCGCCACTTATGCTGTGATACGCGCATCGCACAGCAATATGAAAAAGGTTTGGCATGCATTTATTCCAATGTTTTGACGAAATTACAACGATGCGTACTATATACATGTTATAGTTTTGATGTATATCATGTTGGTTTTCGTATTGGATTTGACATTGGTGTCTTTCCCATAACTCCGATGATTGCGGGATGCCTGACGGAGTTTTGATTTTTGAGTTATACACTCTTTTTCATGTGCATGCACTGCGCTACGATATATTTTATGTATTTATGATTTCGGACCCCCGACGACTTGATCATTTTACTGAAATGATTTAGTATTGAGGGGTTTAAATTTAAATTCGGGGACCGAATTTCTTTAAGGGGGAAGACTCTAATATTTCAGAAAAATAAAATATTATTTTTGGAAATTTTTATAATTAAATAATAAATATTATGAATATTTTAATAATGCGGTATAATTAAATACTGATAATTTGGGAAATATTGGAAAATTAAATTTGAATGATGATTTTTGGAGGGATTCATGTGATTTAGGCAAATTATAAAATTTTATAATTAATTATATACAAGTTTAATTCTAAACATGATTAATATTTAATCATGTTTTGATTGTGTTTTGTGCATGTGACATGCACCATATCATATTTTCTTGCATTTGTTACATTTATTCTACCATGACATCTTTGTTTTCTTTTATATGTACATGGGTTTTTGGTTTTAAATTGAAAAGGAAAACAAAACTAAAATAAGAAAATAGAAAAGAAATGAAGAAAAGATAGGCATGGGGCATTAATTAGGCATGGGGGGCTTGACTTTGGCAACTCTCCCCCCCCCCTCACTTCCCTCCTGGCTCAGCAGCAGCCCCAGCTCGAGCAGCAGCCCTCTCCCTCATTTCTTCTTCTTCTTCTTCTTCTTTTTCTTCTCTTCATCCTAAGCCTCATCTCCATTAAAAATCACTCATTTCTTCACAAAACCTCATGTTAAACACCCCCAAAACATTTCTATGTTGGTTCTTGAGGCAAGGTCAGCAAGTTTGAACCCTCCTAGGACCAACTTGAGGTATAAAACTTACCCTAATTATCTTTTTTCTAAAGTTATAGTTTATTTAGCTCAAAGTAGTGTTTAAGTGGGTTTTGGTGCAAATTATGTGGTTTAAGTGGAGATTAGGTCAAATTAGGGTTTTTATGGCTTGATTAGCTTAACTAAATATTGTTAGTGTCGCTTAATCCAAGTCTTTTCACAAGTTCTCGCTAAAATACCTTAATGTCACAGATTAGTATTTTAATACGGTTTTTAATCTAGTTTTAAGATACTGTGATTCTGCTATTACTCGAGTAGTTTTTAAATTAACCAAACATATACATTAGACTATGTATTGTGTTAGGAGTGTAGTGTAAAAACCTGGATCCTTTTCACTAGTTTTGGACCTATGACATCCCCCTCGTGGCCGGCCCAATTTTGGCCAAAATTGTTGAAACTTTGCAGATAGTTGTCTGTATGTATTATAAGAGGTTTGGTCTTGTTTGATTTTCTTGTTTCTTCTCCAGATAAAATCTGGGACCAATTTCCTATAATTTTAGTATTGTGACATTGTTATGACTTGGACTCTAGATATCCAAATGTGTGTTTTGTATTATATTGGTGGCCTACAGGGAATCTGGAGTGACCCGAGACATTTACTAGAAAAACTAGCAAGACCGTTAATCTATATTCAACACTAGGAGACCATCCTGACCAGACGAACCCCAACAGAGCACAGATGGCCGAGGTAGAGGGATTTTAGAGGCTTGTGGCCAGCCACTTTGAGAGGGGTTGTGTCTAGGTTGGTCCAGTAGCTCATATACCCTATATACAACACCCCAGTACTGTTTATTTATCTCTATTTCACCTGAACCCAAATCTGGAGCATGTTTTCAATGTTGCTGCTTTATGTTTTGCGATGTCTGTGATTTGAAACTTTGGGATTTGTGTTTCATCTCGATCACTTGACGTTTGTACGTCAATATCGGGTGTTGTTGGGTTGTTTTGCATGCGTTGGCCATAGGTTCTAACCTATGTGTGTCCCGCGTGCCGTTTGAGTTTTCATGTTCGATTCTTATTATTATATGACACATTGGAAATTGTAGGTACACCCACGTGGATTTCGAGACGACAAGCAAGGGCGTGGCGACATCGACTTCAGCAAGCAAGGATCAAGATGAGTAGATATATATCTATGGGGGAAGTCGGGTGGATGTCGTATAGCACCCCCGCAGTTTCGTAGTGTAAAATACGAATATATTATATTATATTATATATATAAAGGTGTGTATTGTGAGACTATGATTACCAAGATTGGTTTATGTGTTCATGGGTTAGTGTAGTGTAGTTAGAAGTAACTTAGTTTAGCTTCTTAGTCGCGAAACCCTAGATTAATGATTTCCATACACGCGCGCGCGCGCGCACACACACTCGCATACATTTTACTTCTTGTGCATATATGGGGATATGTATATATATATATATACACACACACATGGTTATGGGACTATGTATGTGTGTGTGTGTGTGTATACATATACATGGATGATGAGGATAGTATATGATACTTGGAGATGAGTCGATGTGATTGGGCACGATGCCATGAGATCGGTGATGTGATTTGGTTCGTATTTTGATATACGACATGATTTTATAGCGGATTTTTAGACGATGTGTTTTCAGACACACGCATATATATTATTGATGGTATCAGTTTGTACTAGACGTAGATCGGTACCCAGCTTATGATATATGATGATAAGGATACCAGTTGGATAATAAGATAAATGTGATATTGACCTGTACCCTGATTTGGGATGCCGTATGATGGATTTACCGTACGAGATATAATTATGATGATAGATCCGCACTCTTGACTCGAGGATGTCATATGATATATATATTGTATCGTATGCGATACTATTGAGGCGAGATCACCGACTTTTATATATTTATGGATCGACTCAGATTTCGGTGGATTTCCTTACCCTTTCGACTAGTCCTGTAGTTACTTGTAGATGTTAGACTAGACTCGAGTCATACCTATTTCAAAACTAAAGAATCGTGAGTATTTTAAAGACAGGCCAAGGGATACTACTGATATTTCAGTGGATGTACTTTTTCATAAAAACGTCGTAGCCCTATTTTCTAAACACCACGATTCGTGCGATTTCAGATACCAAAAACTGTATGACTCGTATATAGGAATGTTTATTTCTTTATTGCTGCATTTACTATTCATTTGCCCTTTATTCTGCTGTTCGCATTGCATTGCATGCTTATATGTATTGTCGTTAATAATGATGAAACCTGTTATTTGGACACCAGCACCATTACCGATGATGCGTATGCTCCACGTACACTCGCTTGTCGGCTCACACACATCTTCATCGGTAATTGCTATGTCACGTACACTTTATAGAACATTATTTCATTGACATAGCTTGCTAGCTGATAGTTCCTATATGTTATTTCTTTCATATACTAGTTTAATTATTGCATTCTTTGCTTGATATCAGATGCATTCATATATTCATTGTCATGCAATATAATAGGGCTGGTCCGGATTGCCGGAGCCCAGTATTCAATATTATTTACTCTTGAGATTGGGATTTCGGATTTCCATGAGATTTCTGGATTTGGAGAAACCGCAAAGATTTTATGAACTGATTATCATTTAAAAAAGATATAAAATTACGGTTTTCTCCTGATATGATTTGAGAGATGTCCACCATGAGTTTTCTCGGCTCTTGAGCAATATCATACACCCGATTCGAGGAGGAGGAGGAACCGTCTATGGGTGCATGGTGGACCCGGTGCGGTAGCCAGGGGCGAGAAGGTCGCAGATGATGGCGTTGACCCTGAGACAGGGGAGCACTACTGACCGGTGATTTTATTGTGACGCGCCGGATATCCGGAGGATACCGACGTGGTATTTTATTTGAGGATTTAGGCCAGTCGGGATAGCCGGAGCCCTAGATATTGAGATTTGATGATATAGGCCAGTCCGGATAGCCGGAGCCTGAGATATCGAGATATGAGATTTATATTTTGTGTCGATGATTGACACTGATTTTCTGCATGATTTCATTGATGATACTCGATTTATACAGAAATCTCATTGAGATAAGAAAACAGTTTCCACATTTAGATGCATTCTGTTTTCATGCATTCATACATCATATTTATGATATATTGCAACCTGAGGCAGTGACACGAGCACATGGGATTACACTTATGCATAGATGTTTACCCTTGCCATTATATTATGCTTTAGGCCATATTATTATTTGAGGATATTATGATCGTATGACCTAGGATTGAGTCATACATGCGATTTCTGCTATGTGATGTTTTCTACTCACGAGTTGGCAACTAACCCCCGTTGTGCCACAGTTTCTTGCAGGTTTTGACGTACAGGTTTCGTTGCGGCTTTGCTGGCTCGGGTGATTGCTTTGGTAGGTGGGTTCACTCGCATCGTGACCACCATTGTATTTTATTTACATTCAGTTGTATCTAGTAACTCCATCAACCATACTTGTATATTTTTGTTAGACTTAGAAGAGCCATGTATATTCTTTCAACCTTAGAGTCGCGCGTTGTATTATTATGGTTTTCTTGATGATTTTGAGTTTCCTTTTGAGTTTTGAACCTCTCCCTTCGACGTTGTATATTATATTGCTTGCGTGGTTGTGACCGCAAATTGGCGAAGAGCTAGCTCCCACTTGGCGATACTTTTATTAATATTATGCATGTTGTATCCCTTTTGGGGCCAGTATTTACAAAGGAAACTCTGCCGAAATTTTCAGAAAAGACTTGAGATTTTAAAAATGCAATACTTCGGCTTATGTTATTAAAACCACTTGTTTTAAAATATGTTTTCTTCATTTCTTCCTTAAAATGGTTTAGATTTCTGGGATTTTTGGCTTACTTGAATTTGATGGGGTCGTATAGACTTCATATGATTCAAGTGCCAGTCACGTGCCATTTCAGGTCGTGACATAGTGTGACCTTTGGTTTTATGGGTTTAACACATGTAGACTCTTGGGATTCTAAAATTTTTAAAAGAAATCAATATTAAAAATAATGTGGGGGATGGGATTTGAACTCTGGTGCTTTGGTTCAGCAGTGCAAGGTCTTACCAGTGAGCTACAAGCTCCTTCTTGCTATTAAAAAGCAAAACAAACTTATAACTTGTGCTCAGGAAAAAGTACCCATTTCTGTATTTTTGAAAAATTTGTACAGGAATTTTAGGGTTGTTACAAGTGTCACCATAGAACTGCTATCTGACGATAGGTATAATACCATCAAGGAGTTCTCGGTGAGTCCGTTCAGTATACCCAGTCTCCACTAAGCACCCGTGTACCTTCTCTGATGTCAAACACCAATGGATGTGGGATCATCCATCGCCCATCAAATGGGTCGAGAAGCGTATACGCTGGTCTACTCTGGAGTATCGATGCCCTGTCTCGATAATCCCACGACTAGGAACAATTATAGGGTGTACTTGTGGACTATCCTTGGCCCTACTAGTATGATCTCTATCATGGTCCCGGTTGTCAAGTAAACATCCTAAGGGCTTTATCAACATGTGAGAGCAAGACAACATCACTTATACAAGTTAACATGTTAAGATAAAGTGCAACTAGATAGAATACTATAATATTTAGCAAGAAAGTCCTCCCTGTATATGTCCAAGCATCCACTACAATATACATCCCATGTATAGTAATGGTTTCTAGGGCATAAATATAACTAATAATCTCCCACTTGCACTAAGGCCATCTGTTATAGTATCAAATACCCAACAATATAGCAGTGGTTGTAGTATCCCATACTCAACCATCCCAAAATCACTCAAATAGTATTTGGGAAGCAGTCCTTGGTGAGTGGATCCGCCGTATTAACCTCAAAATCTACTCTCCTTACCTCGATCCCTTAGAGATCAACCATCTTCCTAATCAGGTGATACTGTCCTCAGAATATGTCTGGAACGCTGATGGGACCTGCATTCCTAGGCTAAAGCCACAACTCCATTGTTTTCACAATAACAGTTTTTGGACACTCAACGGTAGGAACCTTGTTCATCTTATGAAGAAGAAATGCCTAGACAGCCGCTTTGGCAGCATCATTGGTAGCAATGTATTCAGCCTTTATCGTCTAGTATGTCACGGTATCTGGCTTGGAACTCTTCCAACATATCGTCCCTGCACTGAGGGTAAAGACAATGCCTGTGACTGAATTTCAGTCGTCCTTATCACTCTGGAAGCTCGAACCAAGAACTTTCTTTTAGTGCTTCTCAAGTACTTAAGAATGTCCTCCACAGTTTTCCAGTGATTCTCTCATGATCCAATTGATTCCTGATCACTACACTTAGTGATTTAGCTACATCTGGTCTGGTACATAACATCGCACGCATGATAGAGCCTACTTCCGAAGCATAGGGTATCCCTTGTACGCGAGCCCTCTACAAATCAGTATTGGAGAGAGTGATCCTTGAGTAAGTGAACGAACCACCACGCTTAGAATCCTCCATACTAAACCCCTTTAGTATGGTGTTAATGTACCTGGATTTGGGACACTCCCAATCATCCACTTAGATCTATCATCATAGATCATTATCCACAAGATGTAGTAGGTATCATCCAGATCTTCCATGGAGAATCCCCGTGATAAGAGGAGCTTGACCGAGTGTAGCACAGGAAACCATTTCCTATCAAGAGTATGTCATCTACGTACAATACGTGTAAGACAACCTCACTCTCTACAACATTTTTGTATATACAAGGTTCATCTACCATTTTGATGAAATCAAACTCTTTGACTGCCACATCAAAACAGATGTTCCAACTCCGTGATGCTTGCACTGATCCTGATGGACTTAAGCATAGCTTCGAAAGTCTCAACCTTTCCATTTACACCAAGAATCTTCTCAAGATCCATTTGCTCCCGATGGGTTTTACCCCTTCAAGTGCAACATTCAAAGCCATACTTTGTTGGTGTATATGGATTCCATCTTTGATCACATAGCATCCAGCCATTTCACAGAGTCCCCACTCGTGATGGCCTACCTAAACCTAGTTGGGTCATCATCTACTAAGATGCAATCATCGCTCCCACTATCACCGAGAAAACCATAGTATCTCTCAAGTGGATGAGGAACCCTACTAGATTCACGGAGAGGCTGAGATTCGTTGGAGACTATTGAATCTGTTGGTTTCACCAAATCATCAGCTGTTAGTTTGTCTAGCTGAAACTCCTTCCATTTCTACCTCATGACCACAAATTTCTTCATAAGAAATTCCTTTTACTCAAAAAGGTGGCATGCTGAGAAACAAAACACCTTATGCTCCTCAGTTAGGTAGAAGATATACCCTCGCAAATGTTTGGGATATCCTAACAAACTTATACAGAACTGTCCTTGCCTCGAGCTTGTCCGGATTTTGTTTTTCAACATAGGTCGGACAACCCAATATATTAATTTTTTTAAGACATGGTCTCTTCCCATTCCATATCTCATATGGAATGGTAGGCACTGATTTGGATGGAACCCCATTCAATAGGTAAGCAGCTTCTCAAGTGCATAACACCAAAAGGAAACAGACAACTCAGCAGTACTCATCATAGAGCGCACCTCATCTCATAAGGCGCGATACCTCCGCCCCGATACACCAATGTTGTGGTGTATTCGAAGGAGTAAGCTGAGAGAGAATCACATTCTCCTTTTAGAAACTCCAGGAACTCCATGCGCAGGTATTCTCTTCTCCGATCACATCGAAGGACTTAAAACTTCTACCCGTCTAGTTCTCAACTTCAAGCTTATATTCTTTGAATTTCTCAAAAGTTTCAGACTTGTGTTTCAACAGGAACATATGTCCGAATCTCGAGAGATGATCAGTGAATATAATGAAGTACGAAGAACCAACGCTTGAGATTTGGATTTCGGATTTCCATGAGATTTCTGGATTTGGAGACACGGCAAAACTTTTATGAACTGATTATCATTTTAAAAAGATATAAAATTGCGGTTTTCTCCTGATATGATTTGAGATATGTCCACCATGAATTTTCTCGGCTCTTGAGCGATATCATACACCCGATTCGAGGAGAAGGAGGAACCGTCTGTGGGTGCATGGTAGACCCGGTGCGGTACCCCGGGGAGAGAAGGTCGCGGATGATGGCGTTGACCCTGAGACAGGGGATCACTACTGACCGGTGATTTTATTGTGACGTGACGAATATCCGGAGGATACCGATGTGGTCTTTTATTTGAGGATTTGGACCAGTCCGGATAGCCGGAGCCCTAGATATTGAGATTTGATGATATAGGCCAGTCCGGATAGCCGGAGCCTGAGATATCGAGATTTGAGATTTATATTTTATGTCGATGATTGACACTGATTTTCTGCATGATTTCATTGATGATACTCGATTTTATACAGAAATCTCACTGAGATAAGAAAACAGTTTCCACATTTAGATGCACTCTGTTTTCATGCATTCATACATCATATTTATGATATATAGCTACCTGAGGCACTGACACGGGCACATGGGATTACAATTATGCATAGATGTTTACCTTTGCCATTATATTATGCTTCAGGCCATATTATTATTTGAGGATATTATGATCGTATGACCTAGGATTGAGTCATACATGCGATTTCTGCTCTGTGATGTTTTCTACTCACGAGATGACAACTCACCACCGTTGTGCCCCAGTTTCTTGCAGGTTTTGCCGTACAGGTTTCGTTGCGGCTTGGCTGGCACATTACCCCTTTTTCGGGTGATTGCTTTGGTAGGTGGGTTCACTCGCATCGTGACCACCATTGTATTTTATTTACATTCAGTTGTATCTAGTAACTCAATCAACCAGACTTGTATATTTTTATTAGACTTAGAAGACCCCTGTATATTCTTTCGACCTTAGAGTCGCGCGTTGTATTATTATGGTTTTCTTGATGATTTTGAGTTTCCTTTTAAGTTTTGATCCTCGCCCTTCGACGTTGTATATTATATTTCTTGCGTGGTTGTGACCGCCAATTGGCGAAGAACTAACTCCCATTTGGGGATGCCTTTATTCATATTATGCATGTTGTACCCCTTTTGGGGCCAGTATTTATAAAGGAAACTCTGTCGAAATTTTCAGAAAAGACTTGAGATTTTAAAAATGCAATACTTCGGCTTATGTTATTAAAACCACTTGTTTTAAAATAAGTTTTCTTCACTTCTTCCTTAAAATGGTTTAGATTTCTGGGATTTTTGGCTTACTTGAATTAGATGGGGTCCTATAGACTTCATATGATTCAAGTGTCAGTCACGTGTTATTTTAGGTCGTGACAAAGTTGGTATCAGAGCGCTAAGTTAACCTTGGTTCGAGTCTATGTTTGACTATGCGGAGCCTAGGGCGTTTGTATATATTCGGAACCTAGGCTTGACCTTATGGAACTTAGACTTAGTCGAGGGGGTATTAGACCCGAACTTTCATCGCGTAGGTTAACCTTAGTTGATGGAGTAGGTGACTTAAGGAGAGTGACATACCGTGTGTATGTTCTGCGGCATACTTACGATACGCTACTCCGCTTAAGAAGCCTTAGGATATACATTTCCTTGCACAACATTATATTCATTCCTATGATTTATCCACATCAATATCGGTTTATGGTTTTGCTGCCACGATTACACGGGTAGAGAGAGCTGCGGCTAAAGTTGCAGTCAGCACGAGCTCATCACGGACGAGGACTGACCAGGGCATGATTCCAGGGACACACGATTGTATAGATGTATCATTTTATTGTGTTTTCGCGGCATGAGCGTTTGATGGATCGCTTTTACAAGTTCTCGAACGTGCAGATCAGCAACAGAGAATTGGGCCACTGCTAGAGGCCAGCCAGAATGTGATGACCGTCAATGCACCGATTATTCTTGAAAATTGAGGCACTGTTCAGCGTGCGGACGAATGATTCAGTTGTTGCTGCGACTGACGAGATATCGTCCCAGATGGTTGAAGCTAATGTCGCACGAGTTGTACTTAGAGATATGATAGAAGATCGCTAGTCACCCAAGGAGGAATGACTAGGACATGTGATTCATTGCCTACCCCGATGCGAGGTCATCAAATTGATCGATTCCAGCTAGAGAAGACTTCTTGCAGGTACGTTGGGAGTCAAAGGAAAACAATCGAATGTCAGAAACCATTTTCCAAGTTTAAAGTATTCGGAAAAAACATGCAAGTAATTCCGTAGACCCTCTAGAAGAATGAAACCCTAACTCGATATAATGACCATGGGAACGCTTTGGAACCTCAGGGTTTGCAGCAGTTCCATAGTTCCATTAACAAGGCTTGGGTTTGCCCTTCTACGGCTGGTCCATAGGTATTGTGGCATGTACCAGAATACTATTAAACTGTACTCAAGATATTGAGCTCTTGGGGAATTATGGAACTTTGATTACTCGATCGAAAGGTTCGACGTCATTCAGATGTCATGTGATGGGATACATTGCTTGGGAGACTCCAAATATGAGTATAGTCATTGGAGCGCAATCCATGCAGCCACGAAGAGACGAGTCCGAATCAGTCGACATTAGAGAAAAGTGGAGTAAGAGGTTCGTACGAGATCTTGATGAGATGACGTTCCACTCTGCTAACATCAGAGATGTGATACGCATGCAGAGGCGTTGTATGTGGAAATACCTTCCAGAAGGAGTGGCGATGAGTATGCAGCCGTTCCGGAACAAGAAATAGATTTAGTAAAAGGTGATAACTTCCGGGCAGTTCAACAGAAAACGAGATTTGAGTGAGACTTCAACAGAACCTTTCTGGAATACTATACGAGAAGACTTGGACCCAGGATCAGTCATATTACGCACACCCATTAGGCCAGAGTTTGGGATCGTCGACGAGATAGGTTATGAGTGACCATGACAGTTGGCCAGAGATCTTTTGAGGATGTGCCAATGCGGGACTGTTTCCGCCATCTTTAATTTCGGTATTTTGGGCGATTTATTTGCATGATTGAGATTTTTTGCACCACAGTTGCACTTGACTTCGATTTGATATCATTCGAGATATTGATTTTGATTTCATGCCTATGGTATGCATATGATTTGACTTGTGCTTTCGGCATAGTTTTCATGCACTTTTGGTATTTTTGATTCGATTTTGTGCACGCTGATGCACATGGTTGGGGGATTATATATCGCGGTATACCTGATTTGGATTGAGATATGTTGTATACCATCGATTTCGATTGTGATATTCGATATTTGTTTTCGTGCACCTTGTGCACTTGATTTGAATTCTTGCGCATAAGTGACGCGCTTGATGTGATTTTGGTGCACGCCTGATGAACTAAATTGAGATTCTTCGTGCATATCAGATGCACCTGATATTGCTGTCAGGCACACCCGTTGCCTTTGACAGGTGTTTCGTGCACACCCGTTGCACTTAGTTTTTGTTTCTATGCACATGTATGGCACATTCATGGATTTCGATTTCCGAGCATACCAGACGCACGTGGCATTCTTATGCATATTTTAGGATTGATGTTCCTTTGAGCAGTACGTTTCATGATATTTACTATTTGGTATAATAGCTGAGCAGGACTAGTCTGAGGACAGTACCTGATTTTGTTTTTGCATGCAACGATAGTTATCAAAGGGATTTCCAAAAAGAGAGCTATAGTCTCAGTATTTATCTACGTGTCCGAGATGACACGAAACATCTTTACAAGGGAAACCCTTCTAAATTATTTTTCAAACGGCGGGACGTATGTTAAACAAAGGTATATATATATATATATATATATATATATAGAATTATTTTTTTCAATAAACTCCGCCACTTGTGCTGTGATACGCGCATCGTGCAGCAATATGAAAAAGGTTTGGCATGCATTTATTCCGATGTTTTGACGAAATTACAACGATGCGTACTATATACATGTTATAGTTTTAATGTATATCATGTTAGTTTTCGTATTGGATTTGACATTGGTGTCTTTCCCATACTCCGATGATTGCGGGATGCCTGACGGAGTTTTGATTTTTGAGTTATACACTCTTTTTCATGCGCATGCATTGCGCTACGATATGTTTTATGTATTTATGATTTCGGAGCCCCGACGACTTGATCATTTTACTGAAATGTTTTAGTATTGAGGGGTTTAAATTTAAATTCGGGGACCGAATTTCTTTAAGGGGAAAGACTGTAACATTTCAGAAAAATAAAATATTATTTTTGGAAATTTTTATAATTAAATAATAAATATTAAGAATATTTTAATAATGCGGTATAATTAAATACTGATAATTTGGGAAATATTGAAAAATTAAATTGAATGATGATTTTTGGAGAGATTCATGTGATTTAGGCAAATTATAAAATTTTATAATTAATTATATACAAGTTTAATTCTAAACTTGATTAATATTTAATCATGTTTTGATTGTGTTTTGTGCATGTGACATGCACCATATCATATTTGCTAGCATTTGTTACATTTATTCTACCATGACATCTTTGTTTTCTTTTATATGTACATGGGTTTTTGGTTTTAAATTGAAAAGGAAAACAAAACTAAAATAAGAAAATAGAAAAGAAATGAAGAAAAGAAAGGCATGGGGCATTAATTAAGCATGGGGGGCTTGACTTTGGCAATCTCTCTCTTCACCCCCCTCTTCACTTCCCTCCTTGCTCAGCAGCAGCCCCAGCTTCAGCAGCAGCCCTCTCCCTCACTTCTTATTCTCTTCATCCTAAGCCTCATCTCCATTAAAAATCACTCATTTCTTCATAAAACCTCATGTTAAACACCCCAAAACACTTCCATGTTGGTTCTTGAGGCAAGGTCAGCAAGTTTGAACCCTCCTAGGTCCAACATGAGGTATAAAACATACCCTAATTACCATTTTGCTAAGCTTGTAGTTTATTTAGCTTAAAGTAGTGTTTAAGTGGTTTTAGTGCAAATTATGTGGTTTAAGTGGAGATTAGGTCAAGTTAGCATTTTTATGGCTTGATTGGCTTAACTAAGTGTTGTTAGTGTCGCTTAATCCAAGTCTTTTCACAAGTTCTCGCTAAAATACCTAAATGTCACAAATTAGTGTTTTAATACGGTTTTTAATCTAGTTTTAAGATACTGTGATTCTGCTATTACTCGGGTAGTTTTTAAATTAAGCAAACATATACATTAGACTATGTATTGTATTAGGAGTGTAGTGTTAAAACCTGGATCCTTTTCACTAGTTTTGGACCGATGACATCCCCCTCGTGGCCGGCCCAATTTTGGCCAAAATTGTTGAAACTTTGCAGGTAGTTGTCTGTATGTATTATAAGAGGTTTGGTCTTGTTTGATTTTCTTGTTTCTTCTCCAGAAAAATCTGGGACCAATTTTCTATAATTTTGGTACTGACATTGTTATGACTTGGACTCTAGATATCCAAATGTGTGTTTTGTGTTATATTGGTGGCCTACAGGGAATCTGGAGTGACCCGAGACATTTACTAGAAAAACTAGCAAGACCATTAATCTACATTCAACACTAGGAGACCACCCTGACCAGACGAACCCCAACAGAGCACAGATGGCCGAGGTGGCCGGATTTTATAGGCTTGTGGCCGACCACTTTGAGAGGGATTGTGTCTAGGTTGGTCCAGTAGCTCATATACCCTATATACAACACCCCAATACTGTTTGTTTATCTCTATTTCACCTGAACCCAAATCTGGAGCATGTTTTCAATGTTGCTGCTTTATGTTTTGCGATGTCTGTGATTTGAAACTATGGAATTTGTGTTTCATCTCGATCACTTGACGTTTGTACGTCGATATCGGATGTTGTTGGGTTGTTTTGCATGCGTTGGCCATTGGTTCTAACCTATGTGTATCCAGCGTGCCGTTTGGGTTTTCATGTTCAATTCTTATTATTATATGACGCACTGGAAATTGTAGGTACCCCCACGTGGATTTCGAGAGGACAAGCAAGGGCGTGGCGACGTCGACTTCAGCAAGCAAGGATCAAGGTGAGTAGATATATATTTATGGGGGAAGTCGGGTGGATGGCGTATAGCACCCCCACAGTTTCGTAGTGTTAAATACGAATATATTATATTATATATATAAAGGTGTGTATTGTGAGACTATGATTACCAAGATAGGTTTATGTGTTCATGGGTTAGTGTAGTGTAGTTAGAAGTAACTTAGTTTAGCTTCTTAGTCGCGAAACCCTAGATTAATGACTTGCATACACGCGCACGCACACACACTCGCATACATTTTACTTCTTGTGCGTATATGGGGATATGTGTGTGTGTGTGTGTACACACACACACACACATAGATATGGGACAATGTATTTGTATGTGTGTGTGTGTGTGTCTATGTATACATATACATGGATGATGAGGATAGTATATGATACTTGGAGATGAGTCGATGTGATTGGGCACGATGCCATGAGATCGGTGACGTGATTTGGTTCGTATTTTGAGATACGACATGATTTTATAGCGGATTTTTAGGCGATGTGTTTTCAGACACACGCATACATATTATAGATGGTATCAGTATGTAGTAGACGTAGATCAGTACCCAGCTCATGATATATGATGATAAGGATACCAGTTGGATAATGAGATAAATGTGATATTGACCCGTACCTGATTTGGGATTCCGTACGATGGATTTACCGTTCGAGATATAATTATGATGATAGATCCGCACTCTTGACTCGAGGATGTCATATGATATATATATTGTATCGTACGCGATACTATTGAGGCTAGATCACCGACTATTATATATTTATGGATCGACTCAGATTTAGGTGGATTTCTTTACCTTTTCGACTAGTCCTGTAGTTACTTGTAGATGTTAGACTAGACTCGAGTCATACTTATTTCAAAACTAACGAATCGTGAGTATTTAAAAGACAAGCCAAGGGATAGTACGGATATTTCAAAGGATGTACTTTTTCATAAAAACGTCGTAGCCCTATTTTATAAACACCACGATTCGTGCGATTTCAGATACCAAAAACTGTATGACTCGTATATAGGAATGTTTATTTCTTTATTGCTGCATTTACTATTCATTTGCCATTTATTCTGCTGTTCGCATTGCATTGGATGCTTATATGTATTGTCGTTAATAGTGATGAAACCTGTTATTAGGACACCAGCACCATTATCGATGATGCGTATGCTCCACGTACACTCGCTTGCCGGCTCACACACATCTTCATCGGTAATTGCTATGTCATGAACACTTTAGAGAACATTATTTCATTGACATAGCTTACTAGCTGATAGTTCCTATATGTTATTGCTTTCATATGCTAGTTTAATTATTGCATTCTTTGCTTGATATCAGATGCATTCATATATTCATTGTCATGCAATATTATAGGGCCAGTCCGGATTGCCGGAGCCCAGTATTCTATATTATTTTCTCTTGAGATTGGGATTTCGGATTTCCATGAGATTTCTGGATTTGGTGAAACCGCAAAGATTTTATGAACTGGTTATCATTTTAAAAAGATATAAAATTGCAGTTTTCTCCTGATATGATTTGAGAGATGTCCACCTTGAGTTTTCTCGGCTCTTGAGCGATATCATACACCCGATTCGAGGAGGAGGAGGAGGAACCGTCTGTGGGTGCATGGTGGACCCGGTGCAGTACCCCGCGGCGATAAGTTCGCAGATTATGGCGTTGAGCCTGAGACAGGGGAGCACTACTGACCGGTGATTTTATTGTGACGCGCCGGATATCCGAAGGATACCGACGTGGTCTTTTATTTGAGGATTTAGGCCAGTCCGGATAGCCGGAGCCCAAGATATTGAGATTTGATGATATAGGCCAGTCCGGATAGCCGGAGCCTGAGATATCGAGATTTGAGATTTATATTTTGTGTCGATGATTGACACTGATTTTCTGCATGATTTCATTGATGATACTTGATTTATACAGAAATCTCACTGAGATAAGAAAACAGTTTCCACATTTAGATGCATTCTGTTTTCATGCATTCAAACATCATATTTATGATATATTGCAACCTGAGGCACTGATACAAGCACATGGGATTACACTTATGCATAGATGTTTACCCTTGCCATTATATTATGCTTCAGGCCATATTATTATTTGAGGATATTATGATTGTATGACCTAGGATTGAGTCATACATGCGATTTCTGCTCTGTGATGTTTTCTACTCACGAGTTGGCAACTCACCCCCATTGTGCCACAGTTTCTTGCAGGTTTTGCCGTACAGGTTTCATTGCGGCTTTGCTGGCACATTGCCCCTTTTTCTGGTGATTGCTTTAGTAGGTGGGTTCACTCGCATCGTGACCACCATTGTATTTTATTTACTTTCAGTTGTATCTAGTAACTCCATCAACCAAACTTGTATATTTTTATTAGACTTAGAAGACCCCTGTATATTCTTTCGACCTTAGAGTCGCACGTTGTATTATTATGGTTTTCTTGATGATTTTAAGTTTCCTTTTGAGTTTTGATCCTCGCCCTTCGGCGTTGTATATTATATTGCTTGCGTGGTTGTGACCGCCAATTGGCGAAGAGCTGGCTCCCGCTTGGGGATGCCTTTATTCATATTATGCATGTTGTACCCCTTTTGGGGCCATTATTTATAAAGGAAACTCTGCCGAAATTTTCAGAAAAGACTTGAGATTTTAAAAATGCAATACTTCGGCTTATGTTATTAAAACCACTTGTTTTAAAATAAGTTTTCTTCACTTCTTCCTTAAAATGGTTTTGATTTATGGGATTTTTGGCTTACTTGAATTAGATGGGGTCGTATAGACTTCATATGATTCAAGTGCCAGTCACGTGCCATTTCGAGTCGTGACATAGTGTGACCTTTGGTTTTATGGGTTTAGCACGTGTAGACGCTTGGGATTCTAAAAATTTTAAAAGAAATCAATATTAAAAATAATGTGGGGGATGTGATTTGAACTCTGGTGCTTTGGTTCAGCAGTGCAAGGTCTTACCAGTGATCTACAAGCTCCTTCTTGCTATTAAAAAGCAAAACAAACTTATAACTTGTGCTCAGGCAAAAGTATCCCTTTCTGTATTTTTGAAAAATTTGTACAGGAAGTTTAGGGTTGTTACAAGTGTCACCATAGAACTGCTATCTGACGATAGGTATAATACCATCTAGGAGTTCTCGGCTAGTCTATTAAGTGTACCGAGTCTCCACTGAGCACCCGTGTACCTTCTCTGATGTTAAACACCAATGGATGTGGGATCATCCATCGCCCATCATATGGGTCAAGAAGCGTATACGCCGGTCTACTCTGGAGTATCGATGCCCTGTCTCGATAATCCCATGACTAGGAACAATTATAGGGTGTACTTGTGGACTACCCTTGGCCCCACTAGTATGATCTTTATCATGGTCCCGGTGGTCAAGTACACATCCTAAGGGCTTTATCAACATGTGAGAGAAAGACAGCATCACTTATACAAGTCAACATGTTAAGATAAAGTGCAACCAGATAGAATACTATCATATTTATCAAGAAAGTCCTCCCTGTATATGTCCAAGCATTCACTACAATATACATCTCATGTATAGTAATGGCCTCTAGGGCATACATATAACTAATAATCTCCCACTTGCACTATGTCCAACTGTTATAGTATCCAATACCCAACAATATAGCAGTGGTTGTAGTATCCCATACTCAACCATCCCAAAATCTCTCAAATAGTATTTGGGAAGCAGGCCTTGGTTAGTGGATCCGCCGTATTAACCTCAAAATCTACTCTCCTTACCTCGATCCCTTAGAGATCAACCATCTCCCTGATCAGGTGATACTGTCCTCAGAATATGTCTGGAACGCTGATGGGAACTGCATTCCTAGGCTAAAGCCACAACTTTATTATTGTCACAATAACAGTTATTGGACACTCAACGGTAGGAACCTTGTTCATCTTATGAACAAGAAATGCCTAGACAGCCGCTTTGGCAGCATCATTGGTAGCAATGTATTCAGCCTTTATCGTCTATTATGTCATGGTATCTGGCTTGGAACTCTTCCAACATATCGTCCCTGCACTGAGGGTAAAGACAATGCCTGTGACTGAATTTCAGTCGTCCTTATCACTCTGGAAGCTCGAACCAAGAACTTTCTTTTAGTGCTTCTGAAGTACTTAAGAATGTCCTCCACAGTTTTCCAGTGATTCTCCCATGATCCAATTGATTCCTGATCACTACACTTAGTGATTTAGCTACATCTGGTCTGGTACATAACATCGCACGCATGATAGAGCCTACTTCCGAAGCATAGGGTATCCCTTGTACGCGAGCTCTCTACAAATCAGTATTGGAGAGAGTGATCCTTGAGTAAGTGAACGAACCACCACGCTTAGAATCCTCCATACTAAACCCCTTTAGTATGGTGTTAATGTACCTGGATTTGGGACACTCCCAATCATCCACTTAGATCTATCATCATAGATCATTATCCACAAGATGTAGTAGGTATCATCCAGATCTTCCATGGAGAATCCCCGTGATAAGAGGAGCTTGACCGAGTGTAGCACAGGAAACCATTTCCTATCAAGAGTATGTCATCTACGTACAATACGTGTAAGACAACCTCACTCTCTACAACATTATTGTATATACAAGGTTCATCTACCATTTTGATGAAATCAAACTCTTTGACTGCCACATCAAATCAGATGTTCCAACTCCGTGATGCTTGCATTGATCCTGATGGACTTAAGCATAGCTTCGAAAGTCTCAACCTTTCCATTTACACCAAGAATCTTCTCAAGATCCATTTGATCCCGATGGGTTTTACCCCTTCAGGTGCAACATTCAAAGCCATACTTTGTTGGTGTACATGGATTCCATCTTTGATCGTATAGCATCCAGCCATTTCACAGAGTCCCCACTCGTGATGGCATGCCTGAACCTAGTTAGGTCATCTTCTACTAAGATGCAATCCTCGCTCCTACTGTCACCGAGAAAACCGTAGTATCTCTCAAGTGGATGAGGAACCCTACCAGATTCGCGGAGAGGCTGAGATTCGTTGGAGACTATTGAATCTTTTGGTTTCACCAAATCATCAGCTGTTAGTTTGTCTAGCTGAAACTCCTTCCAGTTCTACCTCATGACTAGAAATTTCTTCATAAGAAATTCCTTTTACTCAAAAAGGTGGCATGCTGAGAAACAAAACACCTTTTGCTCCTCAGTTAGGTAGAAGATATACCCTCGCAAATGTTTGGGATATCCTAACAAACTTATACAGAACTGACCTTGCCTCGAGCTTGCCCGGATTTTTTTTTCAACATAGGTCGGACAACCCCATATCTTAATTTGTTTAAGACATGGTCTCTTCCCATTCCATATCTCATATGGAGTGTTAGGCACTGATTTGGATGGAACCCCATTCAATAGGTATGCAGCTTCTCAAGTGCATAACACCAAAAGGAAACAGGCAACTCAGCAGTACTCATCATAGAGCGCACCTCATCTCATAAGGCGCGAAACCTCCACCCCGATACACCAATGTTGTGGTGTATTCGAAGGAGTAAGCTGAGAGAGAATCGCATTCTCCTTTTAGAAACTCCAGGAACTCCATGCGCAAGTATTCTCTTCTCCGATCACATCGAAGGACTTAAAACTTCTACCCGTCTGGTTCTCAACTTCAAGCTTATATTCTTTGAATTTCTCAAAAGTTTCAGACTTGTGTTTCAACAGGAATATATGTCCGAATCTTGAGAGATGATCAGTGAATATAATGAAGTACGAAGAACCAACCTTGGCATTTGTAGACATAGGACCTTATACATCATCATGTATCTGTCCCAAGAGTTCAGCAACTCTTCCTCTGTTTCAAGTAAACGGAGTATTGGTCATTTTACCTTTGAGACAAGACAGGCAAGTAGAATAAGATGAAAATTCGAACAGATTCTCATATTCATCCTTATGTAACTTAGCTGGTCATTTCGCATTGATATGACCTAGTCTACAATGCCACAAGAAAGTGTGTGTTCTAGATATTTTGAACTGTGGTTTGATTTAAAACTTATATGCCATTACATAACGTGCCTGATCCAATCAACTATTGATTCAGGAAAATGTTCACAACATTATCCTCCAATACAGAATTATATCCTTCTTTAACTTAATAAAGAAACTGATATAATGTTGTATATCAGGTTCGGTATATAATAACATTCGTTCAGAATCAATGTATCAATACAAGGTGATATTTGCCAACTGATTTGGCTGCAACACTTGCACCATTGTCTAACACTTAGAGACATATCACCCATTCCCAGTTCTCTACCATTCTTTAGCCCATGTAACTCTTACATATGTGGGATCCTAATCCGGTATCACATACCTAGGACGTAGAGGATACTGAGAAACAGTTCTCGGTAATGAACACACTCGAAGAAGATGCATCAACATGCACTTTCTTCGTTTGGGTGGCATGGGAATCCGGATATTCCGCTATTTCCTGCTCATACTTATAACAATTATAAGAAAGAACGTAACCAACGTTCCCTAGCACAGTATAATAAGCAGGTTCGGTCAATGCATCCATATTATTATCTTGATTAAGGAGTGACATGGTCGCTACCAGGAGAGAGAGAGAGAAGAAAACCTTCTGCGTGCGCTCTTTCAAGATCAAATTGGTTATTATTTTATCTAATCATGATGTCTCCAACTGTTTTTATCAAATCTTCCTTCAAACTCTAAAAGGTAAGACTAGCCGGGATTAATTACACCCTACAAGTACGCCAATCTTTCGGTCGGGCCAGTGTCAGTACTTTGAGGAAAGTTCCCCATGCTTTCACACGGACCTAATTAAAATAAACCTTATTTTCTCAGGGGCGTAACCCCGTTAACACCTTTCTAGACACCTACTTGATCGGCTAATTGTAATGTGTAAAACTCTCCCAGGAGTAACTCTTACTCGCAGTGGGTATCGGGAACCAACTATCTCATAGAAGATATGCAATCTCATTGCAAATTTCAACACTTGAAACTCCCGATAATCTTTTGCCCCTAGCAACTTATGACCTTGGCTAAGGTCAACAAATCATAAGCGCTAGCCAATTTCAACCCGTCATTTCTTGATTGAATTAAACCCACTCGCGCGACCCTTCGCTAAGGTCAACAAAGTCGCACGACTACCCTTACTCAATCGCATCATATGCTACAGATAAGCACTAATTAGCTACCACACACTACGCCTTGGCTAAGGTCAACAAACGCAGCACGAATACTAATAATTACTTATCTGAAATGACGGAAGGCTACGACAGGTTTTTAAGAAAACCCTTTGCGTAATAAACTTGATATCGTTGTAGAATCGAGTGAATTTTAAAAGGAGTGTTTTTGAGGCTTTTTACTAGTTTTACTAAAGAGGTCACTTTCGGTGAAGGGATCTCGGCACTTTCCTTATCGAATAAAGTGCAGGATATTTCACAAATACCACTATACAAAGCAAAAACTATAGAAGCAATCAAAAGACAAACCGAGTGGGTTGTAGCATCTGCTAGTTTCGCTAAAGAGGTCACTCCCGGTGAAGGGATCTCGGCTCTTTCCTTATCGAATAAGGTGCTGGATATTCTACAAGGAATACCGCTGTGCAATGCAAGAACTAGAGCTATCAGTT
Organism: Agapanthus africanus; assembly: GCA_030015575.1. Taxonomy (NCBI): domain Eukaryota; kingdom Viridiplantae; phylum Streptophyta; class Magnoliopsida; order Asparagales; family Amaryllidaceae; genus Agapanthus; species Agapanthus africanus. Next base: position 302,423,343 of record JASDDO010000008.1, read on the forward strand.
TTTAAAATAAGTTTCTACAACATCTTTAGGTTTCTTTTATTTCATTAAATCTCATTAATGAAGTCCCGTCAAATATGCTTCCTAAACATCACAGAAGAAACGAAAGCAGCAATAATTATTATATATCATATATATAATATAGGCATTCGTCTCAGAACATATCAAGTAATCACATCACAGAATATCAGCAGCAGAAGAATCACATATGAAATATTGGATATACTAGGAATTCCGTGTTTTATTTAAGCCAATAAAAAGGATGATTCCACGGTCGTGATGAATAGACAAACCCACATCCCTAGACCCCTATGAGAGCGGAAGCAACCCTACCAATTCTATAGTTAGGAGACCCGGTCTCGACTCCTCGAGATGGTCTTCCACTGGACCCTAGAACCTGGTTACTTGTGCTCCTTGCCTTGGGTCTATCCTAATGCGGAAAAGTAAATAATATACATCAATGGTGACATCATCCTCAACCCGGAAGTGCCCCAATGAAAGAATATTACATACAAGCTTTTACATGAATGAAAATGAAAAACTCTCATCTCACATAAAAACCCCCGGCTATTCAAAACACGACGATCCAATATAACATATCACAGCAACACATAACATCACATGTCATCGACGTAAGTAAATATGCGTATCCCAATTGTCGTTGACATATAGCAACGAAACCGGCGATACACCACATATTACACTTATGGTCGCAGAAAAGAAAGTGAAAAACTACAACAATTGGAATCCGCAGCCACCTTAGACATCATAAACCCAATGTATCTCATACTTTGGATTTCATGCCTAACCAAATGAATTCCTTAGACATCACATGCCTAACAACTATAAACCCCGCATTTTAATCTCGATATTGAAAACACTTTTCAATAACTTGTCGGGTAATTCAATAAGATTCCGATAACCTGATCGAATGCTCGTCGGAAACTTTAGTAGACAGCCGCACCCCCGATGCCGTCGACGAAGTGCATTAAGGCGGAACACCGGGACCGCGAACACCCGAACGGATGCTTTTGGCGACAGGGTTGTCCTACAGTCACTTGGTCGGGGTTATGGAGCATGGCTATATAGTAAGAGTACCCGGCGTGTATCTACGTACACTACGTAATTGCGACGGACTTTTGATCCACATCAAAAATCCGTGGCAACCAATCAAATGAGACTAAACTGCTCGATTTATAAAATTCAAACTAGTTATCACATAACTAATTTTGTGGATTCTAAATATTGTATCACAATCACAGATAGCTAGACAAAGTTAAAATTTTCGGTCGAATAAACAAACACCCAAAATTTCCCAACAAGCTGAACACTTGAGCGGAGTTCAAAAAATACCCAGAAACTGCCACAGCTCCTATGAACCATCCGTAGAAGGGCCGACCCATGACTCACTCATGTCGCCATGGAACTGTTGGATGTAGTGCCCTTAAAGTCAATTATTGGATCGCAGGTACGTGATTGCAATGATTGAGGGAGGACCTATACCGGTAGCACAGTCTTACTTGAGATGATAGTATGCTATCTGGTTTGCCTTTATCAGTCGTGTACAGGTTCAGGTGACTGATCACTATTACACGTTGATAGAGCCCTTAGGATCTTGCTTGACTACCAACAATATGATGGCGATCATATACGTGAGAGTTGGGTAGTCTATAAGCACATTCTTAATTGTGGTCCCTAGTCATGGGAGTTTCGAGACAGGGCATCGATACTCCGGAGTAGACTAGTGTATACAGTCGAGACCCCGACGAGGGGCGGTGGCCGGTCTCACAAGCCACTGGTGTCAGTTGGATCACCTAAGATGTATACAGGTGCTCATTGGGTTATGAGTACACCGGACAGGACTCGCCGGGAACCTGCTAGTTGGTATTTATACCTAGCGTCAGATAGAAGTTCCCTGGTGACATGTGTACAGGTTAGTTCATCGACCTGAGGTCTTCATTTGTCTCGTGTGAGTTCCCACTGTGCTTTGATTTCTACCCTACCACGGCTCAAAGGAGTCGTGCAAACAGGTCTTTTTTAGGTATAGTCCCGAGCCACATGGAGGCAAGTGAGTGGATCGGCAGGGGATTCGTCTCTCCCGGTATTGGGGGTGAGATCACGTTATGTTTAGGAAAGCCATTACACCAAGTCCTTGGCCAAGGCAGGTGAGAATTATTGGTAAGTATTCCAGTAGTTTCTCAGGGTGTTCAGGGCTTGTCTCCGACACGACTTATACCGCTATTGGGAGTCTGACGTTACCAGCCCACTAGGCCCGATATGCGATACTCATAGACGAACGGACCGGAATTTATGTATATTGTCACTGTTAGGCTCAGTAGGGTTCCAGGATGAGTTCGCTCATCGGCTTCCCTTGAGGTCAGTACATAGGCAGCCGTTACGCACTGCTAGTGCCGCTGACGTGCTTGTGGTTAAACCCACTGCCAGGGTACTGATGAGTCATTAGAGTCCCCCACAGATTGTTTCCCAAGTTTGGGCGAAACGTTGTAGAGGCCGTATGGTTTTATGGCAGGGTTCGGAAAATGCACGTGTGTTTACGCACGTGTCATATTTCGGGCAGATAATACTGGTGGGCTTTGGTTTAAGCCGGATCCTAGTATTATACTGTGTAGATATAATATCTTTGTCTCGGTTGCATTTGTATTTGGTCGTAATACAAATGCGGGTATGTATGTACAGTTACGGGGTTATCTTGAAATTCGTTTCGGGATCGCTTTTCGAAGTTGCCAGTTTTCTATCACCCGTCTTAAACATTCGGTTTAATGTGGAATTATCTTTTTCTTTTGGGTGAGTCATGAGGGTGAGTCATGAGGAAGCTTCTAGAATTGATGACTAGGTTTCATGACTCATTGTTTGCATTAATGTCTTTTGGTTATGCTTAGGATATTTTGTGAGGAGAAGCTTTACATATAGTCACCACTTGCTCCTACACTCACCACCCCACTCCATTTCAGCCCATATATTAGCCGGCCCCCTTGTTAAAAAGATAATGGAATTTGGTTCATGGAAATTTGATAACTCATTTCTCATTACTCCATTAAAATGCAACCTCATTAACCGTCCATCCATGATTTTGGATGAAACAAGACAAAGTATTCTACATCATTCTCTACTTCATCTTGGTCATCTCCTTTAGCAGACTTGATGACCGAGTTGCCTCGGTATAGAGGCGGGAGCCCGTTTAAAGATCCGTTGACGTGGTGTCACCTGGACGAGGAGACAAGAGATCGCAGCAGCCGCTAAGGAGCGTGGGATGATGGCTAAAGACCGAAGGACTCGGATCGTTCGGTATAGCCTTTCTACCTCTTTACAGTTTGTTAGTTTAGCGTTAATGGCAAGATCCGGGTTATAGTATGCGATAGCGCCAGTTATAAAAGTTTTTTTTCCGCGTTTGGCGTCTGAAAGAAGGCCGGGGCGCTACCGTAGACTTACATGGTATCAGAGCCACGCCATTAACCTTTACTAACTTGTTCTAACGTGTTTAAAACATCGATCGAACAAAATTTCCAAAACCGCATTTTTCATGATAAAGTTTCTGTCGAATTTTTAAACTGGTCTAAAAATCATTTTGAGCATCTCAGAAAATCGAGCAGGCTTTTCTAAGACTCTGGAAGAAACTTGGTCTACTGTCTCCACAGTACTGCCGCGGAACCGCCGCACAAACCATGGTTTGGCCGCGGAACCGCCGCACAAACCATGGTTTGGCCGCGGTTCCGCCGCCAGTTTGTGGCAACAGTACACCATTTTTCTTCTGGGTGTTTTTCATAGGGAATTGTGGTTTCTGGAATATTTTGTTTGGGTCCAGATTTTGTTTGTGTACTACAGTTGTACGTGGGGCCCACTTCGGGAAGTTTTGTCGATCGGAATTTTAAACTTGTTAGTTTACAGTACTTACATTATATCTCCGACCGTGAATGTCATTCGAGCGGTAAATTGCGTCTAATTGCTATAGTCCTTTTAGACGGGTTTGCGAACGTGACATTCGCGTTGATGTTCTGTGTTGTGCTGTGATGTTGCTGATTTGTCGTGGTCGATAGCAGTGTGCAATGGTAGTGCAGTTTGGATTTATTTGTACATTTGATATTGCGGGGCGAGCGTCCAACATATGGACTGCCGTCACTGCCTGTTTGTATAATATTCTTTTGGGGCACGACCGGGCTGAGTTCGATGTACCCGTTGTACATATTTTTCATTTCTGTACTAGGTTTACCCCGCGACGGAGTGCACGGATAGCCGGGTTCTGGAGGGCAACGGGTCCGCATCTCATGGCTTTGAGTGGCAGAGGGCCTCACTCTAGAATTGGCAGATTATTCGCCTCACTCGTAGGGGGTATAGGTTAACCCAAGGAAGGGTGCTCAAGTTACCGGATTCCGTGAAGTGCAGGGTGGTCCATTCACTTTGTTGTAGGGGGCTGCCTCGCTTCAGGTTTTGGTGGGTAAATTGACGCACCCGTAGGGGTCTAGGTTTCATTGCACAGGCTATCCACACAACCAGGGGAACGTCGGGTTTCAGTAGCGGCTCTGTGAAACCCGGGGATCCCAGATTATCTGTATTGTTCTGTGATGCTTATTACTTTTCTGTAATGTTGCATTTATCACGCCTGGAGCGATTATTATATATTGGTATATATACTAGTAGATGTTGTATATGTTTTACACCCACGCTAGTCCAGTCCCCGCTCTGTCGTTCGTTAAGTAACCTAACGGGTGATGACGGGACCCAGTGACTAATGCGGATGGCATATACGTACATTTTATTTTCGTTCTTTTCTGGTGCGATTAATTGATGGGACTGCGTTGATTCTGATCAATGCAAAGGAAAACAAACCTGTTTGGATGTTGTTGGAACAGTTTTAAATAGTGTTATTACAAAGACGTTTTCTTTTGTTATGCATAGTGGTATTCGGTTGGAATATCCTGCACCTCATTCGACGAGGCAAGGGCCGATATCCCTTCACCGGGAGTGACCCCTTGGGAAGAAGTTTGCGTCAGGGTAATAACTTCACTATAGTTGATTACATGTTGCTTTGCATCGCGGTATTCAGTTGGAATATCCTGCACCTCATTCCACGAGAAAAGAGCCGAGATCCCTTCACCGGGAGTGACCTCTTTAGCAAAGGTTTTCGCCACTATATTTTTATAAAAAGCTATCAGGTTCCTTCAACAAGATCAAGTTCATTACGTTAAAGGTTTTTTCGCCGAAAACCAGCCGTAGCCCTCCGTCATTTCATATGAATGGTCAGTAGTATTCAAGCTATGTTGGTTTGGCCCTTAGCCAAGACATAGTGATTGGTAGCTGCTGGGGTGTTCAAATGTTGCATAGATAGATGGGTTGGTTTGGGACAGCCGTACAGCCTTGTTGGCCCTTAGTCAAGGGCGAGTACGGGTGGGTTCAAATTAATAAGATAATGATGGGAAGAACTTGACATGCGACTTATGATGGGTTGGCCCTTAGTCACGGTCATAAGAGCATGGGGCAAAAATCATATCGGGAGTTTCTAAAGAAACTGAAACTTGCCAGGCATGCGCATACCTTCTGGAGTGTGATAACGTGAGTGAATTTCGTCATGTTATCATGCGATGAGAGTTGGATCCCGATTCCTACTGATGAGTTGGTTTACTCTTCGGGTGATCCCGATTGATTCTTCTTTCAGGTTTGGAGGAGAATTTGACAGTACAGTGGGAGGTTTCCAGAATAGATAAAGTGATAACCATTCTGATCTAGGTTAGAGTGCACGCAGAGTGTTTCTTTTCTCTCTCTTTGGCAGCGACCTTTGACCGACCCTAGACTATGACTCGGTGACCAAGTTGACCGAACCTTCTTAAAATACTGGCTTTTGGATTGTTTAATTTTCATAAGTCATTGCCGCTCCTTCTTTTACCCTTTGCATTTCTCAGAACACCTCGTATCACTACGAACATCCACTTCCATTGGATAGATCCATCGTATGGTTATATACGAACTCGAAGGGACTTCTTCGAGGATGGATCCAGGTACAGGAGAAATTGAATTGGTTTATTCAGTTGTCTTTTATCATCACCTTCTCTCAGGTTGCGAGGGCTCCTTGGTTTAGGAGAGTACACCTATTACGCTTATTGGATAGTCTTCTTCCAAACCATAGGCAGGTGCCGAAAGGTAGGGAATGAAGAAAACCAATTAGCCTAAGTAGGGTGTACAGAAGGTAATAAGTAAATACAAAATAAAGGGATTAGAAAGAGGGCTAAGTAAATTGCGACTGCTATCATTCACGACCAAACCACGTACTTCATCGCCACTCCTACTTCACCTTTGCTTTTTTCCCTAGTTCGGGAGAAATAGAATAAGGTATTATTCAGTTGGCTTTTATCATCACCTTCTCTCAGGTTGCGAGGGCTCCTTGGTTTAGGAGAGTACACCTATTACGCTTATTGGATAGTCTTCTTCCAAACCATAGGCAGGTGCCGAAAGGTAGGGAATGAAGAAAACCAATTAGCCTAAGTAGGGTGTACAGAAGGTAATAAGTAAATACAAAATAAAGGGATTAGAAAGAGGGCTAAGTAAATTGCGACTGCTATCATTCACGACCAAACCACGTACTTCATCGCCACTCCTACTTCACCTTTGCTTTTTTCCCTAGTTCGGGAGAAATAGAATAAGGTATTATTCAGTTGGCTTTTATCATCACCTTCTCTCAGGTTACGAGTACTCCTTAGTGTAGGAGAGTACACCTATTACGTTTATTGGATAGTCTTCTTCCAAACCATAGGCTGGTACCGAACGGTAGGAAAGGAAGAAAACCACTTAGCCTAAAGGGGTGTGCAGAAGGTAATGAATAAAGACAAATAAAGGGATTTGAAGAGATGGCAAAGAAATATACGGTTACAGTCATGAATTGGATTATGGAAGAGGCATTACTAGGAATACCAGGATACCCCTACGAAACATTTTCATGTTTCAGTTTCACTGTGCATTGTTAAAGGAAAACTGATTTCCCGATTAGATACTTACTCCAGGGTATGTATTTACCAGGTCTCATTCTCATATCTATATGGTTTTACAGATGATGAGTGGGAGTAAGTTATTGGGAATAAGGTGATCATCCTCATTATATCGGAATTCGTTGTAATTGGTGATATTTGAGGAAGTCGCCTGGGTTTTTGCCGGACGGCAAGTATTTGGTTTTGAGTATCCGTTGTTGTGCACCAATTTCAAAATGATATATCTGTACATTTATTTTTATAAAGTGAGATATAACTTTTTGAAATTATGTCCGTGACATTTACCTATATCAGTTGACGATTAGGTAAGGAGCATTGAACAGCGGAGTAGTTCTTAACCATAAGTACAGTTTTCAACCTACGATGCACAAGTTTTTGAGTTATTCAACTCAGCGGACTTATACAGAGTATTATATGTTATCCAGTGTACATCAGGACAAAGGGGTTGGTCCTCGTACTATGTTCTGGTTACTTATGACTTCTCTAGTTTTTAGACAAGTGTTTCGTAGAAATACTAGGTCTAAGTTTTGAGAAGTTGTGGGTATAGGAATAAAGTAGAGAACCAGGTATCGCAAGTATCGGGATTCTTCAAAAAGATCGAAGATGTAGATACTTGTGATTGGTATTCAGATGATAGTAATGGTTTTGAGAAACTTGTTTCTCTTTCAGGTTACTCATAATTGGATGTATTCTAAGTTGAGTAATGCTGATTAGCCTCTCTCTAGTAAGTTGATATGCACTAGAGACAGCTGCATGATTAGAATCCGGTTCCAATTAAATAAGTGCCAAAGTTTCTATATTGGATATAGAATGGTTCATATCTTAACGATGTTAAGGTACGGGGAGTTGTCCAGCTTATGCTTAAAACCAGACTCTGGATAACTCAAGGCACGTTTCTGTAATGGTAGTTTGTGGGTTGACCCGGGCTATGTCGAGGGTTGACTTTCTACCATCTGGAAGATCAATAGTGATATTGTTCTTGACTCGCCACAGTTTTAGTAAAATGGATTTTTTTCAGAAAACAGTAGTGGGAGTATGGTAGAACTGGAAGTGATTCCAAAACCGCAAACGATTACGGAAAATTTAATAGGACCTAAAGATTCAATCAGGTTTGACATTCCATTAGCCACTCCACAGATATGGTAGGGTAACCTCAGACACCCGAGAGGTACTCCGGTAGCCTCAAGGACGGTGACAGGGAGGTTCTTGTTTACCCAGACTTGACACTATTGTTGTTCCAGGCTATGAGACCCGGCAGGAGGTTAAGTATAGCGTCGTTCTAAACTAGATTTAGAAGTGCACGTATATATTATTCTGCCAGAGGGTTGTTGTGGTCAGTAGGAGCAGCGGAAGCATAGTGGGCAAGTAGCTTATGTCTATTTATAGACTAGAGCAGATATAGCGGAGATAGATCATCTAATTTTGATGTGACAGTCATGGCTTTGACTTCATCAGAACAGGGGATGGATCTGTTGAGAAGGTAGTAGGGTGTGATGTCCTGGTATTTGGATGACATACACAGAGTAGGAAGTAAAATTCCTATACTACGATCGGTTATACTGTGGTCGTCATACAGTTGTTTCTCCACAAAGGATATATATATATAATATCTTACATTCTGGTTTCTAGATCAATGGTTTTAGATCTAGAATTAGGTAGTTTCCCAATCTGGGTACTTTGACAGTATTCTATTAGTATTTTAGAATAAATGACTCCTGGCATGGTGGTGTACCTGCAGATGATGGAGTCACCCTCTCTAAAGGTGTCTTACAAACTAAAGGGGAGAGGGATGTGCATGATTGGCAGATCACTTGCTTAGGCAATTGAGTCAATCGTGAGATGTCAAGTACCACACCAGATGTTTTTGCACTAGATGCGATAAGTTTATATTAATCCAATCCTGAAGAAACATAAGGAAGTAGTTTTAGAACATAAGTGCATGTTCTACGGATTTGATGACGGCAGCCTCCTTCAGGAGACGGTTATCATTCCAGGCTTCAAAGGTGATATGGATGACAGAGTGATTGTCAGAGTTATAGTTTTCCCTCTGACGAAGCGGGCAGTATTATAGACAGGTGGTCCAAGAGGATACTGTAGGAGGCATGGTGCAGGATACTGATTAGGTTCAATTATCGATACAGTCTAAGAAGTTTGGATTTGGAGTTCATTTATGTGTAAGTGCACGGCGGCGTCCCGGCCGTCAATCCGACGCCGGAATGTGGAAACGAAACTTTTTACGAACTTGTAAGACGGCACCACCGCGCACTATAAAACCCAGATCGGGCCATTAATCTAGTCCTGGCTAACTAAAGAACGAGCAGAGAGATATACCGAGCGATCCGTGTCCTTCGGTCTTCTCGTCGTCGTCCCGATCTCCCCGCGGAATCTCCGGTCTTCAACTCCTCGTCGGAAGGGCACCACTTTGCCGGGTTCTTTTACGGGCTCCTACCTCTGGACCGAGGCAACTCGGGCACGAAGTTGGCGAGCCGACGTGCCCAAGGATTGCTGAGAATATGTGTAGTGCTCTATGTCTCATTTTGGGGTTTGAGGAAGTTGCCTTTGGTGGAGGAAATGAACTAAGCCTTTTGGAGATGGAGACATGGGATTTTTGTAAAGCCAAAAGACCAAAAAATCCCACCACACAATATTAGGACAGCCCCTCCCTCATTTGGCCGGCCATATCATGGTGAAGGGAGTGAGAATGAGAGAGAGGTGTATGGATGATGGAGCCACTAGAATTATGCAAAAGAGAGAAAAGGTCATGATAATAAGCAATGATCACAATCAATGTCCAACACTCCATCATCCATCATCACACCTAAAGTCAAGCAATCATGAAGTCAATGAAAGCTACACCCATCATGAAAACTATCATGAAGCAAAAGAAAGTCAAGGGTGGGAGAAAACTTCATGATACAACAATATGCAAAGACAACCCTCCAAAAACCAAATTTGCATGCTTGCAAATAAACCCTCCTCCACCAATTTCCGGCCAAGGAAAGATACAAAGAAATATGGCCGAAACGGAAAAAAAAAACTGGCAACTCCAAAAAAATGATCCCGTAACAAATTACAGGAAAACCCCGCTACTGTATATACATACCCGCATTTGTATTCCGACCGAATACAAATGCAATGAGACAAAGTCTACACTGTACAATACTAGGATCCGGCTTAAACCAAAGCCCTCTAGTATTAACCGTCCGATCCTGATCCGTGCAATACCGCACGTATCTAATCGAACCCTGCCATATCTCCATACTTCCTCTACAGCGTTTCGCCCGAAACTTGAGAAACTGGTCTGTGGGGGACTCTAAAGACTCGTCAACACATTGGTTGTGGATTTAACCACTAGCACGTCAGAGGTATTAGCCTATACGTAACGGGCTACCAGGTATTGACAAAAAGGGACGTCGATGAGCGAACTCATCCTGACACCTTACTGAGCCTGTCAGTGACAATATCCGTACAGTCTGGTCCGTTCGTCTATGAGCATCGCATGGCGGGCCTAGGGGTTTGTTAAAAGTCAGACCCCCAAAAGCGGTACAAGTCGTGTCGGAGTGTAGCCCAGAACACCCTGAGATACTACTGGAATACCTACCAGTAAATCTCTTGCCATGGCCAAGGACTTCATGTAATGGCTCTCCTAGACACAGCGCGACCTCACCCCCAATACCGGGAGAGACGAACCCCTGCAGATCCGCTCACTGCCTCCATGTGGCTCGAGACTGTACCCAACTAAAACCTGTTTGCACGTATCCTTTGAGCGTGGTAGGGTAGTAATCAAAGTACAGTGGGAACTCACACGAGACAAACGACGATCTCAGGTCGATGAACTAACCTGTACACATGTCACCAGGGAACTGCTATCTGACGTCAGGTATAAGACCAACTAGCATGTTCCCGGCGAGTCCTGTCCGGTGTACTCATAACCCAATGAGCACCTGTATACATCTTAGGTGAACCAACTGACACCAGTAGCTTGTGAGACCGGCCACCGCCCCTCGTCGGGGTCTCGACTGTATACACTAGTCTACTCTGGAGTATCGATGCCCTATCTCGAAACTCCCATGACTAGGGACCTTTTAAGGATGTGCTTATAGACTACCAGCTCCCACGTATATGATCGCCCTCATACTGCTGGCAGTCAAGCAAGAATCCTAGGGGCTCTATCAACGTGCAATAGTGACCTGTAAGGTCACCTAAAGCAGTACACGATGATAAAGGTAAACCAGATAGCATACTATCATCTTGAGTAAGACTGTCCTACCGGAATAGGTCCTCCCTCAAACATTGCAATCACGTGCCTGTGATCCAATAATTGACTCTGGGGGCACTATCTCCAACAATCTCCCACTAGCACTCAAGGCTAATTATTGCGATGTCGCATACTCACAGCCCGTGTGATACCGAACACCCAACTCCTCTACTAGTCAGTCTCACAAAACCCGTTTGTGAAACTATTGCGTTCGAGGAATAGCCTCAGTGAGTGGATCCGCTGTGATGTTTCTTTCTATGTCTCTCTATATCTCAAGTTCGCGGAGAAACCCATCTCCCGAAATGAGCAATACCTATCTTAGAATGTGTCTGGATGTCTGATAGGACCTAGCTCATAAATGAACTCCAAATCCAAAATCCTTAGACTGTATCGTCAACTGAACTTAATCAGTATCCTGCGCCATGCCTCCCTCAGTATCGCCTTGGACCACCTGTCCAAAATACTGCCCCTCGTCAGAAGGAAAACTATAACTCTGACAACCTCTCTGTCATCCATGTCACCTTGGAAGCCTGGAATGATAACTGTCTCCCGAATGAGGCTGTCGTTATCATATTCCTAGAACATCCACTTATGTTCTAAAACTGCTTCCGAATGTTTCTCCAGGATTGGATCAATGTCAACTTATTGCATCTAGTGCAAAAACAACATCTGGTGTGGTACTTGACATCTCATGATTGACTCAATTGCCTAAGCAAATGATCTGCCAATCATGCACATCCCTCTCCCCTTTAGTCTGTAAGACACCTTTAGAGAGGGTGACTCCATCACCTGCAGGTATACCACCATGCCAGGAGTCGTCCATTCTAAATACCTTTAGAATGCTTTCTAAGTACCCTGATTGGGACACTTCCTAAATCTAGATCTAAAACCATAGATCCAGTAACCAGAATGTCTGATATAATGTCCAAGTCCCATGTAGAGAAACCACTGTGTGACGACCAAAGTATAACCGATTGTAGTATAGGAATTTCACTTCCTACTCTGTGTGTGTCATCCAAATACCAGGACATCACACCCTACTACCTTCTCAACAGATCCATTACCTATTCTGATGAAGTCAAACCTATGACTGTCATATCAGAAATAGATGGTCTATCTCCGCTACATCTACTTTAGTCTATAAATAGACATAAGCCACTTCTCCACCATGCTTCCGCTGCTCCCACTGACTACGACAACCCTCTGGCAGAGTCATATAGACGTACACTTCTGAAGCCAGTTCAGAACGACGCTATACTGATCCTCCTGCCGGGTCTCATAGTCTGGAACAACAGCAATGGAAAGTCTGGGTAAACAAGAACCTCCCTGTCACCGTCCTTGAGGCTACCGGAGTACCTCTCGGGAGCCTGAGGTTACCCACCGTATCTGTGGAGCGGCCAATGGAATGTCAAACCAGATTGAATCTTTAGGTTCTTATCAAATATTCAGTAATCGTTTGCGGTTCTGGAATCACTTCCAGTTCTACCTGTAAGTGCACGGCGGCTCCCCGGCCTCCATCCCGAGGCCAAATGCGGAAGCGATGGTTAACTTTAATTTTCTTGAACCGGCACCACCACGCACTAAAACCCGGATCGTACCATTAACTAGTCCTAGCTAACTACTAGATGGTGAAGAGAGATATACCGAGCGATCCGTGTCCTCCGGTCTTCTCGCCATCGTCCCGATCTCACGCGGAAACTCCGGTCTCCACCTCGTCGCCGGAAGGGCACCACGTCGCCTGCTTCTTTTACGGGCTCCCGCCTCTATACCGAGGCAACTCGGGCACGAAGTTGGCGAGCCGATGTGCCCAAGGTTTGCTGTAGAATGTGTAGTGCTCTTGTCTCATTTTGGTGTTCATGGACGTTGCCTTTTGGTGGAGGGATTGAAGTGGTCTTATGGAGATTGAACTAGTGGGATTTTACAAAGCCAAAGGAACAAAAATCCCACCCTCACAAATTTTGGACAGCCCCCTAAAGGCTTGGCCGGCCATGCATGATGGAGTGGAGAGAATGAGAGAGTGTAACAAAGAGGTAGCCACAAGAATAATGCAAGAGAGAGAAAAGGCCATCATAACAAGCAATGATCACAAAGAAACTCCAACACTCAAACTACCATCATCACCCAACAAAGGTCAAGCCATCATGAAAACTATCATGAAGCAAAAAGTCAAGCGAGGTCAATGGATGGTGCACCCATCATGATCCAACAATATGCAAAGACCCCCTTCCAAATTGCTTATTTGCACAAATGCAAATAAGCCCTCCTCCACCAATCTTCGGCCAATGAACGATACAAAGGAAATTGGCCGAAACGGAAAGCAAACTGGCAACTCCAGAAAACTGGTCCCGTAATAAATTACAGGAAAACCCCGATACTGTGTATACACACCCGCATCTGTATTCCGACCAAAATACAAATGCAATGAGACAAAATCTACACTGTACTATACTAGGATCCGGCTTAAACCGAAGCCGGCTAGTAATATCCGTTCGATCCTGATCCGTGCAATACCGCACGTATCTGAACGAACCCTTCCATATATCCATACGGCCTCTAGTACTAACCGTCTGATCCTGATCCGTGCAATACCGCACGTATCTGATCGAACCGTGCCATATCTCCATACGGCCTCTACAGCGTTTCGCCCGAAACTTGAGTAACTGAATGTGGGGGACTCTAAAGACTCGTCAATACTATGGCTGTGGATTTAACCACTAGCACGTCAGAGGTATTAGCTATACGTGACGGGCCACCAGCTATTGACCAAAAGGGACGTCGATGAGCGAACTCATCCTGACACCCTACTGAGCCTGTCAGTGACAATATCCGTACAGTCCGGTCCGTTCGTCTATGAGTATCGCATGGCGGGCCTAGGGGGTTGGTAAAAGTCAGACCCCCAAAAGCCGTACAAGTCGTGTCGGAGTGTACCCCAGAACACCCTGAGATACTACTGGAATAGCAACCAGTAAATCTCCTGCCTCGGCCGAGGGCTTCGTGTAATGGCTCTCCTAGACACAGCGCGACCTCACCCCCAATACCGGGAGAGACGAACCCCTGAAGATTCGCTCACTGCCTCCATGTGGCTCGGGACTGTACCCAACTAAAACCTGTTTGCACGTCTCCTTTGAGCGTGGTAGGGTAGTAATCAAAGTACAGTGGGAACTCACACGAGACAACCGACGATCTCAGGTCGATGAACTAACCTGTACACATGTCACCAGGGAACTGCTATCTGACGTCAGGTATAAGACCAACTAGCATGTTCCCGGCGAGTCCTGTCCGGTGTACTCATAACCCAATGAGCACCTATATACATCTTAGGTGAACCAACTGACACCAGTAGCTTGTGAGACCGTCCACCGCCCCTCGTCGGGGTCTCGACTGTATACACTAGTCTACTCTAGAGTATCGATGCCCTGTCTCGAAACTCCCACGACTTGGGACCTTTTAAAGATGTGCTTATAGACTACCAGCTCCCACATATATGATCGCCCTCATACTGCTGGCAGTCAAGCAAGAATCCTAGGGGCTCTATCAACGTGCAATAGTGACATGTCAGGTCACCTAAAGCAGTACACGATGATAAAGATAAGCCAGATAGCATACTATCATCTCGAGTAAGACTGTCCAACTGGAAAAGGTCCTCCCTCAATCATTGTGATCCAATAATTGACTCTGAGGGCACTATCTCCAACAATCTCCTACTTGCACTCAAGGCTAATTATTGCGATGCCGCATACTCACAGCCCGTGTGATACCGAACACCCAACTCCTCCACTAGTCAGTCTCACAAATCCCGTTTGCGAAACTATTGCGTTCGAGGAATAGCCTCAGTGAGTGGATCCGATTTGACGTTTCTTTCTATGTCTCTCTAAATCTCAAGTTCGCGGAGAAACCTATCTCCCGAAATGAGCAATACCTGTATTAGAATGTGTCTGGATGTCTGATGGGACCTAGCTCATAAATGAACTCCAAATCCAAACTTCTTAGACTGTATCGTCAACTGAACTTAATCAGTATCCTGTGCCATGCCTCCCTCAGTATTGCCTTGGACCACCTGTCCAAAATACTGCCCCTCGTCAGAAGGAAAAACTGTAACTCTGACAACCTCCTTGTCGTCCAGGTCACCTTGGAAGCCTGGAATGATAACTGTCTCCCGAATGAGGCTGTTGTTATCATATCCCTAGAACATTCACTTATGTTCTAAAAGCTGCTTCCGACTGTTTCTCCAGGATTGGATCAATGTCAACTTATTGCATCTAGTGCAAGAACAACATCTGGTGTGGTACTTGACATCTCATGATTGACTCAATTGCCTAAGCAAGTGATCTGCCAATCATGCACATACCTCTCCCCTTTAGTCTATAAGACACCTTTAGAGAGGGTGGCTCCATTACCTGCAGGTACACTACCGTGCCAGGAGTCGTCCATTCTAAATACTCTTAGAATGCTGTCTAAGTACCCTGATTGGGAAACCACCCAAAACTAGATCTAAAACCATAGATCTAGTAACCAGTATGTCTGATATAATATCCAAATCCCATATGGAGAAACCACTGTGTGACGACCAAAGTATAACCGATCGTAGTATAGGAGTTTCTTTTCCTATTCTATGTATGTCATCCAAATACCATGACATCACACCCTACTACCTTCTCAACAGATCCATCCCCTATTCTGATGAAGTCAAACCTATGACTGTTATATCAAAAATTGATGATCTATCTCCGCTACATCTGCTTTAGTCTATAAATAGACATAAGCCACCTGTCCACCAATGCTTCCGCTGCTCCCACTGACTACGACAACCCTCTGGCAGAGTCATATAGACGCACACTTCTAAAGCAAGATTAGAACGGCGCTATACTCATCCTCCTGCCGGGTCTCACAGTCTGGAACAACAACAATGGCAAGTGTGGGTAAACAAGAACCTCCCTGTCACCGTCCTTGAGGCTACCGGAGTACCTCTCGGGTGCCTGAGGTTACCCACCTTGTCTGCGGAGTGGCCAATGGAATGTCAATCCAGATTGAATCTTTAGGTTCCTATGAAATCTTCAGTAATCGTTTGTGGTTCTGGAATCACTTCCAGTTCTACCATACTCCCAGTACTGTTTTCTGAAAAAAAATCCATTTTTATTAAAACTGTGGCGAGTCTAGAACAATATCACTATTGATCTTCCAGATGGTAGAAAGTCAACCCTCGTCATAGCCTGGGTCAACCCACAAATAGCCATTACAGAAACGTGCCTTGAGTTGTCCAGTGTCTGGTTTTAATCATAAGCCGGACAACTCCCCGTACCTTAACAACGTTAAGATACGAACTGTTCTATATCTAATATAGAACCAGAGGCACTGATTTAATTGAACCAGATTCAAATCATGCAGCTGTCTCCAGTGCATGTCAACTTAATGGAAGGAGGCCGATCAGCGTTACTCAACTTAGGAATGCTTCCAATTATGAGTAACCTGAAAGAGAAGCAAGTTCTCTTAATCATTACTATCAACTGAACACCATACACAAGTATCTACATCTTCGATCACTTTGAAGAATCCCGATACTTGCAATACCTGGTTCTCTACTTTATTCAAATACCTATAACTTCTCAAAATTCGGACCTTGTGTTTCCACGAAACACCTGTCTAAAAACTAGAGAAGTCATAAGTAAACCGAATATAGTACGAGGACCAACCCCTCTGTCCTGATGGACCCTGGACAACATACAATACTCTGTATAAGTCCCTTGAGTCTGATAACTCATTCACTGTGTGTCGTAGGTTGAAAACTGTACTTATGGTTAAGAAGAATTACACCGCTGTTTAATGCTCCTTACCTAACCATCCTCTGATATAGGTAAATGTCATAGACATAATTTCAAAAAGGTATATCTCACTCTATGAAAATAGACGTATAGATATATCAATTTGAAATTGGTGCATAACAGCGGATATTCAAAACCAAATATTTGCCGTCCGGCAAACAACCCAGGTGACTTCCTCAAATATCACCGATTACAACGAATCCGGATATAATGAGGATGATCACCCAATTCCCAATAACTTACTCCCACTCATCATCTGTAAAACCATACAGATGTGAGAATCATACCTGGTAAATACATATCCTGGAGTAAGTATCTAATCGGGAAATCAATTTTCTTTTAACATTACACAGTGAAACTGAAACATTGAAATGTCTCGATGGGGTATCCTGGTATTCCTAGTGATGTCTCTTCCATTATCCAGATTCACAACTGTAACCGTGTAATTCATTTCCACCTTTCCAAATCCCTTTCTATGTCTTTAGTCATTACCTTCTGTACACCCCTTTAGGCCAAATGGTTTTCTTCCTTCCCTACCGTTCGGCACCAGCCTATGGTTTGGAAGAAGACTATCCAAAACGCATAATGGGTGTACTGTCCTAATCCTAGGAGCACTCGCAATGCGAGAGAAGGTGGAGATAAAAGACAACCGAATAAACCTTATTCCTATTTCTCCTGAACCAGAATCCATCCCCGAACTGGAACAAGTTCCTTTCGAGTTCGTATATAACCATACGATGGAGTATCCAATAAACTGTGGATCTTCGTAGTGATACGGAGTGTCCTGGAGAAATACAAGGGTGAAGTGGGAGTGGTAATGAAATACTTGGATTGGTCGTGAATAGCAGTCGCAGTTTACTTTGCCCTCTTACTAATCCCTTGCTTTGTCTTAACTTAATACCTTCTGCACACCATCGTTATGCTAATTGGTTTTCTTCATTCCCCACCGTTCGGCACCTACCTATGGTTTGGAAGAAGACTATCCAATTTGCGTAATAGGTGTACTATATCCTAAACCAAGGAGCACTCGCAACCTGAGAGAAGGTAAAAGGAAAAGACAACTGAATAGTCCTATTCGTTTTCTCCAGAACCGGAAACCATCCTCGAATTCCTTCGAGTTCGTATCTAACCATACGATGGTTTTGTCCAATGGAAGTGGACGTTCGTAGTAATACGGGGTGTCCTGGAGAAAAGGGTAAAAGTAGGAGTGGCAATGAGGTATGCAACTCTGACAATCCAAAAGCCAGTGTTAAGAAGGTTCGGTCAACTTGGTCACTGAGTCATAGTCTTAGGGTCGGGTCAATGGTCGCTGCCGAAGAGAGAGAGAAAAGAAACACTCAGCGTGCACTCTAACCTAGATCAGAATGGTTACCAATTTATCTAATCTGGAAACCTCCCACTGTTACCTCAAATTCTCCTCCAAACCTGAAAGAAAAATTAGTCGGGATCACCCGAGGAGTAAACTAACTCATCAGTGGGAATCGGGATCCAACTATCATTGCATGATAACGTGACGGAATCCTCTCACGGTGACACACTCCAGAAGGTATGCGCATATCTGGCAAGTTTCTGTTTCTTTAGAAACTCCCGATGTGATTTCTACCCCATGCTCTTATGACCTTGACTTTGGCCAACATATCATAAGTCACATGTCATGTTCTACCCGTCATTCTCCAGGTTAATTTGAACCCACCCATACCTACCCTTGACTTTGGCCAAAATGGCAGTACGACTGTCCCAAACCAACGCATCTATCTATGCTGCATATGAATACCCCAATAGCTACCAATCACTGTGCCTTGACTTTGGCCAACATACACAGCTTGAATACTATTGACCACCCATATGAAACGACGGAAGGCTACGAATGGTTTCTGGCGAAAACCTTTAACGTAATGAACTTGATATCGTTGAAGGAACCAGATAGCTTTAAAAATATAGTGACGAAAACCGTTGTTAAAGAGGTCACTCCCGATGAAGGGATCTCGGCTCTTTCCCCGTAGAATGAGGAGAAGGATATTCCAACTGAATACCATGGTGCAAAGCAAAAAGTAATCGGCTATAGTAAAGTCATTGCCCTGACGCAAACTTTTTGTCCAAGGGGTCACTCCCGGTGAAGGGATCTCGGCCCTTGCCTCATCGACTGAGGAGCAGGATATTCCAACTGAATACCACGATGCAAAACAAAAGTGAACGTCCTTGCAATAACAGCTTTTTGAAAACTGTTCCAACAACATCAGATTAGGTTTGTTTTTAACTTGCATTGATCTGAATCAATGCAGTTCCATCAATTGATCACACCACAAAGAACGAAAATAATATGACGTACGTATATGCCATCCGCATTCGCCACTGGGTCCCGTCATTACCCGTTAGGTTAGCTAACTAACGACAGAGCGGGGACTGGACTAGCGCGGATGCAAAACATATACAACATCTACTAATATATATACCAATATATTATATTTCGCTCAAGGCGTGAAAAATGCAACATCACAGAAATGTACAGTATCACAGAACAATACAGATATCTAGGATCCCCGAGTTTCACAGAGCCACTACTGAAACCCGACGTTCCCCTGGTCGTGTGGATAGCCTGTGCAATGAAATCCTAGACCCCTACGGGCGCGGCAAGTTACCCGCCAAAACCTGAAGTGAGGCAGCCCCCTTCAGCACCGTGAATGGACCACCCAGCACTTCACGGAATCCGGTAACTTGGGCACCCCTCCTACGAGTGCGGCGAATAGCCCGCCAATCCTAGAGTGAAGCCCACTCTGTCTCAATGCCATGAGATGCGGGCCCGTTGCCCTCTAGAACCCGGCTATCCGTGCACCCCTCCGCGGGGTAATCCTAGTACAGAAAGTAAAATATACATACAACGGGTACATCGACCGCAACCAGGTCGTGCCCCAAAATAATAATACAAACAGGAAGTGACGGCAGTCCACATGTCGGACGCTCGCCCCGCAATATCAAATGTACATAATACAACAAAAACTGTACTAGCATTGCATCCAGGCTATCCCTCATGACCAATCCGCAACATCACAGCAATATACAGAACATCAACGTGAAAGTCACGTTCGTAAATCCGTCTAACCGGGCTATAGCAGTTAGACAGGATTTACCGATCAAGTGACATTCACGGTCGCAGATATAATGTAAATACTGTGAAATAATGTGTTTAAAATAACCGATCGATCAAATTTTACCAAGTGGGCCCCCAAGCAATACTGTAGCACTCACAGAAATTCTGGGCCCAAACAAAGTATACCAAAACCCCTATTTTCAGCCCAAAAGCCCACTGCAAAAAATTGGTGACGTGAATCCAAATTTCTACGGCGGAACCGCGGCTAAAGAGGGGTTATGGCAGCGGTTCCGCGGTCGTACGGAAGGATCAGGTGACCAAAATTCTACAGTGTTCTTAGGATTCCCTGCACATCATTCTGCAACACCCTGAAAAAAATTTCGAGACAAAAAAATTTCGACAGAAACTGATATGCTTGAAAACGCGGGTCTTGGGATTTTTGTTCGATCAGAAATGTAAAACACATTAGACAAAGCTAGACTAAGTAAATGGCGAGGCTCTGATACCAATGTAAGTGCACGGCGGCGCCCCGGCCTCCATCCCGAGGCCAAATGCGGAAGCGATGGTTAACTTTAATTTTCTTGAACCGGCACCACCGCGCACTAAAACCCGGATCGTACCATTAACTAGTCCTAGCTAACTACTAGATGGTGAAGAGAGATATACCGAGCGATCCGTGTCCTCCGGTCTTCTCGCCATCGTCCCGATCTCACGTGGAAACTCCGGTCTCCACCTCGTCGCCGGAAGGGCACCACGTCGCCTGCTTCTTTTGCGTGCTCCCGCCTCTATACCGAGGCAACTCGGGCACAAAGTTGGCGAGCCGACGTGCCCAAGGTTTGCTGTAGAATGTGTAGTGCTCTTGTCTCATTTTGGGGTTCATGGAGGTTGCCTTTTGGTGGAGGGATTGAAGTGGTCTTGTGGAGATTGAACTAGTGGGATTTTACAAAGCCAAAGGAACAAAAATCCCACCCTCACAAATTTTGGACAGCCCCCTAAAGGCTTGGCCGGCCATGCATGATGGAGTGGAGAGAATGAGAGAGTGTAACAAAGAGGTAGCCACAAGAATAATGCAAGAGAGAGAAAAGGCCATCATAATAAGCAATGATCACAAAGAAACTCCAACACTCAAACTACCATCATCACCCAACAAAGGTCAAGCCATCATGAAAACTATCATGAAGCAAAAAGTCAAGTGAGGTCAATGGATGGTGCACCCATCATGATCCAACAATATGCAAAGACCCCCTTCCAAATTGCTTATTTGCACAAATGCAAATAAGCACTCCTCCACCAATCTTCGGCCAATGAACGATACAAAGGAAATTGGCCAAAACGGAAAGCAAACTGGCAACTCCAGAAAACTGGTCCCGTAATAAATTACAGGAAAACCCCGATACTGTGTATACACACCCGCATCTGTATTCCGACCGAAATACAAATGCAATGAGACAAAATCTACACTGTACTATACTAGGATCCGGCTTAAACCAAAGCCGGCTAGTAATATCCGTTCGATCCTGATCCGTGCAATACCGC
Source organism: Agapanthus africanus (assembly GCA_030015575.1). NCBI lineage: Eukaryota > Viridiplantae > Streptophyta > Magnoliopsida > Asparagales > Amaryllidaceae > Agapanthus > Agapanthus africanus. Next base: position 302,445,036 of record JASDDO010000008.1, read on the forward strand.
ACGTATCTGATCAAACCCTTCCATATATCCATACGGCCTCTAGTACTAACCGTCCGATCCTGATCCGTGCAATACCGCACGTATCTGATCGAACCGTTTCATATCTCCATACGGCCTCTACAGCGTTTCGTCCGAAACTTAAGTAACTGAATGTGGGGGACTCTAAAGACTCGTCAATACTATGGCTGTGGATTTAACCACTAGCACGTCAGAGGTATTAGCCATACGTGACGGGCTACCAGCTATTGACCAAAAGGGTCGTCGATGAGCGAACTCATCCTGACACCCTACTGAGCCTGTCAGTGACAATATCCGTACAGTCCGGTCCGTTCATCTATGAGCATCGCATGGTGGGCCTAGGGGGTTGGTAAAAGTCAGACCCCCAAAAGCGGTACAAGTCGTGTCGGAGTGTAGCCCAGAACACCCTGAGATACTACTGGAATACCTACCAGTAAATCTCCTACCTCGGCCGAGGGCTTCGTGTAATGGCTCTCCTAGACACAGCGCGACCTCACCCCCAATACCGGGAGAGACGAACCCCTGAAGTTCCGCTCACTGCCTCCATGTGGCTCGGGACTGTACCCAACTAAAACCTGTTTGCACGTCTCCTTTGAGCGTGGTAGGGTAGTAATCAAAGTACAATGGGAACTCACACGAGACAAATGACGATCCTCAGGTCGATGAACTAACCTGTACACATGTCACCAGGGAACTGCTATCTGACGTCAGGTATAAGACCAACTAGCATGTTCCCGGCGAGTCCTGTTCGGTGTACTCATAACCCAATGAGCACCTGTATACATCTTAGGTGAACCAACTGACACCAGTGGCTTGTGAGACCGGCCACCGCCCCTCATCGGTGTCTCGACTGTATACACTAATCTACTCTGGAGTATCGATGCCCTGTCTTGAAACTCCCACGACTACGGACCTTTTAAGGATGTGCTTATAGACTACCAGCTCCCACGTATATGATCGCCCTCATACTGTTGGTGGTCAAGCAAGAATCCTAGGGGCTCTATCAACGTGCAATAGTGACATGTCAGGTCACCTAAAGCAGGACACGATGATAAAGATAAGCCAGATAGCATACTATCATCTCGAGTAAGACTGTCCTACTGGGACAGGTCCTCCCTCAATCATTGCAATCACGTGCCTATGATCCAATAATTGACTCTGAGGGCACTATCTCCAACACTACCATACTCTCACTACTGTTTTCTGAAAAATCCATTTTTGTTAAAACTGTGGCGAGTCTAGAACAATATCACTATTGATCTTCCAGATGGTAGAAAGTCAACCCTCGTCATAGCCTGGGTCAACCCACAAACAGCCATTACAGAAACGTGCCTTGAGTTATCCAGAGTCTGGTTTTAAGCATAAGCCGGACAACTCCCGTACCTTAACATCGTTAAGATATGAATTGTTCTATATCCAATATAGAACCAGAGGCACTGATTTAATTGAACCAGATTCAAATCATGCAGCTGTCTCCTGTGCATGTTAACTAAATGGAAAGAGGCCGATCAGCATTACTCAACTTAGGAGCACTTCCAATTATGAGTAACCTAAAAGAGAAGCAAGTTCCCTAAATCATTACTATCAACTGAATACCACACACAAGTATCTACATCTTCGATCACTTTGAAGAATCCCGATACTTGCAATACCTGGTTCTCTACTTTATTCAAATACCTATAACTTCTCAAAATTCGGACCCTGTGTTTCCATGAAACACCTGTCTAAAAACTAGAGAAGTCATAAGTAAAACGAATATAGTACGAGGCCCAACCCCTCTGTCCTAATGGACACTGGACAACATACAATACCCTTTATAAGTCCCTTGAGTCTAATAACTCACTCCTTGTGTGTCGCAGGTTGAAAACTGTACTTATGGTTAAGAAGAATTACACCGCTGTTTAATGCTCCTTACCTAACCATCCACTGATATAGGTAAATGTAACGAACATAATTTCAAAAAGGTATATCTCACTCTATGAAAATAGACGTACAGATATATCAATTTGAAATTGGTGCATAACAACGGATATTCAAAACCAAATATTTGCCATCCGGCAAACCGCCCAGGTGACTTCCTCAAATATCACCGATTACAACGAATCCCGGTATAATGAGGATGATCACCTAATTCCCAATAACTTACTCCCACTCATCATCTGTAAAACCATACAGATATGAGAATCATACCTGGTAAATACATACCCTGGAGTAAGTATCTAATCGGGAAATCTGTTTTCCTTTAACAGTACACAGTGAAACTGAAACACTGAAATGTTTCGTAGGGGTATCCTGGTATTCCTAGCAATGCCTCTTCCATTATCCAGATTCATGACTGTAACCGTATAATTCTTTGCCATCTTTCCAAATTCCTTTATATGTCTTTAGTCATTACCTTCTGCACACCCTCTTAGGCTAAATGGTTTTCTTCCTTCCTACCGTTCGGCACCAGCCTATGGTTTGGAAGAAGACTATCCAATAAGCATAATGGGTGTACTGTCCTAATCCTAGGAGCACTCGCTATGCGAGAGAAGGTGAAGATAAAAGACAACCGAATAAACCTTATTCCTATTTCTCCTGAACCAGAATCCATCCCCGAACTGGAACAAGTTTCTTTCGAGTTCGTATATAACCATACAATGGAGTATCCAATAAACTGTGGATCTTCGTAGTGATACGGAGTGTCCTGGAGAAATACAAAGGTGATTTTAGGATTGGCGAAGAAATACTTGGTTTGGTCGTGAATAGCAGTCGCAATTTACTTTGCCCTCTTACTAATCCCTTGATATGTCTTTACTTAATACCTTCTGTACACCATCGTCAGGCTAATTGGTTTTCTTCATTCCCTACCGGTCGGCACCTGCCTATGGTTTGGAAGAAGACTATCCAATTTGCGTAATAGGTGTACTATCTCCTAAACCAAGGAGTACTCGCAACCTGAGAGAAGGTAAAAGGAAAAGACAACTGAATAGTCATATTCGTTTTCTCCATAACCGGAAACCATCCTCGAATAAATTCCTTCGAGTTCGTATATAACCATACGATGGTTTTGTCCAATGGAAGTGGACGTTCGTAGTAATACGGGGTGTCCTGGAGGAAAAGGTAAAAGTAGGAGTGGCGATGAGGTTTGCAACTCTGACAATCCAAAAGCCAGTGTTTAAGAAGGTTCGGTTAATTTTGGTCACTGAGTCATAGTCTTAGGATCGGGTCCATGGTCGCTGCCAAAGAGAGAGAGAAAAGAAACACTCAGCGTGCACTCTAACCTAGATCAGAATGGTTACCAATTTATCTAATCTGGAAACCTCCCACTGTACCGTCAAATTCTCCTCCAAACCTGAAAGAAGAATTAGTCGGGATCACCCGAGGAGTAAACCAACTCATCAGTGGAATCAGGATCCAACTTGTTGGAGATAGTGCCCTCATAGTCAATTATTGGATCGCAGGTACGTGATTGCAATGATTGCGGAGGACCTATCCGGTAGGACAGTCTTACTCAAGATGATAGTATGCTATCTGGTTTGCCTTTATCAGTCGTGTACATGTTCAGGTGACTGATTGCATGTTACACTTTGATAGAGCCCTTAGGATCTTGCTTTACTACCAACAGTATGATGGCGATCATATACATGAGAGTTGGGTAGTTTATATGCATATCCTTAATTGTGGTCCCTAGTCGTGGGAGTTTCGAGATAGGGCATCGATACTCCGGAGTAGACTAGTGTGTACAGTCGAGACCCCGACGAGGGGCGGTGGCCGGTCTCACAAGCCACTGGTGTCAGTTGGATCACCTAAGTGTATACAGGTGCTCATTGGGTTATGAGTACACCGGACAGGACTCACCGGGAATCTGCTAGTTAGTATTATATCTACCGTCAGATAGCAGTTCCCTGGTGACATGTGTACAGGTTAGTTCATCGACCTGAGGTCGTCATTTGTCTCGTGTGAGTTCCCACTGTGCTTTGATTTCTACCCTACCACGGCTCAAAGGAGTCGTGCAAACAGGTAGCTTTTGGGTACAGTCCCGAGCCATATGGAGGCACGTGAGCGGATCGGCAGGGGATTCATCTCTCCTGGTATTGGGGGCGAGGTCGTGCTGTGTCTAGGAGAGCCATTACACAAAGCCCACGGCCGTGGCAGGAGATTTACTGGTAGGTACTCCAGTAGTATCTCAGGGTGTAATTGGGCTTCACTCCGACATGACTTATACTGCTATTGGGGGTCTGACGTTGCTAGCCCCCTAGGCGGATATGCGATACTCATTGACGAACGGACCGGACTGTATATACATTGTCACTGTTAGGCTCAGTAGGGTTTTCGGAGGAGTTCGCTCATCGGTCTCCCTTGAGTTCGCTCCTCGGCCACCCTTGAGGTCAGTCCATGGGCAGCCGTTACGCATTGCTAGTGTCGCTGACGGTTTGTGGTTAAACCACTGCCATGGTGCTGACGAGTCATTAGAGTCCCCCACAGACAGTTTCCCAAGTTCGGGCGAAACGTTGTAGAGGCCGTATGGTTTTATGGCAGGATTCGGAAAATGCACGTGCGTTTACGCACGTGTCGATTTTCGGACAGATGATACTGGTCGGCTTTGGTTTAAGCCGGATCCGAGTATTATATTGAGTAGGTATAATATCTTTGTCTCAGTTGCATTTGTATTCGGTCGTAATACAAATGCGGGTATATTTATACAGTTTCGGGGTTATCCTGAAAGTCGTTTCAGGATCACTTTTGGAAGTTGCCAGTTTCGAGTTTTCTATCAGCCGTCTTTTAACATTTGGTTAAAGGCGGATTTATCTTTTCTTGGATGAGAGTGAGTCGTGCTTCTAGAAGGTTCTAGAAGGTTCTAGAATTTGTGACTAAGCTTTGTGACTCATGCTTTGATTTCATTACTTTCTTGTTTTGCTTAAGATCTTTAAGCAAGATATTTGTTTGTGTTCACATATGATATTTATCATATGGTCACCCCCCTCTCCTACGGTCACCCCCCCTCTCTTTATAAGAGGCCGGCCCCCTCCTCTCTCTCTCATGGTTGTTGATTTCATCGGTTAGAAAAGATATGATAGTTTTGGGGTGTATGGAATTCACAGTTCATTTCATTCCATCACCCGATTTCCACGGCAACTTCATTAACCGGTCGTCCACGGATTTGGACGAAGTGAGACAAAGTCATCTACTCATTCTCTACATCATTCTTGATCGTCTCTTTTAGCAAACTTGACGATCGAGTTGCCTCGAGTCAGAGGCGGGAGCCCGTTTAAAGAACCGATCATGTGGTGCCACCTCGACGAGGAGATCGGACATCGACGAGATCGGAGCAGCCGCAACGGAGCGTGGGATGATGGTTGAAGAACGAAGGACTCGGATCGTTCGGTATAACCATTCTACACTCTTTACAGTTTGTTAGTTTAGCAATAATGGCAGATCCGGGTTAAAGTATACGATAGCGCCAGTTTAAAAGTTTTTGTTCCGCAATTGACGTCTGTAGACTGCCGGGGCGCTAACGTAGACTTACAGTGGTATCAGAGCCTAACCATTTTGCTATACTAACTTGTGCTAACGTGTTCAAAACTTCGATCGAACCGAAAAACCAAAACTCCAAAAATCCTACCTGACAGTTTCTGTTAATTTTAAACGGTCTCAAAAATTATTTCTGGATATCTTAAAAATCCGTGCAGGGAAGTCTAAGAGCCACGACAAAATTTGGAGTCGTGATCCCTCCAAGCCGCCGCGGAAGGGCGGCCAAACCCATGGTTTGGCCGCGCAACCGCGGCCACGTGGGGAGCACGTGCTCCCAAATTTTGTCAGTTGGTTCTTTGTGGGATTTTGGGGTTTTTGATATATAAAGTTTTGGCCCAGATTTTGTTACTATTCACCAGTAAGCAGTGGGGCCCACTTTTTGATATTTGGTCTTTGGTCGATCGTAATTTAAACACGTTAGTTTACAGTGCTTACATTATATCTCCGACCGGGAATGTCATTTGATCGGTAAACCGCGTTTGATTGCTATAGTTCTTTTAGACGGGTTTGCGAACGTGACATTCGCGTTGATGTTCTGTGTTGTGCTGTGATGTTGCGGATTTGTCGTGGTGGATAGCAGTGTGCAATGGTAGTACTGTTTGAGTTTATTTGTACATTTGATATTGCGGGGCGAGCGTCCAACTTGTGGACTGCCGTCACTGCCTGTTGTATAATATTCTTTTGGGGCACGACCAGGTTGCGGTCGATGTACCTATTGTACTATTTTTCATTACTGTACTAGGTTTTGCCCCGAGACGGAGTGCACGGATAGCCGGGTTCGGGAAAGCAACGGGTCCGCATCTCATGGCTTTGAGAGGCAGAGGGGCCCCACTTCAGAATTGGCAGACTATTCGCCGCACTCGTAGGGGGTACAGGTTGACCCAAGGAGGGGTGCTCAATTTACCGGATTCCGTGAAGTGCCGGGTGTTCCATTCACTATGCTGTGGGGACTACCTCGCTTCAGGTTTTGGCGGGTAACTTGCCGCACCCGTAGGGGTCTAGGTTTCATTGCACAGGCTATCCACACGACAGGGGAACGTCGAGTTTCAGCAGCGGCTCTGTGAAACTCGGGGATCCCAGATATCTGTATTGTTCTGTGATGCTTATTACTTTTCTGTAATGTTGCATATTATCACGCCTGGAGCGATTATGTATATTGGCTTATATACTATGAGATGTTGTATATGTTTTACACTCGCGCTAGTCCAGTCCCCGCTCTGTCGTTAGTTAAGTAACCTAACGGGTGATGACGGGACCCAGTGACGAATGCGGATGGCATATACGTACATTTTATTTTCGTTCTTTTCTGGTGTAATTGATTGATGGGACTGCGTTGATTCTGATCAACGCAAAGTAAAAACAAACCCGTATACAGTTGTTGGAACAATTTAAAAAGTGTTGTTACAAAGACGTTTCCTTTTGTTATGCATAGCGGTATTCAGTGGAATATCCTGCACCTCATTCGACGGGCCAAGGGCTGATATCCCTTCACCGGGACTGACCCCTTGGGCAGAAGTTTGCGTCAGCGTAATAACTGCACTATAGTCGATTACAAGTTGCTTTGCATAGCGGTATTCAGTGGAATATCCTGCACCTCATTCCACGAGGAAGGAGCCGAGATCCCTTTACCGGGAGTGACCTCTTTAGCAAAAGGTTTTCGCCACTATATTTTAAAAAGCTATCAGGTTCCTTCAGCGATATCAAGTTCACTACGCTAAAGGTTTTTCGCCAAAAACCAGCCGTAGCCCTCCGTCACTTCTTTTGGGTATTCAGTAGTATTCAAGCTATGTATTTTGACCTAACGCCAAGGCATAGTGTTTGGTAGCTGCTGGGTATTCAATTGTTGCATAGATAGATGAGTTGGTTTGGGACAGTCGTTCTGCCATTTTGACCTAACGCCAAGGGCATGTGCGGGTGGGTTCAAATTAACAAGATAGTGATGGGTAGAACTTGGCATGTGACTTATGACATTTTGACCTAACGCCAAGGTTATAAGAGCATGGGGCAAAAACAATATCGAGAGTTTCTAAAGAAACTGAAACTTGCCAAGTATGCGCATACCTTCTGGAGTATGAGTAACGTGGATGCATTCCATCACGTTATCATGCGATGAGAGTTGGATCCCGATTCCCACTGATGAGTTGGTTTACTCTTCGGGTGATCCCGATTGATTCTTCTTTAGGTTTGGAGGAGAATTTGACAAGACAGTGGGAGGTTTCCGGGTTAGATAAAATGATGACCATTCTGATCTAGGATAGAGTGCACGCAGAGTGTTTCTTTTCTCTCTCTCTCTTTGGCAGCGACCTTTAACCGACCCTTGACTATGACTCAGTGACCAGGTTGACCGAACCTTCTTAAAATACTGGCTTTTGGATTGTCTGAGTTGCATAAGTCATTGCCACTCCTTCTTTTACCCTTTGAATTTCTCATAACACCCGTATTACTACGGATATCCACTTCTATTGGATAGATCCATCGTATGGTTATATACGAACTCGAAGGGACTTCTTCGGGGATGGATCCAGGTTCAGGAGAAATAGAATTGGTTTATTCAGTTGTCTTTTATTATCACCTTCTCTCAGGTTGCGAGAGCTCCTTGGTTTAGGAGAGTACACCTATTACGCTTATTGGATAGTCTTATTCCAAACCATAGGCTGGTGCCAAAAGGTAGGGAATGAAGAAAACCAATTAGCCTAAGTAGGGTGTGCAGAAGGTAATATGTAAAGACAAAATAAAGGGATTAGAAAGAGGGCAAAGTAAATTGCGACTGATATCATTCACGACCAAAACCGTGTACTTCATCGCCGCTCCTATTTCATCTTTAAAAGAATAAGGTATTATTCAGTTGTCTTTTATCGTCACCTTCTCTCGAGATGCGAGTACTCCTTGGTTTAGGAGGGTACACCTATTATGCTTACTGGATAGTCTTCTTCCAAACCATAGGCTGGTGCCGAACGGTAGGGAAGGAAGAAAACCATTTAGCCTAACGATGGTGTACAGAAGGTAACGACTAAAGACAAATAAAGGGATTTGGAGAGATGGCAATAAAGTATACGGTTGAAGTCATGAATTGGATTATGGAAGAGGCATTGCTATGAATACCAGGATACCCCTACGAAACATTTTCATGTTTCAGTGCATTGTTAAAGGAAAAACTGTTTTCCCGATTAGACACTTACTCCAAGGGTATGTATTTACCAGGTTTCATTCTCATATCTGTATGGTTTTACAGATGATGAGTGGGAGTAAGATATTGGGAATTAGGTGATCATCCTCATTATATCGGAATTCGTTGTAATTGGTGATATTTGAGGAAATCGCCAGGGTACAGTTTTCCACCTACAACACACAGGTTTTTGAGTTGTTTAACTCAGCGGACTTATACAGAGTATTGTATGTTGTCCAGTGTCCATCAGGACAAAGGGGTAGGTCCTCGTACTATGTTCTGTTTACTTATAACTTCTCTAGTATTTAGACAAGTGTTTCGTAGAAATACATGGTCTAAGTTTTGAGAAGTTGTGGATATAAGAATAAAGTAGAGAACCAGGTATCACAAGTATCGGGATTCTTCAAAGAGATCGAAGATGTAGATTCTTGTGATTGGTATTCAGATGATAGTGATGGTTTTGAGAAACGAGTTTTCGCTTTCAGGTTACTCATAAGTGGATGGATTCCTAAGTTGAGTAATGCTGATTAGCCTCTTTCCATTAAGTTGATATGCACTGGAGACAGCTGCATGGATTGAATCTTGATTCCAATTAAATAAGTGCCAAAGTTTCTATATTGGATATAGAATGGATCGTACCTTAAAAGAAGTTAAGGTACGGGGAGTTGTCCAGCTTATGATTAAAACCAGACACTGGATAACTCAGGGCACGTTTCTGTAATGGCTGTTTGTGGGTTGACCCTGGCTATGACGAGGGTTGATATTCTACCATTTGGAAAATCAATAGTGATATTGTTCTTGACTCGCCACAGTTTTAGTAAAACAGATTTTTTTCAGAAAACAGTAGTGGGAGTATGGTAGAACTGGAAGTGATTCCAGAACCGCGAACGATTACGGAAAATTTAATAGGACCTATACATTCAATCAGGTTTGACATTCCAATAGCCACTCCGCAGATTTGGTGGGTAACCTCAGACACCCGAGAGGTACTTCGGTAAGCTCAAAGACGGTGACAGGGAGGTTCTTATCTACCCAGACTTGACACTACTGTTGTTCCAGGATATGAGACCCGGTAGGAGGGTTGTCGTAGTCAGTGGGAGCAGCAGAAGCATGGTGGGCAAGTAGCTTATGTCTATTTATAGACTAGAGCAGTTATAGCGGAGATAGATCATCTAATTTTGATGTGACAGTCATGGGTTTGACTTCAATCAGAATAAGGGATGGATCAGTTAAGAAAGTAGTAGGATGTGATGTCATGGTATCTGGATGACATACACAGAGTGGGAAGTAAAATTCCTATACTACGATCGGTTGTACTGTGGTCGTCACACAGTTGTTTCTCCAGACAGGATATGGATATAATATTTGACATTCTGGTTTCTAGATCTATGGTTTTAGATCTGGATTTGGGTAGTTTCCCAATGTGGGTGCTTTGACAGTATTCTAATGGTTTTTAGAATAGATGACTCCTAGCATGGTGGTGTACCTGCAGGTGATGGAGTCACCCTCTCTAAAGGTGTCGTATAGACTAAAGGGGAGAGGGATGTGCATGATTGGCAGATCACTTGCTTAGGCAATTGAGTCAATCATGAGATGTCAAGTACCACACCAGATGTTGTTTTTGCACTAGATGCAATAAGTTTGTATTAATCCAATCCTGGAGAAACATAAGGAAGCAGTTTTAGAACATAAGTACATGTTCTATGGATTTGATAACGGCAGCCTCTTTCGGGAGACGGTTATCATTCTAGGCTTCAAAGGTGACATGCATGACAGAGTGATTGTCAGAGTTTTTAGTTTTCCCTCTGACGAGGGACAGTATTATGGACAGGTGGTTCCAGAGGATACTGTGGGTGGCATGGTGCCGGATACTGATTAGGTTCAGTGATCCATTCAGTCTAAGAAGTTTGGATATGGAGCTCATTTATGAACTAAGGTCCCATCAGATATCCAGACATATTCTAAGACAGGTACTACTCAATTCGGGAGATGGCTTTCTCCGCGAACTTGAGATTTAGAGAGATATTGAAAGATACTTCTAGGCGGATCCACTCACCGAGGCTATTTCTCGAACACAATAGTTTTACAAACGGGCTTTGTGAAACTGATTAGTAGAGGAGTTGGATGTTCGGTTTCACACGGGCTGTGAGTAGTCGACATCGCAATATTAGCCTTGAGTGCAAGTGGGAGATTGTTGGAGATAGTGCCCTCATAGTCAATTATTGGATCGCAGGTACGTGATTGCAATGATTGCGGAGGACCTATCCCGGTAGGACAGTCTTACTCAAGATGATAGTATGCTATCTGGTTTGCCTTTATCAGTCTTGTACATGTTCAGGTGACTGATTGCATGTTACACTTTGATAGAGCCCTTAGGATCTTGCTTTACTACCAACAGTATGATGGCGATCATATACATGAGAGTTGGGTAGTTTATATGCATATCCTTAATTGTGGTCCCTAGTCGTGGGAGTTTCGAGATAGGGCATCGATACTCCGGAGTAGACTAGTGTGTACAGTCGAGACCCCGACGAGGGGCGGTGGCCGGTCTCACAAGCCACTGGTGTCAGTTGGATCACCTAAGTGTATACAGGTGCTCATTGGGTTATGAGTACACCGGACAGGACTCGCCGGGAATCTGCTAGTTAGTATTATATCTACCGTCAGATAGCAGTTCCCTGGTGACATGTGTACAGGTTAGTTCATCGACCTGAGGTCGTCATTTGTCTCGTGTGAGTTCCCACTGTGCTTTGATTTCTACCCTACCACGGCTCAAAGGAGTCGTGCAAACAGGTAGCTTTTGGGTACAGTCCCGAGCCATATGGAGGCACGTGAGCGGATCGGCAGGGGATTCGTCTCTCCCGGTATTGGGGGCGAGGTCGTGCTGTGTCTAGGAGAGCCATTACACAAAGCCCACGGCCGTGGCAGGAGATTTACTGGTAGGTACTCCAGTAGTATCTCAGGGTGTAATTGGGCTTCACTCCGACATGACTTATACTGCTATTGGGGGTCTGACGTTGCTAGCCCCCTAGGCGGATATGCGATACTCATTGACGAACGGACCGGACTGTATATACATTGTCACTGTTAGGCTCAGTAGGGTTTTCGGAGGAGTTCGCTCATCGGTCTCCCTTGAGTTCGCTCCTCGGCCACCCTTGAGGTCAGTCCATGGGCAGCCGTTACGCATTGCTAGTGCCGCTGACGGTTTGTGGTTAAACCCACTGCCATGGTGCTGACGAGTCATTAGAGTCCCCCACAGACAGTTTCCCAAGTTCGGGCGAAACGTTGTAGAGGCCGTATGGTTTTATGGCAGGATTCGGAAAATGCACGTGCGTTTACGCACGTGTCGATTTTCGGACAGATGATACTGGTCGGCTTTGGTTTAAGCCGGATCCGAGTATTATATTGAGTAGGTATAATATCTTTGTCTCAGTTGCATTTGTATTCGGTCGTAATACAAATGCGGGTATATTTATACAGTTTCGGGGTTATCCTGAAAGTCGTTTCAGGATCACTTTTGGAAGTTGCCAGTTTCCAGTTTTCTATCAGCCGTCTTTTAACATTTGGTTAAAGGCGGATTTATCTTTTCTTGGATGAGAGTGAGTCGTGCTTCTAGAAGGTTCTAGAAGGTTCTAGAATTTGTGACTAAGCTTTGTGACTCATGCTTTGATTTCATTACTTTCTTGTTTTGCTTAAGATCTTTAAGCAAGATATTTGTTTGTGTTCACATATGATATTTATCATATGGTCACCCCCCTCTCCTACGGTCACCCCCCCTCTCTTTATAAGAGGCCGGCCCCCTCCTCTCTCTCTCATGGTTGTTGATTTCATCGGTTAGAAAAGATATGATAGTTTTGGGGTGTATGGAATTCACAGTTCATTTCATTCCATCACCCGATTTCCACGGCAACTTCATTAACCGATCGTCCACGGATTTGGACGAAGTGAGACAAAGTCATCTACTCATTCTCTACATCATTCTTGATCGTCTCTTTTAGCAAACTTGACGATCGAGTTGCCTCGAGTCAGAGGCGGGAGCCCGTTTAAAGAACCGATCATGTGGTGCCACCTCAACGAGGAGATCGGACATCGACGAGATCGGAGCAGCCGCAACGGAGCGTGGGATGATGGTTGAAGAACGAAGGACTCGGATCGTTCGGTATAACCATTCTACACTCTTTACAGTTTGTTAGTTTAGCAATAATGGCAGATCCGGGTTAAAGTATACGATAGCGCCAGTTTAAAAGTTTTTGTTCCGCAATTGGCGTCTGTAGACTGCCGGGGCGCTAACGTAGACTTACAGTGGTATCAGAGCCTAACCATTTTGCTATACTAACTTGTGCTAACGTGTTCAAAACTTCGATCGAACCGAAAAACCAAAACTCCAAAAATCCTACCTGACAGTTTCTGTTAATTTTAAACGGTCTCAAAAATTATTTCTGGATATCTTAAAAATCCGTGCAGGGAAGTCTAAGAGCCACGACAAAATTTGGAGTCGTGATCCCTCCAAGCCGCCGCGGAAGGGCGGCCAAACCCATGGTTTGGCCGCGCAACCGCGGCCACGTGGGGAGCACGTGCTCCCAAATTTTGTCAGTTGGTTCTTTGTGGGATTTTGGGGTTTTTGATATATAAAGTTTTGGCCCAGATTTTGTTACTATTCACCAGTAAGCAGTGGGGCCCACTTTTTGATATTTGGTCTTTGGTCGATCGTAATTTAAACACGTTAGTTTACAGTGCTTACATTATATCTCCGACCGGGAATGTCATTTGATCGGTAAACCGCGTTTGATTGCTATAGTTCTTTTAGACGGGTTTGCGAACGTGACATTCGCGTTGATGTTCTGTGTTGTGCTGTGATGTTGCGGATTTGTCGTGGTGGATAGCAGTGTGCAATGGTAGTACTGTTTGAGTTTATTTGTACATTTGATATTGCGGGGCGAGCGTCCAACTTGTGGACTGCCGTCACTGCCTGTTGTATAATATTCTTTTGGGGCACGACCAGGTTGCGGTCGATGTACCTATTGTACTATTTTTCATTACTGTACTAGGTTTTGCCCCGAGACGGAGTGCACGGATAGCCGGGTTCGGGAAAGCAACGGGTCCGCATCTCATGGCTTTGAGAGGCAGAGGGGCCCCACTTCAGAATTGGCAGACTATTCGCCGCACTCGTAGGGGGTACAGGTTGACCCAAGGAGGGGTGCTCAATTTACCGGATTCCGTGAAGTGCCGGGTGTTCCATTCACTATGCTGTGGGGACTACCTCGCTTCAGGTTTTGGCGGGTAACTTGCCGCACCCGTAGGGGTCTAGGTTTCATTGCACAGGCTATCCACACGACAGGGGAACGTCGAGTTTCAGCAGCGGCTCTGTGAAACTCGGGGATCCCAGATATCTGTATTGTTCTGTGATGCTTATTACTTTTCTGTAATGTTGCATATTATCACGCCTGGAGCGATTATGTATATTGGCTTATATACTATGAGATGTTGTATATGTTTTACACTCACGCTAGTCCAGTCCCCGCTCTGTCGTTAGTTAAGTAACCTAACGGGTGATGACGGGACCCAGTGACGAATGCGGATGGCATATACGTACATTTTATTTTCGTTCTTTTCTGGTGTAATTGATTGATGGGACTGCATTGATTCTGATCAACGCAAAGTAAAAACAAACCCGTATACAGTTGTTGGAACAATTTAAAAAGTGTTGTTACAAAGACGTTTCCTTTTGTTATGCATAGCGGTATTCAGTGGAATATCCTGCACCTCATTCGACGGGCCAAGGGCTGATATCCCTTCACCGGGACTGACCCCTTGGGCAGAAGTTTGCGTCAGCGTAATAACTGCACTATAGTCGATTACAAGTTGCTTTGCATAGCGGTATTCAGTGGAATATCCTGCACCTCATTCCACGAGGAAGGAGCCGAGATCCCTTTACCGGGAGTGACCTCTTTAGCAAAAGGTTTTCGCCACTATATTTTAAAAAGCTATCAGGTTCCTTCAGCGATATCAAGTTCACTACGCTAAAGGTTTTTCGCCAAAAACCAGCCGTAGCCCTCCGTCACTTCTTTTGGGTATTCAGTAGTATTCAAGCTATGTATTTTGACCTAACGCCAAGGCATAGTGTTTGGTAGCTGCTGGGTATTCAATTGTTGCATAGATAGATGAGTTGGTTTGGGACAGTCGTTCTGCCATTTTGACCTAACGCCAAGGGCATGTGCGGGTGGGTTCAAATTAACAAGATAGTGATGGGTAGAACTTGGCATGTGACTTATGACATTTTGACCTAACGCCAAGGTTATAAGAGCATGGGGCAAAAACAATATCGAGAGTTTCTAAAGAAACTGAAACTTGCCAAGTATGCGCATACCTTCTGGAGTATGAGTAACGTGGATGCATTCCATCACGTTATCATGCGATGAGAGTTGGATCCCGATTCCCACTGATGAGTTGGTTTACTCTTCGGGTGATCCCGATTGATTCTTCTTTAGGTTTGGAGGAGAATTTGACAAGACAGTGGGAGGTTTCCGGGTTAGATAAAATGATGACCATTCTGATCTAGGATAGAGTGCACGCAGAGTGTTTCTTTTCTCTCTCTCTCTTTGGCAGCGACCTTTAACCGACCCTTGACTATGACTCAGTGACCAGGTTGACCGAACCTTCTTAAAATACTGGCTTTTGGATTGTCTGAGTTGCATAAGTCATTGCCACTCCTTCTTTTACCCTTTGAATTTCTCAGAACACCCGTATTACTACGGATATCCACTTCCATTGGATAGATCCATCGTATGGTTATATACGAACTCGAAGGGACTTCTTCGGGGATGGATCCAGGTTCAGGAGAAATAGAATTGGTTTATTCAGTTGTCTTTTATTATCACCTTCTCTCAGGTTGCGAGAGCTCCTTGGTTTAGGAGAGTACACCTATTACGCTTATTGGATAGTCTTATTCCAAACCATAGGCTGGTGCCAAAAGGTAGGGAATGAAGAAAACCAATTAGCCTAAGTAGGGTGTGCAGAAGGTAATATGTAAAGACAAAATAAAGGGATTAGAAAGAGGGCAAAGTAAATTGCGACTGATATCATTCACGACCAAAACCGTGTACTTCATCGCCGCTCCTATTTCATCTTTAAAAGAATAAGGTATTATTCAGTTGTCTTTTATCGTCACCTTCTCTCGAGATGCGAGTACTCCTTGGTTTAGGAGGGTACACCTATTATGCTTACTGGATAGTCTTCTTCCAAACCATAGGCTGGTGCCGAACGGTAGGGAAGGAAGAAAACCATTTAGCCTAACGATGGTGTACAGAAGGTAACGACTAAAGACAAATAAAGGGATTTGGAGAGATGGCAATAAAGTATACGGTTGAAGTCATGAATTGGATTATGGAAGAGGCATTGCTATGAATACCAGGATACCCCTACGAAACATTTTCATGTTTCAGTGCATTGTTAAAGGAAAAACTGTTTTCCCGATTAGACACTTACTCCAAGGGTATGTATTTACCAGGTTTCATTCTCATATCTGTATGGTTTTACAGATGATGAGTGGGAGTAAGATATTGGGAATTAGGTGATCATCCTCATTATATCGGAATTCGTTGTAATTGGTGATATTTGAGGAAATCGCCAGGGTACAGTTTTCCACCTACAACACACAGGTTTTTGAGTTGTTTAACTCAGCGGACTTATACAGAGTATTGTATGTTGTCCAGTGTCCATCAGGACAAAGGGGTAGGTCCTCGTACTATGTTCTGTTTACTTATAACTTCTCTAGTATTTAGACAAGTGTTTCGTAGAAATACATGGTCTAAGTTTTGAGAAGTTGTGGATATAAGAATAAAGTAGAGAACCAGGTATCACAAGTATCGGGATTCTTCAAAGAGATCGAAGATGTAGATTCTTGTGATTGGTATTCAGATGATAGTGATGGTTTTGAAAACTATCATGAAGCAAAAGAAAGTCAAGGGTGGGAGAAAACTTCATGATACAACAATATGCAAAGACAACCCTCCAAAAACCAAATTTGCATGCTTGCAAATAAGCCCTCCTCCACCAATTTCCGGCCAAGGAAAGATACAAAGAAATATAGCCGAAATGGAAAAAAAAACTGGCAACTCCAAAAAACTGATTCCGTAACAAATTACAGGAAAACCCCGCTACTGTATATACATACCCGTATTTGTATTCCCACCGAATACAAATGCAATGAGACAAAGTCTACACTGTACACTACAAGGATCCGGCTTAAACCAAAGCCCTCTAGTATTAACCGTCCGATCCTGATCCGTGCAATACCGCACGTATCTGATCGAACCCTGCCATATCTCCATACGGCCTCTACAGCGTTTCGCCCGAAACTTGAGAAACTGGTCTGTGGGGGACTCTAAAGACTCGTCAACACATTGGTTGTGGATTTAACCACTAGCACGTCAGAGGTATTAGCCTATAAGTAACGGGCTACCAGGTATTGACAAAAAGGGACGTCGATGAGCAAACTCATCCTGACACCCTACTGAGCCTGTCAGTGACAATATCCGTACAGTCCGGTCCGTTCGTCTATGAGCATCGCATGACGGGCCTAGGGGGTTGGTAAAAGTCAGACTCCCAAAAGCGGTACAAGTCGTATCGGAGTGTAGCCCAGAACACCCTGAGATACTACTGGAATACCTACCAGTAAATCTCCTGCCTTGGCCAAGGACTTCATGTAATGGCTCTCCTAGACACAGCGCGACCTCACCCCCAATACCGGGAGAGACGAACCCCTGCAGATCCGCTCACTGCCTCCATGTGGCTTGGGACTGTACCCAACTAAAACCTGTTTGCACGTCTCCTTTGAGCGTGGTAGGGTAGTAATCAAAGTACAGTGGGAACTCACACGAGAAAAATGACGATCTCAAGTCGATGAACTAACATGTACACATGTCACCAGGAAACTGCTATCTGACGTCAGGTATAAGACCAACTAGCATGTTCCCAGCGAGTCCTGTCCGGTGTACTCATAACCCAATGAGCACCTGTATACATCTTAGGTGAACCAACTAACACCAGTGGCTTGTGAGACCGGCCACCGCCCCTCGTCGGGGTCTCAACTGTATACACTAGTCTACTCTGGAGTATCGATGCCCTGTCTCGAAACTCCCACGACTAGGGACCTTTTAAGGATGTGCTTATAGACTACCAGCTCCCACGTATATGATCGCCCTCATGCTGCTGGCAGTCAAGCAAGAATCCTAGGGGCTCTATCAACGTGCAATAATGACCTGTAAGGTCACCTAAAGCAGTACACGATGATAAAGGTAAACCAGATAGCATACTATCATCTTGAGTAAGACTGTCCTACCGGAATAGGTCCTCCCTTAATCATTGCAATCACGTGCCTGTGATCCAATAATTGACTCTGAGGGCACTATCTCCAACATTATGAACTAGGTCCCATCAGATATCCAGACATATTCTAAGACAGGTATTACTCAATTCGGGAGATGGCTTTCTCCGCGAACTTAAGATTAAGATAGACATAGAAAAAAACATCAGGGCGGATCCACTCATTGAGGCTATTTCTCGAACACAAGAGTTTTACAAACGGGCTTTGTGAAACTGATTAGTAGAGGAGTTGGATGTTCGTTATCACACGGGCTGTGAGTATGCGACATCGCAATAATTAGCCTTAAGTGCAAGTGGGAGATTGTTGGATGTAGTGCCCTCAAAATCAATTATTGGATCGCAGGTACGTGATTGCAATGACTGAGGGAAGACCTATACCGGTAGTACAGTCTTACTCGAGATGATAGTATGCTATCTGGTTTGCCTTTATCAGTCGTGTACAGGTTCAGGTGACTGATCACTATTACACGTTGATAGAGCCCTTAGGATCTTGCTTGACTACCAACAGTATGATGGCGATCATATACGTGAGAGTTGGGTAGTCTATAAGCACATCCTTAATTGTGGTCCCTAGTCGTGGGAGTTTCGAGACAGGGCATCGATACTCCGGAGTAGACTAATGTATACAGTCGAGACCCCGACGAGGGGCAGTGGCCGGTCTCACAAGCCACTGGTGTCAGTTGGATCACTTAAGATGTATACAGGTGCTTATTGGGTTATGAGTACACCGGACAGGACTCGCCGGGAACCTGCTAGTTGGTATTTATACCTAGCGTCAGATAGCAGTTCCCTGGTGACATGTGTACAAGTTAGTTCATTGACCTGAGGTCGTCATTTGTCTCGTGTGAGCTCCCACTGTGCTTTGATTTCTACCCTACCACGGCTCAAAGGGGTCGTGCAAACAGGTGTTTTTTGGGTACAGTCCTGAGCCACATGGAGGCAAGTGAGCGGATCGGCAGGGGATTCGTCTCTCCCGGTATTGGGGGTGAGATCGCGTTGTGTTTAGGAAAGCCATTACACCAAGTCCTTGGCCAAGGCAGGTGAGAATTACTGGTTAGTATTCCAGTAGTTTCTCAGGGTTTTCAGGGCTTGTCTCCGACACGACTTATACCGCTATTGGGGGTCTGACGTTACCGGCCCCCTAGGCCCGATATGCGATACTCATAGACGAACGGACCGGACTTTATGTATATTGTCACTGTTAGGCTCAGTAGGGTTCCAGGATGAGTTCGCTCATCGGCTTCCCTTGAGGTCAGTACATGGGCAGCCGTTACGCATTGCTAGTGCCGCTGACGTGCTTGTGGTTAAACCCACTGCCAGGGTACTGATGAGTCATTAGAGTCTCCCACAGATAGTTTCCCAAGTTTGGGCGAAACGTTGTAGAGGCCGTATGGTTTTATGGCAGGGTTCGGAAAATGCACGTGCGTTTACGTACGTGTCATATTTCGGGCAGATAATACTGGTGGGCTTTGGTTTAAGCCGGATCCTAGTATTATACTATGTAGATATAATATCTTTATCTCGGTTGCATTTGTATTCGGTCGTAATACAAATGCGGGTATGTATGTACAGTTACGCGGTTATTCTGAAATTCGTTTCGGGATCGCTTTTCGAAGTTGCCCGTTTTCTATCACCCGTATTAAACATTCGGTTTAATGCGGAATTATCTTTTTCTTTTGGGTGAGTCATGAGGGTGAGTCATGAGGAAGCTTCTAGAATTGATGACTAGGTTTCATGACTCATTGTTTGCATTAAATGGTTGATGAGGTGTTTAAGTGACTCATTGTTTGCATTAATGCCTTTTGGTAATGCTTAGGATATTTTGTGAGGAGAACCTTTACATATAGTCACCACTTGCTCCTACACTCACCACCCCACTCCATTTCAGCCCATATATTGGCAGGCCCCCTTGTTAAAAAGATAATGGAGTTTGGTTCATGGAAATTTATAGCTCATTTCTCATTACTCCATTAAAAGGCAACCTCATTAACCGTTCATCCATAGTTTTGAATGAAACGAGACAAAGTATTCTACATCATTCTCTACTTCATCTTGGTCATCTCTTTTAGCAGACTTGATGATCGAGTTGCCTCGGTATAGAGGCGGGAGCACGTTTAAAGATCCGTTGACGTGGTGCCACCTGGACGAGGAGACAAGAGATCGGAGCAGCCACTAAGGAGCGTGGGATGATGGCTAAAGACCGAAGGACTCGGATCGTTCGGTATAGCCTTTCTACCTCTTTATAGTTTGTTAGTTTAGTGTTAATGCAAGATCCGGGTTATAGTATGCGATAGCGCCAGTTATAAAAGTTTTTGTTCAGCGTTTGGCGTCTGAAAGACGGCCGGGGCGCTACCGTAGACTTACAGGAACTGAGGCAAGCCCTAGGGTATGACCGCGGTTCCGCGATCCAAAAGGTGGAGTTTGGATATCGTTCTTCTAGAGGGTCTACAGAATCGCTTGCATGATTTTTTGAAAATTTTAAACTCAAAAAAAATCCAACTCTTGGAAAATTTCCAGCGGGGAAAATTGGGTTATTGATATCCGTTCAAACTTATTAATATCGTCTAAATAACCTGAATACATGTTAGAATTACGATTACGAAACACTCCGAGTTGCCTTGGCAGAAAGTTAACATCACAAGAAAATTTAGTAAAAACAAACAACACCTGAAACGCCAAAATCCAGAGACTGGAACACCATGAAAATTTGAAGCCATAACTCCCAAATTGGGCCGAGCTCGCCGGTTTTTATGCCTATGTGACCGGCCACTTTTGCACCAAAATGCTTCAAATTTTCACAGTGTTCATGTTATATCACATTCAACATTCTGCAGTTGTTTAAAAAAAATTTAAATCCCTTTAAAAATTCGACAGAAACTAGGTATTGGTGTTGCAAGTCTCGGAGTAGTTTCGATTTCGTAACCTAACAAATATCGTTTAAATCTCTAGCTTGGCTCTGATACCACTATAGGGTTACTTAGCAAGGCAGCAAGGTTTCGGGAGGCATCATCCATGCCGTTTTCAAATTTTTGTCGTTCTAAAGAACCCTAACCCTAGAATTTTAACTAGATATTTAAACGAACAACATGCAAACAACTTTGCAAACAAGTGAATGCGGAATACAACCTTTGTAGACCGGTCATTCACTTCAAATGCTCCGTGTAGAAGTCCCTTCGCTGCAAGTAAGAATCTCCCGAACTCTTGAGAGGCTCCACAAGGTGAAAGATGCAAACTTGCTCGAAGTTTTCGAGATCGAAGATGATCTACGTCGAGAAAACTCAAGCTCATGCTACCTCTTCACTAAATTAGGGTTTAGTGAAGCAAACACCCTAAACTAAATGGCTAATAGTAGAGGATGATGAAGTAGAAAATGGGCTCTCTTTAGTTTTCTTTTTCTCACAATATTTTCTCATCTTGGAAAAAGCTAGCAAGCTTTTCATGAGGAAGAAGAAGATGAAGTGATGAACAAATGAAACTCATGAGGTGAGAATATGAACCATGGCTGAGTTAGTATCATACACTAACCCTTTTAGAGACTTGACTATGGTTAGTATAATGGTTGGGTTAATAAATATCTATAGCAAAACAAAAGGAGTGGACTTGGTCAATGGTTATCCACAAGCTTTCTCAAATCTTCCACCATGACAAATTCTACCATTTTAGAATTACTTGTTAGTGTTTATGCCCTAGAAGGCCATTACTGTATCATACTAGCTTGTATATTACTTAATGGAAGCTTGGGATATTCACATGTATATAACAGTCTTGCTAAACATGGTAGTATGCTACTTGGTTTTTCTATCTTAATATGTGAGTGTACGTATTGATAGAGCTCTTAGGATCTTGCTTGTCTACCAGCGTTGTGATGGCAGTCACACTAGTGGGGGCTGGGTAGTCTACAAGCACATCCTTATTCAGGTCCCCGGTCGTTGGATTATCGAGACAGAGCATCGATACTCCGGAGTAGACTGGTGTGTACGCTTCTCATCCCAGTTGGGGAGATGGTCTGTCCCACAGCCGTCAGTACGTCGTACTGGAGATAGTATACAGGTGCTCGTTAGGTTACGGGTACACCGGACAGGACTCACAGGGAACTGTTGGTTGGTTTGATACCAGTCGTCAGTGAACAGTTCCCAGGTGACATGAGTACAGCGTAGTCCGCAGACTTGACACTGCTACTTCGCCTCGAGTGTGTCCCACTGTTCTTAGATTGCTACCCTACCACGGCTCAAAGGAGTCGTGCAAACAGGTAGCAGTTGGGTGCAGTCCCGAGCACTTGGAGGCAGTGGCGGTTAGACAGGATTCGTCCCTCCCGGTATTGGGAGTAGATATCGTGCTGTGTCAGAGAGCCATTACGCAAAGTCCCTGGCCAGGGCAAGCGAGATTTGCTGGTAGGTTCCAGTAGTTTCTCAGGGTGTAATGGGCTTTACTCCGACACGACTTATACCGCTATTAGGGGACTGACGCTTGCCGCCCCCCTAGGCCCGATATGCGATAGTCTTGGACGAACGGACCGGACTGTATGGAGATTGTCACATCAGACTCAGTAGGAGTTCGGATGGGTTTACTCATCGGCCTTCTTATCGACAACTACCTGGGGACCGTTACGTACAGCTAGTGCCGCTTGCGGTCTGTGGTTAAACCCACTGCCAGCGTAGTAGTCGAGTCTCTAGAGTCCCACACAGAGAGTTTCCTACTCCAGGCGAAACGATATAGAGGTTGCATGGTTTTGCGACAAAGGGTTCGGACGCATACGTGCGTTTACGCGCGTACGACTTTCGAACAGTTTTTACCAGTCGGCTTTGGTTTAAGCCAGTTACTGGTATCCGGTTATTGGATTTTTACAGTCTAAAGTTTTTCCGTATTTTTTACGGATCGGAGGGGCGTTCTCGTAATTACTCGAGAAGCTTCTAGAAGATGTGACTAAGGAGGTTTCTTTTGGATAAGAGAGTGAGTCATGATGGTGATTCATTCATTTCATTAATGCACATTTATTGCTTAATGACTCATGCTAATGAATCACCACTAGATATTTCATGAAGCATGCTTATTCATTTCTTTTTATTCATTATTGAAAAATAAGAATGCTTCATAATATTATGATACACTCTCTCTCTTCTCTCATTATCTTATCTCATATTCTCTCTCCTCAAGCTCTCATCTTCAAGATACTAACCTTAATCCTCATGTGTTGAGAACAAAGGTTTAGTTAGACTAAACAATCCATAACCTTCACTCTACATCATCCTTTCATCTTTGATTAGCAATCAAAGTTGATTAGTTACCTCAAGTTAGAGGTTTAGCTTGGAGTTTCGCTCTCGGGTGGATCGTCTACTACCTAGAGAAGGCCGAGGAGAACAAAGGAGGACACAAAGACGAAGGACTAGTTTCGATCGGTATAATCCCTTAACACTATAGTTTAGTTTAGCTATGTGTTTAGTTATTATTTGTTTAGCTTCGATTCAAGCGGTTAGTCGATGTTCGTTGTTTAAACTTGATCGTTTTTGAAAATTCCGCCTCCCCACAAGTACTGGGGTGTACTACATCGACTTACAGTGGTATCAGAGCCTCGCTAAACAATAAATAACTTAATTGCAAATTTGTACGAATTTCGAACGGAAAAACAAAGCCGCAAAACCCTAATTCTGCCAAGTTTCTGTCGAAGTTAAAATGAAGTCAGAAAATTTTTCAGGTGTGTTCAGAGAGCTTGACATGACCACAGGAGAACACCCAAAAAATTTGGGCTTCTGATTCGTCTAAAGTGCCGCGGAAGGGCGGCGGATCCCACCGATCCGCCGCGCAACCGCGGCCGAGTTGACGAGTCAGGAACTCGTTTTTTTTGGGTGGGTCCCCTGTGGTGTTTTGGGTTTTCTGGAATATTTAATTATTGCTCAGGTTACTGTTTAACAGAGCAGATTTTGGAGCAATATTGAAGTTGTTTATTCGATCGAATTGTACAGTATTTGCGTATTGGATTATATCTATGATTGTTTAATGTGTTCGTAAACCTCCCCCAACTGCTAGTATGTCGGTTGGCAGGGGGTTGCACATTTCTGAAATGGTAATATCTGTTTGTGCATATAAACTGTATTGGACTATTGTGGTGTATAGCCGGGGTTCGCAATGGGTTATCGTTTAATTCATTTGTTGTAAATGTAATTTGTTGTAATATTATTTTCGCGGGGCACTTCCAGGTTGCGGTCGTAGCCACCGTTGTATTATTTCATTTTACTGTTTTTTGCTCCTAGGACTGGCCCAAGGTGGGGTACACAGACTACCGGGTGGGTAGTTTGCCGTACCCGTAGGGGTCGAGGGTGGGGTAACGGCTATTCATCACAACTGTGTAATCTGTCTTTTCTTGCAGGCTCAAAAGAAATACAGATTGCTTGCAAATCCAATATTGTTTATCTGTGTTCTGGAATGAATATCATTGCGTCAGACGAATGTAAAATATCTATATTATGATAGCTATTTAGACGTCACTTATGTTTTACACCCGCGCTAGCCCAGCCCCCGCTCTGTCGTTAGTTAAGTAACCTAACGAGTGATGACGGGACCCCGTGGCGAATGCGGATGGCATAAGAGGACGTTGTATTTTCGTTGTTTTCTGCAATGATAGGTTAATGATGGGACGCATTATCTATAATGCAAAGTAAAACAAACCAAAGTTTAAATCGTTGGAACAATTTAAAAGAAACCACTCGGTTATTTTTAAAACAGATAATTTTAAATGCGGAGATTTAACCACTCCTTTTTAAAAGCTATCAGGTTCCTTCGGTTATATCAAGTTCACTACGTTCACGGTTTCGCCAAAACCAGTCGTAGCCCTCCGTCATTTCTTATGAATGGTCAGTAGTATTCAAGCTATGTTTGTTTGGCCCTTAGTCAAGACATAGTGATTGGTAGCTGCTGGGGTATTCATTTGTTGCATAGATAGATGAGTTGGTTTGGGACAGTCATATTACTTTGTTGGCCCTTAGTCAAGAGTATACGGATGGGTTCAAATCAACAGGATAATGATGGGCAGAACTTGACATGTGACTTATGATTTGTTGGCCCTTAGTCAAGGTCATAAGAGCATGGGGCAAAAACTTATATCGGGAATTTCTAAAGAAACTGAAATTTGCGAAGAGATGCATACCATTTTGAGTTTGATGAATGTTGGTAGCATTCCTACAACATTATCAGACGATGATATTTGGATCCCGATCCTACTGTGAGTACTTGATACTTATCAGGATATTCGTCACTTAACGATCAATGCTATAAACCTAGTAGGTGTCCAGAAAAGTGTCAGCGGGGTTACGCCCCCAGAGAAAAGAGGTTACTTAATTAAGGAACTTCGCGAAAGCGTTGGAAAACCTCCCTCGAAGTATCGACACCGGCCTGGCTGAACGGTTAAGCAAGTATTGTACGGTGAGAATAGTCTTGGCTAATTCTTCTTTTATGGTTTGAGGAAGGATTCGAGAAACAGTGGGAGCCATCCAGTTTAGATAAACTAAAAACCACTCTAAACTTGCAAGAGCATCATGCTAAAGAGTTTTCTTCTCTCTCTCCTAATTGCAGCGACCCTGAAAATGACTGGACTTAAGTTACTTTTAGAGAAAAATATACTGACGGGGCCAAACTATAAAGATTGGCTGCGGAATGTCAAGATGGCTTTGACCTATGACAAACTGGGGTACGTCCTCACCGCTACGGCACCTGCTGTCCCTGGTCCCAAATCCAGCAATGCGGATAAGGAAATCCGCAAAACCTGGGATTTAGATTGCGCGAGAGCCAAGTGCATCGTGCTTGCCTCGATGAACAATGAACATCAGAGGAGGCACGAGGATATGTCCCTAGATGGCATATTTCTCCATACAAAGGAACTTTATGGAGAGCAATCTCGTATAGCAAGATACGAGACCTCTAAGAAATTGTTTCGAGCGAGGTTGGCTGTCGGGTCATCGGTAGGTGAACATGTCCTACAGATGATTGGCTATATAGAAGAGCTCGCAGACCTTGGGACGACTTTAGATAATGAGCTCTATACAGACCTTGTTCTCCAGTCCCTTCCTCCCACCTACGCCCAGTTTATCCTCAACTTCAATCTTCAAGGAAAAGAAGTTGAACTTGCGGAACTCCTGAACATGTTAAGGAGTGCGGAGGGCACCTTGCAGAAGGCAAGGGAAACACCCGCTATGTTTGTTGGCGGTTCATCTTCTTCCGGGTCCAAGGCTAGGGCCAAAGGAAGGAAGAAGAAGGCCGCACCAAGACCTAGAGGAGGTGTTAGTAAGGTGGGAGGGAAGGGAAAGAAAAAGAAAGCAGTACCGATAGTTGGTCAGGATGAGTGCTTCCATTGTCACAGGAAAGGGCACTGGAAGAAGGATTGCAAGGCGTGGAACGCCAAGAACCAGGAACCGAAGCAAGCTGTGGCTTCGACTTCAGGTGTGTTTGTAATTGAGAATTGTCTGTCGATCAACTCTACTTCCTGGGTATTGGATACCGGGTCAGGATCTCATATTTGCAATTCATTGCAGGCACTGAGAAACCGTAGAGTGCTGAAGGAAGGTGATATGATCCTCAGGGTTGCTAACGGAGCTAGCGTGGGAGCTGCGTCCGTCGGGGATTATCACCTAGGATTGACGAGTGGACACATTTTGGTTTTACATAACTGTTATTTTGTACCAAGCTTAACGTGTAATATCATATCAGTTTCCTTGTTATCAAATAAAGGTTATGATTTCACGTTTGTAAGAGATGTTGTCAACATCCACCTTAATCATGGTTTGATTGGGTCCGGTACTCTAAATAACGGCATATATGTGTTAAACCAACTCCAAATTTTCAATGTCCAGAACACACTAAAAAGAAAGTCTCCAGATTTAAATAAAGCTTTCTTATGGCATTGTAGACTGGGTCACATCAATGAGAGAAGGTTGACTAAGTTGCATAGAGAAGGATATTTGGACACGTTCGAATATCAAACTTATGACACTTGTCAATCTTGTCTCAAAGGAAAGATGACAAAGACTCCATTCACTGGACAAGGAGTAAGAGCGAGCAAGCTCTTAGGACTCATACACAGTGACGTATGCGGTCCAATGTCTACACATGCGAGAGGTGGTTATTCCTACTTCATTACTTTTACAGATGATTTCTCTAGGTATGGATATGTTTTCTTAATGAAGCATAAATCAGAGGCCTTTGAGAAATTCCTGGAATTCAAGAGTGAAGCGGAAAACCAAACAGGCAAAAGTATTAAGACACTGAGATCTGATCGAGGTGGAGAATACTTAAGTGCCGAGTTCCTAGGTTACCTAAAAGAGAAAGGAATTCTCTCTCAGCTTACTCCTCCATACACTCCACAGCACAACGGTGTATCGGAGAGACGGAATCGAACCCTATTGGATATGGTACGATCCATGATGAGTAATGCTGAGTTACCGCAATCTTTCTGGGGATATGCGCTAGAATCAGCGGCATATATTTTGAACAGAGTTCCAACCAAAACTGTGCCTACCACACCATATCAGATGTGGAGTGGGAAGAAACCCTATCTTCAGTATATAAGGATTTGGGGATGTCCAGCTTTTGTAAAAAAGCAGCATGTGGACAAGCTCGAGGCACGATCAGTACTATGTAAGCTTGTAGGATATCCAAAGAACTCCAAGGGATATTGCTTCTATTACGCAGAGGAACAAAAGGTTTTTGTTTCTCGTAATGCCCATTTTCTAGAACAACAAGTTTTAGAAAAGGATACAAATGGGAGCGAAATAGAACTGGAAGAAATTCCAGAACCACAAGCTGCTACTGAAAGTTTGGTAGAACCAGAGGTTCAAGAAAAACAGAACATTCCCGCACCCCTCCGCAGGAGTAGTAGGCCGTCTCATCCGCCTGAGAGATACTACGGTTTTCTCATAGACGGGGATAGAGAGGATTGCATCATAGATGATGATGAACCTACTGACTTCCAGCAGGCCATCCAGAGCGGTGACTCGGTACGATGGCTAGATGCAATGCGGACCGAAATGGAGTCCATGTACACCAACAAAGTATGGACTTTGGACTTTGCTCCAGATGGGGTAAAACCCATAGGATGCAAATGGATCTTCAAGAAAAAGATTGGTGTAGATGGGCAGGTGGAAACCTATAAGGCTAGACTTGTTGCAAAGGGTTTTCGTCAAAGACCTGGTTTGGACTATGACGAAACTTTTTCTCCAGTGGCTATGCTCAAATCCATTCGGGTCCTTCTTGCTATTGCCGCCTTCCATGATTATGAAATCTGGCAGATGGACGTAAAGACGGCTTTTCTGAATGGAAATTTACAAGAGAGCGTCTATATGGATCAGCCAGAGGGTTTCAATCAGAGTAGGAGCAGCGGGAAAGTATGCAAGCTGCTTAAGTCCATTTACGGACTAAAGCAGGCATCGCGGAGTTGGAACATCTGTTTTGATGAGACAGTCAAAGAATATGACTTTATCAAAAATCCAGATGAACCGTGCATATATAGTAAAGTTGTGGCCAGAAGTGTCGTATTCCTCGTCTTGTACATGGATGACATTCTATTGATAGGAAATGACATTCCTATGCTGCAATCTGTCAAAGGATTCTTGTCACACAGGTTCTCCATGAAAGACCTGGGTGATGCCTCTTACATTCTGGGGATCCGGATCTATCGTGATAGATCCAAGAGGATGTTGGGACTTTCGCAGTCCAGGTATATCGACACTGTACTGAAAAGATTCAGTATGGAAGATTCTAAGCGCGGTAATCTACCGGCTTGTCACGGAATCACCCTCTCCAAAGAGATGTCTCCCAAGACTGATTTGGAAAGGGAACGCATGTCTATTATACCCTACGCTTCTGCGGTAGGCTCTATAATGTATGCGATGTTGTGTACCAGACCAGATGTAGCTTACGCACTAAGCGTGGTAAGCCGGTATCAGTCAGACCCAGGGGAGAAACACTGGATAGCAGTAAAGAACATTCTCAAGTACCTGAGGAGGACTAAGGAGATGTTCTTGGTTTACGGCGGAAAAGACCTCAGGTTGGAGGCCTTTGCTGATTCCGGCTTCCAGAGTGATAAGGACGATTCCAAGTCCATGTCGGGTTATGTCTTTACCCTCAATGGAGGGGCGGTGTGCTGGAAGAGCTCCAAGCAGGACACCGTTGCTGACTCGACGATGGAAGCGGAGTATATAGCTGCTTGCGATGCCGCAAAAGAAGCAGTCTGGATGAAGAAGTTCCTAACAGAACTTCAGGTGGTTCCTACCATAGTTGATCCAATACCTCTGTATTGCGACAACAACGGAGCTATAGCTTTAGCGAAGGAACCAAGGTCCCATCAGAAGTCCAGACACATCTTGAGGCGGTATCACCTGATCAGGGAGATCATTGATCGTCAGGAGATCGAGGTTCGGAGAGTTGCTTCAGAAGAGAACATTGCTGATCCATTCACGAAGGCCCTTCCTCAGATTCAGTTCGAGAGGCTGCTCGAGATCATTGGTCTGCGATATGCCAGTACATGGCCCTAGTGCAAGTGGGAGATTGTTAGTGTTTATGCCCTAGAAGGCCATTACTGTATCATACTAGCTTGTATATTACTTAATGGAAGCTTGGGATATTCACATGTATATAACAGTCTTGCTAAACATGGTAGTATGCTACTTGGTTTTTCTATCTTAATATGTGAGTGTACGTATTGATAGAGCTCTTAGGATCTTGCTTGTCTACCAGCGTTGTGATGGCAGTCACACTAGTGGGGGCTGGGTAGTCTACAAGCACATCCTTATTCAGGTCCCCGGTCGTTGGATTATCGAGACAGAGCATCGATACTCCGGAGTAGACTGGTGTGTACGCTTCTCATCCCAGTTGGGGAGATGGTCTGTCCCACAGCCGTCAGTACGTCGTACTGGAGATAGTATACAGGTGCTCGTTAGGTTACGGGTACACCGGACAGGACTCACAGGGAACTGTTGGTTGGTTTGATACCAGTCGTCAGTGAACAGTTCCCAGGTGACATGAGTACAGCGTAGTCCGCAGACTTGACACTGCTACTTCGCCTCGAGTGTGTCCCACTGTTCTTAGATTGCTACCCTACCACGGCTCAAAGGAGTCGTGCAAACAGGTAGCAGTTGGGTGCAGTCCCGAGCACTTGGAGGCAGTGGCGGTTAGACAGGATTCGTCCCTCCCGGTATTGGGAGTAGATATCGTGCTGTGTCAGAGAGCCATTACGCAAAGTCCCTGGCCAGGGCAAGCGAGATTTGCTGGTAGGTTCCAGTAGTTTCTCAGGGTGTAATGGGCTTTACTCCGACACGACTTATACCGCTATTAGGGGACTGACGCTTGCCGCCCCCCTAGGCCCGATATGCGATAGTCTTGGACGAACGGACCGGACTGTATGGAGATTGTCACATCAGACTCGGTAGGAGTTCGGATGGGTTTACTCATCGGCCTTCTTATCGACAACTACCTGGGGACCGTTACGTACAGCTAGTGCCGCTTGCGGTCTGTGGTTAAACCCACTGCCAGCGTAGTAGTCGAGTCTCTAGAGTCCCACACAGAGAGTTTCCTACTCCAGGCGAAACGATATAGAGGTTGCATGGTTTTGCGACAAAGGGTTCGGACGCATACGTGCGTTTACGCGCGTACGACTTTCGAACAGTTTTTACCAGTCGGCTTTGGTTTAAGCCAGTTACTGGTATCCGGTTATTGGATTTTTACAGTCTAAAGTTTTTCCGTATTTTTTACGGATCGGAGGGGCGTTCTCGTAATTACTCGAGAAGCTTCTAGAAGATGTGACTAAGGAGGTTTCTTTTGGATAAGAGAGTGAGTCATGATGGTGATTCATTCATTTCATTAATGCACATTTATTGCTTAATGACTCATGCTAATGAATCACCACTAGATATTTCATGAAGCATGCTTATTCATTTCTTTTTATTCATTATTGAAAAATAAGAATGCTTCATAATATTATGATACACTCTCTCTCTTCTCTCATTATCTTATCTCATATTCTCTCTCCTCAAGCTCTCATCTTCAAGATACTAACCTTAATCCTCATGTGTTGAGAACAAAGGTTTAGTTAGACTAAACAATCCATAACCTTCACTCTACATCATCCTTTCATCTTTGATTAGCAATCAAAGTTGATTAGTTACCTCAAGTTAGAGGTTTAGCTTGGAGTTTCGCTCTCGGGTGGATCGTCTACTACCTAGAGAAGGCCGAGGAGAACAAAGGAGGACACAAAGACGAAGGACTAGTTTCGATCGGTATAATCCCTTAACACTATAGTTTAGTTTAGCTATGTGTTTAGTTATTATTTGTTTAGCTTCGATTCAAGCGGTTAGTCGATGTTCGTTGTTTAAACTTGATCGTTTTTGAAAATTCCGCCTCCCCACAAGTACTGGGGTGTACTACATCGACTTACAGTACTTTGATAAATAAAAACCCTAGGATTATGCCAACTATAGTGTAAGTCTCATACACCCATGTTTCATGTATCATCAAGCATGACACAATAAAATGTATATTAATATATATCACATATATACTATATGCACACAAGTGAGAAAAAGAATACTTAGTGAGTAAATATTAGTTAATGTAAGTTAATATATCAAATATATAATTATACATTAAATTATCAAATCAACACTTGATTTAATAATCCGGATATATCACATATAACCGACTAATATCATATGAATCATCTTATCGAATCAACACTTGATCCAATAACCCGGCTATATCTCATATAACCGACCGATATCACATATCGCGAGAATAGAATGCGGTATCACATATGCGCATTAATCTCAGTCTCGCACATATCACATATGTGCTCCTACTTCGTTTCGCATGAACCAAGAAACATCTGTGTAGGCTCTAAAGACTCGTCAATACGCCAGCAGTAGGTGATGATCATATCAAACACCCACAAGCCACAAACGGTCTGCCAAACGTAACGGCCACCTGGGTATTGAGCAATCAGAAGATCAACAAGCAAGCCTGTTCACACTTCTGTGAATCCAATCAGTAACACTACCGTACACCTGGTCTCTTCGTCTGATATGTCGCATATCACAACCTGGGGGTGGTATAACGTCAGACCCCAATAGCCTGATAAGTCATGCCGATGCAAGGTCCATAACGGTTCGAGAAACTACTGATAACACATACCAGTAGATCTCAGCAACCCTGGCCAGGGATTTAATGTCATGGCCAATCGAGCATAGTGCAACATCAACTCACAATACCGGGAGAGACGAATCCCCTCTTATCGCTCATTGCCTCCATGTGACTCGGGACTGTACCCAAAAACCACCATTTTTCACGATCTCTTGACCGTGGTAAGGTGGAAATCAAAGCACGGTGGGAATCACACAAGACTCTATGACGATCTTGGGTCGACAGACTAACCTGTACCAGTGTCACCATAGAACAGCTATCTGACGATAGGTATAATACCATCTAGGAGTTCTCTGCAAGTCCGTTCAGTGTACCCAGTCTCCACTGAGCACCCGTGTACTTTCTCTGATGTCAAACACCAATGGATGTGGGATCATCCATCGCCCATCATATGGGTCAAGAAGCGTATGCGCTAGTCTACTCTGGAGTATCGATGCCCTGTCTCGATACTCCCATGACTAGGAACAATTATAGGGTGTACTTGTGGACTATCCTTAGCCCCACTAGTATGATCTCTATCATGGTCCCGGTTTTCAAGTACACATCCTAAGGGCTTTATCAACATGTGAGAACAAGACAGCATCACTTATACAAGTCAATATGTTAAGATAAAATGCAACCAGATAGAATACTATCTGTTGGGCTTCCCTTGCACCTAGTATAGAGTTTGGTAGCATCACTCATGCCACTTTAAAATTTAGAGAGGTGCAAAGAAAGCAAATCATGAATCATGCTAGAATTTCTAGGGTAACAAAATTTGCATCACATACAAAGAAGTAAAGAGATAAGGATTACAACCATTGTAGTCCGTTCCTTCACTTAATAAGCTCCGTGTTGAGGTCCCTTCACTGCGATCATAAAGAACTTCGACTCTCATGAGGCTCCAAGAGGTGAATGATGCATCTTGCTTGTAGTATTCATGATCTAAGATGATCTACTTTGAAGAATCTTTAACCCATGCTTACACTTCACTAAAGAACTTATTAGATAAGTGAACACCCTAATCTAAGTAGCTAGAATAGATGAGGATGATGAAGTAGGAATTTTTCTCTCTTTTGTTTTCAATTTCTCACAATTAAACATCACAAATGAAAAGCTAGTGAAGCTTTTCTTCAAGAAGCAAGAAGAAGAAGAAGAAGCAAAAACTTTTGTGATGAATAATCAAAAAAATTGTTATGGTTACAATTGCAACCATGAGTTAAGAATGAGAGAATTAACTCATGTAGAGAATAAACTAGAGTTAAGGGTTTGGGTTGGGTTCACAAATATCTACACAAAATATCAAAGGATGAAGACAAAAGGAAAGCTTCATGAAGCTTCATGAAAAGCTAACCTAAAAGCTAACCCTAATCCAAACCCTAACTAGGTTTAATCTCTAAATCATTGTTTCATTTGTAACCCTAACTTGTTACAATATTATATATCACATATAAAATATATTTTGTAACAAAAAGAAAATAATACAATTAACATATATAGCATATATATCAATGTATTATCCGGTGAGAAAATGAATCAATAAAGCGAGCTTATATTAGTTAATGTAATATAATATATCACATATATAATTATACATTAAATTATTGAATCAACACTTGATTCGACAATCCGGCTATAATGCATATAACCGACTAATATAACATGTACCAATTCATCGAATCAACAATTGATCCGATGACCCGGCTATATCACATATACCCGGCCGATATCTCATATCGCGAGAATAGAATACGGTATCTCATATCGTATTATTCTCGGTCCCGCACATATCACATATGTGCTCCTATTCCGTTTTGCCTGAGCCAGGAAATCTCTATGTAGGACTCTAAATAATCGTCAATACGCCGGCAGTAGGTGATGATCATATCAAACACCCACAAGCTGCAAGCGGTCAGCTAAATATAATAGCCACCCAGGTATTGAGCGATCAGAAGATCAACAAGCAAGCCTGTAATTCTCCTGTGAATCCAATCAGTAACACTATAGTACAGTCCAGTCTCTTCGTCTGATATGTCGCATATCCAGTCTAGGGGTGGTAAATGTCAGACCCCAGTAACCGATAAGTCGTGTCGATATGAGGCTCATAACAGGTTGAGAAACTACTGATAACTCTTACCAGTAGCACTCCATATCAGCCCTGGCCAGGGACTTCCAGTTATAGCCAATCGAACACAGCACAACATCAACTCCCTATACCGGGAGAGATGAAACCCCTCCTATCGCTCATTGCCTCCATGTGATTCAGGACTGTACCCAAAAGACACCGTTTTGCATGCCCTCTTGGACGTGGTAAGGTGGAAATCAAAGCACAGTGGGAATCACACAAGACTCTATGACGATCTCGGGTCTACAGACTAACCTGTACCAGTGTCACAGGAGAACTACTATCTGACGATAGGTATAATACCATCTAGGAGTTTTCGGCGAATCCGTTCAGTGTACCCAGTCTCCACTGAGCACCCGTACACCATCTTTGATGTCAAACACCGATGGATATGGGATCATCCATCGCCCATCATATGGGTCAAGATGCGTATACGCTAGTCTACTCTGGTGTATCGATGCCCTGTCTCGATACACCCTCGACTAGGAACAGTTATAGGATGTACTCTTTGACTACCTAGGCCCCACTAGTATGATCTGCATCATAGTCCCAGTAGTCGAGTACATATCCTAAGGGCTTTATCAACATGTGAGAGCAAGACAGTAAAACAATACAAGTCAATATGTTAAGACAAAGTTAAACCAGATAGAATACTATCATATCGAGCAAGAAACTCCTCACTATATATATCCAAGCATCCACTATAATATACATCATATGTACAACAATGGCCTCTAGGGCATATATACAACTAACAATCTCCCACTTGCACTCAGGCCAGCTGTTGTAGTATCTCATACCCAACATCCCGAAGAGTCTCTCAAATTGTATCTGGGGAATGGCCTTCGTGAGTGGATCCGCGGTGTTGTCCTTCGTGTCAACTCTCCTGACCTCGATCTCACGGCGATCAACTATCTCCCAAATCAGGTGATACCGCCTCAGAATATGTTTGGACTTTTGATGGGACCTGGGTTCCTTGGCCAAAGACACAACTCCATTATTATCACAATACAAAGGTATTGGATGCTCAATGGAAGGAATCACACCAAGTTCAGTGATGAACTTCTTCATCCAGACAGCCTCTTTGGCAGCATCGTTGGCAGCGATGTATTAAGCCTCCATCATCGAGTCTGCCACGGTTTCTTGCTTGGAACTCTTCCAACAAACTTCCCCTCCATTTAGGGTAAAGACAAATCCCGAGTGCGACTTAGAGTCGTCCTTATCACTTTGGAAGCTTGAATCGGTAAAGGACTCCACCTGGAGTTCTCCGTTACCATACACCAAGAACATCTCTTTAGTCCTTCTCAAGTACTTGAGAATGTTCTTCACAGCTGTCCAGTGACTCTCTCCTGGATCTGCTTGATACCTACTCACTACACTTAGTGAGTATGCTACATCGGGTCTGGTACATAGCATCGCATACATGATAGAGCCTACTGCCGAAGCATAGGGTATACCTTGCATGCGAGCTCTCTCCAAATCAGTCTTAGGAGACATCTCTTTGGAGAGAGTGAGTCCAGAGATCGTGGGTTGGTTCCCACGCTTGGATTCTTCCACACTAAACCTCTTTAGTATAGTGTCAATGTACCTGGATTGGGACAATCCCAGTATCCTTTTAGATCTATCTCTATAGATCTTGATTCCCAAAATGCAGAAGGCATCACCTAGATCTTTCATTGAGAATCTATGTGATAAGAAGAGCTTGACCGAGTAAAGCATAGGAACATCATTTTCTATCAAGAGTATGCCATCCACGTACAATAAGAGGAAGACAACCTTACTCTCTGCAACCTTATTGTATATGCAAGGTTCATCTACGTTTTTTATGAAGTCAAACTCTTTGACTACGACATCAAAACAGATGTTCCAACTCCGCGATGCCTGCTTTAACCCGTAGATGGATTTAAGCAGCTTGCACACCTTTCCGCTGCTCCCACTATCTACGAAGCCCTCTGGCTGAGTCATGTACACGCACTCCTCTAAATCACCATTTAGAAAGGCGGTCTTAACATCCATTTGCCAGATTTCATAGTCATGGTATGCAGCAATGGCAAGTAAGATCCGGATGGACTTAAGCATAGCCACTGGAGAAAAGGTTTCGTCATAATCCACAGCTGGTCGTTGACGAAAACCCTTTGCAAAAAGTCTAGCTTTGAAAGTCTCCACTTTTCCATCTACACCAAGTTTCTTCTTAAAGATCCACTTCCTCCCAATGGGTTTTACCCCTTCAGGAGCAACTTCCAAAGTCCATACTTTGTTGGTGTACATGGATTCCATCTCAGATCGCATTGCATCCAGCCACTTCACAGAGTCCCCACTCGTGATGGCATGCTCGAAGCTAGTTGGGTCATCATCTTCCATGATGCAATCCTCGCTCCCACCGTCTATGAGAAAACCGTAGTATCTCTCAGGTGGAAGAGGAACCCTACCAGATCAGCGGAGAGGCTAGGGTTCGTTGGGAACTACTAAATCATCTGGTTCCACTAAATCTTCAGTTATAGTTTGTGGTGATGGAACTTCTTCCAGCTCTACCTCTTCGCCACTAATCTCTTTCACAAGAAATTCCTTTTCTAAAAAGGCGGCGTATTAAGAAACAAACACTTTTTGTTCCTTAGCGTGGTAGAAAATATATCCTTGGGAATTATTAGGATATCCCATAAACTTGCAAAGAACTGATCGTGCCTCGAGTTTGTCCGGATTTTGCCTTTTGACATAGGCCGGACAACCCCATATCTTAACTCGTTTAAGATACGGTCTCTTCCCACTCTATATCTCATATGGTGTGGTAGGTACAGATTTAGACGGAACTTGATTCAATAGGTATGCCGCTGTCTCAAGCGCATAACCCCAAAAGGAAATAGATAACTTAGCAGTGCTCATCATAGAGCGCACCATATCTAATAGAGTGCGATTACTCTGCTCCGATACACCATTGTGCTGTGGTGTTGATTTATACGATATTTTGTGATCAAAGAATTAATTACCGCAATCAAGAACGGCGTCGCTTGGTAGCTAGCCGGTGAGTACGGGTCGGTCCACAGGGATTTTGTGTATTCTCAATTTGTTCTAACGAGTTAATTCCAAACGGTGGTGGATTGATTATCACTAAAAACTAAGGTTGATTTAGACTAGGATTAAAACCTTGCTAGGTTTAGGTTTAGATTAAGTTTGGAAAGACAATATTCATCACCGCTTTCAATGCCCTAATTTATATCTTTTTAGGAGTTATGGTAATAATTAATAAAGGGGATTAGTACCATCGGGGAGAAACGATGTTTCTTTCTTTAGGTTCTTGTCCTTCCTTCCTCAATTCTTACCCTAACCTCCATGGAAAACATATACAACCGGTCTTTTAAACTACGGTATCACCGCTACCTCTTGGGATAGGGTGCCGTAGTGAGCGGTGTGTGTATGTATGTATGGAGTCCTATAAAAATATGTGATGGGCAAGAAAGGGGTGAGAGATTTTCATCTCTCAAACCTTTCCTATTCCTAACCCTAACAAGTGAGGAACTACTCACTCATTAGGGAATTGATTAAAAGAAACATTTTTATCTACGGTAATTAATTAAAAGTGCTAAACTAATTAACTAGGGCAGATAATAAAATCTATACTAGGGCAGAAAGGAATTTAAGAACTAGGGCATAGAAATAAAAATCTTACTTTATTTTATGGCTCTCTTCAAACATTTACACCGAATTAAAATTCTGAATAGATGAATAAAAAGAGGCATAGGAAGAGGCATACCTCAAAAAAGAGGTTTAGGGCTTCTATTTATAGATCATAGAAACCCTAGAATTACATTCGATACATATCTGCATTTACAAAATTACCCCTAAGAAGACTAGTCAACTCACCGCCAACTGTTGAATTTTGCACCGACACGTGCGCACCATGGCCGCGGAACCGCGGCCAAGATCCATGTTTGGCCGCAGTTCCGCGGCCATTTAGAGGGTTCTTGGGCTGTGTTTTCCTGGGTTTCTTCTGGTTGCACTTGGCTTCTTGTTTCTTCACTTGGTTTCTCAGATAGTCTTCTAGTTTTCTTCCAGATTTCCACAGTGCATAATGTAGTGGACTTTTAACCTTTGCTTCGTGTCGAAGTCTTGAACCTTGCACTGCCTTTGTGCTTTGTGAAATTGTCCATTGATCTTCGTGTATTCTTCAATCTGTAGGCATGATCAAGATTCTTCCATTTGTTGGTCGTAGTCTCACTTTTGTATCGTCTTTTCATCATTTTCACTGTTTTTTTCCGAGAACCTGTAACCTGCAACTATGTAGCAGACATGGATCAAAAGCACCTGTTTATTTGTAAAATGAATAAGAATGGGGAATATAATAATGCAAAATTATGATATGAACAAATACCCCCAAACTTATCTTTTGCTCGTCCTCGAGAAAAACTAGGTTTTATTCTCGAAAAAGACCTAGCCTCACTTTCGCAGGGAAACGCGATTGCACTGAGCTC
Organism: Agapanthus africanus; assembly: GCA_030015575.1. Taxonomy (NCBI): domain Eukaryota; kingdom Viridiplantae; phylum Streptophyta; class Magnoliopsida; order Asparagales; family Amaryllidaceae; genus Agapanthus; species Agapanthus africanus. Next base: position 302,483,866 of record JASDDO010000008.1, read on the forward strand.
GTGCAACAAGCCGATAAACCTCTAGGTGTCCCTAGTAGGAGGAGTGTTGTCTCCTGAGGGTTTTCAGCGGATACTACCCACAAAATCCTATCAATTCGGCCTATTGATTTTTATTCTCCAATTAGGTTTTCTAACAAGAAACTCTATTATCTTTAACTCAGAAATTATTAGCCCGTATTTTTCACGCTTCCTTATCATTTAACTTAAGATTATATATGTTTTGTAAATTTACTCAGCTTTTAGCATCTTTTGAGTTTTCCTTCTAGGGTTCCATCTCAACTTAGGAATTTTTATCATCTCTACTAAAGATATAAGTCCTATATTTCATTCCTATCTCTTACCTAAACTCCAATCACATACCCCTACGTGTGTGTGTATATCACCCCTACACTTGGAAATTGAAATCAAGCTATTATATTCTTGTCCATCGTCCAAAGTACTTTTCAATTGGTGAATTTTTAGATGAAATTGCTCACACATTCTTCATGCGACCGTTAATACTTCTTGAGGTACCAACGACCGATTACAAAATGTGTTTGCACATTAAGGTGTAATTCCTAGTCTTGTAACACCTAAGGCTTTAGCAGTGACTCCCAAACCAGTTGGTCTAAGGCACTAGGTGATAAAGCACCCTTGATAAATAATTTTTTTATTTATGCGGCCTTAAGTAATTACAACAACCAGTATTCATTTTTTTATCTCTTTATTCACACTTGTATTTTTATTTTATTTTCCTTCATACTAAGGACTTTAGACAAGAGCATTTCAAGGTCTCTTCTACTATTCCAAGTTTCTAGGTTCGTGTTTGTGCAATTTGTAGTGTATATATTTTCAGAATTTAGATTTAATCTTAGGGATTATTTTTCAGACTTATACTTTAATAAAAATATCAATACTCTTCCGTTGTTTTGACTTGGCCCAAGAAGTGAACTCAAAATTTGCCTATTTCTAAGTAAACTACAAAGACATATACTTTCTACCGTTAAATTTTAAGAAAGGTTATATTTAGGGTTTTTAATTTACTAAGTCTAAGATCTAGTTGCTCCTAGCTAGCTAACCTTTTTGTCAAACTCAAGTCAATTACGGCCAAAATTGAATTTTTTAATTTTTATAATTTTTTTAAAAATTTTCAATTTTTATGAATTTTAAAATAAGTATGCAAATGCAAAAATATACATATGAATGCGAAGGAATAAAGCTTACCGAGCACACCCCCAAACTTAAACTTGACAGTGTCCTCACTGTCAGGCTACACTAAGAGGATCAAAATTGTCGGCACTCTCCTGTTTATTTTTTTTATATATTTTTTTTATTATTGAAAGAAAAACAAAATAAAATATATATACAAAAAGGTCCCCCCCCCCAAACTTAAGTGAAACAGTGTTTCCACAGTTGAAGCATTAAAGTTCAGAGTTAAGGAGGAGAAAAACACAGTATCAAGCTATACAAGGCCTTACACAGGCCAAAGGTTAGCACCAACCTTTCAAAAAATTTATCGTTATAATGGTATGGTTGGTGAAAGAATGGAGTGTAGAGAAAATAAATGAGAAACACACGAGACCGTATGGAAAGAAAGGTGGAATATGGTCTCGGTATAGGAGAAGAATGGCGGAAAAGAGAAAGAAGTGTAGTACGAACTTGAGGGTATAAATTGAGTGAATAAATTAGCACAAATTGTAATGACAGATATGTTAAAAGCGATTGTGCTAATCTATCAACCCGTCGATAAATGGGGTCAAATCCCTCAAGATTCGCGAGAAAACATGGGTACGTTGAACTTGGTAAACCATCCATTGAAAATGGAAGCGTGAAGGATTCTTGCGCGGTCGAAACGATGGAAAGGACGGAGGAGAGTGATTTAGGGATGGTCGCATTCTCACCTAAGTAATCGTATGTAAGGTGAGACGGCAACAGCTTGAGTTCGAGTTTCAGAAGTGAAGCAATTGAAGGTAAAATTGGTGAAACTGTCTCGAACTCGAAGGATTCCATCAATGGTTCGAAATCACTGTAAGCAACCGATTCGGATGGTTCAACTGACTCATCCGAAAATTCAAAGGACTCAAACTCGGTTAATGAGTCTTCAAAATCGTTCGAGAAAGTGAAGCACTCGTAATCATTATCGGTTGTGCAAACTGTGTCAGATTCAAGGAGGAACGCACTAGTGGCGTCAAAACTGCTGTGATCGAACAGAAATTTTTCAAGCTCACAGTCCTCCTGCGTGATTTCTTGCGTGGTCGGAAAGGATGAAGGGGTGATTTAGGAAGTATAACAGTTAAAGGTTCAGGAGGATGAATTGGAAAATCCGACTCATCAAACAAAACCGGTTCATCCTCAATACTATCCTCAATAATCTCCTCAATAGTTATCTCATCCATGCAATTATCATCAAAATCAAGACACATATGAAGTTCGGGAGAAACATTTAATGCCTCGGGATGATGAATTGGATAGAAAAATTCAGTCAAATCTGCGGGTTCATCATCAGAAATATTCCCTGCGTCAATATCCTCAATCAAGTGAAAATCAATTTTTTTAGACACCTCATCAAAAGCATGGATATTTATTAATTCAGGTTCTAGATTGGAGGTGTAAAGTTCAAAAGGATTGGGTGTGGGTTCACTCGAAAGAGACTCTTCATAATTTGGCAAATCAAGCACTACAAAGTCGCACAACTCATTAAACGTTTTATTTTCAACTGGTGAATCATTTGGAACACTTGATAGACATTCAAAACCGGAGTTGTGGGATTCAATTAGTGGTGGGTAGGTTTGATTTGGAAGGGTGCACAGCTCACTCTCTCCACTCAAATTCTCAATCTGTCCAACCGCCTCATCATACATTGGAATTTTTGGAGCTAGTTGGAAACTAGCTACCGGGTCACTAGGTTGCATAAGGGCGGCAATGGACGCATCCAAATTCCTCATCTGTTGGTTTGTCGCTATAATATAAGCTTCCAACGACTATTCCCGACTAGACATGTGTTGTGAAGGGATTTCAGTAAAAGATTCAAAGTTGTTTGGATACTGCAAACTCCTAAATGGTTGTGTAGAAGCAATGTCTAGGGAAGGTGTGAAAGTCGGGTAGGACTGGTAGGAATTTAATGGTTGGACAGGAGTAGGATAAACATTTGGATAAAAAGGTGAATGGACTTGTTGATCCCAAGAACTGGAAGTGTTGAAAGGAGTGAAAGATCGGTTACGAGATTGTTCAATATGTTCAGCAATAGACATGGGTTTCGGAGTTACAGCAGAACTCGAAAAAGGAGTATCAACGTAAGAAGGTGGTGAAGGTTGAAATGGTTGATACAAAGTGGATTATGGAGTCGAACTGTTTCTCCTAGACGCTTCTATTCGATCTTTCAAAGAAATTTTGGGCATGGAGGGGTCGTCCGTAATTCGACCAAAACAATTCGTGCAGGAAGCAATGTTTGGATGAGGGTACCAAAGTTCGGCAAGAGTTTTGTGAGGTGGGGTACCCATGATGTAAGAAAGGAGAATAAAAAGAATGTGGGTGCAAGTGGGGTGCAAAGGATTTCTTAGCGACAAGTGGCAAGTTTTTGTAAAAATTTTTCCTTTTTGTGTTTTTTTTATATATAAGGAGCTTTTTGCAAAAAGATTTTCAATAAAAGGCTTAGACACACGTTCAATCAATCACAAATGCACAATCAAGCCTAGATCTAGGGTCACCTAGGTCAGCTAAACTGCTCCTAACTGTTCCAAAGGGCAAGATGTGAGGACCTCAAACCGTCTCTTCACCGCCAATTGTGGCCAGGTAAGCACAAGTAGAGAAAGGAGGGATCCGCTCACGAATCACCGTGAGACGGGCCTTTTAAAGTTACATTTCCCCACCTGTCTAGCCTAGGCACCACAAAGTCAGGTTTAGATCAACGGTCGATGCCTACAACTATTCCTTTGTCCTATTGAGCGCGAAGTCCTTAGGGCTGAGTCTAATCTTTTTTTAATTAACTTGATGGTCAATACAATATGCTTTATGTGATTTTTGGGGTCCTGGAAAGGGTAATGAAATCCCCACCCATCTGGATTGGTGTTCAAGCCCCTTAAAGTCAATTTAGATATGCAAAGCAGTAAACACAATCAAACGCTTGCAAACAATTTTTTTTAGCGCGGCGCAAAGAATCCTGCACAAGATCAAGTTATTGGAGAAGGGGAGAAGTTTTTGCGCAAAGAACCCTGCAGGAAAATTTTTACAGAGGAGATAATGGGGTTTCAGAAGAAGAGAAGAAGATTACAGAGGTGATTTTTCTTGCTGACGTCACCTCCAGACCGCGGTTCCGCCGCCAGAAGTGAGTTAGTGCCGCGTTTTCGCGGTGTCCTATGCGGTTCAGTTTCCGAGATTTCTTCTGTTTTCTGTTACGGTCCTCCTCTGTTTGCTCAGATCTGCTGTTTGCTGTTTCACACTTTGGATTTTTCCAGATCTGAATCTGTTCGTCGATCCTGCACAATTCAAACGAAACACCCTTCAAAGAATAACAAGATGATAAATTTTTTTATATTTTTATATTTTTCAGTTTTTATGATTTTTCAATTTTTATATTAACCCGAAATTGCATAAAGAAAATAACTACGCCATCTCCGGCAACGGCGCCATTTGATTTATACGATGTTTTGTGATCAAAGAATTAATTACCGCAATTAAGAACGGCGTCGCTTGGTAGCTAGCCGGTGAGTACGGGTCGGTCCACAGGGATTTTGTGTATTCTCAATTTGTTCTAATGAGTTAATTCCAAACGGTGGTGGATTGATTATCACTAAAAACTAAGGTTGATTTAGACTAGGATTAAAACCTTGCTAGGGTTAGGTTTAGGTTAAGTTTGGAAAGACAATATTCCTCACCGCTTTCAATGCCCTAATTTAGATCAATTTAGGTGTTATGGTAATAATTAATAAAGGGGATTAGTACCATCGGGGAGAAACGATGTTTCTTCCTCTAGGTTCTTGTCCTTCCTTTCTCAATTCTTACCCTAACCTCCATGGAAAACATATACAACCGGTCTTTTAAACTACGGTATCACCGCTACCTCTTAGGATAGGGTGCCGTAGTGAGCGGTGTGTGTATGTATGCATGGAGTCCTATAAAAATATATGATGGGCAAGAAAGGGGTGAGAGATTTTCATCTCTCAAACCTCTCCTATTCCTAACCCTAACAAGTGAGCAACTACTCACTCATTAGGGAATTGATTAAAAGAAACATTTTTATCTACGGCAATTAATTAAAAGTGCTAAACTAATTAACTAGGGCAGATAATAAAATCTATATTAGGGCAGAAAGGAATTTAAGAACTAGGGCATAGAAATAAAAATCTTACTTTATTTGATGGCTCTCTTCAAACATTTACACCGAATTAAAATTCTGAATAGATGAATAAAAAGAGGCATAGGAAGAGGCATACCTCAAAAAAGAGGTTTAGGGCTTCTATTTATAGATCATAGAAACCCTAGAGTTACATTCGATACATATCTACATTTACAAAATTACCCCTAAGAAGACTAGTCAACTCACCGCCAACTGTTGAATTTTGCACCGATATGTGCTCACCATGGCCGCGGAACCGCGGCCAAGATCCATGTTTGGCCGCGGTTCTGCGGCCATATAGAGGGTTCTTGGGCTTTGTTTTCCTGGGTTTTTACTGGTTGCACTTGGCTTCTTGTTTCTTCACTTGGTTTCTCAGATTGCCTTCTAGTTTTCTTCCAGATTTCCACAGTTCATAATGTAGTGGACTTTTACCCTTTGCTTCGTGTTGAAGTCTTGAACCTTGCACTGCCTTTGTGCTTTATGAAATTGTCCATTGATCTTCGTGTATTCTTCAATCTGTAGGCATGATCAAGATTCTTCCATTTGTTGGTCGTAGTCTCACTTTTGTATCGTCTTTTCATCATTTTCACTGTTTTTTTTTCCGAGAACCTGTAACCTGCAACTATGTAGCAGACAAGGATCAAAAGCACCTGTTTATTTGTAAAATGAATAAGAATGGGGAATATAATAATGCAAAATTATGATATGAACAGGTGTATAAGGAGGAGTAAGCTGAGAGAGAATCTCATTCTCTTTTAGATAGTCTAGGAACTCATTGCTCAAGTATTCCCCTCCTCGATCTTATCGAAGGATCTTAATACTTTTGCCCGTTTGGTTCTCTACTACTTTCTAATATTCTCTGAATTTCTCAAAAGCTTCAGACTTGTGTTTCAACAGGATCACATGTCCGTATCTTGAGATCTTCAGTGAATGTAATGAAGTACGAGGAACCGTTCCTGGCATGTGTAGACATGGGACCACATACATCACTATGTATCAGTCCCAAGAATTCTGTAACTCTTTCACCGTGTCCACTAAACGGGGTTTTGGTCATCTTGCCTTTGAGACATGACTGGCAAGTGTCATAAGATGAAAATTTGAACGGATTCAAATATCCATCCTTATGTAACTTAGCTAGCCGTGTCGCATTGATATGACCTAGTCTACAATGCCACAAAAAGGATTCGTTCATTTCTGAACTTTTCCTCTTGTGTGTGTTTTGTATATTAAGTACTATAGTTTGGTTGGGAACATATATGCCATTATTTAACGATCCTGATCCAATCAACTTTTGATTTAGGAATATGTTCATAACATTATCCTGTACTACCAAATTATATCCTTCTTTACTCAATAAAGAAACTGATATAAGATTGCATATCAGGGTCGGAATGTAATAGCATTCGTTCAGAACCAGTGTATTACCATTTGGTAACATAAGGTGATATTCGCCAACTGCTTTGGCTGCAACATTTGCACCATTCCCAACTCTTACGGAATGATCACCCTCTCCCAGTTCCCTACCTTTTCGTAGCCCATGTAATATATTACATATATGGGATCCCGATCCGGTATCTAATACCCAGGACGTAGAGTGAACTGAAAAACAGTTCTCGATAACAAACACACCTGAAGAAGATACATCAATATTCTTATTCTTCGTTTGGGCGGCGTGAGAATCCAGATATTCTCTTATTCCCTGCTCGGACTTATAATAATTATAAGTGGGAGAGGGACCAACGTTCCTCTGCTCAGTATAATAAGCGGGTTCAGTCAGTGCATCTATATTATTATCTTGATTAAGGCCTGAGATGGTCGCTGCCTGGAGAGAGAGAAGAAAACACTTTAGCGTATGCTCTTGCAAGATTAGATTGGTTATTATCTTATCTAATCAGGATGGCTCCCACTGCTTTTTATCAAATCTTCCTTCAAACCCTAAAAGGTAAGACTAGTTGGGATTAATTACACTTTACAAGTTCGCCAATCTTTCGGCCAGGCCAGTGTTGGTACTTTGAGGGAGGTTCCCCGTGCTCTCGCACGGACCTAATTAAAGTAAACCTCGTTTTTCCCAGAGGCATAACCCCATTAACACCTTTCTAGTCACCTACTTGATCGGCCAATTGTCCTGTGCAAAATTCTCCCAGGAGCAACTCTTACTCGTAGTGGGTATCAGGATCCATCTATCTCATAGGAGGTATGCAATCTCATTGCAAATTTCAACACTTGAAATTCCTGATAATACTTTTGCCCCTAGCAACTTATGACCTTAACATAGTCAACAAATCATAATTGCTAGCCAAGTTCAACCCGTCATTTCCCGATTGAATTAAACCCATCTGCACGACCCTTAACATAGTCAACAAAGTCTTACAACTAACTTAATCCAATCACATCTCATGTTTTAGCAGATAAGCACTAATTAGCTACCGTACACTATGCCTTAACATAGTCAACAAACGTAGCACGAATACTAAGTAATACTTATCTAAAATGACGGAGGGCTACGCAGGTTTTTCAGAAAACCATGAGCGTAATGAACTTGATATCGTTGTAGAAACAAGTGATTTTGAAAAGGAGTGTTTTTTAGGCTTTTCTAGTTTCTCTAAAGAGGTCACTCCCGGTGAAGGGATCTCGGTTCGTTCCTTATCGAATAAAGTGCAGGATATTTCACAAATACCGCGGTCCAAATCAAGAACTATAGAAGCAATCAAAAACAAAACCGTGAGTTTGTAGCATCTGCCAGTTTTGCTAAAGAGGTCACTCCCGGTGAAGGGATCTCGGCTCTTTCCTCATCGAATAAGGTGCAGGGTATATCGCATATACCACTATGCAAAGAAAAAACTGTAGCTACCCTTTTTGAAAATTTGATTCTACAACATCTTTTAGGTTTCTTTTCTTTTATTAATCTCATTAATAAATCCCATCATTTATGCTTCCTAAGCATCACAGAAGAAACGAAAATACAACGTACGCTTATGGCATCCGCATTCGCCACAATGTTCCGTTATGCACTGTTAGGTTACTTAACTAACGGCATACCGGGACGGGACTAGCGCGGGTGTAAAACATAAGCAACATTTATTATATATCATATATACAATAATAAAGCATTCGTCTCACGCAAATAATATGATCACATCACAGTATATCAGCAGCAGAAGAAACATATGAAATATTGGATATACTGGGAGGTCCGTGTTTTATATCGAGCCTATATAAAACACGGATTCCACGGTCGCGATGAATAGCCAAACCCACATCCCTAAACCCCTACGAGAACGGCAAGTAACGTTGCCAATTCTAGGGTTAGGAGACCCGGTCTCGACTCCTCGAGATGGCCTCCCACTGGACCCTAGAACCCGGTTACTTGTGCTCCCCTCCTTTGGTCTATCCTAATGCGGAAAAGTAACTAATATACAATGGTGATATCAACCTCAACCCGGAAGTGCCCTAATAAAAGAATATTACATACAATGAATTTTACATGAATGAAAATAAAAACCCTCATCTCAAATAAAAACCCCGGCTATTCAAAACACGACGATCCAATATAACATATCACAGGAACACATAATATCTCATATCATCAACGTAAGCAAGTATGCGTATCCCGATTGTCGTTGATGTATAGCAACGAAGCCGGCAATACCCCACATACTACACTTACGGTCGCAGAAAAGAAAAGTGAAAAACTACAACATTTGGAATCCATAATCTCCTTAGACATAGTAAACCCGAAATATCACATATTACGGATTTCATGTCTAACTATATGAATTCCACATATTGTATCACAATCAGAGAATATCAAGACGATGTTTAACGTTTCGATCGAATCAACATACACTCACAAATTACCCCCGTGAGCTCAACACTTGAGCAAAGTTAAAACACTCAAAAATCGTGCCACGGTGTCTATGGACCGGCCGTAGAAGGAGTTAACCAACGCCTCACCTATGACACCACGGAACTACGGAAAACCTGAAGGTTCAAACGCGGTTCCGTGGGCATAGAATCGAGTTAACGTTATTATAGTCTTCTAGGGGGTCCATAGGGGTACTTGCACGATTTTACGAGTACAATCAACTTCGGAAAATTATAACACTTGGAAATTTCAGCGGGGTACAAAATGTGGTGTGCGAAGTTCGATCGAACAGCTAAAAATAGTCAAGGTTACCAATACAGAGTTAAGTTATACAACTACGAAGCACTACGAATTAGCCCCAGGTCAAACAAATCATCACATGAAAATTGGGCTAAATAAACAATACTAGGAAACCCAAAATGAAGCCAAAAGAGCACAGGAGGAATACGAGGGGCAGAGGAGCCCTTAAGGCCGGCCTGGCCGGAATTTGAGGCTTGGGGCTCGGCCAAAATCCGAGCCCCTCCCTCCGTATTTCTCCCATGTTCTTAAAATTGCCCATAGATCATTTTGCACCTGTTTGGAAAAATTTTAAAGGACTTTTTGCAAAATTTCTAGAGAGCAAAATGGGGTGTTCTTAATATCGTATTTCGGAGTGGATTTCATTTTCGTAATTGTTATAACACCGTAACTAGAATTCTAGTTTAGCTCTGATACCACTGTTGGGCTTCCCTTGCACCTAGTCTAGGGTTTGGTAGTATCACTCATGCCACTTTAAAATTTAGAGAGGTGCAAAGAAAGCAAACCTTGAATCATGCTAGAATTTGTAGGGTAACAAAATTTGCATCACATACAAAGAAGTAAAGAGATAAGGATTACAACATTTGTAGTCCGTTCCTTCGCTTCATAAACTCCGTGTTGAGGTCCCTTTGCTGCGATCATCAAGAACTCCGACTCTCGTGAGGCTCCAAGAGGTGAATGATGCATCTTGCTTGTAGTCTTCATGATCTAAGATGATCTACCTTGAAGAATCTCTAACCCAAGCTTACACTTCACTAAAGAACTTATTAGAGAAGTGAACACCCTAATCTAAGTGGATAGAATAGATGAGGATGATGAAGTAGGAATTTTGCTCTCTTTTGTTTTCAATTTCTCACAATTAAACATCACAAATGAAAAGCTAGTGAAGCTTTTCTTCAAGAAGCAAGAAGAAGAAGAAGAAGCAAAAACTTTTGTGATGAATAATCAAAAAAATTGTTATGGTTACAATTGCAACCATGAGTTAAGAATGAGAGTCTTAACTCATGTAGAGAATAAACTAGAGTTAAGGGTTTGGGTTGGGTTAACAAATATCTACACAAAATATCAAAGGATGAAGACAAAAGGAAAGCTTCATGAAGCTTCATGAAAAGATAACCCAAAAGCTAATCCTAATCCAAACCCTAACTAGGTTTAATCTCTAAATCATTGTTGCATTTGTAACCCTAACTTGTTACAATATTATATATCACATATACAATATATTTTGTAACAAAAAGAAAATAATACAATTAACATATATCGCATATATATCAATGTATTATCCGGTGAGAAAATGAATCAATAAAGCGAGCTTATATTAGTTAACGTAATGTAATATATCACATATATAATTATACAGTAAATTATCAAATCAACACTTGATTCAACAATCCGGCTATAATGCATAAAACCGACTAATATAACATGTACCAATTCATCGAATCAACACTTGATCCGATGACCCGGCTATATCACATATACCCGGCCGATATCTCATATCGCGAGAATAGAATACGGTATCTCATATCGTATTATTCTCGGTCCCGCACATATCACATATGTGCTCCTACTCCGTTTTGCCTGAGCCAGGAAACCTTTGTATAGGACTCTAAAGAATCGTCAATACGCCGGCAGTAGGTGATGATCATATCAAACACCCACAAGCTGCAAGCGGTCAGCTAAACGTAACAGCCACCCAGGTATTGAGCGATCAGAAGATCAACAAGCAAGCCTGTACATTCTCCTGTGAATCCAATCAGTAACACTACCGTACAGTCCGGTCTCTTCGTCTGATATGTCGCATATCCAGTCTAGGGGTGGTAAATGTAAGTCCACGTTGCTCACCCCGGCTCTTACGGGGAGGCGGAAACGGCGAAAAACAATTTTTGGCGCAAAGGCAACATGGACTAAAAGCCGGATCTTTGCTAAACTAGAAACTAACAAACTACTAGAGGCGTTAACTACTATGCCGTAGAAATTATACCTCACGAAACCGGTCCTTCGGATCTTCTCTCCGCTGTCCGGCTCACCCATCCACGCTCCGAGGGTCGATCCGGATCTTGGTCACCTCCACGGCCTTCTTGAGTCGAAGACGATCCACCCGAGAGATGTACACCAAGCTCCACCTCGAGCCGAGGCAACTAGGGCAACAAGATCGCTAGTCTTGAAGTCCTAGGTAATGTAGAGGAGGTTGATGGAAGTATTTGTCTATGTGGATTCTTTTTCTCTCAACACATGAGATCAAAAGAATATTTCAAGAGGAGGAAGATGAAGGAGATCAAGAAACCATGGAGCTCTCTTTCTTTCTTCTCACTTGCAAGAGAGAGAATGAGAAAAAGAAAATGAAATTATCAACTAAAGAAAAAAGGCACCATGGTTGCAATAATACTAAACAACATCGTTACAAATCCTATCATGATAAAGTTGATGGCTACATTGACATGACCATTATCATAATCCACAATGAAAAAGAAAACCAAAGAAGAGTGTAGACCTTTCATGAAGGTCAAGGTCAACTTTGGTCAATGGGTCAACAAAGTCAAGAGTGGTCAAGGTGGTCAAATGGTCAAAGCAATTAGCCATCATTAAATTATCACTGAAAAGATTAGTAAGTAATGTCTCCGGCTCATAATGGTTTTGAACCGAACGAATTGCCAAAACCCTAATGAGCCTTCCACATAGCGGTTTTGGCCGAACCATCTGCCAAAACCCTAATGAGGCACCTCTCCCTTCATCGCTCCTCAAAACTGTGCATACACACCTGCATCCGCATTCCGTAGAATGCGAATGCACAAAAGACAAAACGAATCCATCCGTGCAATGCTAGGATCCGGCTAAAACCAAAGCCCTCTAGTATTGCCTGCCCAAACAGCATACGCACACAAGTGTACGTAAGTGATCGCAGCCCTGCCGTAAAACCATACGTCCTCTACACGTTTTTCTCAGTGCAGGGAAACTCTCTGTGTGGGACTCTAAAGACTCGACACTACGCTGGCAGTGGGTTTAACCACAGACCGCAAGCGGCACTAGCTGTACGTAATGGTCCCCAGGTAGATGTCAATAAGAAGGCCGATGAGGTAAACCCATCCGAACTCCTACTGAGCCAGTATGTGACAATCTCCATACAGTCTGGTCTGTTCATCTGATACATCGCATGGCGGGCCTAGGGGGTGGTGAACGTCAGTCCCCCAATAGAGGTACAAGTCGTGTCGGAGTGTAGCCCAGAACATCCTGAGATAATACTGGAAACCTACCAGTATATCTCGCTTGCCCTGGCCAGGGACTACTAGTGTAATGGCTCTCCTAGACACAGCGCGATGTCAACCCCCAATACCGAGAGAGACGAATCCTGTCTAACCGTCACTGCCTCCAAGTGCTTCGGGACTGAACCCAACTACTACCTGTTTGCACGACTCCTTTGAGCCATGGAAGGGTAGTAATCTAAGTACAGTGGTAACACACTCGAGGCGAAGTGACAGTATCAAGTCAGCGGACTAAGCTGTACTCATGTCACCTGGGAACTGATAACTGACGATAGGTATAATACCATCCAACAGTTCCCGACGAGTACTGTCCAGTGTACTCGTAACCTAACGATCACCTGCATACTATCTCCAGTACGACGTACTGATGGCTATGGGACAGACCACCTCCCGAGCTGGGATGAGAAGCGTATACGCTAGTCTACTCCGGAGTATCGATGCCCCGTCTCGATAGTCCTACAACTAGGGACCTGTATAAGGATGTGCTTGTAGATTTCCCAGCCCCCACTAGTGTGACTGCCATCACAATGCTGGTAATCAAGCAAAGATCCTAAGGGCTCTACTAATATGTATAAGCGATATGCTAAAAGAAACACATGCACATATTGAAGTAGAAACAAACCAAGTAGCATACTACCATTTTGAGCAAGATTGTCTATACAACTGTGAATATCCCAAGCTTCCAATAAGTAATATACAAGCTAGTATGATACAGTAATGGCCTCTAGGGCATATACACTAACAATCTCCCACTTGCACTAAGGCCATGTACTGGCGTATCGAAGACCTATCATCTCGATCAGCCGCTCGAACTGAGTCTGGGGTATGGCCTTCGTGAATGGATCAGCAGTGTTATCTTCCGTATTTACTCTCTTCATCTCGATCTCCCAGCGATCTACAATCTCCCTGATCAGGTGGTACCGCCTCAAAATGTGCCTGGACTTCTGAAGGGACCTGGGTTCCTTCGCTAAAGCTATAGCGCCGTTGTTGTCACAATACAGCGGTATTGGATCAACACTGGTAGGAACCACCTGAAGCTCCGTGAGGAACTTCTTCATCCAGACGCTTCTTTTGTGGCATCGCAAGAAGCTATGTACTCCGCTTCCATAGTTGAGTCAGCAACGGTCTCCTGCTTGGAACTCTTCCAGCAAACCGCCCCTCCTTTGAGGGTAAAGACATAACCCGACATGGACTTGGAGTCATCCTTGTCACTCTGGAAGCTGGAGTCAGCAAAGGCCTCGATCTGGAGGTCTTTTCCGCCATACACCAAGAACATCTCCTTAGTCCTTCTCAGGTACTTGAGAATGTTCTTTACCGCTATCCAGTGTTTCTCCCCTGGGTCCGACTGATACCGGCTTACAACGCTCAATGCGTATGCTACATCTGGTCTGGTACATAACATCGCATACATTATAGAGCCTACCGCAGAAGTGTAGGGTATAATAGACATGCGATCCCTTTCCAAATCAGTCTTGGGAGACATCTTTTTCGAGAGGGTGATCCCGTGACAAGCCGGTAAATTACCGCGCTTGGAATCTTCCATACTGAATCTTTTCAGTATGGTGTCGATGTACCATGACTGTGAAAGTCCCAACATCCTCTTAGATCTATCACGATAGATCTAGATCCCCAGAATGTAGTTGGCATCGCCCAGGTCCTTCATGGAGAACCACTGCGACAAGAATCCTTTGACTGACTATAGCATAGGAATATCATTTTCTATTAGGAGAATGTCATCCACGTACAAGACGAGGAATACCACAGTTCTCCCTACAATTTTACTGTAAATGCATGGTTCATCTGGGTTTTTGATAAAGTCGAATTCATTGACAGTATCATCGAAGCAGATGTTCCAACTCCGCGATGCCTGCTTCAGTCCATAAATGGACTTTAGCAACTTGCACACTTTACCGCTGCTCCCACTCTGAATGAATCCCTCCGGCTGATCCATATAGACGCACTCTTCCAAATTTCCATTTAGGAAAGTCGTCTTTACGTCCATCTGCCAGATTTCATAATCGTGGAAGGCAGCAATGGCAAGAAGGATCCGAATGGATTTCAGCATAGCCACTGGAGAAAAGGTCTCGTCATAATCCAAACCAGGTCTTTAACGAAAACCCTTTGCAACAAGTCTAGCTTTATAGGTCTCAACCTGCCCATCTACACCAATCTTCTTTCTGAAGATCCATTTGCAGCCTACGGGTTTTACCCCTTCTGGAGCAAAGTCCAAAGTCCAAACTTTGTTGGTGTACATGGACTCCATCTCGGTCTGCATTGCATCCAGCCATTTTACCGAGTCACCGCTCTGAATGGCTTGCTGGAAGCTAGTAGGCTCACCATAATCCATAGTGCAATCCTCTCTATCCCCGTCTATGAGAAAACCATAGTATCTCTCGGGCGGATGAGACTGCCTACTACTCCTGTGGAGTGGCGCTGGGATGTCCGGTTCTCCTGAACCTTCTGGTTCTTCCAAGCTTTCAGTAATAGCTTGTGGTTCTGGAATTTCTTCCAGTTCTACTACGCTCCCACTTTCACCTTTCTCTAAAAACTGATGTTCCAGAAAGTGGGCATGACGAGAAACAAAAACCTTTTGTTCCTCTGCGTAATAGAAGAAATACCCCCTGGAGTTCTTTGGGTATCCCACAAACTTATACAGTACTGAGCGTGCCTCGAGCTTGTCCGCATGCTGCTTTTTTACAAAAGCTGGACATCCCCATATCTTCAGATATTGAAGATGGGGTTTCTTCCCACACCACATCTGATATGGTGTGGTAGGCACAGTCTTGGAGGGAACCTTGTTCAAGAGATATGCAGCTGATTCTAGTGCATAACCCCAGAAAGATCGCGGCAACTCAGCCTTACTCATCATGGAACGAACCATATCCAATAGGGTTCGATTCCTCCTTTCCGATACACCATTGTGTTGTGGTGTGTATGGAGGAGTAAGCTGAGAGAGAATTCCATTCTCTTTTAAGTAGCCCAGAAACTCGGCACTCAAGTATTCACCACCTCAATCAGATCTCAGTGTCTTGATACTTTTGCCTGTTTGTTTTTCAACTTCATTCTTGTATTCCCGAAATTTCTCAAAGGCCTCGGATTTGTGCTTCATCAAGAAGACATGCCCATACCTAGAGAAATCATCTGTGAAAGTAATGAAGTATGAATAACCACTTCGCGCATTTGTAGACATTGGACCACACACATCACTGTGTATGAGTCCCAAGAGCTCACTTGCTCTTTCTCCGTGTCCAGTGAACGGAGTCTTTGTCATCTTTCCCATGAGACAAGATTCACAAGTGGCATAAGACTGGTACTCGAACGGATCCAAGTATCCTTCTTTATGTAACTTTGTCAACCGTGTCTCATTAATGTGACCCAGTCTACAATGCCATAAGAAAGCCTGATTTAATTCCGGAGACTTTCTTTTAAGTGTGTTCTGGACACTGAAGATCTGAGCTTGATTCAATACGTATATTCCGTTTTGTAATGTACCTGACCCAATCAGAACATGATTTAGGTGGATGTTGACTACATCGCTTACAAAAGTAAAATCATATCCTTTCTTAGAAAGTAAGGATACAGATATGATATTACAAATCGCACCTGGTACATAAAAACAGTTCACGCAGAATCAATATCTGCCCAGTTGTCAGTCCTAGATGATATTCCCCTACGGATTCAGCATACATGCTCATTCCGTTAGCAACCCTGAGATTCATATCACCTTTCCTGATAACCCTACGGTTTCTCAGAGCCTGTAACGAATTAAAGATATGAGATCCTGATCTGGTATCCAATACCCAGGAAGTAGGGTTAACTGACATACAGTTCTCTATTACAAACACACCTGAAGCCGAAGCCACAACATGCTCCGAATTCTGGCTGCTGGCTATACAAGCCCTGCAATCCTTCTGCCAATGTTCATTCCTGTAACAATAGGAACATCCCTCTTTTACTACATTCAGTTCCGAAACTTCTGCCCTTCCCTTTCTTTCTACTTCCCTGGTTTCCTTCAGGGTAGTAGGTAGAGACTGTTGAACTAAGTCAGCATATAACCCGTTCTTCAACGTGGTCTTCGTGTCCGGGAGCTCAAAAAAGCTGGACTCTGTAAGGACGTTGCCCCTTACAGATGACCCGATAGCCAACCTCACTGGAAGCAATTCGTTCGAGGTCTCATATCTTGCGATACGAGATTGCTTTTCATATAAATCTTTGTTATGGAGGAAGATAGAAACTAAGTCCATCTTCCCGTGCTGCCTCTGGTTTGCACCATCAACTGAGGCCAACACGAGGCACTTGGCTTTCGCACAGTCTTCTTCCGATGTCCTACGGATATCAATATCCATGACAGGGGAAACTGGACCTGAGACGGCAGGGGTTGGATGTAACATTTTCAAAAATATAAAATATTAATTTTGGGAATTTTTATAACTTAATATTATTTTATTGATTATTTTAATATTTAATGCAAATAAATAGGAAAAATGTTAGAAAAATTATGAAAAATTATGGAAAATTCTAAAATGGGTTAATTATTGAAATTATGACATTTTTAAGTTGTTGTGATCATTTTGACACTAATTTAATGCTAATCGCGATTAAAATCGCTAATCGGGTTTTTTGGTAATTTTGTGCAAAACTTGCACATATCACTTTTTCTACACTTGTGCATTTTCTAGCCATGGTTTTCATTTGGGTTACTATTCTTGTGAGAAGGTTTATGGGTTAAAAAGAAAAGGGAAAAAGAAAAGAAAAAGTGTAATGATGAGGGTAGGTAAGAGAGAGAGGTGGACTTTGACTTATCATGCTTAACCATTCTCCACCAATTCCTTCACCATTTCCCTCTCCATTCATGGAGTTGCTGCTGCTGCCCTTCCTCATCTTCCTCCCCTCTTCAACTCCCCACTTCATCTCATAAAACACCCCAAAACCCCAATCTCCTTTCATTAAAAATGTGCAAAATCCCTAGATCTACACATGGAGCTAAAGAAGCATGGATTTGGCCACTAGAGGGCAACTCAAGAATTTTCTTGAGTTGCTAATGAAGGTAATTACTGAACCATTAGCTTAATTATAGCCTTTCCTATAACCCCATGTTAAGGTTTAACCGATATTGTGTGATATTATGGATTTGATGAAAACCTAGTTAGGGTTTGAGAGGAACTTGGGTTGTATTGTGAAATTGAGTTCAATTGAGGATACACCAACACCCTAGTGTATGAATTGAGACCCTAACCTGAAGTTTAAACCCATAATACGGATTTTAGAAACCGATATCGGGGAAATTGTGTATTCTGTCACTGTTATGTTGAATCTGCTATAACCCCAAGATCCCAAAAATGAAACTGAGTGGACAGTGAGGTGTGCAGGCACCATAGAACAAACACCCCAAACCCTAGCCCTTAACTCCTCCGTACGGCCGCCAATTCTCCCATTCTGGCCGCAATTTGCGGCCAGAGCAGAGGGGATTTTCCTCGTTTTGCGTGCCTGGCCCCATTTCATCAATTCTTGGCCCTGGGTACTTCTAGTTTTGACAGATTCTATCTAGGGGGAAATCTGGGACATATATCCTAAGTTGCTGTTTTGGATTCGTGTTTCCGTATTCCGTATTTTTGATTCTGAAATGGTGGAACGTGTTTTGCCTCGACTATTTGTCATTTATACGACGATATAGAGGAGTTATTGATGGTTTTGAAGGCGTGCCATAGGTTTTCACCTATAGGCCACTTATCGTATCGTATTGGATTTAGTGTGTCGTTTCAAGTGTTGATTTGGTTTTGATGCGATGCGATACGTGTGATTTGTGTAGGTACACCGCGACGATCCGAGGCGATGCGGAAGATGACGGAGACGCCGACACCGACACACGGGTTACAGGTGAGTAGATTATATCTACAGGGGGAAGTCGGGTGGATGGCGTATAGCACCCCCGCAGTCCGTAGATAGATTATTATGTAGTTATTGTGATATAGGTGTATGGTGGATAATGTAGGGTTAGAAGTGGCTAGTGTAGTTCATAGTCGCGAACCCTAGGATAGAATTACACCTATACACACACCATTGCTTATCACTTGTACTTGCACTGTGATTGATGATATGTGATGACTTTGGAGATGAGTCGATGATGTGGGCTTGGTGCCCTGGGATCGGTGATTTGATACGATTCATACGTGGGGTATGACTTGTGCTTCTTGCGGGCTTGGGATATGTGTTTACCCCCGCATGCATATTTACTGATGTTACCGTTTGTACTAGACATAGAGTAGTACTCCAGACTATACGATCTGATGATGGTAATATCTGTTATGTGATGAGACAGTGAGATGTTGACCCTACCCAGCTATTGGGGATGCCGTACGACGATTTACCGTACGAGCCGATATTGATGATAGATCCGCACTCATAACTCGAGGATATCTTATGATATGACATTGAGGCGAGATCACCGACTATATATCCTCATATATATACCGACTCAGATTTAGGTGGTTTCCACACCTACCCCTCCTGATTGACCTTTTACTTAGATGTAGTTTGCATAGTAGATACTTCACTGTGGTGTTGACTTTTGGATATCTGCTTTTTCATGCTATTCGCATTGCTGGCATATGTGCATCACTATACTATTATCATGCTGTTAGGACACCAGCACCATTATCGATGATGCGTATGTTCCACGTACACTATTTGCCGGCTCACACACTTCATCATCGATAATTGCCATGCCACTACACTGTAGTACTGTTGCATTCATGATATGATTACTGCTTGGCATATTGTACACATGTACCTGTATACAAACATAGATGGTTCATACTTGATTGAGATTGAGAACTGCAAGATATTCCATGTTACATGATTTCCGATATGATTACCTCTCTTTACTTGTCGCATACATCATGGATTGATTATATAGCACGTTGCATTGGATTTACTTCTCGATGTGGATTTTCATGTGATTTCTGGTTTTGAGGACCGTGGGATTATTTAATAAAAGAGGCACTTTTATGAAAACCCGGTACCTCGTGATATGATATTTCGGTGCGTCCACCACGCGTTTTCTCGGTGCTGAGACGTGTGCTTGAAACCCGATTCGAGGAGGTGATGTACCGTTTGCGGGTTCGTGGTGGGCCCGGTATGGTTCCCCTCGGCGAGATGATCGATGAGTTATGCCGATTGAGCCTGGAGGCGGGCGAGTACCTACCGGTGATTGTATTTGAGCTCGGCAGATATCCGGGGGATACCGCCTGGAGCTGAGAGATGGGCGTACTGCCGGGGGCCGACGGGCCGATACCGCAGACGGAGCCCAGAGATGGACATGGGTTGACTCGTACTGCCGGGGGCCGAGGGCCGATACCGCAGACGGAGCCCCATACGGGTGAGGATTTACGTGTCGATGCTTGGCACGGGTTTCATGATGAGTTTTCCATGATTTTGGTTATATCCTCACATTGCATACATGATACTTGCTGTCAGTGGGTGACAGGTGGACGGGTTCCACAGATATACAGATATGGATCATATACAGACTGGATTTACACTTATCTTACACCAATATTAGTGGTATGGGACGCTAATATATGTGTATTGATATCTTTGATATTTCATCATATCTACCTTATGCAGACATACCTTATACTGATGACATGTTATTACCTGAGTACCTGGCACTACATACGTGATTAGATGTTACCTTGCCACCTTGTTACACTCAGATGTACTCTTGTGGATTATATTACTGATCGTTGACTTAGGTTTATGTCTTGCATTCGGTTTCTACTTGTAGATATTTCTATTCACGAGTTGGCAACTCACCCCCGTTGTGCCACAGTTCTTGCAGGTTTTGCCGTACAGGTCCTATTGCGGCATTTCTAGCACACTACCTTCTTGCGGGTGATTTGCTTTGGTAGGTGGATTCTTTCGTATCATGAATCACCATTGTATTTATTTATTTCATTGTATCTAGAAATTGTCCATCAACCAAATCTTGTATATTCTTTCAGACTTAGAGACAGTGTTGTATTATTCGACCTAGAGTCGCGCTTAGTAGTATTGTGGTTTTACTGTTGCTTTTGAGCTTTCTTTTGGATTTGATCCTCGCCACTTGGCGTTGTATATTATCATCATTGTGTGGTTGTGACCGTCGATTGACGAAGAGCTAGCTCCCGCTTGGGGATGCCTTTATCATTGCCTATTATATTGTTATCCTTGTTGTACCCCATTCGGGGCCAGTTTTACAAGAGAAACTCTGCCGAAATTTTTAGAAAAAGACTTTATTGTTTTCAAAACGTACCTTCGGCTTAGTTATTTAAAAACCTTGATTTCAAACCTGTATTCTTCACTTCTTTAAACCAGTTTTCTTTACTTATTCTTAAAATGGTTTTAGATTTCTGGGCTTTTGGCTTACTTGGATCAGATGGAGTCCTATAGGCTTCATATGGTTCAAGGGCCAGTCACGTGCTCTTTCGGGTCGTGACATTGGATTAGTTAAGAGGCGTCCCAGCTTGTCATGGGCAATGGACATCTGGACAGACCTTTGCCAGTCATAACAGTCAAATTCAGTCATATTATTATCTAGATGTAACCTATGTCTGGTCACTGGGTCGCTGCAATTAAGAGAGAGAGAAGAAAACACTTTAGCATGATGCTCTTTCAAGTTTAGATTGGTTTTTAATTTATCTAAACAGGATGGCTCCCACTGTCTCTCGAATCCCTCCTCAAACCATAAAGGAAGAATTATTCGGGATCAATCTCACCGTACAATACTTGCTTAACCGTTCAGCCAGGCTGGTATCGGTACTTCGAGGGAGGTTTTCCAATCCTTTCGCGAAGTTCCTTAATTAAATAGCCTCTTTTCCCTGTGGGCATAGCCCCGCTAACACCTTTCTAGACACCTACTTGGTTTATAGCATTGATCGTTAAGCGAGAAAGTTCTGGAGGAGTAGCATATACTCACAGTAGGATCGGGATCCAAATATCATCGCGTGACAAAACTGAAGGAATCCTACCAGAATCATCACACTCCAAATGGTATGCAGCGCTAGCAAGTTTCAGTTCTTTTGAAACTCCCGATGTGGATTTTTGCCCCATGCTCTTATGACCTTGACGAAGGCCAACATATCATAAGTCACATGTCAAGTTCTACCCGTCATTGTCCAGGTTAATTTGAACCCACCCATACATACCCTTGACAAAGGCCAAAATAGTAGTACGACTGTCCCAAACCAACGCATCTATCTATGCTACAGATAAATATTCAACATCTACCAATCACTATGCCTTGGCGAAGGTCAAAATACATAGCTTGAATACTACTGACTATTTAACTGAAATGATGGAGGGCTACGAATGGTTTTGGCGAAACCGTGAACGTAGTGAACTTGATATAATCGAAGGAACCTGATAGCTTTTAAATGGAGTGGTTCAAGCTCCGCGTTTAAAAGCTGGCTTTTGAAAAGAACCGAGTGGTTTTGAAAGTGTTCCAACGACTTTTACTTGGTTTATTTTCTTGCATTAATTCCAATGCGTCCCATCATTTAATCCTACCATTGCAGAAAACAACGAAAATATGACGTACGCTTATGCCATCCGCATTCGCCATGGGGTCCCGTCATCACTCGTTAGGTTACTTAACTAACGACAGAGCGGGGGCTGGACTAGCGCGGATGCAAAACATAAGCAACGCCTAAATAGATATCATTTAGATATATATAAACATTTGTCACATGCAATGATAGTCATTCCAGATCACAGATGAATACAATGGATATACTAGGAATCCGCAATTCGTACGAGCCTGTAACGAAGAACGGATTACACGGTCGCGATGAATAGCCAAACCCCACCCTAGACCCCTACGGGTGCGGCAAACTACCCGCCAAGTACCCGAAGCGAAGCAACCTCCCTCAACACCGTGAGTAGGCCACTCGGCACTTCGAGATACCCGGTAGTTTGTGCACCCCACCTTGGGTCTATCCTAGGAGCAAAAACAGTAAAATGAAATTATACAATGACGGCTACAACCCTAACCCGGTTGTGCGGCCAAACAAATAATATTACATCAATTTACATTTTACAATAATTGAAAGAATAAGAAAACCCTCATCTCACAACCCCCGGCTATTCATCCGCGACAATCCAACGAATTCATATACACAAACCATCAACATTACAGATCACAGATATGTATAACCCCCACTAATCGACGTATAGCGATTAGCAGACGTTCAATACATATATCACATCACAGAAAATATTCATTAGCCAAAGTGTACGGAATATCGATCAAAATACGGATTTGTAACCACCCCAAAAGTCAATTTGCTCTCTGGAAAATCTGGGTAGAAACAACATGTACTAAAAATCCCAAAACAGCCAACTAAGCACACTGCACCAAACTCGGTCCACGGCCGAGTTAACTCGGCCGCGGATCCGCGGCAAGAAGCATGTTCTTGCCGCGGAACCGTGGCGCTTTGACCGGTTCATTGGACCGTTTTTGGTTTGTGTCTTTAGAAAACCCTGAGACGATTTTTCATATATTTTAAATCACTTTTTGAGCAGTATAAAAAATCGACAGAAACTTGGTTTTTCCGGGTGTGTTTTGCGACTTTTTTTCGATCGATATTCTAAACACTTTGCTAACTTGCTAGTTTATGTTTATCTAGGCTCTGATACCACTGTAAGTCCACGTTGCTCGCCCCGGCTCTTACGGGGAGGCGGAAACGGCGAAAAACAATTTTTGGCGCAAAGGCAACATGGACTAAAAGCCGGATCTTTGCTAAACTAGAAAGTAACAAACTACTAGAGGCATTAACTACTATGCCGTAGAAATTATACCTCACGAAACCGGTCCTTCGGATCTTCTCTCCGCTGTCCGGCTCACCCATCCACGCTCCAAGGGTCGATCCGGATCTTGGTCACCTCCGCGGCCTTCTTGAGTCGAAGACGATCCACCCGAGAGATGTACACTGAGCTCCACCTCGAGCCGAGGCAACTAGGGAAACAAGATCGCTAGTCTTGAAGTCCTAGGTAATGTAGAGGAGGTTGATGGAAGTATTTGTCTATGTGGATTCTTTTTCTCTCAACACATGAGATCAAAAGAATATTTCAAGAGGAGGAAGATGAAGGAGATCAAGCAACCATGGAGCTCTCTTTCTTTCTTCTCACTTGCAAGAGAGAGAATGAGAAAAAGAAAAAGAAATTATCAACTAAAGAAAAAAGGCACCATGGTTGCAATAATACTAAACAACATCATTACAAATCCTATCATGATAAAGTTGATGGCTGTATTGACATGACCATTATCATAATCCAAAATGAAAAAGAAAACCAAAGAAGAGTGTAGACCTTTCATGAAGGTCAAGGTCAACTTTGGTCAATGGGTCAACAAAGTCAAGAGTGGTCAAGGTGGTCAAATGGTCAAAGCAATTATCTATCATAAAATTATCACTGAAAAGATTAGTAAGTAATGTCTCCGGCTCATAATGGTTTTGAACCGAACGAATTGCCAAAACCCTAATGAGCCTGCCACATAGCGGTTTTGGCCGAACCATCTGCCAAAACCCTAATGAGGCACCTCTCCCTTCATCGCTCCTCAAAACTGTGCATACACACCAGCATCCGCATTCCGTAGAATGCGAATGCACAAAAGACAAAACGAATCCATTCGTGCAATGCTAGGATCCAGCTTAAACCAAAGCCCTCTAGTATTGCCTGCCTGAACAGCATACGCACACAAGTGTACGTAAGTGATCGCAGCCCTGCCGTAAAACCATACGGCCTCTACACGTTTTGCTCAGTGCAGGGAAACTCTCTGTGTGGGACTCTAAAGACTCGACACTACGCTGGCAGTGGGTTTAACCACAGACCGCAAGCGGCACTAGCTGTACGTAACGGTCCCCAGGTAGATGTCGATAAAAAGGCCGATGAGGTAAACCCATCCGGACTCCTACTGAGCCAGAATGTGACAATCTCCGTACAGTCCGGTATGTTCGTCCGATACATCGCATGGCGGGCCTAGGGGGTGGTGAACGTCAGTCCCCCAATAGCGGTACAAGTCGTGTCGGAGTGTAGGCCAGAACACCCTGAGATAACACTGAAAACCTACCAGTATATCTCGCTTGCCCTGGCCAGGGACTACTAGTGTAATGGCTCTCCTAGACACAGCGCGATGTCAACCCCCAATACCGGGAGAGACGAATCCTGTCTAACTGTCACTGCCTCCAAGTGCTTCGGGACTGCACCCAACTACTACCTGTTTGCACGACTCCTTTGAGCCGTGGTAGGGTAGTAATCTAAGTACAGTGGGAACACACTCGAGGCGAAGTGACAGTGTCAAGTCAGCGGACTAAACTGTACTCATGTCACCTGGGAACTGATAACTGACGATAGGTATAATACCATCCAACAGTTCCCGACGAGTCCTGTCCAGTGTACTCGTAACCTAACGAGCACCCGGATACTATCTCCAGTACGACGTACTGATGGCTGTGGGACAGACCACCTCCCGAGCTGGGATGAGAAGCGTATACGCTAGTCTACTCCGGAGTATCGATGCCCCGTCTCGATAGTCCTACGACTAGGGACCTGTATAAGGATGTGCTTGTAGATTACCCAGCCCCCACTAGTGTGACTGCCATCACAACGCTGGTAATCAAGCAAAGATCCTAAGGGCTCTACTAATATGTATAAGCGATATGCTAAAAGAAACACATGCACATATTGAAGTAGAAACAAACCAAGTAGCATACTACCATTTTGAGCAAGATTGTCTATACAACTGTGAATATCCCAAGCTTCCAATAAGTAATATACAAGCTAGTATGATACAGTAATGGCCTCTAGGGCATATACACTAACAGTAAACGTCAGACCCCAGTAACTGATACGTCGTGTCGATATGAGGCTCATAGCAGGTCAAGAAACTACTGATAACTCTTACCAGTAGCACTCCATATCAGCCCTGGCCAGGTACTTCCAGTTATAGCCAATCGAACACAGCACAACATCAACTCCCTATACCGGGAGAGACGAAACCCCTCCTATCGCTCATTGCCTCCATGTGATTCAGGGCTGTACCCAAAAGCCACCGTTTTGCACGCCCTCTTGGACATGGTAAGGTGGAAATCAAAGCACAGTGGCAATCACACAAGACTCTATGACGGTCTCGGGTCTACAGACTAACATGTACCAGTGTCACTGGAGAACTGCTATCTGACGATAGGTATAATACCATCTAGGAGTTTTCGGCGAGTCTGTTCAGTGTACCTAATCTCCACTGAGCAACCGTACACTATCTTTGATGTCAAACACCGATGGATATGGGATCATCCATCGCCCATCATATGGGTCAAGATGTGTATACGCTATTCTACTCTGGTGTATTGATGCCCTGTCTCGATACACCCTCGACTAGGAACAGTTATATCATATAATCTTTGAATTCCTAGGCCCCACTAGTATGATCTGCATCATAGTCCCAGTAGTCGAGTACATATCCTAAGGGCTTATCAACATGTAAGAGCAAGACAGTAAAACAATACAAGTCAACATGTTAAGACAAAGTTAAACCAGATAGCATACTATCATATCGAGCAAGAAAGTCCTCACTATATATATCCAAGCATCAACTATAATATACATCATGTGTACAACAATGGCCTCTAGGGCATATATACAACTAACACTATCATGTTGAGCAAAAAAGTCCTCCCTATTGTTGGATATATGTATGCCCTAGAGGCCATTATGTGATAGTGGATGTATCTATACATGTATATATATTCAGTTTGCATTCTTGCTCGACATGATAGTATGTTATCTGGTACTTCTTTATCTGACATGTTTATTTGATCATGCTTCTATTCATTCACACATGCTGATAAAGCCCTGAGGATATCGACTTGACTACTCTGATTATGATGGAGATCATACTAGTGGGACATCTGTAGTCTATAAGCATATCCTGGAACGTCCCTAGTCGTAGGTATATCGAGATGGGGTATTGATATACCAGAGTAGACTAGCGTATATGATACTAGACCCATACGATGGGCGATGAATGTTCCCACATTCATCGATGTTTGACATCAAGATCATATACGAGTGCTCAGTGGTGACTGGGTACACTGGACGGACTCACCGAGAACTCCTATATGGAATTATATCTATCGTCGGATAGCAGTTCTCAGGTGACACTGGTACAGGTTAGTCTGTAGACCCGAGATCGTCATGGAGTCTTGTGTGTTCTCCCACTGCACTTTGATTGCCACCCTACCACGGCTCTACTGAGTCGTGCAAACAGGTGGCCGTTGGGTATAGTCCCGAGACACACGAAGACGGTGAGCGATAGGAGGGGTTTCATCTCTCCCGGTATTGGGAGTTGATGTTGTGCAGTGCCCGACTGGTTATAACAGCAAGTCCCTGGCCAGGGCTGCTGAGATTTGCTGATAAGTGTTATCAGTAGTTTCTCGATCTGTTATAGACCATTCACCGACACGACTTATTGAGTTATTGGGGTCGACGTGACCATCCCTAGGCTCGATATGCAGCATATCTGACGAAGAGACCGGACTGTACGGTAGTGTTGCCGGATGGCTCGACGGGAGTTGTAGCAGGTTCGCTTGTTGTCTTCTGATCGCTCAATACCCGGGTGGCCGTTACGTTTAGCTGACCGCTTGCGGCTTGAGGGTACTTGATATGATCATTACCCTCTGCCGGCGTATTGACGAGTCTTAGAGTCCCACAAAGGAGTTACCCAGTCCAGGCAAAACGTTGTGGTGCGCATATGCGATATGCGCATGCACCCGATTGAAATGTGCGTATATGATACCGAACATTGATCGGGTGAACTGCTTTTGGTGGAGTCATATGAGATATGACCGGATTGATAAATCAAGTGTTGATTTATCATTTAACCATTAGTTTTCTCACTTAAAACCTTTTCTTAGATGATAGATGTGTGCATGCATGTGTGCTTTTCTTTCTTTCTTTCATGCTAGTTTTATGCACATGAAGATGTGCATACATGCATACATACATACACTCATCCATCATGGTTTATTGCATATGGAAATGGTGGCAATATAAGAATCACACCATAGATTAAATAATAGATTATTATTTAATTTTGGTTTAAAGTAAAATGAAAAAGGAAAGGATAAACATTCATGCTTCTACATTCTTCTTCTAACCTAACCTATCTCAACTACCACTAACCAAGGGTTATCCTTCTCTTTATCATCCAAAACCCAAGTTAAATTAACTATCTATGATTTAATCATGGTTGAAGTTAAGAAGGAAATAAATATATATAGTGATAGATATTTTCTTTTTCTTTTTAACTCAAGAGTTATCTTTACCTCTTATCAAAAATTGCCACCATCTTCTTCCTCTTGCTCTTTTGCTCTCTAGTTCTTTCTAGTGATCAAATACCACTCAAAGATAGGTTTTTGAAGTGAGAAACCTAACCACAACATCATTCTACACAAGCTTAGCCGCTTTGTTTAGAGTGTTCTCTTCGGTTTGTCGAAGTTGCGAGCTTGGACGGATATCTCCGAGGTGGATCGTCGTGGACACAAGGGGACATCAAAAGGACCTTCATTCAACACCTTAGAGACCAAGGAGTCTAGCAAAGGGGAACTACAAAGGTTGTAGCCTTCAAACCCTAATCTTTTCTAGCTTAAAGTTTAATAACCCTAATTTTCTAGGATCGATCCATTTGCATGTTAGTTTAGCACCTTAAAAATTATAACTTTGGGTCATGTGATACTTCAAAACTCTTCATAGGGTGCTATACTAACCTTACATTGGTATCAGAGCCGACCTAGAACATTAGGCGACGTTTTTACGAAGTGAAAACCCCGATCGGACAAAAATACGATATTTTGGGATGCTCTCTGGAAATTTTCTAAATTTTGACATTTTGCAGAATTAAAAATATGAAAAAAATACAGCAGGAAAATATAAGGATTACGGTACAAAAATTTTCAGGTGAACAGTGCTTATAGCCGCGGAAACGCGGCCTAAGCTTGCTTAGGCCGCTGTTCCACGGCCGTACATATGAATTGATGGATATATTTTGCACAGTAATTCATGAATCTGCTTGTATAAATTTTTGGATATTTTTAATCTGTATTTGGTTTTGAAAAATTCTGGAGGTGGTTTTGGACTCGTCAATTCAATCGGGATTTTCATTTCGTAACTTTTCCGGGTAAACTAGAAAGTATTGAAGTGTTTGAACGAATATCATTTACTCAATATTCACGGGGTTTAAATAGTTTGGAGATACGTGCAAGTCTTTTTGCGGTGGTCCCTCTAGAAGACAACAAACCTTAACTCGATTATGTGACCGTCTCGAACTGCCCTTTGAACCTTAGGGTTTGGGGCAGTACGGCGTGCCACATGTGAGGCGTTGGCTTGACCCTTCTGCGGCTGGACCGCCACTACTGTGTCACACTCCGGATCTTTTGAACCCTGCTCAAGTGTTGAGCTTTAGTGAATCTTGGGTGCTTGATCGTTCGTTCGAAAACTTTAATACTGTCTGTTTGTCTGGAATGTGATACAATATGTGGAATTCATATAGTGTAGGCATGAAATACGAAATATGTGATATTTCGCATTTATGATGTCTAAAGAGAATCTGGATTCCAAATATTGTAGTTTTTCACTTTCTTTTCTGTGACCGTAAGTGTAGTATGTTAGATATCGCCAGTTTCGTTGCTATACGTCAACGACAATTGGGGTATGCATACTTACTTACGTTGATGATATGTGATATTATGTGTTGCTGAGGTATGATGTGTAGGATTGTCGCGATCGAATAGCCGAGGGGTTTTTGTGAGATGAGAGTTTTATATTTTCATTCATGTAAATTCAAATGTAATGTAATATTCTTTTATTTGGGGCACTTCCAGGTTGCGGTTGTGTCACCAGTGTTGTATATTATTTACTTTTCCGCATTAGGATGGACTCAAGGAGGGGAGTACAGGTGACCGGGTTCTGGGGTTCAGTGGGAGGCCATCTCGAGGAGTCGAGACCGGGTCTCCTAAACTCCAGAATTGGTAGGGTCACTTGCCGCTCTCGTAGGGGTCCAGGGTGTGGGCTTGGCTATTCATCGCGACTGTGGAATCCGTATTTTCTATTCTGGCTAAATACTAAATACGGACGTCCTAGGATATCCCACGTTATATCTATGTTTCTGCTGCCTGTGTTCTGTGATATCTGAGACGAATGACATATTATATATATGATATATAGTAGACGTTGCTTATGTTTTACACCCACGCTAGTCCCGTCCCGGTATGCCGTTAGTTAAGTAACCTAACGGTGCATAACGGAACATTGCGGCGAATGCGGATGGCATAAGCGTACGTGTTATTTTCGTTTCTTTTCTGTGATTGGCTTAAGGACTTAAATGATGGGATTACATTAATGTGATTAATGTAAAGAAAATAAACCTAAAAAGATGTTGTAGAATCGGATTTAAAAACTACTTGGCTATTTATGAAAAAGCTACATTTCAAAACTGCGGAGCTTAAGCCACTCCTTTTGAAAACTGTTTGATTCTACAACGATATCAGGCTCAAAGCGTTAAAGATTTTCTTAAAAATCATCCGCAACCCTCCGTCATTTTAGGAAGTAGAGTACTTAGTATTCGTGCTACGTTTGTTGACCTTAGCCAAGGCGTAGTGTACGGTAGCTAAGTGATGTCTTCCTACAAACGCATATGATGCAGATTAATTAGGACGGGCATATGACTTTGTTGACCTTAGCCAAGGGTCATGTGAACGGGTCTAATTAATCAAGAAATGACGGGTTGAGCTTGACTAGTGCTCGTGATTTGTTGACCTTAGCCAAGGTCACGAGTATTAGGGGTAAAAACCACATCGGGAATTTCAAGTGTTGAAATTTGCAATGAGATTGCATACCTTCCATATGATGGTTGGATCCCGATCCCACTGTGAGCAATAGTTGCTCCTAGGAGAGTTTTACAGTTTACAATTAGCTAACTCATTAGGTGTCTAGAAAGGTATTAACGGGGCTCCGCCTCTGGGAAAACGAGGTTTACTCTAATTAGGTCCGTGCGAAAGCACGGGGAACCTCCCTCAAAGTACCAACACTGGCCTGGTTGAACGGTTAGCGAAGTTGTAGACTGTAATTAATCCTGGCTAGTTTTTCTTTTTTAGGTTTGAAAGAAAACTTGATAAAAAGCAGTGGGAAACATCGATTAGACAAGATAATAAACCAATCTAATCTGTGCAAGAGCTTTCGCTGAGTGTATTCTTTTCTCTCTCTTAATGGCAGATACCAATGACTGGACTTAAGCTTCTACTAGATAAGAACAAACTGAATGGGACCAACTATAAAGACTGGCTGAGGAATCTAAAGATCGCCTTGACCTATGATAAAGTATCATATGTCCTCACGGCTTCAGCCCCGCCCGTCCCAGGCCCAAAGTCCTCAGTTGCGGACATTGAAGTCCGCAAGACATGGGACGCTGACTGTGCCACGGCAAAATGCCTCGCGCTTGCATCGATGGACAACACACATCAAAAGCAGCACGAGGACATGGACATTCACGGGATATTTCTCCATACAAAGGAGTTGTATGGGGAGCAGTCCCGCGTATTACGATACGAAGTATCAAAGAAACTGTTTCAGATGCGGATGGCCCCTGGCACACCAGTAGCAGACCATGTTTTGAAGATGATAGCTCTTATAGAAGAGCTTGAGGGCCTCGGATGGACAATGGACAATGAACAATATATAGATATTATTTTGCAGTCCCTCCCCTCCACCTTTGCTCAGTTCATAGTGAACTTTAACATGCATGGCATGGAGAAGGAACTCCCTGAACTCCTTAATATGTTAAGGAGTGCAGAGAGCACTATGAAGTCAGCAAAGACTCCCGTTATGACTATTGGACAGTCTTCTTCTTCTCGCCCGAAAGCTAAGGCCAAGGGAAAGAAAAAGAAGAAACCCACTAATCCTAAGGGCGGAGTCAAAAAGGTGAAGGGAAAGGGAAAGTCCACAGCTGGAGACCCAGGGAAAGGCGAGTGTTTTCATTGCCACAAGACAGGACATTGGAAGCGCAATTGCACGGAGTACCTAAGTCTCAAGAAGAAGCATGGTGATGCTTCTGCTTCAGGTGCGTTTGTGACTGAAAACTGTTTTTCTATAAACTCTGCTTCCTGGGTATTGGATACCGGTTCAGGTTCTCACATTTGCAATTCTATGCAGGGGCTGAGAAATAGCAAGGTTTTGAGGACAGGTGACCATACTCTCCGCGTTGGAAATGGTTCCAATGTATATACAGTCGCAGTGGGAGAGTATCACTTGGGGTTGCCATCTGGATGTATTTTGATTTTGAATCCATGTTATTTTGTACCAAGTATGCTATGTAATATAATATCCGTTTCTTTGTTGGACAATGAAGGGTATAATTTTGTGTTGCAGAACAATGTTATGAACATTCACCTAAATCAAATGTTGGTTGGGCATGGTACACTTAATAACGGAATATATGTCCTAAATCAACACACAGTTTTCAGTATACAACACACTAATAAAAGAAAACTTTCAGAATTAAATGAAGCTTTTCTTTGGCACTGTAGACTTGGTCATATTAACGAAACAAGACTAAACAAGTTACACAAAGATGGATATTTAAACTCTTTTGAATATAAATCTTATGCGACTTGCCAGTCTTGTATCAAGGGTAAAATGACCAAAACTCCGTTTACCGGACACGGAGAAAGAGCTACTCAGCTCCTGGGCCTCATACATAGTGATGTATGTGGGCCTATGTCTACACAGGCTAGAGGCGGTTTTTCATACTTCATTACATTCACTGACGATTTCTCAAGATTCGGTCATGTATTTTTATTAAAGCACAAGTCCGACGCTTTCGAGAAATTCATTGAATATAAACAAGAAGTAGAAAAACAAACCGGCTTGAGTATTAAGATGCTTCGATCAGATCGAGGTGGAGAGTATCTCAGTACAGAATTTGCGAACTTCCTAAAAGAGAATGGGATTCTCTCTCAGCTCACTCCTCCTTACACACCACAGCACAACGGTGTGTCAGAACGACGGAATAGGACCCTATTAGATATGGTCCGGTCCATGATGAGTGACGCTGAGTTACCAGTCTCGTTTTGGGGACATGCATTGGAGACTGCAGCGTTTCTGCTAAACAGGGTTCCAACCAAAGCCGTGTCTACCACGCCATATGAGATATGGCATGGGAAGAGACCATCTCTTAAGAGAATTAAGATTTGGGGTTGCCCGGCCTATGTTAAAAAGCAGAATCCAGACAAACTCGAGACACGGTCAGTCATGTGTAACTTTGTAGGATATCCAAAGAATTCTTATAGATATCTATTCTACCACAAAGAGGAACAAAAAGTGTTTGTTTCTCAACATGCCACATTCTTGGAAAAAGAGTTTTTCACAGATAAAGATGATGGCAAAGTGGTGGATCTAGAAGAGGTTCTAGAGACACAAACTACAAATGACGATTTGGTTGAACCGACTGTTGCAGCAGAAACTGAAGAACCTCGGCCACTCCGTAGGTCTGGTAGGACTTCTCGCCCACCGGAGAGGTACTGCGGTTTCCTCATTGATGGTGACAGAGAAGACTGTATCATGGAAGATGATGATCCTACCGGTTTTCAGCAAGCTATCACGAGTGGTGACTCTGTGAAGTGGCTGGATGCCATGAGATCCGAAATGGAGTCTATGTACACCAACAAAGTATGGACTTTGGACGTTGTACCCCCTGGGGTAAAACCTGTAGGGTGCAAATGGATCTTTAAAAGAAAGATTGGTGTGGATGGGCAGGTAGAGACCTATAAGGCAAGACTTGTGGCGAAAGGTTTTCGTCAAAGACCAGGTTTGGACTATGACGAAACTTTTTCGCCCGTAGCCATGCTTAAATCCATTCGGATCCTACTTGCTATTGCTGCTCACTACGACTATGAAATCTGGCAGATGGACGTTAAAACAGCATTTCTAAATGGAGATTTAGAAGAATGCGTTTATATAGATCAGCCAGAGGGCTTCATTGACAGTGGGAGCAGCGAGAAAGCATGTAGATTGCTTAAATCCATATATGGGTTAAAGCAGGCATCTCGGAGTTGGAACATCTGTTTCGATGATGTTATCAAAGAGTTTGATTTCATCAAAAATCCAGATGAACCTTGTGTTTATAGGAAGGCTGTAGGAAGAGCTGTCACATTCCTCGTATTGTACGTGGATGACATTCTTCTGATAGGAAATGATATTCCTATGCTACAGTCGGTCAAATCATTCTTATCACTAAGGTTCTCCATGAAGGACCTGGGTGATGCCACATACATCCTGGGCATAAGGATCTATAGGGATAGATCCAAAAAGTTATTGGGACTGTCCCAAACCAGGTACATCAACACCATCCTAAAGAGGTTTAGTATGGAAGACTCCAAGCGGGGTGCCTTACCCGCTTGCCATGGAGTCACTCTCTCCAAGGATTCTTGTCCAAAGACCGATGAAGAGAGAGCTCGCATGAGCATTATACCTTATGCTTCGGCAGTAGGATCTATAATGTATGCGATGTTATGTACACGCCCAGATGTAGCTTATGCACTTAGTGTTGTGAGCAGGTATCAATCCAACCCAGGGGAGAACCACTGGACAGCTGTGAAGAACATTCTTAAGTACTTACGAAGGACTAAAGAATTGTTCTTGGTGTATGGTAATACAGACCTCCAAATGGAGGCCTTTACCGATTCGAGCTTCCAGAGCGATAAGGATGACAGCAAATCTATCTCAGGGTTTGTATTTACCCTCAATGGAGGGGCGGTAAGTTGGAAGAGTTCCAAACAAGATACCGTTGCAGACTCTACGATGGAAGCTGAGTACATTGCTGCAAATGATGCCGCCAAGGAAGCCGTCTGGATGAAGAAGTTCGTCTCGGAGCTAGGAGTAGTTCCAACCATTATTGATCCAATACCTTTGTATTGTGACAATAATGGGGCTATGGCGTTAGCCAAGGAGCCCAGATCCCATCAGCGGTCCAGACATATCCTGAGGCGCTTTCATTTGATCCGGGAGATTGTAGATCACCGCGAGATCGAGATTAAGAGAGTAGACACAAAGAACAACGCCGCGGATCCACTCACCAAGGCCCTCCCTCAGCCACTGCATGAACGACTTTTTGAGATGTTGGGTATGAGATACGCCAATAACTGGCCTTAGTGCAAGTGGGAGATTGTTGGATATATGTATGCCCTAGAAGCCATTATGTGATAGTGGATGTATCTATACATGTATATATATTCAGTTTGCATTCTTGCTCGACATGATAGTATGCTATCTGGTACTTCTTTATCTGACATGTTTATTTGATCATGCTTCTATTCATTCACACATGCTGATAAAGCCCTGAGGATATCGGCTTGACTACTTTGATTATGATGGAGATCATACTAGTGGGACATCTATAGTCTATAAGCATATCCTGGAACGTCCCTAGTCGTAGGTATATCGAGATGGGGCATTGATATACCAGAGTAGACTAGCGTATATGATACTAGACCCATACGATGGGCGATGAATGTTCCCACATTCATCGATGTTTGACATCAAGATCATATACGGGTGCTCAGTGGTGACTGGGTACACTGGACGGACTCACCGAGAACTCCTATATGGAATTATATCTATCGTCGGATAGCAGTTCTCAGGTGACACTGGTACAGGTTAGTCTGTAGACCCGAGATCGTCATGGAGTCTTGTGTGTTCTCCCACTGCACTTTGATTGCCACCCTACCACGGCTCTACTGAGTCGTGCAAACAGGTGGCCGTTGGGTACAGTCCTGAGACACACGAAGACGGTAAGAGATAGGAGGGGTTTCTTCTCTTCCGGTATTGGGAGTTGATGCTGTGCAGTGCCCGACTGGTTATAACAGCAAGTCCCTGGCCAGGGCTGCTGAGATTTGCTGATAAGTGTTATCAGTAGTTTCTCGATCTGTTATAGACCATTCACCGACACGACTTATTGAGTTATTGGGGTCGACGTGAACATCCCTAGGCTCGATATGCAGCATATCTGACGAAGAGACCGGACTGTACGGTAGTGTTGCCGGATAGCTCGACGAGAGTTGTAGCAGGTTCGCTTGTTGTCTTCTGATCGCTCAATACCCGGGTGGCCGTTACGTTTAGCTGACCGCTTGTGGCTTGAGGGTACTTGATATGATCATTACCCTCTGCCGACGTATTGACGAGTCTTAGAGTCCCACAAAGGAGTTACCCAGTCCAGGCGAAACGTTGTGGTGCGCATATGCGATATGCGCATGCACCCGATTGAAATGTGCGTATATGATACCGAACATTGATCGGGTGAACTGCTTTTGGTGGGGTCATATGAGATATGACCGGATTGATAAATCAAGTGTTGATTTATCATTTAACCATTAGTTTTCTCACTTAAAACCTTTTCTTAGATGATAGATGTGTGCATGCATGTGTGCTTTTCTTTCTTTCTTTCATGCTAGTTTTATGCACATGAAGATGTGCCTACATGCACACATACATACACTCATCCATCATGGTTGATTGCATATGGAAATGGTAGCAATATAAGAATCACACCATAGATTAAATAATAGATTATTATTTAATTTTGGTTTAAAGTAAAATGAAAAAGGAAAGGATAAACATTCATGCTTCTACATTCTTCTTCTAACCTAACCTATCTCAACTACAACTAACCAAGGGTTATCCTTCTCTTTATCATCCAAAACCCAAGTTAAATTAACTATCTATGATTTAATCATGGTTGAAGTTAAGAAGGAAATAAATATATATAGTGATAGATATTTTCTTTTTCTTTTTAACTCAAGAGTTATCTTTACCTCTTATCAAAAATTGCCACCATCTTCTTCCTCTTGCTCTTTTGCTCTCTAGTTCTTTCTAGTGATCAAATACCACTCAAAGATAGGTTTTTGAAGTGAGAAACCTAACCACAACATCATTCTACACAAGCTTAGCCGCTTTGTTTAGAGTGTTCTCTTCGGTTTGTCGAAGTTGCGAGCTTGGACGGATATCTCCGAGGTGGATCGTCGTGGACACAAGGGGACATCAAAAGGACCTTCGTTCAACACCTTAGAGACCAAGGAGTCTAGCAAAGGGGAACTACAAAGGTTGTAGCCTTCAAACCCTAATCTTTTCTAGCTTAAAGTTTAATAACCCTAATTTTCTAGGATCGGTCCACTTGCATGTTAGTTTACCACCTTAAAAATTATAACTTTGGGTCATGTGATGCTTCAAAACTCTTCATAGGGTGCTATACTAACCTTACACCTATATATGTCCAAGCATCCACTACAATATACATCCCATATACATAATGGCCTCTAGGGCATACATATAACTAACATTCCTCTAAACGGAGTATTGGTCATTTTACCTTTGAGACATGACTCGCAAGTTACATAAGATGAAAATTTGATCGAATTCGAATATTCTTCCTTATGTTCCTTTGCTAGTCGTGTCGCATTGATATGACCTAGTTTACAATGCCACTAGAAGGATTCGTTCATTTCTGAACTTGTCTTCTTGTGTGTGTTCTGTATACTTAGAACCGTGATTTGATTTAGAACGTATATGCTATTTCATAATGTGCCTGCGCTAATCAACTCTTGATTCAGGACAATGTTCACTACATTATCCTGCAATACAAGATCATATTCTTCTTTATCAAATAAAGAGATTGATATAATTTTGTATGTCAGGTTCGGTATGTAATAACATTCGTTCAGAATCAATGCATTAATATAAGGTGATATTTGCCAACTGATTTGGCTGCAACGCTTGCACCATTCTCTACACTTAGAAACATATCACCCATTCCCAGTTCTCTACCTATCTGTAGCCCATGTAACATATTATATATACGGGATCCTGATCCGGTATCACATACCCAGGACGTAGAGGATACTGAAAAACAGTTCTCGGTAATGAACACGCTCGAAGAAGATGCATCAATATGCACTTTTTTCGATTGGGTGGCATAAGAATCCGGATATTCCCCTATTTCCTGCTCGGACTTATAACAGTTATAGATAGAGCGGAACTAACGTTCCCTAGCACAGTATAATAAGCAGGTTCGGTCAATGCATCCATATTATTATCTTGATTGAGGCGTGACATGGTAGCTACCAGGAGAGAGAGAGAAGAAAACACTCTGCATGCGCTCTTGCAAGATCGGATTGGTTATTATTTTATCTAATCAGGATGGCTCCCACTGTTTTTATCAAATCTTCCTTCAAACCCTAAAAGGTAAGACTAGCCGGGATTAATTACACCCTACAAGTTCACCAATCTTTCGGCCAGGCCAGTGTCGGTACTTTGAGGGAGGTTCCCCGTGCTTTCGCACGGACCTAATTAAAATAAACCTCGTTTTCCCAGGGGCGTAACCCCGTTAACACCTTTCTAGACACCTACCTAATCGGCTAATTGTAATGTGTAAAACTCTCCCAGGAGTAACTCTTACTCGCAGTGGGTATCGGGATCCAACTATCTCATAGAAAGTATGCAATCTCATTGCAAATTTCAACACTTGAAATTCCCGATAATATTCTGCCCCTAGCAACTTATGACCTTGGCTAAGGTCAACAAATCATAAGCGCTAGCCAAGTTCAACCTGTCATTTCTTGATTGAATTAAACCCACCCGTACGACCCTTAGCTAAGGTCAACAAAGCCGTACGACTATCCTAACTCAATCGCATCATATGCTAGCAGATAAGCACTAATTAGCTACCGCACACTACGCCTTGACTAAGGTCAACAAACATAGCACGAATATTAAAAATTACTTATCTGAAATGACGGAGGGCTACGACAGGTCTTTAAGAAAACATTTTGCGTAATGAACTTGATATCGTTGTAGAATCGAGTGATTTTGAAAAAGAGTCTTTTTAAGGCTTTTACTAGTTTTGCTAAAGAGGTCACTCCCGGTGAAGGGATCTCGACTCTTTCCTTATCGAATAAGGTGCAGGATATTTCATAAATACCACTATGCAAAGCAAAAACTATAGAAGCAATCAAAAGACAAACCGAATGGGTTGTAGTATATGCCAGTTTCGCTAAAGAGGTCACTCCCGGTGAAGGGATCTCGGCACTTTCCTTATCGAATAAGGTGCTGGATATTTTACAAGGAATACCGATATGCAAAGCAAGAACTAGAGCTACCAGTTTTTAAAATAAGTTTCTACAACATCTTTAGGTTTCTTTTATTTCATTAATCTCATTAATGAAGTCCCATCAATTTATGCCTCCCAAGCATCACAGAAGAAACGAAAGCAGCAATAGTTATTATATATCATATATATAATATAGGCATTCGTCTCAGAACATATCAAGTGATCACATCACAGAATATCTGAAGGTGTTTCTACAGCACCACTACTAGGGTTTGGTAGCATCACACATGCCATATTAAAAAATATAGGGTGCTAAAGAAACAATCCTAAGAATCAAACTACAAAAGCTAGGGTAACAAAACTTTAACACAAACACAAGTAGTAAAAGGGTAGGGTTTGAGAATACAACCTTTGTAGCTCCCTACGCTAGACTCCTTGACCACTTGAGAGTTGAAAGAAGCTCGCTTGAGATCCTCTAGGTCCACGACGATCCACCCGGAGTCTTCTTTGTCCAAGCTAGATGCTTCACTAGATCAAGAGAAGAAGTAGAAGCCAACACTCTAAACTAATGGGCAAGAGTAGTGTAGAATGGTGATGTGGTTTGTTTTCTCACTTCAAAACCCTAACTTGATCACTCTTTTGCTCACTAATGAAACCTAGAGAGCAAGAGAGAGGAGGAAGAAGATGATGGCAAATGAAGAGCTCAAGATAATGATAAGTATTGAGATAAGAATGAGAAAAGAAAATATATATATATTCTCCTTCTCACTCTTAACCCTAGTTTATAAATATCTAGATATTTTCTTTTGGATGCAAAATGGACATGGAAATTAACTCAAGCTTAATACAAAGGTTAATGGGTGAATAAAATAATCAAGCATGATAGAATTTCCATTTCCATTTTCTTTTATCCAAAAATAAATATCATCATATTTATAAGTGTGTGAGTCTTATATGTTGGGCTTCCCTAGCACCTAGTCTAGGGTTTGGTAGCATCACACATGCCACTTTAAAATTTTAGAGAGCTGCAAAGCAAGTAAACCATGAATCATGCTAGAATTTCTAGGGTAACAAGTTTGTATCACATACAAAGAAGTAAAGAGATAGGGATTACAACCTTTGTAGTCCGTTCCTTCGCTTCATTAGCTCCGTGTTGAGGTCCCTTCGCTGTGATCATCATGAATTCCGACTCTCGAGAGGCTCCATGAAGAGAATGATGCACCTTGCTTGAAGAATTCACTAATCCAAGATGATCTACCTTGAAGAATCTCAAACCCAAGCTCTTGCAAGACTAATCAAGTATTAGCAAAGCAAACACCCTAATCTAAGTGGCTAGAATAGATGAGGATGATGAAGTAGGAATTTTTCTCTCTTTTGTTTTCATATTCTCACTCATTATCATCACATATGAAAAAGCTAGTGAAGCTTTTCATCAAGCAAGATAGAAGAAGAAGATGATCAAAATCCTTTTGTGATGAAATAATGAATTATTGTCGTGTGGTTACAAATCAACCATGGGTTAAGAATGAGGGCTTAACCCTTGTAGAGAATTAACTAGAGGCTAAGGTTTGGGTTGGGTAAATAAATATTAACATAAAATATCAAATGTCAAAGTCAAAGCTTCATGAAGCTTCATGGAAGAGCTTCATGGAAGCTTCATCCAACCTTAACCCTAATCCAAACCATAACCATGTTTAAACTCTATAAAACATGTTGCATTTGTAACCCTAATTTGCTACAATATTATATATCACATATATAATATATTTTGTAACAAAAGAAAATAATACAATTAACATATATCACATATATATCAATGTATTATCCCGTGAGAAAATGAATCAATAAAGCGAGCTTATATTAGTTAATGCAATGTAATATATCTCATATATAATATACATTAAATTATCGAATCAACACTTGATCCGATAACCCGGCTATAATACATATAACCGACTAATATAACATGTACCATTTCATCGAATCAACACTTGATCCGATGTCCCGGCTATATCAGATATACCCGGCCGATATCTCATATCACGAGAATAGAATACGGTATCTCATATCGTATTATTCTCAGTCCTGCACATATCACATATGTGCTCCTACTCCGTTTTGCCTGAGCCAGGAAACCTCTGTGTAGGACTCTAAAGAATCGTCAATACACCGGCAGTATCAAACACCCACAAGCTACAAGCGGTCAGCTAAACGTAACAGCTACCCAGGTATTGAACGATCAGAAGATTAACAAGCAATCCTATACATTCTCCTGCGAATCCAATCAGTAACACTCCCGTACAGTCCGGTCTCTTCATCTGATATGTCGCATATCTCGCCTAGGGGTGGTAAATGTCAGACCCCAGTAGCTTGATAAGTCATGTCGATATGATGTCCATAACAGTTCGAGAAACTACTGATAGCTCTTACCAGTAAATCTCAGCAACCCTGGCCAGGGATTTCCAGTTATAGCCAATCGAACACAGCGCAACATCAACTCCCTATACCGTGTGAGACGAAACCCCTCCTATCGCTCATTGCCTCCATGTGATTCGGGACTGTACCCAAAAGCCACTGTTTTGCACGCCCTCTTGGACGTGGTATGATGGAAATCAAAGCACAGTGGGAATCACACAAGACTCTATAACGATCTCGGGTCTACAGACTAACCTGTACCGGTGTCACCGGAGAACTGCCATCTGACGTGAGGTATAATACCATCTGGGAGTTCTCGGCGAGTCCGTCCAGTGTACCCAGTCTCTACTGAGCACCCGTATACTGTCTCTGATGTCAAACACTAATGGATATGGGATCATCCATCGCCCATCTCCATGGGTCGAGAAGCATACGCTAGTCTACTCTGGTATATCGATGCCCTGTCTTGATATACCTACGACTAGGAACATTTGAAGGTTGTATTTAGCGACTACACTGTCCGCACTAGTATGATCTGCATCATAGTCCTGGTAGTCAAGTACTGATCCTAAGGGCTTTATCAACATGTAACATAGAGACAATCAGAGTACATGTTAAGATAAAGAGCAACCAGATAGCATACTATCATGTCGAGCAAGAAAGTCCTCCCTATATATGTCCAAGCATTCACTACAATATACATCGTATATACAGTAATAGCCTCTAGGGCATACATATCACTAACAATCTCCCACTTGCACTAGGGCCATCTGTTGTGGTATCTCATACCCAACAATCAGCTGTGGTTGAAATATCTCATACTCAACCATCCCATAAAAGTCTCTACTGGGAAATAGGCCTTTGTGAGTGGATCCGCGCTGTCGTCCTCTGTGTCTACTCTCCTAACCTCGATCTCCTTGGAGATAAACCATCTCCATGATCAGGTGATACTGTCTAAGAATATGTCTGGATCACTGATGGGATGGGAGTTCCTAGGTATAAGCCACAACTCCATTGTCACACAATGGCAGGAACGAAGTTCATCTCATGAACTTATATATCCAGACTGCCACTTTGGTAGCATCCTTGGTAATGATGTATCTTGCCTTTAATCGTCTAGTAAGTCACGGTATCTAGCTTGGCACTCTTCCAACATACCGTCCCTCCACTGAGGGTAAAGACAATGCCTGCGACTGACATTCAGTCGTTCTTATCACCCTGGAACCTTTCCAGTGATTCTCCCCGGGATCGATTGATACCATCTCACTACATCTGGTGAGAATCCTAACATCCAATTAGATCTATCTCATAGATCCATAACCCAGGATTTAGGAGGCATCACCTTGATCCTATATGGAGAATCTTTGTGATAAGAGAAGATTGACCGAGCATAGCATAGGAAACTTCTTCCCTATCAAGAGTATGTCATCCATGTACTATACGAGGATCACCACCATACTCCCTGCTACCTTTTTGTATATACTTGGTTCATCTACCATTTTGATGAAGTCAAACACTTTGACTACCACATCAAAACAGACGTTCCAATTCCGCGATGCCTGTTTTAACCCATAAAACAACTTGCACACATTTCCGCTGCTCCCACTGTCTACGAAGCCCTCTGGCTGTGTACTTACAGATGCCTTCTTCTAAATCATCATTTGGAACAGCAGTCATGACACCCAACCACCAGATATCGTAGTTATGGTATGTTGCAGTGGCAAGTAGGATTTGGATGGACTTAAGCATAGACACTAGAAAAGGTTTCATCATTATCCACACCTGGTCGATGATGAAAACCTTTTGCAATAAGCCTTAGCTTTGAAAGTCTCAACTTTTCCATGTACACCTAGTAATCTTCTCAAGATATACTTGCTTCTGATGGGGATTTAACCCTTCAGATAAAGCAACCAAAGTCCATACTTTGTTGGTGTATATGTATTCCATCTCAAATCGCTTTGCATCCAGCCATTCTTACAGAGTCCCCACTCCTAACGGCCTGCTCGAAACTAGTTAGGTCATCATCTCATGATGCAATCCTCGCTCCCACTGTCATAGAGAAATGGAAGTAACTCTCAGGTGGATGAGGAACCCTACCAGATCGGCGGAGAGGCTAAGGTTCGTTGGAAACTATTGAATCCTCCGGGTTTACCAAATCATCAGCTGCAGTTTGTATAGCTGGAACTCCTTCCAGTTCTACCTCATGACCACTAATTTCTTCACAAGAAATTCCCTTTCTCAAAGGTGGCATGCTGAGAAACAAAACACCTTTTGTTCCTCGGTTCGGTAAAAGATATTCCCTTGCGAATGCTTGGGATATCCAACAAACTTCCACAGACCTGACCTTGCCTAGAGTTTGTCCGGATTTTGCTTTTGACATAGGCCGGACAACCCTAAATCTTAACATCCTTAAGAGATGGGCTCTTCCCATACCATATCACATATAGAGTGGCAGGCACCTGATTTGATTGGAACCCTATTCAATAGTTATGCATCTTCTCAAGTGCATAACCCCCAAAAGGAAATAGGCAACTCAGTAGTACTCATCATAGAGCACACCATATCACATAGGGTGCGATTGCTCCGTCCCGATATACCGACGTGTTGTGGTGTATACGGAGGAGTAATGCTGAGAGAGAATCTCATTCTCCTTCAGAATAGTCCAGGATCTCCGTGCTCAAGTATTCTCCTCCCTGATCACATCGAAGGACATAATACTTATACCTGTTTTTGGTTCTTTACTTCTAACTTATATTCTGTGAATATCTTAAAAGCTTCGAACTTGTGTTTCAACAGGAACATATGTCTGAATCTTGAGAGATAATCAGTGAATGTAATGAAGTATAAAGAACCTGTCCTGGCATGTGTAGACAGGGGACCTTACATACATCATCATGTATCAATCCCAAAAGTTCACTAACTCTTTCTCTGTTTCCAATAAACAGAGCTGTGGTCATCTTATCTTTGTGACATGACTGGCAAGTTTCATAAGATGTAAATCCAAACTGATTTAAATATGCATCTTTATGTAACTTCAGCTAGTCGGGTCGCATTGATATGACCTAGTCTACAATGCCTTAAGAAGGATTTGTTCATTTCTGAACTCTTCCTCTTGTGTGTGTTCTGTACGTTAAGAACTGTGGTTTGATTTAGAACGTATATGCTTTTAGATAACGTGCCTGAACTGATCAACTCTTGATATAGAAAATGTTCAAAACATTATCCAACAATACAAAATTATATCCTTCTTTACTAATAAAGAAACTGATATGATGTTGTATATCAGGTTCGGTATCTAATAACATTCGTTCAGAATCAATGTATTTGGTAATACATGGTGATAACTGCCAACATACTTGGCTGCAACACTTGCACCGTTTTCAACTCTTGAAACTTATCACCTGTTCTCAGTTCTCTATCTTTTTGTAGCCCATGTAACATATTAAATTTGTGGGATCCTGATCTGGTATCTCATACCCAGGACGTAAAGGATACTGAGAAACAGTTCTCTGTAATGAACGCACCCGAAGAAGATGCATCAACATGTACTTTCTTCGTTTGGGCGGCACGGGAATTCTGGTAATCCCCTATTTCCTGATCGGTCTTATAACAATTA
This sequence comes from Agapanthus africanus, assembly GCA_030015575.1. Taxonomy (NCBI): domain Eukaryota; kingdom Viridiplantae; phylum Streptophyta; class Magnoliopsida; order Asparagales; family Amaryllidaceae; genus Agapanthus; species Agapanthus africanus. The sequence goes on from JASDDO010000008.1 coordinate 302,528,821, forward strand.
TAAGTTGGAGCGGGACCAACGTTCCCTAGCGCAGTATAACAAGCGGGTTTGGTCAATACATCCGTATTATTATCTTGATTAAGGCGTGACATGTTCGCTACCTGGAGAGAGAGCTCAGCGTATGCTCTTGCAAGATTAGATTGGTTATTAATATATCTAATCAGGATGCCTCCTACTGTTTTAGTCAAATCTTCCTTCAAACCCTAAAAGGAAAGACTAGCCGGGATTAATTACACCCTATAAGTTCGCCAATCTTTCAGCCAGGACAGTGCCGGTACTTTGAGGGAGGTTCCCCGTGCTTTCGCACGGACCTAATTAAAATAAACCTCGTTTTCCCAGAGGCGTAACCCTGTTGACACCTTTCTAGACACCTACTTGATCGGCTAATTGTAATGTGTAAAACTCTCCCAGGAGTAACTCTTACTCGCAGTGGGTATCGGGATCCAACTATCTCATAGGAGGTATGCAATCTTGATTGATTCGAAAGAGTTGTGTTTGTAGTTTAACCGCAATCAGAACGGTGTCGCGTGTAGCTAGACCGAGGTGAGTACGGGTCGTCCTCTGGGAAATGTGGAATCTTTTCTTTTTACTTTAGATGTGTTAAGAAAGAGAGGAGGAATAAAGAATTTTGTGAAAAGTTTCTAGATCTACTTTAATGTAAAATATAGATCTAGATTATTTTAAAGATTTAAATAATATAATAATAGGGCTTGTAGTGTTCGTTAGGACTTAGTAGTTATGGAAGATTAATTAAAAGTTACCCTTTTTATCCATTAATAGATTTAGAACTAGAACGACGGTGATGCGTGTAGATTAGGGTTTCTGGAGGGAAAAGGAATCCCACTCGTAACTCTTATCTCGACACGGAACTCCGTTCATATCTAGCCTTTACCAAAACAATCATTAATCTAATCTCTAGTCGCGGTCGGAACTAGCAAGGAATTGCTAGCGCGCCCGATTAGGATGTTAATGATTATTTTGATAAAGTTCCTAAACTTTATAGGACTTAAAAAGGGTTTAATTATTTTCATCCCCCATTAACCTACCCTAATCCTACGAACCCTAACAAGCGGAGAATTACTCGCGCATGTTGGGAGAAGAAGATGAAAAGAAAGAGATGGAAAACATAATGTAAAATGCAAAAGAATTAAATAAAACAACTACCTTTATTAATCAACTTGAACAATCTACACTTTATTCCTTAGAAAATGATTACAAAAACTTGGTTTGCTTCTCGAACTCTTCCGAAGGAGGTAGATGAACAGTTGATGATCAGCCTGGATGCGTGAGCCGTCTTGGACTTCGTGATCTCTTCGGCTTGATAGTTTTTCCAAGAGGCTCTCGGTGTCTTTATATAGTGCAAACCCAGAATCTTATTGTTGAGAAGTTGGTAAAATTCAGCATTTGTAAATCTCCCAAAATATTGCATTCTCTCTCCTCATCATTGCGGCGGATCCGCGGCCCCAGGGTGGGTTTGGCCGCGGATCCGCGCTCAAGGAACGAGATCTCTCTGTAGTTTTTCTTGGTCTTTCATCTGGTGACATTTGGCAATTGTAGGAATCTTCAGAATCTGAAAATATTTTCTCGGTTGCTTCCAGACTTGGTCTCCAAGTTTGCTTCTTAATTTGGCAAGTTTTCTTCAACAAATTGATTTGTTTGTTAAATGCTTCATAACAACTTGGAAATATTCTGCACAACAACTCAAATAAGATTTTAGTAGACTTTGTTCTACTAGAATTAGATCAATAATATTATTTGCATACATTTTCCTACCAAATGATAATTAAAATATATTAACACATGGAAAATAATGTTTTTACAAATAAACCCTCATATGTATAATATATTATAATATAGTCCTTTTTTTAATATAAAAATGGTAGGAAAAATGTACTACAAATGTGCAGTTTTATCGACTGAACAAATACCCCCAAACTTATCTTTGATCGTCCCGAGCAAACTAGTTTATTTTTAAGAGGAGAAAAAGAAATAAGAAAACTAAGCACACTTTCGTAGGCAGACACGATTGCACTGAGCACGTGCAACAAGCCGTTAAACCTCTAGGTGTCCCTAGTAGGAGGAGTGTTGTCTCCTGAGGGTTTTCAGCGGATTACACCCACAAAATCCAATAACAAAAGAAAGATGGTGAAATTTACATATAAAGACAAGAACCGTAAAAGAAATACTTTGAAAAGAAGAGTTTCCAACTATGCTAGCTTTTCAGTTGTCATGAGCCCTATCTTAATAGTCATGAAAAAATGTTAGAAATCACATTACCCCTCAATAAAACATCGTCTTTATTCTTCATTCCTACCTTTCTTCCAAACATTGATCATATAACCCCACGTGTGTGAAAATAACATCCCTACACTCGGAGAATTCAATTCAAGCTATCATACTCTTGTCCATCTACCTCAGTACTTTATGAATACTTAGGTTTGCTCACACCTTTTCATGCGACCGCTAATACTTCTTGAGGTACTAACCGACCGATTACTCAAGTGCTTGCTGATTTGGTGATAGTATTCTCCTTGTCTTGCACCACCTAAGGCTTAGCAGTGACTCCCAGACCAGTTGGCCTTAGGGCACTAGGTGAAGAGGCACCCTCGCTATATTTTTTTTATTGCTGCCTTGACGATACAAAACCAGTGTTCATTTTTTTTTTCTTTTCACCATTTTTATACTTCCTTCATACTTTGGCTTTTAGACATGAGCATTTCAAGGTATCCTCTACTATCCCGAGTTTCAAGACGTGTGTAGGTGCATATTGTAGGGTATCAACATTCAAATGTTCGACTTCCAGAATAGAAACTATTTTTCAGACTTATTTTTATCCTCAGATTAGTGGCTTCCTTCATCTTACTAACCCTTGAGACAACAGCTCATAACTACTTATTACTAGTTCGTTTAAGAAAACTTCTAATTTTCTTGGTTTTCTTAAACTATTCCTATCTTTTGGATGTAATGTTTCACTTTCTACTCATTTGTTATAAAAGATTTTTTTTTTTTTAAATATTGTGCTTATGCAAAATATGATGCAAATTGATGTGTAAATAAGCACAAACCTCCCCCAAACCTGTTTACAGCAGTGTCCTCACTGATGTCATCCGTTAAGCTCAAAAACCTGTAGACTTGGGAGGAAATTATTAATGGGGGCAAGCATATATGAAAGTGAAAATCCTCCCCCAAACTTATTTTTGGCTCACAAATTTGAGGACAAAAGTTATGATCAAGAGCCAAAAATATACCCCCCCCCCCAAACATGAGTTAGACAATATGAAGCATTTTAAGAGGGGATGAGTCATTTGGTCAAAGTAAGGCTTTACAAAGACCAATAGTTAACACCAACCATTCAAAGATTTTATCAGTATATCGTATAGGTTGGTGGAAGAATGTGTTGTATCGACTCAAGAAAAAGTGGGGAAGGCATAAGAGGTGGTCTGGAAAGGGTTTAAAATTAGAGAAAAGAAAGAATGAGGATGAATGTGAATGATTAGAAAGAAGGAATGGTGACGGTTCAACCTCTAGAGGTGGAGATTGATCAATCACAAAATCCGTATTGTTTAAAAATTCAAGTTCGTCAGCAAAAAGTTCTTCAAAACTTTTATCAATAGTGTGATTGAACATTTTGCTGTCAAAGAGTTTTATGCCAGAATTTATTCCACTTGATTCATAAAAAATCACTGAGGTAGAGGACTCAAAAAACTCATCTACCTCTTTTTCAAAAATATCCAAATCAAGTTGAATGTCTGGTATTATTGAACTTGAATTAACAGATTGTGATTTATCAAAACTTACTGAAACTATAGGAACAGAAGAAGAACCGGAGAAAGTAGAAGGTGAAATGGGTAAACAAATTGGTATGTCGAGTGTTGCTGAACCAGATGTGGAAGATGGAGGTTGTATTTCGGTCTGATCTTCGGGTATACCATTATCATCAACTTCAAGACATATTTGGGGTTCGGGAAGAATTAAAGGTTCAAGATGATGACCATAAGGAAGTGAAAGGATTTGATGAATTGGTGGGCCAAAATCATCCAAAATTTCGGGTTCATCAATCAAAATATCCCCAACGTCAATCACCTCATTCAAGTGAAGGTTAAAATTCTCAAACTCCTCATCAAAATTATGGTTTTCAATCAGTTTTGGTTCAAGAGTGGAGGTGTAGAGATCACAAGGGTTGGGTATGATTTCACTTGAAAGGGACCCTTCACAGTTGGGTAAATCAAACACTACAAAGTCACACAACTTATCAGTCATTCTATTTGGTGTACTTGATGAATCTATGAAACTGGAGTTGTGGATTTCAGTTTGGAGGTACAGTTCTGTCTTACTACCCAAATCCTTCATAATTTGGTTCGACATTTCCATAAATTTTTCTAATGTCTGCTCCAGACTAGTCTTGGGCTGATAAGGGGTTTTAGTATAAGATTGAAATTCCTGTGGATAATTAAAACTCCCAAATGACTGATTAGAAGAACTGTCTAGAGTAGGTGGAAAAGTCGGATTGGATTGATAGGAATAGAATGGTTGCGGAACTTGGGTAGGAGTAGGATCAATATTATGATAAGAAGAATATTGATATGGGTTGGTTGGTTGGCTATTTTCAACAGACATCTTATATGCCACAAACCGCATATCAAACTCTTCTCCGGACAGTTGATATTGGTCCGGGTTGAAACTTTGGCCTCTAGACCTAGCTATGTGCTCAGCAATGGACATTCGTCTAGGGGCTTCCTCACTCTGGGTATGAACTGAAACAGGTGTAGGATTAGGATATGGTTGATAAGACCTAGACTGAGGTGGCCAACTGTTTCTTCCTGCTTGTTCTATATGATCTCTTAAGGACATGGAAGAGCCGGACGGTATACCGAAGGGATTTCGAAAACAAGAGATATCTGGTTGTGGACAGCAAAGCTCGGCAAGTGTTCTTCTGTTTAGGTCACCCATTATAAGAAGAGAAGAAGGGGGAAGGGGTAAAAAGGAGAGAAAGTAATTGGTTTGTTTTGAAAAATGACGGATTTAGACAAATCACAAAAAAATGCACAACCCTAGAACTAAGGTTACCTAGGTCAGTCTCTAGACAGCTCCTAACTAAGGCTAGAAATAGGACCTCAAACCGCCTCTTCACGGACAAGTACGGCCAGGTAAGTGGGAAGGAACCACCACTACAGTGGGCCTAATTAAAAACCACTAGCCTAGACACCGCAATGTCAGTTAGGATAAACGGCCGATGCCTATACTAGTCTTTTTCCTATTGAGCTCGACAGTCCTTAGAGTCTGGTCTAGATATTTTTTAAATTAATGAAGGGTTGATCTATATGCTCGGTTTATGATTTGTGGGGCTTAGGAAGGGTGATGAAATCCCCACCTAATCTTGATTTGGTCTTTGCCCCTTAAAATCCGTATTAAATATGCAAAACAAAACCAATCACAAAACTTTTGCAAAAAGATTTTTGAGCGGCGCAATTTTGCAAAGAATCCTGCAGAAGATAGATTTTATTGGATTTGAGGAGAGAGAGAAGGAGTTGAGAATCTTACCAGAGAATTCCGTAGCCCTAATCCCTCCAAGCAGCCGCGTTTCCGCCGCAGGAAGCACCTTAGTGCCGCGGTTCCGCCGCGAGGTGGATGGATCGCTTGCTGAAAATTTTTCTGTGTCCCTCTGTGCTCCTCTGGATCTCGATGAATGGCTCTGTCTTCTGTTTTCCTCAATTCTGTAACTCCAGATCTCCTTGCAAAATTCACGCACAAGTCGTTAAATATGCAATTTGCAGTTTTGTGTTAATAATGATATAAGTCGTCTAAGAATTCAACACAAATAGTAAAAATAAAAAATTACGCACGTATCCCCAGCAACGGCGCCATTTGATTGATGTGAAAAAGTTGTGTTTGTAGTTTAACCGCAATCAGAACGGTGTCGCGTGTAGCTAGACCGAGGTGAGTACGGGTCGTCCTCTGGGAAATGTGGAATCTTTTCTTTTTACTTTAGATGTGTTGAGAAAGAGAGGAGGAATAAAGAATTTTGTGAAAAGTTTCTAGATCTACTTTAATGTAAAATATAGATCTAGATTATTTTAAAGATTTAAATAATATAATAATAGGGCTTGTAGTGTTCGTTAGGACTTAGTAGTTATGGAAGACTAATTAAAAGTTACCCTTTTTATCCATTAATAGATTTAGAACTAGAACGACGGTGATGCGTGTAGATTAGGGTTTCTGGAGGGAAAAGGAATCCCACTCGTAACTCTTATCTCGACACGGAACTCCGTTCATATCTAGCCTTTACCAAAACAATCATTAATCTAATCTCTAGTCGCGGTCGGAACTAGCAAGGAATTGCTAGCGCCCCCGATTAGGATGTTAATGATTATTTTGATAAAGTTCCTAAACTTTATAGGACTTAAAAAGGGTTTAATTATTTTCATCCCCCATTAACCTACCCTAATCCTACGAACCCTAACAAGCGGAGAATTACTCGCGCATGTTGGGAGAAGAAGATGAAAAGAAAGAGATGGAAAACATAATGTAAAATGCAAAAGAATTAAATAAAACAACTACCTTTATTAATCAACTTGAACAATCTACACTTTATTCCTTAGAAAATGATTACAAAAACTTGGTTTGCTTCTCGAACTCTTCCGAAGGAGGTAGATGAACAGTTGATGATCAGCCTGGATGCGTGAGCCGTCTTGGACTTCGTGATCTCTTCGGCTTGATAGTTTTTCCAAGAGGCTCTCGGTGTCTTTATATAGTGCAAACCCAGAATCTTATTGTTGAGAAGTTGGTAAAATTCAGCATTTGTAAATCTCCCAAAATATTGCATTCTCTCTCCTCATCATTGCGGCGGATCCGCGGCCCCAGGGTGGGTTTGGCCGCGGATCCGCGCTCAAGGAACGAGATCTCTCTGTAGTTTTTCTTGGTCTTTCATCTGGTGACATTTGGCAATTGTAGGAATCTTCAGAATCTGAAAATATTTTCTCGGTTGCTTCCAGACTTGGTCTCCAAGTTTGCTTCTTAATTTGGCAAGTTTTCTTCAACAAATTGATTTGTTTGTTAAATCCTTCATAACAACTTGGAAATATTCTGCACAACAACTCAAATAAGATTTTAGTAGACTTTGTTCTACTAGAATTAGATCAATAATATTATTTGCATACATTTTCCTACCAAATGATAATTAAAATATATTAACACATGGAAAATAATGTTTTTACACATAAACCCTCATATGTATAATATATTATAATATAGTCCTTTTTTAATATAAAAATGGTAGGAAAAATGTACTACAAATGTGCAGTTTTATCGACTGAACAAATCTCATAGTAAATTTCAACACTTGAAATTCCCAAAAATATTTTGCCTCTAGCGATCTATGACCTTGACTAAGTCAACAAACCATAAATCGCAAGTCAAGTTCAACCCGTACATTTCCCGATTGAATTAAACCCACCCGTACGACCCTTGACTAAGTCAACAAGGCCATACGACTACCCTAATCCAATCGCATCGTATGCTTTAGCAGATAAACACTACTTAGCTACAGTACACTACGCCTTGACTAAGTCAACAAACGTAGCACGAATATTAAATATTACTTATCTGAAATGACGGAGGGCTACGACAGGTTTTTAAGAAAACCCTTTGCATAATGAACTTGAAATCGTTGTATAATCAAATGATTTAGATGGAGTGTTTTTTAAGCCTTTACTAGTTTTGCTAAAGAGGTCACTCCCGGTGAAGGGATCTCGGCTCTTTCCTTATCGAATAAGGTGCAGGATATTCACAATACCACTATGCAAAGAAACAACTAGAGCTACCTGTTTTTGAAAATTCGATTCCACAACATCTTTAGGTTTCTTTTATTTCATTAATCTCATTAATGAAGTCCCATTTTATTATGCTTCACAAGCATCAGATATGAAACGAAATCAACAATATATAATATATATCTCATATATATAATACAAACATTCATCTCAGGCAGTAATATGATCTCATCACAGAACATAGCAGCAGAAGAACATATATGAAATATTGGATATACTAGGAGGTCCGTGTTTTTAATACGCGCCAGTATAAAACACGGATTCCACGGTCGCGATGAATAGCCAATCCCACAACCCTAGACCCCTACGAGAGCGGCAAGCAACCCTACCAATTCTAGAGTTAGGAGACCCGGTCTCGACTCCTCGAGATGGTCTCCCACTGGACCCTAGAACCCGGTTACTTGTGCTCCCCGCCTTGGGTCTATCCTAATGCGGAAAAGTAAATAATATACAATGGTGATATCATCCTCAACCCGGAAGTGCCCCAATAAAAGAATATTACATACAATGAATTTTACATGAATGAAAATGAAAAACTCTCATCTCACATAAAAACCCCGGCTATTCAAAACACGACGAGCTAATATAACATATCCAAGCAACACATAACATCACATATCATCAACGTAAGTAAATATGCGTATCCCAATTGTCGTTGACATATAGCACCGAATCCGGCGATACACCACATATTACACTTACGGTCGCAGAAAAGAAAGTGAAAAACTACAACAGTTGGAATCCGCAACCACCTTAGACATCGCATGCCTAACCAAATGAATTCCTTAGACATCGCATGCCTAACAATTATAAATCCTGCATTTTAGTCTCGATCTTGAAAACACTTTTCAATATCTAGTCGGGCAATTCAACAAGATTCCTGTCATCCTGATCGAATGCTCGTCGGAAACTTTAGTAGACGGCCGCACCCCCAATACCGTCGACAAAGTGCACTAAGAGGGAACACCGCTGCCGCGAGCACCCGAACGGATGCATTTGGCGACGGGGTTCTCCTACAGTCACTTGGTCGGGGATATGAGGCGTGGCTATCTATTAAGTTTACCCGGCGAGTATCCACGTACGCTACGTGATTGCGACGGACTTTTGATCGCATCAAAATCCCATGGCAACCGATCAAATGAGACTAAATTGTTAGATTTATAACATTCAAATTAGTTATCTCATAACTACTTGTGGATTCCAAATATTGTATCACATTCCAGAATGTCATGACGATGTTTAACTTTTCGATCGAATCAACATATACTCACAAATTATCCCCGTGAGCTCAACACTTGAGCAAAGTCAAAACACTCAAAAACCGTGCCACAGTGTCCATAGACCAGCCGTAGAAGGAGTTAACCAACGCCTCACCTATGACACCACGGGACTACGGCAAACCCGAAGGTTCGAACGCGGTTCCGTGGGCATAGAATCGAGTTAAGGTTATTATGTCTTCTAGGGGGTCTATAGGGGTACTTGCACGATTTTATGAGTACAATCAACTTCGGAAAATTACAACACTTGGAAATTTCAGCGGGGTACAAAATGTGGTGTGCGATGTTCGATCGAACTGCTAAAAATAGTCAAGTTTATCATTACAGTGTTAAATTATACGACTACGAAGCGCTACAAATTAGCCCCAGGTCAAACCAATCATCACATGAAAATTGGGCTAAATAAACAATACTAGGAAACCCAAATTGAACCCAAATGAGCACAGATGAAGCACGAAGGGCAGAGGAAGTAGGGGGGCCGGCCTGGACGGTTTTTCCCCTCAAGTGGCCGGTCAAAATCCGATGCCCTACCTCCGTATTACACCCAAGTTCTTAGAATTGTCCAAATATCATTCTGCAGTCGTTTGAAAAAAAATTTAAAGGACTTTTTGAAAAATTTCCAGAGAGCAAAATGGGAGTTTCCTAATACCGTGTTTCGAAGTGATTTTCGTTTTCGTAATTGTTATAACAGCATATCTAGAATTCTAGTTAGTCTCGAATACCACTGTTGGGCTTCCCTTGCACCTAGTCTAGGGTTTGGTAGCATCACACATGCCACTTTAAAATTTTAGAGAGCTGCAAAGCAAGTAAACCATGAATCATGCTAGAATTTCTAGGGTAACAAGTTTGTATCACATACAAAGAAGTAAAGAGATAGGGATTACAACCTTTGTAGTTCGTTCCTTCGCTTCGTTAGCTCCGTGTTGAGGTCCCTTCGCTGCGATCATCATGAACTCCGACTCTCGAGAGGCTCCATGAAGAGAATGATGCACCTTGCTTGAAGAATTCACTAATCCAAGATGATCTACCTTGAAGAATCTCAAACCCAAGCTCTTGTAAGACTAATCAAGTATTAGCAAAGCAAACACCCTAATCTAAGTGGCTAGAATAGATGAGGATTATGAAGTAGGAATTTTGCTCTCTTTTGTTTTCATATTCTCACTCATTATCATCACATATGAAAAAGCTAGTGAAGCTTTTCATCAAGCAAGAAAGAAGAAGAAGATGATCAAAATCCTTTTGTGATGAAATAATGAATTATTGTCTTGTGGTTACAAATCAACCATGGGTTAAGAATGAGGGCTTAACCCTTGTAGAGAATTAACTAGAGGCTAAGGTTTGGGTTGGGTTATTAAATATCAACATAAAATATCAAATGTCAAAGTCAAAGCTTCATGGAAGCTTCATCCAACCTTAACCCTAATCCAAACCCTAACCATGTTTAAACTCTACAAAACATGTTGCATTTGTAACCCTAATTTGCTACAATATTATATATCACATATATAATATATTTTGTAACAAAAGAAAATAATACAATTAACATATATCGCATATATATCAATGTATTATCCCGTGAGAAAATGAATCAATAAAGCGAGCTTATATTAGTTAATGCAATATAATATATCTCATATATAATTTACATTAAATTATCGAATCAACACTTGATCCGATAACCCGGCTATAATACATATAACCGACTAATATAACATGTACCATTTCATCGAATCAACACTTGATCCGATGTTCCAGCTATATCACATATACCCGGCCGATATCTCATATCGCGAGAATAGAATACGGTATCTCATATCGTATTATTCTCTGTCCTGCACATATCACATGTGTGCTCCTACTCCATTTTTCCTAAGCCAGGAAACCTCTGTGTAGGACTCTAAAGAATCGTCAATACGCCGGCAGTAGGTGATGATCATATCAAACACCCACAAGCTGCAAGCGGTCAGCTAAACGTAACAGTTACCCAGGTATTGAGCGATCAGAAGATCAACAAGCAAGCATGTACATTCTCCTACGAATCCAATCAGTAACACTCCCGTACAGTCCGGTCTCTTCGTCTGATATGTCGCATATCTCGCCTAGGGGTGGTAAACGTCAGACCCCAGTAGCTTGATAAGTCATGTCGATATAAGGTCCATAACAGTTCGTGAAACTACTGATAACTCTTATCAGTAAATCTCAGCAACCCTGGCCAGGGATTTCCAGTTATAGCCAATCGAACACAGCGCAACATCAACTCCCTATACTGGGAGAGACGAAACCCCTCCTATCGCTCATTGCCTCCATGTGATTCGGGACTGTACCCAAAAGCCACCGTTTTGCACGCCCTCTTGGACGTGGTATGATGGAAATCAAAGCACAGTGGGAATCACACAAGACTCTATGACGATCTCGGGTCTACAGACTAACCTGTACCAGTGTCACCGGAGAACTTCCATCTGACGTGAGGTATAATACCATCTGGGAGTTCTCGGCGAGTCCGTTCAGTGTACCCAGTCTCTACTGAGCACCCGTATACTGTCTCTGATGTCAAACACCAATGGATATGGGATCATCCATCGCTCATCTCCATGGGTCGAGAAGCATACGCTAGTCTACTCTGGTATATCGATGCCCTGTCTCGATATACCTACGACTAGGAACATTTGAAGGATGTACTTAGCGACTACACTATCTCCACCAGTATGATCTGCATCATAGTCCTGGTAGTCAAGTACTGATCCAAAGGGCTTTATCAACATGTAACATAGAGACAATCAGAGTACATGTTAAGATAAAGAGCAACCAGATAGCATACTATCATGTCGAACAAGAAAGTTCTCCCTATATATGTCCAAGCATCCACTACAATATACATCGTATGTACAGTAATGGCCTCTAGGGCATACATATCACTAACATTATATTGCCACCATCCATTGTATCAACAACCATGATACAAGAGTGTATGCATGTATGTGTGCATGCACATCCATATGTGCATCAATGAGAATAAATGCATGCATACAACAAAAGACAAGAAGGGTTTAAAGTGAAAAAGCTTATGGTCAATGATAAATCAACACTTGATTTAGCAAACCGGTCATATCACATACGACCCGACCAATAGCAAACTGCCTGATTAATATATGGTATCACATACACGCATTTAGTCGGGTCCCCGCGCATATCTCATATGCACACCATATCGTTTCGCCTGGACTAGGTAACTCTATTGTGGGACTCTAAGACTCGTCAATACGCCGGCAGTGGGTGATGATCATATCAAGCACCCCCAAACCGCAAGAGGTCATCTAAACGTAACGGCCACCTGGGTATTGAGCGATCAGAAGAAAACAAGCGAACCTGTCACAACTCCCGTCGAGCCAACCGGCAACACTACCGTACAGTCCGGTCTCTTCGTCAGATATGCTGCATATCGAGTCTAGGGATGGTAACGTCAACCCCAATAACTCAATAAGTCGTGCCGATGAATGGTCTATAACAGATCGAAAAACTACTGATAACACTTATCAGTAAATCTCAACAGCCCTGGCCAAGGACTTACTGATATAGCCAATCGAGCACAGCACAGCATCAACTCCCAATACCGGGAGAGAAGAAACCCCTCCTATCGCTCACTGTCTCCATGTGTCTCGGGACTGTACCCAAAAGCCACCTGTTTGCACGCCTCAGTAGAGTCGTGGTAGGGTGGTAATCAAAGTACAGTGGGAGACACAAGACTCTATGACGATCTCGGGTCTACAGACTAACATGTACCAGTGTCACCTGAGAACTGCTATCCGACGATAGATATAATACCATATAGGAGTTCTCGGCGAGTCCGTCCAGTGTACCCAGTCACCACTGAGCACCCGTATACGATCTCGATGTCAAACATCAATGGATGTGGGAACATCCATCGCCCATCATATAGGTCTAGCATCATATACGCTGGTCTATTCTGGTATATCGATGCCCCCATCTCGATACATCTACGACTAGGGACATTTCAGGATATGCTTATAAACTACAGACGTCCCACTAGTATGATCTCCATCATAATCACAGTAGTCAAGCAAATATCCTTAGGGCTTTATCAACATGTGTAAATGAATAAAAGCATGATCAAGTCAACATGTCAGATAAACAAGAACCAGATAGCATACTATCATGTCGAGCAAGAATGTACACTGAATGTGCGTGTGTGTGTGTGTGTAAATACATCCACTATCATATAATGGCCTCTAGGACATACATATATCCAACAATATCAGCAGCAGAAGAACACATATGAAATATTGGATATACTAGGAATTCCGTATTTTATTTAAGCCAGTAAAAACGCGGATTCCATGGTCGCGATGAATAGCCAAACCCATATCCCTAGACCCCTACGAGTGCGGCAAGCAACCCTACCAATTCTAGAGTTACGAGACCCGGTCTCGACTCCTCGAGATGGTCTCCCACTGGACCCTAGAACCTGGTTACTTATGCTCCCCGCCTTGGGTCTATCCTAATGTGGAAAAGTAAATAATATACATCAATGGTGACATCATTCTCAACCCGGAAGTGCCCCAATAAAAGAATATTACATACAAGTTTATACATTAATGAAAATGAAAAACTCTCATCTCACATAAAAAAAAACCGGCTATTCAAAAACGACGATCCAATATAACATATCACAGCAACACATAACATCGCATGTCATCAACGTAAGTAAATATGTGTATCCCAATTATCGTTGATATATAGCAACGAAACCGGCGATACACCACATATTACACTTACGGTCGCAAAAAATAAAGTGAAAAACTACAGCAATTGGAATCGTCACTGCCCTTAGACATCATAAACCCGGAATATCACATATTCTGGATTTCATGCCTAACAATACAAATTTTACATTTGGGTCTCATCTATGAAAACACTTTTCAAAAGAAGTCGGGTAATTCAACAGGATTCCCGATTTCACCCGAGACCGAAATGTTAAACTTGCACGCAACTAATTACTTATCACATAACTAATTAGTGTAGATTCTAATTATTGTATCACAATCTCAGATAACTAGACAATATTAAACTTTCCGATCGAATAAACAAACACCCAAAATTTCCCAAAGAGCTCAACACTTGAGCGGAATTTAAAAGGTACCCAGGACATGCCACAGCACCTATGGACCAGCCGTAGAAGGGTCAACCCTTGCCTCACCTATGGCGCCGCGGAACTACCACAAACCCTAGGGTTTAGTGGTGGTTCTGACGGTCACAGAATCGAGTTAGGGTTTCGTTCTTCTAGAGGGTCCACAGAATCACCTGCATGATTTTCTGAGTATTTTAAATTTGGAAAAATCCAACACTTGGAAAATTTCCAGCAAGGGAAAATATGGGTTATTGATATCCGTTCGAAATTTTTATCACCGTTTAAAGTACCCGAAACAAAGATTAGATTTATGAATACGAAACACTCTGAATTGCCTATGCAGAAAATTAACATCACATGCAAGTTTAGCAAAAACTAGCAACACCTGAAACACTAAAATCCAGAGACTGGAACACCCTGAAAATTTGAAGCCAAAACTCCACAAAAGACCAGAGGAGCTCGGAAAAAAGAAGGTTGTGGCCGGCCACTTTCAGTCCAAATTGCTTCGAATTTTCTTGGTTTTCATGTTATATCACATATAACATTCTGCAGTTGCTAAAACAATTTTTTGACACCATTTGAAAATCGACAAAAACTAGGTTGTATCGTTTCAAGTTTCGGAGTAGTTTCGGTTTCGTAATCTAACAAATATCGTCTAATTCTCTAGCTTGGCTCTGATACCACTGCTAGGTTCCTTAGCACGGCAGCGAGGTTTTGGGCGGCATCGACCATACCAAATTAAAATTTTGTCGTGTCAACGAACCCAAATCCAAGGATGTTTAACTAGAGAATCATACGAAAACACAAATGTAAACACTTTACATCTAAGTGAATGCAGAATACAACCTTTGTAGACCGGTGCTTCACTTCTAAAGCTCCGTGTAGTAGTCCCTTCGCTGCAAGTTGTGAAGACCCGGACTCTAGTAAGGGTTCACATAAAAAAATGAACAAGCTTGCTCACTGTCTTCGAGGCCTAAGATGATCTACGTCGAGAAGACTCAAGGTCATTCTACCTCTACACTAATATGTGAATTAGTGAAGCAAACACCCTAAACTAAATGGCTAATAGTAGAGGATGATGAAGTAGGAATTTTGCTCACTTTAAATTTATTTTTCTCACTTTATTTCATCACTTTCATAAAAGCAAGAGAGCTAGAATGAGGAAGAAGAAGATGATCAAGTGATGAAGTGATGAAGAATAACATGAGATTAGAAATGCAACCATGGTGAGTATATGACATCACTAACCATTGTAGAGACTAAACCATTGCTAAGTATTAAGGTTGGGTTAATAAATATCTTAAGCTATACAAAACAAGTGGACTTAGTCAATGGTTCTACTAGCTTCTACAAGCTTTAACCATTAAACCAATTTCCATTAATTTTGATTAACTTAAATAAATAAAACCCTTCATAACATCTAGCATGGTATGAGTCTCTTACACCCTTGTTGCATGTATAACCTAGCATGACACATTAATATATCATATATATATTTTGTATGCAAAAAGAAAACAAGACAATTAACATATATCACATATATATTAATGTATCATAAGTGAGAAAAGGAAATGCTTAAGTGAGCTAATATTAGTTAATGTAATATAATATATCAAATATACAATTATACATTAAATTATTAAATCAACACTTGATTTAATAATCCGGATATATCACATATAACCGACTAATATCAAATGCAATAACTTATCGAATCAACACTTGATCCGATAACCCGGCTATATCACATATAACCGACCGATGTCACACATCGCGAGAATAGAATGAGGTATCATATACGCGCATTAATCTCGGTCCCGCGCATACTACATATGTGCTCCTACTCCATTTCGCATGAACTAGGAAACCTCTGTGTAGGACTATAAAGACTCGTCAATACGCCGGCAGTAGGTGATGATCATATCAAACACCCATAAGTCGCAAGCGATCTGCTAAACGTAACGGCCACCCGGGTATTGAGCGATCACAAGATCAACAAGCAAGCCTACTCACACTCCTGTGAATCCAATTAGTAACACTACCGTACAGTCCGGTCTCTTCGTCTGATATGTCGCATATCCAGCTTGGGGGTGGTAAACGTCAGACCCTAATAGCCCGATAAGTAGTGCCGATATGAGGCTCATAACGAGTCGAGAAACTACTGGTAACACTTACCAGTAAATCTCATAACAGCCCTGGCCAGGGACTTTCTGTTATAGCCAATCGAGCACAGCGCAACATCAACCCCCAATACCGGGAGAGACGAAATCCCCTCCTATCGCTCATTGCCTCCATGTGACTCGGGTCTGTACCCAAAAACCACCGTTTTGCAGGTTCTCTTGAATGTGGTAAGGTGGAAATCAAAGCACAGTGGGAATCACACAAGACTCTATGACGATCTCGGGTCAACAGACTAGCATGTACCAGTGTCACCAGAGAACTGCTATCTGACGTGAGATATAATACCATCTAAGAGTTCTCGACGAGTCCTGTTCAGTGTACCCAGTCTCCACTGAGCACCCGTATACTATCCTTGATGTCAAACACCAATGGATGTGGGATCATCCATCGCCCATCATATGGGTCAAGATACGTATACGCTAGTCTACTCTGGAATATCGATGCCCCGTCTCGATACTCCCACGATTAGAAACAATTAAAGGATGTACTTGCCGACTACCATTGCCCCACTAGTATGATCTGCATCATAATCCTAGTAGTCAAGTACACATCCTAAGGGCTTTACCAACATGTCACAGAGAGACAATATAAGTGTACATATTAAGATAAAGAGTAACCAGATAGCATACCATCATGTCGAGCAAGAAAGTCCTCCCTATTTATGTCCCAGCATCCACTATAATATACATCATATGTACAATAATGACCTCTAGGGCATACATGTAGGGTTCCTAGGCACTCTAGTGAGGTCTCACAAGGCATCGAACATGCCAATTTCAAAAATTATCGGTGCCGAGAAACCCGACTACGGATCGTTGGCTAGATTTCTAGGCGAAATAGAAACTAGTTAACACTTAACTACGAGTTTAACGGAAATACAACCTTTGTAGATCCGGTGCTCCACCTCCACGGCTCCGCAACGAAGTCATCTCCGCTGTCCAAATCAAAATCCGGGCTCTAGTGTCGCTTCGTCGGAGAAATGGCGAGCTAGGTCGTCGATGTCCATGCCGAAGATGATCTACGTCGAGGCATCGCTAAATCAAGCTCCGACTTCATCAAGTCAAGAAACTTGTGAAGTAAACACACTCTACTACTTGGCAAGAGGTAGAGGATGAAGAAATAGGAAGTGGGTAGACTTTAGTTTTGGATTTCTCACTCATTTGCTCAATTCACCATTGATGATGAAAGCTTTTTCTTCTTGAGTTCAAGGAAGAAGAAGAAGAAAAATAATGATATGTTAATTCTAAAATGAAAAGAATAATCCATTCTTATCATCATAGAACCATGGTTTAGTGTAGAGAATTAATCATGGTTGAAAGGTATGGTTAGGGTTAAGGATGAGATAAGAATGGTGGACTAAGTCAAAGCTTCATGAAGCTTTAACTAAACAACAAAAGAAGCCACCATTCTTTTCTCTTTTCCATTTAATTTCCAAAATGAATAAATACATAAATAAAGAAAAGAAAACCCTAATCATAATCTTAACCATGGTCTAATTCTTTACATTTAACCAAGTTAACATGTATCATCAAACATGATACAAACATTTGCACAAAAAGTATATCACATATACAACTTGTGCATCCAAGTGAGAAAATCCATTTAAAGTAAACCAATACTAGTTAATGCAAAGTAATATATCAAATATATAATTATGCATTAAATCATTAAATCAACACTTGATTCAATGATCCGGTCATGTCGCACACAACCGACTAGTATACAATGTATCGGCTTATCGAATCAACGCTTGAATCGATAACTAGGTTATATCGCATACAACCATTCGAAACATTGATCGCGAGAATGAAATACGGTATCACATACACGCATTATTCTCGGTCCCGCACATATCTCATATGCGCTCCTATTTCGTTTCGCTTGAGCCAGGAAACCTCTGTGTAGGACTCTAAAGACTCGTCAATACGCCGGCAGCAGGTGATGATCATATCAAACACCCACAAGCCGCAAGCGGTCTGCTAAACGTAACGGCCACCCGGGTATTGAGCGATCAGAAGATCGACGAGCAAGCCCGCTCACACTCCAGTGAATCCAACCAGTAACACTAACCGTACAGTCCGGTCTGTTCGTCTGATATGTCGCATATCTCGCCTAGGGGTGGTAAACATCAAACCCCATTAGCTCGATAAGTCATGCCGACGTAAGGTCCATAACATTCGTGAAACTACTGATAACTCTTACCAGTATATCACAGCAACCCTGGCCAGGGATTTCCTGTTATGGCCAGTCGAGCATAGCACAATATCAACCCCCAATACCGGGAGAGACGAATCCCCTCCTATCGCTCATTGCCTCCATGTGAATCGGGACTGTACCCAAAAACCACCTGTTTGCACAACTCAGTAGAGCCGTGGTAGGGTGGAAATCAAAGCACAGTGGGAGACACATAAGACTCTATGACGATCTCGAGTCAACAGACTAAGCTGTACCAGTGTCACCAGAGAACTGCCATCTGACGTGAGGTATAATACCATCTGGGAGTTCTCGGCGAGTCCGTTTAGTGTACCCAGTCTCCACTGAGCACCCGCATACCATCTTCGATGTCAAACACCAATGGATATGGGATCATCCATCGCCCATCGCATGGGTCGAGAAGATATGCGCTAGTCTACTCTGGAATATCGATGCCCCGTCTCGACATTCCCACGACTAGGAACAATGAAGGATGTACTCATTGGCTACCCAGGCCCCACTAGTATGATCTGCATCATAGTCCTGGAAGTCGTGTACACATCCTAAGGGCTTTATCAACATGTAATCAGAGAGACAGAAAGTATACATGTTAAGATAAAGAGCAACCAGATAGCGTACTATCATGTCGAGCAAGAAAGTCCTACCTATATATGTCCCAGCATCCACTACAATATACATCCAATGTACAGTAATGGCCTCTAGGGCATACATATAACTAACAATCTCCCACTTGCACTAGGGCCATCTGTAGCAGTGGTTGCAGTATCACATACTCAACCATTCCCTAAAAGTCTCTCTTTGGGAAAAGGGCCTTCGTGAGTGGATCCGCCGTGTTGTCCTCTGAGTCTACTCTCCTAACCTCGATCACCCTAGAGATCAACTATCTCCATGATCAGGTGATGCTTCCTCAGAATATGTCTGGGTCACTGATGGGACCAGGGTTCCAGGGTCTGAGCCACACTTCCATTGCCATACAATGGCAGGAACCTAGTTCATCTTATGAACCAATATACACCCAAACTGCCTCTTTGGTAGTATCTTTAATAGCGATGTTACCAGCCTTTATCGTCTAGTTTGCCACGGTATCTAGCTTGGAACTCTTCCAACATACCGTCCCTTTACTGAGGGTAAAGACAATGCACGTGACTGACATTCAGTCGTCTTTATCACCCTGGAACGTTTCCAGTGATTCTCCCCAGGATCGATTGATACCATCTCACTAGATCTAGTGAGAATCCTAGCATCCAATTACATCTATCTCATAGATGAAAACTCAGGATTTAGGAGGTATCACTTTGATCCTATTTGGAGAATCCTAGTGATAATAGGAGATTGACCGATCGTATTATAGGAAACTCTTTTCCTATCAAGAGTATGTTGTCTACGTACAATACGAAGATCATCACCATAATCCATACTACCCTTTTGTATATACAAGGTTCGTCTACCATTTTGATGAAGTCAAACATTTTGACTATCACATTAAAACAGACATTCCAACTCCGCGATGCCTGCTTCATTTTGTAAAGCAACTTGCACACGTTTCCGCTGCTCCCACTGTTTACGAAGACCTCTGGCTGTGTTCTTACAGACGTTCTCTTCTAAATCAGTATTTAGAAAAGCAGTCATGGCACCCAACCGCCAGATATCGTAGTCATGGTATGTAGCCGTAGTAAGTAGGATCTGGATAGACTTAAGCATAGCTACTGGAAAAAGGTTTCATCATTATCCACGCCTGGTCGATGACGAAAACCTTTAACAAGTCTAGCTTTGAAAGTCTCAACTTTTCCATCTACACCAAGTAATCTTCTCAAGATATACTTGCTCCTGATGGGGATTTAACCCTTCAGATATAGCAGCTAAAGTCCATACTTTGCTGGTGTACATGGATTCCATCTCAGATTGCTAAGCATCCAGCCATTCTTACAGAGTCCCTACTCTCGATGGCCTGTTCGAAACTAGTTGGGTCATCATCTCATGATGCAATCCTTGCTCCCACTGTCATCGAGAAACCGAGGTATCTCTCAGGCGGATGAGGAACCCTACTAGATCGGCGGAGAGGCTGAGGTTCGTCGGGAACTATAGAATCCTTTGGTTCTGTCAAATCATCAACTGCAGTTTTGTATAGCTGGAACCTTTCCAGTTCTACAGAACTGATCCTGCCTCGATCTTGTCCGGATTTTGCTTTAAACATAGGCCGGACAACCCCAAATCTTAACTCGCTTAAGAGATGGGATCTTCCCACACCATATCTTATATGGAGTGGTAGGCAGTGATTTGATTCAAACCTAATTCAATAGGTATGCAGCTTCTCAAGTGCATAACCCCAAAAGGAAATAGGTAACTCAGTAATACTCATCATAGAGCACACCATATCTAATATTGTGCAATTGCTCCGCCCTGATACACCGTTGTGCTGTGGTGTATTCAGAGGAGTAGTACGGAGAGAGAATCTCATTCTCCTTTAGAATAGTCCAGGAATGCCATGCACAAGTATTCTCCTCCCTGATCTCATCATAGGACATAATACTTATACCCGGTTATTGGTTCTCTACTTCTAACTTATATTCTGTGAATGCCTCAAAAGGTTCGGACTTATGTTTCAACAGGAACATATGACTGAATCTTGAGAGATTATCAGAGAATATAATGAAGTATAAAGAACCAATTCTGGCATGTGTAGACAGGAGACTTTACATACATCATCATGTATCAGTCCCAAGAGTTTGCTAACTCTTTCTCTGTTTCTAATAAACAGAGCTATGGTCATCTAATCTTTGTGACATGACTGGCAAGTTTCACAAGATGTAAATTCAAACTGATTTAAATATGCATCTAAAATGTAACTTCAGCCAGTCGGGTCGCATTGATGTGACCTAGTCTACAATGCCTCAAGAAGGTTTCGTTCATTTCTGAACTCTTCTTCTTGTGTGTGTTCTGTATACTAGGAACTGTAGTTTGATTTAGAACATCAATGCTTTTAGATAACGTGCCTGAACCGATCAACTTTTGATATAGGAAATGTTCAAAACATTATCCAACAATACAAAATTTTATCATTTATTTACTGATAAAGAGACTGATATGATTTTGTATATCAGGTTCGGTATCTAATAACATTCATCCAGAATCAATGTATTACAATACAGGGTGACAGTGACCGACAGACTTGGCTGCAACACTTGCCCCGTTTTCCGTCTCATGAAACTTATCACCCGTTCTCAGTTTTTCTACCCTTTTGTAGCCCTATGTAACAGATTACATATCTGGGATCATGATCCGGTATCATATACCAAGGATGCGGAAGATACTGAGAAACAGTTCTGTATAATGAACACACTCGAAGATGATGCATCAGCATGCACTCTCTTCGTTTGGGCGGCACGGGAAATCTGGTATTCCCCAATTTCCTGCTCTGTCTTATAACAATTATAAGTTGGAGCGGGACCAACGTTCCCCAGCTCAGTATAACAAGCGGGTTCGGTCAATACATCCGTATTATTATCTTGATTAAGGCGTGATATGGTCGCTACCTGGAGAGAGAGAGAAGAAAACACTCTGCGTACGCTCTTGCAAGATCAGATTGGTTATATATTTTATCTAATCAGGATGGCTCCCACTGTTTTTATCAAATCTTCCTTCAAACCCTAAAAGGAAAGACTAGCCGGGATTAATTACACTCTACAAGTTCGCCAATCTTTCAGCCAGGCCAGTGTCGGTACTTTGAGGGAGGTTCCCCGTGCTTTCGCACGGACCTAATTACTGTAAACCTCGTTTTCCCAGAGGCGTAACCCCGTTGACACCTTTCTAGACACCTACTTGATCGGCTAATTGCAAAGTGCAAAACTCTCCCAGGAGTAACAATTACTCGCAGTGGGTATCGGGATCCAACTATCATATAGAAGGTATGCAATCTCATTGCAAATTTCAACACTTGAAACTCCCGATAAAGGTTTTTACCCCTAGCACCTATGACCTTAACTATGGTCAACAAATCATAAGTACTAGTCAAGTTCTACCCGTCATTTCGTGATTAATTAGACCCACCCACATGACCCTTAACTAAGGTCAACAAAGTCACGCGACTGTCCTAACTAATCGCATCATATGCGGTGTAGGAAGACATCACTTAGCTACCGTACACTGTGCCTTGACGATGGTCAACAAACACAGCACGAATACTAAGTACTCTACTTCCTAAAATAACGGAGGGTTGCGGCTGGTTTTTGTGAAAACCTTTAACGCTTTGAACTTGATCTCGTTGCTGAATCAAATGGTTTTTAAATGGAATGTTTTTGAGGCTTTTTTCTAGTTTTGCTAAAGGGGTCACTCCCGGTGAAGGGATCGTCGGCCCTTTCCTCGTCGAATGAGGTGCGGGATATATCATATATATCATTATGCAAAGCGTAAACTATAGAAGCGATCAAAGACAAACCGAGGGTTGTAGCATCTGCCAGTTATTGCTAAAGGAGTCACTCCCGGTGAAGGGATCTCGGTCCTTTCCCTATCGAATAAGGTGCAGGATGTTCTACAAGGAACACCGCGATGCAAAGCAAGAACTGTAGCTACCTGTTTTATTTTGAAATTCGATTCCACGACATCAATTAGGTTTATTTTCTTTCATTAATCTCATTAATGAATATCCCATCATTTAAATTACCTAAATATCACAGATAAATATGACGTACACTTATGCCATCCGCATTCGCCTCGATGTCCCCTCGTGCACCGTTAGGTTAGGTAACTAACGGCAGAGCGGGGCAGGGCTAGCGCGGGTGTAAAACATAAGCAACGTCTATATAATATATCATATATTCTATATATAATACCTGTCACAGAACATCGCATGATCACATTACAGATAAAACACAGCAGAAGAATCATATGAAATATTGGATATACTAGGACGTCCGTGTTTTCAATACGAGCCAGTATAAAACACGGATTCCACGGTCGTGATGAATAGCCAATCCCACACCCCTAGACCCCTACGAGAGCGGCAAGCAACCCTACCAATTCTAGGGTTAGGAGACCCGGACTCGACTCCTCGAGTTGGTCTCCCACTGGACCCCAGAACCCGGTTACTTGTGCTCCCCTCCTTGGGTCTATCCTAGTGCAGAAAAGTAAATAATATACATCAACGGTGACTACTTCCGCAACCTGGAAATGCCCCAACAAAAGAATATTACATACAAGTTTTTACATGAATGAAAATGAAAAAACACTCATCTCACATAAAAACCCCCGGCTATTCAAACACGACGATCCAATATAACATATCCAGCAACACATAACATCACATGTCATCAATGTAAGTAAATATGCGCATCCCAATTGTCGTTGACATATAGCAACGAAACTGGCGACATCACATATTACACTTACGGTCACATAAAAGAAAGTGTAAAACTACAACAGTTGGAATCCGCAACCTCCTCAGACATCGCATGCCTGACCAAATGAATTACTTAGACATCACATGCCTAACAATTATAAACTCCGCATTTCAGTCTCATTATCGAAAACACTTTTCAATATCGAGTCGGGCAATTCAACAAGATTCCCGACATTCTGATCGAATGCTCGTCGCAAACTTTAGTAGGCGGCCGCACCCCCGATACCGTCGACGAAGTGCACCAAGGCGGAACACCGCTGCCGCGAGCACCCAAACGGATGCTTTCGGCGACGGGGTTCTCCTACAGTCACTTGGTCGGGGCTATGGAGTGAGGCTGTCTATTAAGTTTACCCGGCGAGTATCCGCGTACGCTACGTGATTGCGGTGGACTTTTGATCACATCAAAATTCCGTGGCAACCGATCAAGTGAGACTAAACTGCTATGTTTATAATATTCATTCCGTTATCTCATAACAATTTGTGAATTCCAATTATTGTATCACATTCCGGATAAACAGAAAATGCTAAACTTTTCGATCGAACAATCGAACACCCAGGTTTTCCCGATACAGCTCAATACATGAAATAAGTCTAACGACATTCAGTTCGTGCCTCAGTACCAACGGTCCAGCCGTAGAAGGGTCAAGCCAACGCCTCACATGTGGCACGCCGTACTGCCCCAAACCCGAAGGTTCAAAGGGCAGTTCAAGACGGTCACATAATCGAGTTAAGGTTTGTTGTCTTCTAGAGGGTCCATCGCGTCACTTGCACTACTTAGAACGTCGTTAAACTACGGAAAAATCCAACAATTGGAAATTTCCCGGCAGGGAAAAAAGTGGGTATTTATATCCGGTCGAACTTTTTAACATATTCTAAAATTACCCGGAAAGCCACACCGACAAAATTAGACAGTCCGATCGAATATACAGAGTTCCCAATACAAGCCAGAAAATAAAACTCTGGAATAAATTATTAAAAATTCCCAGGAATATGAGCACAGAAAACTAAGAATTACTGTGCAGAAGTCGATGCACAAAACGACAAACGTGCCGCGGAACCGCCGCACGAGCCACGCTCGTGCCGCGGAACCGCGGCAGCTTAATGGAGTTAGGGTAACGAATTGCACAGTTAATCTTATATTTTCCTGCTGATATTTATGGATATTTTTAATTCAGAAAAATCCCAGAAATTGAAAAATGTACAGAGAGCAATTTCCTAGTCGGGTTTTGGGTCGATCGGACTTCTGATTCCGTCGGGACTTCGCCTAAGGCTCTAGCTAGGCTCTGATACCACTGTAGGGTTCCTAGGCACTCTAGTGAGGTCTCACAAGGCATCGAACATGCCAATTTCAAAAATTATCGGTGCCGAGAAACCCGACTACGGATCGTTGGCTAGATTTCTAGGCGAAATAGAAACTAGTTAACACTTAACTACGAGTTTAACGGAAATACAACCTTTGTAGATCCGGTGCTCCACCTCCACGGCTCCGCAACGAAGTCGTCTCCGCTGTCCAAATCAAAATCCGGGCTCTAGTGT
This sequence comes from Agapanthus africanus, assembly GCA_030015575.1. Taxonomy (NCBI): domain Eukaryota; kingdom Viridiplantae; phylum Streptophyta; class Magnoliopsida; order Asparagales; family Amaryllidaceae; genus Agapanthus; species Agapanthus africanus. Next base: position 302,554,399 of record JASDDO010000008.1, read on the forward strand.
CGCTTCGTCGGAGAAATGGCGAGCTAGGTCGTCGATGTCCATGCCGAAGATGATCTACGTCGAGGCATCGCTAAATCAAGCTCCGACTTCATCAAGTCAAGAAACTTGTGAAGTAAACACACTCTACTACTTGGCAAGAGGTAGAGGATGAAGAAATAGGAAGTGGGTAGACTTTAGTTTTGGATTTCTCACTCATTTGCTCAATTCACCATTGATGATGAAAGCTTTTTCTTCTTGAGTTCAAGGAAGAAGAAGAAGAAAAATAATGATATGTTAATTCTAAAATGAAAAGAATAATCCATTCTTATCATCATAGAACCATGGTTTAGTGTAGAGAATTAATCATGGTTGAAAGGTATGGTTAGGGTTAAGGATGAGATAAGAATGGTGGACTAAGTCAAAGCTTCATGAAGCTTTAACTAAACAACAAAAGAAGCCACCATTCTTTTCTCTTTTCCATTTAATTTCCAAAATGAATAAATACATAAATAAAGAAAAGAAAACCCTAATCATAATCTTAACCATGGTCTAATTCTTTACATTTAACCAAGTTAACATGTATCATCAAACATAATACAAACATTTGCACAAAAAGTATATCACATATACAACTTGTGCATCCAAGTGAGAAAATCCATTTAAAGTAAACCAATACTAGTTAATGCAAAGTAATATATCAAATATATAATTATGCATTAAATCATTAAATCAACACTTGATTCAATGATCCGGTCATGTCGCACACAACCGACTAGTATACAATGTATCGGCTTATCGAATCAACGCTTGAATCGATAACTAGGTTATATCGCATACAACCATTCGACACATTGATCGCGAGAATGAAATACGGTATCACATACACGCATTATTCTCGGTCCCGCACATATCTCATATGCGCTCCTATTTCGTTTCGCTTGAGCCAGGAAACCTCTGTGTAGGACTCTAAAGACTCGTCAATACGCCGGCAGCAGGTGATGATCATATCAAACACCCACAAGCCGCAAGCGGTCTGCTAAACGTAACGGCCACCCGGGTATTGAGCGATCAGAAGATCGACGAGCAAGCCCGCTCACACTCCAGTGAATCCAACCAGTAACACTAACCGTACAGTCCGGTCTGTTCGTCTGATATGTCGCATATCTCGCCTAGGGGTGGTAAACGTCAGACCCCATTAGCTCGATAAGTCATGCCGACGTAAGGTCCATAACATTCGTGAAACTACTGATAACTCTTACCAGTATATCACAGTAACCCTGGCCAGGGATTTCCTGTTATGGCCAGTCGAGCATAGCACAACATCAACCCCCAATACCGGGAGAGACGAATCCCCTCCTATCGCTCATTGCCTCCATGTGAATCGGGACTGTACCCAAAAACCACCTGTTTGCACAACTCAGTAGAGCCGTGGTAGGGTGGAAATCAAAGCACAGTGGGAGACACACAAGACTCTATGACGATCTCGGGTCAACAGACTAAGCTGTACCAGTGTCACCAGAGAACTGCCATCTGACGTGAGGTATAATACCATCTGGGAGTTCTCGGCGAGTCCGTTCAGTGTACCCAGTCTCCACTGAGCACCCGCATACCATCTTCGATGTCAAACACCAATGGATATGGGATCATCCATCGCCCATCGCATGGGTCGAGAAGATATGCGCTAGTCTACTCTGGAATATCGATGCCCCGTCTCGACATTCCCACGACTAGGAACAATGAAGGATGTACTCATTGGCTACCCAGGCTCCACTAGTATGATCTGCATCATAGTCCTGGAAGTCGAGTACACATCCTAAGGGCTTTATCAACATGTAATCAGAGAGACAGAAAGTATACATGTTAAGATAAAGAGCAACCAGATAGCGTACTATCATGTCGAGCAAGAAAGTCCTACCTATATATGTCCCAGCATCCACTCAATATACATCCAATGTACAGTAATGGCCTCTAGGGCATACATATAACTAACAATACATACAACTAAAAGAGGCAAGGGCCGAGATCCTTTCATCGGGAGTGACCCTTTGGGCAGAAGTTTGCATCAGGATAATAACTTCACTATAGCCGATTACTTTTTGCTTTGCATCGCGGTATTCAGTTAGAATATCCTGTACCTCATTCCACGAGGAAAGAGCCGAGATCCCTTCACCGGGAGTGACCTCTTTAGCAAAGGTTTTCTCCACTATATATTTATAAAAAGCTATCCAATTCCTTCAACGATATCAAGTTCATTACATTAAAGGTTTTTCGCCAAAAACCATTCGTAGCCCTCCGTCATTTCAGACGGGTAGCACTTAGTATTCATGCTATGTTTGTTGGCCTTCGTCAAGGCATAGTGTATGGTAGCTATTTGTTACTTTTCTGTTGCATAGATAGATGCGTTAGTTTGGGATAGTCGTACTACTATTTTGGCCTTCATCAAGGGTATGTACGGGTGGGTTCAAATTAACCTGGACAATGACGGGTAGAACTTGACATGTGACTTATGATATGTTGGCCTTCGTCAAGGTCATAAGAGCATGGGGTAGAAATCACATCGGGAGTTTCAAACATACAGGAAACTTTCCAGGCATACGCATACCATCTGGAGTGTGATAACTTGAGTGGATTCCATTAGGTTATCATGTGATAATAGTTAGATCTCGATTCCCACTGATGAGTTGGTTTACTCTTCGGGTGATTTAGATGATCCCGACTAATTCTTCTTTCAGGTTTGGAGGAGAATTTGAGGAAACAGTGGGAGACATCCTGATTAGATAAAGTGATTGACCATTCTGATCTAGGTTAGAGTGCACGTTGCGTGTTTCTTTTCTCTCTCTCTCTCTCTCTCTCTCTTTGGCAGTGACCATGACCCGACCCTAGACTATAACTCAGTAACCAAGTTAACCGAACCTTCTTAAAACGCGTTGACTTTTGGATTGTAAGGGTTGCATACTTCATTGTCACTCCTACTTTTACCCTTTGATTTTTCTCCGGAACATTCCGTATCACTACGAAGATCCACATTTATTGGATATGACCATCGTATAGTTACATACGAACTCGACGAAACTTGTTTCAGATTCGAGGATGGTTTCCGGTTCAGGAGAAATTAAATAGGACTTCAGTTGTCTTTTCCTTTTACCTTCTCTCAGGTTGTAAGGGCTCCTAGGATTAGGAGAGGGTACACCTTTGCGCATATTAGATAGTCTTCTTCCAAACCATAGGCAGGTGCCGAAAGGTGGGGAAGGAAGAAAACCAATTAGCCTAAGTGTGGTGTACAGAAAGTAATAATTAAAGACAAATAAAGGGATTAGAAAGAGGGCAAAGTAAATTGCGACTGCTATCATTCATGACCAAACCGTGTATATCATCGCCACTCCTACTTCACCTTTGAATTTCTCCAGAACACCCTGTATCACTACGAAGATCCACAGTTATTGGATAATCAATCGTATAGTTACATACGAACTCGAAAGAACTTGTTCCGGTTCGAGGATGGATTCTGGTTCAGGAGAAATAGAATAAGGTTTATTCAGTTGTCTTTTATCTTTACCTTCTCTCAGGTTGCGAATACTCCTAGGATTAGGAGAGTACACCTATTACGCTTATTGGATAGTCTTCTTCCAAACCATAGGCTGATGCCGAACGGTAGGGAAGGAAGAAAACCATTTAGCCTAAGGGTGGTGTACAGAAGGTAATGAGTAAAGACAAATAAAGGGATTTGGAGATATGGCAAAGAAATATACGGTTACAGTCATGAATCTGGATAATGGAAGAGGCATTACTAGAAATACCCGGATACCCCTTCGAAACATTTTAATGTTTCAGTTTCACTATGCGTTGTTAATTGAAAACTGATTTCCCAATTAAATCTTTACTCCAGGGTATGTATTTACCAGACTTAATTCTCACATCTGTATGGTTTTACAGATGATGAGCGGGAGTAAGTTATTGGGAATCTGGTGATTATATTCTCATTATATCGTAATTCGTTGTAATTGGTGACATTTGAGGAAATCGCCTGGGTTTTGCCTGATGGAAGATATTTGATTTTGAATATGCGTTGTTATGCACCAATTTCAAACTGATATATCTGTACGTTTATTTTATAAAGTGAGATATAACTTTTTGAAATTATGCCCATGATATTTACCTATATCAGTTGATGGTTAGGTAAGGAGCATTAAATGGCGGTAATTCTTCTTAACCATAGTACAGTTTTCAACATACGACGCACAGGGTATGAGTTATTAAACTCAGGAGACCTATACAAAGTATTGTATGTTGTCCAATGTCCATTAAGACAGAGAGGTTGGTCCCCGTACTATATTCTGATTACTTGTAACTTCTCCAGTTTTAGACAAGTATTTCGTAGAAATACAAGGTCCAAATTTTGAGAAGTTATAGGTATATGAATAAAGTAGAGAACCATGTATTTTAAGTATCAGGATTCTTCAAGGTGATCGAAGATGTAGATACTTGTGTTTGGTATTCAGTTGATAGTAATGGTTTTGAGAACTAGCTTCTCTTTCAGGTTGCTCATATCTGGATGCACTTCTAAGTTGGGTAATGCCGATCGTCCTCTCTCCATTTAGTTGACATGCACTGGAGACAGCTGCATGATTTGAATCTGGTTCCAATTAAATCAGTGTCTCTGTTTCTATATTGTATATAGAATGGTTCATATCTTAACGATGTTAAGATATATGGAGTTGTCCGGCTTATGCTTAAAACCAAACTCTGGATAAATCAAGGCACGTTTCTGTAATGGTAATTTGTGGGTTATCCCGAGCTATGACGAGGGTTAACTTTCTACCATCTGGAAGATCAATAGTGATATTGATCTTGACTCGCCATAGTTTTAGTAAAATGGACTTTTTCAGAAAACAGTAGTGGAAGTATGGTAGAACTGGAAGTGATTCCAGAACCACAGACGATTACTGAAAATTTAATAAGAACATAAAAATTCAATCGGGTTTGACATTCCATTAGCCACTCCGCAGATATGGTGGGTAACCTCAGGTGCGCGAGAGGTTCTTCGGTATCCTTAAAGCACATGACAGGGAGGTTCTTGTTTACCCAGACTTGCCATTACTGTTGTTCTAGACCATGAGACCGGGCATGAAGATGAGTATAGCGTCATTCTAAACTAGCTTTAGAAGTGCACGTGTATATGACTCTGTGTCACGGCCCGAAATATTAGCTCGTGACCAGCACTTGAATCACGCAACGTCTAAAGGCGTAACGGAATTCAAGTAAGTTGAAAACCCAGAAATCTAAACCTTTTTAAGAAAATAAAGGAGGTGAAGTTTTGAAATAAAGGTATAATGAAATCAAGTTTTCTTGATGCATAGAAAAGGAACATGAAAATGCAAGTGGATTATGCAAGTTTAAAAACATGTTTCGTCTTTTTGAAAATTTGGGCAGCACCTCCTTTGTATATTTTGATCAAAAACCACATATACAAGATAATGATAAAGGCATCCCCAAGCGGGAGCTAGTTCTTCGCCAAATGGTGGATCACAACCACGCAAGACAATATATATAAGTATACGACGCCCAACGGCAAAGATCGCCACAAAGATAAAGAAAAGCAAGACATAAAAACCACAAGTAGCGGAAAACCCCTCGCTCTAAGTCTCGCAACCACAATCCCACTAAGTCTCATTACTTATACAATTTACTAATTTTGATTGATGGAGTTGACTGGATACAATATGAAATACAAATACAAGAGTGGGTACGATACAAATGTCCCACCTACCAAAGCAAAACACCCGAATGCAACTGGGTGCGATGCCGCTACTGATCCATGCGGGCAACCTGCAAGAACTGTGGCACAACGGGGGTGAGTTGCCAACTCGTGAATAGAAATATATCAACAAGTAGAAATCGAATAAACAACGACTCCTAGGTCAACTTTATCGTAAAGATAATACTATGATATCTAGGGTGACTGGGTCTGTATATGTGCCAACAAGGTAGTCAACGCCTATAAGCATGTGGATTACATCCAACAGTATAATTAATGCATGTATGCACGTGGATCTCGTCCACCCATATAATCAATGTTTGTATGCACGTAAATATCATAAAAGAGTGTGCATGAAAGTATCAGGATATAAATCAACGGTGTCCCTCGCGATACATCAAAATCATGGAACCTGGGTGTCCAACATCGACACCGGAAAACATCATGAAACCCGTGTCCAGCATCGACACGTAAATCCTCATATATCGGGCTCCGTCAGTCCGGATCGGCCCACGGGCTCCGTCAGTCCGGATCGGCCATATCATCTCTCGACTCCGATCGATATCCTCCGGATATCCGTCGAGCACAAACACAATCACTGGTAGGTAGTAGTCCCTATGCCAGGCTCATCGTCATCCACACGAAATCTCTCTCTCGCCCCGGGGTACCATACTAGGTCCACTATGTACCCGCAAACGGAATCATCCGCCTCCTCGAATCGGGTTTCACATGTCACTCTCAGAACCGAGAAAACACATGGTGGATGCACTGAAATATCATATCAAGAGAAACCGGGTTTTTAAAACAGTACATATTTTCTTTTGAAATAGCCACAGTTCTCAAATCCAGAAATCTCATGAAAACAGCATATCTCAATGCGTAAAATCATAAAGCATGATGTGTGCGACATATGATAAAAATGTAAGCATATCCGAATATCATTCAACATGGAACAGTGATATGACATATTAAGGGAAAATCGCTCTTTTAAATGGATCCAGTTTTGAAAATATATCATGCGGTTCCTAAATTCTCCAAGTCAAATGCAACATCGTATAAGGTGCATATGTAACTATAGCAAGTAAACTATGCGAGGAGTCATATCATAATGCAGCAATCCTACTGTGTAGTGACATGGCAATTATCGATGATGAAGTGTGTGAGCCGGCAAATCTGTGTACGTGTAACATACGCATAATCGATAATGGTGCAAGCGTACTAGCACAGGTCTAAGTAATGCAATGCGAATAATATGAATGAAGCATAAGGTAAATCACATGCAAATGCTAACAGGTACACGTATCTAATATGACCGAGTCGGTGAATCTATCAATCGGCATACAGCCTAACAACATCTCGTACGGTATAGTCCATCGTACGGCAACCTCTAGTCAAGGGTAAGGATCAATCATTAAGTCAAACTCATCACGCACGGAAAATCATCGTACGGCGGCATTAAGCTATCAGGGATCCTATCAACCTATAAGACGAGGAGGGTACGGACCTAACGTCACGTACGGCTAACACTCACGATTCACGACACATAAAAATATCTCTATATACCTATGTCCCGCAATAATCTCATATCAGGGGACCGGCAGAGTATAAATCATCTCAATCGACTCGCATCCGTATACCAACATATCACTAAATCATCATATCATGTTATATATCCTTTTCATCGCATTTATATCCCTCATCAAGTCAATTTTACAAATACATTCTACCTTTACTATAAGCATAAGTATCTATTCTAACATACACACCCGAACCATACAATCAGTTTTTGAAAGATGTGAATCGTACTTTTGGAAGTATGAGCTACGGTGTTTTTAAAGAAAAGATATCATTTGAAAATCCATAACGTCCCTCAAGGTATCTGTTTAAAACATGCATATGATTCTTCAGTTTGGAAATAGGTATGGTTCGGACGACACATCTACGTTGACTATCTAGTCCTATAGTACCCTAAACGGCAATATCATTAAATCTCATCCTCAAGTCCCGTCATCATATACTAGCCATATCATATCGCTTCTAACTATCCTTTAGTTTCAATTATGGTTCTCTAACTACCTTTTAACTCTATCTAGTTTTCTATTTAAGGTTTCATTAACCATAATCTATATATAAATCGGTTTCCATCAAAGTGTGCGGGGGTGCTATACGCCATCCACCCGACTTCCCCCGTAGATATAGATCTACTCACCTTGGTCTTCGCTTGCCGAAATCGATGACGCCATGATCCATCGCCTCAGAATCCACGCGAGGGTACCTACAATAATAAACAATCGCAATCTCTATTAACATCAAGTCCGGAAACCAAAACGGCACACAGATCGCCTATAGGTTAGAACCTATAGCCCACGTATGCAAAACCAACAAATTACCCCTAGTCGTTGATGTACAAACATTCAACAACCAAAAACAAATCCAAATATCAAAACTAAACATTCCAAAATACGGAAAACATAGCCAAAATCACACCAAAGTGCCTCCAGATTTTGATTCATGCCAAAAGGGGTTGCACAAACAAGTCTAGGGTGCTGTATATGATGTATATGACCAACTGGATCAACCCCGACACCAATTTCCTCCATGTGGCCAGCCACAGGGCCTAAAATTCCAGCCTCCTCGGGTCCCTAGGCTCCAATAGGGTTCGTCTCGTCAAGGTAGTCTCCTAGTACCCTAATTTGGTCCCTGGAGTTGTTTTCTAAGCTCAGAAATTTCCCGGGTTGCTCCAGATTTCCCTGCACACCCTATATCCTCACAAAACCGACATGAACTAAATCCTAAATCCGTATTTTGGTTTCTAGGCTATGGTCCAGGTCAAGAATCACCTCAAAAAGTCTCATTGACAGCCACAAAACATCACCAATTTCCCAAACCCTTCTCTTGGGATTTCAAAGTTCACGCATCCATCACTAAATGACATCTAAACTTAAACAAAAAGCTAGAAAATCAAAACTACTCTAAATGAAAAGAGATATACCTCATGGTTACTCCCAATCAAAACCCTAGAAGTCCCAAAGTTGTCAAAATCCCATTTTGCTTGGTGCAATGTGTAGAGGAAGAGATGGGGATTAATTTTTGTGAAGGGAGTATAAGGTTTTGGGGATTATTTGGAGATGGATCTAGGGTTAGAAGTGGAGGGATGTGAGGTTGGAGGAAGATGAAGAAGGAGAAGAAAATGAATAATTGTGGAGGGAATATGTGGCTTCCCTCTCTCTCTCTCCTTTATTCTCACCCCCTCACTTTCCAAGTCATCATTATGTCCCCTCTTTCTCTCCAACTCATCATTACACCTTTTTCCCTTCTTTTCTCACCAAAAACACATACACCCAAATGAAACAACACAAATGAAATAACATGTAACTTGTCATGGTGCACTAGCCATGAAAAACTGTAGAAACACGGATTTGGCCTAATCGCGATTAGCAGTGCACTAATCGGGTTTTTATCCAAATTCCATAAAAATAATTTTAAAAATGCCAAATCCTTTAAATATATTATTAAATGAATAAATCATTTTAATTTCCATTTATTTCACAATTAGTGGTATATATTTATACCCTTTTTCGAAAACCCTAATTTCGCAAATCGGGCAGTTTTCGGAAAATATATTATTTTAATATTAAATTCCAAAAATAATATTTTATATTTTCTGAAATGTTACAATCTTCCACCCTTAAATAAATTTGGTCCCCGAATTTAAATTTAAACCCCCAAAATATAAAACATTTCAATAATCAGCTCAAATTAACGGGGCTCCGAAATCATGGAAAATACAGAAATAACACAGCACATCGCGCCAAGTGCGCATGAAAACGAGTACAAATTCAAAATCGAACTCCGTCAAGCGTCACGCAAATCATCTGATTAGCACGCATATCCTCGGAGTTACAATAGAGATACAGATCTCGAAATCCACTACTGAAATCCAATATACACTAGTCAAATACTATAACATGGATATAGTACGCATCCTTGAAAAACCCTAAAATTTGAATAAAATACATGCAAAATCCTTTCTGAATCGCCGTGTGATGCGTAACTCACGGCATAAGTGACGGACGCTCATTTGTAAAATAGTAAATATAGTTTCATATATGTTTTGCTCAAATATACGTTCTGTCGTTTTTCAAAATATCCCAAAAGGTTTTCCTTTAAAAAAACGTTCGTGTCCCTCACGGACACGTAGGAAATAGCGAGACTATAGCTCCTTTTTGAAAACCTCTTGTTAACCTTTAATGCATGCAAAGTACTCAGGTACTATCCTCAGATCAGTCATGTTTGGCGACTATATAATATGGTGCCCAAAATGAAAACAAAGTGCTCAAAAGCAAAATCAGCCTCAAAAGGCGTATCCAATAATCACATGCGTCTGGTACGCACGGAAATCAAATCCAAATACAGGTACCACAATATGCACAAAAGCAAACTAAGTGCAACAGGTGTGAACGAAAGCATCTGTCCAGTGCAACGGGTGTGCACGACAACAATATCTGGTGCATCTATTGTGTACGAAAATCTCAAATCTGGTGCATCAAATGCGCGAAATACAAGTACGGTGCAACCAATGCACGAAAATCACATAAATAACTCAAATGCGTATAAGAACGACACCGAGTGTACCAAGATGTATAAATCAAAAACGTGTGCAACTACGAGCACAAATCCGTATCAATGCACTGCAAGCATATGTGGGCTATACCGAGTGCAAAAATCACATCATCCGTATGAAATCCATGAAATCATCAACACATGCTACGGAGGTACAAAATCGACATCAAATGGAATGGATATGCATAAATCGCAAATCAACACAACGGTGTATAAAATATATATCGGGTGCGATAACTATGCGCAAAAATGTAAATACCCAGTAGGTGCAGCCATGGTGCATGAAAACGATATCATGAAACTCGATCATCAAAACTCAAATCCAAACGATATAAGCGTGATACTCGGATCACAAACGCAAATCGCAACAAATGACATCGAGGTACATCTCCTACAATGTTGAAGAATAAATCGGTGCGCCTAAAACCGGCAGAACAAGAACATCTGCTTGCCTCCTGCTCACGGTCTGGCGTTCTCGGTCTCTGGGCCCTTATCTTCTCTGCAGATTCACCAATCTCGCAATCCATTGGCTCATCAGCCTGGTCAGGTGTGCTAACGGGAACGATTCCGCTCTAGCACTTCTCTGGTCATCTCTCGGCCAATCATCACGACCACTCGTAAAGCAGCACGTTACTGGCGTCGGCCTCTGGTCCTCTGAATACACGTGACACAACTGATCAGGGTGCAAATCTTATTGCAGCAGTGTCCTGGAAAAAACCTGCTCAGGGTCTCTTCCGATCTCGCCTATGCCGAACTATACGGAGGCTGGTACTCTTGCGTAATCTTTTCTCGTTTTTTCTGGACATCTGCGTTCTCAACACTGCATCTTCTCGGGAACTGGCCGTATCCCAACGCCTCTGTATGCATATCAGATCTCTAATCTCGATGGGAAGTAACAACAGCTCGTCCGCATCTCGCACGAAACTCTGGTTCTGCTTGTCTTTATCATCGTCCACTTCGACGTCACGTCATACTATCTGCGCACTGCAACTGTTCTCGGTCACGGTCAATCCGGAGTCTCTTACACGGACTCGAAATCACGAACTCGGTATCTTCATCACTCTGTAGAAGATATCTGGCCGAACACGTCCTCAGGAACTCATCCCAACCATCGGAGGAATACTCTATATGTTAGTGTATATGCCCTAGAGGCCATTACTGTATCATACTAGTTTGTATATTACTTAATGGAAGCTTGGGATATTCACCTTGTATAAACAATCTTGCTCAATATAGTAGTATGCTACTTGGTTTGTTTCTACTTCAATGTGTACATGTGTTTATTTTAGTATATCACCTATACACATTAGTGGAGCCCTTAGGATCTTTGCTTGATTACCAGCGTTGTGATGGCAGTCACACTAGTGGGGGCTGGGTAATCTATAAGCACATCCTTATACAGGTCCCTAGTCGCAGGACTATCGAGACAGGGCATCGATACTCCGGAGTAGACTAGCGTATGCGCTTCTCATCCTAGTATGGGAGATGGTCTGTCCCACAGCCATCAGTACGTCGTACTGGAGATAGTATACGGGTGCTCGTTAGGTTACGAGTACACTGGACAGAACTCGTCGGGAACTGACCGGTTGGTACTATACCTATCGTCAGTTATCAGTTCCCAGGTGACATGAGTACAGCTTAGTCCGCTGACTTGACACTGTCACTTCGCCTCGAGTGTGTTCCTACTGTACTTTGATTACTACCCTACCACGGCTCAAAGGAGTCGTGCAAAAAGGTAGTAGTTGGGTGCAGTCCCGAAGCACTTGGAGGCAGTGACGGTTAGACAGGATTCGTCTCTCCCGGTATTGGGGGTTGACATCGCGTTGTATCTAGGAGAGCCATTACACGAGTAGTCCCTGGCCAGGGCAAGCGAGATATACTAGTAGGCTTCCAGTGTTATCTCAGGGTGTTTTGGGCTTCACTCCGACACGACTTGTACCGCTATTAGGGGATTGACGTTTACCGCCCCCCTAGGCCCGCCATGCGATGTATCAGACGAACAGACCGGACTGTACGGAGACTGTCACATTCAGGCTCAGTAGGAGTTCAGATGGGTTTCACCTCGTCAGTCTTCTTGTCGGCATCTACCTGGGGACCGTTACGCACAGCTAGTGCCGCTTGCGGTCTGTGGTTAAACCCACTGCCAGCGTAGTGTCGAGTCTTTAGAGTCCCACACAGAAAGTTATTCGCCTTTAGGCAAAAGAGTAGAGGTCGCATGGTTTTGCGACAGGTCGCATGGTTTTGCGACAGGGTTCGGTCACATCCGTGCACTTGTGCACGTACAGTGTCCGGACGGTTAACACTAGAGGGCTTTGGTTTAAGCCAGATCCTAGTGTACGTTTTGGGATTGGTTTATCCAGTATGTATTCGTGTTCCTCGGAACGCGGATGCGGGTGTGTATGCACAGTTGACGGAGAGACAGAGGCAGAGGATTCTCATTAGGGTTGTTGACCGTTGACTTTTTGCTCAACCCTAATGAGAATATGATATGTAATTAACAATAATATTAATTAAGTATTATAGTGACATGGTTGTTGAGGGGTTGACTTTGTTGACGTGTTGACTTTGTTGACCGGTTGACTAGGTTGGACTAGTTGACCATCATGATGACAATGACTATCATTTCATGGCAAAGACTTTTGCTTGCTTGTTCTCTTGTGTAAAATGAGTGCATGAAATGATATGGCTATTGTAGCTTAAACCATCACTAATACTTGATTGCTATTATGGGTTATGATGGTTTTGGATTATGAGAGCCAAGAGAGAAAAGTCTTGCTCATTCTTTCATTTCCTTTCTCTCTTTTGTGTTCTTGAGCTCTCATCTTCTTCCTCTTGCTCTCCCTCTCTTTAGTCTATGGTTCACTTGTCTCATGTGTTGAGAACCAAGAACCATAGAGGAAAATCCCAACACACTCTCCTCTACTCACTCTAGTTCACAAGGTTTAGCAAACCGAGTGAACTAGTTTCTTCAAAGCTCGAAGAAGAAGCCAAAGGTAGAAGCTTTCAGGTGGATCGATCTTCGGCGCAAGGAGACGACGGGGTGAAACCGATCCGGACAACCATCGAGGCTTGAAGATGAAGGAGTTCAAGAAAGAAAGGTATAACCCCCTAACCGAGTAGTTAACAACTCTTAGTTAGGTTGTTAGTTAGATGTTTAACAAAGATCCGGTTTTGAGTCCATGTTACCGCCTCTAGATAATTGTTTTTCACCAAATTCTGCATGCCCGAAAGTACCGGGAGAGATATCATGGACTTACAGTGGTATCAGAGCCTAGTTAAACTCTATCTAACATGTTAGCATAGTAGCTAGAAATTCGATCGGAGAAAAAGTCCCGAAATGAACCCGAAATTCATGCTTGCTGTCGATTTTCAAAGTACTGTAAAAGTAATAAATCATGCTTTAAAAATCGACTCAGGGTTTTTATAGTCTACTGTAGAAAAACGGTCCAGAGATCTCACCAAACCACGGCGGAAACGCGGCAATAGCTTGCTATTTCCGCTGTTCCGCGGCCGATTGAGCTCCTCTCTGGATCGTCTTCACTGCAGTTTGTTCTATGGGGTATTTTGGGAATTTTGGTATATGTTTTTTCAGCCCAGATTTTCCAGAAAGAAAATTTTGTTTTTGGGGCTCTAAAAACCGTATTTTGATCGAGTTTCTAAAGACTTAAGCTGACGGGTTTTTATCTGTGATGTGATATTTGTATTGAACGTCTGCTAATCGCTATATGTCGATTAGTGGGGGTTATACAAATCTGTGATCTGTAATGTTGCTGGAATGTGTATATGAATTCATTGGATTGTCGCGGGTGAATAGCCGGGGGTTGTGAGACGAGAGATTTCTTTTCTTTCAATTCATGTAAATTTGTAAATTGATGTAATAATTATTTGTATGGACGCACAACCGGGTCGGGGTTGTAGCCGTCATTGTATAATTTATTTTTACTATTTTTGCTCCTAGGATAGACCCATGGAGGGGGTGCACAAACTACCGGGTATCCCGAAGTGCCGAGTGGCCTACTCACGGAGTTGAGGGTGGTTGCTTCGCTTCGGGTACTTGGCAGGTAGTTTGCCGCACCCGTAGGGGTCTTGGGTGGGGTATTGGCTATTCACCGCGACCGTGTAATCTGCTTTTCGCTACAGGCTCGTACGAATTGCGGATTCCTAGTATATCCAATGTATTCATCTGTGATCTGAAATGGCTATCATTGCAATTTATATCTATATATGGTATTATTTAGGCGTTGCTTATGTTTTACAGCCGCGCTAGCCCATCCCCCGCTCTGTCGTTAGTTAAGTAACCTAACGGGTAATGACGGGGCCCCGTGGCGAATGCGAATGGCATAAGCGTACGTCATATTTTGGTTGTTTTCTGCAATGGTAGGATTAAATGATGGGACACATTAAAAGAACTAATGCAAGAAAAATACGCATTAAAAGAACTAATGCAAAGAAAATAAACCAAGTAAAAGTCGTTGGAACACTTTCAAAAACCACTCGGTTTCTTTTCAAAATAACTTTTAAACGCGGAGCTTAAGCCACTCCTTTTAAAAGCTATCTCGTTCCATCGATCATATCAACTTCACTACGTTCACGATTTTGCCAAAACCATCCGTAGCCCTCCATCATTTCAGTTAAATATTCGGTAGTATTCAAGCTATGTATTTTGACCTCACTCCAAGGCATAGTGATTGGTAGCTGCCGGATATTTATTTGTTGCATAGATAGAATGTGTTGGTTTGAGACAGTCGTACTGCCATTTTGGCCTACGTCAAGGGTAGGTACGGGTGGGTTCAAATTAACCTGGATAATGATGGGAAGAACTTGACATGTGACTTATGACATTTTGACCTGACGCCAAGGTCATAAGAGCATGGGGCAAAAATCTACATCGGGAGTTTCAAAAGAACTGAAACTTGCTAGCACTGCATACCATTTGGAGTGTGATGATTCTGGTAGGATTCCTTCAGTTTTGTCACGCAATGATATTTGGATCCCGATCCTACTGTGAGTATATGCTACTCCTCGGGAAATTTCTCACTTAACGATCAATGCTATAAACCAAGTAGGTGTCTAGAAAGGTGTTAGCGGGGCTACGCCCACAGGGAAAAGAGGTTCTTGTTAGTTATATGTATGCCCTAGAGGCCATTACTGTACATACGATGTATATTGCAATGGATGCTTGGACATATATAGGAAGAACTTTCTTGCTCGACATGATAGTATGCTATCTGGTTGTACTTTATCTTAACATGTACTCTGATTGTCTCTATGTTACATGTTGATAAAGCCCTTGGGATATGTACTCGACTACTGGGACTATGATGAGATCATACTAGTGGGGCCACGGTAGTCGACGAGTACATCCTATAATTGTTCCTAGTCGTGGGTGTATCGAGACAGGGCATCGATGCACCAGAGTAGACTAGCGTCTACGCATCTTGACCCATATGATGGGCGATGGATGATCCCATATCCATCGGTGTTTGACATCAAGGATGGTGTACGGGTGCTCAGTAGAGACTGGGTACACTGGACGGACTCGCCGAGAACTCCCGGATGGTATTATACCTGGCAGTTCTCCGGTGATACTGGTACAGAGTAGTCTGTTGACCCGAGATCGTCATAGAGTCATGTGTGATTCCCACTGTGCTTTGATTTCCATCATACCATGTCCAAGAGGGCATGCAAAAAGGTGGCTTTTGGGTACAGTCCCGAATCACATGGAGGCAATGAGCGATAGGAGGGGATTCGTCTCTCCCGGTATAGGGAGTTGATGTTGTGCTGTGTTCGATTGGCTATAACCAGAAATCCCTGGCCAGGGTTGCTGAGATTTACTGGTAAGTGTTATCAGTAGTTTCTCGAACTGTTATAGACCTCATATCGACACGACTTATCGAGCTACTGGGGTCTGACGTTTACCACCCCTAGGCGAGATATGCGACATATCAGACGACGAGACCGGACTGTACGGGAGTGTTACTATTTGGATTCACAGGAGAATGTACAGGCTTGCTTGTTGATCTTCTGAGCGCTCAATACCTGGGTAGCTGTTACGTTTAGCTGACCGCTTGCAGCTTGTGGGTGTTTGATATGATCATCACCTACTGCTGGCGTATTGACGATTCTTTAGAGCCCTACACAGAGGTTTCTTGGCTCAGGCAAAACGGAGTAGGAGCACATATGTGATATGTGCGGGACCGAGGATATTACGATATGAGATACCGTATTCTATTCTCGCGATATTTGATATCAGCCGCGTCATCGGATCAAGTGTTGATTCGATGAATCGGTACGGATAAATATTAGTCGGTTATATGCGATATAGCCGGATTGTCGGATCAAGTGTTGATTCGATAATTTAATGTATAATAATATATATGATATATTAAATTACATTAACTAATATTTGCTCACTAAAAGATTCTTTTTCTCACTCGGGTAATACATTGATATATATGCGATATATGTTAAATGTATTATTTTATTTTGTTACAATAAATATTATATATGTGATATATAATATTGTAACATGATATGATTACTAATGCAACATTTTTAGTAGAGATTAAACATGGTTGGGGTTTGATTAGGGTTAAACCTTTCTAGATGTTTCTAGAAGGTTTTCTTTTTTGTTTTGGAAAAGATATTTTTGCATGATATTTCTTAACCCAACCACACCCTTTAACCCTAGTTCAATCTCTACAATGGTTTAGTCAACCATGGTTGCATTATTCATCATATTATTCTTTTCATTATTCATCACAAAAGGATTTTCTAATCATTCTTCATCTTCTTCCTTCTTCTTTCTTCATGGAAAAAGCTTACTAGCTTTTTCCAAGTGATGAATAAATGTGAGAAAAAGATAAATAAAGAGAGCAAAAATCCTACTTCATCATCCTCATCTTCCCTTGCTCTTTAGATGAGAGTGTTCACTCAATTTTAGTGAGTGTTAGCTTGTGTTAATGAAACTTCAAGGTAGATCATCTTTGTATCGAAGATCGGGAGCAAAGGCTGCATCTTTCTCTTCGTGGAACCTCTCGAGAGTCCGGAGCACGATGATCGCAGCGAAGGTACCTCAACACGGAGCATATGAAGTGAAGGACCGGATCTACAAAGGTTGTAATCCCTCTCACTTAGTGTTAAAGAGTTTAGCATGTTAGTTTTCGCCTAATCTCTAGTTTAAAGATCCGGCTTCGGGTTGTTCGGCACGGCTAATTTTTAAATCGGGCATGGTTGATGCCTCGTAGAACCTTGTGCACGTGCCTTGCAACCCTACAGTGGTATCAGAGCCAAGCTAGAGCTTTAGGCGAAGTCTAGACGAAGTTTAAAGTCCGATCGAACCCGGAAAACCCGATATAACCCCTTCTCTGGAAATTTTTCGAAAATGTGATTTTTTGTGAATTAAAAATGCTCAAAAAAATCAGCAGGGAATTATAGGAATTACTGTGAAACCCGACCCCCTAAATCCCCCAAAGCACCGCGGAACCGCGGCCATACCTAGGTATTGGCGGCGGTTCCGCGGCAAGAAGGAAGGATTGAGGGATAGGGTTTACACAGTAACCTCCGTAGCTAATTCCTGATTCTTCTGGGAATTTTTTATTTTCACTCCAGTGTTGTGTTTTCTGGGTTGTATTGGGGACTTAAAGATTCGATCGGATATTTTAACTTTGTTTAGTTTTGTCCGGATAACTTTTAGAAACTGTTAAAAAGTTCGAACGGATATCAATAACTCACTTTTTCCCCTGTCGGAATTTTTTTCAAAAGTTGGATTTTTCTCGTGTTTAAGAACGTTCTAAGTCGTGCAAGTAACGCGGTGGACCCTCTAGAAGACAACAAACCTTAACTCGATTATGTGACCGTCTTGAACTGCCTTTTGAACCTTAGGGTTTGGGGCAGTACGGCGTGCCACAT
Organism: Agapanthus africanus; assembly: GCA_030015575.1. Lineage (NCBI taxonomy): Eukaryota > Viridiplantae > Streptophyta > Magnoliopsida > Asparagales > Amaryllidaceae > Agapanthus > Agapanthus africanus. The sequence continues at coordinate 302,572,667 of JASDDO010000008.1, forward strand.
GTGAGGCGTTGGCTTGACCCTTCTACGGCTGGACCATTGGTACTGTGGCATGTGATGGATGTTTTTTAAACTGATTTCAAGTGTTGAGATATATTGGGGAAATCTTAGGTGTTTGATTATTCGATCGGAAAGTTTAACTTTGTCTATTTATCTGGAATGTGATAAAATATTTGGAATCCACATATAGTTATGAGATAACTAATTTGAATGTTGTAAATCTAGCAGTTTAGTCTCAAATGATCGGTTGCCACGGAATTTTGATGTGATCAAAAGTCCGTCGCAATCACGTAGCGTACGCGGATACTCGCCGGGTAAACTTAATAGACAGCCACGCCCCAAAGCCCCGACCAAGTGACTGTAGGAGAACCCCGTCGCCGAAAGCATCCGTTCGGGTGCTCGCGGCAGCGGTGTTCCGCCTTAGTGCACTTCGTCGACGGCATCCGTGGGTGCGGCCGTCTACTAAAGTTTGCGACGAGCATTCGATCAGGACGTCGGGAATCTTATTGAATTGCCCGACTTGATATTGAAAAGAGTTTTCGATAATGAGACTAAAATGCGGGGTTTATAATTGTTAGGCATGCGATGTCTAAGAAATTCATTTGGTTAGGCATGCGATGTCTAAAGAGATTGCGGATTCCAACTGTTGTAGTTTTACACTTTTTTTTCTGTGACCGTAAGCGTAGTATGTGGTATATCGCCGGCTTCGTTGCTATACATCAACGACAATCGGGATACGCATACTTGCTTACGTTGATGATATGAGATATTATGTGTTGCTGTGATATGTTGTATTGGATCGTCGCGTTTGAATAGCCGGGGGTTTTATGTGAGATGAGAGTTTTTTCTTTTTCATTCATGTAAAATTCATATGTATGTAATATTCTTTTATTGGGGCACTTCCAGGTTGCGGAAGATGTCACCGTTGTATATTATTTACTTTTCCGCATTAGGTAGACCCAAGGCGGGGAGCACAAGTAACCGGGTTCTAGGGTCCAGTGGGAGACCATCTCGAGGAGTCGAGACCGGGTCTCCTAACCCTAGAATTGGCAGTGTTGCTTGCCGCTCTCGTAGGGGTCTAGGGATGTGGGTTTGGCTATTCATCGTGACCGTAGAATCCGTGTTTTATACAGGCTCGTATTGAAAACACGGACGTCCTAGTATATCCAATATTTCATATATGTTCTTTTGCTGCTATGTTCTGTGATGAGATCATATTACTGCCTGAGACGAATGTTTATATTATATATATATGAGATATATGTTATATTGCAGATTTCGTTTCAACTGTGATGCTTGTGAAGCATAATAAAATGGGACTTCATTAATGAGATTAATGAAATAAAAGAAACCTAAAGATGTTGTAGAAACTTGTCTCAAAAACTGGTAGCTCTAGTTCTTGCTTTGCATAGTGTTGTTCCTTATAGAACATCCAGCACCTTATTCGATAAGGAAAGAGCCGACGATCCCTTCACCGGGAGTGACCTCTTTAGTGAAACTAGCAGATGCTGCAAACTCGGTTTGTCTTTTGATTGCTTCTATAGTTCTTGCTTTGCATAGTGGTATTTATGAAATATCCTGCACCTTATTCGATGAGAAAAGGGTCGACGATCCCTTCACCGGGAGTGACCCCTTTAGCAAAACTAGAAAAGCCTCAAAAACACTCCATTTAAAATCACTCGATTCTACAATGATATCAAGTTCATTACGCAAAGGGTTTTCTTAAAAACCTAGCGTAGCCCTCCATCATTTTAGGAAGTAGAGTACTTAATATTCGTGCTGCGTATGTCGACTTTAGTTGAGGCGTAGTGTACGGTAGCTAAGTGATGTCTTCCTACACAGCATATGATGCGATTAGTTAGGACATTCATGCGATTATGTCGACCATAGTTGAGGGTCATGTAGGGTGGGTCTGATTAATCATGAAATGAAGGGTAGAACTTGGCTAGTGCTTATGATATGTTGACCTTAGTTAAGGTCATAAGTGCTAGGGATAAAATATTATTGGGAATTTCAAGTGTTGAAATTTGCAATGAGATTGCATACCTTCTATGAGATAGTTGGATCCCGATACCCGCTGCGAGTAAGAGTTACTCCTGGGAGAGTTTTGCACATTAGAATTAGCCGATCAAGTAGGTGTCTAGAAAGGTGTCAACGGGGTTACGCCCCTGGGAAAACGAGGTTTACTTTAATTAGGTTCGTGCGAAAGCACGGGGGACCTCCCTCAAAGTACCGACACTGGCCTGGCTGAAAGATTAGCGAACTTGTAGCGTGCAATTAATCCCGGCTAGTCTTTCCTTTTAGGGTTTGAAGGAAGATTTGACAAAAACAGTAGGAGACATCCTGATTAGATATATTAGATAACCAATCTAATCTTGCAAGAGCATACGCTGAGTGTTTTCTTCTCTCTCTCTCCAGGTAGCGACCATATCACGCCTTAATCAAGATAATAATACGGATATATTGACCGAACCCGCTTGTTATACTGAGCTGGGGAACGTTGGTCCCGCTCCAACTTATAATTGTTATAAGACAGAGCAGGAAATTGGGGATTACCAGAATTCCCGTGCCGCCCAAACGAAGAAAGTGCATGCTGATGCATCATCTTCGGGTGTGTTCATTACAGAGAACTGTTTCTCAGTATCCTTTACGTCCTGGGTATGAGATACCGGATCAGGATCCCGCATATGTAATCTGTTACATGGGCTATAGATAGGTAGAGAACTGAGAACGGGTGATAAGTTTCATGAGACAGAAAACGGTGCAAGTGTTGCAGCCAAGTCTGTTGGTCACTGTCACCCTGTATTACCAGAATACATTGATTCTGAACAAATGTTATTAGATACCGAACCTGATATACAAAATCATATCAGTCTCTTTATTAGTAAAGAAAGGATATAATTTTGTATTGTTGGATAATGTTTTGAACATTTCCTATATCAAGAGTTGATCGGTTCAGGCACGTTATCTAAAAGTATTGACGTTCTAAATCAAACTACAGTTCTCAGTATACGGAACACACACAAGAGGAAGAGTTCAGAAATGAACGAATCCTTCTTGAGGCATTGTAGACTAGGTCATATCAATGCGACCCGACTAGCTGAAGTTACATTAAGATGCATATTTAAATTTGTTTGAATTTATATCTTGTGAAACTTGCCGGTCATGTCACAAAGATAAAATGACCACAGCTCTGTTTATTGGAAACAGAGAAAGAGTCAGTGAACTCTTGGGATTGATACATGCTGATGTATGAAAGTCCCCTGTCTACACATGCCAAGACCGGTTCTTTGTACTTCATTACATTCTCTGATGATCTCTCAAGATTCAGACATATGTTCCTGTTGGAACACAAGTCCGAAGCTTTTGAGATATTCAAAGAATATAGGTTAGAAGTAGAGAACCAACAACGGGTATAAGTATTATGTCCTTTGATGAGATCAAGGAGGAGAATACTTGAGCACGGAATTCCTGGACTATTCTAAAGGAGAATGAGATTCTCTCTCAGCATTACTCCTCCGTATACACCATAGCACGATGGTATATCGGGGCGGAGCAATAGCACCCTATTTGATATGGTGTGCTCTATGATGAGTACTACTGAGTTTCCTATTTCCTTTTGGGAGTTATGCACTTGTGAAGCTGCATACCTATTGAATAAGGGTTCCAATCAAATCAGTTGCCTACCACTTCATATGTGATATGGAAAGGGAAGAGCCCATATCTTAAGTTAGTTAAGATTTGGGGTTGTCCGGCCTATGTTTAAAAGCAAAATCCGGACAAGCTCGAGGTAAGGTCTGTCATGTAGAACTGGAAATGTTCCAGCTATACAAACTGCAGCTGATGATTTGGTAGAACCAAAGGATTCAATAGTTTCCAACGAACCTCAGCCTCTCCGCCGATCTAGCAGGGTTCCTCACCCACCTGAGAGATACTTCGGTTTCTCTATGACAATGGGAGCGAGGATTGCATCATGAGATGATGACCCAACTAGTTTCGAGCTGGCCATCAGGAGTGGGACTCTGTAAGAATGGCTGGATACTTAGCGATCTGAGATGGAATCCTTATACACCAACAAAGTATGGACTTTGGTTGCTTTATCTGAAGGGTTAAATCCCCATCAGAAGCGAGTATATCTTGAGAAGATTACTTGGTGTACATGGAAAAGTTGAGACTTTCAAAGCTATGCTTAAGTCCATCCAGATCCTACTTGCCACGGCTACATACCATGACTACGATATCTGGCGGTTGGGTGTCATGACTGCTTTTCTAAATGATGTTTTAGAAATGAGCGTCTATAAGTACACGGCCAGAGGGCTTCGTAGACAGTGGGAGCAGCGGAAACGTGTACAAGATGTTTTATATGATAAAACAGGCATCGCGGAGTTGGAACATTTGTTTTGATGTGGTAGTCAAAGAGTTTGACTTCATCAAAACGGTAGATGAACCTTGTATATACAAAAAGGTAGTAGGGAGTATGGTGGTGATCCTCGTAGAGTACGTGGATGACATACTCTTGATAGGGAAGGAGTTTCCTATACTACACTCGGTCAATCTCCGCTTATCACAAGAATTCTCCATATAGGATCAAGGTGATACCTTCTAAATCCGAGGTTTTGGATCTATGAGATAGATCTAATTGGATGTTAGGATACTCACTAGTTGTAGTGAGATGGTATCAAATGATCCTAGGGAGAATCACTGGAATGGTTCCAGGGTGATAAGGACGACTGAATGTCAGTCGCAGGCATTGTCTTTACCCTCAGTGGAGGGACGGTATGTTGGAAGAGTTCCAAGCTAGATACCGTGACATACTAGACGATTAAAGGCAAGATACATCGTTACCAAGATGCTACCAAAGAGGCAGTATGGATAGATATAAGTTCATAAGATGAACTTCGTTCCTACCATTGTGTGACAATGGAGTTGTGGCTTTAGCCAAGGAACTCCCGTCCCATAAGAAATCCAGATATAATTCTTAGGCAGTATCACCTGATCATGGAGATGGTTGATCTCCAGGGAGATCGAGGTTAGGAGAGTAGACACAGAGGACGACAGCGCGGATCCACTCACAAAGGCCTTTTTCCCAGTAGAGACTTTTATGGGATGGTTGAGTATGAGATATTTCAACCGCAGCTAATTGTTGGGTATGTGATACAACAGATGGCCCTAGTGCAAGTAGGAGATTGTTAGTTATATGTATGCCCTAGAGGCCATTACTGTACATACGATGTATATTGCAATGGATGCTTGGACATATATAGGGAGGACTTTCTTGCTCGACATGATAGTATGCTATCTGGTTGTACTTTATCTTAACATGTACTCTGATTGTCTCTATGTTACATGTTGATAAATCCCTTGGGATATGTACTCGACTACTGGGACTATGATGAGATCATACTAGTGGGGCCACGGTAGTCGACGAGTACATCCTATAATTGTTCCTAGTCGTGGGTGTATCGAGACAGGGCATCGATGCACCAGAGTAGACTAGCGTCTACGCATCTTGACCCATATGATGGACGATGGATGATCCCATATCCATCGTTGTTTGACATCAAGGATGGTGTACGGGTGCTCAGTAGAGACTGGGTACACTGGACGGACTCGCCGATAACTCCCGGATGGTATTATACCTGGCAGTTCTCCGGTGACACTGGTATAGAGTAGTCTGTTGACCCGAGATCGTCATAGAGTCTTGTGTGATTCCCACTGTGCTTTGATTTCCATCATACCATGTCCAAGAGGGCGTGCAAAAAGGTGGCTTTTGGGTACAGTCCCGAATCACATGGAGGCAATGAGCGATAGGAGGGGATTCGTCTCTCTCGGTATAGGGAGTTGATGTAAGGCCCTCGTTCTATGACAGGTGCAGCTTCCCTCGAATCATACAGCTGATTGGCGCATAATTATGACTCCATCGCCACGGAATGCCAGGGGTTTGCTCCTTCGCCCCCACACCGTTAGAGACGGGGTGTCTTTCATTGACAAAGTGCTGACTATTGGAAAGGCATCTACCACTGCAGTGTGGCCATTGCAAGACACTTTCAAAGATGGGACCTCAGTTTTGACGGCCCGGGAGACCCTCCATCTATATTCTATCAGACCGGGCTTCCTGGTGTTCAGGCAGAATGGTGCGGCGATTTTCATGAGATATAACCCATATCGTTTCGCCCAACAACTGAGCCACAATCAAGGGGTACCATTAGAGGCTTTCCTATCGGAACCTGCTGCTACTGAAGAAGGGATGGAGAACGCGCTACATCACTTCATGCGTCTGAATACGAGTTCTCATTTTTTTATCAGCGAGCCGGCTTGCGCCCCACGACTCCTCAAGGTATATACAGAATGGTACAATCATTCAACGGGAGCCGTTATAAAGGAATAAAAGCGATTGCTGGTCGACCGTAAGGGTGTGCCTCCAGGTAGCGACCACAAAGCTCCTCTAGTGCCAAGGACCCCGGTAGTTCCCCCTCTGAAAGATGTTAGAGCCGGACCACCGCGTGTGCAGAGTCCTCCACGCGGATTGCTGCTTCCCGATACTACGGATGCACCACCAGCGTCCTGTGCTCCAGTGGAGACAGTAGTTGTAGCCTCGCCGGAGTCTGGTGTGGGTGCGGACATCGGGACCCGCCGCCCTAAGGTGCCTGCAAAGCGCAAGTCGATCCCGGGTGCACCTAGGGCTGGTGGGCAGATGAAGTAAAAGAATTCGCTCTTCGCAGCTGACGTTTTGTTTGGTCAGGAACCACACGCTCCCTATAGTGAGGGCCTGGGTGAGTACGGGACCAACAGGGGCTTAGTCATGCCGCCGGATGACACGGACTTGGCGGCCGCCATCGTAGCTTCAGAACGATTGGCGAGGCGCGACGCGTGGCTAGCTAAGCTTGCGCAATCGGGTAATCACTAGTCGCATTTTTTTATTGCATCATATCTTTATTATTGCCTTTGACTAAAGTTTTTTTTCTCTTTTCTTCAAACAGGCATCACCACTGAAGAAGCCATTGCTGCTTCCCTCAAAACTTTCCAAGAGGAGGAACGACTCAGAGCGTCCTTAGGCCTTGGTACATTTCGATTCATCAAGTCTTTATTCTCCTTTTGTTATGGTCGATCTAATCCTTCTTTTTTTATCGCAGGAACCACAATGCCGGTCCCGCCAGGTGACGCGGAGACTCTTCCCAGGCCAGCCGCTGATGTTTCTGCCTCCTCGGGGCTACCGTGAGAGACCCGACTTGAAGAGCCGATGAGAGATGCCTTGAAGGCTCTGGAGGCAACTCTAAACGAGGACGACGACACCTTGATGAAGGAAGCGTCGAAGAGGTCCATCGTGACGGCCCGGGAGGAGAGGAAGCGGCTGAGGCGCGAAGCGAAGGCACGCAGGGCTGCTTTGGCCATTGGAGCGGGCCCGAGCACCGTCCCTCATGCTGATACTCCCTCAGAAAAGCCCTAGGTCGCCTTGTCTACAGCTCACAGACAGGCGGTGCGCGCCAATAGGGAGGCTAACGATAAGTCCACCTCAGGTAATATTTCTTTCAGAATTTTGTTGTAAGAATTATAAAGCTGTCGGTTCTTATATATTCTGTCCTGCAGGGCCAAGTCCAACCGAGGGGGAGGCGGAGACCGTCGAACCTGAGGGGCCAGAGGAAGAGGTATTGGTCGAATCCGAGCCGATGGCGGACGACACAACCGGGATTGTCGGGCCCGAGCTAGTGGCTAACGAAATGGTCACGTCCATTATGCCTGAGCAGGTGGCCGATGCCGAGCCCGAGATAGCGGCGGACGGAGCGCCTGAGACCGATGACCCCGTGGCAGTGGTGGACGAGACAGCCGCAACTGCTGAGCCCGAGGGAGTAGCGGGTGAGGTGGACATGATTCCTGAGGATGAGCTAACCGCTCTTTCTCAAGAGTCTGGCAATGCTCTGATCATTGCTCTCCCCGCCTACGGCCCTCCGCCGTCTCCTGGCCTCACGAGCACAACGACGGCCCCCGTGGAGTATGGGGATGAGGCCACGGGTGGTGGGCTTATGTCGATGGAGGAGGGAGACGCCTCCGTCTCGGCTGGTGGCTCATCAGGTAAATTTCGGATTACCGTCCCTTTTTTTTATCTTGCAATCTTTCCTGACAGGTTTATCCTCGTTTTTTAACGCAGGTGCGGCCAGTACCGATGCTCCATTGCTCGAGGGAGCGCCGTCAACTACTGCCTTGGCGGTGGTCACCTCTCAGCCCTCCCTTGTACCATCGAAGATGTTGGAAGGTATGGGTTTTTAAGTTATTAGTTTTATCTTTCAGACACATAATTTATGTACTAAAGTCGTACTGTTGTGTCTTTTCAGGAGTGCTTTTTGACCATCTTTATCAGGTGTTGCTCCCACACTTCTCCTTCCCATCTGAACTCGCTTCTCCCTCTAGTGGCGCTGGTGAGTATAGTTTCCGACTGATATCTCTCTTTTTCAGTGATGGAATTATTTCTAACTTCTTCTCGTCCTGACTGCAGTGCTACAAATCGAAGGAGGGGATGAAAGATCGGTCGCGCCACCGGCCCTTCCGGCCTTGCCACCTGCTGCAGCTGGAATAGCAAACTATCGCATTGATGACCCCCTTTTTTCTTAAGGTATCCTCTAATCGTATCTTGTTTTTTCAGCTATCGTTCCGATCTCGGCGCCCTTCGAGCCTCGTGTCACAATGCCGGCAGGACCTTTCTTGAGACATCCGTCCTCGAAAGGCGCCGCGAATAGTCTGCGCATGTTGAGCGACTACATCGAGGAACTCGACGTCGAGACTCCTACGTCTGCCGCAGATTTTGCTACGGCGGTTAACCCAATGCTGGTGATGCTCATAAATTTCCATGACGAGGGCATCGTTGCGTCTTGGGTTAATCACTGCAAGGAGATCGAGGCTCGCCTGCATCAGCAGGAGTCGATGCGTCCTTCCCCTGAGGTTTTAGCCGTGAGTACTCAACGGGCAGCATGGCTCGAGCAAAGAACTTCTCATTTCCGCCATTTGGAACGAGAAGCAGCTTTAAGGCTGAAGGAGTGTCAAGAGTCTTCAAGCGAAACTGCTCGCCTACGTGCTGAAGTTGAGGCGAACGCTGCCGAGGTGAAGGATGTCTTCGAGGGCCTTCTGGAGCGTATATCAAATGGGCTAAACTTGAAGCAGAAACTTGACGCTGCCGAGCGTAATGCCCAAGGCCGCGAAGCAGCTCAGCAGGCCGTTGGGGAGCAGCTTGCATCTCTCTCGCAGCAAAAGGCTCAGGTGGAGGCAGAACTGGCGGTGGTGGCCGTTCAGGAAAAGGCATGGAAGGAAGTGTGCGAACAACTGATAGAGCTATTTAAGACGCTTCCTTCCCAGTAGCTGCCTTTGTATCAATGTATTTGTAAAATTTTTCTTTTTCAAATAATATGTATCCATTCTTTATTCTTTTGTACGATTCACCTTGTATTTGATTGAAGTTAATAAATAAAGATACATTTTTTTTTCTTTTTGAATGTCTTGTATGCTCTTTTGCTTTCTCCATTCTCTTATTATCAGCATGCTGTCTTGATAAACATAATTGGCAGATAATAGAGTAAGCATCTTAGTTTTTTCCCAGAGATAGCGATGGCTTAGGCCGCAGGTTCAGATCTGCCGCCTAAGACTTTTCAACTCTATGAGCCGTGAGGGTCTTATAGAGACTTTTCTCCCTACGGATCGAGAGGATTTCGTAGGTGTATTTTCTCCTTAGGAATCGTGAGGATTCCTAAGTGTGTTTTCTCTTATAAGTCGTAAGGATCCTATAAGAGAATTTTCCCTCTTACGAGTCGAGAGGGCCCGTAAGCGGTTGTTTCCCTCCTTGTCGAAATTCGATTTCGGAGAGTGAGACCCGTGAATAGTATGCAAGAGACCGTTTTAGACCGACTTGCAGGGTCCCAGTGCTCAGGAAACAAGTTTTTTAGTCCCTGCTGCCTGAGGCTTCATCTTGCAAGTTGAGACGAATTGGGAATTTCCTGCAGAAACACTGGTTTCTCTGCGAGCCGACGCGAAACAGGAGGCTCTCATCAAGGACGCTAGTTTCCCTGAATTGAGGTATTTGCCAAGGACACTTGTTTCCCTGGGGTTGAAACGAATCGAGAATTTCTAGCAGAGACACTAGTTTCTCTGCGGGTCGACGCAAATCAGGAGGCTCTCATCAAGGACGCTAGTTTCCCTGAGTTGAGGAGTTTGCCAAGGACACTTATTTCCCTGGTGTTGAAACGAATCGAGAATTTCTCACGGAGACACCGGTTTCTCTGCGAGTCGACGCGAATCAGGATTTTCTTCGTCAAGGACACTTGTTTCCCTGAGTCGAAGGATTTTCCCGAAGACACTGGTTTCTTTGGGGTTGAAACGAATCGGGAATTTCTCACAGAGACACTGGTTTCTCTGCAAGCCGATGCGAATCAGGAGGCTCTCATCAAGGACGCTAGTTTCTCTGAGTTGAGGAGTTTGCCAAGGACACTTGTTTCCTTGGTGTTGAAACAAATCGAGAATTTCTCGCGGAGATGATGGTTTCTCTGCGAGTCGACGCGAATCAGGATTTTCTTCGTCAAGGACACTTGTTTCCCTAAGTCGAAGGATTTTGCCGAAGACACTGGTTTCTTCGGGGTTGAAACGAATCGGGAATTTCTCACGGAGACACTGGTTTCTCTGCAAGACGACGCGAATCAGGAGGCTCTCATCAAGGACGCTAGTTTCCCTGAGTTGAGGAGTTTGCCAAGGACACTTGTTTCCCTAGTGTTGAAACGAATCGAGAATTTCTCGCGGAGACGCTGGTTTCTCTGCGAGTCGACGCGAATAAGGATTTTCTTCGTCAAGGACACTTGTTTCCTTGAGTCGAAGGATTTTTCCGAAGACACTAGTTTCTTAGGGGATGAGACGGATCGGGAATTTCTCGCGGAGACACTAATTTCTCTGCGAGCCGACGCGAATCAGGAGGCTCTCATCAAGGACGCTAGTTTCCCTGAGTTGAGATATTTGCCAAGGACACTTGTTTCCCTGGGGTTGAAACGAATCGAGAATTTCTCGCGGAGACGCTAGTTTCTCTGCGGGTCGACGCGAATCAGGAGGCTCTCATCAAGGACGCTAGTTTCCCTGAGTTGAGGAGTTTACCAAGGACACTTGTTTCCCTGGTGTTGAAACGAATCGAGAATTTCTCACGGAGACACCGGTTTCTCTGCGAGTCGACGCGAATCAGGATTTTCTTCGTCAAGGACACTTGTTTCCCTGAGTCGAAGGATTTTCCCGAAGACACTGGTTTCTTTGGGGTTGAAACGAATCGGGAATTTCTCATGGAGACACTGGTTTCTCTGCAAGCCGACACGAATCAGGAGGCTCTCATCAAGGACGCTAGTTTCTCTGAGTTGAGGAGTTTGCCAAGGACACTTGTTTCCCTGGTGTTGAAACGAATCGAGAATTTCTCGCGGAGACGCTGGTTTCTCTGCGAGTCGACGCGAATCAGGATTTTCTTCGTCAAGGACACTTGTTTCCCTGAGTCGAAGGATTTTGCCGAAGACACTGGTTTCTTCGGGGTTGAAACGAATCGGGAATTTCTCACGGAAACACTGGTTTCTCTGCAAGCCGACGCGAATCAGAAGGCTTTCATCAAGGACGCTAGTTTCCCTGAGTTGAGGAGTTTGCCAAGGACACTTGTTTCCCTGGTGTTGAAACGAATCGAGAATTTCTCGCGGAGACGCTGGTTTCTCTGCGAGTCGACGCGAATCAGGATTTTCTTCGTCAAGGACACTTGTTTCCCTGAGTCGAAGGATTTTGCCGAAGACACTGGTTTCTTCGGGGTTGAGACGGATCGGGAATTTCTCGCGGAGACACTGGTTTCTCTGCGAGCCGACGCGAATCAGGAGGCTCTCATACCTTTCGGGTTTTCATCCGTGCCCTTTTTGCTTATGGACATACCTTTTTTTTTATTCATTTTATTTTTGTATATTTTTTTACGAGGTCGCGCCCTTTCGGGTTTTCACGAACACTCGCCGGTAGCCCTACTGTTTTTACTCACGGAGCCCTTTCGGGTTTTCATCCGTGCCCTTTTTGCTTATAGACATACCGATTTTATATCTATTTTTTTTATTATTTTTTTTCCTTTTTCTTTTATTCATCTCGTCAGCCTGAAGATGCTGCGGTAGTAGTTTAAGGACGTCTCGGTCCGTCATTAGTTTAAGGACGTTTCGGTCCGTCGTTAGTTTAAGGACGTTTCGGTCCGTCCAGGAGAAGGCTGGCCACTGCTTATAAAGTTTGAGCTTAGGAAGATAGCGAGCGGACATAGTCGTCGTCATCTATCATTGACCTAGGCGATAACTCGCTAAGCGTAGTATTTCTTTAGGAATCGACCATTTATTGGCCTGTAAGGCCTTTCACCGTGCATATCCATGAGTAGATAGGCTCCACCGTGGTAGACCTTGTCTATGATGTACGGGCCTTCATAGTTTGGCTCGAATTTTCCCCGCTTGGCGCGATTGGGGATCATAGGTCTTTTGACCACTAGCACGAGTTCGCCTTGGCGGAATGTCCTTGGCCGGGTCAATCTTTCATATGAGCGCGTCATCTTTGCTTTATAAGCCTCCAGATTTTGCTGCGCTATAAGCCGGGTTTCATCAAGGGCATCAAGCTCCTCAAGCCGAAGGTGAGCATTTTCTTCGTCCGTCAGCTCGTAATGGACTGCCACTCGTAGAGAGGGTAACTCTATCTCGAGGGGGAGTACTGCTTCTGTACCGAATACCAACGCATATGGCTTTGCATTCATGGCCGTCTTGAACGTAGTTCGATACGCCCAAAGAGCCTCTTGCAGCCTCTCATGCCAGTCCTTCTTATTTCGGGACACCGTCTTCTTCATGATCTTCGTCAAGGTCTTGTTGAAGGCCTCGGCTAGACCATTAGCTCGCGGATTATAAACTGAAGAATATCTCCAGTCTATATTGTGTTGTTGCGTGAAGCGACTGATCTTGTGGCTTCTGTAAGCTGGCCCGTTATCGGAGATGATCTGTCACGGAGTTCCAAACCGATATATGATGTGCGTCTTGAAGAAATGGAGGATATTCTCCGTCTTCACTTCTCTTAGCGGTACTGCTTCTGCCCATTTGGAGAAGTAATCAGTCGTTGCCAAGATGAAACAATGTCCTCTAGACGATGCTGGTTCGATGGGGCCGACGATGTCAGTCCCCCACATTTCGAATGGCCAGCTAGCCACTGTCGGGTGTAGCGGATTTGGATGCTGGTGGATGAAGTCCCCATGAATTTGGCATGAGTGGCACTGCTTCGCATACTCAAGGCAGTCTTGAATCATCGTGGGCCAGTAGTAGCCCATCCGTTTGATCTTCAAATTCATCTTTGGGCCCGCTTGGTGAGAACCGCAGAGTCCGTCATGAACTTCCTGAACGACTCTTTTCGCTTCGTCAGGTCCTAGGCATCTCAACCACACAGAATCAAACGACCTCTTGTACAAAGTATCATTGACGAAGGCGAAAGACAGAGCTCATTTCATGAGCTGATGTCATGAGGACGCATCTTCGGGCGTTCGACGGTATTTGAAGTAGTCTATAAAGACTTCCCTCCAATCCTCGGCCTTTTCCTGGTCTTTTATTTGCATAGACATTTGTTCAGTCGCTCCCTTTTCTTCGGATGATTCCGGAGATATTTCCGCTGGGGCAAGCACCCGACGGCTTTGTACCACGATTCTTACGTTATCGAGATTCTCGTCAGCCAGTTCTTTAGCGAGCTTGGCTAACGCGTCCACTTTGCTGTTTTCCACGCGTGGTATGTTTTCCAAAGTACAGGAAGGGATTTGGGTCAACAGTTGCTGCACCTTCTTGCCGTACTTCACCAGCTCTGGCTTGCATGTTTGGTAGTCGCCGTTTACTTGACTAACGACCAGTTGGGAGTCTCCGTATATGAGGAGGTTTTCAATTCCCATGTCAATGGCGAGCTCGAGGCCTGCTATTAATGCTTCGTATTTGGCCTCATTGTTTGTCCTCGGCTCTGTTAGGGAGAAAGCAAAGCGCATTATCCCCCCTTATGGAGTTATAAAGATGATTCCTACCCCCGATTTGATTATAGGGGTACATTGTTTGCGCTTCTTCACGGAAGATGCTCCATCGAAATAAAGCTCCCATCGGGTATCACCACCGTCGATCGTATCAAACGCATGCTCGTCTGGAAGATCGCAATTCAGAGGAGAATCGGCGGGTATCAGATGCTCGGCGAGGAAGTCGGCGATGGCCTGGCCTTTCATTGCCTTGAGAGGTTGATATGTTATCGAGAACTCCATCAAGAGCAGGGCCCACTTAGCGAGTCGCCCTGTCAATATGGCCTTCGACATTAAATATTTAAGGGGGTCCACCTTCGAAATGAGACGGACCTCATGCGCCAACGCATAGTACCTGAGCTTTGTTATCACGAAGATCAATGCCAGGCAGTGTTTTTCAATAGGGGAATAGTTGCTTTCTGCCCCCAGTAGAACTCGACTTAAGTAGTAGAGTGCGCTTTCCTTCCCTTGATCGTTCTCTTGCGCCCATAATGCGCCTAAGGAACCTTCGAGGGCGGTTGTATAAAGAATGAGGGGCTTTCCCTTGACCGGGGCAGCCAACACTGGCGGATTCTGCAGATACTGCTTAATTTCATCCAGCGCATCTTGGCATTTATGATCCAAGATGAACGGGGTTCCCTTCTTCATCAGGTGGCTGTAAGGACGGCACTTGCCTGAAAAGTTGGCTATAAATCGCCGTATATACGCGAGCTTCCCTTGAAGAGACCGCAGCTGTTTGAGAGTTCTTGGCGGGGGCATTTCCATGATTGCCTTAATCTTTGACGGATCTATCTCAACACCTCGGTGTCGAACGATGAATCCCAGGAATTTGCCCGAGGAAACTTCGAATGCACACTTGAGAGGGTTCATCTTCAAGTTGTACTGTCGAAGGCGTTGAAATACGGTCTTCAGATGCTCGTGATGTTCCTCGTATGATCTGCTTTTCACCACGAGGTCGTCGATATAGCACTCGACGATTTTATGTATGAGATCATCGAAGATCTTTGTCATGGCCCTCTGATAGGTGGCACCAGCGTTCTTTAGACCGAAGGGCATCACCTTGTAGCAAAATATGCCCAAAGGAGTCCTGAAGGAGGTGTGCTTCTGGTCTTCGGGATGCATCTTTATCTGATTATACCCTGACGAGCCGTCCATAAAGGAGAAAACCTCGTGAGTGGACGTATTATCTATCATCAGCTCGGTGACTGGCACTAGGAAATCGTCCTTCGTGCAGGCTTTATTGAGATTCCGAAAGTCCACGCATATGCACACTGTCCTATTTTTCTTCATCACGGGGACGATGTTGGCGATCCATTCAGGATATTGAACCTCCTGGATAAAGCCGGAGTCGATCAGCTTCTTGACCTCGGCGTTGATGCTCATCTCAAGCTCGAGCCGCATTCTCCTCGGTGCCTGTTTGACTGGCTTGACGTCCGAGGATGTTGCCAATTTGTGCACAGCAATTTCTGGATCTAGTCCCGGCATTTCGGAATAGTTCCATGCGAAGCAATCTCTATGTTGTACAAGCAAGTCTTTTAACGCGGCCACCCTTTCTTCAGATAGCAGCTCGCTGACGAATGTCGGTCGCGGGTCATTCGTCGTTCCCAACTCAATTTTCTAGAGGTTATCCGCAGTGGTATGTATTCCATCCTCCAGCTCTTTCGGTGCTGGCGGAAATTCTGAGATCACCTCATCGTTGCTGTTTTCGAAGCACCAGGGAAGGTCATCCATGTTCTCGGGCTCTTCTTTTGATATTGTTATCATGTGACAAGTACGAATTCGTTTCCAAGCCCAATGTGGAACTGGTTCTTCTTTTGTGGCCTTGGGTTCGTGCTTCTATGGCGGCGTTACCCTCCAATTGTCAGACAGAGCGAACTTGCCAAGCTGATACTGATCTTCGACCCAATTCTTGAAGGTGAAGCAGTCTTCGAGAGGATGCCCTGTCA
The DNA here is from genome assembly GCA_030015575.1 of Agapanthus africanus. Classification (NCBI taxonomy): domain Eukaryota; kingdom Viridiplantae; phylum Streptophyta; class Magnoliopsida; order Asparagales; family Amaryllidaceae; genus Agapanthus; species Agapanthus africanus. The sequence goes on from JASDDO010000008.1 coordinate 302,588,654, forward strand.
CTCGGTGATAAGGGCAATAGTCTGGATGAGAGACTTCGCTTGCTTGTTCGGGGTGTTTGGACTCCGGCAGCGTAAGCATCTAATGTTTTAGAGCGAGCTTAAGTATTTTCTTCGTCTTGTCCCGAGGAAAAGAGTACGCTCGACCCATTTTTCTTATGAGGGATAGATCGGAACCGCTCGATTCCCGCTTGCGTGGCTTCTTAGTCCCGCTTCGTTGTTGTTGAGTGCCTTTTTCGCGTTTCGACTTGTTTCTGCCTCTGCGTCGAGCCTTTTTTATAACAGGTTGACATGGAGCGGCATCTTCATCTTTCACAGCTTGTTGGAGGAGGCGTTGCGTTTTGGCTTTCTCGTAGATGGCCATTTCGCGGTTATGGTCGTCTCGGACTTTTTGACCAGCTTCCCTTATAAGCTTGTCCATTTGTTCTTCGAACGACGGACTGGGCACTTTTGCATCAGGAACTTTTACTAGTTCAGGATTAGCGTCCTCCCATTGGGCATCCGCTTCTTCATCAAAGTCATGCACGACGTAGCAACCGTGGAGTAGCTCTCGTTTCTTGGACCGAATGTATCCAAGACCGATTGTTTCCATTCTCCCATTAGGCAACTTGTGCTGAGTCCCGGGAACGTTCCAGACCCTGTCATAGAATTTGGCTTTTCGAGCGGTCTGTTTGAAGGATATCCCCTGGCGCTTCAGCAACCTCTTCAAGCCTTCTGTATAATATCTGGGGAGACGGATGGGCTGAAGCCTGTCAAGCGTAGGATCCATACCGTGCCAGATTTCTTTCTCCACCTTGGTTTCTTCAGAGCGGTAGAATAGAATTGCTTTTTCGCCTTTTCGCCTAGGAGGGACGTAGAACGTCCGTAGCTCCTCTACACTGTAGATATCAAGTGCGTCCAGTTCTTTATGGTGTTTAGGTGGAACCATGGCGACTTGCAGACTTTGCTCTTCGTCAGCGGACGTTTGTATTGAAGGTCGAACAGAGAATACAGCATGGACCTCATCTTCCGAGTCGCTACCAAAGATCAACGTAGGAGCAGATGGTCCCGGCTTGTTGTATTGGGGCGGACCCGAATAAATCATCTCTTCCTCTTCTTCAGCATCACTCCCGAAGACAGGAATGGTGGTGTTAGCCTTGTTCTCCGGCTTGTGACACCTCTCTGTGTCTTCGAAATCCGGTAAAAAGTATTTGGCATCTTCATATTTACAGACTTCGTTCACGGAGAACGGGTTCAGTTCTCCCGTCACGGTATACTCGAGACCATCCTTAAAATACTTCATACACTGATGTTGTACTCGTGTAACCATCGTCGGCCGAGCAGAGCATTGTAGCATGTCTTGGCGTCTATGACGTGGAACTTAATATCCATGACGAGTAGCCCAAAGCCTAGCGTCAGTATCACAGACCCAAGAGTTCTTGATGATTGGGAGTCGAACCCGGAGATGGTGATCTTGTCCCGAGCAAGGTGTTGGACGCTCATGCAGATTTCTTTTAACACCCGCACGTTGAGGAGATTAACGGAGGATCCATTGTCGATCAGGATTTTGCCTATCTTTATATCATGGCAGTATCCTGATACATAAAGGGGGCGATTGTGTTCGCACGTCCCAAGGAGAAGGTCCTCATCGCCAAAAGTGACATTGGCCGTGTGCACTTCCTCCAATTCATCCTTCATCTTTTCTTCGGCCAGGAAAGCTTGGAATTGTTCCGGCTCCTGTAGTGCCTTGATTAATGAATCTCTCGCCTCTTTCGATAGTAAAAGGACGTCAAGAATGCTGAGCTGCGAGGGTAGCTTCCTGAGATGCGCTAAGACGTTGTAATCCACCTTATTTCTCTTTGGAGGGTCCTTGGCGGCTAGCTCTTCCATGACTTGGTCATCTAGGGCAATATCCTCAGAGATCTTCTCTTTTCCCTTATCTTTTTTATTTGAGGGTCCGAGATTCTTTTCGGATAGCGTCCGATTACGCAGCCTGATATTTTCACAGACCTTCTGCTCTTCTTCTTTTTCCGAGGTGGACTCTTTAAAGAGAGGGCTAAGAGCCTGCTCCTCGTCGGAATCGCTCCCGAATGTAAGCACTTGTGATCCCCCGACGTTAACCATGCGACAATTGCCGGTAGTTCTGTTAAGCCCTTCGGTCGTATTTTTCCGCTCCCGACGAGTTTTGCGCTTCTCCCGCTTAAAATGCTGTCGATGAGCAACATATCCTTGCCACCATCTATTGAAAGCTTTGCACTCTTCAGTGGGGTGCGAAATCTTCCGATGATATAAGCAATAGGAGGGGTGCATTCCACTTCACCAGTAATGCTTCCTTCAGAGGATGGTAGCTTCATGCCCATTGATATGGCCTTAGCAAACCTTTTCCTCGTCTTGAATTTGCTTTTGTCCGTAGTGGATGTATTTTGCTCCAGCGAAAGTGTCTCAGCTCTTTCGTCAAGTCACTAGCGCTTGGCCCTTTCAAATATAGCCGTCTCGCGTTCCCGATCAGCTTTAGTTTTCAACAAAGCTTCGTTGAGGAATGCGTCAATTACTTCATCTGATGGCCCCATAATTTTTGGTTCAGGATCTGCCCCCAGCTTTTCAGTGCAAGGAGTCTCCTCATCGTCCGTCAACGAATGGGAGATCATATGGCAGCTCGCCACGTATTCCTCAGACTCATCCGACGAACTTTCCTCCTCATCTTCCTCTTGAAAGACATGTTTGAGGAATTCTTGGAGTGTGATGGGAGTCTGTGCTTTCTGGTTGTATTCTTCCAGCGCGTCAATTTGATTTTGTAAGTCTGTGCGCTTGTCGCCAGGCTTCACAGGCTTCTTGGATTTCCTCTTCTTCTTCTTCTTCTTCTTCGAAGATTTTGACGGCTGGTTGTGAGTGCTTAGGCCACCACCATCGGTCTTTGGAGTTGGACGCGGCTTCAACATCCCCTCAATGACCTGCGGTTCCAACGGGTTCTTCCACCTGATCGCTGGGCACGTTTGAAGATCGTTCAGCATCCTCTTTGTCTTGGCTGACAGCACAACCTCCCATGGGACTTCTTCGACGAGAGAGCACGTTGCCCCTGGCATATTCATCCTTTTAGAGGCGTGAGGTTGCGGCGGATTCACCTTCCATCTGTCGGATAACGCAAACTTATCCTGTTGGTACTGGTCTTCAAGCCAATTTTTGAAGACGTAGCAATCTTCGATCGGATGACCCAGTACCCGATGATAGGGACAGTAGTTAGGCTCATTGACATCATTCGGTTGCGACGGACGTTTTGGATCCGGCTGATTTATGAGTCGGTTGCGCAACGCCAGCTCGAACAATCTTCTCGTTTTATCTCAGGAAAACGAGTAAGGACGTCCTAGCCTCTCCTCAAGGGGTACGTGCGGACGCATATTATTTTGACGAACAACCGGCTTCGAGTTGCTCGGCTGTTGTTGAGCATTAGCGACAACGATCGCTTTCCCCTTTCCCTTTTCATTTCGAGAGTCCGATTTTGGAAGGGGAGGTTTATGACCCATCTGATCCATTCGCGCTAGCTTGTCGATCAGGGCCTGGAAGGTAGTCGGCTTGAAGAACATCATAAATTACGAGATGGTTGCTTGCGGATCAAGGGTTCCCACAAACATACCCACTGCAGGAGCTTCTTCAATGCGTTGCTCGCATTTTGACCATAAGTTCCGCCACCGTATAGCATATTGGACCCATGTCTTGCCTGGCTTCACCCTGGCATTAATCAATGCCGTCATCGGGGTGCGTTCGCTGGCGCTTGCAAAACGCTGGGTAAACAGCAACTCCATCTCCGCGAAAGTTTTGATAGAGTCGTTTTGGAGCTCAAAGTACCACTCGAACGCTATATCTGACAAGCTGCCAACGAACTGGCGAAGCAATAACTTATCATCACCGCCGGTGTTGCCGCAGAGCGCCATGAACTGAGCAACATGCTGATGAGGATTGCCCGTCCCCTTGTAGACGTGGAATTTGGGTATTGTATAGCCCGACGGATACTTGATTTGATCGTACCAACTCGGATATGGGCGTCCTGTTTTTACGACCTGACCGGCTGCTTCAGTCGCATGATGAACCCGTATTTGTTGGGCTATATACTCGTCCAAGTCAGCTTTGGAGATTGTCTCCTCCCTGGCTATTGACAGAGCCGGTGGAGGATTTGGCGTTTCTCCTCTATCGTCTTCAAGGACGATCGGGGGATCTTCAGCTGGAGGATCTTGTTGGATCATCATCCCCACCATGTCTTGGAACAGGAGGGCTATACGCTTTATATTGGTTGCTTGTTCAGCAGGCTCTTTATCCTTCTTCTCCAATATCCAACGAAGGAATTCGGCGTCAGTTTCTTGTTCCTGGCGTTCATCCGAGGACGTTTCAGGGCTTTCTTTTGGCCCAGTGAGTGCAGCCATAGCGGTCATCATTTCTTGGAGCTTCTGCTGCTGCTCCTGCGCTTTGGTCACCGATCGCGTAAGCGGTCTATGACCTGTGGATATGCGGCTGTCCTCTTTACCAGACGCCATGTAGACGGTATGAACTACGATGCCCCCGGACTTAGGGCGTTTGGGTTCACCACCTTTGATATTCGCCGTCGGCGTGAGGACTTTCTCCGGCCTTCTCCTCTTATGGGCCATTGAAGTTGAGGGGGCCGTTGCTTTGGGCACCCAAGTGGTCGTCGCCTTTCGTTGCTTGACAGGGGGATTTTCTTCCTGCCGACCTTTCGATTTCTTGTAGATCCTGGAGGACAGCGATTGAGGAGAATGCTCCGGCTTTTCTGCTTCCACGGCGGTCTCTACCGGTGGAGGAGATCTTTTGAGCACCGCAGTTGGCGAATTTCTGCGTACCCTGTTCAGCAGCTCAAAGCTGTTCTCAGTTGGAACAGCAGCATTAACTTCCACCGTTGGAGCTGGCGGAGTTATCCCAGAGGGGGAGTTGCCGCCAGTCTTCCTTATCCGGCGCCAGTGGCGTCGTCGGGCGTGACGAGCTGTCAGTATTGGTTCAGCGACAGAGACAGCTTCTTCTTGCCCCATGTTCAGGCGAGGGAATGTTGCCGGTATCAGCCTCTTGAAGACGGACGTCCGTTGAGGGGTTGTGTCCAAGCGGTCAAAAGCAGATTTCTGAGCGTGAGTGGGAATAGTCAGCCTTGCAAAGACTGACTCTTTGACAGGAGAAGCCGCCTTGGCGACTTCGGGAGCAACCGTCTTCTTTGGGATGACCGCCTCAGGTATCATGGGCTTCTTGATAGGCCCTTTGGTGCTCGAGCTTAGCCTGGTGAAGACTGAAGAATTGGACGACCCGTTGAGAGGGGCCGTGGGAGTAGCAAGTCGATCGAAGACCGACTTTTTTGAAGCTTCCGGTGCGGGCACAGGGATGGTGAAGCTTGCTAGAAGGATCATGGTTCCGAAAAACAGGCCGGTGGTGGCCTGAGTCACTTGCTCCATAGGCATAGTAAGGACGGAGGCCGCTTGAGGCCCATATGCTACACCTCCAGGTGAGGTGGAGCGTCGGTTGCATTGGCACTTCGAGCAGTTCGAGCAATTTGAGGCCATTGATGCTTGATTTCTGCGCCAGGAAAAAGACCAAATCTTAGTAACTTGAAATCCAAAGGCAACCATTAACAAACCGCGATTCGTTCGCGAAGACGACACACGAAGTGTGGAGTGGAAAGAGGAAAAGGTCCCACCGGGCGTGCCAGAATCTGTTCCCCTCTGAATGACGGCGCGACGTAGACGAGATGAACGTCTTGCCTAAGATTCGGGGCAGATGCTATTTGGTTTTATCCGTCTACCTCTCCGAAGATGCCAAGTTGATTTATGGCACCGTGTATCGGAGGTTTAGACGGATGCGGCCGATGTAGCAGACTTCGTCAGATTCCCCCTCGCTAGAGGGGTTTTTGATTGTGGGGACGTTCTTCCCTGCAGGCGCAAGCCCCTGCAGTTAATTACGCTACCGCATCGCGGTAGCAACTTTCTCCTTCTCCAGGCGTTCACTTCGTGTCGTGTGTGTTTGTTTTGTTTGTGGATGCCCGTGGATTGTATACGGAGACTAAGTTATGCCATCGCCCGTAGGACGTGGATTAGTCCAAATCCGTATTTACTTAGATTTGGGTTTGGTGTTTTAGTTTAAGGATACGTTAGCCATATTGAGGCTAAGATCAACTTAAACGTTCGTTAAGGATACGTTAGTCTGATTTAAGACTAAGATCAACTTAACGGAAAGAGCATTTAGGGGCTCTATTGTTCCAGTTTAGGGACGTAGTGGTCCATTGGTAGTTTAAGGACATTTCGGTCCATTGGTAGTTTAAGGACATTGCGGTCCGTATTCCAGTTTAGGGACATGGTGGTCCATATTCCAGTTTAGGGACATAATGGTCCATTAGTTTAAGGACGCTTAAGTCTGTGGGTTTAAGGACCCCACAGTCCGTGTTTTGGTTTAAGGACGCATAAGTCCATGGGTCTAAGGACCCCACAGTCCGTGTTGATGTGTGGTTGTCGGGACCCGTCACCTCTCTGACGTCGTTGAAGGATTACAACGATAGGAGTCAGAGGAGTTCGGAGATGTACCCTCGAACCGGATGTAAATTGATTTAGGAGAGCAGTCGTGCTCAGTCAATTTAATTTGAGGACTTACGGCCATGATTGGGCTAAGTCCAGTTTAAAAATGTTTAACATTTTATTTGTCTTTGGCCTATTAGGCCTGTGCACTGTATTTTTTTTATTTTTGTTTGGGCTCTGCCCTTTTATAAATGATGCAGAGCATCTATTTTGTTTGGGCTCTGCCCTTTTTAATGCATTGCATTTTATTTTGTTTGGGCTCTGCCCTTTTATAAATGATGCAGAGCATCTGCTTTGTTTGGGCTTTGCCTTTTTAATGCCTTGCATTTTATTTTGGCCTGCTAGGCCTTTTTGATTTGGGCTTGGCCCTTCAGTAACAATGCAGTGCATTTGTCAGGCGCTTTGCGCCAATCATTAAGCGCAAGCGCTTGTGGTGGTGACACGTGTCGCGCAAGCGCAGTGCGCTGCGCCAGTGCGCTGCGCTTGCGCTGCTGACACGTGGCGCGCTCTGGTGAGTTGCGCCAATTTCAGAGAACAATACTCTATCTTAAAAGCGCATGGCGCAAGTGGTTCTGGTGCTGACACGTGGCGCTCTCTGGTGGCTTGCGCCAACCCAAGAGCGCAACAGTGCAGTTTTGCAAGTGCAAGGCACTGTTTCAATAACTTGATCCAATTTTGGATTCAAGAAAAGAATCTTTTAGATTCCAGAACCAATGGTTCATAAAAAAGTGCAAGGCACTATTATTATTTGTTTTTTATTGTAGATCATTGATCTTGTTCTTAGATCAATGATCTCTTAGAAGAAATTCTTCTATTTTATAAAGGTTTTTACCTTTTTCTTGAGTCTCTTTTCAAGTTTCTTCAGAGTTGAAGTTCTTGATGATTCTTAATGTTGATGATCTTTTGAGTTGGGGTCTAGGGGTCTTTATATAGTGCACATAGATTTGTTAAGTTTGTTAAAGAGATCATTCTCTGAGTGATTTGGGGAATTTTTCCCACCGTTGGATCTTTGATCTAAGGGCATCTGTTTTACAGAAGGCAATCTTCTTGTTTTAACAAGAACAAAAGGACCTTACTAGAATTTTAATTCTGTTTGGCGCAAACGCCCCAGCGCATGACACGTGTCACGCAGCGCAGAGCGCAGCGCAACTGCGCTGACACGTGTCGCGCAGCGCAGAGCGCAGCGCATCTGCGCTGACACGTGTCGCGCAGCGCACGGCGCAGCGCAACTGCGTTTGCGCTGACACGTGTCGCGCAGCGCTTGCGCAACTGTGCTGACACATGTCGGGCAGCGCAGCGCTTGCGCAACTGAAGCGTTGCTTCCTTTAATTTTATTTTAAATAGAGCCTTGCTCTGATTGGGCGCGCTGCCTTGGGCGCTGCGCTGACGTATCAGCTTTTGACACGTGGCGCGTTGCGCGCAGCGCAAGGAATTTGAAGTGTTGCTTCAAATTTTGAATTTTTGAAATTCAAACAGAGCTTTGCTCTAATTGGGGGAAACAAATGCCCCCTACCGTTGCGCTCACGTGGCGCGCACGTGAGTGCAGCGGTGGCAAGATCCTGACCGTAGATCAACTCAGGAGTTGAAGGGGCGCAAGCGCCTATAAATAGGACCCCTGCCCTCCTCAGATGATTATCATCTCCTTCAAGATTTATATTCTCAGAGCCTTGCTCTCATTTTCAAGAACTTCAGAGTTAGTGTAAATCCCCATTCCCCATCTATAAATTTTTCCTGTTTGTTCCTAGTCCCGATTGTTTTCTGATTTTCTCGCAATTTTCGTTGGTAATTGGTTACTTGAGTTTCAACATTTAGATTAATCAAAGCCCAAACTTAATCAAAACCGTAGATTTAAAACCAATTAAAACCAAAGCCTAATATAATTTAACCTAGCCCAACAAATAAAATAAATATTAACATTTAAAATTCTTAAGCCCCGGCCCAGCATCCTTCCCTCAGCTCAAAAGAAAATCTAATAAAAAATTAAACCATTTGTTTAATTCTTTCAGCCCACACCCCAGCAACCCGACTCAGCCCACACAAAAAAAAATTAAAATGAATTCAAAAACTGCCGGCCCGGCCCAAAACTTTCCCTTCAAGCCTTCACCCCAACCCGACCCGCGCCTCCTGACCCGACCCGACCCGCCTCTATTTCCTTCTTCTTCCACAACGGTAACATCCCCGACCCACTCCCTTCGCCGCAGCTCACGCCCACGCCCACGCCTTGCCGTTACCCCCTCGCGATCCCCTCAATCTCCTCCCCCCGTCTCCCCTATCTCCCTCACACCCTCAATTCTCTCTCACTCTCAAAATTCCTCACCTCTCTCTCTCCCAAAAACCCCACCGAGCACCTAACTCCGCTCATCCCACCGACGACGACGACAACCTCCTCGTCGACCCCTCACCCTCCTCCCTCGCTCACTCCTCTCCACCAACGGAGCTCCCTACGCTACCCCCCTTCACCTTCAGCCGTCACCAAACTCCCCTGCACCCGAGCTCGACCACCACCTGCCCTCGACGCCGGTGAGCTTCTCGCCTCATCGTCGACGCCCTGAACCCTCATCATCAACAGCATCATCACCAACACCTCCAAAATTTACAAACCCAAGCCACTACTTCTCTCTCTCTCTCTCTCTCTCTCTCTCTCTCTCTCTTCAAAATACCATAACCCAAGTCTCGAGCTTCACTGTGCACATCGTCGGAGCGACGCCGCCGACCGTCGGCGGCCCCAGCACTTCCCAGGCGAACCACAGAGCACCCCCTCCGCTTCCAGTGACCGTGAAACGTCTCCGAGCAACTTCGACGTCAAACCCGTATCGCGAGCCAAGGTCGCGCAAATCGATTCACGCCGTTCGTCGTGCGTTCGTGACGCTGCTGTTGCCGTGCATCCCGAAACGTTTCCAGGCAAGTATTTTACTTGCTACATGCTAATTTACCCGTGTTACAAACTCAAACATATAAGTTATGAAATTACATTTCCCGATAAAATTAAACGACGTACGTGTTTGATGCATGATCCTAATGAAAATACTTACCTAATTTGACGGAATTAGTTTGTCTATGCTGGCCCATGTAGTAATGAATATCCTGTAGAAATCTCACTGGAAAATACGACTGTTAGTGACTAAAATGAATACCCCCAAATATACCTGTAAAACTAGAAATTTCACGTATCTGAAAGTTGTTAAAATTACCATAAATTATGTACATATTTAAATGGTGAGTTCGAGGGCTTAAATCGAAGACGACTCGACGAACTATAACCCTATGTAAGTTTCTAATGGTTTCTGTACTGAAACTGTGATGATATTTGGATCGGAGTGCGGCTCTGGACTGCAGTCCAGAGCGACTCTGATTATTATTTATTGTCCCATAATACGTGCCACTTTGTTTCCTGAATTTGTATGTTACAGAACTCTGCAGCGTATTAAAGGTGAATCTGTTAGATAAACAACACAAGTGGTTTCATTCCGTTTCATGGTCGTTTGCTATTTAATTTGTAAATAAAAAGGGCAGAACGTATAACAGTCCAAAACAGATTCAGAAGTGACATACTAATGTTAAACAGTGTATAACTTTCGACGTACAGACACGATTGAGGATCCGTCTGTTGCGTTGAATACCCCATTGTAAACCCTAGATTCTATTCAACTGTAGCATCGCTGAATTCTGAACCCAACTGGGTAAAATACGTGTCGCGAAACGGACGTTCAGTTCAGAAACTGAATTTCCTGCCGCGGGCACTTAAAATGAAACAGCTGTATGTTGACTACCGGGAACCCGATCGAACTGAAACTAATTTTGATGAACTGCTGACAGAGTGTGCTATTTATTGTATTTGTATCACTTAGTTGAATTCCGAACATATGAATTTATGCAAATTTTGTAAGTTAATGGCGTGCATATTGGTTCATAACATACTTGGCTTGTTAAGGGCATACATACACATATCTTACCCCATTTGCCATATACCTAGTGTTAGTGCGTGTTAGTGTTCAGTGGACATTGCATTATCGTGCGTGAATGATGTTGGTTTAGGAGTGACGAGTACACCAATGGAAAGTGAACATTCGTAACAGTGATTGATACAGTGAACAGTGATAAAACCGTGCCATTGGTATACTTGTACACGACTAAATCAAGATCATAAATAGTGTAAACCTGGGGATAAAGGGGAAATCGAAGTGGAAAGAGAATCGTATTTAGCGGGACCGTGTTTTAGAGGATGATCATTCGAGCAGCGATATATATATTAGGTAGGATCTAGCGATCAGGCTGACAGGGTTATGTCCCGGGCATGTGGGCCGTTGTCTCGGGTATGTACGAGACTCCTGTTAAACATGATTCTCCTTTCCACTATGTGATTTCAAACATGACCTAGAGACCGATAGGGACACAGATCATATTTTTCATCATATAGTGACATAGTGATTACTCGCATTGTACTTTCACTGTTATTACCTCATTTACCTGTTTCACCTTATTATAATAATATTGCTATTGTGTCGCTCTGACGACCTGAGTATGCATGCTCAGATCCCGTGGAAGGGACAGCGCAGGAGACGGACCTATCTTTCAAGTTCACGGAGATCTAGTCTGGTGTACTTTCTTTCTTTATTGCTTTCCATAAAAGAGATCGTGAAATTGAACTTGCTTAGTAACTGTTCTTGTTATTTGTAATTTGTGAACAATGGATTTTAATGTAATAATTCAGTGATGTAATTCCTTTACTACTGTGCTTTATTTACTGATTACCATGTAATGCTAGAAGCCGAAGTGTGACTATGGCGGGATTATTCCTTGACCGTAGGAGCATGGCTGGCCTAGTCATCCCCCGTTTCTGTATTTTGGGAAGCGGGGCGTGACATGGTTTAGTTGGTATCAGAGCCAAGTTTGGTATCAAGGGATAACATTAACTATACTGTATTACGTTATTCTCGTTTCACTACTCTTGATTTTCATCCTTGAATCTGATCTTATCCTTTTGAATCTTCCAGCGATATGACGTCCCCGAACGATCCCTCCTCGGACTCCAGCTCTCAGGACCGCACGGAAAGAATACTTAGTGCACTGACCTCTCTCGCGGAAGCTCAGGAGAGGAAGACAGACTTACTCGCTGAGGGACTCGGGGCGATTACCGCTGCAGGAGGACCCTCCGCACTCATTACCGCCCCCGAGGGCACTACCCCACCAGTCTATCATGTTAGGGCCGGTACCGTATCAGACTTCCGACGGTTGCATCCAGCTGCATTCACGGGGCTAGCTGAACCCCTTGAGGCCGAGCAGTGGCTGGTGAACATGGAGAACTTACTGACAGCCGCCAGGGTTCCAGAGGAAGATAGGGTGGACATGATAAAGATCCAATTGGAAGATAAAGCCCGTACATGGTGGTCAGTGGAAGAAAGCAGGCTAGACGGGCCGATTGAATGGGGCAAATTTAAGGAGTGCTTCCTAGATCATTATTTTCCTTCCACAGCCAAGGCAGAAAATGGAGGAAAGGTTTATTCTTTTGAAGCAGAATGGACGCCCGGTGGACGTATATGCGGCAGAGTTCAACCGTCTGAGCCGTTTTGCTCCATACATGGTCGTCTCAGAGGCCACCGGGCCATACGCTTCCTACAGGGGCTAGATTTCGAGTTGCAGCAGTTGATTGCATCACTGGATTTGCAGACTTTCGCACAGGTACTCAACGCGGCGAGATTTCAGGAGCAATTGATCAACAAGTTCAGGAAACCCCCAGTCGTTCTAACATGTACCCACGCATCTTCTCGAGGAGCCATACCGGTTCACAGGCCTGGAACGACACAAATGAAGAGCCCGTTCGTACCACAGCATCGCCCCCAGAGACAGAACGTAGTTTGCGGCTACTGTGGTAGAGGTGGGCATACCCAGAAGGACTGTCGTCGTGCCAAGGGACAGTGCTTGATTTGCGGATCCAGTCAGCACAGGATTAGCGGTTGCCCTGAGCGAGCAGAGATACAGGGAGGTTCTGGACCGTCGCAACAGAGGCCACAGGAGCAGAGGCAACCCTTTACAGGTCGCGGTCAGGGACGGGCTTTCACCTTGACCGCCGAGCAGGCAGAGGCATCACGAGACGTTGTTACATGTACTCTACTCGTATATTCCTTACCAGCTAGAGTACTATTTGATTCTGGAGCATCGCACTGTTTCTTGTCTGAACATTTTGCTGATACACACTCCATACCACATGAACCACTAACCAAGGGTTGGGAGATACATACGGGTAATGGTATGATAATATCTAGTCGAGAATGTAGATCATGTCCGGTTATAGTGTGTGGCAGGGAATTCTATGCGAATTTCCTTCTGATTGGGACAGGCAGTTACGACGCAATTCTCGGGATGGATTGGATGAGTACCTTCCATGCAGTTATTGATTGCCGTGCAAGGAAGGTGATTTTCCGCATTCCCAATCACCCGGAGTTTATTTTCGAGGGCGGAAGCGAATCTTTGGAGCCAGCCAAGTACAGAGCCAAGCCCAAGGAGCTGACAGCTATGGAGATTGATGAGAGCCCAGTCCCAGAGATTGTTAGGGACTTTCTGGACGTATTTCCTGAAGATCTACCAGGTCTACCACCTCCTCGAATCTTGGAGTTCTCGATTGATTTGACTCCAGGTACGGCCCAGTATCCAAGGCCCCATACAAAATGGCGCCAGTTGAGTTGGCGGAATTGAAGAAGCAAATTGAAGAGCTATTGGAGAAGGGATTTATTCGGCCGAGCGCTTCACCGTGGGGTGCACCAGTTCTGTTAGTAAAGAAGAAAGATGGATCGCTGCGAATGTGTATAGATTATCGGGAGCTGAACAAGGTCACAATAAAGAACAAGTACCCAATACCGCGCATTGACGACTTATTCGATCAGCTAAGTGGAGCCAAGGTATTCTCGAAGTTGGACCTCCGTTCTGGATATCATCAAATCAGAGTAGCAGCCGAGGATGTATGCAAGACGGCTTTCAGGACCCGATACGGACATTACGAGTTCCTTGTGATGTCGTTCGGTGTTACCAATGCCCCAGCAATATTCATGGACTTGATGAACAGGGTGTTTGCAAAGTACTTGGACACGTTTGTCATTGTGTTTATCGACGACATACTTGTCTACTCGAAGACCCGGGAGGAGCATGCTGAACATTTGCGCACGGTTCTACAAATTCTTCGGGAAGAGAAGCTGTATGCGAAGCTAAGCAAGTGTGAATTCTGGCTCGACAAGGTTCAGTTTTTGGGACATATTGTTTCGGGCGAAGGCATCTCGGTAGACCCGGCAAAGATAGAATCTGTCAGAGATTGGCCAACGCCGAAGTCAGTGGCCGAGATCAGGAGTTTTCTGGGATTGGCGGGTTATTATCGGAGATTCGTACAAGACTTCTCAAGAATCGCTGAACCATTGACGAGGCTGACACGGAAGGATGTACCGTTTGCGTGGGCAGAGGAGTGCACTCAGGCATTTGACACGCTGAAACAGAAGTTAACCACGGCGCCTATTCTTACAGTACCAGATGATTCCGGTGGTTTGGTGATACAAAGTGATGCCTCGGGGAAGGGATTAGGCTGTGTTCTGATGCAGCACGGCCGAGTGGTTGCTTACGCCTCTCGACAATTGAGAAATCATGAAAAGAACTACCCTACGCATGACTTGGAGTTAGTTGCGGTAGTCTTTGCGTTGAAGATTTGGAGGCACTATCTATTGGGCGAGAAAGTGGAGGTGTACACGGATCATAAAAGTTTGAAGTACGTCTTCACTCAGAAGGAAATAAACATGAGGCAGCGCCGATGGCTAGAGCTGATGGCAGATTATGACTTGGACCTTCAGTATCACCCGGGGAAGGTGAATGTTTTCCCAGATGCGCTCAGTCGCAAGCCAACGGTCATGATGTTGACCAGTCAGAGGAGGATTATTGAGGACTTCTAGAGACTCGAGCTTGAAGTCATTATGCCGAACGCACTCAGTCAACTTTGGCAACTACAGGTGCAATCTTCCCTGGTGGATCGCATCAAGATTGCACAAGCGGATGATCCCCGATTGCAAAATTTCAGAGCGCAAGTGGAAGCCGGGCTGAGAATGGACTTGATTATACATGAAGATGGCTCTCTGAGATTCGGTAGCAGCCTCTGCGTACCCAAGGGAGATGTCCGAGAAGAAGTATTGGCTGAAGCGCATAGTTCAGCTTATTCTGTGCATCCGGGAGGTACAAAAATGTATCAGGACCTAAAGCAGCACTTTTGGTGGAACAGAATGAAGCGGGAAATTGCGAGGTTCGTATCCAGGTGCTTGGTATGCCAGCAGGTGAAGGCGGAGCATCAGAGGACAGCGGGATTGTTACAACCACTGCCGATACCAGAATGGAAGTGGGAGCACATTACCATGGATTTCGTGACGGCCTTACCACAGAGCCCTAGGGGAAATAACGCCATTTGGGTTATCGTCGATCGCCTCACGAAAGCTGCACACTTCATACCATTCCGAGTGGGACAGTCGACAGAGTCACTGGCAGAGAGATATATGCAGGAGATTGTACGACTTCACGGTGTTCCAGTCAGCATTGTGTCAGACCGGGACACCAGATTCTTGTCGCACTTTTGGAGGATCTTACAGGAGAGCTTGGGTACCCGCCTCAAATTCAGCACAGCTTATCACCCGCAGACAGATGGACAATCCGAACGTACGATTCAGACACTCGAGGATATGTTGAGAGCCTGTATGTTGGACTTTCAGGGTTCCTGGGAGGACCATCTGCATCTAGTCGAGTTCTCTTATAACAATAGTTATCAGGCTAGTATTCAGATGGCTCCTTCTGAAGAACTTTACGGGTGGAAGTGTCGATCCCCAATATGTTGGGATGATGTGGGAGAACGAAGATTACTGGGCCCCGAACTCATTGTTCAGACAGTCGACAAGGTCCAAATGATCAGGCAGCGTATCAAGACAGCTCAGGTCGACAGAAGAGTTGGGCAGATACCAGTAGGAGGGCATTAGAATTCGAAGTCGGAGATCACGTATTCTTGAAGATTTCCCCTACCCGTGGAGTTATCAGGTTCGGAGGTCGGGGAATGCTCAGTCCCCGTTTCATCGGACCTTTTGAGGTGCTAGAGCGAGTAGGAGAGGTGGCCTACCGACTTGCCTTGCCTCCATCGCTAGCTGGTGTGCACAATACCTTCCACGTGTCACAGTTGCGTCGTTATGTTCGAGATGAGAGCCATGTCCTGGACTATTCGGAGCTAGTTTTGGGTACCGATCTATCGTACGAGGAGCAGCCCACTACCATCCTCGACCGCAGAGAGAAAGTGCTGAAGAATAAGGTCATTCCGTTAGTCCGAGTGTCTTGGGGCGGTCGTTCCCCAGGAGAATCCACCTGGGAGCGGGAGGAAGATATTCGTGCTCGTTATCCACATCTCTTTGTTTAGTACCTTGTTTCTTCGTACCCTTATTAAATTTCGAGGACGAAATTTTTTGTAAGGGGGGTATGATGTAAATCCCCGTTCCCCATCTATAAATTTTTCCTGTTTGTTCCTAGTCCCGATTGTTTTCTGATTTTCTCGCAATTTTTGTTTGTAATTGGTTACTTGAGTTTCAACATTTAGATTAATCAAAGCCCAAACTTAATCAAAACCCTAGATTTAAAACCAAATAAAACCAAAGCCTAATATAATTTAACCCAGCCCAACAAATAAAATAAATATTAACATTTAAAATTCTTAAGCCCCGGCCCAGCATCCTTCCCTCAGCCCAAAAGAAAATCTAATAAAAAATTAAACCATTTGTTTAATTCTTTCAGCCCACACCCCAGCAACCCGACTCAGCCCACACAAAAAAAAAATTAAAATGAATTCAAAAACTGCCGGCCCAGCCCAAAACTTTCCCTTCAAGCCTTCACCCCAACCCAACCCGCGCCTCCTGACCCGACCCGCACCTCCTGACCCGACCCGACCCGCCTCTATTTCCTTCTTCTTCCCTAACGGTAACATCCCCGACCCACTCCCTTCGCCGCAGCTCACGCCCACGCCTTGCCGTTACCACCTCGCGATCCCCTCAATCTCCTCCCCTCGTCTCCCCTATCTCCCTCACACCCTCAATTCTCTCTCACTCTCAAAATTCCTCACCTCTCTCTCTCCCGAAAACCCCACCGAGCACTTAACTCCGCTCATCCCACCGACAACGAGGACAACCTCCTCGTCGACCCCTCACCCTCCTCCCTCGCTCACTCCTCTCCACCAACGGAGCTCCCTACGCTACCCCCCTTCACCTTCAGCCGTCACCAAACTCCCCTGCACCCGAGCTCGACCACCACCTGCCCTCGACGCCGGTGAGCTTCTCGCCTCATCGTCGACGCCCCTGAACCCTCCTCGTCATCAGCATCATCACCAACACCTCCAAAATTTACAAACCCGATCCACTACTTCTCTCTCTCTCTCTCTCTCTTCAAAATACCATAACCCAAGTCTCGAGCTTCACTGTGCACATCGCCGGAGCGACGCCGCCGACCGTCGGCGGCCCCAGCACTTCCCAGGCGAACCACAGAGCACCCCCTCCGCTTCCAGTGACCGTGAAACGTCTCCGAGCAACTTCGACGTCAAACCCGTATCGCGAGCCAAGGTCGCGCAAATCGATTCACGCCGTTCGTCGTGCGTTCGTGACGCTGCTGTTGCCGTGCATCCCCGAAACGTTTCCAGGCAAGTATTTTACTTGCTACATGCTAATTTACCCGTGTTACAAACTCAAACATATAAGTTATGAAATTACATTTCCCGATAAAATTAAACGATGTACGTGTTCGATGCATGATCCCAATGAAAATACTTACCTAATTTGACGGAATTAGTTTGTCTATGCTGGCCCATGTAGTAATGAATATCCTGTAGAAATCTCACTGGAAAATACGACTGTTAGTGACTAAAATGAATACCCCCAAATATACCTGTAAAACTAGAAATTTCACGTATCTGAAAGTTGTTAAAATTACCATAAATTATGTACATATTTAAATGGTGAGTTCGAGGGCTTAAATCGAAGCCGACTCGACGAACTATAACCCTATGTAAGTTTCTAATGGTTTCTGTACTGAAACTGTGATGATATTTGGATCGGAGTGCGGCTCTGGACTGCAGTCCAGAGTGACTCTGATTATTATTTACTGTCCCATAATACGTGCCACTTTGTTTCCTGAATTTGTATGTTACGGAACTCTGCTGCGTATTAAAGGTGAATCTGTTAGATAAACAACACAAGTGGTTTCATTCCGTTTCATGGTCGTTTGCTATTTAATTTGTAAATAAAAAGGGCAGAACGTATAACAGTCCAGAACAGATTCAGAAGTGACATACTAATGTTAAACAGTGTATAACTTTCGACGTACAGACGCGATTGAGGATCCGTCTATTGCGTTGAATATCCCATTGTAATCCCTAGATTCTATTCAACTGTAGTGTCGCTGAATTCTGAACCCAACTGGGTAAAATACGTGTCGCGAAACGGACGTTCAGTTCAGAAACTGAATTTCCAGCCACGGGCACTTAAAATGAAACAGCTGTATCTTGAATACCGGGAACCCCGATCGAACTGAAACTAATTTTGATGAACTTCTGACAGAGTGTGCTATTTATTGTATTTGTATCACTTAGTTGAATTCCGAACATATGAATTTATGCAAATTTTGTAAGTTAATGACGTGCATATTGGTTCATAACATACTTGGCTTGTTAAGGGCATACATACACATATCTTACCCCATTTGCCATATACCTAGTGTTAGTGCGTGTTAGTGTTCAGTGGACATTGCATTATCGTGCGTGAATGATGTTGGTTTAGGAGTGACGAGTACACCAATGGAAAGTGAACATTCGTGACAGTGATTGATACAGTGAACAGTGATAAAACCGTGCCATTGGTATACTTGTACACGACTAAATCAAGATCATAAATAGTGTAAACCTGGGGATAAAGGGGAAATCGAAGTGGAAAGAGAATCGTATTTAGCGGGACCGTGTTTTAGAGGATGATCATAAAAGCAGCGATATATATATTAGGTAGGATCTAGCGATCCGGCTGACAGGGTTATGTCCCGGGCATGTGGGCCGTTGTCTCGGGTATGTACGAGACTCCTGTTAAACATGATTCTCCTTTCCACTATGCGATTTCAAACATGACCTAGAGACCGATAGGGACACAGATCATATTTTGCATCATATAGTGACATAGTGATTACTCGCATTGTACTTTCACTGTTATTACCTCATTTACCTGTTTCACCTTATTATAATAATATTGCTATTGTGTCGCTCTGACGATCTGAGTATGCATGCTCAGATCCCGTGGAAGGACCAGCGCAGGAGACGGACCTATCTTTCGAGTTCACGGAGATCTAGTCTGGTGTACTTTCTTTCTTTATTGCTTTCCATAAAAGAGATCGTGAAATTGAACTTGCTTAGTAACTGTTCTTGTTATTTGTAATTTGTGAACAATGGATTTTAATGTAATAATTCAGTGATGTAATTCCTTTACTACTGTGCTTTATTTACTGATTACCATGTAATGCTAGAAGCCGAAGTGTGACTATGGCGGGATTATTCCTTGACCGTAGGAGCATGGCTGGCCTAGTCATCCCTCGTTTCCGTATTTTGGGAAGCGGGGCGTGATAGTTAGAACTCTAGAAATTTTTAGGTAAAAATTTAAACTTAATTAAATCAATTTTAATTAATAAAGCCTTGCTCTTATAGATCTTTTGATCTAAAGAAATCCCATGTGGGGTTTCATAAACAGAGCTTTGCTCTCAAGAATTTGTTTCAGGGTTTCTTAACCCATGAACAGAGCTTTGCTCATTGACAGAATATAGATCTTTTGATCTTCTGATGATGAACTCTTAAGAGTTTTTTCATGGATCTTTAAGATCCCAGAACTTTAATTTTTAGGAATTAATAATTTTTTTTTCTTTGATGGATTTTTCCATCATTATTACAGAGCTAGGCTCTTTTAACGAATCTTATTCCCCTGAGACCAGAGTTTGACAAGTGTCACTCTGTGACAAAGCTTTGCTCTGAAAGGGGAGATTTTCTACTTGTCTCTAGGGATTTTTTATTATTAATGAGAATTTTTCTCTTCGGGTTTAACTGACAATCTCATCCAATGATGGGGTTGTCTTATTAACTGATGTATTGTCATCCAGATTTTGTGGGTCCCCCTTTGGTCTCCTACCCACTGCACTACAGTGTGGTGTAATTAATCTTAATCTAATTTTAATTAATTTTTAATTTAATTAATTAATTAATTAAAAAAATTAAACGCCAAGCGTTGGAATTGCAACACTAACGGCTAATTTTGTTTCCTTGCAGTGAACATGTCTTTCGATATTTCATTCCCATTTGCTCGTTCGGAGGAAGGATTTCCCGAAGCGCCTGTGGACCGCGAAGTCCTAGCTATGATCAGGGACCATGACCCGGAATATAAGAATCTTCACCTTTGGGGGTCGTGGTACAACCAAATTATCATGGGTCGACGGAGCTTTACGTGCGCGGGTACCGTCAGAGCCTATTACAGCGATCCATTATGCCAGCCCACCCCCGGTGCAGTATGCCGTGGAGATGGTTGATTGGACTTCGAAGGGCTTTCTTCATCCTGCTATAGATGCAATTCCGGTTCAGCGTCCTATGGTTTTGGATATCCTGGGACGCCGTATTTGTCAAGGCGATGCGCGACCTTGGGGGCAATCATATAACATAGGTTTGATCCCCCGCCATCCGATCGGCTATCTGCCATGGGCTCGCTATATTCTGTCGGCGAAGAAGTCGCAGTTGATAAGGCTAGGGTTGTACACTGCAGTTTACGTTTCCCTCTTCCAATATCCCACACTTCCCACCTGGTGGTTTAAGGCCTTTTTGGAGCAGTGGAACATTCCTACTCACACTTTCCTCGTAATGGACCGGGAAGTGTCGATTTCTCTGGAGGAATTCACAGAGGTCTCCGGCTTACCAGTTATAGGGGAGTACTATGAGAAGTTGCTTCCTACAGACGAGTATGTCTTCGGTGCTAAGCCGGCAGTAAGGGGCCTCACCCCGGAGAATGCTGTTCAACATCAATTTCCCAGTTTGATCAAAGTGTTGAACATCTATGAGGCCCTTTTCATCGAACGTGGGAGTCGCGGAGTTAGCTTCGAGGATTTCATCGCTCGATTCCTTCATCCAAACGTCCTCTCGGCAGAAGCTGCCAAGTTTGCCACACTTGATGACCCTTTCGGTCTAGGTTTGGATAACCTGTCGGCGAAGGAAATAGACCAAAAGGGTTTTTTTCTTCCTAACTCCCCAACTATGTCTTTTGCGGAAGTTGCAGCCCCCGGGATGGACGAGGAGGCCTTCTTCTTAGGATTTCTTAGGCTATAGTTGAGTTGGTTTGCGCTCCCGATGCATTCTCGCCATATGCGGCCCTCTGTCTTTTACCCAGCTCACCGGATGACCAATGGGGTAAAAGTGGCTGTTGGGATCGCCGGCTTGGCACACCTATATCACGGCCTCAGTCAAGCGGCGGATGCTAATGAGCCTGGGGTACTGCACGTGATCTTCCTGATGCACTACTTCTTATCATGGCTCGATCTGCATACATCAGGCGTCTTCGGTATGCACAAAAGGCCCTCGTTCTATGACAGGTGCAGCTTCCCTCGAATCATACAGCTGATTGGCGCATCAATTGTGACTCCATCGCCACGGAATGCCAGGGGTTTGCTCCTTCGCCCCCACACCGTTAGAGACGGGGTGTCTTTCATTGACAAAGTGCTGACTATTGGAAAGGCGTCTACCACTGCAGTGCGGCCATTGCAAGACACTTTCAAAGATGGGACCTCAGTTTTGACGGCCCGGGAGACCCTCCATCTATATTCTATCAGACCGGGCTTCCTGGTGTTCAGGCAGAACGGTGCGGCGATTTTCATGAGATACAACCCGCATCGTTTCGCCCAACAACTGAGCTACAATCAAGGGGTACCATTGGAGGCTTTCCTATCGGAACCTGCTGCTACTGAAGAATGGATGGAGAACGCGCTACATCACTTCATGTGTCTGAATACGGGTTCTCATTTTTTTATCAGCGAGCCGGCTTGCGCCCCACGACTCCTCAAGGTATATAAAGAATGGTACAATCATTCAACGGGAGCCGTTATAAAGGAAGAAAAGCGATTGCTGGTCGACCGTAAGGGTGTGCCTCCAGGTAGCGACCGCAAAGCTCCTCTAGTGCCAAGGACCCCGGTAGTTCCCTCTCTGAAAGATGTTAGAGCCGGACCACCGCGTGTGCAGAGTCCTCCACGCGGATTGCCGCTTCCCGATACTGCGGATGCACCATCAGCATCCTGTGCTCCAGTGGAGACAGTAGTTGTAGCCTCGCCGGAGTCTGGTGTGGGTGCGGACATCGGGACCCGCCACCCCAAGGTGCCTGCAAAGCGCAAGTCGATCCCGGGTGCACCTAGGGCTGGTGGGCAGATGAAGTAAAAGAATTCGCTCTTCGCAGCTGACGTTGCGTTTGGTCAGGAACCCCACGCTCCCTATAGTGAGGGCCTGGGTGAGTACGGGACCAACAGGGGCTTAGTCATGCCGCCGGATGACACGGACTTGGCGGCCGCCATCGTAGCTTCAGAGCGATTGGCGAGGCGCGACGCGTGGCTAGCTAAGCTTACGCAATCGGGTAATCACTAGTCGCATTTTTTTATTGCATCATATCTTTATTATTGCCTTTGACTAACGTTTTTTTTTCTCTTTTCTTCAAACAGGCATCACCACTGAAGAAGCCATTGTTGCTTCCCTCAAAACTTTCCAAGAGGAGGAACGACTCAGAGCATCCTTAGGCCTTGGTACATTTCGATTCATCAAGTCTTTATTCTCCTTTTGTTATGGTCGATCTAATCCCCCTTTTTTTATCGTAGGAACCACAATGCCGGTCCCGCCAGGTGACGCGGAGACTCTTCCCGGTCCAGCCGCTGATGTTTCTGCCTCCTCGGGGCTACCGCGAGAGACCCGACTTGAAGAGCCGATGAGAGATGCCTTGAAGGCTCTGGAGGCAACTCTAAACGAGGACGACGACACCTTGATGAAGGAAGCGTCGAAGAGGTCCATCGCGACGGCCCGGGAAGAGAGGAAGCGGCTGAGGCGCGAAGCGAAGGCACGCAGGGCTGCTTTGGCCATTGGAGCGGGCCCGAGCACCGTCCCTCATGCTGATACTCCCTCAGAAGAGCCCCCGGTCGCCTTGTCTACAGCTCACAGAAAGGCGGTGCGCGCCAATAGGGAGGCTAACGATAAGTCCACCTCAGGTAATATTTCTTTCAGAATTTTGTTGTAAGAATTATAAAGCTGTCGGTTCTTATATATTCTGTCCTGCAGGGCCAAGTCCAACCGAGGGGGAGGCGGAGACCGTCGAACCTGAGGGGCCAGAGGAAGAGGTATTGGTCGAATCCGAGCCGATGGAGGACGACACAACCGGGATTGCCGGGCCCGAGTTAGTTGCTGACGAAATGGTCACGCCCATTATGCCTGAGCAGGTGGCCGATGCCGAGCCCGAGATAGCGGCGGACGGAGCGCCTGAGACCGATGACCCGGTGGCAGTGGTGGACGAGACAGCCGCAACTGCTGAGCCCGAGGGAGTAGCGGGTGAGGTGGACATGATTCCTGAGGATGAGCTAACCGCTCTTTCTCAAGAGTCTGGCAATGCTCCGATCATTGCTCTCCCCGCCTACGGCCCTCCGCCGTCTCCTGGCCTCACGAGCACAACGACGGCCCCCGTGGAGTATGGGGATGAGGCCACGGGTGGTGGGCTTATGTCGATGGAGGAGGGAGACGCCTCCGTCTCGGCTGGAGGCTCATCAGGTAAATTTCGGATCACCGTCCCCTTTTTTTATCTTACAATCTTTCCTGACAGGTTTATCCTCGTTTTTTAACGCAGGTGCGGCCAGTGTCGATGCTCCATTGCTCGAGGGAGCGCCGTCAATTACTGCCTTGGCGATGGTCACCTCTCAACCCACCCTTGTACCATCGAAGATGTTGGAAGGTATGGGTTTGTAACTTATTAGTTTTATCTTTCGAACACATAATTTATGTACCAAAGTCGTACTGTTGTGTCTTTTCAGGAGTGCTTTTTGACCATCTTTATCAGGTGTTGCTCCCACACTTCTCCTTCCCATCTGAACTCGCTTCTCCCTCTAGTGGCGCTGGTGAGTATAGTTTCCGACTGATATCTCTCTTTTTCAGTGATGGAATTATTTCTAACTTCTTCTCGTCTTGACTGCAGTGCTACAAATCGAAAGAGGGGATAAAAGATCGGTCGCGCCACCGGCCCTTCCGGCCTTGGCACCTGCTGCAGCTGGTATAGCAAACTATCGCAGTGATGACCCTCTTTTTTTTTTCTTAAGGTATCCTCTAATCGTATCTTGTTTTTTCAGCTGTCGTTCCGATCTTGGCACCCTTCGAGCCTCGTGTCACAATGCCGGCAGGCCCGTTCTTGAGACGTCCGTCCTCGAAAGGCGCCGCGAATAGTCTGCGCATGTTGAGCGACTACATCGAGGAACTCGACGTCGAGACTCCTATGTCTGCCGCAAATTTTGCTACGGAGGTTAACCCAATGCTGGTGATACTCGTAAATTTCCATGACGAGGGCATCGTTGCGTCTTGGGTTAATCACTGCAGGGAGATCGAGGCTCGCCTGCATCAGCTGGAGTCGATGTGTCCTGCCCCTGAGGTTTTGGCCGTGAGTACTCAACGGGAAGCATGGCTCGAGCAAAGCACTTCTCATTTCCGCCATTTGGAACGAGAAGCAGCTTTAAGGTTGAAGGAGTGTCAAGAGTCTTCAAGCGAAACTGCTCGCCTACGTGCTGAAGTTGAGGCAAACGCTGCCGAGGTGAAGGCTGTCTTCGAGGGCCTTCTGGAGCGTATCTCAAATGGGCTGAACTTGAAGCAGAAACTTGACGCTGCCGAGCGTAATGCCCAAGGCCGCGAAGTAGCTCAGCAGGCCATTGGGGAGCAGCTTGCATCTCTCTCGCAGCAAAGGGCTCAGGTGGAGGCAGAACTGGCGGTAGTGGCCGTTCAGGAAAAGGCATGGAAGGAAGTGTGCGAACAACTGATAGAGCTATTTAAGACGCTTCCTTCCCAGTAGCTGCCTTTGTATCAATGTATTTGTAAAATTTTTCTTTTTCAAATAATATGTATCCATTCTTTATTCTTTTGTACGATTCACCTTGTATTTGATTGAAGTTAATAAATAAAGATACATTTTTTTTCTTTTTGAATGTCTTGTATGCTCTTTTGCTTTCTCCCTTCTCTTATTATCAGCATGCTGTCTTGATAAACATAATTGGCAGATAATAGAGTAAGCATCTTAGTTTTTGCCCAGAGATAGCGATGGCTTAGGCCGCAGGTTCAGATCTGCCGCCTAAGACTTTTCAACTGTATAAGCCGTGAGGGTCTTATAGAGACTTTTCTCCCTACGGATCGAGAGGATTTCGTAGGTGTATTTTCTCCTTAGGAATCGTAAGGATTCCTAAGTGTGTTTTCTCTTATAAGTCGTAAGTATCCTATAAGAGAATTTTCCCTCTTACGAGTCGAGAGGGCCCGTAAGCGGTTGTTTCCCTCCTTTTCGAAATTCGATTTCGGAGAGTGAGACCCGTGAAT
Organism: Agapanthus africanus; assembly: GCA_030015575.1. NCBI lineage: Eukaryota > Viridiplantae > Streptophyta > Magnoliopsida > Asparagales > Amaryllidaceae > Agapanthus > Agapanthus africanus. Next base: position 302,613,836 of record JASDDO010000008.1, read on the forward strand.
AGTATGCAAGAGACCGTTTTAGACCGACTTGCAGGGTCCCAGTGCTCAGGAAACAAGTTTTTTAGTCCCTGCTGCCTGAGGCTTCATCTTGCAAGTTGAGACGAATCGGAAATTTCCCGCAGAAACACTGGTTTCTCTGCGAGCCGACGCGAAACAGGAGGCTCTCATCAAGAACGCTAGTTTCCCTGAATTGAGGTATTTGCCAAGGACACTTGTTTCCCTGGGGTTGAAACGAATCGAGAATTTCTCGCGGAGACGCTAGTTTCTCTGCGGGTCGACGCGAATCAAAAGGCTCTCATCAAGGACGCTAGTTTCCCTTAGTTGAGGAGTTTGCCAAGGACACTTGTTTCCCTGGTGTTGAAACGAATCGAGAATTTCTCACGGAGACACCGGTTTCTCTGTGAGTCGACGCGAATCAGGATTTTCTTCGTCAAGGACACTTGTTTCCCTGAGTCGAAGGATTTTCCCGAAGACACTGGTTTCTGCGGGGTTGAAACGAATCGGGAATTTCTCACGGAGACACTGGTTTCTCTGCAAGCCGACGCGAATCAGGAGGCTCTCATCAAGGACGCTAGTTTCCCTGAATTGAGGAGTTTGCCAAGGACACTTGTTTCCCTGGTGTTGAAACGAATCGAGAATTTCTCGCAGAGACGATGGTTTCTCTGCGAGTCGACGCGAATCAGGATTTTCTTCGTCAAGGACACTTGTTTCCCTGAGTCGAAGGATTTTGCCGAAGACACTGGTTTCTTCGGGGTTGAAACGAATCGGGAATTTCTCACGGAGACACTGGTTTCTCTGCAAGCCGACGCGAATCAAGAGGCTCTCATCAAGGACGCTGGTTTTCCTGAGTTGAGGAGTTTGCCAAGGACACTTGTTTCCCTGGTGTTGAAACAAATCGAGAATTTCTCGTGGAGACGCTGGTTTCTCTGCGAGTCGACGCGAATAAGGATTTTCTTCGTCAAGGACACTTGTTTCCCTGAGTCGAAGGATTTTGCCGAAGACACTGGTTTCTTCGGGGTTGAGACGGATCGGGAATTTCTCGCGGAGACACTGGTTTCTCTGCGAGCCGACACGAATCAAGAGGCTCTCATCAAGGACGCTAGTTTCCCTGAGTTGAGGTATTTACCAAGGACACTTGTTTCCCTGGGGTTGAAACGAATCGAGAATTTCTCGCGGAGACGCTAGTTTCTCTACGGGTCGACGCGAATCAGGAGGCTCTCATCAAGGACGCTAGTTTTCCTGAGTTGAGGAGTTTGCCAAAGACACTTGTTTCCTTGGTGTTGAAACGAATCGAGAATTTCTCACGGAGACACCGGTTTCTCTGCGAGTCGACGCGAATCAGGATTTTCTTCGTCAAGGACACTTGTTTCCCTGAGTCGAAGGATTTTCCCAAAGACACTGGTTTCTTCGGGGTTGAAACGAATCGGGAATTTCTCACAGAGACACTGGTTTCTCTGCAAGCCGACGCGAATCAGGAGGCTCTCATCAAGGACGCTAGTTTCCCTGAGTTGAGGAGTTTGCCAAGGACACTTGTTTCCCTGGTGTTGAAACGAATCGAGAATTTCTCGCGGAGACGCTGGCTTCTCTGCGAGTCGACGCGAATCAGGATTTTCTTCGTCAAGGACACTTGTTTCCCTGAGTCGAAGGATTTTGCCGAAGACACTGGTTTCTTCGGGGTTGAAACGAATCGGGAATTTCTCACGGAGACACTGGTTTCTCTGCAAGCCGACGCGAATCAGGAGGCTCTCATCAAGGATGCTAGTTTCCCTGAGTTGAGGAGTTTGCCAAGGACACTTGTTTCCCTGGTGTTGAAACGAATCGAGAATTTCTCGCGGAGACGCTGGTTTCTCAGCGAGTCGACGCGAATCAGGATTTTCTTCGTCAAGGACACTTGTTTCCCTGAGTCGAAGGATTTTGCCAAAGACACTGGTTTCTTCGGGGTTGAGACGGATCGGGAATTTCTCACGGAGACACTGGTTTCTCTGCGAGCCGACATGAATCAGGAGGCTCTCATCAAGGACGCTAGTTTCCCTGAGTTAAGGAGTTTGCCAAGGACACTTGTCTCCCTGGAAGTTGAACTGATCTGTGATGGTCTTTCAGGTTTTATATAAGTTACCGTCAGAACCGTGAAGCTAGGAATTTGATCTTCACTTCGTCTGCTGGCACTGCGTTTGCTGTATTGAGACGAATGTCGCGGTTGTCTCTAGGCTGTTGGCGAACCGTCGAGATTTGGCTTAGCTTTCTGGCGGAGCCTGTTGGGAAGGTGTGGTTCCCTCTTTGTTTGTGCCCTTGGATTGTATACAGGGATCGATGTGATCCCAACTGTAGGGCAAAGGTTTCATTCATTTTTATTGTTTTATTCCCGCGATGCTCTATCATTTCAGCTTTTATATCGCGAAGGTAGCGATTGCCCAATCATTTTGGCTATTTTTCGCGGTGCCCAATCATTTCGGCTATTTATTTTATTCTTACTCGCTGCTTTTTATTGTGAGTTGCCCAATCATTTCGGCTATTTCGTATGCACACGTTTTCTTTACTTGCTGCTTTTTATTGCAAGCTACCCCATCATTTCGGCTATTTCTTATGCATGTGCGGCTTGCTGGCTTTTCACCGTAAACCAGAAATTAGACACCGATTTCGGCATCAGCACCGCTACAACAGGGATATTGCTAGGAGCGAATCATCATTTGCCTCCGTCGATGTCGAACAAAGGTGGCTTAGCGAACAGGGTTAAGGTCCTATCGACTAAGGCTTTTAACTTCATGAGCCGTAAGGGTCCCACGAAGGTATTTCTCCCTACAAGTCGTGAGGATCTTATAGGTGTATTTTCTCCTTAGGAATCGTAAGGATTCCTAAGTGTATGTTCCTCTGTAAGTCGTAAGGATCCTACAAGAGAGTTTTATCCTTGTAAATGGAGAGGACTTATAAGGGTCATGCGAACATATCCCCAGTCACGGATGGGACTTGGTTAGGGAAATGTTTATTCGCGCCCGTGGATTGTATACAAGGGTCAGTATTGAACCACTTGTAAGGCAATATCGAAGGTTGTGGGGGTTGCTTAAGCACAGGTTTAGGTCTCTATAACTTAAGACTTTCAAATCTTATGAGCCGTGAGGGTCCCATAAGAGAGTTCTCCTTACGAGTCGTGAGGATCTCGCAAGTGTATTTTCTCCTTAGGAATTGTGGGGATCCCTAAGTGTGTTGCTCCCTTGTGAGTCGTAAGGATCTCACGCGGGTGGTTTCTCCTTACAAGGTCGAGAGGACCTTGTAAGTGTCCTTTAACGAGGTTGCGCCCTTTCGGGTTTTCACAAACACTCGCCGGTAGTCCTGCTGTTTTTACACACGGAGCCCTTTCGGGGTTTCATCCGTGCCCTTTTTGTTTATGGACATACCTTTTTTATTATTCTTTTTATTTTTGTATTTTTTTTTACGAGGTCGCGCCCTTTCGGGTTTTCACGAACACTCGCCGGTAGCCTTGCTGTTTTTACTCATGGAGCCCTTTCGGGTTTTCATCCGTGCCCTTTTTTCTTATGGACATACCGTTTTTATATATTTTTTATTATTATTATTTTTTCCTTTTTCTTTTATTCATCTCGTCAGCCTGAAGATGCTGCGGTAGTAGTTTAAGGACATCTCGGTCCGTTATTAGTTTAAGGACGTTTCGGTCCGTCGTTAGTTTAAGGACGTTTCGGTCCGTCCAGGAGAAGGCTGGCCACTGCTTATAAAGTTTGAGCTTAGGAAAATAGCGAGCGGACATAGTCGTCGTCATCTATCATTGACCTAGGCGATAACTCGCTAAGCGTAGTATTTCTTTAGGAATCGACCATTTATTGGCCTTTCACCGTGCATATCCATCAGTAGATAGGCTCCACCCTGGTAGACCTTGTCTATGATGTACGGGCCATCATAGTTTGGCTCGAATTTTCCCCGCTTGGCACGATTGGGGATCATAGGTCTTTTGACCACTAGCACAAGTTCGCCTTGGCGGAATGTCCTCGGCCGGGTCAATCTTTCATATGAGCGCGTCATCTTTGCTTTATAAGCCTCCAGATTTTGCTGCGCTATGAGCCGGGGTTTATCAAGGGCATCAAGCTCCTCAAGCCGAAGGTGAGCATTTTCTTCGTCCGTCAGCTCGTAATGGACTGCCACTCATAGAGAGGGTAACTCTATCTCGAGGGGGAGTACTGCTTCTGTACCGAATACCAACGCATATGGCGTTGCGTTCGTGGCCGTCTTGAACGTAGTTCGATACGCCCAAAGAGCCTCCTGCAGCCTCTCATGCCAGTCCTTCTTATTTCGGTACACCGTCTTCTTCATGATCTTTGTCAAGGTCTTGTTGAAGGCCTCGGCTAGACCATTAGCTCGCGGATTATAAACTGAGGAATATCTCCAGTCTATATTGTGTTGTTGCGCGAAGCGACTGATCTTGTGGCTTCTGTAAGCTGGCCCGTTATCGGAGATGATCCGTCGCGGAGTTTCAAACCGATATATGATGTGCGTCTTGAAGAAATGGAGGATATTCTCCGTCTTCACTTCTCTCAGCGGTACTGCTTCTGCCCATTTGGAGAAGTAATCAGTCGTTGCCAAGATGAAACGATGTCCTCTAGACGATGCTGGTTCGATGGGGCCGACGATGTCAGTCCCCCACATTTCGAATGGCCAGCTAACCACTGTCGGGTGTAGCGGATTTGGATGCTGGTGGATGAAGTCCCCATGAATTTGGCATGAGTGGCACTGCTTCGCATACTCAAGACAGTCTTGAATCATAGCAGGCCAGTAGTAGCCTATCCGTTTGATCTTCAACTTCATCTTTGGGCCCGCTTGGTGAGAACCGCAGAGTCCGTCATGAACTTCCTGAACGACTCTTTTTGCTTCGTCGGGTTCTAGGCATCTCAACCACACAGAATCAAACGACCTCTTGTACAGAGTATCATTGACGAAGGCGAAAGACAGAGCTCGTTTCATGAGCTGATGTCTTGAGGACTCATCTTCGGGCGTTCGACGGTATTTGAAGTAGTCTATAAAGACTTCCCTCCAATCCTCGGCCTTTTCCGGGTCTTTTATTTGCATAGACATTTGTTCAGTCGCTCCCTTTTCTTTGGATGATTCCGGAGATATTTCCGCTGGGGCAAGCACCCGACGGCTTTGTACCACGATTCTTACGTTATCGAGATTCTCGTCAGCCAGTTCTTTAGCGAGCTTGGCCAACGCGTCCGCTTTGCTGTTTTCCGCGCGCGGTATGTTTTCCAAAGTATAGGAAGGGATTTGGGTCAACAGTTGCTGCACCTTCTCGCCGTACTTCACCAGTTCTGGCTTGCATGTTTGGTAGTCACCGTTTACTTGACTAACGACCAGTTGGGAGTCTCCGTATATGATGAGGTTTTCAATTCCCATGTCAATGGCGAGCTCAAGGCCTGCTATTAAAGCTTCATATTCGGCTTCATTGTTTGTCATCGGCTCTGTTAGGGAGAAAGCAAAGCGCATTATCCCCTCTTGTGGAGTTATAAAGATGAGTCATACCCCCGATTTGATTATAGGGGTACTTTGTTTGCGCTTCTTCACGGAAGATGCTCCATCGAAATAAAGCTCCCATCGGGTATTACCACCGTCGATCGCATTAAACGCATGCTCGTCTGGAAGATCGCAATTCAGAGGAGAATCGGCGGGTATCGGATGCTCAGCGAGGAAGTCGGCGATGGCCTGGCCTTTCACTGCCTTGAGAGGTTGATATATTATCGAGAACTCCATCAAGAGCAGGGCCCACTTAGCGAGTCGCCCTGTCAATATGGCCTTCGACATTAAATATTTAAGGGGGTCCACCTTCGAAATGAGACGGACCTCATGCGCCAACGCATAGTGCCTGAGCTTTGTTATCGCGAAGATCAATACCAGGCAGTGTTTTTCAATAGGGGAATAGTTGCTTTCTGCCCCCAGTAGAACTCGACTTAAGTAGTAGAGTGCTCTTTCCTTCCCTTGATCGTTCTCTTACGCCCATAATGCGCCTAAGGAACCTTCGAGGGCGGTTGTATAAAGAATGAGGGGCTTTCCCTTGACCGGGGCAGCCAACGCTGGCAGATTCTGCAGATACTGCTTAATTTCATCCAGCGCATCTTGGCATTTATGATCCCAGATGAACGGGGTTCCCTTCTTCATCAGGTGGCTGTAAGGACGGCACTTGCCTGAAAGGTTGGCTATAAATCGCCGTATATACGCGAGCTTCCCTTGGAGAGACCGCGGCTGTTTGAGAGTTCTTGGGGGGGGCATTTCCATGATTGCCTTAATCTTTGACGGATCTATCTCAACACCTCGGTGTCGGACGATGAATCCCAGGAATTTGCCCGAGGAAACTTCGAATGCACACTTGAGAGGGTTCATCTTCAAGTTGTACTGTCGAAGGCGTTGAAATACGGTCTTCAGATGCTCGAGATGTTCCTCGTATGATCTGCTTTTCACCACGAGGTCGTCGATATAGCACTCGACGATTTCATGTATGAGGTCATCGAAGATCTTCGTCATGGCCCTCTGATAGGTGGCACCAGCATTCTTTAGACCGAAGGGCATCACCTTGTAGCAAAATATGCCCAAAGGAGTCCTTACGGCGGTGTGCTTCTGGTCTTCGGGATGCATCTTTATCTGATTATACCCTGACGAGCCGTCCATGAAGGAGAAAACCTCGTGAGTGGACGTATTATCTATCATCAGCTCGGTGACTGGCACTAGGAAATCGTCCTTCGGGCAGGCTTTATTGAGATCCCGAAAGTCCACGCATATGCGCACTGTCCCATTTTTCTTCATCACGGGGACGATGTTGGCGATCCATTCAGGATATTGAACCTCCTGGATAAAGCCAAAGTCGATCAGCTTCTTGACCTCGGCGTTGATGCTCATCTCAAGCTCGAGCCGCATTCTCCTCGGTGCCTGTTTGACTGGCTTGACGTCCGGGGATATTGCCAATTTGTGCACAGCAATTTCTGGATCTAGTCCCGGCATTTCGAAATAGTTCCATGCGAAGCAATCTCTATGATGTACAAGCAAGTCTTTTAACGCAGCCACCCTTTCTTCAGATAGCAGCTCGCTGACGAATGTCGGTCGCGGGTCATTCGCCGTTCCCAACTCAATTTTCTTGAGGTTATCCGTAGTAGTATGTATTCCATCCTCCAGCTCTTTCGGTGCTGGCGGAAATTCTGAGATCACCTCATCGTTGCTGTTTTCGAAGCACCAGGGAAGGTCATCCATGTTCTCGGGCTCTTCTTTTGATATTGTTATCATGTGACAAGTACGAATTCGTTTCCAAGCCCAATGTGGAACTGGTTCTTCTTTCGTGGCCTTGGGTTCGTGCTTCTGTGGCGGCGTTACCCTCCAGTTGTCAGACAGAGCGAACTTGCCAAGCTGATACTGATCTTCGACCCAATTCTTGAAGGTGAAGCAGTCTTCGAGAGGATGCCCTATCACTCGGTGATAAGGGCAATAGTCCGGATGAGAGACTTCGCTTTCTTGTTCGGGGTGTTTGGACTCCGGCAGCGTAAGCATCTAATGTTTTAGAGCGAGATCAAGTATTTTCTTTGTCTTGTCCCGAGGAAAAGAGTACGCTCGACCCATTTTTCTTATGAGGGATAGATCGGAACCGCTCGATTCCCGCTTGCGTGGCCTCTTAGTCCCACTTCGTTGTTGTTGAGCGCCTTTTTCGCGTTTCGACTTGTTTCTGCCTCTGCGTCGAGCCTTTTTTATAACAGGTTGACATGGAGCGACATCTTCATCTTTCACAGCTTGTAGGAGGAGGCGTTGCGTTTTGGCTTTCTCGTAGATGGCCATTTCGCGGTTATGGTCATCTCGGACTTTTTGACCAGCTTCCCTTATAAGCTTGTCCATTTGTTCTTCGAACGACGGACTGGGCACTTTTGCATCAGAAACTTTTACTGGTTCAGGATTAGCGTCCTCCCATTGGGCATCCGCTTCTTCATCAAAGTCATGCACGACGTAGCAACTGTGGAGTAGCTCTCGTTTCTTGGACCGAATGTATCCAAGCCCGCTTGTTTCCATTCTCCCGTTAGGCAACTTGTGCTGAGTCCCGGGAACGTTCCAGACCCTATCATAGAATTTGGCTTTTCGAGCGGTCTGTTTGAAGGATATCCCCTGGCGCTTCAGCAACCTCTTCAAGCCTTCTGTATAATATCTGGGGAGACGGATGGGCTGAAGCCTGTCAAGCGTAGGATCCATACCGTGCCAGATTTCTTTCTCCACCTTAGTTTCTTCAGAGCGGTAGAATAGAATTGATTTTTCGCCTTTTCGCCTGGGAGGGATGTAGAACGTCCGTAGCTCCTCTACACTGTAGATATCAAGTGCGTCCAGTTCTTTATGGTGTTTAGGTGGAACCATGGCGACTTGCAGACTTTGCTCTTCGTCAGCGGATGTTTGTATTGAAGGTCGAACAGAGAATACAGCATGGACCTCATCTTCCGAGTCGCTACCAAAGATCAACGTAGGAGCATATGGTCCCGGCTTGTTGTATTGGGGCGGACCCGAATAAATCATCTCTTCCTCTTCTTCAGTATCACTCCCGAAGACAGGAATGGTGGCGTTAGCCTTGTTCTCCAGCTTGTGACACCTCTTTGTGTCTTCGAAATCCGGTAAAAAGTATTTGGCATCTTCATATTTGCGGACTTCGTTCACGGAGAACGGGTTCAGTTCTCCTGTCATGGTATACTCGAGACCAACCTTAAAATACTTCATACACTGATGTTGTGTAGAAGGGATGATGTTGTACTCGTGTAACCATGGTCGGCCGAGCAGAGCATTGTAGCATGTCTTGGCGTCTATAACGTGGAACTTAATATCCGTGACGAGTAGCCCAAAGCGTAGCGTCAGTATCACAGAGCCAAGAGTTCTTGATGATTGGGAGTCGAACCCGGAGATGGTGATCTTGTCCCGAGCAAGGTGTTGGACGCTCATGCAGATTTCTTTTAACACCCGCACGTTGAGGAGATTAACGGAGGATCCATTGTCGATCAGGATTTTTCCTATCTTTATATCGTGGCAGTATCCTAATACATAAAGGGGGCGATTGTGTTCGCACGTCCCAAGGAGAAGGTCCTCGTCGCCAAAAGTGACATCGGTCGTGTGCACTTCCTCCAATTCATCCTTCATCTTTTCTTCGGCCAGGAAAGCTTGGAATTGTTCCGGCTCTTGTAGTGCCTTGATTAATGAATCTCTCGCCTTTTTCGATAGTAAAAGGGCGTCAAGAATGCTGAGCTGCGAGGGTAGCTTCCTCATATGCGCAAAGACGTTGTAATCCACCTTATTTCTCTTTGGCGGGTCCTTGGCGGCTAGCTCTTCCATGACTTGGTCATCTAGGGCAATATCCTGAGAGATCTTCTCTTTTCCCTTATCTTTTTTATTTGAGGGTCCGAGATTCTTTTCGGGTAGCGTCCGATTACGCAGCCTGATATTTTCACAGACCTTCTGCTCTTCTTCTTTTCCTGAGATGGACTCTTTAAAGAGAGGGCTAAGAGCCTGCTCCTCGTCGGAATCGCTCCCGAATGTAAGCACTTGTGATCCCCCGGCGTTAACCATGCGACAATTGCCGGTAGTTCTGTTAAGCCCTTCGGTCGTATTTTTCCGCTCCTGAAGAGTTTTGCGCTTCTCCCGCTTAAAATGTTGTCGATGAGCAACATATCCTTGCCACCGTCTATTGAAAGCTTTGCACTCTTCAGTGGGGTGTGAAATCTTCCGATGATATAAGCAATAGGAGGGGTGCATTTCCACTTCACCAGTAATGCTTCCTTCCGAGGATGGTAGCTTCATGCCCATTGATATGGCCTTAGCAAACCTTTTTCTTGTCTTGAATTTGCTTTTGTCCGTAGTGGATGTATTTTGCTCCAGCGGAAGTGTCTCAGCTCTTTCGTCAAGTCGCTGGCGCTTGGCCCTTTCAAATATAGCCGTCTCGCGTTCCCGATCAGCTTTACTTTTCAACAAAGCTTCGTTGAGGAATGCGTCAATTACTTCATCTGATGGCCCCAGAATTTTTGGTTCAGGATCTGCCCCCGGCTTTTCAGTGCAAGGAGTCTCCTCATCGTCCGTCAACGAATGTGAGATCATATGGCAGCTCGCCACGTATTCCTCAGACTCATCCGATGAACTTTCCTCCTCATCTTCCTCTTGAAACACATGTTTGAGGAATTCTTGGAGTGTTATGGGAGTCCGTGCTTTCTGGTTGTATTCCTCCAGCGCGTCAATTTGTTTTTGTAAGTCTGTGCGCTTGTCGCCAGGCTTCACAGGCTTCTTGGATTTCTTCTTCTTCTTCTTCGAAGATTTTGACGGCTGGTTGTGAGTGCTTGGGCCACCACCATCGGTCTTTGGAGTTGGACGCGGCTTCAACATCCCTTCAATGACCTGCGGTTCCAACGGGTTCTTCCACCTGATCGCTGGGCACGTTTGAAGATCGTTCAGCATCCTCTTTGTCTTGGCTGACAGCACAACCTCCCATGGGGCTTCTTCGACGAGAGAGCACGTTGCCCCTGGCATATTTATCCTTTTAGAGGCGTGAGGTTGCGGAGGATTCACCTTCCATCTGTCGGATAACGCGAACTTGTCCTGTTGGTACTGGTCTTCAAGCCAATTTTTGAAGACGTAGCAATCTTCGATCGGATGACCCAGTACCCGATGATAGGGACAGTAGTTAGGCTCATTGACATCATTCGGTTGCGACGGACGTTTTGGATCCGGCTGATTTATGAGTCGGTTGCGCAACGCCAGCTCGAACAATCTTCTCGTTTTATCTCGGGGAAACGAGTAAGGACGTCCTATCCTCTCCTCAAGGGGTACGTGCGGACGCATATTATTTTGACGAACAACTGGCTTCGAGTTGCTCGGCTGTTGTTGAGCATTAGCGACAACGATCGCTTTCCCCTTTCCCTTTTCATTTCGGGAGTCCGGTTTTGGAAGGGGAGGTTTATGGCCCATCTGATCCATTTGCGCTAGCTTTTCGATCAGGGCCTGGAAGGTAGTCGGCTTGAAGAACATCATAAATTGCGAGATGGTTGCTTGCGGATCAAGGGTTCCCACAAACATACCCACTGCGGGAGCTTCTTCAATGCATTGCTCGCATTTTGACCATAAGTTCCGCCACCGTATAGCATATTGGACCCATGTCTCGCCTGGCTTCACCCTGGCATTAATCAATGCCGTCATCGGGGTGCGTTCGCTGGCGCTTGCAAAACGCTGGATAAACAGCAGCTCCATCTCTGCGAAAGTTTTGATAGAGTCGTTTGGGAGCTCAGAGTACCACTCGAACGCTGTATCTGACAAGCTGCCAACGAACTGGCGAAGCAACAACTTATCATCACCGCCGGTGTTGCCGCAGAGTGCCCTGAACTGAGCAACATGCTGATGGGGATTGCCCGCCCCCTTGTAGACGTGGAATTTGGGTATTGTATAGCCCGGCGGATACTTGATTTGATCGTACCAACTCGGATATGGTCGCCCTGTTTTTACGACCTGACTGGCTGCTTCAGTCGCATGATGAACCCGTATTTGTTGGGCTATATACTCGTCCAAGTCAACTTTGGAGATTGTCTCCTCCCTGGCTGTTGACAGAGCCGGTGGAGGATTTGACGTTTCTCCTCTATCGTCTTCAAGGACAATCGGGGGATCTTCAGCTGGAGGATCTTGTTGGATCATCATCCCCACCATGTCTTGGAACAGGAAGGCTATACGCTTTATGTTGGTTGCTTGTTCAGCAGGCTCTTTATCCTTCTTCTCCAATATCCGACGAAAGAATTCGGCGTCAGTTTCTTGTTCCTGGCGTTCATCCGAGGACGTTTCAGGGTTTTCTTTTGGCCCAGTGAGTGCAGCCATCGCAGTCATCATTTCTTGGAGCTTCTGCTGCTGCTCCTGCGCTTTGGTCACCGATCGCGTAAGCGGTCTATGACCTGTGGATATGCGGCTGTCCTCTTTACCAGACGCCATGTAAACGGTATGAACTACGATGCCCCCGGACTTAGGGCGTTTGGGTTCACCACCTTTGATATTCGCCGTCGGCGTGAAGACTTTCTCCGGCCTTCTCCTCTTATGGGCCGTTGAAGTTGAGGGGGCCGTTGCTTTGGGCACCCAAGTGGTCGTCGCCTTTCGTTGCTTGACAGAGGGATTTTCTTCCTGCCGACCTTTCGATTTCTTGTGTTGGCGAGAGAAATCAGGATCAATCACAGATTCTCGGACTCGTCGCCATGTCTTGTAGATCCTGGAGGACAGCGATTGAGGAGACTGCTCCGGCTTTTCAGCTTCCTCGGCGGTCTCTACCGGTGGAGGAGATCTTTTGAGCACCGCAGTTGGCGAATTTCTGCGTACCCTGTTCAGCAGCTCAAAGTTGTTCCCAGTTGGAACAGCAGCATTAACTTCCACCGTTGGAGCTAGCGGAGTTATCCCAGAGGGGGAGTTGCCCCCAGTCTTCCTTATCCGGCGCCAGTGGCGTCGTCGGGCGTGACGAGCTGTCGGTATTGGTTCAGCGACAGAGACAGCTTCTTCTTGCCCCCTATTCAGGCGAGGGAATGTTGCCGGTGTCAGCCTCTTGAAGACTGACGTCCGTTGAGGGGTTGTGTCCAAGCGGTCAAAAGCAGATTTCTTAGCGTGAGTGGGAATAGTCAGCCTTGCAAAGACTGACTCTTTGACAGGAGAAGCCGCCTTGGCGACTTCGGGAGCAACCGTCTTCTTTGGGATGACCGCCTCAGGTATCATGGGCTTCTTGATAGGCCATTTGGTGCTCGAGCTTAGCCTGGTGAAGACTGAAGAATTGGACGACCCGTTGAAAGGGGCCGTGGGAGTAGCAAGTCGATCGAAGACCGACTTTTTTGAAGCTTCCGGTGCGGGCACAGGGATGGTGAAGCTTGCTGGAGGGATCATGGTTCCGAAAAACAGGCCGGTGGTGGCCTGAGTCACTTGCTCCACAGGCATAGTAAGGACGGAGGCCGCTTGAGGCCCATATGCTACACCTCCAGGTGAGGTGGAGCGTCGGTTGCATTGGCACTTCGAGCAGTTCGAGCAATTTGAGGCCATTGATGCTTGATTTCTGCGCCAGGCAAAAGACCAAATCTTAGTAACTTGAAATCCAAAGGCAACCATTAACAAACCGCGATTCGTTCGCGAAGACGACACACGAAGTGTGGAGTGGAAAGAGGAAAAGGTCCCACCGGGCGTACCAGAATCTGTTCCCCTCCGAATGACTACGCGACGTAGACGCGATGAACGTCTTGCCTGAGATTCGGGGCAGATGCTATTTGGTTTTATCCGTCTACCTCTCCGAAGATGCCAAGTTGATTTATGGCACCATGTATCGGAGGTTTAGACGGATGCGGCCGATGTAGCAGACTTCGTCAGATTCCCCCTCGCTAGAGGGGTTTTTGATTGTGGGGGCGTTCTTCCCTGCAGGCGCAAGCCCCTGCAGTTAATTACGCTACCGCATCGCGATAGCAACTTTCTCCTTCTCCAGGATTTCACTTCGTGTCGTGTGTGTTTGTTTTGTTTGTGGATGCCCGTGGATTGTATACGGAGACTAAGTTATGCCGTCGCCCGTAGGACATGGATTAGTCCAAATCCGTATTTACTTAGATTTGGGTTTGGTGTTTTAGTTTAAGGATACGTTAGCCATATTGAGGCTAAGATCAACTTAAACGTTCGTTAAGGATACGTTAGTCTGATTTAAGAATAAGATCAACTTAACGGAAAGAGCATTTAGGGGCTCTATTGTTCCAGTTTAGGGACGTAGTGGTCCATATGTAGTTTAAGGATATTTTGGTCCATTGGTAGTTTAAGGACATTGCGGTCCGTATTCCAGTTTAGGGACATGGTGGTCCATATTCCAGTTTAGGGACATGATGGTCCATTAGTTTAAGGACGCTTAAGTTCGTGGGTTTAAGGACCCCACAGTCCGTATCTTGGTTTAAGGACGCATAAGTCCGTGGGTTTAAGGACCCTACAGTCCGTGTTTTGGTTTAAGGACGCATAAGTCTGTGGGTCTAAGGACCCCACAGTCCATGTTGATGTGTGGTTGTCGGGACCCGTCACCTCTCTGACGTCGTTGAAGGATTACAACGATAGGAGTCAGAGGAGTTCGGAGATGTACCCTCGAACCGGTTGTAAATTGATTTAGGAGAGCAGCCGTGCTCAGTCAATTTAATTTGAGGACTTACGGCCATGATTGGGCTAAGTCCAGTTTAAAAATGTTTAACATTTTATTTGTCTTTGGCCTATTAGGCCTGTGCACTGTATTTGTTTTATTTTTGTTTGGGCTCTGCCCTTTTATAAATGATGCAGAGCATCTATTTTGTTTGGGCTCTGCCCTTTTTAATGCATTGCATTTTATTTTGTTTGGGCTATGACCTTTTATAAATGATGCAGAGCATCTGCTTTGTTTGGGCTTTGCCTTTTTAATGCCTTGCATTTTATTTTGGCCTGCTAGGCCTTTTTGATTTGGGCTTGGCCCTTCAGTAAACAATGCAGTGCATTTGTCAGGCGCTTTGCGTCAATCATTGAGCGCAAGCGCTTGTGGTGGTGACACATGTCGCGCAAGAACAGTGCGCTGCGCTAGTGCGCTGCGCTTGCGTTGCTGACACGTGGCGCGCTCTGGTGAGTTGCGCCAATTTCAGAGAGCAATGCTCTATCTTAAAAGCGCATGGCGCAAGTGGTTCTGGTGCTGACACGTGGCGCTCTCTGGTGGCTTGCGCCAACCCAAGAGCGAAACAGTGCAGTTTTGCAAGTCCAAGGCACTGTTTCAATAACTTGATCTAATTTTGGATTCAAGAAAAGAATCTTTTAGATTCCAGAACCAATGGTTCATAAAAAAGTGCAAGGCACTATTATTATTTGTTTTTTATTGAAGATCATTGATCTTGTTCTTAGATCAATGATCTCTTAGAAGAAATTCTTCTATTTTATAAAGGTTTTTACCTTTTTCTTGAGTCTCTTTTCAAGTTTTTTCAGAGTTGAAGTTCTTGATGATTCTTAATGTTGATGATCTTTTGAGTTGGGGTCTAGGGGTCTTTATATAGTGCCCATAGATTTGTTAAGTTTGTTAAAGAGATCATTCTCTGAGTGATTTGGGGAATTTTTCCCACCGTTGGATCTTTGATCCAAGGGCTTCTGTTTTACGGAAGGCAATCTTCTTGTTTTAACAAGAACAGAAGGATCTTACTAGAATTTTAATTCTGTTTGGCGCAAACGCCCCAGCGCATGACACGTGTCACGCAGCGCAGAGCGCAGCGCAACTGCACTGACACGTGTCGCGCAGCGCATCTGTGCTTGCGCATCTGCGCTGACACGTGTCGCGCAGCGCACGGCGCAGCGCGACTGCGTTTGCGCTGACACGTGTCGCGCAGCGCTTGCGCAACTGTGCTGACACGTGTCGCGCAGCGCAGCGCTTGCGCAACTGAAGCGTTGCTTCCTTTAATTTTGTTTTAAATAGAGCCTTGCTCTGATTGGGCGCGCTGCCTTGGGCGCTGCGCTGACGTATCAGCTTTTGACACGTGGCGCGTTGCGCGCAGCGCAAGGAATTTGAAGCGTTGCTTCAAATTTTGAATTTTTGAAATTCAAACAGAGCTTTGCTCTGATTGGGGGAAACAAGTTGTACACGATAATAAAGTCAAACCAGATAGCATACTATCATCTCGAGTAAGACTGTCCTACCGGTATAGGTCCTCCCTCAATCATTGCAATCACGTACCTGCGATCCAATAATTGACTTTGAGGGCACTATATCCAATAATCTCCCACTTGCACTTAAGGCTAATTATTGCGATGTCGCATACTCACAGCCCGTGTGATACCGAACACCCAACTCCTCTACTAATCAGTTTCACAAAGCTCATTTGTAAAACTCTTGTGTTCGAGAAATAGCCTCAATGAGTGGATCCGCCCTGATGTTTCTTTCTATGTCTCTCTTAATCTCAAGTTCGCGGAGAAAGCCATCTCCCGAATTGAGTAATACATGTCTTAGAATATGTCTGGATATCTGATGGGACTTAGTTCATAAATGAACTCCAAATCCAAACTTCTTAGACTGTATCGATAACTGAAACTAATCAGTGTTCAGCACCATGCCTCCCACAGTATCATCTTGGGCCACCAATCCATAATACTTCTCCTTTTGCCAGAGGAAAAACTATAACTCTGACAATCACTCTGTCATCCATGTCACCTTTGGAAGCCTGGAATAATAACCGTCTCTGAAAGAGGCTGCCGTCATCTAATCCGTAGAGCATCCACTTATGTTCTAAAACTGCTTCCTTATGTTTCTTCAGGATTAGATTAATATAAACTTATCGCATCTGGTGCAAAAACAACATCTGGTGTGGTACTTGACATCTCACGATTGACTCAATTGCCTAAGGAAGTGATATGCCAATCATGCACATCCCTCTCCCCTTTAGTCTGTAAGACACCTTTAGAGAGGGTGACTCCGTCACCTGCAGGTACACCACCATGCCAGGAGTCATCTATCCTAAAATACCTTTAGAATACTGTCAAAGTACCCAGATTAAGAAACTATCCAATTCTAGATCTAAAACCATAGATCTTGTAACCAGAATGTCTAATATCATATTAATATCTTATGTAGAGAAATAACTGTGTGACAACCACAGTATAACCGATCGTAGTATAGGAATTTTACTTCCTACTCTGTGTATGTCATCCAAATACTAGGACATCACACCCTACTACCTTCTCAACAGATCCATCCATTATTCTGATGAAGTCAAACCCATGACTGTCACATCAAAAATAGATGATCTATCTCCGTTATATCCGCTCTAGTCTATAAATAGACATAAGCTACTTGCCCACTATGCTTCCGCTGCTCCCACTGACCACAACAACCCTCTGGCAGAATAATATATACGTGCACTTCTAAAGCTAGTTTAGAACGACGCTATACTTAACCTCCTGCCGGGTCTCATAGCCTGGAACAACAGTAGTGTCAAGTATGGGTAAACAAGAACCTCCCTGTCACCGTCCTTGAGGCTACCGGAGTACCTCTCGGGTGCCTGAGGTTACCCACCATATTTGCGGAGTGTCTAATGGAATGTCAAATCTGATTGAATCTATAGGTCCTATTGAATTTTCCGTAATCGTTTGCGGTTCTGGAATCACTTCCAGTTCTACCATACTCCCACTACTGTTTTCTGAAAAAATCCATTTTACTAAAACTGTGGCGAGTCAAGAACAATATCACCATTGATCTTCCAGATGGTAGAAAGTCAACCCCCGTCATAGCCTGGGCCAACCCACAAACTGCCATTACAGAAACGTGCCCTGAGTTATCCAGAGTCTGGTTTTAAGCATAAGTCGGACAACTCCCCGTACCTTAACATCGTTAAGATATGAACCATTCTATATCCAATATAGAAACTTTGGCACTTATTTAATTGGAACCAGATTCTATGTAAGTCCATGCTACCTCTCCCGATACTTTCGGGCATGCGGAATTTGATAAAAAACGATTTTCTAAGAGGTGGTAACATGGACTTAAAATCCGGATCTTTGTTAAACATCTAACTAACAACCTAACTACGATGCTAACTACTCGGTTAGGGGGTTATACCTTTCTTTTTCTCGAACTCCTTCGTCTTCAAGCCTCGATGGATGTCCGGATCGCCTTCACTCCGTCGTCTCCTTGCGCCGAAGATAGATCCACCTCGAAAGCTTCTACCTTTGGCTTCTTCTTCGGTCTTTGAAGAAACTAGTTCACTTGGTTTGCCAAACCTTGTGAACTCGAGTGAGTAGAGAAGAGTTTGTATGGGATTTTATCTATGGTTCTTGGTTCTCAACTCATGAGACAAGTGAACCATAGAGTCAAGAGAGGGAGAGCAAGAGGAGGAAGATGAGAGCTCAAGAACAAGAGAGAGAATGAGCATGAAAGAATGAGAGAAGACTTTTCTCATTTGGCTCTCATAATCCAAAACAATCATAACACATCATATCAATCAAGTATTATGTGATGGTTTAAGCAACCATAGCCATATCATTTCATGCACTCATTTTGCACAAAAGAGCAAGCAAGCGCAGCTATAGTTATCATGATGGTCAACTAGTCAAGCCTAGTCAACCGGTCAACAAAGTCAACAAGTCAACAAAAGTCAACAAGTCAACAAAGTCAACAACTCAACAACCATGTCACCATAATACCTAATTAATATAATTGTTAATCACATATCATATTCTCATTAGAGTTGAGCAAAAAGTCAATAGTCAACTGTCAACGGTCAACAACCCTAATGAGAATCCTCCGTCTCTGTCTCTCCGTCAACTGTGCATACACACCCGCATCCGCTTTCCGAGGAACACGAATACAAACTGGATAAATCCAATCCCAATACATACACTAGGATCTGGTTTAAACCAAAGCCCGCTAGTGTCTACTGTCCGGACACTGTACGTGCACAAGTGCACGGATGTGACCGAACCCTGTCGCAAAAACCATGCGACCTGTCGCAAAACCATGCGACCTCTACTCTTTTGCCTAAAGGCGAATAGCTTTCTGTGTGGGACTCTAAAGACTCGACACTACGCTGGCAGTGGGTTTAACCACAGACCGCAAGCGGCACTAGCTGTGCGTAACGGTCCCCAGGTAGAAGCCGACAAGAAGACTGACGAGGTGAAACCCATCTGAACTCCTACTGAGCCTGAATGTGACAATCTCCGTACAGTCCGGTCTGTTCGTCTGATACATCGCATGGCGGGCCTAGGGGGGCGGTAAACGTCAGTCCCCTAATAGCGGTACAAGTCGTGTCGGAGTGAAGCCCAAAACACCCTGAGATAACACTGGAAGCCTACCAGTATATCTCGATTGCCCTGGCCAGGGACTACTCGTGTAATGGCTCTCCTAGACACAGCGCGATGTCAACCCCCAATACCGGGAGAGATGAATCCTGTCTAACCGTCACTGCCTCCAAGTGCTTCGGGACTGCACCCAACTACCACCTGTTTGCACGACTCCTTTGAGCCGTGGTAGGGTAGTAATCAAAGTACAATGGGAACACACTCGAGACTAAGTGACAGTGTCAAGTCAGCGGACTAAGCTGTACTCATGTCACCTGGGAACTGATAACTGACGATAGGTATAATACCAACCGGTCAGTTCCCGACGAGTCCTGTCCAGTGTACTCGTAACCCAACGAGCACCCGCATACTATCTCCAGTACGACGTACTGACGGCTGTGGGACAGACCGTCTCCCACTCTGGGTTGAGAAGCGCATGCGCTAGTCTACTCCGGAGTATCGATGCCCTGTCTCGATAGTCCTGCGACTAGGGACCTGCATAAGGATGTGCTTATAGATTACCCAGCCCCACTAGTGTGACTGCCATCACAACGCTGGTAATCAAGCAAAGATCCTAAGGGCTCCACTAATGTGTATAGGTGATATACTAAAATAAACACAAGTACACATTGAAGTAGAAACAAACCAAGTAGCATACTACTATATTGAGCAAGATTGTTTATACAAGGTGAATATCCCAAGCTTCCATTAAGTAATATACAAACTAGTATGATACAGTAATGGCATCTAGGGCATATACACTAACAATCTCCCACTTGCACTAAGGCCATGTACTGGCGTATCGAAGACCTATCATCTCGATCAGCCGCTCGAACTGAGTCTGGGGCAAGGCCTTGGTGAATGGATCTGCAGTGTTATCTTCTGAAGCGACTCTCCGAACATCGATCTCCTGGCGATCCACGATCTCCCTGATCAGGTGATACCGCCTCAAGATGTGTCTGGATCTCTGATGGGACCTGGGTTCCTTCGCTAAAGCTATAGCCCCGTTGTTGTCGCAATACAGAGGTATTGGATCAACAATGGACGGAACCACCTGAAGTTCTTTCAAGAACTTCCTTATCCAGACAGCTTCTTTTGCGGCATCAGATGCAGCGATGTATTCCGCTTCCATCGTCGAGTCTGCAACGGTTTCCTGTTTGGAACTCTTCCAACACACCGCCCCTCCATTGAGGGTAAAGACAAAACCCGACATGGACTTGGAATCATCCTTGTCACTCTGGAAGCTGGAGTCAGCAAAGGCCTCGATCTGGAGGTCTTTTCCGCCATACACCAAGAACATCTCCTTAGTCCTTCTCGGGTACTTGAGAATGTTCTTTACCGCTATCCAGTATTTCTCCCCTGGGTCTGACTGATACCGGCTTACCACACTGAGTGCATAAGCTACATCCGGTCTGGTACACAACATCGCATACATTATAGAGCCTACCGCAGAAGCGTAGGGTATAATAGACATGCGATCCCTCTCCAAATCAGTCTTGGGAGACATCTCTTTAGAGAGGGTGATCCCGTGACAAGACGGCAGGTTACCGCGCTTGGAATCTTCCATACTGAATCTTTTCAGTATGGTGTCGATGTACATGGACTGCGAAAGTCCTAATATCCTCTTGGATCTATCACGATGGATCCGGATCCCCAGGATGTATGAGGCATCACCCAGGTCTTTTATGGAGAACCTGTGTGACAAGAACCCCTTGACAGATTGTAGCATAGGAATGTCGTTTCCTATTAAGAGAATGTCATCCACGTATAAAACGAGGAATACTACAGTTCTCGCTACAAATCTACTATAGATGCATGGTTCATCTGGATTTTTGATAAAGCCAAATTCCTTGACCGTCTCATCAAAACAGATGTTCCAACTCCGCGATGCCTGCTTCAGTCCGTATATGGACTTAAGCAACTTGCACACCTTTCTGTTGCTCCCACTCTGAATGAAACCCTCTGGCTGATCCATATAGACACACTCCTCTAAATTTCCATTTAGAAAAGCTGTCTTTACGTCCATCTGCCAAATCTCATAATCGTGGAAGGCAGCAATGGCAAGAAGGATCCGAATGGATTTCAGCATAGCTACTGGAGAAAGTCTCGTCATAGTCCAAACCAGGTCTTTGACGAAAACCCTTTGCTACCAGTCTAGCTTTATAGGTCTCAACCTGTCCATCTACACCAATCTTCCTTTTGAAGATCCACTTGCATCCTACGGGTTTTACCCCGTCTGGAGCAACGTCCAACGTCCATACTTTGTTGGTGTACATGGACTCCATTTCGGTCCGCATTGCATCCAGCCATTTTACCGAGTCGACGCTCTGAACGGCTTGCTGGAAGCTAGTAGGCTCATCATAATCTATGATGCAATCCTCTCTATCCCGGTCTATGAGAAAACCGTAGTATCTCTCGGGCGGATGAGACTGCCTACTACTCCTGCGGAGCGGCGTAGGAATGTCCTGTTCTTTTGAACCCTCAGGTTCCACTAAGCTTTCAGTAATAGCCCGTGGTTCTGGAATTTCTTCCAGTTCTACTGTGCTCCCACTTATCTGGGTTTCCAAAAACTCAGTTTCCAAGAAGTAGGCATGACGAGAAACAAGAACTTTTTGTTCATCTTCGCAGTAGAAGAAATATCCCTTGGAGTTCTTTGGATATCCCACGAACTTACACTGTACTGAGCGTGCCTCGAGCTTGTCCGCATGCTGCTTTTTAACAAAAGCTGGACATCCCCATGTCTTAATGTGCTTAGGATAGGGTCTCTTCCCACACCACATCTCATATGGTGTAGTAGGCACAGTCTTAGTTGGAACTCGGTTCAAAAGGTATGCAGCTGATTCTAGCGCATATCCCCAGAATGATCGCGGTAACTCAGCGTTACTCATCATGGACCGTACCATATCCAATAGGGTTCGGTTCCGTCTCTCCGATACACCGTTTGTAGGGTTCCTAGGCACTCTAGTGAGGTCTCTAAAGGCATCTACCATGCCAATTTCAAAAATTCGGTGCCGAGAAACCCTAATGTACGGATCGTCGGCTAGATTTCTAGGCGAAATAGAAACTAGTTAACACTTAACTAAAGGAATACGGAAATACAACCTTTGTAGATCTGGTTCTCCACCTCCATAGCTCCGAGATGAGGTCCTCTCCGCTGTCCAAATCGAATCCGGGCACTAGCGTCGGCTTCATCGGAGACTGGACGGGCTAGGTCGTCGACGACGTGCCGAAGATGATCTACGTCGAAGCATCACTAGATCGAGCTCCACCTTCACCAAGTCTTGAAAACTTGTGAAGGAAACACACTCTACTACTTGGCAAGAGGTAGAGGATGAAGAAATAGGAAGTGGGTAAACTTTAGTTTTGGATTTCTCACTCATTTGCTCAATTCACCATTGATGAAGAAAGCTTTTTCTTCTTGAGTTCAAGGAAGAAGAAGAAGAAATGATATGATAAGTTAATTAATCATCAAAAGAAAAATCAATACTTATCATAACACTTACCATAGTTAAGTGTAGAGAGTTAACCAAAGTTAGTGAGTGGTTAGGGTTTGGCATAAAACAAAAATGGTGGACTTTTCAAAAGTTCAAGAAACTTCAACAAAAGAAATAAATAAAGCCACCATTTTCCTTTTGCCAAAAATAAATAAAACAATAAATAAATCATTTAAAACCCTTAACCATTAACTAATTATGGTTTAAACATACATTTAACCAAGTATTGCATGTATCATCAAACATGATACAAGCAAGTGCACAAAATCATATCGCATATGCAATGCGCACACCCGAGCGAGAAAATCCATTTAAAGTGAACCGATACTAGTTAATGCAAAGTAATATATCAAATATATAATTATACAATAAATCATTAAATCAACACTTGATTTAACGATCCGGTCATATCGCATATAACCGACTAGTATTCAATGTATCGGCTTATCGAATCAACCTTTGATTCGATAACTAGGTTATATCGCATATAACCATTCGATACATTCATCGCGAGAATGGAATACGGTATCACATACACGCATTATTCACGGTCCCGCACATATCTCATATGCGCTCCTATTTCGTTTCGCTTGAGCCAGGAAACCTCTGTGTAGGACTCTAAAGACTCGTCAATACGCCGGCAGCAGATGATGATCATATCAAACACCCACAAGCCGCAAGCGGTCTGCTAAACGTAACGGCCACCCGGGTATTGAGCGATCTGAAGATCGACGAGCAAGCCCGCTCACACTCCAGTGAATCCAACCAGTAACACTACCGTACAGTCCGGTCTGATCGTCTGATATGTCGCATATCTTGCCTAGGGGTGGTAAACGTCAGACCCCAATAGCTCGATAAGTCGTGTAGATATGAGGTCTATAACATTTCGAGAAACTACTGGTAACACTTACCAGTAAATCTCAGCAACCCTGGCCAGGGATTTCCTGTTATAGCCAATCGAACACAGCGCAACATCAACTCCCTATACCGGGAGAGACGAATCCCCTCCTATCGCTCATTGCCTCCATGTGACTCGGGACTGTACCCAAAAACCACTGTTTTGCACGCCCTCTTGGACGTGGTAAGATGGAAATCAAAGTACAGTGGGAACCACACAAGACTCTATGACGATCTCGGGTCAACAGACTACTCTGTACCAGTGTCACCAAAGAACTGCCATCTGACGTGAGGTATAATACCATCTGGGAGTTCTCGGCGAGTCCGTCCAGTGTACCCAGTCTCCACTGAGCACCCGTATATCATCTCTGATGTCAAACACCAATGGATATGGGATCATCCATCGCCCATCTGTATGGGTCGAGAAGGTACACGCTAGTCTACTCTGGTATATCGATGCCCCATCTCGATACACCCACGACTAGGGACTTTGAAGGATGTACTTATGGACTACCATGTCCCCACTAGTATGATCCGCATCATAGTCCAGGTAGTCAAGTACACATCCTAAGGGCTTTACCAACATGTAACAGAGAGACAATCAGTGTACACGTTAAGGTAAAGAGTAACCAGATAGCATACTATCATGTCGAGCAATAAAGTCCTCCCTATATATGTCCCAGCATCCACTACAATATACATCCAATGTACAGTAATGGCCTCTAGGGTATACATATAACTAACAATCTCCCACTTGCACTAGGGTCATCTGTAGCAGTGGTTGTAGTATCTCATACTCAACCATCCCATAAAAGTCTCTCTCTCTGAATAGGCCTTCGTGAGTGGATCTGCTGCGTTATCCTCTAAGTCTGCTCTCCTTGCCTCGATCACCTTGGAGATCAACCATCTCCTTGATCAGGTGATACTGCCTTAGAATAAGTCTGGATCACTGATGGGACCGGCGTTCCTTGGCATAAGCCACAACTCCATTGTCTCACAATGGTAGGAACGTAGTTCATCTCATGAACTAATATACATCCAAACATCCTCTTTGGTAGCATCATAAGTAGCGATGTATCCAGCCTTTATCGTCTAGTATGTTACGGTATCTAGCTTGGAACTCTTCCAACATACCGTCCCTTTACTGAGGGTAAAGACAATGCCTGCGACTGACATTCAGTCGTCTTTATCACCCTGGAACACTTCCAGTGATACTCCCCAGGATCGATTGATACCATCTCACTACAGCTAGTGAGAATCCTAACATCTAATTAAATCTATCTCATAGATCCAAAACTCAGGATTAAGGAGGTATTACTTTGATCCTATATGGAGAATCATTGTGATAAGCGGAGATTGACCGAGCGTAGCATAGGAAACTCCTTTCTTATCAAGAGTATGTCATCCACGTACTCTACGAGGATCATCACCATACTCCCCACTATCTTTTTGTTTATACAAGGTTCATCTACCATTTTGATGATGTCAAACTCTTTGACTAACACATCAAAACAGACGTTCCAACTCCGCGATGCCTGCTTTATCAGATAAAACATCTTGCACACGTTTCCGCTGCTCCCACTGTTTACGAAGCCCTCTGGCTGTGTACTTACAGACGTTCTCTTCTAAAACATCATTTAGAAAAGCAGTCAAGACACCCAACCACCAGATATCGTAGTCATGGTATGTAGCCGTGGCAAGTAGGATCTGGATGGACTTAAGCATAGGTACTGGAAAAGGTTTCATCATTATCCACGCCTGGTCAATGACGAAAACCTTTAACAAGTCTAGCTTTGAAAGTCTCAACTTTTCCATGTACACCAAGTAATCTTCTCAAGATATACTTGCTCCTGATGGGGATTTAACCCTTCAGATATAGCAACCAAAGTCCATACTTTGTTGGTGTATAAGGATTCCATCTCAGATCGCTAAACATCCAGCCATTCTTACAGAGTCTCACTCCTGATGGCCAGCTCGAAGCTAGTTGGGTCATCATCTCATGATGCATTCCTCGCTCCCACTGTCATCGAGAAACCGTAGTATCTCTCAGGTGGGTGAGGAATCCTACTAGATCGGCGGAGAGGCTGAGGTTCGTTGGTATCTACTGAATCCTTTGGTTGTACCAAATCATCTGTTGTATTTTGTATAGCTGGAACCTTTCCAGTTCTACATTACAGACCTTGCCACGAGCTTGTCCGGATTTTGCTTTTTAGACATAGGCCGGACAACCCCAAATCTTAATTAACTTAAGATATGGGCTCTTACCTTTCCATATCACATATGAATTGGTAGGCTACTGATTTGATTAGAACCCTATTCAATAGGTATGCAGCTTCTCAAGTGCATAACACCTTAAAAGGAAATAAGTAACTCAGTATTACTCATCATAGAGCACACCATATCAAATAGGGTGTATCTGCTCCGCCGCGATATACCATCGTGCTATGGTGTATACGGAGGAGTATTGCTGAGAGAGAATCTCATTCTCCTTTAGAATAGTCCAGGATTTCCGTGCTCAAGTATTCTCCTCCTTGATCACATCAAAGGACATAATACTTATACCCGTATTGGTTCTCTACTTCTAACTTATATTCTATGAATATCTCAAAAGGTTCGGACTTATGTTTCAACAGGAACATATGTCTGAATCTAAAGAGATCATCAGAGAACGTAATGAAGTACAAAGAACCGGTCTTGGCATGTGTAGACAGGGGACCTTACATACATCAACATGTATCAACCCAAGAGTTCATTAACTCTTTCTCTGTTTCCAATAAACAGAGCTATGGTCATCTTATCTTTGTGACATGACTGGCGAGTTTCACAAGATGTAAATTCAAACTAATTTAAATATGCATCTCTATGTAACTCTAGCTAGTCGGGTCACATTGATCTGATCTAGTCTACAATACCTCAAGAAGAATTCGTTCATTTCTGAACTCTTCCTCTTGTGTGTGTTCTGTATACGAAGAACTGTAGTTTGATTTAGAACATTAATGCTTTTAGATAACGTGCCTGAACCGATCAACTTTTGATATAGGAAATGTTCAAAACATTATCCAACAATACAAAATTTTATCGTTTCTTTACTAATAAAGAGACAGATATGATTTTGTATATCAGGTTCGGTATCTAATAACATTCGTTCAGAATCAATGTATTACAATACAGGGTGACAGTGACCAACAGACTTGGCTGCAACACTTGCCCCGTTTTCTGCCTCATGAAACTTATCACCCGTTCTCAGTTTTTCTACCCTTTTGTAGCCCTATGTAACAGATTACATATCTGGGATCCTGATCCGGTATCATATACCCAGGATGTGGAGGATACTGAGAAACAGTTCTCTGTAATGAACACACCCGAAGAAGATGCATCATATGCACTTTCTTCGTTTGGGCGGCACGGGAAATCTGGTATTCCCCAATTTCCTGTTCTGTCTTATAACAATTATAAGTTGGAGCGGGACCAACGTTCCCCAGCTCAGTATAACAAGCGGGTTCGGTCAATAATCCGTATTATTATCTTGATTAAGGCGTGATATGGTCGCTACCAGGAGAGAGAGAAGAAAACACTCAGCGTGCGCTCTTGCAAGAATAGATTGGTTATTATTTTATCTAATCAGGATGGCTCCCACTGCTTTTTATCAAATCTTCCTTCAAACCCTAAAAGGAAAGACTAGCCGGGATTAATTACACACTACAAGTTTGCCAATCTTTCAGCCAGGCCAGTGTCGGTACTTTGAGGGAGGTCCCCCGTGCTTTCGCACGAACCTAATTAATGTAAACCTCGTTTTCCCAGAGGCGTAACCCCGTTGACACCTTTCTAGACACCTACTTGATCGGCTAATTGTAATGTATAAAACTCTCCCAGGAGTAACTCTTACTCGCAGCGGGTATCGGGATCCAACTATCTCATAGAAGGTATGCAATCTCATTGCAAATTTCAACACTTGAAATTCCCGATAATATTTTGCCCCTAACCTCCTATGACCTTGACAAAGGCCAACAAACCATAGGATGCTAGTCAAGTCCAACCCGTCATTTCCTGATTGAATTAAACCCACCCGCACGGCCCCTGACAAAGGCCAACAAGGTCGCACGACTACCCTAACCCAATCTGCATCATATGCATAAGCAGATAAGCACCAGTTAGCTACCGCACACTGCGTCTTGACAAAGGCCAACAAACGCAGCACGAATACTAACTACTACTTATCTGAAATGACGGAGGGCTACGACAGGTTTTTCTGAAAACCTATTGCGTAATGAACTTGATATCGTTGTAGGATCGAATGAATTTTGAAATGGAGTGTTTTTGAGGCTTTTCTAGTTTTGCTAAAGGAGTCACTCCCGGTGAAGGGATCATCGGTCCTTTCCTCGTCGAATGAGGTGCGGGATATATCACATATATCACTGTGCAAAGCAAAAACTCTTAAAAGCAATCAAAAACAAACCGAGTGTGTAGCATCTGCCAGTTATTGCTAAAGGAGTCACTCCCGGTGAAGGGATCTCGGTCCTTTCCTTATCGAATAAGGTGCAGGATATATCGCATATACCGCTGTGCAAAGCAAGAACCGTAGCTACCTATTTTATTTTGAAATTCGATTCTACAACATCTTAGGTTTCTTTTATTTCATTAATCACATTAATGAAGTCCCATCATTTAAATACATAAACATCACAGATAAATACGACGTACACTTATGCCATCCGCATTCGTCTCGATGTCCCCTCGTGCACCGTTAGGTTAGGTAACTAACGGCAGAGCGGGGCAGGGCTAGCACGGGTGTAAAACATAAGTAACGGCTATATAATATATCATATATACTGTATCTATCATAGAACATCACATGATCACATCACAGATATCGCAGCAGAAGAATCATATGAAATATTGGATATACTAGGACGTCCGTGTTTTCAATACGATCCAGTATAAAACACGGATTCCACGGTCGTGATGAATAGCCAAACCCACACCCCTAGACCCCTACGAGAGCGGCAAGCAACCTTACCAATTCTGGAGTTAGCAGACCCGGACTCGACTCCTCGAGTTGGTCTCCCACTGGACTCCAGAACCCGGTTACTTGTGCTCCCCTCCTTGGGTCTATCCTAGTGCGGAAAAGTAAATAATATACAAACGGTGACAACTTCCGCAATCTGGAAGCGCCCCAATAAAAGAATATTACATACAAGTTTTTACATGAATGAAAATGAAAAACACTCATCTCACATAAAAACCCCCGGCTATTCAAACACGACGATCCAATATAACATATCCAGCAACACATAACATCACATGTCATCAACGTAAGTAAATATGCGCATCCCAATTGTCGTTGACATATAGCAACGAAACCGGCGATATCACATATTACACTTACGGTCACAGAAAAGAAAGTGTAAAACTACAACAGTTGGAATCCGCAACCACCTCAGACATCGCATGCCTGACCAAATGAATTACTTAGACATCGCATGCCTAACAATTATAAACCCCGCACTTTAGTCTCAAAATCGAAAACTCTTTTCAATATCGAGTCGGGCAATTCAACAAGATTCCCGACAGTCTGATCGAATACTCGTCGCAAACTTCAGTAGACGGCCGCACCCCCGATACCGTCGACGAAGTGCACCAAGGCGGAACACCGCTGCCGCGAGCACCCGAACGGATGCTTTCGGCGACGGGGTTCTCCTACAGTCACTTGGTCGGGGCTATGGAGTGAGGCTGTCTATTAAGTTTATCGGCGAGTATCCGCGTACGCTACGTGATTGCGACGGACTTTTGATCACATCAAAATTCCGTGGCAACCGATCAGATGAGACTAAACCGCTAGATTTATAACATTCATTCAGTTATCTCATAACTTATTGTGAATTCCAATTATTGTATCCCATTCCAGATAAATAGAAAATGTCAAACTTTCCGATCGAACAGTCAAACACCCAAGTTTTCCCAAAACAGATATACACATGAAATAAGTCTAACAACATTCAGTTCGTGCCTCAGTACCAACGGTCCAGCCGTAGAAGGGTCAAGCCAACGCCTCACATGTGGCACGCCGTACTGCCCCAAACCCGAAGGTTCAAAGGGCAGTTCAAGACGGTCACATAATCGAGTTAAGGTTTGTTGTCTTCTAGAGGGTCCATTGCGTTACTTGCACTACTTAGAACGTCATTAAACTACGGAAAAATCCAACACTTGGAAATTTCCCGACAGGGGAAAAATAGGGTATTTATATCCGGTCGAACTTTTTAACATATTCTAAAATTTATCCGGAAAGCCAAATAGACAAAATTTGATACCCCGATCGAAACACCGAATCCCCAAAACAACTCCAGAAAATTCAACTCTTGAAAAAATACCAAAAATACCCAGGAAAACCAGCATAGCATATTATGAATTACTGTACAAATTTGGATGCCACAAACGACAAAACGGCCGCGGTTCCGCCGCACGAGCCATGCTCGTGCCGCGGAAACGCGGCGCATTGATGGAATCAGGCATATGAATTTTGCAGTATCCCTTAGAATTTCCTGCTGATTTTACTGAATATTTTTAATATGGAAAAATCCCAATTTTTGAAAAAAGGACATAGAGCATGTTTTGAGACGGGTTTCGGGTTCGTTCGGGTTTCAGATTCCGTCTGGACTTCGCCTAAGGCTCTAGCTAGGCTCTGATACCACTGTAGGGTTCCTAGGCACTCTAGTGAGGTCTCTAAAGGCATCTACCATGCCAATTTCAAAAATTCGGTGCCGAGAAACCCTAATGTACGGATCGTCGGCTAGATTTCTAGGCGAAATAGAAACTAGTTAACACTTAACTAAAGGAATACGGAAATACAACCTTTGTAGATCCGGTTCTCCCCCTCCATAGCTCCGAGATGAGGTCCTCTCCGCTGTCCAAATCGAATCCGGGCTCTAGCGTCGGTTTCATCGGAGACTGGACGGGCTAGGTCGTCGACGACGTGCCGAAGATGATCTACGTCGAAGCATCACTAGATCGAGCTCCACCTTCACCAAGTCTTGAAAACTTATGAAGGAAACACACTCTACTACTTGGCAAGAGGTAGAGGATGAAGAAATAGGAAGTGGGTAAACTTTAGTTTTGGATTTCTCACTCATTTGCTCAATTCACCATTGATGAAGAAAGCTTTTTCTTCTTGAGTTCAAGGAAGAAGAAGAAGAAATGATATGATAAGTTAATTAATCATCAAAAGAAAAATCAATACTTATCATAACACTTACCATAGTTAAGTGTAGAGAGTTAACCAAAGTTAGTGAGTGGTTAGGGTTTGGCATAAAACAAAAATGGTGGACTTTTCAAAAGTTCAAGAAACTTCAACAAAAGAAATAAATAAAGCCACCATTTTCCTTTTGCCAAAAATAAATCAAACAATAAATAAATCATTTAAAACCCTTAACCATTAACTAACTATGGTTTAAACATACATTTAACCAAGTATTGCATGTATCATCAAACATGATACAAGCAAGTGCACAAAATCATATCGCATATGCAATGCGCACACCCGAGCGAGAAAATCCATTTAAAGTGAACCGATACTAGTTAATGCAAAGTAATATATCAAATATATAATTATACAATAAATCATTAAATCAACACTTGATTTAACGATCCGGTCATATCGCATATAACCGACTAGTATTCAATGTATCGGCTTATCGAATCAACCTTTGATTCGATAACTAGGTTATATCGCATATAACCATTCGATACATTCATCGCGAGAATGGAATACGGTATCACATACACGCATTATTCTCGGTCCCGCACATATCTCATATGCGCTCCTATTTCGTTTCGCTTGAGCCAGGAAACCTCTGTGTAGGACTCTAAAGACTCGTCAATACGCCGGCAGCAGATGATGATCATATCAAACACCCACAAGCCGCAAGCGGTCTGCTAAACGTAACGGCCACCCGGGTATTGAGCGATCTGAAGATCGACGAGCAAGCCCGCTCACACTCCAGTGAATCCAACCAGTAACACTACCGTACAGTCCGGTCTGATCGTCTGATATGTCGCATATCTTGCCTAGGGGTGGTAAACGTCAGACCCCAATAGCTCGATAAGTCGTGTCGATATGAGGTCTATAACATTTCAAGAAACTACTGGTAACACTTACCAGTAAATCTCAGCAACCCTGGCCAGGGATATCCTGTTATAGCCAATCGAACACAGCGCAACATCAACTCCCTATACCGGGAGAGACGAATCCCCTCCTATCGCTCATTGCCTCCATGTGACTCGGGACTGTACCCAAAAACCACCGTTTTGCACGCCCTCTTGGACGTGGTAAGATGGAAATCAAAGTACAGTGGGAACCACACAAGACTCTATGACGATCTCGGGTCAACAGACTACTCTGTACCAGTGTCACCAAAGAACTGCCATCTGACGTGAGGTATAATACCATCTGGGAGTTCTCGGCGAGTCCGTCCAGTGTACCCAGTCTCCACTGAGCACCCGTATATCATCTCTGATGTCAAACACCAATGGATATGGGATCATCCATCGCCTATCTGTATGGGCCGAGAAGGTACACGCTAGTCTACTCTGGTATATCGATGCCCCATCTCGATACACCCACGACTAGGGACTTTGAAGGATGTACTTATGGACTACCATGTCCCCACTAGTATGATCCGCATCATAGTCCAGGTAGTCAAGTACACATCCTAAGGGCTTTACCAACATGTAACAGAGAGACAATCAGTGTACACGTTAAGGTAAAGAGTAACCAGATAGCATACTATCATGTCGAGCAAGAAAGTCCTCCCTATATATGTCCCAGCATCCACTACAATATACATCCAATGTACAGTAATGGCCTCTAGGGCATACATATAACTAACACCGTTATGTTGCGGAGTGTATGGAGGAGTAAGCTGAGAGAGAATTCCGTTCTCTTTTAAATAGTCCAGGAACTCGGCACTCAAGTATTCACCACCTCGATCCGATCTTAGAATCTTAATACTTTTGCCGGTTTGTTTTTCTACTTCATTCTTAAATTCCTGGAACTTTCCAAAGGCTTCGGACTTATGTTTCATTAAGAAGACATAACCGTACCTTGAGAAGTCATCCGTAAAAGTAATGAAGTAAGAATAACCGCTTCGCGCATGTGTAGACATTGGACCGCACACGTCGTTGTGTACGAGTCCCAAGAGCTCGCTCGCCCTTACTCCGTGTCCAGTAAACGGAGTCTTTGTCATCTTTCCTTTGAGACAGGATTGACAAGTGGCATACGATTGATATTCGAACGGATTCAAATATCCCTCTGTATGTAACTTCGTCAACCTTCTCTCATTGATGTGACCCAGTCTACAATGCCATAAGAAAGTCTGATTTATTTCCGGAGACTTTCTTTTGTGTGTATTCTGGACGTTGAAAATCTGTGGTTGGTTTAATACGTATATACCATTGCTCAATGTACCTGACCCAATCAAAACTTGATTAAGGTGAATGTTTACAACATTACTTACAAACGCAAATTCATAACCTTCTTTAGAAACTAAAGATACAGAAATGATATTACAAGTTGCGTTGGGTACAAAAAAGCAATTACGCAAAACCAAAACATGTCCATCTGACATTCCCCGGTGATAATCCCCCACGGCCTTAGCATCCATGCTAGCTCCGTTTGCAACTCTGAGGGTCATGTCACCTGCTTTCAAAACACTACGGTTTCTCAACGCCTGCAAAGAATTACAGATATGAGATCCTGATCCGGTATCCAATACCCAGGAAGTAGAGTTTATTGAAAGACAGTTTTCAATAACATACACACCTGAAGCTGAAGCTGCAACTTGCTTCAATTCCTGTGTCCTGGCTTTCCAAGCCCTGCAATCATTCTTCCAGTGACCTTTCTTATGACAATAGAAGCATACTTCCTTATCCACAAGCTTCCCCGCTATCTTTGTTGCTTTAGCTTTTCCCTTCGTATCCACTTTACTAACACCGCCTCTTGGTTTGGCGGGGGCTTTCTTCTTCTTTCCCTTGGCTTTCGCCTTGGACCTAGAAGAAGATGATCCTCCTACAAACAAAGTGGATGTTTCCCTACCTTTCTGTAGGGTGCCCTCTGCGCTCCTCAGCATGTTGAGGAGCTCTGAAAGTTCAACTTCTTTTTCTTGTAAGTTGAAGTTCAGTATGAACTGGGCGTAAGTGGAAGGAAGGGACTGGAGAATCAAGTCCGTATAGAGCTCATTCTCCAACGTGGTTCCAAGTTTCGCGAGCTCCTCAATGAAGCCAATCATCTTAAGCACGTGTTCCGCTACCGATGATCCGATGGCCAACCTTGCCGAAAATAACTTCTTCGACACTTCGTATCTTGCGATACGAGATTGCTCTCCATACAGTTCTTTTGTATGGAGAAATATGGATTCAAGGTCCATATTCTCGTGCCTCCTCTGATGTCCGTTGTCCATCGAGGCAAGTACGAGGCACTTGGCCTTCGCGCTATCAATCTCCCAGGTCTTACGGATTTCCTTATCCGCGACGCTGGAAGTGGGACTTAGGACAGGGGGAGCTTTGGTGGTAAGAAGATACCCCAGCTTGTCGTAAGTGATTGCCATTTTGACATTCCTGAGCCAATCTTTGTAGTTTGGCCCTGTCAGTATGTTTTTATCTAGAAGTAACTTAAGTCCAGTCATTTCGATTGGTCGCTACAATTAGGAGAGAGAAGAAGAAACACTTAGCATGATGCTCTTGCAAGTTTAGAGTGGTTTTTAATTTGTCTAAACAGGATGGCTCCCACTGTTTCTCGAATCCCTCCTCAAACCAAAAAGGAAGAATTAGTCAGGATCAATCTCACCGTACAATACTTGCTTAACCGTTCGGCCAGGCTGGTGTCGGTACTTCGAGGGAGGTTTTCCAACGCTTTCGCGAAGTTCCTTAATTTAAGAACCTCTTTTCCCTGGGAGCGTAGCCCCGCTAACACCTTTCTAGACACCTACTTGGTTTATAGCATTGATCGTTAAGTGAGAGATTTTCCGAGGAGTAGCATATACTCACAGTAGGATCGGGATCCAAATATCATCGCATGACGAAACTGAAGGAATCCTACCAGAATCATCACACTCCAAATGGTATGCTACACTAGCAAGTTTCAGTTCTTTTGAAACTCCCGATGTGGATTTTTTCCCCATGCTCTTATGACCTTGACTTTGGCCAACAAATCATAAGTCACATGTCAAGTTCTACCCGTCGTTCTCCAGGTTAATTTGAATCCACCCGTACCTACCCTTGACTTTGGCCAACAAGGCAGTACGACTGTTCCAAACCAACGCATCTATCTATGCTGCACATGAATACCCAATAGCTACCAATCACTATGCCTTGACTTTGGCCAACAAACACAGCTTGAATACTATTGACTATTCATGTGAAACGACGGAGGGCTACGAATGGTTTTGGCAAAACCTTGAACGTAGTGAACTTGATTTAGTCGATGGAACGAGATAGCTTTTAAATGGAGTGGCTCAAACTCTGCATTTTAAAAGTTTGTTTTGAAAAGAACCGAGTGGTTTTTCGAAAGTGTTCCAACGACTTTTACATGGTTTATTTTCTTGCATTAGTTCTTTTAATGCGTGATATTCTTGCATTAGTTCTTTTAATGCGTCCCATCATTTAAACCTACCATTGCAGAAAACAACCAAAATATGACGTACGCATATGCCATTCGCATTCGCCACGGGGCCCCGTCATTACCCGTTAGGTTACTTAACTAACGACAGAGCGGGGGCTGGGCTAGCGCGGCTGTAAAACATAAGCAACGCCTAAATAATATCATATATAGATATATTGCAATGATAGACATTTCAGATCACAGATGAACACATTGGATATACTAGGAACCTGCAATTCGTACGAGCCTGTAACGAAAAGCAGATTACACGGTCGCGGTGAATAGCCAAGACCCCTACGGGTGCGGCAAACTACCCGCCAAGTACCCGAAGCGAAGCAACCTCCCTCATCCCCGTGAGTAGGCCACTCGGCACTTCGGCATACCCGGTAGTTTGTGCACCCCCTCCATGGGTCTATCCTAGGAGCAAAAACAGTAAAAAAAAATTATACAATGACGGCTACAACCCCGACCCGGTTGTGCGGCCATACAAATAATTATTACATCAATTTACAAATTTACATGAATTGAAAGAAAAGAAAACTCTCGTCTCACAACCCCCGGCTATTCACCCGCGACAATCCAATGAATTCATATACACATTCCAATAACATTACAGATCACAGATTTGTATAACCCCCACTAATCGACATTTAGCGATTAGTAGACGTTCAATACAAATATCACATTACAGAAAAACCCATCAGCTAAAGTCTTTTAGAAGTTCGATCAAAAATACGGATTTTCAGGCCCCAAACACAAAATTTTCGTTCTGGAAAATCTGGGCAGAAAACACATATTCCAAAAATCCCAAAATACCCCTATGAGCAAACTGCAAAAAATAAAACCAATGACCGAGTCAACTCGGCCACGGTTCCGCGGCGGGAGCAAGCTCCCGCCGCGGAACCGCGGCGCTTTGATCGAGTTAGGGCTCCCGCCGCGGAACCGCGGCGCTTTGATCGAGTTAGGGTGTCAAATTTTTGCAGTTTCTTCAGAAAACCCTGAGTCGATTTTTGGTGTATTTCAAAAAAGTTTTCCAGCACTTTTAAAATCGACAGAAAGTTTAAAAAACGGGGTTCGTTTTGCGACTTTTTCTTTGATCGATCTTCTAGCTACTTTGCTAACATGTTAGATAGAGTTTAACCTGGCACTGATACCACTGTAAGTCCATGCTACCTCTCCCGGTACTTTCGGGCATGCGGAATTTAATAAAAAATGTTTTTCTAAGAGGTGGTAACATGGACTTAAAACCCGGATCTTTGTTAAACATCTAACTAACAACCTAACTACGAGTTGCTAACTACTCGGTTAGGGGGTTATACCTTTCTTTTTCTTGAACTCCTTCGTCTTCAAGCCTCGATGGATGTCCAGATCGCCTTCACTCCGTCGCCTCCTTGCGCCGAAGATAGATCCACCTCGAAAGCTTCTACCTTTGGCTTCTTCTTCGGTCTTTGAAGAAACTAGTTCACTTGGTTTGCCAAACCTTGTGAACTAGAGTGAGTAGAAAAGAGTTTGTATGGGATTTTATCTATGGTTCTTGGTTCTCAACTCATGAGACAAGTGAACCATAGAGTCAAGAGAGGGAGAGCAAGAGGAGGAAGATGAGAGCTCAAGAACAAGAGAGAGAATGAGCATGAAAGAATGAGAGAAGACTTTTCTCATTTGGCTCTCATAATCCAAAACAATCATAACACATCATATCAATCAAGTATTATGTGATGGTTAAAGCAACCATAGCCATATCATTTCGTGCACTCATTTTGCACAAAAGAGCAAGCAAGCAAAAAGTCTTTGCCATGAAATGATAGCTATAGTTATCATGATGGTCAACTAGTCAAGCCTAGTCAACCGGTCAACAAAGTCAACAAGTCAACAAAAGTCAACAAGTCAACAAAGTCAACAACTCAACAACCATGTCACCATAATACCTAATTAATATAATTGTTAATCACATATCATATTCTCATTAGGGTTGAGCAAAAAGTCAATAGTCAACTGTCAACGGTCAACAACCCTAATGAGAATCCTCCGCCTCTGTCTCTCCGTCAACTGTGCATACACACCCGCATCCGCGTTCCGAGGAACACGAATACAAACTGGATAAATCCAATCCCAATACATACACTAGGATCTGGCTTAAACCAAAGCCCGCTAGTGTCTACTGTCCGGACACTGTACGTGCACAAGTGCACGGATGTGACCGAACCCTGTCGCAAAAACCATGCGACCTGTCGCAAAACCATGCGACCTCTACTCTTTTGCCTAAAGGCGAATAGCTTTCTGTGTGGGACTCTAAAGACTCGACACTACGCTGGCAGTGGGTTTAACCACAGACCGCAAGTGGCACTAGCTGTGCGTAACGGTCTCCAGGTAGAAGCCGACAAGAAGACTGACGAGGTGAAACCCATCTGAACTCTTACTGAGCCTGAATGTGACAATCTCCGTACAGTCCGGTCTGTTCGTCTGATACATCGCATGGCGGGCCTAGGGGGCGGTAAACGTCAGTCCCCTAATAGCGGTACAAGTCGTGACGGAGTGAAGCCCAAAACACCCTGAGATAACACTGGAAGCCTACCAGTATATCTCGATTGCCCTGGCCAGGGACTACTCGTGTAATGGCTCTCCTAGACACAGCGCGATGTCAACCCCTAATACCGGGAGAGACGAATCCTGTCTAACCGTCACTGCCTCCAAGTGCTTCGGGACTGCACCCAACTACCACCTGTTTGCACGACTCCTTTGAGCCGTGGTAGGGTAGTAATCAAAGTACAGTGGGAACACACTCGAGACTAAGTGACAGTGTCAAGTCAGCGGACTAAGCTGTACTCATGTCACCTGGGAACTGATAACTGACGATAGGTATAATACCAACCGGTCAGTTCCCGACGAGTCCTGTCCAGTGTACTCGTAACCCAACGAGCACCCGCATACTATCTCCAGTACGACGTACTGACGGCTGTGGGACAGACCGTCTCCCACTCTGGGATGAGAAGCGCATGCGCTAGTCTACTCCGGAGTATCGATGCCCTGTCTCGATAGTCCTGCGACTAGGGACCTGCATAAGGATGTGCTTATAGATTACCCAGCCCCACTAGTGTGACTGCCATCACAACGCTGGTAATCAAGCAAAGATCCTAAGGGCTCCACTAATGTGTATAGGTGATATACTAAAATAAACACAAGTACACATTGAAGTAGAAACAAACCAAGTAGCATACTACTATATTGAGCAAGATTGTTTATACAAGGTGAATATCCCAAGCTTCCAATAAGTAATATACAAACTAGTTGATACAGTAATGGCCTCTAGGGCATATACACTAACATTCTAATCATGCATCTGTCTCCAGTGCAAATCAACTTAATGGAAAGAGGCTAATCAGCATTACTCAACTTAGGAACACATCCAATTATGAGCAACCTGAAAGAGAAACAAGTTTCTCAAAACCATTACTATCAACTGAATACCAATCATAAGTATCTACATCTTCGATCTCTTTGAAGAATCCCGATACTTGCGACATCTGGTTCTCTACTTTATTCCTATACCCGCAACTTCTCAAAACTTAGACCTTGTATTTCTACGAAACACTTGTCTAAAAACTAAAGAAGTCACAAGTAAACAGAATATAGCACGAGGACCAACCCCTTTGTCCTGATAGACACTGGACAGGATACAATACTCTGTATGAGTCCTCTGAGTTGAATAACTCAAAACCTGTGCATCGTAGGTTGAAAACTGTACTTATGGTTAAGAACTACTCCGTTGTTCAATGCTCCTTACCCAATCGTCAACTGATATAGGTAAATACCATCGACATAATATCAAAAAGTTATATCTCACTTTATAAAAATAAACGTACAGATATATCATTTTGAAATTGGTGCACAACAACGGATACTCAAAACCAAATACTTGCCTTCCGGCAAAACCCAGGCGACTTCCTCAAATATCACCAATTACAACGAATTCCGATATAATGAGGATGATCACCTTATTCCCAATAACTTACTCCCACTCATCATCTGTAAAACCATACAGATGTGAGAATCATACCTGGTAAATACATACCCTGGAGTAAGTATCTAATCGGAAAATCAGTTTTCCTTTAACAACGCACAATGAAACTGAAACATGAATATGTTTCGTAGGGGTATCCTGGTATTCTTAGTAATGCATCTTCCATAATCCAATTCATGACTGTAACCGTATATTTCTTTGCCATCTCTCCAAATCCCTTTATTTGTCTTTAGTCGTTACCTTCTGTACACCATCGTTAGGCTAAATGGTTTTCTTCCTTCCCTACCGTTCGGCACCAGCCTATGGTTTGGAAGAAGACTATCCAATAAGCGTAATAGGTGTACCATCCTAAACCAAGGAGTACTCGCAACCTGAGAGAAGGTGATGATAAAAGACAACTGAATAATAACTTATTCTATTTCTCCCGAACTGGGGAAAAAAGCAAAGGTGAAATAGGAGTGGCGATGAAGTATGCGGTTTGGTCATGAACGATAGCAGTCGTAATTTACTTTGCCCTCTTTCTAATCCCTTTATTTTTTCTTTACTTATTACCTTCTGTACACTCTACTTAGGCTAATTGGTTTTCTTCATTCCCTACCTTTCGGCACATGCCTATGGTTTGGAAGAAGACTATCCAATAAGCATAATAGGTGTACTCTCCTAAACCAAGGAGCCCTCGCAACCTGAGAGAAGGTGATGATAAAAGACAACTGAATAAACCAATTCAATTTCTCCTGAACCTGGATCCATCCTCGAAGAAATCCCTTCGAGTTCGTATATAACCATACGATGGATCTATCCAATGGAAGTGGATGTTCGTAGTGATACGATGTGTTCTGAGAAATTCAAAGGGTAAAAGAAGGAGCGGCAATGACTTATGCAACTAGGACAATCCAAAAGCCAGTATTTTAAGAAGGTTCGGTCAACTTGGTCACTGAGTCATAGTCTAGGGTCGGTCAAAGGTCGCT
Organism: Agapanthus africanus; assembly: GCA_030015575.1. Lineage (NCBI taxonomy): Eukaryota > Viridiplantae > Streptophyta > Magnoliopsida > Asparagales > Amaryllidaceae > Agapanthus > Agapanthus africanus. The sequence goes on from JASDDO010000008.1 coordinate 302,653,667, forward strand.
GCCAAAGAGAGAGAGAAAAGAAACACTCTGCGTGCACTCTAACCTAGATCAGAATGGTTATCACTTTATCTAATCAGGAAACCTCCCACTGTACTGTCAAATTCTCCTCCAAACCTGAAAGAAGAATCAATCGGGATCACCCGAAGAGTAAACTAACTCATCAGTGGGAACCGGGATCCAACTCCCATCGCATGATAACGTGACGGAATCCACTCACGTTATCACACTCCAGAAGGTATGCGCATGCCTGGCAAGTTTCAGTTTCTTTAGAAACTCCCGATGTGATTTTTACCCCATGTTCTTATGACCTTGACGAAGGCCAACAAATCATAAGTCACATGTCAAGTTCTACCCGTCATTATCTTGTCAATTCGAACTCACCCGTATATACCCTTGACGAAGGCCAACAAGGTAATACGACTGTCCCAAACCAACTCATCTATCTATGCAACAGAAAAGTAACAAGCAGCTACCATCCACTATGCCTTGACGAAGGCCAACAAACATAGCATGAATATTATGTGCTACCGTCTGAAACGACGGAGGGCTACGGCTGGTTTTTGGCGAAAAACCTTTAACGTAATGAACTTGATCTCGTTGAAGGAACCTGATAGCTTTTTATAAAAATATAGTGGCGAAAACCTTTGCTAAAGAGGTCACTCCCGGTGAAGGGATCTCGGCTCTTTCCTCGTGGAATGAGGTGCAGGATATTCCAACTGAATACCGCGATGCAAAGCAACATGTAATCGATTATAGTGAAGTTATTACCCTGATGCAAACTTCTGCCCAAGGGGTCACTCCCGGTGAAGGGATCTCGGCCTTTGCCTCGTCGAATGAGGTGCAGGATATTCCAACCGAATACCACTGTGCAAAAACAAAAAGAAACGTTTTTGTAATAACACTTTTTAAAACTGTTCCAACAACGTCAAACAGGTTTGTTTTCCTTTGCATTGATCAGAATCAACGCAGTCCCATCAATTAATCACACCAGAAAAGAACGAAAAATAAAATGTACGTATATGCCATCCGCATTCGTCACTGGGTCCCGTCATCACCCGTTAGGTTACTTAACTAACGACAGAGCGGGGACTGGACTAGCGCGGGTGTAAAACATATACAACATCTACTAGTATATATACCAATATACAATAATCGCTCCAGGCGTGATAATATGCAACATTACAGAAAAGTAATAAGCATTACAGAACAATACAGACAATCTGGGATCCCCGGGTTTCACAGAGCCGCTGCTGAAAACCGACGTTCCCCTGGTCGTGTGGATAGCCTGTGCAATGAAACCTAGACCCCTACGGTTGCGACAAGTTACCCGCCAAAACCTGAAGCGAGGCAGCCCCTACAGCAGAATGAATGGACTACCCTGCACTTCACGGAATCCGGTAACTTGAGCACCCCTCCTTGGGTCAACCTATACCCCCTACGAGTGCGGCGAATAGTCTGCCAATTCTAGAGTGAGGCCCCTCTGCCACTCAAAGCCATGAGATGCGGACCCGTTGCCCTCCAGAACCCGGCTATCAGTGCACTCCGTCGCGGGGTAAACCTAGTACAGAAATGAAAAATATGTACAACGGGTACATCAACCTCAGCCCGGTCGTGCACCAAAAGAATATTATACAAACAGGCAGTGACGACAGTCCACATGTTGAACGCTCGCCCCACAGTATCAAATGTACAAATAAATCCAAACTGCACTACCATTGCACACTGCTATCCACCACGACAAATCCGCAACATCACAGCACAACACGGAACATAAACGCGAATGTCACGTTCGCAAATCCGTCTAAAAGGACTATAGCAATTAGATGCAATTTACCGCTCAAATGACATTCACGGTCGGAGATATAATGTAAGTACTGTAAACTAACAAGTTTAAAATTCCGATCGACAAAACTTCCCGAAGTGGGCCCCACGTACATCTGCAGTACACAAACAAAATCTGGGCCCAAAAGAAATATTCCAGAAACCATAATTTTCTATGCAGGAGGTTACTGTAGAAAAATGGTAGTCTGATCCTCCAAACCTGAGGCGGAACCGCGGCCAAACCCTGGTTTGTGCGGCGGTTCCACGGCAGTACTGTAGAGTCAGTCGACCAAATTTCACCAGAATTCTTTAAAAAGCCTGCTCGATTTTCTGAGATACTCAAAATGATTTTTAGACCTGTTTAAAAAATCGACAGAAACTTTACACTGAAAAATGCGGTTTTCGAAATTTCGTTCGATCGTTGTTTTAAACGCGTTAGAACAAGTTAGTAAAGGTTAATGGCGTGGCTCTGATACCATGTAAGTCTATGGTAGCGCCCCGGCCGTCATTCTGACGCCAAACGCGGAACAAAAACTTTTATAACTGGCGCTATCGCATACTATAACCCGGATTTTGCCATTAACGCTAAACTAACAAACTGTAAAGAGGTAGAAAGGCTATACCGATCGATCCGAGCCCTTCGGTCTTTAGCCATCATCCCACGCTCCTCGCGGCAACTCCGATCTCTTTGCCCCTCGTCAAGGTGGCACCACATCTACGGATCTTTGAACGGGCTCCCGCCTCTATACCGAGGCAACTCGATCATCAAGTCTGCTAAAAGAGATGACCAAGATGAAGTAGAGAACGAGTAGAATACTTTGTATCAAACACCCTAGGGTTCTCATCACATGAGAGGGTTAGGGTGGAGGTTGAAGAAGATGCTAGGGTTTGGAAATGGTGAACTCAAGAAAACTAGTGAGCATAAGAAAAAACTAAGCTCATCCACTTGTGTTTTTCTTCTCACTTGTGTATAGATATATAATGGTTGAGAAAGGAAAAATATCTCATGAAAATATCCATACCCAAAACAAGCTTCATTAAAACTATCATGACTCACTTAGTGACTCATTAGCATGAGCCACTAAGGAACATGGTAGAAGAAATGAGTCACCAATATGAGTCACCCTTTCCAAAATCCTATTAACCATTTAAACCAAAATGATTAACCAAAAGAAATGCATCTTCTAAAATATTCTCGTAACGGATTACGAAAATACCCCTCACCAGTATATACATATCTGTATCCTTATTCCGACCGAATACGAATACGAGAGACTAAAATACTCCGACTCAATATAATACATGGATCCGGCTTAAACCAAAGCCCACCAGTATTATCTGCCCGAAATATGACACGTGCATAAATGCACGTGCATTTTCCGAACCCTGCCATAAAACCATACGGCCTCTACAACGTTTCGTCCGAACTTGGGAAACTATCTGTGGGGGACTCTAAAGACTCGTCAGTACACTGGCAATGGGTTTAACCACAAGCACGTCAGCGGCACTAGTTGTGCGTAACGGCTGCCCATGTACTGACCTCAAGGGAAGCCGATGAGCGAACTCATCCTGGAACCCTACTGAGCCTATCAGTGACAATATACATACAGTCCGGTCCGTTCGTCTATGAGTATCGCATATCAGGCCTAGGGGGCTGGTAACGTCAGACCCCCAATAGCGGTATAAGTCGTGTCAGAGTGTAGCCTAGAACACCCTGAGATACTACTGGAGTACCTACCAGTAAATCTCCTGCCTCGGCCGAGGGCTATGTGTAATGGCTCTCCTAGAAACAGCGCGATCTCACCCCCAATACCGGGAGAGACGAATCCCCTGCCGATCCGCTCACTTGCCTCCATGTGGCTCGGGACTGTACCCAAAAAAGACCTGTTTGCACGACTCCTTTGAGCCGTGGTAGGGTAGAAATCAAAGCACAGTGGGAACTCACACGAGACAAATGACGACCTCAGGTCGATGAACAAACCTGTACACATGTCACCAGGGAACTGCTATCTGACGCTAGGTATAAATACCAACTAGCAGGTTCCCGGTGAGTCCTGTCCGGTGTACTCATAACCCAATGAGCACCTGTATACATCTTAGGTGATCCAACTGACACCAGTGGCTTATGAGACCGCCTACCGCCCCTCGTCGGGGTCTCGACTGTATACACTAGTCTACTCCGGAGTATCGATGCCCTGTCTCGAAACTCCCACGACTAGGGACCACTTTTAAGGATGTGCTTGTGGACTACCCATCTCTCACGTATATGATCGCCATCATACTGTTGGTAGTCAAGCAGGATCCTAAGGGCTCTATCAACGTGTAATAGTGAACAGTCACCTAAAGCTGTACACGATGATAAAGGCAAACCAGATAGCATACTATCATCTCGAGTAAGACTGTCCTACCGGTATAGGTCATCCCTCAATCATTGCAATCACGTACCTGCGATCCAATAATTGACTTTGAGGGCACTATATCCAACAGAATCACACAAGACTCTATGATGATCTCGGGTCTACAGACTAACCTGTACCTGTAGGGTTCCTAGGCACTCTCATGAGGTCTCACAAGGTATCAACCATGCCAATTTCAAATTTTACAAGTGCCGAGAAACTCTAATACGGATCGTTAACTAGAATTTTAGGCGAAACATTAAACTAGTTAACAACTTAACTAAAGATAAGAAGCTACAACCTTTATAGATCCGGTTATCCTCTTCCTTAGCTCCACGTAGTCGTCCCCTCGCTGTCCATCTCGAATCCCGGACTCTTGCATCGGCTTCATCGGAGAAAATGAGCGGACTAGTCGTCGGCTACGATGCCGAAGATGATCTACGTCGAGGTTACACAGGATCAAGCTCCAACTTCACCAAGTTGTGAAACTTGTGAAGAAAACACCCTATACTACTTGGAAAGAGGTAGAGGGTGAAGAAATAGGAGGTGGGTTCACTTTAGAATTGGATTTCTCATACTTTTGCTCAAGATGCCATTAATGGTGGCAACCTTTTTCTTGAAGAAGAAGATGATGAAGAAGATAGAATATGATAAGTGTTTTTAAATAATTGAAAAAGAATTCATTCTTATCATATTCTCAACCATAGTTAAGTGTAGAGAATAAACTATGGTTAGTTCAAATGGTTAGGGTTAAGCATGAGACAAGAATGGTGACTAAGTCAAAGCTTCATGAATCTTCAACTAAAAACAAACAAAGCCACCATTCATGTTTATCTATAAAAAATGAATAAACAAATAAATAAATGAATAAGCAAAACCCTAATCATCAACTTAACCATGGTTTAATTCTTTACACTTAACCAAATAAGCAAGTATCATCAAACATGATACAATCATGTGCACAAAAGTATATCACATATACAACTTGCACATTCAAGTGAGAAAATCCATTTAAAGTGAACCAATACTAGTTAATGCAAAGTAATATATCAAATATATAGTTATACATTAAATCATTAAATCAACACTTGATTTAACGATCCGGTCATATTGTATATAACCGACTAGTATCCTATGTATCGTCTTATCGAATCAATCCTTGATTCGATATCTAGGTTATATCGCATATAACCAATCGATACATTCATCGCGAGAATGGAATACGGTATCACATACACGCATTATTCTCGGTCCTGCACATATCTCATATGCGCTCCTATTTCGTTTCGCTTGAGCCAGGAAACCTCTGTGTAGGACTCTAAAGACTCGTCAATACGCCGGCAGCAGATGATGATCATATCAAGCACCCACAAGCCGCAAGCGGTCTGCTAAACGTAACGGCCACCCGGGTATTGAGCGATCAGAAGATCGACGAGCTAGCCCGCTCACACTCCTGTGAATCCAACCAGTAACACTTACCGTACAGTCCGGTCTGTTCGTCTGATACGTCGCATATCAAGTCTAGAGGTGGTAAACGTCAGACCCCAATAACCGATAAGTCGTGCCGATGTGAGGCTCATAACGGGTCGAGAAACTACTGGTAACACTTACCAGCAAATCTCTGATCAGCCCTGGCCAGGGACTTCCCTGTTACGGCCAATCGAGCACAGCGCAACATCAACCCCCAATACCGGGAGAGACGAAACCCCTCCTATCGCTCATTGCCTCCATGTGACTCGGGACTGTACCCAAAAACCACCGTTTTGCACGCCCTCATGGACGTGGTAAGGTGGAGATCAAAGCGCAGTGGGAATCACACAAGACTCTATGACGATCTCGGGTCTACAGACTAACCTGCATAAGTGTCACCAGAGAACTGCCATCTGACGTGAGGTATAATACCATCTGGGAGTTCTCGGCGAGTCCGTCCAGTGTACCCAGTCTCCACTGAGCACCCGTATACCATCTCTGATGTCAAACACCAATGGATATGGGATCATCCATCGCCCATCTCATGGGTCGAGAAGCGTATACGCTAGTCTACACTGGTATATCGATGCCCCGTCTCGATACACCCACGACTAGGGACCTTGAAGGATGTACTTATGGACTACCATGTCCCCACTAGTATGATCTGCATCATAGTCCAGGCAGTCAAGTACACATCCTAAGGGCTTTACCAACATGTAACTATAAGACAGTTTAAAGAGACTAGTATACACGTTAAGATAAAGAGTAACCAGATAGCATACTATCATATCGAGCAAGAAATTCATCTCTATATATGTCCAAGCATCCAATATAATATATATCATATGTATAATACTGGCCTCTACGGCATACATACAACTAACAGTACCAGTGTCACCAGAGAACTGCCATCTGACGTGAGGTATAATACCATCTGAGAGTTCTCGGCGAGTCCGTCCAGTGTACCCAGTCTCCACTGAGCACTCGTATACCTTCTCCGATGTCAAACACCAATGGATATGAGATCATCCATCGCCCATCATATGGGTCAAGCAGCACATACGCTAGTCTACTCTGGAGTATCGATGCCCTGTCTCAGTACTCCTACGACTAGGAACATTTGAAGGATGTACTTGGCGACTACACTGTCCTCACTAGTATGATCTGCATCAAAGTCCTGGTAGTCAAGTACTCATCCTAAGGGCTTTATCAACATGTGACATAGAGACAATCTGAGTACATGTTAAGATAAAGAGTAACCAGATAGCATACTATCATGTCGAACAAGAAAGTCCTCCCTATATATGTCCAAGCATCCACTACAATATACAACGTATGTACAGTAATGGCCTCTAGGGCATACATATAACTAACAAGAATAATCCTTTCTCTTTTAACGGCAACACCATGAACACTTTACCTTGACACCCCGTGAACGATATACCGTTAAGCGGTGTTCTAAATACAATTAATTTCTCCTAATGAGCGCGAAGTCCTTAAAAGCTTAAAGTCTAATTTCTTTTAAATTTTCGCGGGTAAACGTTATGCTCAATTTCGTGATTTGTGGGCCACAGAAAAGGTGATAAAATCCTTTCCGTATGTTGTGGGGTTCGCTTGCACTTAAGTCCGTATTAAAGAATGCAATGCGCAATTCAATAAAAAGTTGTTCAAAACATCAAACAATCATTTTTTTAAGTTTTAAGTGCGGCATTGCAACAAATACGGGTTAGTTCTTTTTAGTTTTTGGCGGCAAATTTGCAAAGAATCCTGCAAAGATAGAATAGTGGACGCGTCGGATTTGAGAAAGAAGGAATTAGGAAATACGTACCGATATGTTTTGGGTTAAAAAAACCTGTTGAATTGAATCCGATTAGTTTGGAAAGTTCGCTTGCGCGGGTCAAACTACCCAGATGTTTGGCACTGTACTTACTATCGCTTTGGCCTTGAATATACACTTTGATCCGCATGATCGTAATTCGCAATTCCGTAAAATCCGAAAATGTCGAAAAACGGATATTTAGTGCGAAAAAGCGATATAAGTGCCCAAACTCTTGCACACACAAAATTATGAAAATCAAATTATAAAAATGGGATAATAATAAAACAATGGAGCCTGAGACAAAAACATGGAGTAAACCGAGAAGCTTTGGCCGCCGATAGCGGGAAATGGAAATAAACCGGCGGTTGACTATTTGAATTGGGGTTCCAACTTCCTCCTGTGTTCTCAATGTTGTAATAGTGTCCCAATTTTATAGTTTAACTTTTCGAAATAGTTTCAGAGTGTTAGCAGGTCAAAATATCAGAGAACAAAAGGTTAGAAATGTTAATTTTTGTTTTGGTTTTTGAATTTTTTTCGATTTTTAGTTTCGTTTTTTCATAATAGTGTTAGTGCTATAAACAAGATATACAGAGATTAATCCGAAATAATAAGAATAAAAACGTTACCGTCTCCCCGGCAACAACGCCATTTGATTGGTAGCTATTTTTATGTGTCATATCTTATGTTTTAAAGTAACCGCAATCAAGACGGCGTCGCGTGTAGCTAGCCGTGATTAGCACGGGTCGTCCGCAGGAAGATGATGTGTTTTAGGTTCTTGTTCTCATGAGTTAAACCAAAAGTCGGAAACGTTCGATTCTAATCTATGTGTTTTGTATATATGCGAACAAAACGCTTGTTAGGGATAGGGATAGAGATAGGTTAGTTTAAATTAGGAAAATCCGTACTCATTCTGTTAGTGTATATGCCCTAGAGGCCATTACTGTATCATACTAGTATGTATATTACTTGATGGAAGCTTGGGATATTCACAGTTGTACAGACAATCTTGCTCAATATAGTAGTATGCTACTTGGTTTGTCTCTGCTTTAATGTATATATGTGTGTTTATTTATTATATCACCTATACGCATTAGTAGAGCCCTTAGGATCTTTGCTTGATTACCGGCGTTGTGATGGCGATCACACTCGTGGGGGCTGGGTAATCTACAAGCGCATCCTTAATACACGTCCCTAGTCGTGGGATTATCGAGACAGGGCATTGATACTCCGGAGTAGACTAGCGTATGCGTTTCTCATCCCAGCACGGGAGACGGTCTGTCCCACAGCCGTCAGTACGTCGTACTTGAGATAGTATGCAGGTGCTCGTTAGGTTACGAGTACACTGGACAGGACTCGTCGGGAACTGATGGTTGGTATTATACCTATCGTCAGTTATCAGTTCCCAGGTGACATCAGTACAGCTTAGTCCGCTGACTTGACACTGTCACTTCGCCTCGAGTGTGTTCCCACTGTTCTTTGATTACTACCCTACCACGACTCTACTGAGTCGTGCAAACAGGTAGTAGTTGGGAGCAGTCCCGAAGCACTTGGAGGCAGTGACGGTTAGACAGGATTCGTCTCTCCCGGTATTGGGGGTTGACATCGCGCTGTGTCTAGGAGAGCCATTACACGAGTAGTCCCTGGCCAGGGCAAGCGAGATATACTGGTAGGTTTCCAGTGTTATCTCAGGGTGTTCTGGGCTTCACTCCGACACGACTTGTACCGCTATTAGGGGACTGACGTTTACCGCCCCCTAGGCCCGCCATGCGATGTATCAAACGAACAGACCGGACTGTACGGAGATTGTCACATACAGGCTCAGTAGGAGTTCGGATGGGTTCACCTCATCGTCCTTCTTATCGACATCTACCTGGGGACCGTTACGTACAGCTAATGCCGCTTGCGGTCCGTGGTTAAACCCACTGCCAGCGTAGTGTCGAGTCTTTAGAGTCTCACACAGAGAGTTTCCCTGCACTGAGCGAAACGTGTAGAGGCCGTATGGTTTTACGGCAGGGCTGCGATCACTTACGTACACTTGTGTGCGTGCGGTGTTCGGGCAGGCAATACTAGTGGGCTTTGGTTTAAGCCGGATCCTAGTATTGCACGGATGGATTTGTTTTGTCTTCTGCGCATCCGCATTCTACGGAATGCAGATGCAGGTGTGTATGCACAGTTTTCCGGAGCGATGAAGGAGGAGGTGCCTCATCAGGGTTTTTGGCAGTTGGTTCGGCCAAAACCGTTATGTGGCAGGCTCATTAGGGTTTTGACAGTTCGTTTGGTCAAAACCATTATGAGCCGCGGACATCCTTTACTAATCCTTTTAGTGATAATTTTATGATGGCTAATTGCATTGACCATTTGACCACCATGACCTCTCTTGACTTTGTTGACCGGTTGACCGTGTTGACCATTGACTTTCAAGAGGGATCTACACTCTTCTTTTCTTTTTCTTTTTCTATTTTGATTATGATAATGGTCATTTCAATGGAGCCATCAAACTTTATCTTGATAGGATTGGTAATGATGTTTTAGTGCATTATTGCAACCATGGTTAATTTCTTTAGTTCACAATTTCTTTCTCATTCTCTCTCTTGCCTTTTCAAGTGAGAAGAAAAAGAAATGAACCATGGTTGCTAGCTCCTCCTTCTTCTTCCTCCTCTTGATTCATCTTTTGATCTCATGAGTTGAGAGATAAAGATCCCACAAAGACAAAACCATCCCTTTATCACTTCTACAAAACCTAGGGCTTCTAGATTAGCAATCTCTTTGCCCTAGTTACCTCGGCTCGAGGTGGAGCTCGGTGTACATCTCTCGGATGGATCGTCTTCGACTCAAGGAGGCCGCGGAGATGACCAAAGTCCGGATCAAGCCTCGGAGCAAGCAAGGAGAAGAACAACAAGAAGAGAAGGAGTTCAAGTTGAGGTATAACCCCTAACCGAGTAGATAAATCTCTAGTTAGGATGCTAGTGTATTGTTTAGCAAAGATCCGGCTTTTACGGTCCATGTTACCATGCTCAGAAAAAATTTTGTTTTACCGTTTCCGCAACCCCGAAAGTACCGGGAGAGGTAACGTGGACCTAACAGTGGTATCAGAGCCTAACTAAATACACCCTAGCATGTTAGCAAAGTATTTAGAATATCGACCGGACGAAAAACCTCAAAATCACCCCGAAAAATTCAGTTTCTGCCGATTTTCAGATCTGTTCCAAAATCAATAAATCATACACTAAAAATCGGCTCAGGCTTTTTATAGAATACTGAAGAAAAATGGTCACCTAACTCGGTTAAAGCGCCGCGGTTCCGCGGCATAAGCTTGCTTATGCCGCGGAACCGCTGCCGAGTTAACTCGGTTGGCGATTTTCTTTTCTGCAGTATTCTTATATGGGTATTTTGGGATTTTTGATATATGACTTTTCTGCCCAGATTTTCCAGAAAGCAAAATTTGTTTTTGGGCGTATTTTTGGTCGATGTTTTGTAGACTTTGGCTAATGGTTATATCTGTAATGTTATATGTGTATTGAACGTCTACTAATCGCTATACGTCGATTAGTGGGGGTTATACATATCTGTGATCTGTGTTGTTGATGGTATGTGTATATGAACTCGTTGGATTGTCGCGGATGAATAGCCGGGATGGATGTGAGATGAGAGTTTCTTTTTTCTTTCATTCATGTAATAAATTTGTAAATTGATGTAATATTATTTGTATGGCCGCACAACCGGGTCGGGGTTGTAGCCGTCATTGTATAATTCTTTTTACTGTTTTTGCTTCTAGGATAGACCCATGGAGGGGGTGCACAAACTACCGGGCATCTCGAAGTGCCGAGTGGCCTACTCACGAGGTTGAGGGAGGTTGCTTCGCTTCGGGTACTTGGCGGGTAGTTTGCCGCACCCGTAGGGGTCTTGGGTGGGGTTTTGGCTATTCATCGCGACCGTGTAATCCGTTTTTCGTTGCAGGCTCGAACGAATCGTGGGTTCCTAATATATCCAAAGTGTTCATCTGTGATCTGGATTGGCTATCATTGCTGTATATCTATATATAATAACTATTTAGGCGTTGCTTATGTTTTTCAGCCGCGCTAGCCCAGCCCCCGCTCTGTCGTTAGTTAAGTAACCTAACGGGTGATGACGGGGCCCCGTGGCGAATGTGAATGGCATAAGCGTACGTCATATTTTGGTTGTTTTCTGCAATGGTAGGATTTAAATGATGGGACGCATTAAAAGAACTAATGCAAGAAAATAAACCTAAAAGACGTTGCTGGAACAATTTTCAAAAAGTTGTTATTGCAAGGACGTTCACTTTTGTTTTGCACAGAGGTATTCGGTTATGAATGCCCAGCACCTCAGTCGACGAGGCAAGGGCCGAGATCCCTTCATCGGGAGTGACCCCTTGGACAAAAGTTTGCATCAGGGTAATAACTTCACTATAGTCGATTATTCTTGCTTTGCATCGAGGTATTCAGTTTGGAATATCCTGCACCTCATTCGACGAGGAAAGAACCGAGATCCCTTCACAGGGAGTGACCTCTTTAGCAAAAGTTTTCGCCACTATATTTTCAAAAAGTGTATCACGTTCCTTCAACGATATCAAGTTCATTACGTTGATGGGTTTTCGCCAAAACCCAGCCGTAGCCCTCCGTCATTTCTTATAAGTTATACTTAGTATTCGTGCTGCGTTTGTTGACTGTGTCAAGATACAGTGAACGGTAGCTGAGTATTGCTTATCTGCTGGATACAATGTGATTGGTTAGGACAATCGTGTAACCTTGTTAACTGTGTCAAGGGTTATGCGGGTGGGTTTAATGCAATCAAGATAATGACGGGTTGAACTTGAGTAGGACCCTTTGATTTGTTGACTGTGTCAAGGTCACTTGGGTCCTAGGGGCAAAAATCCACATCGGGAGTTTCTAAAGAAACTGAAACTTGCAGATTTAGCATACCTTCTGGAGTGTGGTGACTAGAGTGGATTCCATCTAGGTCATCGCACAATGATAGTTGGATCCCGATCCCACTGATGAGTTGGATTACTCTCGGGAGATTATTTCACTTAACGATCAATGCAATAAACCTAGTAGGTGTCTAGAAAGGTGTTAGCGGGGCTTCGCCCCCAGGGAAAAGAGGTTCTTAAATTAAGGAACTTCGCGAAAGCGTTGGAAAACCTCCCTCGAAGTACCGACACTGGCCTGGCTGAAAGATTAAGCAAGTATTGTGACGTGAATTAAATCCCGACTAGTTCTTCTTTTAAAAAGGTTTTAAGAAGAATTTGAGGAAACAGTGGGAGCCATCCTAGTTAGATAAACTAATAAACCAATCTCATCTTGCAAGAGCGCACGCTGAGTGTTTCTTTTCTCTCTCTCCAGGTAGCAACCTTTTCACGCCCTAATCAAGATAATAAAATGTATCGCTTGACCGATCCGAATTCTTATTCGGGGCTGGGGAACGTTGGTTCAACTCTAACTTGTGACAACAGTCATAAGTATGAGCAAGAAAAAGGGGATTGTATGGATTCCCAGGATACCCAGTTGAAGAAGAAGCATGGTTTTGCATCTACTTCAGGTGTTCTTGTAATTGAGAACTGTTTTACGGTCAGCCCTACCTCCTGGGTACTTGATACCGGATCAGGATCTCATATCTGTAATTTATTGCAGGGACTGAGAAAAAGTAGGAAAGTTGTACCGGGTGATATGTCGCTCAGAGTAGCGAACGGAGCACAAGTTAATGCGGCAGCCGTCGGTGAATATCACCTAGTATTGCCAAATGGCAAGACTATGATTTTGAACGATTGCTACTATGTACCTTCCATGGTTTGCAACATCATATCAGTTTCTTTACTCGATAAAGATGGATATAATTTTGTTCTTGATAGAAATATCATGAACATTTACCTTCATAAGGTACTGATTGCAGAAGGTACACTGTGTAATGGTATCTACGTTCTAAATCAGAATACAGTTCTCAATGTACAAAACACACGCAAGAGGAAGAATTCAGATACGAATGAATCCTACTTGTGGCATTGTAGACTTGGTCATATCGGAGAGAAAAGACTGAGTAAGTTGCATAAAGATGGACTCTTGGATGCGTTCGAGTTTTCATCTTATGAAACTTGTCAGTCTTGTCTCAAAGGGAAGATGACCAAATCTCCGTTCACCGGACATGGAGAAAGAGCAGCAGAGCTCTTGGGACTCGTACATAGTGATGTATGTGGTCCGATGTCTATACATGCAAGGGGTGGGTTCTCGTACTTCATCACATTCACTGACGATCTCTCTAGGTTCGGATATGTGTATCTGATGAAACACAAATCTGAAGCTTTTGAGAAATTCAAGGAATTCAGAAACGAAGTAGAGAACCAGACTGGTAAAAGTATCAAAATCCTCCGGTCTGATAGAGGAGGGGAGTACTTAAGCACGGAATTCCTAGATTACTTAAAAGAGAATGGTATTCTCTCTCAGCTTACTCCTCCTTATACACCACAGCACAACGGTGTTTCGGAGCGGAGGAATCGTACCCTATTGGATATGGTTCGCTCCATGATGAGTAGTGCCGAGTTGCCTCTTTCATTTTGGGGATATGCACTTCAAACTGCAGCGCATCTATTGAATCAAGTTCCATCCAAATCCGTGCCTAAGACTCCGTATGAAATATGGAGTGGTAAGAGTTTGTATCTTAAACGTATTAAGATTTGGGGTTGCCCAGCTTATGTCAAAAAGCAGAACCCAGACAAACTTGAGGCACGGGCAGTTTTGTGTAAGTTTGTGGGATACCCAAAAGATTCAAGTGGGTATCTATTCTACCATGCAGAGGAATAGAAGATAATTGTTTCAAGAAATGCCACATTTTTAGAAAAAAAAATTCTTGTTAAAAATATTAGTGGCAGCACGGTAGAACTGGATGAAATTCCAGAAACACAAGCTTTAACAAAAGATTTGGTGGAACCGCTAGATTCAGTTACAACCAACGAACCTCAGCCACTCCGCAGATCTGGTAGGATTTCTCATCCGCCCGAGAGATACTATGGTTTTCTCGTAGACGGGGATCGAGAGGATTGCATCTTGGAAGAAGATGACCCTACCAGTTTCAGGCAGGCCATTATCAGTAGGGACTCTGATAAGTTGCAGGAAGCAATGCAATCCGAAATGGAGTCCATGTACGCCAATAAAGTGTGGACCTTGGATGTTGCTCCACCTGGGGTAAAACCCGTTGGATGCAAATGGATCTACAAAAGGAAACTTGGTGTAGATGGGCAGGTGGAAACCTATAAGGCTAGACTCGTTGCAAAAGGTTTTCGTCAAAGACCTGGTTTGGACTATGACGAAACTTTTTCTCCGGTGGCTATGCTCAAATCCATTCGGATCCTACTTGCCATTGCTGCCTTCCATGACTATGAAATCTGGCAGATGGACGTTAAAACGGCTTTTCTAAACGGTTGTTTGGAAGAGTGCGTTTATATGGATCAGCCAGAAGGTTTCGTAGACAGTGGGAGCAGCGGGAAGGTGTGCAAGTTGCTTAAATCCATTTATGGATTAAAGCAGGCATCGCGGAGCTGGAACATCTGTTTTGATGAGGCAATCAAGGAATTTGATTTCATCAAGAACGAAGATGAACCTTGTGTCTATAAGAAGATTGTAGGACGAACTGTCGTATTCCTAGTCTTGTACGTAGACGACATTCTTTTGATAGGAAATGACATTCCTATGCTACAATCGGTCAAGCTATTTTTGTCACAACGGTTCTCCATGAAGGACCTGGGGGATGCCTCGTACATTCTGGGGATCAAGATCTATAGAGATAGATCCAAGAGACTACTGGGACTTTCGCAGTCCAGGTACATAGAGACCGTACTAAAGAGATTTAGTATGGAGAATTCCAAGCGCGGTAACATACCCGCATTGCACGGAATTACCCTCTCCAAGAAGATGTCTCCTAAGACTGACGAGGAGAGGGTTCGCATGAGCATTATACCCTACGCTTCGGCGGTAGGATCTATAATGTATGCGATGCTATGTACAAGACCAGATGTAGCTTGCGCGCTGAGCGCGGTAAGCCAGTATCAGTCAGACCCAGGTGAGGACCACTGGACAGCAGTGAATAACATTCTCAAGTACCTGAGAAGGACTAAGGAGATGTTCCTGGTTTACGGTAATGGAGACCTCAGGGTCGAGTCCTTTACCGATTCAAGCTTCCAGAGTGACAAAGATGACAGCAAGTCTGTCTCGGGTTTTGTGTTTACCCTCAATGGAGGGGCGGTATGTTGGAGGAGTTCCAAACAGGATACCGTTGCAGACTCGACGATGGAGGCTGAATACATTGCTGCAAGCGATGCCGCAAAAGAGGCGGTCTGGATGAAGAAGTTCATTAGTGAACTTCAGGTGGTTCCGTCCATTGTTGACCCAATACCTTTGTATTGCGATAACAATGGGGCTATAGCTTTAGCGAAGGAACCAAGGTCCCATCAGAAATCCAGGCACATCTTAAGGCGGTATCACCTGATCAGGGAGATCATTGATCGCCAGGAGATCGAGGTGCGGAGAGTGGACATAAAGGACAACACAGCGGACCCATTCACGAAGGCCTTACCCCAGACTCAGTTCGAGCGGCTGATCGAGATGATAGGTCTTCGATACGCCAGTACATGGCCTTAGTGCAAGTGGAAGATTGTTAGTGTATATGCCCTAGAGGCCATTACTGTATCATACTAGTATGTATATTACTTGATGGAAGTTTGGGATATTCACAGTTGTACAGACAATCTTGCTCAATATAGTAGTATGCTACTTGGTTTGTCTCTGCTTTAATGTATACATGTGTGTTTATTTATTATATCACCTATACGCATTAATAGAGCCCTTAGGATCTTTGCTTGATTACCGGCATTGTGATGGCGATCACACTCGTGGGGGCTGGGTAATCTACAAGCACATCCTTAATACACGTCCCTAGTCGTGGGATTATCGAGACATGGCATTGATACTCCGGAGTAGACTAGCGTATGCGCTTCTCATCCCAGCACGGGAGACGGTCTGTCCCACAGCCGTCAGTACGTCGTACTTGAGATAGTATGCGGGTGCTCGTTAGGTTACGAGTACACTGGACAGGACTCGTCGGGAACTGATGGTTGGTATTATACCTATCGTCAGTTATCAGTTCCCAGGTGACATCAGTACAGCTTAGTCCGCTGACTTGACACTGTCACTTCGCCTCGAGTGTGTTCCCACTGTTCTTTGATTACTACCCTACCACGGCTCTACTGAGTCGTGCAAACAGGTAGTAGTTGGGAGCAGTCCCGAAGCACTTGGAGGCAGTGACGGTTAGACAGGATTCGTCTCTCCCGGTATTGGGGGTTGACATCGCGCTGTGTCTAGGAGAGCCATTACACGAGTAGTCCCTGGCCAGGGCAAGCGAGATATAATGGTAGGTTTCCAGTGTTATCTCAGGGTGTTCTGGGCTTCACTCCGACACGACTTGTACCGCTATTAGGGGACTGACGTTTACCGCCCCCCTAGGCCCGCCATGCGATGTATCAGACGAACAGACCGGACTGTACGGAGATTGTCACATACAGGCTCAGTAGGAGTTCGGATGGGTTCACCTCATCGGCCTTCTTATCGACATCTACCTAGGGACCGTTACGTACAGCTAGTGCCGCTTGCGGTCTGTGGTTAAACCCACTGCCAGCGTAGTGTCGAGTCTTTAGAGTCTCACACAGAGAGTTTCCCTGCACTGAGCGAAACGTGTAGAGGCCGTATGGTTTTACGGCAGGGCTGCGATCACTTACGTACACTTGTGTGCGTGCGGTGTTCGGGCAGGCAATACTAGTGGGCTTTGGTTTAAGCCGGATCCTAGTATTACACGGATGGATTTGTTTTGTCTTCTACGCATCCGCATTCTACGGAATGCGGATGCAGGTGTGTATGCACAGTTTTCCGGAGCGATGAAGGAGGAGGTGCCTCATCAGGGTTTTTGGCAGTTGGTTCGGCCAAAACCGTTATGTGGCAGGCTCATTAGGGTTTTGACAGTTCGTTTGGTCAAAACCATTATGAGCCGCGGACATCCTTTACTAATCCTTTTAGTGATAATTTTATGATGGCTAATTGCATTGACCATTTGACCACCATGACCTCTCTTGACTTTGTTGACCGGTTGACCGTGTTGACCATTGACTTTCAAGAGGGATCTACACTCTTCTTTTCTTTTTCTTTTTCTATTTTGATTATGATAATGGTCATTTCAATGGAGCCATCAAACTTTATCTTGATAGGATTGGTAATGATGTTTTAGTGCATTATTGCAACCATGGTTAATTTCTTTAGTTCACAATTTCTTTCTCATTCTCTCTCTTGCCTTTTCAAGTGAGAAGAAAAAGAAATGAACCATGGTTGCTAGCTCCTCCTTCTTCTTCCTCCTCTTGATTCATCTTTTGATCTCATGTGTTGAGAGATAAAGATCCCACAAAGACAAAACCATCCCTTTATCACTTCTACACAACCTAGGGCTTCTAGATTAGCAATCTCTTTGCCCTAGTTACCTCGGCTCGAGGTGGAGCTCGGTGTACATCTCTCGGGTGGATCGTCTTCGACTCAAGGAGGCCGCGGAGGTGACCAAAGTCCGGATCAAGCCTCGGAGCAAGCAAGGAGAAGAACAACAAGAAGAGAAGGAGTTCAAGTTGAGGTATAACCCCTAACCGAGTAGATAAATCTCTAGTTAGGATGATATTGTATTGTTTAGCAAAGATCCGGCTTTTACGGTCCATGTTACCATGCTCAGAAAAAAATTTGTTTTACCGTTTCCGCAACCCCGAAAGTACCGGGAGAGGTAACGTGGACCTAACACATTCTTTGTGCTTCGCTTAACTATTGAAATTAGAGTAATCGGCAACAAAGTGGATTAGGGTGCTTAAGCACGATATTTGAGAAATCCGACTTATTGACTCTTATCCTTTCATTCTTATCTCTTAACTTTCGCCTCCGGCCAAACCAAACGCAACCGGTCACGTTTAGGAATCACCACTATCTTGGTAGGATAGGATGTCTAACGGAGCGCTTGCGTGAAATTTGGGCGGAGTTCAATTAGTAAGTATTAAACAAAGTAAATAAGTAAAGAAAATCTTAACTTAAACAACCATTCTCTTTCCCTAACAAGATCCACTACTCACTGTCCATTATAAACATCAAAAAGAGAATACAAGATAGAAAAGATCATAGAAAACAATATTGCAAGTAAGTAAAAGCAAGAAAATTAAGTGTAAGAAAGTAAAGTAAAGAATATACTAAGAACCAAATTGCAAGAAATTAGTCTTCATTAAAAGTTCAACTTCAAGATACAAACCATGAGTTCAATAACCAAAACTTAAATTTGCAAGCTCAATGAAGATGTTGCAAGATCAGAAAAAGGTAAAGAACTTAAGGTAAACTAACTACTATGTACAATACTATGTACAAGGACCGAGAATCAAATTACAAAATGTAGAAATGAAAATGGAATCAAGTGTGATAAACTATAGCTCTCAAGCTTGCTCTCTGTTCTGGTATATATAGGCACTTCATCAACAAAAACAAACAATAAATTTGAGATGATGTGATAAATTTGAATGACCAAAAGAAAAATGGAGCAGTTTGGTACAAGTGGGACCGCCGGTGGTGGTTTTTTGGCCAATCTTGGCGGTTTTCTATTGAGTGGTGGGGCCCGTTTTCTTGTCGTGATTTCATGTCCTTTCCATGATCTCTATGATATTGTTTGATTCTTCTATATCCATTTGGGTTGTAATCTGTAGATTTGGAGGGAAATACAAGCTTTTATATATCACATCACACCTTTATCACTTCATCATGCCAAGCCCACTTGCTCATCCACTTGCCCACTTGCACATGTGTTCACACCACATCATTGCTGCTCACTAAGGTTCATGAACCCAAATATAGTGTTCACATACAACTTGTATCATGTTTGACCATTTTGAATAAAATAATGTATACACTTGAATTGTTTTGCAAAATCTTTTTGAATATTGATTGGTTTTCCGTTCCGGATGCAGTGTCGGCTCACAAATGTCGTATCCGTGCATTTGATTATGTTTTTCAGTATTTTGTCACGAATACCTGTAATTTGTATTTATTGAGCAGACACGGATAAATAGTATCGATATAACATAAAAATGATAATGAATGAGCGGTATTAAAATGCAATTTTACGTGATGAACACCACCCTTCGAGGTGATATTTGTTTACCGCCAAGTGTGGCGTGTATATGGCACAAATTATTATGTATTTGTATATATATCTTAATATATACAAAGGAGATGTCTGTTTTATTTTTAAAACGTGGTTATATAAGTATTCACACGAAAACATTGCGGACATTTGGCATCAAAAAAGTTGTATTAACTTTAAACCTGATTATATATTTCATGGATGTCAGTTGCTTAGAGATATTTAGTCACAGGTTGTATGTAGTTTCAAGGAAAACGCTACTTAGCGTTTTACTTGTATTGAAAACGCTACTGGTGGTAGCGTTTTCAGCTAAATGAAAACACTGCTGGCACTAGCGTTTTCATTTGGCATAAATCCCCCGCTCCAAACCGACACTTCTTGAGATGGTTGAATATGCCTGTTTGAAAACGCTATTGACAATAGTGTTTTCATTAGGAGGAAAAGGCTATTGTCAGTAACGTTTTCCTTTCCCATCTAACTGCCGCGCGAGGTTTGTTCCTATATGGTAGTACGGAGATCTATTTTGGGAAATAGTTTTGGTTCGGTATTATTTTGGGAAATATTTTATTATTTTGGTAAAAAAATTCCCCTTTTCTTCACCAAATTTCATCACCGGACTCGAAATTACGATCACACCCCCCTTAACCCACCTCTGTTGCATAACCTCCTGTGGACCCCACCCACTGCCACTTGTCGCCAAGCGTCACATTTGATGAACCCCTCCTCCTCCTCCTCCTCTCTCTCTCTTTCTCTCTCTAAAACCCTAGCAACGAATCACCGCTCAGGGATCTCTCTCGATGGACTCGATGGTTGAATCTGGTAACGGTTTAATCTTCGATTGTTTGCGCAATGTTGTTCTATTTCGTTAATTAGAGGGCTGTCGATGCTTGATTTAGGTTCAGTTTTTGGTGGTTTTTGGGCTTTGAAATTGGATTGTCTGTTGTTAGATTTCATTTTGTTGGAGGGTTGATGATTTTTCTTTAGGAAATCTATCATCTTTTTGCCCTAATAATCGAATCGCAGCTCCCGAGATCTTTGGTTGCGGTTTCTCTCTCTAAATCACTCTTTGGATTCAACGCTAGAGCATTGTTATCTCTGAATCCTCTCTCTTTTTTCACTGCAATGTTGCTTTAATCTTGTGGATAATGTTTTTTCTTTTTCTTTTTGGCCAAAGTCTTGCAGATAATGTTATTGATGTTTAGTTCATAGTGGTTTTAATGGGCGATTATTATTATTATTATTGTTGTTGTTGTTGTTGTTGTTGTTGTTGCGTGTGTGTGTGTTTTGGGATTAATATTGTACTGCATGGTGTTAAAAATCTATCATTTTCCCCCTATTAGTCAAATTGCAGCTCCCAAGTTTTTTGCTTGCAGTTTCCCTCTCTCTCTCTCTCTCTCTATATATATATATATATTGCAAATACCTTTTGGTTAGAGCTCCATCCCTCTTATTTTTTCTTTAAAAAAAAGAAAAAAGATGAAAAATCCTCCCCTCTCAAGGCCTCCACATCATCTCTCTCTCCCTCTCTCTCCTCCCAAAAAATAATTAATTGTTTATCTAGATCCCTCCATGTCATCTCTCCCCCAAAAAATATATATCTGAAACTCTCCACATACATCATCTCTCTCCCTATATATATATATATATATATATATATAACCCTCCACATCATCTCTCTCTCTTCTCCCAAAAAATAATCAATTGTTTAATTAACACGTGCAACACACATGCACAAATTCTAGTATATTAATGTTGTCTATTTTTGTTGTTTAGAAGGCTCTTCATGTTTGGTTCGTTGTGGGTTTATTGTTGTAGGCATTTTCCTTCTTGAGTCTTTGGGTGTCAAGTTGGATTGCATTGCATGTGATTAAATTTCATTTTTTGTAGATTTGGTATTTTATGGTTTAGACTTGAACATAACTTTTCTATAAGAAATATATCATCTTTACTCTAATAATTGAATCACAGATCCCAAGTTCTGGTTCCAGTGGCTCTCTCTAGATATCTTTATTGACAAAATGCTATAGTCTGGTAATCTTTTTAAATCCTTTATCATTTCTGCATTTGATGTTGTTTTCTTTTTGTTATTAGAAGGCTATTGATATTTAGTTCATTGTTGGTTTTCTATTTTAGGCATTTTTCGTTGTTTAAGTTTTGGGGTGCTGCAATTGGATTGCATGCTATTCACTTTCATTTGTTAAGAGGGTTAATGGAGTGCATGTTGCTTTTTAGCTATATTTGTATTTTAGAGTTGAACATAATTTTCTATGACAAATCTATCATCTTTACTTTAGTCCAATTGGCCAGTTAGGATTTCTGCAAGCCCCTCCTTTGTTTATAATTTATTTAAGAACTTCGACAAAATATTATGGAGACTAGCTTCATAATTATTGTTGGAGAGAAGGTTAAATAATGACGACGATGGGGATGGTTGATGTATTTTCTCAGTTTGCTAGTGAAGTTGGCCTTTCACTCTCTCCTTCACTGGACCCTTTTTCCTAGTTGGTTAGTGCGAAGATCAAGCAAAGTCATTATTTCAAAGATTTTAAGCTTAGATCTTGCTTGTACAGTATTGAGAAGCCATTTATCTTGCAAACAATTGGTCTTGGCCTTCAATCTTGTGGCTTCCCTATTGCTAATATGCTTGTTTTAAAGTTTTTCTTTTATTTCTTTTTTCTGAAACGCCCATAGATTTAGGTCATTAGTCTATATTTGGGGGAGGAAAGCTCCAGTGAAGGGAGAAAAAACTCTAAAGAGTGGATAGTTAATCCTCCTCTGCCCACAAATGACCAAACCCCTAATAGGCTATGTGCTTAGTGAAAGCGCTGTATTATAATCATGTTTCCTGACTCGAGCTCTGGACAATGGGCTTTTGATGAACGTTTTATGGAGAACTTGTTCGAACATAAAGCGAATAGGAAGGGATCTATTTGGTGCTTTTTCACTGCCTATTACATTTGATATATAGTGGGTTAGGAAGCACGAACACTTCTATTTGATTGTCGTGTCAACATCCGACATGTATTGGACACTCGGACACTCCGTTCAACATCGTGTCCGACACGCTTGGGCCGTGTTTGTCCAAATTGGACGTGTTTGACACATCTACATTGCTTAGGACTTTGAGAAATAAGAATGTATATATGTGTGGGCAACTTTGATACAGGACACTCAAGCCACTCGGACACTCCGTTCGACATCGTGTCCGTCCAAATTGGATGTGTCCGACACATCTACATAGCTTAGGGCTTTGAGAAATAAGAATGTATATATGCGTGGACAACTTTGATACTTTGAGGATACAAGAATGTTAAATATCAAATTGCTCATGTTGGACTAGATCTAGGATAAAGGTTTAAATTGATGCAAATGATGAAGTTGGGCCTATAAAAGTCATCTCTAATTAGAAAGGGTTATATTTTGTTTTGTTTTTTCTTCAAATAAATGTATTCTTGTGTGTTTTACTTTTAGTTTTATTTATATTCCGGTGTGCTCAAGAAAACTTATAGTTATAAACAAAGGTATAATCTTGAATTTATTTGTAGTGTTTTTAATGTTAAAATAGTACATCTTCTCGTAGTTTATTTTGTTTCATATATATGATTAAATATATAAAATAATATAGACATGTCCCGTGTCCTTTTTCTAAATTTGTCGTGTCCCGTATCAATGTTTATACCCATGCCCGTGTGTCAGTGCTTCATAGATAGTGGGTATAAACTTTTTTTTTTTGGCTAGATCTTATTCAAATTTTCTACTTTATGAGCCCAAGGGTTAACAAGCTAATGGTGCATATTATGGTGTTTCATGCTTTTAGGCAATTACTTGAGTCCCTCTGATGAGGGACCATCATGTGATAGTTATTATGCTTAAAAGCTTTATTACTCAGTTGTGATTTTAAAGGTCCCAGAGATATTATGTGGCTGTTATAGATACCAAAAGCCACAATTTCATGCCTTGAAGGTTCAGTTATAATTTTAAATGTCCCAGTGTGTTAATGTGGCTGTTACAGATATCAAAGGCCACCAATTTCATATGTAATAGCCCATACATAGTCCAAGTTAATTTGTACGGGGGCAGACGATGATATGATACATGAATGAAAGAAATTGCCATCTGGCACAATCTGCGTATACTCTGCAGAGTTCTGTATTGTCGGCTACGGTCGACCCCTCTTCGACTACTGTCGAATATTTAATCGGCTGCGGTCCATTGTTGATTGTTTTAGTAACCCTTTTGAAGTCTATTCGCTATCACCATCATCATTCATCCTCTTCAATTCAACTCCGACAACGACACACTCAGGTCAACCACCGATCATTTCTTTAGGTTCATAAAGCTTGACACCAACTTCTCCTACAACATACACCTCCAATTCTGTCCAGTTTTATCAAAAACAGCCCCAATTTCAGTTCAAACAGCCAGGTGTCAGCCTTAAACTTGCTTTGTTCCAGTCTTTTGAAACTCTGGAAGATAGGTTGTCCTGTTGCAACACTATTCCAGCCCTCTACAGCAACAATTACTTCCGTTCCAACAAAGAACAACTCGACCTTGATCAGATGAGCTGAACACCAAATAACAAATGTCTCTTGCATCAGTCTAGCAAGCAATGAACTTAAGCATTCGAGGTCTTTGAGTTTTGATTTGTTTCAAGTCCATACTTGATGAGCATTGATGGAAATTTTATATTTTCAAATATAGCATTGATGAAAATTTTATATTTTCAAATATAACATTTGATTGACTATGTGCAAGTATAAGCTTTCAATCCATCAAGTTGTGTGTGTGTGTGTAGGTTTGAAACCAATTGCTAATATCAAGCAAATAGTTATATATTTTATAGACGATCGATTATTATAGTCAAATCTCTTGC